>JAIUSX010000028.1:4800000-7200000 GCA_026573805.1 Hesperophylax magnus | reverse complement strand
CTTGTACTGTTAATAAATAAATAATATACTGTACAATAAATAAATACAAATTGAATTCAATAAAAAAATTTACGTTTTTCGTATAGTATTCTTTAGGATGATTTATGGGAAACAAACAATGTTAAATAGTACGATTTTATGAATACAGACGATATTAGATATGTTTCTATGACAGATAATACACAATAATAATATCTTCGTTATCTACAGTAGTGATGTTACATACTTAACAATAGTGTAAAAAAATCAGAACTTTTGTTTTTCTTTTTCTTGTCATTTGTATGAGGGTTTTTATCCAGAATTTTTCCTGATGAAACACATTAATGTAACGTAAAATCAGTCTTGTAAATACAACCATCAAATGGTAATAGTAATAAGGTCAATTGAGCCTCAGTTAGTTAGAAACATGAAAGGGTATTGTTATAAGCCCTAGCTAGTTAGAGGATTACGAAAGAATCCATCAAATAAAATCAACATCAAAAAAAGATGTGATAGACAATATATTTAAAAAAAATAAAAACGTAACGTGATGAAATAATATTTTCTACTAATGCAGTTGAGAGAAAATATTTAAAATCGGTCCAGTTTTGCAGGAGAAAACAGGGGATTACAAAACTTCGATTTTGACGATTTTATATGGGTATAACCCTTTCAGCCCCAGTGTTAATTCAAATTAAGATGAACTTTGTTATTTTTTTTACCGTAACGGTAGCGATTTAGAAAAGCCATGTTTTTGTTTTCTGATAGCTTGTAATATTTTCTGTGGCGTTTATTTTTTCCGCTCGGTTTAAATCCTTATTCTCACCACAACAACGATAAATATTTTGACATTTGCCTATTGTGAGTTTTAAACAATTTCTGCTGTTATGATTACATAATTTAAGGTTATATATCAATATTTTCTACTCGTATTACAATTATTTTAACGCATTAAGATGTGTTCTATAATAATAACATCAGTTCAATTCACTGTTCACAGTCATTTGCCAGAATATTTTAAATGAATTTCAATGTTCATTCAAATTAACACTGGTAAAGACGTACATATTTTCGACTAGTATGACGAATTTTTAAAGATTTATTATACTAGATTATTTCGTTATTTCTGAATGAATTTTAGGTAAAATGTTATTTGTTTGTACCTTAGAGATTGTCACTACGTTTTGAATGTGAATTTTTGACATGTAACAGTTATTTGTATATAGTTATTTATATATATATGGAAACAATAATACGGATGTAAAAGGGATAATCTGCTTGAGGTGCAGGTGTCCCTTTTGTTCTGTATTCGGGGTTCTATAATGTACCTATTATTCAAATTTGTCGGTGCCCGAGTTTCATCAAGGTCCTATTAAACCTTTCAAAATCGCTAAACATCTGTCATAAAGGCAACTAATTAATAATTAAACTGCGATTAAAATGGTGACGTGGCTACTCCTATAAGGAAGCCATGCCCGGAAGCGGCAGAGAGCAGGAAGTACCTAAAGTGCATTACGTTGTATGCATTTAAATTTACTGCGCCGGGAACAAATGCATTATATAGAACAGGGTGGCCTGACGGGTTTGTTTTGTTGTGTTAGGGTGGTTATTGTTTCTCTCTGCTGTTATTATAAGTAAACTGGTACTAGAGTTAGTAGTATTGTGTCGGAATGAGCTTCACGAATGGTGTCAGGAATTCGTAATTAAAAGTTAACTTTTTATACTTTAAATTTCCACAGTACGGTTGTGTTGACAAAAGCTCCTGTTAACAACATTTATAAATGTAGAAATAGTGTTCGTTTTTAAATATTTTTGTGTTAACACGTATAGTTTTTTTATGGACAAACGCCTTAACAAAATATTATAATAGAGTAATTAGTAGTGAGTTTATTGTTACCTAACAAAATTAATTCTACTTGGTATAGCTGGGCAGGTATCGCAATTTGGCTTTAATAATTCAGGGGTGTCAGCGATTTAATGATACATAAATAGTTTACATGTAGTAGAATATGATATACGACCGCAGAAGAATATTATCATGCCTAACATTGGTTGTTGTGATTGAGGTATGTTATTATAGCCTTCTTATAACTATATTCCATGCAGTTGAATACATCTACTACTTCTGAGAAAACATTGCCAACTGCATGCAATCTAGGTATAAGCGAGTATCTAAATGACTGATATTATGAATGTACATGCGGGTAAATGTTAACAAATATAATTGATTCCTCCAAAAGTTAAAAAAAAAGTTGTTATAATAAAAATTCAATATTCATTTAGACTGTTTTTTCCCCGGGCATCTTACCGGCAATTGATTTAAAAGTGTTAAAATCTTGTAAACTTTCTTTCACTGTGGATGCTTTTGACATTGACTCGTCCAATTGTTTTATTTGAATTCGAGATACAAAATTTACCAAACTGAGTCGGAGGAATTTAAAAATCGATAAAAATGGACTCGCCCAAATGTGCTTGAATTTGAGATACCTATTTACTCAAATTACAATCGAGGGAAGGAATATTGGAAACATGATAAAGGAAGCAACTACAATCAGAAAAAGAGACCGGTGCATTACAGATAGACATTACCGTGAAATTAAATTTAATTAAATTTACCAACAAAATTATTATTTTTTTGATTTCTTTTAATGTATTTATGAAATATTTTCCTTTTAACTGTGTTAAGGCTGTCTTAAAATCTATGTAAACTGTTCATTGATCTCCCTTTTAAGAGGAAGCTACAAGCCTAAAATGTGTATATTCTTGGTATACCTTATATTGTAGGTAATAGGCATTAAAATCGCTTGACAAACAATAGTCACGATAATTATACGGGACGAATATGTTTAATTGATTGAACAATGTACATATAGTTTTGTATTAGTGATCGACAAACAGGTCGAAGCAATCTGATATGTTATATCTAAATTGATAGTTTAAGAGGAAGCTACAAGCCAAAAATGTGTTTATTCTTGGTATTAAAATCGCTTGAAAAAACGGAGTCTAGAAACCTTCGATTTCAAGCACGAAACTGGTTTTTATTTATTTTGTAAATAATTTTATAAGAAAGCAAAAAAGTTAATCAAGTGAAACGGTCACAGATAATCTTAGTTATAATACTGTATTTTTAAAAGTTGTTTCCTTTATACGTTCATAAATTTCTATTGAAAAAAAATTTTTTTTACTAGTATACATTTATATTTTTTATTGAGTAATTTATTATTTTATTTGTATTCTACTCAAGCGAAACTGTAGGAAATCCTTCAATTTATCTAAAGCATATTTTTTTTTGTATTCATAATGTACACCAATTCGTTATAAAGATTAATCAAAATAGTGATTTAGCATTAAGCTTCAGCTTTCTTCTCTTTCTTCAAATTCGTTTTATTGTGTAAAAATAAGCTTATTTTATTCTAATTATTAAATAACATAGTGTACAAAAAAAGTATTATTAATTTTATTCGATGACATAGAACCAAACGATGTATGAAAATATATGAAAAGACGTACCAATAATTAGTATTAAAAATAAAATTACCAGTAGAGTTAGTTTCAAAAATAGAATTACCAACAAAATTAGTATTAAAAATAGAATTACCTTTGTTTTAAATATTTGTTTCATTTATAGAATTAAACGAAATCTACACAAGCACTTTGTTGAATCCTACAAATTAGAGTAGCGTTGTTAATATAGTTTTAGTGATTTATCTTACATGTAGAATTGATCTAGTTTCTATAATATTATTTTATATTCATTACCTTTAATTTTTTTTTAATTTTCGATAACTTACTAGATATATTTTGTTTTAAAATGCATATAAAAGCCCGTCTGAGCGTAAAACCAATAAAAGATAACAAAACAAAATAATACCACTTTATTGTATATATGTTTATAATATACAACCAACCGGTTTCGGTTCACCCTGAACCTTCATCACGGTTATATAAAATTAAATACAATATGTTTCTTTTTTAAATAACACTGATGATACATATAAATAGTACATATTATTTGAATTTGTGAAGTGTGGTGAGAATTTTATGCCAAAAATATTAAATAATTGTAATTACGTATAAAGTACAAAATTTTATTAAATTAATTATTATTCATAGTTAACCTTATTTGATTTTAAGGCTACATTATTATTAAATCATTATTTTAACGTTTATTATTAACCGATTTTTTTGATCTCCGCAGCTGAATTTTAATTCAACCAGAACATGATTCCATCCTTCAAAATCTTAAATTATATATTTTTATGGGAATACCTGACAAGAGGCCAAACTGCCCGGAGCGAGTAGGTCTATGACATCCACAATAGGGATATGTTGGGAGGTTGGAGAATGGAGATTGGGAAGAGGAATTTAGGGATATTTTTCAAACTTTCTTTCTAACCACCCTGTAGAAGCTTTTTAGCTCACATAGTCCCTATAATACTATTAAGTCCGTATAATTTCATATGTCTGTTTTGAATTGGTCCGCCGTGGCTTGTCGCGTAAATCATTTAGTTAACTCCTGTGGTAATTTATTATTTTATTAAATTACCATGCAATATAATGATCATTGGTAATATTATATTTATTTATTATTCTTGAGTTTAATTTGAACAGGGGCTTATAATTTATTTCTTCTGTGTAACCCTTATAAAATATAATGTGAAACTACTGAGCAGAACACCAGCTAATAACTTCTCTGTATTTTTCTCCATCGGTTTAAATATAGTATTGTTTCTGTCATGTTGTTGGTTTTGTCTCATTCCTTACTTAATTCTAAGTTTTAAATAAAATAACTGTTAATGAATAAATTTAAGAATCATAAATCTTATAATTTACCGTGTAATTCAGTGTGTTGCTTTGTTACAGTCCTAGAACCGATTTGCATTACACTATACAAACCTAACCTAATGTAAGCTATTTAACCAAGTTTTTTCGTAACTTGTCATGATTTTATATCACTTTTCAAAGGTGTGATCATTTGTCGCTATCCTGAGTTGTCGTGGACCGATTTGCACTTAGACTGACCTCACCTAACCTTACCTAATATTATACACTATTTGACCAAAAGAAAATTCTCACTTTTCATGTCGTCAAAAATGTGTTGATTTGTCACTGTCCTGAGTTGTCCAATTAAGATGCAAATCATTTACGTATTATTTTGTTTTTTTTTTGTAAACATTAATAATATATATATATATGTATATAATTTAAAAAAAAAATAATGTTTTGAATGGTGTTTCCCCATAAGAGCGAAACTTGGTGAAAGTCGCAAGACAATTCTTATTCAAGCGTAGTAATACGAAACATTATATTGTCTCTGCATATGCCTTCGAGTACCTTACCTGATGGTGTGGAGGTACTACCTACGCCCTGAATAAAATGGTAAGGTTCATTGTCATGACATCACAGAACCCATGTTAGATAATATCGAAAATTCTTTCCATAAAAAGTAAATAAAATCCCAAATTACGATTTCCACTTGGATGTGTTCATGCCATTGAATTATTTATACTGCATTGGACCCTGTGGGAATATAATTGACAGACCTTTCAAATGAAGACTTCTCCCGATAAGAAATTCTAAATAGTATAAAACAAAGTCGCTATCCGATTATGTCTGTTTGTGCGCTTAGTTCTGTTAAACTACGCATCGGATTTGCACTCTCATTTAGAGAATTTATTTCAGAAGGTTTACATATATTGTGATGTATGGTAATAAGGTTGAGTATTTAAGCGATAGATGGCGCTAGTCATAAAGCTTACTCCAGAGTCCGTCAGATGTCGCTAGAGTGTAACAAGTATTTGTGAGATGATATTGACAGGGAACAAGCTTCTCGAACCAGAGAATTACCAGTCCTATTAATTGTAACGTAAATAAACACAATTATAATAAATAACCTTTTACTTTTTACAAAGAGTTCCCAACACCGAAATCTGCTAGTAAAGCAGATATAACACATGCATATTATATTTTTAGAATGTAGAGAAACGTCTCGGTAGTAAACAGCAGTACTATTTAGAGACATTAGTATTTTACTGATATCTTAAAAGGAAATCTGTCAATTCATTCGTTAAAGGCCTGCAGTCCCGTTTTCAATGGTTATCAATAATTTATATCAGTAAATTTTTCTCCGTGCACTGTCCGGATTCAGTTATACTTTGGCACTCCTAAATAAGTGTTATAAAGCTGAGATGGGTAAGAAAACCTGGCTAGTAAGGTTTTTTTTTTTTTTTTGTATTAGGCAATTCACCCTAAAGAGAGTGCTATGTGCCGCTAGTAAGGTTGGAAAGCACCGAATGGTAGTCTTTTAACTGGGCAACGTTTTAATTTTGATTAATTGCGTGATGCACTAAGAGGAAGCAGTCACATGAAAATATTTTAGTCAGCAGGGAATCTCTATAAATTCTCATTTCTATGAGTAAAACAGCCTTACATTGGTTTTAGAAATCTGTCGTATGACACAGAGCACATATTGGCGTGCAGGATCGCAGCGTGCCGTTTTACGACGGCCATAAAACTCGCGTTATCCACGCACGGGATTATGGCCCTAAATAAATAAATGAATAAATCAGATTGCCGATGCCGGATTAATGGGAAAAAGGGGCTTTGGGAGGATGAGTAAGCATTGGCGATCCACCATCGTAAATAATACTTTTATTTACTGGATCTGGATAGCCTGACTCCCCTGACATCATCACTCAATATTCTCAATATCGCCACTTTTAAGATCCCTCATTCCGAATTCTTACCGATAAATAACATACTTCCCTTAACACTTTCAGCTTTCCAAAAAAAAAAAATCATTTCAAAACCGTTAAACGGTGTTTTTGTTCTACTTGTATAAAGACTATAAAAGCTTAGATTCGAATTGGTACTAATAAGAAATATCTTATCTGGGCTCCGATACGCGTGAAATTCCCGTCTTGAGATAAAGTGAACTTATTTCAGACATATTGTTTTTAATTGACTGTTACCGTGAATTTAATAAGAATTCTATTATTTCGTTTCGTTACATAAATGTTTTATGTATGTGTAATATAAATCTAACTTTATTTTGCGCTAACAATGAATTCTGAATCTCATTTTTTGTTGTTGTTATTTGTGTTATTCTATGGCTATTATTATAATATTTTTTTTATTTTATAAAAGAGATTAAAAAAAATGAGGTGACATTGTTCTTGCCTAAATAAAAGGAATGCTTTTTTTATATGTCATTTGTCAATTGAATAAAATGTACCCATGTTGTTTTTGAAAATAATCACCATTCATTAGCCGAGTTGAACAGGCAATTAGATGAAATCGAATAATAATCTACTATTTTTCAATTTTGTTTGTGCGATGTTTTAAGCTCATTTAGATGTTCTTTGTGTTAAGAACATGTTAAAGAACAATAAAATAAATAGCTAGTTTGGAAATTCAAAATAAATAAATATGAAATGTGGTAAGTTTAGTTCAAGTACTATCCTGTTGAAGTTTGACTAAAATCCTGCCTTTTATTATTTTTATTGTTAATTGTTTATTGTTTATTGTTTATTATTTATTATTTATTGTTTATTGTTTATTGTTTATTTACATTTTATCTTTTTTACTTAGAATTTTTAACCTCACTAGAACAAGCCTGTGTTGAGGTTAATAATAATTACATTTTTTTGTTTTTATTTTATACAGGGTATTCGGGGATAAAGTGCGCGAACTGTGAGGTGATTCTATATGATGGTAGAAGTAAAAAAGATAAATAACTTTTTAGAAATGTAATATTTATTTTCCCATCAAAAAATGTAACTTTTGAAAAAAGTTATTGATCTTTTTTACTTCTATAATCATGTAGCCCCGAAGTTCGATCGCTTTACCCCCGGACACCCTGTATAATTCTGTTAAGTTTTTATCACAAGGACGAAATCAATAATTGATGGTATTTTTAATATAATGTAAAAAGTTTCAACTGGCAAAGATTATTAAATTAATAAAATCGGTGATTAAAAACAAAGTTATTCTTTCTTTTCATATTCACGTTTTTAGATTGAATCATCATTTTTCAAAAGGCTTAATAAATCTCGCACGCTATTTTTATACCATTCTTTATAAATCCACCTCAAAATATCGTTTTTTCTGCCATTTTAAATCCAGAATCTCTCGCTGGACCCACTCTATTCTTTCGTCATTCTTTTCTTAATCTTAGATCTTATTTATGGCGTAATCTGCGAGTACAATTTCTCAAACAATCACTCTGGCTTGTAACAAATCTGTTGCTTAAAGGGGAGGGGAAGGGGAAGTTGTTTGTGGAAAGGAAGAACGGAGGAAATGTGTTTTTTAAAAAGGTAATTTTCTTTACAAATTGCTCCGTAAGCCTTTCAGTGGAATATGTACTGTTGAGTAGTGGGTGGTGAAAAAGTAAAGGTGGATTTCTGTAAAATACTTCCAGTTGTCCACGCGTTGAATGAGTTTTGTGGCGGTCTATCCTCTGCCTACCACAGAAGAAACATGTTTTTTTTATGTAATATTATGTAAACTACAGTTTTGTTTTATAGGAATCTTAATTTTTATAGAATTATTTGAAAATGCGTTAATGTTTTTTTCTCGTCAATTATTTTTTAAATATTTTATTATTAATTAAACTTTTGAATTTCGGCATTTATTTTTACTCGGGAGATATTTTCAATTTGTATTAATATTTTAGGCGACTAATTATTTCTCATAATAATTTGTTATCCTTTGTGCTAAGATATTTTTAGTCAAAGATTTATCGTCATCTTCACATGTTTGTTGACTGTAGGTTGTGTTGATGTTACAATAGTTTTCGTTTGTAGATAAAAAAAATTGATTAAATGCCTTTAAGAATGTGCAGTTTTCATATTTACGTGTTAATTTTTATTTCATAAAAATTAAATTTCTTTACTTATATATTCAATTTTGTTACTTAAATGTTATTTTTTGTTACTTTAACGTTTCAGTCACCCTGTAGCGAGGAATGAATCACGTGGAAGGGTGGAGCTTTGTGTAAATTGTATTATTATTTTTTTCATGCGTGGTAAATATCTTTACGTCAAACGCAAATGACTCCAAGTTAACACGACATTTCTTTGTGCGTGTAATCCACTTGGAACAGACTTTGAATTTTAAGTCAAAGTAAGTTTAGGCATTACAAATGTTACTCATCGAAGTACAAGAGCTCTAATCGACGTGATCTCAAACTAGTTTAGCTTGAATCTTCAGATTATATTTCTCGCCATGGCAGTAAGGGAAACAAATTAACCTAACTACGGCATCAATAAAATCATAAAATAAAAAGACAAGAATCAATTTCTAACTGAAAACCGTACTCGACTTAAATATATTTTCCCATGCCCAAAATTAAACACTTCCTTTGCACAAAATTATTACACTTACCGGGCAAGAATTTTTTTCAATCGACTACCTGAAGAAATTAGAAACATTAATGATAACATCCAAATAATAAACACTGTGAAAAAATGTTTTAAAGACAAACTTACAAAAAATAAAAATGTTTCCAATTGAATAAATCTTAAGAATAACTCACTTCAAATAAGTTTAAAATCATTTTATTTTTAATTACTTACTTATTGTAATAAAACAATGTACACTCCTCTTCCAGCCACAAGCTAATGCTTCTATGGAAGAGGGGTCTTGAAATATTTGATCATATATTGTAACAAATAAACAAAAATGTACTTATATAAAAAGTATAATAAATAAAAAATAGCTGACCTGCAGGTGGTCCAAAACCGTGCTCTCACAAATTTTCGTGGTCTTCTATGGGACACACATGTCAAGGACATGTATTCAATTTCCGGTATCCTTCCAATCACAGTCCTTCCCAAACATGAAATCACGACCACCATCCTACAAATTACTCAACAATCAACCCACACTAACATCAAGCTACTTTACAATCAAAACATCCACAGCCACAATACTCGGAATAACAATAAAATCTGCATTCCTCGAACACACACTACGAAATATGGAATAAAATTTAACTATATTGCCTACACACTCTATAACACTGTTCCAGATATATGAGCATAATCCAAAAATTCATAGTAAGGCTTTAAAAGAATATTTTTTTAAAACATATAAAAACGTAAATATGTAATTCTTATAGTGTTGCACCTTGTTTTGTTTCTTTCTCTCTCCTTCTCTATCCCCTGTCTTTGTAATCGAGCATAATTTATTTTTACCAATGTATTAATGGGTAATTACCTTCTTCTAAATTCCTACCTTGGCTTTGTGCTTATGTGTATATCCCTGTATGTTTCTTGTATTTGTTTCTTCTCGTTTCTTCTACTTAACCTATCTTTTTCTATTTGTGTACTGTTTTGTGAAACTTATAATGTTGATATCAAAATACGAATGTAAAATTGTACATTTTAAGGCGAAGCTTAATGCCAAATCACTATTTTGATTAATCTTTATAACGAATTGGTGTACATTTTCATAATGTACACCAATTCAAAAAATATGCTTTAGTTAAATTGAAGATTTTCCTATCGCTTCGCTTGAGTAGAATACAAATAAAAAAATAAATTACTCAAAAAAAAAAAAAATGCAAACTACTACAAAAATTTTTTTTCAACAGAAACGTGTAAATGCATAAAAGAAACAGCTTTTAAAAAATACAGTTTTATAGCTAAGATTATCTGTGACAGTTTCACTTGATTAACTTTTTTGCTTTCTTATAAAATTATTTACAACATAAGTAAAAACCAGTTTTTTGCTTGAATTTGAACGATTCTAGACTCCGTTTGTCAAGCGATTTTATTGCCTATTACCTATAATATAAGGTATACCAAGAATATACACATTTTTAGCTTGTAGCTTCCCCTTAACTCCCACCTATGCATTGTAAGTTCCTCTTCTCCTACAATGAGTTATGTAACTCATCGGGTTTGCTCTAGCAACAAATTAAATAATCATAATAATAATTATAAAACATTAGGGGATTATTGAGGTTATATTCTTTAATGTACAAACAACTACAACAATATCTTTTCGAGACAATGTTAAATATGTTTAATGTCTGCCGTCTGCACGTTTGGCGTCATGTGTTTTACACCGTTATGGTGTAAATAAAGTTGCAAACATCTGTGTTCAATGTAACAACACAGTTGAAAACGTCACACAAATATAGGGAAAAAATTTCGCCACATGTGCATGACACAGGATAATAAAAGTTCAAGTTTGAGAGAACACGTCTAGTTAAAAGTAATAAAAATACACTTTGAAACTGTATGAATGCTAATATTTCTACAGCAAAAGGACAAGCTTCGATTTAGGAGGCGTGTATAGGTTGGTTAACCAACATCTTTGCATTATGTCACCCCTAGTGTTTCGCTCCGTTTAGCGACTTGGCAGGGGTGCCTGGGTTCATGGACTGAGGATTGTCTAGGTCTTGGCGGCGGATGCTTGATGGTTGATTTACTGTGTGAAGGATTTGGAGAGACTGGTTGAGGGAGATCTTTTTACCTCTCCAGCAGGACTCTCACGACCCATCGCCTTGCACCGCAGTGGGAGGGATAAAAAGGTCACTCCGGGACACACTGACCCCCAGATTCCTACTACCTACCTTCTCAGATTTATTTCCTTAAAAACCGTCCTCACGGCATCCCCATAAATGATATAGGTCCTGAAGGAAATTATTTTCTTCAACGCCTCCTGTGTGGCGCTAATGTAAAAAAATTCTCAATCACTCTGATAATGCCATTGTTTCTGTTCTGAATGGTGGTTTTTCAGCAGGGTGATACTAAGAGTATCTTACACTATGTGCATCCAAATATTTATCTGCGCTATTCTTATCTGAAACCATTGGCGATGCAGACGGCATCCGTGGTCGACGGATAAAGCTTTCGTCTAGCAAATTGGAAGTCTCGGGTTCAAATCCCGGCGTCCGCAAGTAAATTTTTATCTGATTAATTTGTGTTATTTCACAATTTACTCATTTAAAATATTGTATAGTATATTTGCGGTACTTCCCAGAGTGGAAGATACTCTCAGTATTACCCTGGTGTAAGACCACCATTCAGAATTGAAACGTTACTTGAGATGGCTTTGTCCGTGTTTGGTGACCAGATTTGAATAGCCAGATACTTCATCACCTTCTCCTTCCCCTCCCCACACATTCAGCCTCAAAATATACACCAATTAGGGATGCCATAGTCTCATTGGCTCCAGACGGCTGGTTGGGAGCAGGAACTTTAGTGTGATTTCACATAAAAATAATTTTTCCTTGCTTTATAATATGTACCTGTATTAATACTGTTTATTTTTCATTGTTTCAGGTATGTTCGAAGTTTAAATATCTCAACTCGTCTTTAAAGTAAGTATCGCAGGCCTGTGGTAAGTTTGCACATTTAATTATATCTAATAAGGAACATTACATATTCAATAATAATAATCAACTGCACCACCAATTATACCGCCGCAACAGGAACCATTCATTGGGTAACTACACCCCTGCTATAGGTCACCCCAAGTGTTTTGCTATGTTTGGTGATTTAACAGGGGTGCACGAGTTCATCGGGTGAGGTGTGTTCAGGATGTACCTACTCACCAGCTGCGTGGCGTGCCAGATTGGGAGAGGCTGGTTTGTGGAGACTCTGACCTCTCCAACTGGTCTCTTGACCTATCTCCTTGACTGATCCCTGGATTCTTACCCAACCTTCATACTTTTTACCTCCCCAGAACTTTCTCTTCTATCTTTCCTTATCAATGCAAAACGAACTCTAAGTAGAATTCTTGCCTGAACTGACTATGTAATAATTACAATAGCGTATTATCAAAGGTGGATATTTTCAGTTGCGAACTTACCAAAGACAAGAGTACCATAAAAGAATATTTCTCTAATGATTTGTGAATAATTTTATGTCTCTATTGTTTATATTTCTATTATGATTTGATTTATATCTACAACCTCTCTCCATGGCTATAAATGTATTGATAAATGTTTTGTTTGGTAATTTTTTCGTTTTATGTAATATTTTGTTTTGTATAAATTTTTGATTCCATATTCCTCTCTTACAATTTAATTTACGTTTTCCTTATTATGCTGTCTCAGTAGAGGTAAAGTCACAAGGAGGAAATCCGTAATTGGATTTATTTTGGCTAATAATACTTATGTACAAAATGAAATAAATATAAACTGTCGATTTCCCAGAAATCAATAAATACATATATATAGAAAAAGCAGGAAATCTATAATTATAATAATATTTGGATGATTTGTATAGCGCCGTTTTTGTTCAAAATCACCTCAAGGGCGCTGTATAAATATGTATTTACTTTCCTCGTACAATCCACAGCTTCATTCCGACATATGCACAATTGCATACAGACGACAAATAATGCAGTTTTCTCCCAACAAAGCCTTGCAATTGCCTCAATTGCATTACTACCCGATGCAATTTTAATAATGATCTTATTCCAACAAAAGTTTATTTATTATTTTACAAGCAATAATTGTTCGCCTGAAACACTCATCCACATTGAAAAATCTCCTGATAAAAGATACATGACGCCAACGGGACTCGAACCCGTGTCCCTTCGATTTCCGGTCGACAGCTCTGACCACTGAGCTATGGCGGCTTATCTCTTACCCGCGAAATTATTCAATATATACTAGTGTTTCATTCAACAATTACTGCTTGTTACATTTTTCACCTGAAAACAACCAACTTTATTTTTATATGAGAAAGGCATTGTAAGTGCTAACTCTCTCACTAGATGGCGTCGAGACAAATTGTCTACATTTTTAGGTGAAATACTTGAACTTGTCAAATATTAATTATTATTTTTTAGTAAACTTAATGTTTTGAGACAAGATTTTTATGCATAGCACAAAGGGTAACAATTATTTTACAAGCAATAATTGTTCGCCTGAAACACTCATCCACATTGAAAAATCTCCTGATAAAAGATACATGACGCCAACGGGACTCGAACCCGTGTCCCTTCGATTTCCGGTCGACAGCTCTGACCACTGAGCTATGGCGGCTTATCTCTTACCCGCGAAATTATTCAATATATACTAGTGTTTCATTCAACAATTACTGCTTGTTACATTTTTCACCTGAAAACAACCAACTTTATTTTTATATGAGACACGGGTTCGAGTCCCGTTGGCGTCATGTATCTTTTATCAGGAGATTTTTCAATGTGGATGAGTGTTTCAGGCGAACAATTATTGCTTGTAAAATAATTGTTACCCTTTGTGCTATGCATAAAAATCTTGTCTCAAAACATTAAGTTTACTAAAAAATAATAATTAAAAGTTTATTTCTTTAGCCTGTAAATACCGTGCCTTGAAATAAACCCATATTAAATATTATGTTCGTTCTGTAATGCAAACATTAGATACGTCCTGATGCTATTATGCGAATACTTTCACGTCTGTTATCGTAGCAAAAACGTAACTAGATAAATTTTAAGCTTTATTTTTGGTATATCTATGAATAAAACGTTGAAAGGAGTGACTGGAAGTTAATGCGATGTATTTACAACTAGCTTAAGTCCCCGGCGTTACCCAGCCTTTACACAGCGTTTTTAGAAATCAGGCTCTTGGTTGAAGGTAATGTATGAAAATGTTCATCAATCTCGGAATGAAACTGTAGATTTGTGTATTATTTATATAATTAGATGGACAGATAATCTTTATGTAAGAAGATGATCTATACACGGGTGTTTTTACTGAAAATGGCTTAAATAGTAGAATTTACATGGCACAAATAACGAAACTTATTTTGCAAATATAGAAAGTAAATTTCCTCTTATTTTGAACATTAATTTCATCAACCTCTGAATAAAATTGTAGATTTGTACAAAAGCAAAACCCCGCCGCCACAGACGCCCTTCTTTATTCCTTAAATAGTATAAAACAAAGTCTCTATCAGCTTCTGTCTGTTTGTGCGCTTACTTCTTCTAAACTACGCAATTGATTTTGATAATGTTTTTCACTATCATTTAGAGAATGTCCTCCGGAAGGTTTATATATATAATACATGCATATTATATTTATAAAAAAGTAGAGAAAAGTCGAGTAACGCCGGGTGTACAGCAGCTTGTATATATATTTTAAGTAAACTTCATCACTCGCGAATGGGGTTCGCGGTAGAGGAATCCGGTACCTATTACGGTTCTATGTTCATATTAAGAGGAAGCTACAAGCCAAAAATTATATTCTTGGTATACCTTATATTGTAGGTAATAGGCATTAAAATCGCTCGACAAATGGAGTCTAGAAACGTTCGATTTCAAGCACAGAACTGGTTTTTATTTATTTTGTAAATAATTTTACTAGAAAGCAAAAAAGTTAATGAAGTGAAACTGTCACAGATAATTTTACCTATAACACATTTACATTAAATTTTTTATTGAGTATTTTTATTTTTTATTTGTATTCTACTCAAGCGAAACGATTGGAAAACCATCAATTCATCTAATGCATATTTTTTGGTATTCATAATGTACACCGATTCGTTATAAAGATTAATCAAAATAGTGATTTAGCATTAAGCTTCGCCTTAAGCGTTATACGCGTCATCAAATACACAACAATTATTCTTACAATTTAAATATAAAAAAATCTATTTGAAGATTCTTACAATGAGAATCGAATGACAATTACATATTCTTAGTTATTAATTAAAAAAGCATTTAATAAAACATGAATAGTAACAAGTACTGCCTCGTGTCACATAAACCACGACTTTACATTATTTCTTGAACATCAACAATGGAGGAACTTAATAATGCTCTGAAATAATAATTATTAAGACCTTCTAATAATTGCTTTTCGAATAAAGATGAACACACATACATATTGTTGGTTTGAACTTCTAAATGTAGGGATGCAGAACGCTCATGAAAATATTGTTTAGGATGTGTTTTAAAAAAAATATATTTTATTAACTTTCCAACCAGCTAAACTACTCATGTAGTTTGTCGGCAGGCTATTGATAACATTTTATGTAATAATAATGGTAAATTTTAAAACGGTATGTATGTATAATAATGATCATAGTAGATTAACAATTAATTTATGTGTTAAATTAACAAAAGAATATAAATAGCAGTATAAGCGTTATATAACAAACAAATACAAATAAACAGTTAAACTGAATTTTTTTTCAATGTCGGCTTGCAGAAAAGAGCTCGAACCTGATTCGGTCTGATAAGTCAAGTATTGCCCAATCTTCCTCTCTCTCGTCTCCACTACGTTCACAACGCTCTTCAGCGTCACAACATACCCCGATTGGTGATGCCATAGTCTCGCTGGCTCCTGACTCCTGGTTGGGAGCAGTTGGACTCTTGTAAGGTAGTCACAAAAATTAATATTCTTTTCCTTTTTAATTTTTATAAAGAGTACTGTAGGGTGCTCACAATCCTCCTCACTAGGGATTTTTGTACCAAGGCGGACTGTAGGTAGTTGTGTTGGTGTTACATCATGATTTCCTCATCTTCATATGTGTTGATTTCCTCATCTTCATGATTATTGATTTCTTCATCTTCATGTTTGTGGATTTACTCATCTTCATGTTTGTCGTTTTCCCCATCTTTATATTTACTGATTTTATTCATCTTCATTTTTGATGATTTCCTCATCTTCATGTTTGTCGATTTCCTCATCTTTATATTTACTGATTTTATTAATCTTCATGTTTGACGATTTCCCCATCTTTATATTTACTGATTTTATTCATCTTCATTTTTGATGATTTCCTCATCTTCATGTTTGTCGATTTCCTCATTTTTATATTTACTAATTTTATTCATCTTCATGTTTATCGATTTCCCCACATTTATATTTATTGATTTCTTCATCTTCATATTTGTTGATTTCCACACATTCGTGTTTGTTGACTGTACGTTGTATTGGTGTAACTTACATTTTTTTGTGATTTTTTCATCGTCATGTTTACTTAGCCGTAATTATATTTTTATGTTGTTTTTAAACTTGTTTATCCGCAACTAAACCAAACAAAATTAATTAAGTTTTAAAAGACATATAAAGTGTTATAATAAAATTCTAGACTACCCTATTTTAACTCATTCTCTACATCTCTTTAACTGCTACCGCTTTCACTTGAATAGCTTCAGTTGTGGGTTTCAGGGAGAAATCAACCCTTAATATTCCAGAAAAGGGTTCAACGTTCCCGATACAAATACACAGCACTGCTTATGGCTTAATGATCACTGATATTGTGTCTGCTCTAACCTTTGTAAAATAATCGATTTGAGATAATACTCGAACCTCATATTGTCTGGCAGTTCTATCGACAGCAGATGGACCAATTTATATAATGTAAATAATATATACTAAACCATTGAAGAAAAATATAATACAGAACAGTAAAAAGGAAACGATCTCAACTGGGAATCAAACCCAGGATCTCTGTAACCACTTTGCCATTAGGATCTAATTATATTGCGTATTTTTTTTCTCATATTATATATGTGCTAATTTTGAACAGAATATGTTGTAATATTCATGACGCAAGAGCTAACCGTTCTAGAGTTCTGCAGCTTGAAAACGTAAATGAAAATCTGATCGTGTAATCTCATAATAATGTTGATGTGGAGTTTCTTTTCGCCCGGGATCTAGAATAACCGCTTTTATATTAATTTTATTTTATTTTATATGATTTTACGCTCAGCCGGGCTTTTACGTGAATTTTGAGAACAGAATATCTAGTGAACTATCGTATATTATACACAAAGTTTTTAAAACATGAAATGACGTTCAACTGATAAACTGAACATGAAATAATATTAGTAAAACATGTAACAGTAACATAAAATAATATAGAAACTAGAACAATACTACATATAAGACAAATCACTACAACTAAATTACCAACCTTACTATAATTTGTAGGATTCATCAAAGTGCTGCCATAGATAATGCTTAGTTCTATAAATGGAGCCAGTAAATATATCAACAGTTCCCTCAAACTTGTTGCCCAGATCATGCATCCTATTAGTTATCCTACAATTTTAACAATCCAATATATTATCATATTTTTCTACCCTCTTTTGAAATTTAAAAATATCCACTTTCTCTTTATCTTTCCTGTTCAGTTCCCCCAAATAACAACATTTCCAAATCCTAAACACCTGTAAACTCAGCCCAATTTCAATCCCATCCCTAATCCTTGTTTTCCCTTAAGTAATCCATCTGTCAAAGCGATTCCCTCGCTTTCATTTATAATTGCGATTTATTCAAAATATTCGATAAAAAACAATAAACGTTTTGGTTATTTATTAGGCAGAAAAAAACGAACATAATGGAAATCAATTTGTCGTATTATTATGCAATGCTGTGGTTTAGAGAATTTACAGAAACGGTGTCTTATATATGTTTTTTTTAATTTAACACGAATGAACTGTACGATTCTGCGATGAAATTTCAATACTAATTACTATGTAATATCAACAATACGTCATAATATTTTTGAAATATATATAAATAAAAAAATGTAAATGTTCGTTTGTTCAAAATTTTAAATCTCCGAAAGTTCTTTACCGATTGCTGTGAAATTTTGACACAACGTTGCATTCGAACACGCGTGTGTTTTTATTAAGCTATATTATATAAATGTCACCTGCGATAGGTAAAAACATGCTTTTTAAAAAAACAGCAGCTCTTGGACGTAAAATAATAATAATGTTTATTTCAGCTGGACAGAGCGATGTGTGCAATGCTCTGCTTGGCATAAAAGTTTACATTTCAGTACATGAAAAATCAATATAGAAATAAATAAAAAATTAATAAATTGATGAACACATTAGTACTTTATGGTGGCTTAAGTGAAATTGTTCATCTCTGGTGTAGAGGCGTTTCCTGCCACTGGGCAACGGCCTGGACAAGAGTGTTGTCTGATCTTTGGTAGCGCTGACTCGTCCCGGCTATTCTGTGGCGCATCAAAGCAGCGAACCCATGCACCCTTTCTTCGGTGAACATCTGTGAGGCGCTGCATCGCCAAGGGAGGCCTAATAGGGCTCTGTATGCGTGGTTGTACTGTACTCGGAGTGTGTTCATGACGCGCTATTGCTTTTCTATCTGCACAGAGAGACTGAGAAACGCGTGGCGGGGTACAACTAGTTTTATAATAGTTATATTATTGCTGTAGGTCGGGTTAGGTTAGATTGCTTACAGTTAGTGGCGACTGTAAAGACTTTGAAGTTTTCCAGTAAATTTGAAATCTTGATACAAAAAACCGAATTGAATTTGGTCTAAACAACATCAATAATGTCGAATTTTTCAAACTTAGCCAAACGCTCAAAAGTCACGAGCCGCCACTGCTTACAATATCATGCTAACGCAACTGTGGGAGTCATTTTATTTAAAAGAATACCTCTGGTAAGATTATATTATGTTATAGATTAGTTGTGTCGTGTGAGATATCACTAAATTCCGCCATATAAATGTATTGTTATTTCACCATAAAGTCTCCCGCACAACGTACACGTAAAATGCCAATCATTGAAAACTGAAATCGAATAAAATGCATAGTAATCATTCGCGTTCGCGAAAACCCGACAAGATTGATGAAAACATCGCTTTTTTATGGAAAATTGATGAAAAATTAATGGGTAGCTGTCAGGAAAAACGGTTCCTTGTCGCGAAGAAAAATGTGGCGACATTAGGGACCATAAGGTACGATGACTCGAAGTCTACAGCCTACCTAGTCAGGTAACTGAAGGATCCCCATCTATATTATGGATGGTTGAACAAATCAATAACTTAGTTTCATAACGCGCTGCAATAGACAGGTAGGTGCAATAGAAAAGGTGTCATCAAAAACACTTATTTCGGTTGTTGTTGCGCGAAGTAAAATAATCATGCACAAAATTATTCACGCTCACCCAATTATTTTACGTCAGTTTTTTTCGATCTCATATAACATTAGTGCACAAAAATTGCAACTGATTTTGTGCATTCAGATAAGTAATAACGTATGTTAAAAATTGAATTGAAATTTATGACTGATTTCGTGATTTTTCTAACGGTGTTAATTCGAAAGGTATACTCTAATAAATGATGGTTTGGCAAAAAAAGACAGAACAAAATTCATAGTTAAAAATGTGAACAGGAACTAAGAATCCTCAAACATATAAATATAATTTAAAAGATTCAATTAAACAAAATAGTAGAAGCGAGGAAGTCATATGGGTACATAGGTCTATTTGTTTCTAGAAGAATAAAAGTGATAGAATATACAACATTTATACTCATTAGTTTTAAGATGAAATTTATAAAATAAAATAGAAAGAAAAAAAATTCAATTAAATTAACTACTAACACGTTTTTAAAAAATGCTCGTGTGATATCTCATGCTCTTTTTAACCAAGAACAACTTCTGCCCTTAAGAACACGCCAAATGCCGTAGAGTGACTTATTTCTTATTTTAAAAAAGAAAGCAAACATTCCAGGGTTGCGAATAATCTGACAATAATTGAAAATATCCTACTACCACCACAGTAAGCGGAAAATGTTGCTTGTGTTGTGATGGAGGACTTAGCCAGCCGAGGAATTGAACACACAACGCCAAACATACTACGCGATGCCAACTCGGCCACTGACTGGTCAACTATTTTTAATTTATTTATTCATCTTTTATAATTTAATTACATGGGTGATGTGTTGTGCCTGACTCACTAGGAATTTCTGTGTTGAAAACAGGCTGAGTTCATCACATGATTGATACTAGTTTATTACAAAAATACAAATAACAACACAGTATTAAGTTTAAGTAAAAAAAATCAATCATTTAACTATGCTGCGTTGAACGTTGAAATTTTTATCGTATTTGACAGTCTATATAGCGACTATCTTTTGAAGCATGTCACAAAAATGTCGCAAAGCTGCCCTCAAGACCCCTGTACATTTCTTGGTTGTTTTTCCTGGGTATAAAACAATTACAACATCCACCCCTGCCTCGTCACGTTATAACAATGATCACCGCACACCTTCATTAAGGCAAATATACCTTTTTTTATTATTATACTTCCTCGTCGGCGTTTCACTCAAATCACAATAGCAATAATATTAATCTGGACTGAGTGTGGCGACACGGCGGAACACCTGCCGCGGCGGTACGTGGCTCCCTGAAAAACTGGGAATTTAGGGGTGGAAGTTAATATTTTACCACCCCAAGGGTAGTAAGGTTAGCGCGGTCTTGTATTGCGCGATTTCAAGTTTTTAGCTGGAGTAGTGAGAATCAATAATAACACAGAATATAATAACTAGATGTCTAAAGAATTCAGCAACTCAATTAGTTATTATAAGGCGTCCCCAAAAACCCATGCGTTACGTTTTCAAACATCTGCCTTGATAAGTCCTCCATCATTGTTCTAGGCATATTTTCCTCTTACAATTACGTTATTAGGTGGAATTATTAGCTTGGGAATTGCCGTAACTCCGGGTTGTCTCTCAACGCTTCAAATAAATAAATAAAACTCTGGGGTCAACAGAATACTTTAGACTTTTATTTAGATACAGTCATTAAGGCCCCGTAGTATGAGGTGTGTAAATGAGAGTGTCAGAGGAAGCGGGCTAATATAAAAAAACGATAATAATTAAGCGAAAATGGTGAGAATAATTAATAAAACACAACTCGTTAGAAATAGAGCAAAAATCTTTCGACAAATTCTATAGTTGCGTTTAAAGATACATTGAGAATTTTTTTAGGCCTATAACATATTAATAACAGAACAAAACGTTTTTTTAATAATTTTCAGAGCTTGCTTTGCGATGTTTTCTATCGAGTGATTTCATATAATTAACGTTTCAGCGTAATAAATAATATTTAATATTTTTCTTAACTCTAACATTGACATTTTTTCGGATTCATTGCCCAAATTCAAAGGTGGCATCATATCAATAATTTAAACTATTCAATGCGCATACATACAGACACACACACACACAAACACTCACACATACATTACACACGTCACACACACACACCTATAAACTACACAAGTTACCTGGTAATTAAGGAATAAACATACCACTTAGCAGACATTACAAGGAAACATATCAAAGGTACACAACATGAAGTATCCTATTCCTGTATATTGTTTCATCTCTGTAAATCATGTACTGTTGGTTTCTATAATATTAAAAAATAGTCAATGTGTAGATATTATCTTCACAAATAACATATTTTTTTTGGAACTCTAACACTTTAAGAGTTAACGAGAAACCAGCGCCACCCCTGCTAAATCACCAAACGGAGCGAATCACTTGGGGTAGGAACCACTATGCTATAAATCGGCAGAAATTTGTGAATAGTAGTAATTAAACATCTTGATTTATTGTTTTTTGACAGTGAATTTGTAACCTTGAATCAGTGTTATAACTTTATAACCGCAGTGTTACTGAGATTTCCGTGGTTGTAACAGCCGCAATCAAAACCTTAACGATTTTGAACAAATAATCGTAAATCTCCCGCCGATTCCCTCGTACATATTATCAACCCTTCATGGTTTAGCATAGTCAAGCAGCCTTTACGAAGCCAATCTTCTACTACGAACTTTGCATAAGCGAACCAATTTGCCTATGCCCAAATAATCGCATTAACTACCCTTACAGTTGTTATTTGGGGTAGTTTCATTCAGCGCGATAGCTTTCGCGAGGATATCCGTCACAAGGGGGTGGAGAAACGAACAAATGTTTTGTGGGTAGCTGGATGGCTCCAAGGGTGGCACTTAGCTAAATTACAAGCTGAAATTCAACGTTCAACGCGCGTCAAAAATGTGTCGCCGCGATGTGTCTTGTGAAAATCCGCTTTTTAATTTTCGTTTTTTGGAGAGATACATAAAAATACTACTTAGTTTTTTTTTATGCGAATTCAGCGCAAATGTCTCGCTGTCTGAAGCAAGTGGAACTTTGCCATCCCTGCTGGTCTAGTATGAGAATTTAATTAATGGTGTCGCCAATATCGTTAATATACACTACTAATGCTCGCATCTACGCACAGCGGCTCTCCGCTTTTGTTTCTACCTACAAACCGTAGGCATAATTCTCATTGCATCGCCGCTTTGATAATCCGTGCAATTTGGTCATAACTATGCGACAGTCGGCAAGCTTCCATTCTTTATATCATTTTGTTTCTATTATCAAAGACCACTGTGGCAAGAGCGGAAGCATTTTCTATATAGACAGCCAGGAATCTGCAAGAATTATAGCGCTGATAATGGTGGTAATAATAAGAATGCAATACATTCCAAATTTGAAATAATATACATAATTAGTTTAAGAAAAATAATAATAATACATGGGTGATTCCGATAGGCACAAAAAAGCGAAAGTTAAGTGAAAAAAGATATAAACACAAAAATGAGTGTAAGCAGCCGTTTATGGAGGATATTTGCACATCTCCCGTCTCCAGAGGGCCATCAGAGGGGAGTCCATCTAGGCAACCATGGCAGTTATGATTTTGTTACTTGATTGGTGTAGTCTGCGCCATAAGCTTCCCATGTGATGGCGGAGAAGCGCTCTGAAAGAGTGTAATCGTCTCTCCAGGAACATTTCCGTGGCGCTGCAGTATCTCGGTAGGCGGAATAGTTGGCGATAAGCATTATTGTAAGCGACTTTTAGCTTATGCCATTGGGATGCAGTGTAATCTACCCACAGTTCTGCAAAATGGGTTGAAAAGTATATTTTTCACGTTTGTACTGCAAAGGTGAAAATGCCTTGACAGCATACCTAATCTGTCGGATATCGCCCTTCTTTGCCTTTCTATATCCTCGATGTCTTTCAGGTCGTCTGTGATAATATGTCCCAGGTATTTGACGCTACGACTAACATCAATTTTCATCCATAGTAATCATATTCGATAATGTTATTATTTATAAATTTTTCCAATGTATTTTAGTTTGTTATATAATTATTGGCCAGTTGTTTCATTAATCTGAAATGATAAAAGAACTTGAATAGAACCTTCACAAAACTTGAAAATCAACATTGAAATTCGATGAATTGTTCAAATATTCTGAAACAATCCATCCTTAATTGTTTTATAATGAAGTGAATAGTCAATATTATGTAAGTCAATAACCATTCGTTATTATTACAAGGTTTCAATACTGAATTACAATGTTTCCATATTGAATAGTTGTATTACAATACCGGGAATATGTTCAACTCTGGAGCGATATGCAAACATTCTGTACGGTTGAATAAGTCTCACGTGCCTGACTTATTTCTCAGAATTTTGATGTTGTAAAGAGATAGGGATATATTCATATCGCTAAATACCACATAATGAATCTATTGAATGGTAAAATCAATAGAGAAACACCGAAATGGGTTTACCAGGTATTATTGGCTTTCACTGTTCACATGGGAACATTGGTATACATATTTGAATAAAACTTGAAAAGAATCACCCTGTATTTACTAAACATCTTTTCAACCGAGAGTCTAGTGTCTAATTAATAAAAAATAAAATTTTCAGTCTTGTGTTATTTTTTTAAATAGTTAGGTGTATTTTCAGAGCTCCGTTGATCGAGTTCCATTGATCTAAATATTCCAGAAAAAAATACTGTGCAAATTTCATGACGCCAGAACGTCCATTTCCATTGTGTTTTCTTCAATATGAAATAATATTATCAGGACAATCAATGATACCCTAAACTTTGTACAAGGTTACCCCAATGTTACCCTAAGTTTTCCCTAAAGTTTTCACAAAGTTTTTCTCACAAAGATTCCCTCGTCTTTCCCTGAAGTTCTCTTAAGATTTCCTTGAGGTTATCACGAAGTAAATCTGAGGTTACTCTTACATTTTCCTATGGGTTTCATGAAGTTTCTCGTAAACATATCTTTCCCTGAGGCCCTCAGGTTATCATGAAGTAAACCTGAGGTTACCCTTACATTTTCCTAAGGGTTTCATGAAGTTTCTCTAAAACATATCTTTCCCTGAGGCCCTCAGATTATCATGAAGTAAACCTGAGGTTACCCTTACATTTTCCTAAGGGTTTCATGAAGTTTCTCCCAAACATGTCTTTCTCTGAGGCCCTCAGGTTATCATGAAGTAAACCTGAGGTTACCCTTGCATTTTCCTAAGGTTTTCATGAAGTTTTCTCCTAAAGATATCTTTCCCTGGGTCCCTGAGGTTTCCCGAAAGTTTTCCTCTCGGTTTGTGATCTTAAAAAACAATTATATTCCACCGACAAAACCTTTTTGCCTCATTATGCAATCCAAAAAACCAGAAACCATCCCAATTTCTTAATTACTTCTCCAGAGAAGCCAATATAGAAATTTTGTTTGGATATAAATCAGAGGCTTGGCCGCGAACTTTTTCGATAGGGTTTAATCATTATTATTATGAATAATACACTAGCGTGAAATGTATTTCATTAAAGCTAAACGGCGAGAAGCCTTCCATCAGGGAACTTTTAATTAATTTTGAATTTAATACCGGCTACACCGGCTATATGGCCTTTGTTGTGGAACAGCTATGCACAACCTTTCGAGCAGTGTAGTCAATTTATCCATTTTCAAATTATTCACGGGTCTCAAACGGTAAACGTGTAATTTTACTTTGAAGAGAACATTTTTTTTATTATAGCGACATTGTACAAAAATTGTACGTACAGAATATGATAGTGAATATATGTATAGTAAATTATACTTCTTAGTCCTCCTCACTAGGGTGACCTGTGCTGAGGCGGACTAAAGTTATTCATTTCTGTTTTATTAGTTTTCTTTGTCTTTTTAATGTTTTTTTCATTAAACTTCAATATTTCGGTATAGTTATTGATTAAAATCTTAGATGTGACCTACATATCAAAGGTATCACGGAAAATTCACTGTCATATTTTGTAGGTACAATGTTTAAATAGTCTCTATAATAATATAATTAAATAAATGATGTTTATATGTAAATAAATATATTTTTTAATTTTATTATATATATTGATTGAATTTGCGTGAAATACTTCGACCTAAATTGTTACCTAAATAAAAAAAAATACTTAATTGGGCTGATGGTTTTGCACCACTGTAGACCGAAGATATAGGATTCCATCACAAGCGGAAAAACGTTATTTTATTTAAGAGGTATTTTATTCTGTGGAAGAAGTGATATTTTATTTGGAGAATTTCGATATAAACGAGAAGCTGTCAGCGAAGCTAATAAATAAAGAATTTCACTTTAAAATGTATCGGTATAAAAAAACACAAGATTGATCATTTTAGGGGTGCCTCTATTTACAATTTGAAGGTTACGATTATAGATGGAATAATCGAACGAATACGGTTAGTAATGGATAATCGAACGAATATGATTATTTATTTTTGTTATCATATCGTTGGCAGAGTGTTATTAGCCCTGGACCCTGTGTATGTAGCTTGACGTATATATATTATATTACAATGAAGAGATTTACTGAAAGAATTAGGTTATGGGCGTGTTTATGTGATTGCAAAATAAGGATTTTAATAAAAAAAATCAGATATTGAATTTAATTCTTGAATATAAAATGAATTAAATTTCATTGTCTTGTTTTGTGGGGTAAGGAGGCGAAACGCCTCAAGTTTATTAGTAAAAATAAATCTATTTTCGGTTGTGGTTGAGTATAACTCTAAATCAAATGACTCGAATTTGTTTTTAATTCAAGTGTCATTTTCGAAATTGGAACTGATTGTGTCAAGAATTTATACAAGCGATTAAGTACCTACTTATACAGGGTTTTCCAATAAGAGGTTTTATTTTGAATAGCCCGCTATTTCGGTAGATGTTACTTTTGAAGCTGTCATTTTTTTATATTTGACAAGTAGATACTACGCCATTAATACAAATGGAACGATACACGCTTCAAGAACGCATTGAAATTATTAAAATTCACTTGAATGAATCAAATGCAAATCATTTTGAGTGATGAGGCCCATTTCCACCTCGGTGGCTTCGTCAACAAGCAAAATTGTCGCATCTGGGGCTCGGAAAACCTAAGAGTTATTGTTGAAAAGCCTCTCTAATCTCAACGTGTGACTGTTTAGTGCGGTTTATGGTCCGGCGGAGTCATTGGACCTTACTTTGTCGAAAATGAGGCTGCAGCAACAGTTACGGTGAATGGATTGCGCTATCGAGAGATGATTAATGATTTTTTATAGCCGGAATTGGATGGTATTGATCTGGACAACGTTTACTTACAAGAAGACGGCGCTACGTGCCACACAAGCAACGAAACCATTGATCTTTTACGATTGAATATCAAAATAACACCTCTTATTGGAAAATCCTGTAGTATAATACTTTATTGCGCCAGTTATGAGCATACCTACTTGAATTATGTCACACATCAGGAAAGTATTGTGTGTATCTTAAGTTCATATGACGTCTCCGCCCAGCACACAAATGTTAAAAACCGTTAAAATACGCCCAAATTTTTATGGGGTCAGCGCGCCTCTCGTTCAATTCGCAATTTTCTTATTATCTCAAAAACAATTAAGGCAACATAAGACTTTAATAAGGGGGGTTTGCTCTAAGCTCACATTTTATTTTTTCTGATGAACGTATTATTAAAATTTCTAATGTTTCTAGGGGGATCCCTACGGATGTAAGATATTTATATTTAAGATAAATAAAAACAGGACCTTACCATTAATTTTTTTATGTAAACCGGTTTGAAAATTTTATAAAACGTTTTTCAACCAAAATATTAGCGGTAAACACCAGATTTTATTTTTCTAAACGATATTAGTAACTTCCCGAGGAATCCCTCTAGAAACATTTGAGATTTTATTAATCCGTTCATTAGAAATAATTAAAATAAACTCCACGGAAATAGCGATTTTCTAGGCCTGCTAGGGCAAAATCGACCGAAGGTCCGTCGAATATTGTTTTACACGACTTTATCACTAATGTCGTTAAGATTCCTACTTTATTTTAGAGCAGAGGTTCCCAAACTTTTTTGCCCCGTAGACTACTTGTCAATTTTTTTTTTCTGTAGACCCCCTGCCTGCCGAATATTGAATTTTCCTAAAACTATTAACGTTCCATGTGATAATCATTTATTGTTTTCGTAAAAAGATTCCCTTCCCTTGCCTGCCCAACAACCGGGTGGCGATATAGTTCTTCTGTTTTTTGCATCGTGTAGACAGGGGCGCTCTTGTGAGGTATTACACCAAATGAAAATTGAGCAGGATAAGCAACGGGAATTTCTTTCTGTAGCTGGCCGTACAGAACTGCCCCTTAAGTTCTTTGTTAGCGCTTATTCCGATCAGTTCTTCTTGTCATATGATATCCGATTTAACATTCCATTTCTACAGTCAAAATGTCCTCAAACTTAGTTTTGAAGTCTTTTGTTTGAAAAGTTTTTGCAATAAACTATTTTAATTGTCATTTACAAAATTGGAATTGATGTGTCAAATTTCATCCCGTGATTTTTCAGTGGTGACGCTTGTTTAAAAAAGAACAGTTTACGAATTACCTGACAATTTTTGATAAACTTCCACTTCCATATTTTAAAGTTCAAACAGTTGCTTTAGCTAGCAGAAGAATTGAACCCATGACGCCTGAGTGGGAATTCGACGCATTTATCTACTCAGCTATTAACCGTCAAATTGACGACATCAGTTTTCTTTTAAATCGGTAAAAATCATACTTGTAACGAACCCCCAGATATAAAAAGAATCTTTCATTAGGTATAGATATAAATTTAATATAATATATATTAGTATGTTTGTAGATGGCCACTTTACGAACTAGAACAACTAGAGTACGTAATACACTTAAAATAATGACTTTGTAACAGAGAAGTATTTCTCGTGGCAATGATACGTCATTCTCTAACACAGTGGTTCTCAAATTATGTGCTATTGCCCCTCAGGAGGGCACTGGAGAAATCCACGGGTCGGAATTGAAAACAAGGCGGTATTAAAGGCTGCGACGTATTAAGACGCATCGCACTGGTAAAATAAGATCTCTCAGATTCAAAAAGTTCCTTGAAATTACTTGAAATGACCTTTTTCTTTTCCATCTCCTTCCCTTTCCCACTCCCTTAAGCATCGCGACATGTCCTAATTGGGGATATCATATTTTTTGAACAGTTTGGACCAAAGATATTAGAAGAACGAGATGTGCTATGAGCAGTAAGGTGGAGCGGTCTAGTATGGAGATTTTTTTTTTTCGTAATATAGAATTCGGCATACGCGGGATTGGTGCTCCGTTATGTACTTATCTTAAATAAAAAAATATAAAAAATATTTATTTATAATTACGACATCGCCACCACTTTGAATTTTTGATAAAAACACTGAAAACACCAATATTGTTCTACTGATTCTTAGAAATGCTTATAATTATGTAAAAAAAAAAATGAGTGTTTATTTATCACCTATGATATAATTACATTATTATTTTACAATATAATTATAAAGTAGGACTGTAGGAACAGTTAAACAGTTAAACTATGGGTTCTTGTAATTGTGCGCTGCAGTAGAATAAATCAACTAATTTTCGAAGTTTGTGTTTATATCGACTGTTCTTTGAAAGTTGAACATTATGGCAATGTTAAGAAGTGAACTAACTTGTCCTGTATTCGGTTCTGGAAGTGATTTACCTTTGAATGTTTTGTCTACTTGTGAAGATGTATTACGATGTGTTTTGTGGGTGCACCATTCTAAAAAAGAACAATTTAAAGATACATACCTATATGAAGAAATTTCCGTGAAGTTAGAGGATATCTGGAATAGAGCGTCAATTCCCATTATTGACCACAGGAGCATTACGAGACGAATTCGTACGTATTATAATAAGTACTATAGTTTAGTAAATAAGTCGTCCAAATGCAGAAAAAATATTACGGCTTATCGTCAAAAACTTCAACATTTCAAAGAAAAAACCCCGTTTCTTTTTGATATAGCGACATGCAGATGCACATCTTTTGACTTATGTTCGTGTGAAAAGAAGCGAAAAATTCCTATCAAAGAACAAAAATTCCTACTGGATCAGCGAACGGATCGAAAAATGATGATAGGAGGTCTGGACCGAGATGCTACAAAAAAACCATGAATTTATTGACAAGGAAACGTCATCATGATGAGTTTGAGTGCATAAACAAATTAACTGACGCTATTTCTTCTTGTAGTTTAAACTTTAGACTCTCAAAAAAATGTGCTTCGTCTTCAATTCCTCAAGAAATAATGCAAAGTGAAGCACAACCAAATAATTCTCACCATGAGGTGAAAGACTTCCCTGTTGTGGCCAGAACATTAGACAGATATTGTATTTCAGATCGAGCAGGAGCTGCAATTGTTTCCGCTGTATAATTGGCCGCTGTATAAAATTCCGCTGATGTTGGCTTAATTTCACAGAACGATACATCTCGCGTTGTGGATAGGAGTAAAATTCGTCGAGCTCGAATAAAGAAAAGAACTGCCCTTACTATTAAGCCGTTAGTAATCGATTCCAATCAATTTGGTTTATACTTCGATGAATGGAAGGACAAAACTTTAAGCATGGAGGACAACCGACGAAAAATAATAACTGAAGAACACGTTAGTTTAGTAAAAGAACCAGGTAGCGAGTACATGGGACACATTTCATCAAAAACCGGAAAATCTGAAGCAATAAGTAATGGAATTATTTCATTACTGTCTTCGAAAGATATTGCTTTGTAAAAAAAATTTGCAATTGGATGCGACGGAACTGCAGTTAATACGGGGTACAAAGGAGGTGTTATTCGGCGCCTTGAATCACATCTCAAACGGCCTTTACAGTGGATTGTCTGTCAATTACATGCAAACGAACTCATTTTGCGACATCTTTTTGAGAACATCGACGGAACCACGACTGGACCGCAAAGTTTCACTGGAATTATTGGTAAATCTTTAAATAAGTGCGAACAACTTCCTGTCATGAAATTTAAAATCATTCAATGTTCATTACCAAGTATGACAAATACACAGGATTTAAGTACAGATCAGCTGTATCTACTGACAATATGTAAAACTATTGACTCCGGATTCTACAATGAAAATTTATCAAAAACAAATCCCGGTAAAATTGTACAATCCAGGTGGCTCACTACAGCGAATCGGATTCTTCGGCTTTACATTTCTACCCTAAAACCATAAAAAAATATTGTAACTTTAATGACATTAATTGTATTAACAGTTTACGCACCTATGTGGTTCAACATTAAGACCAAACCATTATGTATTTCCGGTGCAAGGCATTTACACGAAACAATAGTGCTTTCACGGTATTTGCCCAGTGATTTTAAAGATATTATTGATCCAGTAATCCAGCTTAATGGCTTTTTTGGGCATCACGAAAATATATTGTTAGCCATGTTAAACGACAACCGAAAATACGTAAGAGTGTTGGCATTGAGAAGAATAGTGAAAGCTCGGCAAATGAAAATGCTATCAGACTTTAGTCGTACCTTCAAAGTGCCTTGTTTTGATTTTTCAGCAGATGATTATAAAGTGGGAAAATATAACCGAGTCACCACTAACCAATTTTGTAAGCGACGAGACAATGTTACAAGCCATTACCGATCACACGATAATTGACGATGTCATACTACCAATGATAAAGAATTTTCCTTGCCACGCTCAAGCTACAGAGAGATGTGTGAAAATTGTAACAGAAGCCTCAGCCGTTGTTTGTGGACCCTTGAGGCGAGATGGATTAATAAAATCAAGGTTAGAGTCACGACACCTTATGCCTATTTTTAACACCAAAATGCAGTACCGTTCATAGTAACTTTTGAAATTTTCAAGTTTTTCAATGCGGTAAATAATATATGTACATTTTTTATTTCCAATATTTGTTCCATTCTAACAATCTACGAATGTATTATCTGTAAAATAAATGGTAAAATACAAATTTTATGTGTGTTTTATTTCGCGTATATGAGCTATAAATACTTAGGTAAAATCGTGAAAATGATAAAATATAAAGCTTTGGCGATGTCCAGGTATTGTGAATATATTTTTTTTATTATTTTTGTTGTAATCGTTAATATATGGAGCATCTTTCCCAACTATGCCGATTTCGAAATTCTCAAAAAAAAAATTTCACTCCACCTTAATGAGCAGTTCATACTGTGTGGAATTGTTTTGCCGAGTGTCGCCGGTTTTGTTCACCAATACTACTGCACACCTCCACTTACGCTAAGGTATCCGCACTAATACATAGAACATATTTCTGTGCGTACACGTCCCGATACCGTTCAAAGTACCCTTATTTGGTAGTACTCCGCCTACGGTCCGGCGGCCAACATAGCATATCTCGTTCTTCTAATATCTTTGGTGTGGACCATCTGAAGAGTGTTGATAGGATAAAGAGGGTGGAGCAGGAAAGGATATATGTAGATAAAATGAAGGTTTTGAAATACCTGGCCGTTGAGACCTGTCTCAAACCTTAGCCTATCTGAGTCACGTATAAAACCATTTCTAGCACAATTCGATCATCTTGTACCGCGACTCCTATTCTACTTGAGGCAACGTTTTGTCATTAACCTTAAAATTAACGACTTTAAGCTAAAAGGAGAAAAGACAAAACTAAGCTATTACTAATTCCGAATACCAAATCTTAATACGAGACTTCCCGAGTTGTTCTTTGTTCATTCATCGAAAACCAACTATATTATTAATTATTCTGTTCAAATGCTAAATAAAGCTTGAAAATAAATTCCGTTCCGTTGATATTTTTATTTATTTCATACTAAAATTTAATCACTGTTCACATTATTATATCATATTATCTGTATCTCACTTTTTTATGAAAATATTTAACTTAGAATTTACTTTTTCTTTTATGTTGATTTTTGTAATTTATTTCGTATTTTTTGTAATTTATTTGATTATGTGACAAGTTACGAAAAAAATTGTGCAGTTTAATTACAACACATACCAAAAATAACATATTTTTCTTTGGGGCTAAGAATAATTTATTTGCAGGGGGGGGGAGACAAATATTGTGTGTGAAGCTCTGCAATAAATAGGCACCCTACAACTGAGCGATAGATTTTTTTCTGGGGGGGGGGGGCGGTAAAGAAAACGAGGAGTGTTTTAATGGTTCGCCATTTATTCATTGGGTTAGCAGTTTTTGTCAGCAATGAAAAAATATCAGGCTTGATACGTGGTTATGTTAACTTACGTTACGTTAGGTTAGGTTACGTTACGTTAGGTTAGGTTAGGTTAGGTTACGTTACGTTACGTTACGTTACGTTAGGTTAGGTTAGGTTACGTTACGTTAGGTTACGTTAGGTTACGGTAGATTAGGTTACGTTACGTTACATTAGGTTACGTTACGTTACATTAGGTTACGTTACGTTACATTAGGTTACGTTACGTTAGGTTAGGTTACGTTACGTTACATTAGGTTACGATCTCCCTGGTGTCGGACTACCATTTAGAATTTGAACTTTGCTAGAAATGGCTTTAGCGGTGTTTGGTGATCTTTGATGATTATCTGAACAGTCAGGCATTTCCCATCTTCCCATCTCCCTCCCCTCCCCGCTACCTTCAGCCACACAACAAACCCCAACAGGGGATGCCTCATGACGCACTGGCTCCAGACAGTTGGAACTCTTGTGCGGTTTCACATAAAATTTTACGTCCACGGTGTACAGGTTAGGTTACGTTACGTTACATTAGGTTACGTTACGTTAGGTTAGGTTACGTTACATTAGGTTACGTTACGTTAGGTTGCGTTAGGTTAGGTTACGTTACGTTGTATTAGATTAGTTGTTAGACCTTATTTGCCCAATCAATCTTGTTCTACATGCTATCCACAAGTGGCTGCTCAACTTAGGTTTTCCGATGACCGTTTAAATAATAGCCAAAGAAAAACATCTTTTGAAAAGGGGAGCGGTTTTAGTTTGAGAAGCTCTGCTCCAGCATATGGAAGGTGGTGTGGTATTCGGTACTACTAAAATTCTGCCTGAAATTGAAGATAGTATGGGGAACAAAAAGACGCCACGGTATTATTATGTTCACGATTCGGCGAATATAATTCCTACCCTTGTCTTACCACCCCGGGATGAAAAAACTGTCAAGGTTTCCGATAAGGGATGAAATTTTTATTTTGTTTTATGTGAAGATCGTAGATCTCACTGTCCGATATAAATGGAGCTGTGGCACCCTAAATTAGGGGTTGGTTGTTGATTTTTAAGTAAAAGGAAGTGGGGGAAGGAATGGATAAGGAAGGAAAGGAAAGGTTAGGTTAGGTACATACAAACAAAATTTAATTTTGTATTTGAGGTCGAAATTCTTAACGAAAATGATTTTTTTTTATCAGAATTAAAGCAAATACTTAGTACTGCTCAGAAGTAATTTTTATATTTATTTTTGTTTTAAATTATAAAATGTATACCATTAAATAAATCGATCTTCGTGATTTTAAACCCTAGAGTGTCAAGAAATCCACCGTGGATTTGCTAATAGCTCGTCACACGTGCTTCGTTTTTATTGTATTTTGATCCTTTAAAATGCCCTTAGCATATTAACATATCTTATAATATATACTAAAGGAAATAACGCATCTTAATATTTTTCTAAATTTTCGTTTCGTCACTTGAAAACATGTTTCTTTTATCCGCATAATTCAATTTCAGAATACAAGCATAATATGTCAGCGTGTGGGTTCATGATCGCCACCAATATTTCAGCGTGTTGTTTCATGATCGCCACCAAAATATGTCAGCGTGTGGGTTCATGATCGCCAGCAAAATATGTTAGCGTGTGGTTTCATGATCGCCACCAATATGTCAGCGTGTGGTTTCATGATCGCCACCAAAATATGTCAGCGTGTGGGTTCATGATCGCCAGCAAAATATGTTAGCGTGTGGTTTCATGATCGCCACTAATATGTCAGCGTGTGGTTTCATGATCGCCAGCAAGATATGTCAGCGTGTTGGTTCATGATCGGCAGCAAATTATGTCAGCCTGTGGGTTCATGTTCGCCACGACCAGTCGGTGGCTGAGTTGACATCGCGTTTGAGTCCCACCCAGGCGTAGTGTGTTCAATTCCTCGGCTGGCTAAGTCCACCAAAACAACAAGTCCTCCAAACAACATTCTCTTATTGTGGTGGTAATAGGAGATTTTCAAATATTGTCAGGTTATTTGTACCACGGAAATGTTTGTCTTTCTTTAAAAAAAAAAAGTTATGTATTTAATAAAAAATGTAACACATCCTTTATTTTTATGAAAGTTGATAACAACATTCCCTCGGTAGTGTCAGTAGCGTAGCCAGGAATTTCTTGCTCCTTCGAATATGAACAAATGTACAATATGAACATATATAATACAATATGTTTAAGCTTTTGATCCTATCCCGTTGGCAGAATATTAAATATTGATTGCTTTTTGGAATAACCGAGACGACTCACTTTGTACTTACTAATTCTTATTGCTCTTCTGCCAATCGAGAGCTAATATGTTTTTAGTTGAGGCAAAATAAACTTGGGGGACTTTTATGAATTCCCTGGGGTTAGGTTTTGCTAGTATATTATTAAAATTGATACGTTTCAATATTGACTTCAAGAAAATGCTATATTTTCTTCGAATACTGTCTGTTGTAAATTTGAAATTATATTGTTTTAAATTTATGTTTTGTTATTGGGGTTTCTCATAAACTCTATTATTAAATAAAACTCTGGTTTCAACGAAACACTTCGACTTTTAATGTGATAGATTAACAATGGGACCTGATTTGAAAATTAGCAGGCGGTTGGAATAATATGGAGTGTTAACAATTATACATCAATGAAATTTTCCTTGGGATGTGCATAAATATTAATAGTCTAATTTAAAATGTTTACAGCGTTCGTAAATTAAGGTTTGTTTTTACTAGGTAGAGAGGCTGCTAATGAAACAAACATAAATAACAATAAGCAAAATAAAACATAGTAAGTATATAGTACTGAGAAAATGATACATAATACAGTCCGTCTTTACAATACTCGACAGTTAACGCCATCTATGTATGCCTAATTTACTACAACTAGTGCCATCTAAGCGTGAAGTCTTACATTGTTATCAAGGATATTAAAATAATTTTAATTATTTATTTTGTAAGAAACAAACAGCTTTTATAAAATATACAATGATAGATATAAATATACAAGTTAACTGAAGTCAAGCCACAGAAGTTTCTTATGTTAAAGTTAATTGGAAATGAAGTTTTAATATATTAAAATTAATTTGGTGTTAAAGGAAGGGGAGAGGAAGAGGAAAATAGGAAGAGGATAGGAGATGCTCCCGATACATTCCATACTCTCATATTAATAATCGCTCGTACGCATTACTTCATATCGATATTTCTTTAGGTTATTACCAAAAATGTCAAATTATAGTACATTGTAGATAATTCAGGTTTTGTAAAATAACTTGGTCCACCAAAGCTTCCATACGGCTACTTGTCTGCTGCGAATCCGGAAGCTTATCAATTCTAGCAATACCGGACTATTTATTTAGAATTTTTACCAGTGAAAAGTAAGTCAGTGAAAATTTCTGCTGTCTGACAATTTGAGCATATTCATATAATTGTGTGTTGTAGTTCAACATAATTGCTGGAATACCCATTTTTAGATGTAAGCATAGTGAAAAATATTAAGAAATGGACGCTAAGATGGTCGAACAAATTAGTGTAAGGAGAATATATGACGCCATTTTGAATGGTAGAAGAAAACGAGGACATGGCACAATCAAAAAGTTCTAATACTCGATTCGGGTCATTTCAAGAGTTTAGCGAATATCTCCTAACGGAGCAAGAAGTGTGTGATAAGACAGAGTTGTGTGGCGGTCTATCCTCTCTGTCTGCCCCTGTGGAGGGACTGCTTGTTGGTAAATTATTATTTTTTATTTTTTTTTATATTATAGAAACAAACATTACATATTTACAGAGATGAAACAATATACAGGAATAAGATATTTCATGTTGGGTACCAATGATATGTTTCCTTGTAATGTCTGCTAAGTGGTATGTTTTTTTTCCTTTTACCAGGTGACGTGTGTAGTTTAGTGTGTGTGTAACGTGTGTAATGTATGTGTGAGTGTTTGTTTGTGTGTTTCTGTATGTATGCGCATTGAATAGTTTAAATTATTGATATGATGCCACGTTTGAATTTGGGCAGTGAATCCGAAAAAATGTCAATGTTAGAGTTAGTAAAAATATTATTTTAGTTAAGTTTGACGGCTTCCGTGGCCGAGGAGTAAGGTTCTCGACTAGCAAGCCAGTGGTCGCGGGTTCAAATCCCGGTGTGTGCACGTCATTTTTTTTTGATTAATTTGTTTAATTTCACAATTTATTCATATAAAATAATATGTAGGAATCTGCGGCACGTTCCCTGGTGTAAGACCACCATTCAGAATTGAAACTTTGCTTGAAATGGCTTTGGCCATGTTTGGTGATCAGATCGAAAAATCAAGATTCTTCCATAACTTCCCCATCAACATCCCCACTTCACTAAATTCAGCCTCACCAATGGGGATTTCATAGTCTCACTAACCCCAAACGGTTGAGAGCATTGTTGACTATTGTGTGGCACTCGCATAAAAAAATCAATTTTTGTTTTATTTCTCAGGTTCCCATGCCACAAAGATGAATATGTACCGACTTATTTATTAGATTCTTATTCGCCGGTTCAGCGTTGGAATAGTTAAACCTATGTCCCGGTTCAACTATACCTACGCCGTGCCGTGATAATAGGTCAAGTTTTTCACCATTCAGACCTTACGCATTGCGAAATATTTACACAGGGATTGTAAGTAACGGGGGTAGAGTTCAAGCAAAACCTTCTTAAAACATCTTACTTTGTATGATTATTCAAAGTAGCAAGATATTATACGATTCAGTTACATTTAACTGTAGAAACTCTAGCTAACGGTCCCAGAACGTAGACTTCTAACGTTACGTTATGTTATCGTTAAGATTTTCCGAGGTAATAATTATAAACCCCTACTGCTCAATTTCAGGTTGAACTCTAACCGCTGTTTCTCGTACACTGTAACACTACCGCTGTCGCAATGTAATTAGTCTGTACCCAATGATATCATGTACGTAAAGATATTTGTTTCAGATTCTTTTCAAACATAGAAATGTCTCTGGATTAACCTGAGGTCAAATTATGATGTGTTCAAATTGTCATTTCACACAACAGAACAGTTTCTTTTTGTAAGTGGACCATATTTGTTTCAGATTTTTCATTGTTTTTAAACATAGATATGTCTCTGGATAAACCTAATGTCAAAGTATGATGAGTTCAAATTGACATTTTTATCATAACAGAATAGTTTTTTTTTTTATTTAAGTGGACGATATGTGTTTCAGATTTTGTATTGTTTTTAAACATAGAAATGTCTCTGGTTTAACCTAAGGTCAAAGTAGGATGAGTTCAAATTGACATTTCTCACAACAGAACAGTTTAATTTTTTAAGTGGACGATATTTGTTTCTGATTTTTCATTGTTTTTAAACATAGACATGTCTCTGGATAAACCTAATGTCAAAGTATGATGAGTTCAAATTGACATTTTTATCATAACAGAATAGTTTTTTTTATTTAAGTGGACGATATGTGTTTCAGATTTTTTATTGTTTTTAAACATAGAAATGTCTCTGGTTTAACCTCAGGTCAAAGCATGATGAGTTCGAATTGACATTTCTCACAACAGAACAGTTCCTTTTTAAAGTGGAATAATTTAATGGGTATAATATTCTATGTTCTATCGGTATTACAATGGAAGATGCTCTGAGGAACTAGCGTCATTGATCCCTTCGGCACCGGTGCGTAGTCGGGATACACGCCAAACGCGTGCCCAACATTTGTACACGGTTGACACTTGTCACATGAGAACGGGTCGCTTCTACGATTCGTTCAGCTCGGCTGTGGAACGAACTGCCGGCCTCTGTGTTTCCTCCCTCCTACAACATGGGACTCTTCAAGACCCATGTTCACTCCTTCCTCTCCACAAAAAGACCCTCCACACAGCATCCCCAAAGATGACATAGGCCCTGAGGGAAATTATTTTCTTCAGGGCCTCCTGTGTGGAGTTAATATAAAAAAAATAAAATAAAAATATGGGTTACTTTTATAATTTTAAGATAAATACTAAAAATATCAAAGAATCTTCCCAGATTGTCATTGGGGTAGTTACTGTTATTTTTCAAATAACTTAATGAGTTAAACTTCAAATTGTAATATTTAATCAAAATCGATTTTATAAAATGGCTTTAGCCAGGTTTTTTGGGTTTGTTTCCCCCTATACACGGAGAGAAATTATTTTTTCCTCAGGAAAAATTAACAGAAAAAGTTTATCAGAGAACCTGTTAATTCATTCACAAAGCCTGTAATACCGTTTTAAACCGGAATCACCAATAATTCTTAAAAAATTAGCAATATTCATTTTTCTTCCTGTACCCTCCAACCTAACAACATACCCAAATTGTAGATGCTATGTCTAACTGACTCCTGTTAGCAGAGAGCAGTTGGAACTCTTGTGTTAAAAAATACAAATATTTTTCCTGCGTGGCGTCGTTTGAAATTGACTTCTAAAGTTCTGGGAATTCTTTTGTAGTGTTAAAGAATTTAATAAAATTCAGTTAAATCGATTTCGTAGAATAAACCTTGGCACGTGTAGGTTAGGTACTAGGTACAACAAACGGAGCTTTGTGACTGAAAGTTTCGACGGATATTAGAAGTAAGTTATTGAAGAGCTTGAAACTAATTTACGATTTTCGAAGATCATTTCGAAAAACTTTCAGAAAACTTTTTTGATGTAGTAAAGTTTTTTTACGTATTTTTTGTTAAATTTACCCCACATTTTTTAAGTCAGAGCTATGTTCCACCCTTCGTGCCCCCATCCCCACCCCCTCCCAAGGATATTTTTTTATGTTTTTCATTGTTTTCGTTAGGTTAGGTACTTGAGAAAAATATCTAATGAATCTAAAACTATAGGCACTATAAAATAATAAAAATTCTTTTACTAAAATACTTTTCAAAGAAAATTGTATTTAGATAATTTTAATATTAATAAATTTTATTTAGAAAATTTTCAAAAACATTCACAGACATATCACATATTTTATACAATAAAATTAAGCAACCGAAATAGGACTAATCTAACGCACAAAATAGTATACTGTGCAAAGAATTACAAAATTATAATACGCTGCCAAAAACCATAAAGTCTGCACCAACTGATAGATTCAAGCTGGATTGTATATGCATGTATGCAATTGATAAATAATTAATTAGACATTTGTAAACTTGGATAAACACAAATAACTCAAAATTAATAAATAAAATAAATACTTTCTACCCGAAGTGATATTCTTATACTTTGTTTTAAAAATTATGATCAAGACGCTTGTCGATCTCATATTTAAAATTCAGAATTAACAATATCATCTTGCAACTATTTTTTCCCATATTTTTGGCATCTATCTTTTTAAACAGAAACAAAGTTTCTAATAAAATTGGTTTATAACCTAGATAGTGTCTTGGATAAACAAATACGATTTTTATTTATATATTAGTTGCAAGATGATATTGCTAATTCTGAATTTGAAATATGAGATCGACAAGCGTACCAATGGTCGAGTGGTGTAAGACAAGATATCCTGGGTTCAATTCCTAGTTGTGACCGTTATCTTTTATGTGTCTTGTTCTGTTTCATGTTTTGTTTAGATTTATTAGTATTATCTTCTTCAATAACATAAAGATTGCATATGGGTAAGTCTCTTCCCTTGTATTATTTTTAATTATTTAATTTTATAGTATTTATCAAAAAACAATTAACAAAATATGTTGTTGTAACTTCCACATTCCAATACAAACCCTATTATTCTAACAAAAACTTGCCTATTTTGGAGGTTCTTTTAAAGTTTTTTTGTACAACTAATTTGAAAGTTGCCCCCTGATGCGGTGGAGACGCCTACGCTTTGTTCTCTCGTCTCACTGAAGAGGTACACAGATAGAAATGTCTTGTGGGCGTAACCATGTGCCCCAAGCAAGATCAATTTTGAACAATTTTATCATGAACAGATTTCGTTGGCCTGTCTAGGGCCTGGGACTCGAAATTTCTTTTTCGGGCGTCTCCTATGTCTTCTATATACCACAATGTTACTGTAAAAAAACTACATTAAATCGATTTTAAATCGACTACGTATCTCATTCCAGTGCAGAGATATTGCGTTAAGTATTCCTCGGATGTCCCCGATTTCTCCCACCATTCAAACACTTTAAACACTCCTAGCACTAATAAGAACAAACATTGAAATTTTCAGCGATATCGGTGGACTACTTTTCTAGTTTTGCTAGCTTGATTTTTTTATTTTAAGATTTGAAACACTGTTTTATTATGTTATTGTATAAACTTAGCTCGTAAAAATTGATAAATATATATATTTTTTAAATACTAATTTTGGTTTATGACCCATCAGTACCATCGCCCGTGTTTCTATTTTCTATAGGTATTCACATTAAAAAGGTCGCACGTCTAGAGATTTTCGAGTCAGCGCATTGCCCGCAATGCAGTTCCAAAGTTTAGAGGGTGTAGAATTTGGCTCCGAGAATTGTTCTAGGAATCAGACTTCTAGGGGTTGTTCCCACAGCATCCCCATTGAATAGCACAAGGATGGAGATTCAATGAACCCGTATACTTCCCTTACTATTAAAGCCGCATCGCTGTGATTACCATTATCTTCACTATAATATTGAAATTCACTATAATATTAAAATAGTAAATATTGAAATTCACTGTTAGATTGAAATAGTGAATATTGAAATTCACTGTTATATCGAAATAGTGAATTTCAAAATTCACTATAATATTGAAATAGTGAATACCGAAATTCACTATAATATTAAAATATTGAATATTGAAATTCACTATAAAAATGAAATTCACCATAAAATTGAAATTCACTATAATATTGAAATAGTGAAAATTTAAATTCACTATAATATTGAAATCGTGAATATTGAAATACACTATATATAGTATTTAAAAATTGTTTTCTCCGTGTCATATTTAAAATTGATTTGTTTTAGGCAAAAGTCTCGAACGGTGAGCTTCAGCGTGTTAATTTTAAATTTCGGTTAAATATGCACTAAAAAAATAATATTCGCTGTCTAAAGTACCTACCCAAAACTTAATTATATTCCCACTTACTAATAAACGTGTTTTTAAATTTTGCACATTTTAATAAGGTTTATAAAATTTTGAAAACTTTAATTAATGAGGCACATTTCATTTTGGAAAGCCCAAATAATATTAATTGAAGAATTTTGTTTTTTTTTGTCTCTGCAAAAGTGTTTTATCGGTGAGCTCAGATGTTATAAAATTTGCACAATGGCATTTTCGTCGTGATCTACGGAACGTTAAACAATCTTTCAATGTTCAATTATTGTTAAGTGAGAAAATAGTCTCATAAAATCTTAATATACAAAAAAAAATTACGCCGAGTTTATTATATTATTATATATTTTTTACATTTAATTTATTTTTTTACAGATTGTGATAAAATTATTTTTTCAACAATTATCATTTTCATTAAGGAAGAAATTTTAAACATTCCTCTCTCCTTCCCATCCCTATTTAAGGAAGCTAACTTTCCAGCCGGAACACCAACCGAATTAGTCTGCCGCTATGAACTCATTTATTACGTGCAATTTTATAAGTACACTTTGGCAGTGAAATTAATTTCACTAGATATGCTCGATTTATTCAGTTTGCAATGTTTTCTGTGGTTTTCAAATGCGCTATATACATCTTATTTTTTGTGAAATTAATTTCACTGCCAAAGTGTACTTATAAAATTGCATTTATTACGTGCAATTTTATAAGTAGGTACACTTTGGCAGTAAAATTAATTTCACTAGATATGCTCGATTTATTCAGTTTGCAATGTTTTCTGTGGTTTTCAAATGCGCTATATACATCTTATTTTTTGTGAAATTAATGTCACTGCCAAAGTGTACTTATAAAATTGCATTTATTACGTGCAATTTTATAAGTAGGTACACTTTGGCAGTAAAATTAATTTCACTAGATATGCTCGATTTATTCAGTTTGCAATGTTTTCTGTGGTTTTCAAATGCGCTATATACATCTTATTTTTTGTGAAATTAATTTCACTGCCAAAGTGTACTTATAAAATTGCATTTATTACGTGCAATTTTATAAGTAGGTACACTTTGGCAGTAAAATTAATTTCACTAGATATGCTCGATTTATTCAGTTTGCAATGTTTTCTGTGGTTTTCAAATGCGCTATATACATCTTATTTTTTGTGAAATTAATGTCACTGCCAAAGTGTACTTATAAAATTGCATTTATTACGTGCAATTTTATAAGTAGGTACACTTTGGCAGTAAAATTAATTTCACTAGATATGCTCGATTTATTCAGTTTGCAATGTTTTCTGTGGTTTTCAAATGCGCTATATACATCTTATTTTTTGTGAAATTAATTTCACTGCCAAAGTGTACTTATAAAATTGCATTTATTACGTGCAATTTTATAAGTAGGTACACTTTGGCAGTAAAATTAATTTCACTAGATATGCTCGATTTATTCAGTTTGCAATGTTTTCTGTGGTTTTCAAATGCGCTATACACATCTTATTTTTAGTGACATTAATTTCACTGCCAAAGTGTACTTATAAAATTGCATTTATTACGTGCAATTTTATAAGTACACTTTGGCAGTGAAATTAATTTCACTAGATATGCTCGATTTATTCAGTTTGCAATGTTTTCTGTGGTTTTCAAATGCGCTATATAGGTACATCTTATTTTTTACTTTTCCGTAAAAACAAATACTGTTTTAGAAACTAGATACAATAATTTTTGTTGTTTGTTTTTGGGGTGTTATGCCGTGTTGCGCTAACTCCTTCTTCCAACACGGCATAACACCCCAAAAACAAACAACAAAAATGCTTTTGGCCGTGAGAATCTAAAAACTTACTAGATACAATAATCTTTCTGATTTATGTATTTAAAATAATCATTACTATTTCTAAATAATACTATTTTAATATCAAACGTGAAAAATGTTTTCAAAAACGCTAACCACATTTTTGCTTAATTTTTTTACTCCAATCATTGAAAAATTGAGAGAACTCGATATTTCGAAAACACTTCCGTTTTGTTTGGGGAATTTGTAAGAAAACTGTACCTTCACTTTGATCTCGTTCATATAATAAAAAAATAGAAATAATTTAAGTTAAACCGATTCCTACGATAGCGGCGCGAAATATGAATTTTTCATTTTGGCTATTTTTAGGGTTTTATTAATGGAATCTATTAAAAAATATAGACAAACCAAAAAGAATTATTATTTCTCTTTCTAACGTCAAAAAATGATGTATTTCCACATGATACAAAAAAAGATAAAACTAATGGACGCCCGGTCATATATGACCCTGAAACGCTGGAGGGGTTAATACAATTTTAAACTTTAGCTGATTGATAATTCGAAGTAGTGTTTAGAAAGGTTATTTCGTTAAATTAAACCTTGTTAGAATTTTCTCAATGGTACAATGATATATTTTGCCCCCGTGCTCAAAGGGTGAAACGCCACTGGTAAGAATTCAAAGTTCTTAAGTTAATTACTTTGAAAGTAGTTACGAAGAATTCAATGGGTTTTTAGGTTGAATGACAAATTAGATTTTCTTTTAGAAAGACAATCTCTGCTAGGCTCTCAGGAAGAAAAGCCACGATTCGACAATGCACTTGCAATAATTAGTTGAACTCTCAATACGAATTATAATTAAAATAATATGTTCCGTTACAACGCTTGTCATTTTATGGCTGTGTCACATTATGGCGATGCACTACGTAGTAATTTAAAATCATGTGTTTTTGGTTTGAAAATTTGGTCGCCTAGAAATGTTTCAGATGCTTTAATTAAATACTGCGAGTGGAATACATGCTGGCCTTTGAAATAATCGAGTATTTTTTTAGATAATTCTTTTTATAAGCCCAGAAAAAAAATATTTATAGGCCTATGAAAACCGATTAAAGTTCACAACCTCCTACTTACGAATCCATTTTCGGTTATGGTTTTATTGTATAATGCGGCAAATTATTTTATTTATAAAATGATCGAAAAATATTTGTGCCTGAACATCCATAAAATAAAATAAAAGGCACTTTTTGGCCGTGTTTTTTTCTTGCATAAATCAAAACAGGTGTGAAGCGGGAATTTAAGCCTTATCGCCATCTACGTAAGGTGTATTATTGATAGCGGCTCGATTTAAAATATTACACGACGTAGTGCATCGCCTTATTAGCTTGATTCGGCCCGACCAACCAAAGAGCCAGGACACCATTTTGTGTCCCCATTTGATTGGCACAAAACACGGTGCAACCGAATGCAGCTAGCGTTAATAAGTAAGCGATTAACCTCCATCTGATCAAATATTTGAGAGGTATTTACCGAAATTAAAACCGCTGTTGTTTCATTACCTCACCATCAACTCTCACCTCAACATCACCTCAAGGGCATTGTGAATACGGTACATAGCATATATCGATGAATGCCCGCTTGAGGGATTGACAAGTGCCTGAGGTCCTAGTTGAACTAGTCTCAAAAAATGAAGTCCACACGGAAAAAACAAGGAATGTTAGTTAAAATCCCTAATTGAAGTAACAATGCCATCTAGTGGCATTACTGTGTATCTAAAAATGAAATTCAACACACTGGCCTATAAACCTAACCTAATGTAATCGAGATTTTTTTTCAGAGTTTTTCATGACTTTATATTACTTTTCATGACATTATATTACTTTTCATGACTTTATATTACTTTTCATGACATTATATTACTTTCATGACTTTATATTACTTTTCATGACATTATATTACTTTTCATGTCTTAATATTACTTTTCATGGCTTTATATTACTTTTCATGACTTTATATTATTTTTCATGACTTTATATTAATTTTTATGATTTTATATTACTTTTCATTACTTTATATTACTTTTCAAATGTGTTCGCTTTTAACAGTTTTTACTGTGAAACATAGTTATCATAGCGAGTGATGTCCGCCGTTTGTGCGGTGATGAAATGTCATAGTGATCAGTGTTTTAAACAAAGATATTAGAAGAACGAGATGTGCTATGCGCAGTTCGTACTGAGTGGAATTGTTTTGCCGAGTGTCGCCGGTTTTGTTCACCAATACTACTGCACACCTTCGCTTACGGTAAGGCATCGCTAAGGTATCCGCACTAATACATAGAACAGATTTCTGTGCGTACACGTCCCGATACCGTTCAAAGTACCCTAATTAGGTAGTACTCCGGCTACGGTCCGGCGGCCAACATAGCATATCTCGTTCTTCTAATATCTTTGGTTTTAAACGAGTCTTCCCGTAAGTCTTTACACGTAATTAGAGATACCGCAATGAAACGCGTTCCATTACGACATATTGGAAATCACCGAAGTGGACGAAGAACCATCAAACCTTAAACGCCGAAATCTTACGGATAATTGGCAATGCAGTTACGCTACTGCACACTGCGGTGGAATATAATATATTGTGTCGTGTTGTTCTTGCGGGTATGTTTAAGTTAGTAAGTTGCAGTAGTTCGGAACAGTTTTATTTAGAGTTTAGTATTTTAAATTGAATGTCTATAAATATAACCGATAGCCAGTATTATATTGACTGACTAATTTTTTTCACTAAATTCTCTATACACCATTTTATTTTAACGCTCGATACGACCAATTCCTTTAATTAAATTTCATAAAGAAATACCTAAGCCATCGTTTCCGTTCTTCTTCTCTAATAATAATTAAAATGGATGTAGGAAGAAATGGATTTAGAAGTCCGGAGTTTGTAATATAATGATGATTCCTTACAGCGGGAATACTCGCTCATAAAAATGGATTAGTTAGATTTTTTAGCAATTACGTTCCAAAAACAATGAATTCTAAGAGAAAACTATGGTTAATGATACTTATAGTATCGCTCTGTTGAAAGACCACCGTTAAGAATTAATTAACGACTTTGAGAGTGTTTAGTGAGCAAATATGAATAGCTAACAATAATTATTATTATAATTGGATAATTTGTACAGCGCCGTTTTTGTGAAACATCACCTTAAGGGCGTTGTGAATACGGTACACTGCATATGTCGATGAATGCCCGCTTCAGGTATTGACAAGTGCCTGAGGTCCTAGTTGAACTAGTCTCAAAAAATGAAGTACACACAAAAAAACAAGGGATGTTAGTTAAAATCCCTAATTGAAGTAACAATGCCATCTAGTGGCATTACTGTGTATCTAAAAATGAAATTCAACACACTGGCCTATAAACCTAACCTAATGAAATCTATATTTTTTTTCAGAGTTTTTCATGACTTTATATTACTTTTCATTACTTTATATTACTTTTCATGGCTTTATATTACTTTTCATGACTTTATATTACTTTTCATGACTTTATATTACTTTTCATGACTTTATATTACTTTTCATTACTTTATATTATTTTTCAAATGTGTGTTGAATTGCCACTGTTCTGAGTTATCCGGTTACATTGTTAAATTGTTTTAGCAATAACCATCGCTGTCAAAAACTTTGTGTGTTTATTTGGTTATTTATGGTGGGCAAGAATCATGATGTAGGAACGAATATAAATATGATGGTGGGAAAAAGCAGTAACAATGAATGTCATTGGCGAAATACAGATTTTTAAACATTAAAAACTGATTTATGAAAATTTGTTTTGAGTTGACATTGCTTGTTTTTCCCGTGGTTTTCCGTACGAAATAGGAAGAAAAAAAATACAAAATGCCGTCCATTTCTTGTCTTTGATCCAAGCTTTAATGCTTCGTTATTCGTATAATTCTTGTAATCGAATGAAATTAAGGAATTTTCACTTAGCTTTTAATTTTTTCCGTCTTTTTAACGCGAAAAAATTCGACGTCTTTCAAAGGAACAATTAAAATTAGGCGTAGTCATTTTTTTTTTAAATATTGGCACAATTAAATTTTAAAGTTGACCTATTAAAGCCTATTGGCACGGGCAATTTGAACACGTTAATCTTATAGAAAAAGATCTAAGACCTGGGTATCGATTCTCCAATCCAGGGCCTCGATTCTCGACGAAGTCATTCCACTCGAACAACGAGTGGGTCGAACCGCTCATGACGATTGGAATGACCTCGTCGAGAATCGAGGCCCTGCATTTTAAAAATCAAATAATGTCGATGGTTACAATATCTACGTCATTTTTTGCTTAGTTTAACACTTAGTTTAACTTAGTGTTTTAACACTAGTTGACGTGTGCCCGGCCTTTCTCGACTTTTCTCAACTTCTATAATTACAATATATAATAATACGATTATATACAAAAACCTTCCGGAACTATACAATTTGGCCAAAGAAATGTCACCATCTCAATGATAATTCTTCTTTCAAAAATTTCTCAGTCAGATAGGTACCATAATATTGATTATTCCGATTTGACAGCTCTTAGTAGAAACCATCGTATCGTATATTCGTATTCGTATATTCATATATTCGTTTATAATTTATATTGTAGAATATACGATGCAAATAGGAAAGGCAGCAGAAGTCGACCAAGTGAACCAGATACTTGAGTCGGGTCATGTCAAGAGTCAGAATAATAGAAGAGTATGTATGAGACGATGTATGAATGTGAATGAGGCAAGGAGTGTGTGCCAAGACCGAGTTGTTTGGCGGTCCGTCCTCTATGCCTACCCCTGCGGGGAAACGGCGTGATAGTTAGTTAGTTAGGAACCAGGATCATGCGAACTCTTGCGGAATAAAAAAGCATTATTCAACACGGTCGCCATCGTGAACCGGAACCAGAACGTAACAAACAAATTTATAAAAAGATGAAATGCCAAATGATAGAGTTAAAATAGGGCTTCGCTACATTTAATCAAAAAGTTTTACGCATTCCAAGATTCAAACGAAGATCTAAGCTTTGCAGCTAAAAATCTTAATGCATCTTTCTTTGATTAGGTATTTAGTGAATTAAAATTAGAGAAAAAAACGTAGAAATGTATTGAAAAATAAATTTATGTTTTGGTATCAAAGATGCAGTTACGTTTTTTGCTATTTGTGGTTCAGATCTTCGATTGAAACCTAGAATTCGTAATACTCCATGTAAGAATTTGGTCGCTAGTTTGTGGAGGCAGTTAATTTCCCAGTATTTTTTTTTCTTTTTGGGTTTATTTATTTCTTTTTGCGGCCCTTCTCGGCTAAGGGTGATGTCGAGTGTTGGCTTCAGATAACGAAATGTCCGATATATAATTTATATTGGACGTACCATTTCTTCTCTAATGATTTAAATGTAATGATAGTGCGTTTGTTCGTTTATGGGTTGACTAGTTTTTATTCCCATTTAACTCGGCGATGTGTTTTTTTGTTGTTTTATGTGAATATAGCACAAGACTTCAATTCTAAACAGTTAGAGGGACTATGACATCCCCAATTATTGGGGTATATTATGAGGCTGAAGGGAGTGGGAAATGGAGGGAGATGAGGATGATGAAGGTTGCGAAGTAACTTGCTATTCAGATATAATATCCGACGACTCTATGCAGAGTGCTTAGAACGGGTTTTTTTCACAGAATTTGAACAATTCATCAAATTTTAAAAATATAATTCCAGATCTGTAAGAGTTCTATTTAAGTTCTGTCATTATTTCATCAGGGGTCGGTTGTTTCAAAGTGCTTGGATGTAACAAAACTTGAATAAAATTTTCGCGGAACTCGAATATCAACTTTTAAATTTGATGAATTGTTCAAAATCTCAACCTGTCCTTAGACTAGTATTTCACAAGTGGTCAAATTAAAAAAAAGTTCACCTTCAAACTCAAAGACCAGTTTTTTTTTTACAATATCGACGTCGATTTTTCAAAGCCGGCCAAAACGATCGAAATCTGACGGGGTACGGGTGACGTCATACGTACCTCGGTTTTTTCGTTTAATAGTAAGTCGGTATGAAATCAACCAATCCGAATTTTAATATATAACAAGATTTCCAAAAAACAGGAATTATTTTGAAATAATTTGTAAACTGCAGTGTGAGTCTGCGCAGCGCAACTTTGCACAAAATTGTCTTCATTCTAACGCAAGCAGCCGACGGACTCGTGAGGTAGCAATGTAAATTCTGTCAGAACCCGCCGACCAATCACAGTGCGTTTAAGTTTCTTACTGTTTTAATCGTTTTTAAACGACGATTTATTATATGATTCCAGATTTTCACGGCTAAAAGTATTGTAGTGATTTATTTTTGGGGTATTGTTATCTGCCCTGATGATGGACAGTGTAATGCTGTGCGAAACTTTGGCTAAATAAGGAGGTAGCGCAACACGGGACAATACCCCAAAAATAAATTATTTGACGATTTATTTCGAAAAAAATTATGGAATTTCGTAAAAAGTTATATTTTTTTTACTTCTACCGCTATGTAGAATCACCTCCAGAAGTTAGCGCACTTTACCCCTGGACACCCTGTATTATTCAACGTTATTGATCTAAATGTATATATGTTTATGAAAAATATAAGCCATTATATTTTTCACTCAATTTCCTTATTTCAGAATCTTTGGATTATTTCGTGTTTTTTAAGGTTAGGTTACTTTAGTTTTGACCCTGCCAACTCCGGGAAGGGTACGAAGACCTATTAAGTAAATAGAGAGACCATAAGAGACATCGCAATTAATTCTACGGCGATAATGGTAGAATATCCGGCGGCCATCCCTCTAGCCAGGGCTTAATTCCCACGGGGAAGATCCCAAATGAGCGGCTTGTAATTAACTTTATTAAGCTGGCTCCCGTTTTTCCGGCTCCCGATTGAGCGGCGATCGATTATAAGGCGATCTCGGAATGTTATTTAAAAATATATTATATAATTTATTAAGCTGGCTCTCGTTTGGACGGCTCCCGATTGAACGGCGATCGATTATGAAGTGGTATCGATTATCCGAATAAATTTGGTGAAGATTTTTTCAAACATTTTCCTTATCAAAAATAGTAAACATACCTACCAATATAATATATAGACGGTTCCATGTTAAATTTAAATAAAAAGTGATATAAATATTTTTTTATTGATAAACTAATGTTTATAAGACAAGGTATTTTAAGAATAGCACAAAGGATGACAAATTATTATAAGCAATAATTAGTCGCTTGAAATATCTATACAAATTGAAAATAAATGCCGCCGACGGGAATTGAACCCGCGCCTTCTGATGTCCGGTCAGGTGCTCTGAGACCAATGAGCTACGTCGGCTTATTTCCAACACGACAAATAATTCAATATATACCAGTACTTCAATCAACAATAACTGCTTATTATATTATTTTCCCATGCTTTGCATAAAAAAACCTTGTCTTGTAAACATTAATTTATCATTAAAAAAATATTAATATTGACGAGTCAAAATATTTCACCAACAAATTTAGATATAATATGTCTCGACGCCATCTAGTAGGATATTTAGCACTAACAAAGCCTTTCCTACAAAAATAAAGTTGGTCGTTTACAGGTGAAAAAAATTTAATAAGCAGTAATTGTCGATTGAAGTACTAGTAAACATTGAATTATTTAGCGTGTTTAAAATAAGCCAACTTAGCTCAGTGGTCTCAGAGCACCTGACCAGACATCAGAAGGCGCGGGTTCAATTCCCGTCGGCGGCATTTATTTTTACTCGGGAGATATTTTCAATTTGTACCTATGTATATTTCAAGCGACTAATGATTGCTTATAACTAAACCTAACTTATTTAACCTAGTTTTTGTTTCATCAGTTTTCATGACTTTATATCGCTTTTTAAAGGTGTGTTGAACATTTTTTCAGTGAACTGTAGAACTTGGATTTGCTTTGAATTTAAGTTTTATTTTCAAAATTGGAACTTATTGACTGATTATAAAGCGATAAATTGATAACGAACCTTCCCATGATAAAGTATTTTTTGCCAGATTTCTTTTGAAAAATAAATAAATAATATATATAAGTAATTTTTTATACTTAAAATAATAATGTAATCATTTTTTTAGTTTAATTATTTTTTTAATTTAAATTATTTTAATTTTAAATTATTTAAATCAATAATAAATATTTATTTAAAATGTGTATTTCTTTTGTTTAAATTTTACTGCGTTTATCTTGACGCATAAAGTCGGATTTTGTGCCCTTTTTAGCTAATATGCAATCATCAAGCCTACAATTTTAACATCCCGTTATTTTCCACGGGTGTACTCGAGTAAATAAATAATATCTCAGTAATAAAAATGAATAAAAGAAACGACGTGTTCTTATCTCAAGCTTTCAAAAAACAGTCCAAACACATTATGAATAAGTTATAAGATAGTCGAGTTAACCTTCAAACCGCGCTAACGGTCGACATCCACTCAAAAAATACGATAATAAACAATACAAAATAAACATACTTACAACAAAACTCAAAAGGAGATCGCAATAAACAAATCCTTAGAAGAGTGCCGCCGGCGCAACAAATCACAACTGGAAAAAATAAAAACATTATTTTTTCCGGGGGAATATCATTCCTTTATTACGTGACATAAATCAGAGGTTATCCTATTCATTCCCACTTTCCCCTTCTGAAAACGCCATAAAAACACTGCTGTCCATATATAAATAATGAAATATAATAATGTGTTTTGTATAGATTTTCGCCATAGATAAATAATTTATGGAAAATTATAGACGAAATTTTTCGAGTATTTGTAAACACTTGTGTTTTGATGTGATGTAAATTATGATTTTATGTAAATACTAGATGTACCCTGCCAACGCGTTGCTGTGGCTCAGTCTTTCTGTGCAGAAAAACAATAGCGCGATTTGCTTTACGTCCAACAGATGACATTGTTTTTTTTTAAAAATCAATCAAATTCAACGATGTGTTAAAATTTCAAAGCAATCGGTGAAGAACTTTCGGAGATTTAAGATTTTGAACAAACGAATATTTACATTCGTATTTATATAGATTAAGAATATATAATGGTCCTTAATGCTAAATAGTTATTCTCGGTTAATCTTTGCGATGAATCGGCTTACTTTATGAATACGTAAAATATGCTTTGCATAAATTTCAGCTTTTCGTATCTTCTTCCCTTGAGTAGAATTAAAATAAAATTCTTGATTACTTCATAAAAAATATAAGCGAAAACTGATAATTTTTTTTTGTCCATTGGATCGTTCTCCTACATAATCTGTATGTATGAACGCATATAAGAAACAACTTTAAAAAAAAAGTATTATGGCAAAGATTATCTTTGACAATTTTCCTTGGTTAACTTTTTTTTCTTTCTTATAAAATTATTCACAAAATAAATAAAAACCACTTTTGCTCTTGAAATCGAGCGATTATATAGAATCCGTTTTGCCAAGCGATTTTTATGCGTATTACCTACATTAACGGCGATTTAAATCACAAGAATATACACACATTTGCCATTTTTAACCATATCTAGATATTGGATCCACGATACCCGCTATAAAGTTAAAGCTTTGATAGTGTGTTGTATATTGTGTGCTCAAAGTAAGGTAAATTTTATTTTATTCTGAGTGAAATTGATCCATCATTGTTAAATTTCGAAAGTCTTTCTTGAATAGATTATAATAATTTCATTATTTGCCTGTGGCCTAGGAGTTGACAGGTCGTATGGCTTCTAATTGGTGACATCAGTTTTCTTTCTAATCAGTATAGATCACTCTTCTAACACTATTCGATTTTTAATTACGATATCTAATAGCTGAAATAATCATTTTCTCTAAATTTATTATAGAGAGTTGCCTGCTTTCTGAAAACGGGACATTTCGGCGTCTCGACGCTTACCTTTGTGACATCGGGGCGGTCCCGTTCAAAACGGGTTCTATGAAAGAAGAGAAAGGTTGGGGTGTTTCTGACTTTTCAGATCTGGTAACCAAATACGGCTACGGTAATTTTAACAACATCGTTTCACTTGAAAATGTCAAGCGATATGATTTAGCATCCCCACACCTCGTGTCTTGCTGTGCTGAGCCAGCGCATCCGTTCTGCCGTGTGGAATACAAATCAGATCGTGGTGTTGACCCACGCAATAGTTGTTCGGTACGAACAATTATAAAGAGTCTATACTGTTGAGGGTCACATTCATCCTACATAGATTGGAGGGTTTTGAAGCGCGTTTTAACAAGCAAATCCATGTAATATCAACTAATAGATTTTTTAAATTTTAACAACGATAACAACTTTTATCTCAAGTGCATAATATATCGCAATGAAAACACCGTTACAATGGGCGACCAAACGACAAAGCAACAAATAAATGTGAACAGTCGACAAATTAGTGCTAATCTAAGAAAGTGTTGATCCGAACGATGCCATGTTTTTATCCTTTAAGTATCAGAGGTTTTTTCACAGTCCTGGTGAAAAAAGATTTAATCTCTCTGCCTGTTGGCGTGCCGCTTCTGCCGCCGCCCCCCTAACCCCACACCCTTTTTAAAAGGCTGGGTGAATTGTTGGGGATGCAGAAAAAAGATGGGGTGTTTGGTAAGGGTTTTGTTACAATTCAGTTTAGTAGCTTATATTTTGGCGTCTGGGAAATGTTTTAATAATATTTAATAAAAATGCACCAGTAGGAAAACAAGATGAAGAGATACAGCTTGCTCAAGTCGAGAGTCGCGACTGGAATTGTTTTTGATAGACGCGTCCGGGACGTGTATTTACAAAGCCTTTACAATGCCTGAATAGTAAGCCTAAATCATTTCAGTCCATCGACTTTATTGGGTCCATAATTTTACTAATGAGATTAGCATATACATTATGATTATGTCTATTCACAGGTTTTTTAGGTTAGGTTACGTTAGGTTAGGTTTGGTAGAGCAGTTTAGGTTACGTTATGTTAGGTTACATTACCTTTACATTAGGTTGGGTTAGTATAGGTTAGGTTGAGTTTGCACAAAAAAAAGCCGACTTTTTATTATAGTCGGCACCATGGCTGAAATTGTATAGCTTTTGTAAATTATTTTGCACGAACAATACCTAATCTATTAATATAGTCCTCACCAATGTTGCCTCTAAGGTGTGAGCGTGTGCGTGCGGCCGCACAACTGTTAAGAATTGTCCGCACACATGCTCACATCTTGAAGAATCTTCAATATGAAGGAATATTATCGGACAAGAAAACAGTTGTTTTGTAATGTAATTTATTATTTTGTGGTATATTAACTTAGATCTAGGCACGAATATGCGTATTTGCGTACTAGCCTTTTTCTTCTTTTCATATCTTGCGCAGATAAGTTGACAGGCCGCACCCACAATGAAAAAAATATAGGGAACGTTGGTGGTCACCATGGCTGAAATGGTATAGGTTTTGTAAATTATTTTACACAATTAAAAGATAATTTATTATTATAGTCGTCACCATATCAGAAATGATATAGGTTTTGTAAATTATTTTGCACAAACAAAAGCTAATCTATTACAGTCGTCACAGTAACTAAAACGATATAGGCTTTGTATATATACGTCCGGGACGGTTTTTCGTCTATTGTCGTTAGTATATTGTAAGTGTTTTTGCCTGTAGCCAGCAGTGATCAACCCGGCCTATTCCCACATTATAAAAATGACATAACCTTAATAAATTCTTTTTTCCTTTTCTTCCCAATCCCTTATTTTAGCAAGTGGGTAGATTCGGGAACGGGAATGGGAACGAGTAGGTACGGTATAAGTATTATTAACATCGGAATCTGTTGACTGTTGCTGTTTAGTCATTGTTTCCGTCTCTTCCCTTTTTAAAATTAATTCCCGTCTTGAATATAAAATGTTTTTTTCCCTTTTTTATTTATTCATCGGTTTTTAGTAGAACTTAAAATATTGAAAATGAAACTTTATTAAATGAAATCTGAAACACCAAGTGAAAAGAAGTTTTTCACCTTACCAATAATATACTATTTTGGTGTTAGATATAATTTTATCTTTTATTAATGTTGGCAGATTTTATTTTGTGCTAGCTGCTCAAATATTTCGGGATGGCCTGAATTATTGCCAAATCAGTTATAATTTTGAAAACGGCACACAACATTTTTTATTATAGTTGGGTAATTATCGCTTGTCTGAAATTTTCACAACAATCAGTTCCAATTTTGAAAATGACACTTAATATCATAGCAAATTTAAGTTCATCGAACAAGAGTGGATTGAATAGGTAGTAACTCTTACGCCCGTTGTTCTCAATTTTTCAAACGATCATTCTCAGGCTCCGATCAGCCAAGTAATTTGTTCAGTAACGTTCGATTCGCCTGTTCCCAAACATCTTTAGTGTAGATTAACTTACGTTGCCTCTCCCACTTTCATAGACCATAAAATGACATCAAAGTAAAAACTTGCAATGTTAAATTAATATTTAAGAATTAATTATTGTGTTTATTATTAATGCATATAATTTTCTTTAAATAACGAAATACATGAACTGATATTTTAATTTTTTTAAAATCGATGTACGTACTATGATAAAAAATAAAGTGTTTGCTTGACTTTGATGCCACCGTGTCTTAGCGTCGCGAATATTTTTCACTCTATCGACACTTTTTATAACTAGTCATTTACTGAGGCAAGCTTAATCCAATAGTTTGGCTTTCTTAAATTGGTTGATCGCTCAGTCGTCACCTTTCAGTTGGAAATAGTGTAGTTGTGCGTTTGATCAATGTTGAGCCAAACTTTCGGCTCAACTGTTGATCAGTAGGGTTGGGAACAACGGCCGTTAGTATCGCCGTTACTATTCAGAATAGAAATGTTGCTTGAGGTGATTTTAGCCGTGTTTGGTTACTAGATGTGATTAGCTAGTTAATTTCGAATCCTCCTCTTCCTCGTCTTCTTTTCTTCCCAATTCTATTCAGCTTTTTAACATACCTTGTTTGGAAATTAAAATTATTATTTTTTTTAGGGAAATGCAAAAATCAATAGTAAAGTCAGTAGTAGGACACACTAAACAAAAAATTTCGCGAATTTTTTAAATTTTGAATCGTTATATTTTACCTGGGTGAGACTGAAAACATAGCTTTATTATACGGTCTTTTAAGAGAATAGTTCGTTTTTCCCTTTTCTTCTTGTTTCTCCTTCTTTTCCATCCTTAATATATGTAAATGTTATCTAATCGAGCAACAATCGTCTAATTACGCGCCCCATAACGCACTGGGGAGAATAATACATTCTCCTGATCGGGCCTAATTGCAGAGTTTTATACTGCAGAAGACATCATTTATACTAAGGGTCGGATAAAGTGGTAGTTAGTTAAGAATAAACATTCCACTAGATCTCAAATGAACCGAAAAAGAGTTGTAGGTAACTGGGCAAATGTAGTTTTTAAAACATATATAAACGGGGCATAGTGGTAAACTCCTTTGTCCTAAACCATATTATTTTACGGGTTCGAATAAAATAAAAGTACGTTTTACTGAGTGAAAGCTGATGATCTCGCTATCATTCTATTGAGAATTCAATCGGAATCGAAATGTTGTTTTAAATTGACTTTAGAGTCAATCCTACCGGCTGCGCCAATTTGTTTTGTATGGATCTTGATTATTTAGGCTTTAAATTAATATAATCATGGACGATTGTATAGGACGGCCTAGAGGCTAAATTCATCTCTATTATGCTCTCAAACTCTCTCTACTTCTCGAAACCTCACGGCTCCACATACTTTGGTACCCACCATAGAAGGGTGATCCTAAAAACTACCGATATCTGTCGGATATGTCTATATATAACCTCTATGATCTATCTACATTAGATCCATATTGGTATAGTAGCTCAAATTATCACAGCTATCTTCAGTGATCACATCTGAATAACCAGGTAGGTTCTCCTCGATCTTTCTCTTACCCCGCTTTCTGCGACTCAATATTATCACCCTGTTGAAAGACAACCAATCTAAACGTTGTTTGCATTGGTTTAAACTGCATCTGGTGACCAGCACTTACCAACCTTCCATTACTTCATCTCCTTCCCTTCCCTTTCTACAACATAGAGTTACTGACTTTTGCTAATATCAAAGAAAACATACTGTATTAAAAATGGTATAAATTTGAGAGGCTGAAAATCAAAAATCAAGTATAAATAGTTTAACCTAGTGGCACTTCAGTTCTAAGTTCCAGTTTCAAAATAACCTGTTTGTACCACTTATCCGTACCACCATAGAAAACACCGCGGAACCACGCGAAAGGTCACAAATGCAAAACTGAAGTGGCAGTTTGTGTTGCCACCAAAGCTCTACTTTCACGTTATATCCTTGTTTTTATTTTAGCTAACACATCCCTTCCACGTGTGAAAACAATTTGTTTAGAAATTTTTGTATCTTAACGGTGACACAATATTAAAAATGTACTTTCGTGAATGCATCATTTTATGAGAGTGTAACAGACCTTCATTCTACAAATTAAATTCCTAAACATTGTGTTACGCATTTTAGGATATAGTCGAAGGTTTGCGCGTTAAATCGAAAATAAAGCTTTGTCATCCTAACGTAAATACATTTTTAACTGATCTCTATGCTTTCTTTTCTAATTTATATTCACTCAACATTTGGTACAGCAGCTATGATTGTGAAATAATCTTTCAACGGAACTCTTGATAAACCACCCTTCATAATCGTATAGTTGCACGTTGCTTTGAACGACCAAATACTTTCTCGTCAATTTGGGAGGCGGTCTTAGGTGCCGTCGTCCCGGGAAACATTTATTGGATAACCAACACCTCTGTCATAGATCACTCCAAGTGGTTCGCTACGTTTCTTTATTTTTGGGATGCCTGGGTTCATCGGGTGAGGTGTGTTCGAGATGTGCCGGCCCACCAGCTACGTGGCGTGCCAGATCAAGAGAGGCTGGTTTGGGGAGACTCTTGGACCTCTCCAACTGGTCTCTTGACCCATCGCCTTGCGCCGCAGTGGGAGGGATATATTAATATGTCCGTCACTCCTAGACACACTGATTCCCAGAACTTCTTCTCATTCTTTTCCTTAAAAACAACTCTCCACACTCGACCCTGTACGGACTCATGTGTGGTTCTCACATTAAAAAAAAACACTTATGCCTCGAATCACCGAAGAAAGAAGTCAATTTATTTATATTATAGTTTTGTACGAAAAGTGAATTTAATTAAGTTAGCAAATCAATACTAAAATTGAATAAAAATATTTAAGGACGGGTTGTTTTACAGAATTTAAACAATTCATCAAATTTCAACGTTATTTTTCTAGTTCTGTAAAAGTCCTATTCAAATTCTGTTATTATATCAATATGGGCCAGTTGCTTCACAGAACTGAAATAATAACAGGACTTCAATAGAACTTTCACAGAACTCGAAAAATAACTTTGAAATTTGACGAATTGTTCAAATTCTGTAAAACAACATGTACCTACTTAATGTTACCTTAACACTTTTTTGACTGTGGTGTATTCGCCTAGCAATTACAATAAGTATATTAATGATCTCCCTAATTTGTAATTATCCCCTGAATACATTATGTCGTCAGCAGTTACTTGTGAATTTGTCTATATAAACCTAATCGCCTATACAGTATAAACACGTCATTATAATAAGTCTCAAAGAACTTTACGAAGTTAATCAATTGAAATGCTTAATTAGCCGTGAAATGACTGGGGATTTAGAGTAAATAATTTAGAAAGTTAAGGCGCATGCGCGGGTTTTGCTGGTGAAATATATCTCCAAATAGTATAAAATAAAGTCGCCATTCGCATCTGTCTGTTTGTGCGCTTATTTCTGCTAAAATACGCCACAGATTTCGATAGGGTTTCCACTATCATTTACAGAATTTCTCCCGGAAGGTTAATATATATTGTTAATTTTTGTTTGGGCTTGATGAAATCTTCAATAACAGACGCATAGCTTTTTTTGTTTTTACTGCACAAACTGCATTTTTACTTTATTTAATGTTACAAAGAGTTAAATTATTCCCGACCCCGACAAAACACTTTTACTGATGGTCTGTAGACCATAATGACTGCTTGTTACTATTTTATAGGAGAGAAGAAGAAGGAATCCAGTCGGCGAGGCTTTTTATAATCTAACCAAGTAAAACACATTGACTAGCTAATTGTAAACAAACACTGTCAAAGAAAGCCAATTGATAAGGCAAAACATCTGTTTTATCTGTTAATAATAATAATAATAATAATACTTGGATGACTTGTATAGCGCCGTTTTTGTGCAAAAACACCTCAAGGGCGCTGATAGCCCTAGTTTTACCTCTGACCGCTAGGTGCTAGGCAGGAGCCTGTAAAGTAACTGGTGGTGAACTTTGCTAATGGTTCGTACATTTTTAACATATATAAAACATGCATATTATATTTAAAGAACGTAGAGAAAAGTCGATGTTTTGTAATCAAGTCGTAAAAAAATATTTTCGGGTGCTTACATATTGCTAACGCTGGCTAAACCTTATGATATACATAAAAATAATGTACGACGGAATTGTATATCTTAAAAAGGCCTACAGAAAATTCCACGACGGTATATGTCTATCTCCTAAGGATAAATCCCAGTAACGCCGGGTACACATCAGCTAGTACTGTATAAAAATATATACTGAATATACAAGAAGCTCAGAACGTTCAGCTGTAAAGTTATACAACAATTAATAAGTTATCAAACAAATAATGAAATCAATTTATAACTTAATTTAGTCCTTCGAGGTTAAACGCGACGCTCGTTGTATTATTCTACGTGTTTATAGATGGCGTTAATTAATTTATTTTATAAAAATACGCTTTTTGCAAGGTATTGATTTACAATATTAGGTCAAATTATTTGTTTGCTCCCGTACATACGCAATACTAATATGAATAAATAGTTTTGTTCGTTTGAAAACTCAATTCTTCCGAGAATGACATACAAATACAATATTGTACCGATGATTCTATCCAATATTGTATTTGTATGCCTTTCTTGAAAGAATTTAGTTTTTTTACGTACAAAACTGTTAAGTCATATTCATATTGCGTATGTACGGGCGCAAACAAATAATTTGTTGAACATATGTACACGATTGAAATTTGTCACACGAGAACGGGTCGCTTCTTCGACTCGTTCTTGAGTTCAACAGCTCGTCTGTGGAACGATTTGCTGGTCTCTGTGTTTCTTCCTTCTTACAACATGGGTCTCTTCAAGACCCATGTTCACTCTTTCCTCTCATCAAAAAGACCCTTCACACAGCATCCCTAAAGATGATATAGGCCCTGAGACAATTGTTATCCTCAAAGCCTTTTGTGTGGAGTTAACGTAAAAAAAGAAAGAATTCCCGCAGATCTTTCCTTATTTTATTTTATTTATTTATTTTATTTTATTTGTGTACAAAAATTTTACAACATTACAGATATTTTATCTAATTAATTGTAAAAGTACCATTTTCACAGTGAGAATGTAGTGCCAAAAACCTTACAAACTCATTGAATTTTCCGAAGAATATGTCAAAAATTTTATCTAAAATGTTTAAATAGCGTATCGCTCTTCCCACGGGCGAATTCGGGTACAGATTTGTACGACTCAATCGGCAATATAATATGTTATGGAGACGTGCCCGAGAGTGAGACTCTGGGACAAATAAATTGATTTGCGCCAGAATCTCACCGTTAGAGACGAGGCCATTGATTAATTTAAAGAAATATTTTAGCAACGCAAAACATCTACGTGTTTCTAGAGAATGGTGTTATTATGGAATTAATAATTAATAATTATGGAATTATCGCAAAAAGAACTGACTAGTATTTTTAAAAACTTAGTTATTGAAGTTGCTGGAAAAACCCTACTAAACACCATAAAGTTATAACTATTGGAGTCTCAACAAAAACCTTTCTTCTAAGCTTTTCCCGTAAGTGTAGGATCTCGTAGTTAGGAGGACTTAGGAGGACTTGTTCAAATAGTGTTCAAGGCTCTCAATATCGTCCTGATGAGAGACCACAATTTAAAAACAAAATGAAAAGAAATGGTTTTAGATGTGTTTAATGACCGGATCTGACTAGCTTGCTTCTTTCAAACCTTCCTTTCGCCATTTCCTTTGGCCTAACCCGATTGGGGTTACCACTGTCGCGTTGGCTATTGTTCGCTAATCAAAAATACTGATTTCTGTTGTGTGTCTGTCATGTGTAACTTTGTTTAAATGAACTCGAATTTCCTTTGAATTTAAGTTTACCTATGGGTAAATGTAGTGTTTTTTACAGAATATTATTTTCTTTGAAAATTTTAATTTATTTGTCAAGAATTCACACTATGCCGTGATTTTTCAAGGGTCTGCGCTATTCAATTAATACACGTAAATAAATAAGTTAAGCGTCTGTAACTAGCTAGGAATGGTTGGTTGGTAAACATACCAACTCCGAAATATGTGTTTGTTTTCTTGGTAATTCAATTTAAGGTGCTCTCGGGGTCTAGCCTGTCCTTCGTCTCTGGTGCGCACCGAAATGGTTAGTCCTACACACATATCTCCGCATGAGAACGGGTCGATTTAATACGCTGGCAAATCATTCTACGGCTAAGCTCTTGAGCAAAAGAACTTAGCATGTGGTAAATGTTAACCGTATGCAAATGTTGGGCACGCGTTCGGCGGGCATTCCGGCGTATCAGTGGTGGTTGTTATTTTGAACAATTTCCATTAAAATACCTTTACCTATAGGAATGTGGATAATTGGACCTCTGCTAATATTATTTAAAAACCTAAGGAAAATGACAGTACCTTTTACAAATATTTAGGTTAATCTAGCATATTACATTTCAATGGTTTGTTCACATTCCTATCGCTAATGACATAGCAGGGTTTGCGGAAGCGACGCTGGGGATGTGATAGCAAACGCCATGATCATAAGGTCTAAAATCGCTTGAGCCAGTTTCCGCCGCCATATACATTTTGTACGGCTAAACCGGCCGAGGCGAAAAGCAAAATGGTCTTTACGATTTTGAAAGGATTTTAGTTTGTGGTAAGTAAACGCTGCAAAAAATGCGATAAAATTCTACGTGCAAGTTTGTTCGTTCCAGGGAATTGTAAACAATGGGTTATATAATTATGTAAACGACGTTGAATTAATATACGGCCTCAGCATGTATGGTGGTGTTCGTTCACTATAATAATTGAAGAAAATAATTAATAGACGGTGCTGCAAACTTTTAATTCGCTTTAAGGCGAAGCTTAATGCTAAATCACTATTTCGATTAATCTTTGTAACGAATTGGTGTACATTATGAATATCAAAAAATATACTTTAGATAAATTAAAGGTTTTCCTATCGTTTCGTTCGAGTAGAATATAAATAAAAAAAAATAAATTACTCAATAAAAAATATTAATGTATCTAAACTACTAAAAAAAATATTTTTTCAATAGAAATGTATAAACACGTAAAGGAAACAACTTAAAAAAATACAGTATTATAGCTAAGATTATCTGTGACAGTTTCACTTGATAAAATGTTTTGCTTTCTTATAAAATTATTTACAAAATAAATAAAAACCAGTTTTGTGCTTGAAATCGAACGTTTCTAGAGTCCACTTGTCAAACGATTTTAATGCCTATTACCTACAATATAAGGTATATTTTTGGCTTGTAGCTTCCTCTTAAGCATTAAAAAAGAAGAAAAAGATAGTTTGAAAGGGAGTTATGTAAATACGTATGTTAGAGGGAGCGCGTATACATTTAAAATTATTATAATTTATAGGCGTAAGCTAAAATCATAACTAATATTATAAATATGAATGTGTGTCTGTTTGTTTGTTTGTCCTTCTTTCACGATGCAACGGACCGACCAAGCGGCGTGATTTTTTGTATAGGGAATAGCTGAAGGACTAGGAAGTGACATAGGCTACTTTTCATTCAATCTTTGTACAGTAATTTCTCCCTAAAACAACAAGAGCGAAGCCACGGGTAAGAGCAAGTATTTAATAAAGAATAGCTTAATTAAAATAGAGTAAAAATTTCTCCACTAATGTCTCACGTAGTATTTATTGAAATAGTGTTAATTTTTTCTTACCATAATATAACCAAATGTGTTTTTTTATAATTTTTCGAGTATACTTTGTGATTTTTTTTCTGTCGAGGGAATTTCATTTCTTACTTATTCAACTCGGTAAATGTTATAGAAATTATCAAAAAATAATACATATTCACATATTAGAGAGACGTCTGACATTTACCTTTCGTATTAACACCGTTACCTAACTTGACAAATCATCCGCCAAAAATCGAGTAGAAATAAATATTTCACAAATGGAATTATTATTTAAATAAATTTATATAACTTTCTGATTATAGGTAGGTAGGTACCCGCTTTAAAGCTTGTCTGAATTGACTCAGTTACAATTTTTAAAATTACGATTCAAATTTAAAACAATTTGAGTTCATTTCGCAGAAATATTTCACATTACAGACAACCGAAATCAGTATTTTAAATGATTGTTTTTTTTTAATGTTTAATTAATATTGAGAATATAAGAAAATAATAAAATTCGAATTCGAATATAATAAAATTCGAGATTTTTCTGCTACGTAACTACAGATTTTCTGCTTATAGTGTTGAGATGATGCTATAACCGTTTTCATACAAACTTAGATACTGATTTCATGATAGTTTTGAAAGATTTCGAATTATTACCATCCCTAGTATGACGTCACTAATCTAGAAAATTTTCCAAACTCTTGTATTTTGTATGACACACTTACAAAACCGGCGTATCGTCCAAAATGGGCCATTCCAAGCGCAGTTCCGAGTAAATTCGGGCGTCATTAGCGCTCGGAATGTTACACTCGAGACGCGGAAGTGTTTGTACTGCTGTTGCAAAGTTGAAAGTTTGGCGCATTCCAAGCGCTTCTTGTTCCGCGTTTCTGAACGGGCGTCGATGCGAATATGCCTTTGAGGATTTTACCGGAAAAGTTTTACCTCGCAATATGAGTTTACAATTTTCTTAAACTAAAATAATAATGTTGGCCTATTTTTCCCTGACTTTAAATGACCTGCCTCAACTATTAAGTAGTTTACTTTGTCGTGCCACTATTCTTCTTCTGTCATATTCATGTAAACACAACTAAATTTCAAGTAATTCATTCGCGTGTTTTTTCCTAATATGTTGGCTCTTTTCTGGTGTAGAAGGAAGTATGGGAGACATGAGGAGATGGATAAGATGATGGTTGGTGCCTGGCTCTTCAAATTTGATCACTAAACTCGGCTTAAACCATTTCAAGCAACGTCTCCACGCAAATATACTTAAATATATGTATAATTTTTTTTAATGACAATAATTGTTTTTTTTTGCGTACGCCGGGATTAGTCCCGCGACCTCTGGATTCATAGTCGAGGTTCTTAACCGCTCTTTCACGGATTTCCTTATTCACTTAAAATTTTTCGACTCCTAGGCCTCAGACCGAATAAATCGATGATCTGTTCAAGGAAGAATTTCGAAAATTGAAAAATAAGGAAAAATTTAGCTTACTTTGGAGCATGGAAACGCATACAACACACTTCTGTCGGTTTATTTCTTCAGTGACCACGAACAATAAATATAAAAATAGTTTTTCGGTTTTGAACATGAAAAATACTATGTCCAAGAGATTTTCTGACCTGCCAAAGAGCTTATGTTGTTTCGTTTGCCCATTCCAAACGCTCGGCTTATGAAAATTTTCCGCTTCGTTCGCTTGGAATTTTCTTATTTCTCCAGAAGATTTTTAGATTTCCAAAGGTAAGCTCCAACTTTTGACGATTTTCAACGAAAACACGCTTATAATATGACCCTTTGTTAGAAGCTTGAAACTTTCCATTGCATTATTTGAGTTAATTAAATTCAAAATCACATTCTAATAGCTTTTCCCTTCAGCGCTCCATGAACAACACGCTTAGAATATAATTCTTGCGGACTCAATTTTGCTGGTACGTTTTTGAGGGTCACGTTCTAACCACTATTTCCTTCATCACTCTTTGAGAAAAAACGCTTGGAATATATTTCTTGCCTAGGTACTCAATTTTGGTACGCAACTACAACTACAACGTACAACTGGTACGCATTTCACAGTGGAAAGAACGCTTAGAATGTAATTCTTGCGGGCACGATTCTTTACGCGCTTTTTTACGGTCACATTCTAAACGCTATTTTCAGTGGTATTCCAATGGATAGATGCTTAGAATGTAATTTTGCGGACACAACATTGTAAGTACCGTTTTAATATTAATATTATTTCTTAGCTTATGTTATAAATATTCAGCGTTGTGCGTCTCGGGCATTACATTGGTCCCAAAACACGTATTTTTTTACGCTAAGCGAAAGACGATGACTCCCTAGAGATGATAGCGATATAGGGTGATAGAAAACTAATTTTAGATTCCATATTTTAAAACATGATCTTTTAAACATTTAACGGCCCTGTAGTGTTATGGTAAGAATAGTGACTTTATAATCTGTTCTTTCTTTCTTAGTTCCGTATTTCTGTACTTTATGATCACAATGTGTTCTGGCTGTTACAAGATGATTGTTGTTCTTTCTAGGTTTCGTATTTCTTTACTTTATGATCACAGTGTGTTCTGGCTGTTAGAAGATGATTGTTGTTCTTTCTTTCTAGGTTTCGTATTTCTGTGCTTTATGATCACAATGTGTTCTGGCTGTAAGAAGATGATTGTTGTTCTTTCTTTCTAGGTTTCGTATTTCTGTGCTTTATGATCACAATGTGTTCTGGCTGTAAGAAGATGATTGTTGTTCTTTCTTTCTAGGTTTTGTATTTCTGTGCTTTATGATCACAATGTGTTCTGGCTGTTACAAGATGATTGTTGTTCTTTCTTTCTAGGTTTCGTATTTCTGTGCTTTATGATCACAATGTGTTCTGGCTGTTACAAGATGATTGTTGTTCTTTCTTTCTAGGTTTCGTATTTCTTTACTTTATGATCACAGTGTGTTCTGGCTGTTAGAAGATGATTGTTGTTCTTTCTTTCTAGGTTTCGTATTTCTGTGCTTTATGATCACAATGTGTTCTGGCTGTAAGAAGATGATTGTTGTTCTTTCTTTCTAGGTTTCGTATTTCTGTGCTTTATGATCACAATGTGTTCTGGCTGTAAGAAGATGATTGTTGTTCTTTCTTTCTAGGTTTTGTATTTCTGTGCTTTATGATCACAATGTGTTCTGGCTGTTACAAGATGATTGTTGTTCTTTCTTTCTAGGTTTCGTATTTCTGTGCTTTATGATCACAATGTGTTCTGGCTGTTACAAGATGATTGTTGTTCTTTCTTTCTAGGTTTCGTATTTCTGTGCTTTATGATCACAATGTTTTCTGGCTGTTAGAAGAGGATTGTTTTAATCTAATTTTAGAGTTATGTAAATCTTACATTCCCAATCTAGAAGAAAAGTACCTGCTAAATTTTTGATGATTTTTTTGTTGTAATGTTTTCAAATGATAAATAATGATTTTATGACCATACATTTGCCTTTGCCACAAACACAATACTCAAGCAACAGAAGCAGGTCAACAATATTCTGAACTGATATCAACTTCCAAAAAATCATGCTCTATCAACGAAATAATGATATATTTCTGTCTTAATTGAAACTTAATCGGTTAACAGTAATTATCTTATCTTAATCGTTTAACGCGATGATATTTAACATACAATAATAAATAACCTATTAACAAAATACTTATAAAATCAAATTATGTACAACAAGCTCATTCGCAAACATGATGCAAGAACTTGCAACGAAATTAGGCTACCAAAAAAGAACAAAGCCAATACACAAAATAGTTTAATGTACAAAGGAATACAATATTAAAAGTCTTGCACAAATTAATAGATTCAAGCTTAATTGTATTTCCCTTTGCTTTTATTTGTTTTATTTTTCTTTATATCCATTTTGATCCCTCTGTAAGTCTTCATATTTAGATGTTTCACCAATATTATTATAAACAATTTCACTTAATCCCTTCGAGGAATTCCTAATCGTGTACGGCGCGACTTGATTTATAATTCTACCGTACATAATTAATGGGAAAATAATTCTCTTCTGTTTCCTACACGTGTCCCATAAAGAGTGGGTGATGTAATAAAAAATTTGAGTTCGAGATAAAAAATTGAATGATCAATTTTCCCTGACAAATCTGTTTTCCTGGTGGCTTGTTAAATACTAATTTCGGTTGTGATTCCACCGTCTGTCTGTAACTCTCGTTCAACGAACTTCAGAAGTATATCGACCAATTATTTGTCAACGTGTATTCTGCTACTAATTACTTTACAAATGTCGAAGTCATGATGATGTAAGACAACTTGCACCTTCCGATAGGGTGATAGCGCAAACGTCACACGATAAGTATATATTTGTGAATTGTTATGTGTCACCTTCCAAAGACATTGTCCGCTTATTATATACTTCTACAATGATATGTGTTATTACTAACTATAGACTAGTCAAACCATTATCAATTTATGTCATAACAGATTGTATCCACCGGTTCGTCAATCCCTAATACAAAGCTATGTTTACAATGCATTTGACGGATGAAAATGATGCTATAATGTATCTTTGATATTATTCTATTATTAGTTGGAAAGTAAAAGCTACATAGATGCACGCACAGATGGCAGAGCATAGAGCTTGCGTGGAAGTCCGCAAGATGGAGCCAGTGGCCGGTAGTCACCAGGGCCAGTGGGAAGGATCCCAGAGAAACTTAATGTTTCAGATTCCAATTAGCCAGTTTCTAATTAGGTCGACTATCGAGTCACCATTATTATATGCGGAGTAATAATAAATCCCTGATTAATCTAAAAGAACCAATTATTTATAAACTCCTTCCAAGACGAGTTGGAGACCTGTTTGTACGAACACAACAATTAATATTTGTACAGGCAGATAATATACAGTACCATACTTACCTGGTAGGTCACTTGAGATTAAATTTTTTATAATACAATATTTTAACAGAAAATTAAATGCCATTTTCAAAATTGGAACTGATTTGTCGAGAATTCAGACTATCCCCATTGATGTATTACGTTTAGATGAGACACGAAGCCAAAAAAATTCATTTACCTTCAATTAGTCCAATTTGACTTAAAAACGCTCCCAACCCTCTAACGCCGAACGACAGGAAATTACCGGATCCGATCCCCTCGCATTGCTACTCGCGTCATAATACACGCGTCACAGTACGCAATAGCGCCACTTTTACTGTCCCGTGATTTTTCACGGTTCTGCGCTAGGAGTATTAGATAATATTACGTCTTATTTTTGTGAACATCAACATATTTTTAGTGGACAACTAGAGAAATGTTACTAGCTAAGTTGACAAATGCACTGGGTTCCAGCTCAGGCGTCTTTGGTTCAATTCATCCATTAGACAAACTACATTGTTCTACTATTTGGTTCTCGACTAGCAATTCCAAGGTCGCGGGTTTAGTGGTATACGCTTTTGACTACAGATCCGAAGGTCGCGGGTTCGAACCCGGCGTGCGCAAATAAATTTTATTTGATTAATTTGTGTTATTTCACAATTAATTCATTTAAAATAATATATAGTATATTTGCGGCACGTTCCAGAGAGGAAGATACTCTCAGTATCGCCCTGGTGTAAGACCACCATTCAGAATTGAAACGTTGCTTGAAATGGCTTTAGTGGTTGGCGTTTGGTGACCAGATCTGAATAGCCAGGTACTTCCCCACCTTCCTCTTCCCCATCTCCCTCCCCTCCCCAATATACCCTCAGCCTCACAACATACCCCAATTGGGGATGCCATAGTCTCACTGGCTCCAGACGGGAGCAGTTGGGACTCTTGTGCGGTATTACTATAAAAAAAATAAAAAAAAAGTAAATTTTATTTGACTAATTCGAGTTATTTCACAATTTATTCATTTAAAATAAAATCTTTTATATAATATTATCTATAATACTTGTGGCACCTTCCAGAGTGGAAGATTCTCTTAGTATCGCCATGCTGTAAGATCGCCATTCAGAATTGAAACGTTAATTGAGGATGCCATAGTCTCACTGGCTCCAGGCGGTTGGGAGCAATTGGGACTCTTGTATAGCACAGTTGTTTATCTCTACCGAGAGGGAAAAACATATAAATAGTGTGATTACAAAATGTTGGTATTTTTCTCAACAAATTTTGTTTAGTCACCGGTTATAGTCCAAGTCCATGCCCGGAATAATGGTTTATCCAACAAAATGAGCAATGTTAACTTGTTGATGAAATTCTAATTTATTTGCCTTGGTTCACCACGTTTCATTTAAAACTATATGTAAGTTGTATTTTAAATTGAAAATGATATTAAATATAACTGGTTATATATCATTGAAAAAGAAGATGATACTAGTAAATCTAAAGGAAACACGACACAGGTTTGTAACCTAGAAAGTGTCCCCGATAAACCTATCATCAGGGTAGATGTAAAAAGGTTTTTTTATTTTATTTTCTATATTCTCATTTGCCTTGAAGCGGTGAATCATTTAAATTTATTGTATTTAAAAGTTACTGTTCTTTATAGAAATAGAACGGCGTCATATGCGCCTCACAATTTTTACCTCATATGGGTGTATGTATTAGACTTAGAGGTCTTGTATTTTTTCGGTAGGTAAAATTTGTTACCTAAAAATCCTACTAAAATTGCATATTCTTCATCATCAGCAGCAATATACTACATACGTGCCTGTGTTATGTTGGGATCGAAAGGTAAATTCAGCTGACCATTATTTTTGGGAATTACTCGTATTCGTCTGTGGAATAAGAAAAACAGCAGAAAACGTTCTGTCAAGTTGAAACAGAGACGGCCTTCAGTAACATCAGTATATGGTGTGTAAAAATTGTGGTAAAGTTTGTGCTTATTTTATTTATTTTTTTTAAAAAGAAAGACAAACATTCCCGGGTTACGAATAACCTGACAATATTTGAAAATCTCCCACTACCACCACAGTAAGCTGAAAATGTTGCTTGTGTTGTGACTGGAGGACTTAGCCAGCCGAGGAATTGAACACACTACGCCTGGGTGGGACCCAAACGCGATGTCAACTCGGCCACCGACCGGTCAATGTATGTAGATGTGATACCGTGTCGCCAACTCCAATCCTCTAAGATGGTTTTTTGCGTTTAATTTTGGTGAAGCCGCCAATTATTGGATACTGAAAACAATTGAGCCTAGCTCCGTCGTCTTTATTGATATGCATAGCTCAGTGGTCAGAGCTGTCGACCGGAAATCGAAAGGACACGGGTTCAAGTGGCGTTGGCGTCATGTATCTTTTATTAGGAGATTTTTCAATGTAGATGAGTGTTTCAGGCTAATAATTATTGCTTATAAAATAATTGTTACCCTTTGTGCTATGCATAAAAAATCTTGTCTTAAACATTTGTTTACCAAAAAAATTATAAAATAAATATAACTAGCTTAGATTTTTGTCCATCTTTCTCAAAACAAGAATATTTTTGGTTACAACGTTATTCCGGGCAAGAGCTCAATTATCGATTCGCATTAGAGTATATACATATATAAAACATAAAGATAAAATAATAAAAATTATTCTAGATATGTTTTGGTTACATTAAATACAAATATAAGTGTTATGTTAAGCCCCCGCATACCAACTTTTTAAATTCCAAAAAAATTATATGTTATTTTTGAAAATAATTTTTATTCATTTCTTTTGCCGAAACCTTAATTATATGAAATTCCCTCGGTAGAAAAAAATCGCAAAGTAAGCTCCGAAAATTATTAAAAACACGTTTTGTTCTGTTATTTAATATGTTATAGGCATGAAAAAATTCACAGTGAATCTTTAAATGCATCTAAAGCATTTGTCGCGAGATTTTTGCTTTATTTTTAACGAGTCCGTATTTTATTAAATATTATCGTTTTCTAATATTAGCGCGCTCCCTCTAACATTTGTATTTACATATCTCCCTTCCAAACCATCTTTGATCGCTTTCTACGGGGCCTTAAGTAATATTACCTTAAATATTCTTAGGTACAGCCTACAACTAACTTAAAGATTAAGACAAGGCTTTCTAAAATAAACAGAAGGTGGCATTTACATATTTACAGATGTTTCGTACTGTCAAGCTACTAAAAGCTTTAGATTTCTGGAATAAATTGTCAAAATTACAAAGAAGATATAAATTTGCTCATAAAATAGTTTTAACGGAAAATAAACCTGTATTCGTTTTTTAGTTAACACTGTATTATTTATTTATTAATTTTCGGGAAATCGACAGTTTACATTTATTTCAGTTTGTACATAAATATTATATAACCAAAATAAAAGCAATTATGGATTTCCTTCTTGTGACTTTACCTCTACTGCGACAGCATAATAAGGAATAAGTAAATTAAATTTGTATGAAAGGAATATGAATTCAAAAATTTATACAAAACAAAAGATTATATAAAACGAAAAATTTACAAAACGAAACATTTATTGCCTTGTAGATATAAATCAAATCATAATAGAAATATAGACAATAGAGACGAGAGACGAAGTTCGCAACTGAAAATATCCACCTTGGATAATACGCTATTGAATTTAATTTAATTTATTGAATAACAGATAATCACCCACTTGCAGTACAAGATTTTTAATTTTTAAATTATTTATTCTTCAATTGTTTTTAAGGTTATCTGAAGAATATTTAATCAAATTTATCTTGTTTTAAAAATTTCATTGAATATCACTATTCTTCTTATCATGCTTAGTCGTGCTAGAACATCTGTTCTGCCGTGTGGTATTTTGAACAAGTCTTGGTGACACGACTGTACAAGATTCCCAACTGCTCAAAGCCAATTTAGGTACGCTGTGAGTCTGAAGATGTTGATGGAGGGAAGGAAACGCGGAAGTGAAAGATTGGAAAGTACCTGGCTGACCAGGTCAACAAACATGGTTAAAGCCATTTCAAGCCGAATTTCCATTCTGAATGGATGTTTTTTCATCAGAACAATGCTCATATAATATGCTACTCTGAAAAGTTTCGCCTATATGCAGTATTTCAAGGGTATACTCATAGACATATGAATATTAGTAGACCTGCCCTAAGTGATTAAAAGCGTATTATCCCCACTCCCCATACCGGTTCCATTGGAACCGGCTGTGCTCGCATATGACCTCAAGTGAAATTTGAAAACGTGACGTCATCATTCTTGTGCGAACTATGGACGAGGCATCATCGGTTCATTTTACGAAATAACACGGCAAAATGTTGACTTGTACTATGAAAACTTGTAAAAATAGATGTGAAAAAGAGAATAAACCCAATTGTCGTATTACATTCCATATATAAGCATTATTTTACTTTATTTTAAGCATATTTACATCGTATAATATAGATCAGTTTTAGAAACATATACTATCACATCGAGAAACGTCTGGACGCGAAACACAAAGCTGGTTGGTTGCTGGGAAGTAAATTATGAACATTTATAAAAGTGTCTTAACTAAATACTTAAACGAAATATTCGACTCTGAAAATGTAACCGTATTTTTTTGCCGAATTTGAACTTCGCAAATTTGTTCATAACGTGGCGAGTAATTTGCGCTCTCATGTAAAAATGTCTATTCATTCAAAAGCAGGTTTTACTTTTAAGAAGTAAATGGTGATATTATAATGCGAGATGCCTATTTACTGTCAGATTGATTTATTGACGAATCGCAGTCAGCCTTACTCCCTTCGTTCTTCAACAGTTAATTTTACCCCTCGCCATTATCTTCTCGTCTATTAATTCCTATGTCTGTGGGTATACTTAAGAAAATTCATAATCTGCTCTTTCATAGATGGCGCTAATTTAAATATTCTAGGAAAGAACACGTTTTTTGTTTGCGCCCGTACATATGCAATATGTATATGAATACATAGTGTCTGTATAAAACTCAATTTATAAAAGAAAGACATAATGTATCGTTGATTCAATCCTATATTGTGTTTGTTTGCCTTCGTGTATCTTCGTTCTGTATTCACATTTCATATGTACGGGCGCAAACAAATAAATCATAATTTTAAAGCAAAACGAGTAAAAAGTGTTTTTTTGTGATAATGTGACTGCATTACCATTTCCTAATGAAATATTAGTCATTCAGAATATATCTGAAAATATTTTCAGTGCAGGTAGCCTTGTCCAAAAAAATATAATTGTCGAGATACGAAATAATTATTATTAACTTCCTCATATCATATTCATACTGTAATGTTATGACAATTGTCAAATAATTCGTTATAGGCATCTAGTTCCGTTTTTAACAGGAAAATTAATAATCTGACCAGATCTTAATAAATTAACAATATTTTATAATATCGTCCTAATGAAATAAGCGTTCATTCCAAACTTTAAAATTTTGTTGATTAAAAACTTTTTTGGTTTCATATTTAGGTATATGTTTTAAAATTTGTCCAAAGAAATTCTTCTACATCGGCTCCCTAAAATTTTATGTGGGTAGATCTGTCCTTGTGTTTTCAAGTTTCGGATTAAATAATAATTTATACAAACAATGGGTCACATTCGTGTGAACTTTCAGGGGGTAATTAGATTCTACGGGTCTGTAGTTACTGAAGATTTCATTCCGAGATTGTAATGTAGGTATAATAATGAACAATTACCTACATAATTCTATTGCTGGACTAGATTGAGAATCCTAATTTTAAATTACCTAATCTATCTTAAATGTGTTACACTGGGTATATTCTATACTAGATGCAATATACAATATAGTCATTATATACAACAAGTATATAAGGGGGTGACAGATTATGCTATAAGTTCAAAGCGTTTTATATAACTCTATATTGTACACGCTCTTGTGTCCTGTTCAGGGTTGATCAAAGCAAAACGAACTCTAAGCAGAATTCTTGCCTGAACAGACTATGCAATAATTATAATAGCGTATTATCCAAGGTTGATATTTTCAGTTACGAACTTCAGGGGTTCAGAAGCAAACTCACTAATTCCTCGCCTAAATAGTTTAGCAAACGAATGTACAAATGAATGATACAGACATTTTTAACGGTTTTGTCCTTTTTGGTAGCCTAATTTCACTGCACTTCTCTTGTGTAGTGTCCGTTAATGTCCTTGTTGTATATAACTTTCTCTGAAAAGTATTTTGTTAATGAGGTATTTATTATTACATGTATACATATCATCGCGCTCAAGGTCAGCATCTGTTTCACTGTTAGCCATATAGCCATTTAGTTCCTTTAACATTGTGTTACTTTTGAAAATCTATTTGTTTTTTGGTATCACGTCATTATTTGAATCATTTTATTTGGAAAATTCAAACAAACGGTTTGATCCAGCAATCAATGAAATTAGTCAATCGCACCCACCAACCAAACACCATAAACAGTGAAAACATATATATTCCACTCTCCCATTTCCTACTATTAAAGCATTACCTACCAGGAGCACATAAGTACTACAACGGTCTCCGGTGATAAAAAAAGGCCTCTTGAACAATGGACAAGCATGTGTTCTGTATAATATAGTCTATATTCTATAGTGCGGGCCATGGGAGCGAAATATAGCCTGGGAAACTTCTCACGAACACCTAACCCTAGATATATTATGGCTGAACCTTGATTTGAATAGTGGCACATACGAAACTTGTAGGCGCTTTGTGAGAGCAATAACATTCAATCAGAACAGATACACTTTTGTTATGTTTATAACGTTTTCTGAAACTGTTTTTTTTTTCCTATTTTAATCTTGATGTTGATTATTTCTTTATTTAATTAACCTAACCTAACCTAACTTATTATTGGCCCGAAACCCTCGTTCAATTTATATTTGTTTTTCAGGCAATTATTGCTTTTAATAATTTGTCATCCTTTATGTTTCGCATAAAACCTTGTCTTGTAAAAATATGTTTACCTTTAATTAATATTAATATTATTTGACAATAAAAATATTTCACAATCAAAAATGAAGATATAATGTACCTATATTTTTATATATACTATACTTTTCCTACATACATAATAGTTGGCTGTTTTCAGGTGAAAAAAAGCAAAAAAGCAATAATTGTTGAATGAAATACCATTATTTATTGAATTATTTGGCGGTTAAAAATAAGCCAACGTAGCGCAGTGGTTTCGTGCACCTGACCGGCAATCAGAAGGTGGGGGCTCAATTCCCGTCGGCGGCATTTATTATTTTTTTCGGAGGATTTTTTTCAATTTATATTTGTTTTTCAGGCTAATAATTTGTTATCCTTTGTTCTTTGCATAAAACCTTGTCTTGTAAACAAAATAACCCCGATTCGAAAAGTGGCAGGAACGAAACTTTTAGAAACTTGAGAGCAGCTTAGTGACACATTCAAAATCATTTAGACACCCATACCTTGAGGTCTTTACTTTGAGTTGATAATTTTTTAATGATTTATTTGTAACCATCGGTGCCGACTAGTTTCGGTCGCGCTCTACAACCATCTTCAATAACACCAGGGTGATACTAGAAGGTTGATTCCACTTGAAGACACCGTGAAAAACTATAATTACACCGGTTTTCAAGCAGCACTCGACTAGTGTCTTGAGATGCGATAATATTAATGACGAGTGTTCATTTCTAGACCAGTTTTAATTGAGAGAAAGATATATGAATGGGGCATTGTTGAACAAGAGGTACAGTTATTTTTTTTAAACGGACTCATTATAATATGTAGTTTTTTTTTGCAGTTTTGTCGTGTTTTTCAGTGAGTTGATCAATTTATAGAAAATATCTAGAAATGTGATCTATGCCAACTTGAATAAAATGTTTTTTTTTTTAAGTGTGTCACTTTGCATTTGAAATGAGGTAAAATTGAGTCTAAATTTACCAGACAAGCCCACATAACACTAATATCGATTTATTTATTTAGTGAGTTTGATAGATTTTTGGAAACCTTAAAAAATATTAACAAAAGTCTTAGTGTCGCCCTGGTTTTAAAGTTAAATAAAATATTTCGAAATCCAGCTTAACTCGGTATGCTAATTTGTTCGGTTGTATGCACAAACAAATAATACTCGTAGAGTTAATCATATAAATCGTTGTATCTCTCCTACTGTCATGGTTAGAAATATGATCTTTACGGTGTCGAATAAAAAAAACACGCTTTATATTCAAATCTTATCATTACAAATTTAACCACAGAATACTAAAAATGTACACCTCTATGAAACCAAAGGTTCCGATCGCAATTTGAGAAAAAAATTTGAAATTCCGTTTGATGTTTATAATACATTTTTCCCATAAAATATGTATTTTATCAGTAATTTTAGTTTAGACGTATAAATGCAAGGTGAGCCATTTTTAAAACTCTTTTTTAATAATCGTTTATTTCTAATATTAAAATTTGAAAGTGAATTTCATGACCTTTCAAAAACAGTTTTTAGTTTTCTGATACGTTCAGAAATATTCCGCTCAGAATTCTCTGACCTTCTGACAGCTTGTTTAAAAAATATACAGGTAAATATGGCAGCGGCTTGAGGGGGTAATGGCTCAGTGGTCAGGGTGTGGTGATGTTCCATCTAACAAAATCTCCTTCCTTTTTCCGCTTTCTCCCGTCTCACAATATACCCCAATTGTGGATGCCATAGTCCCACCGTCTCCAGACAGTTGTGACTTACATTATTTTTCATGTAAAAAAAACATAAACCTTTCATAGTTTATTCAGTTGTTAGATAGAAAAATATATGAGGCAGGTTCAATCGTGTTATTTACGCGCATTTAAATTTCTTTTATTAAAAAAAAAAAAACACCGAAAATAATTCCGTGTTAGCGAACAACGCGAAACCGAAAAACTGACGCGCTAGAATAATATAAAAAAATAAAATAAAAACCTCTATTAATCACCTCCGAGACACTGGCAGATTTATGACTTGAGCGAAGGGCGGGACGGAAGGGTGAAGGAGACGGAGAAGGGGAAGATGAAGGACGGAGGAGAAAGGAGTGATAAGATTGGTGACGGGACAAAATAGCCTCGGCAAAAAGATCTCGAGGCTGAAAACCTGGTTAAAAGAGCATTACATAGACGACTTTCACAAACCAAAACAAAATCTTAAGCAGAAGTCTGAATGTGTAAAGCGGAAAAAAGCACGAATTTTAGGGTCTGGCGTCGTGAAATTTGCATAGATTCGTTTTCTGAAATGTATAAATTAAAATAATACATTAATCCACCATATTAGTAGTAAAAACCCTGTCTGGCCCTCTCTAGTTTTTCTTTTGTATTTTGAAAGTTGTGGAATAAAAAACATGTTAAGTGTTAATTTTAACAATGAAATATTTTAAGAAAGTTTCATAGCGCTTGATGGAGATTGTGCAAAATAGACAAAAATCTGTACGCACATTTAAGGCGCCGGAGACTGGAAGTGAACGCATCTTATTATTTTGAATTGTTGTTCACTCCATCAAAGGGGTGGACTAGACCCAGTCCCTGCATCAATTGAGGAGATAACTCCCAAAGCGGCTGCTGCATAATCCATCTGCGCCTCCCCCGTTGCCTTTGGCCCGATGCTCACTTTTATCCCTAGGGTATTTAAGTTCTTTTCCCCTCAATCCCAATACATTCTTCGAGGGCCTCTTCGGGAAGCTGGCTAATAGGCGTGGACGCCGAGTCTTGCTTGCGGCTGGTCCAATCGCTCCGCTAATTCTCGGCAGGACTGCCAGACGACTGCAACTTAGCTGCTTTTGGTCAAGTCGCAATCCCATCTTAATATTTATCTTATAATTCTTGTAACTTTTTTATATTTATCTTAATAATTTTTATGCATCAACGCCAATTGGCGGAGATGAGATGTAATTCAATTATATAACTAACGACATGTACGAACTCTAGAGTCATTTTTATAAAAAGTAGCTTCCTTTATAAATAAAAAAAAATTCGAGTCTTGACATGTACGGGTATGAAGTATACCATGTTTGATTAGAACTCCGTGTAAAAGTGGTGAGCGCTTTTTCTGTGTACTGGTAAGACCGGAAAAAGAAGAACACGAAATAACCGAATAGTTAATATGTTGTCTTTTTTCGAAGATAAATAAATGAACCCGGCTATTTTGTATCGGCTATTTTGCCAAACACGGTTTTTCTCTGTACTGATAAGACCGGAATAAGAAGAACACGAAAGAACTGAAGCGTCGGCTATTCAAGTCGTCTGACATCCGTGACGTTGATAATAATGGTTTATTGTACGACGAGAGTTAATGAAGACGTTTTTGATTATGTTAGGTTTTTTTGTGTCGGTTGTTTTGGGTGATTTATAGCTCATTCGTGGCTAGTAATATTTATTATATTACTAGCTGACGTATACCCGGCGTTGCTCGGGGTAATGAATGGTTTGGAGTAATGTTTTGAGGTTTTGAAATCTAGTGTAATAATCATAACATTATTCTAAAGAATCGAAAAGTTATTTTTTATAAGTTTTTATTTCAGTTGATCGTGCCACGTCCTTACGACTTCCACCGTTCACCACATTGGTACTACTAAAAAACCTACAGTATGTCCAACATAGCCACCATCTTGAACCGGAACCTTTACGTAAAAAACTAATTTACATACAGATGAAATGCCAATTGGTCTAGTTAAAACAGGACTTTGCTACGCCCAGTCAATTAATTTAAAAAGTATTCATTTATTGTTAATCCTAGATTGTTTATATAGTTTTTCAAGTGGCATAATATTCTTCAATACTTCATTCCTTGTTCTTATTCGATTGGGAAATAAAATTGTGAAGATTAACGGACAGGGGGGTAAAGAAGATGGGGAGGAGGAAGGTTGGTAAGTAACAGAACATGGCAAAAGTCATTTCAAGCACCGTTTCGATTCTAATTGGTTATATTTCAGCAGAGCGATGCTGAGAGTATATATTATTCAGAAAATCTTTGGGGATGCTGTGTGAAGGGTCGTTATGAGGAAATTAAGGCGTTAATCAGTTGCTAGCTGTTTTTATTAATCAATGCTCAGATCTGAATAGGCAGTTATTAATATCGTTTTTCTGCAGATCGTAGAAATAAATACTAAGAAACTGTTAGAATGCTGTGTTTGTTCTTATGGTATTTCAATGCAAATGGTTAAGAACTAACAGAATCGATAGTTAAAATAGGTGAAGATGTAAACAAATTAAGGTTGGTAAAGTACCCAGTTTCATTAGGGGCACATTTTTACTGTGCTCAACTCAATTGAATTGTGTACGCAGATTTTAGCGTAGGCCCAAGCTATTTCACTGTATTTCCTCGCTCCGACCTCGTATAATTTTGAGTTATTATGCCGTACGACACCGTAATAACATATCCGAAGTTCGGATCATTTTTCACGTACCTTTTTATACGAGAATTTCTCCTATTTTCGGTAGAAATTGACTGCTTTATGCTGTGAGAAAATGCTACCGCAATGAAAACATTACTCAAACTGATAATCTATACACTGGCATATTGTACGCCCTTATTTGTTTTCTAAAGCAAGAATGAAACTGTTTTCTAATTTAATAATATTTATAAAAAAATTTAAAGATGGTAAGGCTGATTTTGAAAGAAGGGTAAATGCAGAAAACCCCATTAGTGGAGTACCGAACGCGGTTGCTGCTAACAAAAAATTGTCCAAAGTAACTTAGCTAGCTGTCCACAATGGATGCTGGTACCTACCCTGATGTATGGCAGTGAGGCATGGAACTGACGGAGGAAGGATGAAAGAAGACTGAATGCTGTAGGAATAAGATCCCTGAGTCGTATAAAACGTTATATTATGTATGATCTTGTGCGAATTGTGGAGATTTGCAAAGAATGTAAGCATAATGAGAATGAGTAGAATTAAGAAAGAGACGTTTTGGCTTGTAAAGCGAATGAACGAAAAAAAGAGTGTAAAGGAAAATAAATAACGCGAATGTGAATGGTAGATGTAGCCTGGAATGCTCTAGGAAGACATGGAACGATCAAGTGAACCAAATTTTTGAGTCGGGCCATGTTAAGAGTCAGAATAACAGAAGGGTATTATATGAGATGAAGTATGAAAGAAAATGAAGCAAGGAATGTGTCAACACCGAATTGTTTGGCAGTCCTTCCTCTCTGTCTACCCCTGCAGGGAAACGGCTTGATGGTTAGTTAGTTAAACACACTAGTCTCTACTGCTCCCGAATATTTGGGGCCGATGGGACTATGGTATCACCGCTTGGAGTAAGTTTTGAGGCTGAATTGAGCAGGGAAGGGAAGAGTATAGGATACAGGAAGGTTCGGGATTACCTGGCTAGTCAGATCTGATCAACAAAACCTATCAAATATATCTGTCTTTTTCATCATTCCCGATTTAAAACTTCTACTACCATCATTATAGTGGAAAATGTTGCTTGTAAAATGATGATGAACTCAGTTATCTGACGCATTTGTTCACTCAGCTACTAACCGATGTCTCTTAATTTGACAGAGATATTCTACGTCTCTATCAAAATACAAAAAACAATAAACCTGTAATGTAACTACTAATCCAAAATACACTACTTTATACCTCGTACAACTTACTGAACAAATACGGAAATAGAAATATCAATTTGGTTTCTTAATATATTCATCGTCGTTAAAGAAACCATACAACAGCAAGAAAGTCAATTACCCCTGTGCCACTGAGCTAATCTTTTCTTCGGATCAGTTCCCACGCACAGGGGTGTTCCCATTATTCAGATCTATTCACTCAAAGAGGGGCAGAAGTCTCATTTCTGTCTTAACCCTCTGAATGCCGACGTGTATATTTTGTGCATTGAAAGAATCCCCATGAAATTTTAAAGATTTTTATTTTTGCGTATCTACGGACGTTACCCCTGGCTATACCTATTTGTTTATATTGGTTATCTATTATCTTTGGCATGACCAATTAACGCTCCTTAGAGACCAGCAGATTAATTATTTCTCTGATTAAATATTCTTATCTAATAATAAGCGGATACGTATCTAACAGTGAGATTCTGGCTCAAATGATTTTTTTTATACCAGAGTCTCACTCTCGAGGACGTCAACATAACCTCCTTTACTGTACAGTTATCCGCACCAACTTATTTATGAATTCACATGTGGGTAGAGCCACGCACTTCCTCAATGCAGTGCGTCAAAAAATCGATAAATATTTCATGTCCTATGACGCATTTACAAGTGTTTTGGCACTAAAAATACATTGCACAGACAGTACAATTATAACGACATACTGTCTTACTAATTAGATTGTTAAACGCCAGTCCTGAGTTGGTGTGGTAAAGCCGGCCTTGAGCCTGGTGTTTCCATGGTTAAAATCGCGTTTGTTTAATTAACGGTCTTAAACCAGGCTCAAGACTGACTTTACCACACCAACGTTGAACGGGCGTGTTAAGCATATAATAAGTAAGACGGTACATCTGTAAGGTTATATAAAAAATATAAGTGAAGAAATAAATATTTTGAAGTGGTTTATGACAGAAATGCCATCAATACAAAAGTAAACAAATTTGTAGGAATAAGCACAAGTAAAAATGATAGGAATGAAGTCTATATTTGTGTATAATCCAATTACCATGTTTAGAACGGTGACCGGATAAATCATCAAAATGATAATTCATCACATCTTTAAAAAGTTATATAATGTCATGGAAAGTGATGAGACACAAACTTTATTAACTGGGTTAAGTAGGTTAGGTTTAAATTTTATTTTTTTTCATTGTTTTTAATGACTTTATATCATTTTTTAAAGGTTTGTTGAATAGTCACTGAGTTGAGTTATCATGGAACCGTTTAGAACACATTCACATTTAAAAAAATTGCTCAAACAACTATCGTTGTTTGCCGTTTTTGCCTATATTATGAACAACGATAAATCGTTTCGGCATCTACAGGGTTAAAACTTCTAGTTTCTTATGTATGAGAAATTCACGCTTGGTTGGTTCGTAAAAACACCGTACGCTGACTGGAATACGTTACGAGAATGGATTTTACTCGGTTTGTCATAAAGATGTTGAAGGTGTATTTAAATTACTATTATTAGAACGGGGAAGAAAGAGTATATACTTTTCTGTGCAAGTAATTTTTTCCAGGTGTTTTTGAATTTTGAATATTACCGCTATAAATAATATGGGCAGGTGTTTTTCCATATCGAAATAATAATTAAAAATGTTTTAAGTTTTAAGCAACTGTTTAGTTTATTCAAAATGCTGGCTTTTTTAGACCCGGCTTTGCCCGAGTTTCAACCCTTTTTTTTCGAAATCATCTTAAAAAAATCCTATCCATCCATTTTGAAATGTCTTTTTAAAAATATAAAAAGGGTTAAAGAGGATTGGACCTTCCTCCCGTGGAATTAGAGTCGACAACTCTACCAACTTCGCCAAATGCCGATCGGTTAGGACCGACATTTATTTCGTATATTAACTACTGTAATGTCATATAATTTTTGGAGAAATGCGTACATGTCCGAGCGTTTATGTGATTGCCACCAAAAGATGATAAAATGCATTGTCATCGACAACTAGTCTATCTGCCGAGTTTCAGCTCGATCGGATATCGTTAATTTCCGCTAACAAGATTTGCAATAATTTATTCATGAAAAGTCGTAATTCTAATACGTGGTATTTATAAATTGATAAGTCGAAAAATTTAATTAGTTTATGATACACATTATTTGCGAGTTGAAAACAAATAGTAACCGGAGCTCGCCATTTAAGAGTTTTTTTTGTGGGATTTCAATTTGGGATGTCGTTATGGGTACCGCCGCCCCGGGAACCATTTATTGGATAACCAACACCCCTGACATGACCCCCGTGGTTCGCTACGTTAGGTGAGGTTTGTCTAGGTCTCTCTGCATTTGTCCACCTACTGTGTGGAGGTCGGATCGAAAGAGACTGGTTAAGGGAGATCTATCGACTTCTTGTTGTGTTCCCACAAATAGTTCGCCTACTCGTCGTGGAAGGAGATTTTAAATAAATGGTTCTTTGTGTTAAATCAATGATTTATTAATACTTGTCGACATAACTAGGAGCTGGCTAAATGAGATCTGAAAACACCAAGTTTGTCTGGGAGCATTCCCACTGGCCCTGGCGACTACTGGCCACTGGCTGCCATCTTGCGGACTTCCAAGCAAGCTCTATGCACTGCCCTTTATGAGTGCATCTGTGAAGCTGTTACTTCCCAACACTTCCCAACCCTGATTCGACCCATCCCACCGCAGTGGGAGGGAAGAATTCAAACGTCCGTCACTCTTGTACACACTGAACACCAGATTCCTTTGCACACCTCATACCTTTTATACTTTCCAGATCTTCCTTTCCTTTATTTCCTTAAAAAAAACCTCCACACGTCATACCCAAAGATGACAGAGGCCCTGAGGGAAATTATTATATTAAAAAAATATTTTAAAAAAACACACCAACGACGAGTTTCCTGCTTTATAGTTTATGTTATTAGTTTCGACCTAGTTTATGTCGAGCACATTCATAATTGAATATTTGCTTAAAATGGCTTTAGCCTTGTTTGGTGATCAGATATGAATAGCCAGTTTTTTTCTAACCATCCTCTCCCATCTCTTTCCCTTCGCCAATCACTTCAGCATCCCAACATTCACAAATTAGAGACGCCATAGTCCAACTGGCTCCAGACTGTAAAATTATGTTTTTACAAGACAAGGTTTTTATGCAAAGCACGAAGGATAACAAATTATGTATTATAAGCAACAATTATTAGCCTGAAACACAAATATAAATTAAATCTTTTGAGATAAAATAAATGTCGCCGATAGGAATTGAACCTTCTGATTGCCGGTCAGCTGCACGTAATCACTATGCTATTAGATTTCGCTTTCAATTCCACAGACAACGGAGAATTGATCCTTCAGAAATTATTTAATTTATAAAAAATAACTTTAAGTCGTCGAATTAAAGCGATTTGCTAAGGGAGGGACCTACAGCTCGGAAGGCGGACACTCGATGGACAAATCCGCTATTCAGGGGCGCCCGAGCGGTACTAAGAGGGCCCCGGTCCGCTCTAAAACCTCCCTGGATCTGCGAGATAAAACGTAATAAATGTTTTAAATAGGCGACTCAAAGTACGCAATGAGAAGAGTGAACGAATTGACCGTGTTTGTTTAACTAGATTTGAATTGCCAGGTTCTTTCAAACCTTCCTCCATCTCATTCCCTTTCTTGTTCCTTCAGTCACCCTTCAATTTTTCTTCGCTGAGGGGATAGATGCGTCGGGTTTCTACTTAAGCATTTCCACGAAATTTTAACACAACAGTTGCTCATTTTGATTTATATTTAAGAGGAACCACTACGAAGTTATACAAAATCATGTGTTTTTGGTTTGATAATTTGTGATCACTTAGAAATAATTTATATGCTTTATTTAATACCTAGTATCGGCCCTATAGAAACTTCTTTAACCCCTCCAGCCTTATAGGGTCATATATGACCGGGCGTCCATATTTATGTTTTTTTTCTATCAAGCGGAGATACGTAATTTCTTTGACGTTAGAAAGAGAAATAATAATTCTTTCTAGTTTGCCTCAAATATTCCCATTCATAAAATCTTAAAAATAGCCAAAATGAATAATTCATATTTCGAGTCGCTATCGTAACAATTGGTTTAACTTCAATTTTTTTATCATATGAACGAGATAGAAGTGAAGTTACAGTTTTCTTACTAATTTCCCAAACACAACTAATGTGTTTTTGAAATATCGAGTTCTCTCAATGTTTTTACGATTGCGGTACAACAGAAAACATTGCCAATTGACCAAAAGTGATAAAAGTACTGAAATAAACAAAAAACATTGCCAATTGACCGAAAGTGATAAAAGTACTGAAATAAACAGAAAACATTGTCAATTGACCGAAAGTAAATCAAAACTGCCGGGACGGTGTAAGTCGGAATCTATAACAAATCTCCATCTATATAAGGAGTATTATTGTTAGCAACCAAGTGTTACACGACGTGGTATCCGCCTTAAGCACTTAGATAATATAAATGTTTTGTGAAAATTGCATTTACGATCAACTAATTTGTTATATTTTTCTTTGTTTTCAGGTATGTACGTATTTGTTGAACTTCCCAAATGAGACATCTCCAAACAAGAATTGTACGATTTTTTTGTAAGTTTCTTTAATTTTTTTCTACTGTATTTTAAGATTCCAATATGCTGTGTTCGCACAAACAGTCTCCAACTCGTCTTGGAAGGAGTTTTATAAATAATAGGTTCTTTAATCAGCGATCTATTAATACTCCGCGTATTATATTGGTGACTCGTTAGTCGACCTAACTAGAAGCTTGCTGATTGGAATCTGGGCCAGTGAGAGTCTGAGAGCCTTGGCACTTTCCATGGCGACTACTGGCCACTGGCTCCATCTTGCGGACTTCCCCGCAAGCTCTACGCACTGCCATCTGTGCGGGCATCTACAAAGCTTCCTAACACATTAGAAAGCAGAAGGTTGAAGAAACGTGAAGAAAAAACCTAACCTAATTATTTTTTTGTCTTCTTTTTTTTTCAGTTAAGCTATCAACCAATCGCTATCAATAAGTATAAATAATTTATACTAATCATCAATATCAATCAATACTTGTTATTTATTAGCATCTAGATTTAGTGTTATTTTAGACTAGGTGTGCTAATAATAATAATCTGAATATCTTATAAGTAGCAACAATATTATGCAAAACTATCATTAATAATATACACCGATGTTTTTAACCCTTAGAAGACGGCTAATATTTTGTAAATATCTCAAAGCCAAATATAATATTGAAAATTATATTTGAAATAATTGACAGGCATCTACAATGTAAACGTTTTACTTAGTAATTTTCATGGACAATATTGAAATGCGATAAAAACTTGTAAAACCTAGCTCTATACACTGCACATTGCAGTGCACCTGAAGGTAGTCATGATTTCACTGAACTGCTATTGTAGTTGGTCGTCTCCTTTAAATAATCACAGGTAAGTATATTTTACAAGTAACAATCATCAATCATAAATTGGCTTGACTGAGGGTTGAACGGCATCTCTACAAACCTCGCCAAATGCCTATCGGATGCTGTAATGTTATCCGATTTCAGAGAATTTCGTTGTCATCGACAACGAGTCTATCTGCCGAGTCTCAGCTCGATCGGATGTCGGGAAGTGGGTTAATTTCCGCTTCCAAATTTGCATTCATTCATTACCGAAAACAAAAGTGAAATTATAATGGATGTGTTTAAAAATTGTTCAAATTATTAAAATAAAGAATAATGATTTAATATTTTACAATAATATAAAAAAGTTGCTGGCTCACATGAGCAGCGTAACTTATTATAGTAATTAAATACACATAATTAATTCAATTGAGATATAATATATGAAGTGTTTTTGTCTTAATTAACTTAATATTTATACAGGTCATAAATTTACATTTTTAACTGTGTGGGGATAAATAGAATCACACTAGCTGACGTCTACCAGGCTTTGTTGGGGGTTATCCTTAGGAGATAGATTTATACCATCTTAGACTTTTCTGTAGGCCTTTTTAAGATATACAATTCCGTAGTAGATTATTTTTATGTATCTCATAAGGTTTAGCCAGCGTTAGCAATGTAGTTCCCGAAAAAATATTTTTACGACTTGATTATAAAACATCGAGTTTTCTCTACTTTTTATAAATATAATATGCATGTATTATATATGTAAACCTTCCGGAAGAAATTATCTAAATTATAGTGAAAACCGTATCAAAATCCGTTGCGTAGTTTAGAAGGACTAAGCGCACAAACAGACAGACGTGGATAGCGACTTTATTTTATACTATTTAGAGTTAGGGAATAATAAGTCGTCTAAACGTCGCCTAACCACAGTTTGAAAATGGCCTTGAACGTCGACACAGCTGTCACAATAATAAAAAACTAAATTCCTTACAGAACTTAATAAAAACATTATTATATTTGGTTTACATTAAATTAAAATAAAAAAATCTAAAAACAGAATTGAAAAAAGTAGTTCAGGCTTCCAATTCTCCATGAATAGATATTAAAAAATCTTATTTAAGTGAATTATTAACTACCCTATACAATGTTGCCAGGATTTGTGTTTAAGTCTACTTTGTATGGCTTTTTAAAATTATCGCCGAAGCGACAGAGCGTTTGAAGTTCATTTTATTACTCCCAGCTTGAATTAATTATTGCATTAGTAATAGCGAGATGGGATTATGTAACTTTCCGGGAAGCAGATCTCAGAAGAGATTTTAAGGAGAAAATGTTAAAACAAGATGGCGGCTTAAAGTCTTCGTAATTATTAAAGTCTTTCATCAGAAATGTATAAATGTATTTGGTTTTAATCCTGATTATTTTATTTACCTATATACTTCACTTTTTCAAGTTTAAAACTAGTTTCGACACTACCATTGTCATCTTCAGGGGTCATAGAAATATACCATAAATCTTAAATAAATAAAATAAAATAAATAGATTTGTAAAAAAATAAATAGGTATCTGACATTTTTTCTTGTGAATACATTTTACAATATACAGGTATGTGTTATGTTTTAATGCTATATTAACTGTTTAAAAAGTTTTTTAAATGAAGCGTACTAGTTCATAATGGAGTTCTGACACCAATGTCTTGCCATCAGCTTTGGAAGTGTCAGAGGTTGATCAAAATGGATGGAATGTCGTTAACGCATTACCCAAATTGAGTTTGAATTCTGGCACGTCACTTGCTTCATCCACTATTATATGATCATCACTTTATATTACGATAGTAGCACATTCTCATTAATTATTTCGTCACCCATCCAAAGCGTTGGTAGTGTTTTACACTGGAAAAGGTTTTAAATTTTTAATGTCGCATTTTTTTTGTGGTGCTCCAAAAATAACGTACAAAATAATAAAAATACCATTAATGTTTTTGGACACAATCCCCACTCTGTTTTGCGTTACAAAATTCAGTCCCGTTCTTTAATTGTCAATCCTTTGCATCGTGCTTGAAAGTCAGTCTTGAATATTTGTTACTCAAATAACTAACTAACCGTTTCTTCGCAAGGGGTAGGCAAAGAGGTTAGACTGCCACACAACTTGTCTTGGCATACACACCTTGCTCCATTCAATTTAGTTTATATTATTTTTCGATTGCATAGCACAAAGGATAACATATTATTATAAGCAATTATTTGTTATCCTTTGTGCTATGCCTAAAAACCTTGTCTAATAAACATTTGTTTATCATAAAAAAATAATAATATTTGACCACTGTTGGTGGACTCTTTCACTGCAGCAGCTGGTCCAGTGTCTTCACCACCTAGGATTCTTGCTGCAGAGTCTCCATCTTCTATCTTCATGTCACCTGTTCCTGTTCTTCATTTTACTTTACTTAACTTCACTTTATTTTGGTAATATTTATATATTTTTTTTTAATACCTGCATCAACTGTAAAGCGCCCCTGAGGTGATAACTCACAAAAGCGGCGCTATAAAAATTGTCAAATATTTATTATTTATTATTTTAAGTCACAATATTTCACCAACAAATGTAGATATAATATGTCTCGACGCCATCTAGTGGGAAATTAAGCACTTACAAAGCCTTTCCTACAAAAATAAATTTTGGTTGGCTTACAGGTGAAAAAATATAGTAAGCAGTAATTGTTGATTGAAGTACTTGTAAATATTGAATTATTTGGCGGATAAGTCGACGTAGCTCAGCGGTCCAGAGCACCTGACCGGACATCAGAATGTGCGGGTTCAATTCCCGTCGGTGGCATTTATTTATACTCTGGATATATTTTCAATTTGTATAGATATTTCATGCGTGTAATTATATTTTTATTTGCAGCATTAGTATTTCGGGGTGTCTATTTAATCTCTTTCGGGGTATGAGGGGACTGGGGTCGGGTGTTCCAAACAAATCAAAATAACTTTTTTGAAACTAAAAAAGATACTTACTGTTCAGTCATGCAATTAATATTTTTAAGAAAATTATTGTGTTCGTAGTGGGTATTGGTGATTTATTTGCAGCATTAGTATTTCGGGGTGTCTATTTAATCTCTTTCGGGGTATGAGGGGACTGGGGTCGGGTGTTCCAAACAAATCAAAATAACTTTTTTGAAACTAAAAAAGATACTTACTGTTCAGTCATGCAATTAATATTTTTAAGAAAATTATTGTAGCTAACGAATAATATTAAAAAAATATATTTTAATACTTCCGTAATTTTCCCGCCATCCATGAAATTAATTATAAATTTGAAAACGGCCACCGTCTTCCGTCTCCCTCTAGCGTTAACAAAGTTAGTTAATCTGGATTCTGTTTAGAAAATGGAATTTAAAATCGTTTACTATATTCTGAGACTGAATTTCTTAGCTCCCATCCCTTGAGACAAATCGGCGAACCCCCTTTGATAAACTAAACAGGACTGGTTTTTCAATGCTAGTTTACTTAAATTTTTAATTGGTTTTTTGCAAAAAAACAGTTAGTGGAAATTATTTATATTGTAAGAACGAACACATTTTAAATCAATTAAGTTCCATTAGCTAAATAAAGGGTTGTAGTTTACGTTGATTTATTTATTTTATTCGCTATTGCTAATGTCTTTCTCGGACGTGTCTGACTTCTTCCACCATTCACCACCGCATACCACAATGTTTCTGTTAAAAAATTACATTACATCGTATTTAACTCGACTCCTTATCTCATTTTGGTGCAGAGTTATTGCGTTGTGTATAACATTCTATAAACACTCCTGGCTCCAATAAGAACAATAATTTTGAAATCTTCGAATTCGTTTCGAATTTTTTTCGAACAGGTTTAAATTTTATATATATAGAGAAAATTACAAATGACGTCCTCTGTGGTCGAGAAAAGGCTCTCGACTAGCAATCCTGAGGTCGTGAGTTCAAATCCCGGCGTACGCAAGTACATTTTGTTTGATTGATTTTTGCTATTTCACTATTTAATTTATTTAAAATATGGTGTTTTTGCTGCACGTTCCACGGTTTGATTAGATTACATTAGATTAGATTAGATTAGATTAGATTAGATTAGATTAGATTAGATTAGATTAGATTAGATTAGACCAGTCTGAAGATGGCTTTGACGAGCTGAAACCGGTTACGGTCAAAATAAAATTAAGTGGAATAAAGTTTTTTATTTGTTTTATTATAATAGATTAGATTAGATTAGATTAGATTAGATTAGATTAGATTAGATTAGATTAGATTAGATTAGATTAGATTAGATTAGATTAGATTAGATTAGATTAGATTAGATTAGATTAGATTAGGTTAGGTTAGATTAGGTTAGGTTAGGTTAGGTTAGGTTAGGTTAGGTTAGGTTAGGTTAGGTTAGGTTAGGTTAGGTTAGGTTAGGTTAGGTTAGGTTAGGTTAGGTTAGGTTAGGTTAGGTTAGGTTAGGTTAGGTTAGGTTAGGTTAGGTTAGGTTAGGTTAGGTTAGGTTAGGTTAGGTTAGGTTAGGTTAGGTTAGGTGAGGTTAGGTGAGGTTAGGTTAGGTTAGGTTAGGTTAGGTTAGGTTAGGTTAGGTTAGGTTAGGTTAGGTTAGGTTAGGTTAGTTTAGGTTAGGTTAGGTTAGGTTAGGTTAGGTTAGATTAGGTTAGGTTAGGTTAGGTTAGGTTAGGTTAGGTTTGGTTTGGTTAGGTTGCGGCGACGTCATCGAGTGTGAGATTCATGGAAAAGTTAGCGTCGCAACGCATGGTCGCAAAGTTACTAACATAATATAAATAAGAAAACATTGAGTTCAACAAACGATTTTAATTCTACTCCTTGTTAAATAAAATGGAGTCAACATAAAAACCACCAAACGACGAACCAAGCTCGAATGCAAAAACAGTGCTGTTTTTAAGTTCGGGGATATTGGGGCAAATCTCATCAAGGGCCCCATTTACCATCTTGGCTTCATTGTCTAGCCGTTGCGCCTATTTTCTTCCGTCCCCCCTTTCTCGTTCTCTTTATTGTGCCCCTCCCCACCCTGTTTAATCCGCATACCCCTACCATGCCATAGAATTAAGTAGGCACTCAAGTATGCTGAGATTTCTCTAGATTAGAATATGCTAAAGATCATTATATTTGAAAAGCTGGTAGGGATTTATTGAAGCAGTTTAATTTAAGAGAAAATTGAGTAAATTTACCATTTTGTGTTGAATACGAAATATGTTTTCACGGCATGGTGGTTGTGACAGTTGACATTTTCAATTATTTGAAAAGAAGATACGAATATGGTGACAATATTTGAATTCTTCCAAGTACCATAATTATAGCGGGAAAATGCAGTTTGTGCAATGATGGAGGACTTGGCTATCGGAGGAATTAAACCCGGCGCATTTTTACAATCGGCTGATAGTTTTGACTGGTAAGGTACTGGTAAGTTGAAGGGTAAGGCTCTCGACCAGCAAGCCAATGGTCGCAGGTACAAATCCCGGCGTGCGCAAGTAAATTTTACTTGATTAATTTGTGTCATTTCACAATTTACTCATAAAAAATAATATAAATTATGCTTGTGGCACGTTCCATAGTGGAAGATACTCTCAGTATTGCCCTGGTGTAAGACCATCATTCAGTATGGAAACGTTGCTTGAAATGATTTTCGCCGTGTTTGGTGACCAGATCTGAATAGCCAGGTACTTCTTCACCTTCTCCTCCCCCACCGCTTCCCCTCCTCACTATCTTCAGCCTCACAATATACCCCAATTGGGGATGCAATTGTCTCACTGGCTACAGATGGTTGGGACTTTAAAAGGCTACTAAATGTTTATTTTGGGTTTTTTTTGTTCACTCCTGTCGGACTCCTGCTGTTTCCCTGGTGAAAAAAACTTAGTCATGTTTATCGCTCAGATCTGAATAGCCAGACTTTCCAAACTTACTGTTTACCATCACGTTCTCCTCCCCCTACCTTCAGCATCACATCACACCCCGATTGATAATGCCATAGTTTAAATGCCTCCGATCAAGTCCCGTTATCTTTGTTCTGACCTCCTTTCAATCTGTAAGCATATTATAGAAAAGCCTTTTTGATAATAATAATAATAATATCTGGCCAATTTTTATAGCGCCGTTTTCGTAAAAAATCACCTCAAGGGCGATGTTCATATATATTTCTTAAATAATTAATACTTCAACTACTGGCTTAAAACTAGCGACTTACATCTTAGACTTATATCTACTTTATTATATAACTTACGACAAAAGCCTATAACTACTATCTTAATGACGTATATATTTACATATGTAGAAACTTACAACTAACATTAACGATCTGATTTTACTAGCGCTAGAAGAAGAAGGAAGTTCTATAATATTGTTATAGAACTTCCTTAATATTAACTTCTTAAGGCGATGCCATACGTAGTAATGCAAAATCATGTGTTTTTGGTTTGAAAATTTGGTCGCCTAGAAATGTTTCAGATGCTACCGCGAGTAGAATACATCTTGGCCTTTGAAATAATCTAGTATTTTTTTAGATAAGTCTTTTTATTAGCCCAGAAAAAAATAATGCATAAGTCCTATGAAAACTGCTTTAAAATTAAAATTCTCCTACTTACGAACCCATTTTCGGTTAAGATTTTATTGTTTAATGTGGCAAATTAAGATATTTATAAAATGATCGAAAAAAAAAAATATTTATGCCTGAACATCCACAAAATAAAATAAAAGGCACTTTTTGGCCATGTTTTTTTCTTGCATAAATCAAAACAGGCAGATGGTGTTATGCGGGAATTTAAACCTTATCGCCATCTACGTAAGGGTTGTTATTGATAGCGGCTCAATTTAAAATATTACACGACGTAGTGCATCGCCTTAATATTAACATATCGTAAAAACTTTCACTGAATTATTTCTTAATTTTTAATTTGAATTTTATGGTGAAGTGACCAAATAACATATCATGCTCTAATTAGCTACTAACTAATGCGACAAATTAAATTTCCATGGCAGGAAGTGAATTAAAGATTATTTTTTAATATGTTAGAAAGTTAGAAGTAAGAAGTAATATTTTAATTTATTGTTTTCTTCGTTAACAACTCCAATTAATTATTGTTTATTAATAGCCCTTGAAATTGTAATTAAATTACGAGACCCGCCATTGATCTCCAGGAACACTGATAAGATTACCAATAATTTTATTATAACCGAATTAAAATGTGCTCACTTAACCGGTGATATGAAATTAACTAGATTATACCTTTTTTTATTTATACCGCACAGTAATCTGAACTTTCTACAGCCAGTGGAGTCATTGCATATTTATTTGGGTAATATTTTGAAGCTGAACATTGTGTCCCTTGCCCTTGAAATTGTAATTAAATTACGAGACCCGCCATTGATCTCCAGGAACACTGATAGCATTACCAATAATTTTATTATAACCGAATTAAAATCTGCTCACTTAACCGGTGATATGAAATTGACTAGATTATACCTTTTTTATTTATACTGCACAGTAATCTAAGCTTTCTACAGCCAGTGGACTCATTGCATATATATTTGGGTAATATTTTGAAGCTGAGCATTGTGTTTGGTGAATTTAAAACTCAAAACAAACAACATGATCAAAAAAAATTTCGTCTTGTTTTATTTATTAACAGTTAAATGCATATTCATAAGCGCCACTAAACTTTTTACTATAGCGACTATTTAAACATTGTACATACAAAATATGATATTAGATATATATATATATATACATAGTAACTAGGGTGACCTGTGCTGAGGCGGACTAAAGTTATTCATTTCTGTTTTATTAGTTTTCTATCCCATTTTTAATGTTTTTTCAGAGTTTTTTCATTAATCTCTTTCAGCAAGATTTTTATTCTTGATTTGTAATGATTCAAATTTTCAATGAGAGATGGAAAGCTTCGTGTAATGATAGAAAGAAAACCCCAGTTTTGTGTCTAGAGCTTTCACTCTTAGCACATAAATACATTGATTCCTTTTAAATTACAGGTTTAACTGTTTAACCTTACATGTAAATGAAATATGAATGTGATATACAAAAAAAATATCCACCAATCTTGTTTATTTCATCCCATTGACTCCACTTACAAAATAACGTTAGTAAAATGTGAAAATTCTCATTTTCCGACAATTAGCAACCATCTTGCCCCGGCGGCAGTACGCTCCCCTTTCCTCTATTATTTGGCTCTGTTCATTTTACCCATTTGAACTACGGCGGTAGCAGTAATTATAAAAGGAAATTATACGGGGAGAGCGGGGAGCGGGGCGACGCACGGGCGTGCCACGCCAGACAACCAATCGTTATAAAGTGCTTATTTCAGTGCTTTTATGTTTATTTTACACGTGAAACTTTTGGTTCCGTGACATAACAAAGCAGGACAAAACAGAACATTGAAGAAAAGTAAAGAAAAAATACTTAACCTTTTATTTTATCGTGTTCTGTCTCATCTTATTCTATTCTTTCCCGTTGCCGACATTTGTGGTTCCATGATATTTCATCAAAATGAAAATTCAAGACACCTTTAAAAAATGAGTCTTTATAGAGTCATTAAAAGTGATAACCCAAAAACTAGGTTACCTATGTAACCTATTTAACCTAGTTTTACTTTCACCATTTTTAATGAGTTTATATCAGTTTTTGGAGGTGTGTTGAATAGTCATCTTGTTGAGATACCCGGACACCGTTTGAATTCAACCCTCCTACTGCGGTGCAAGAAGATGAGTCGAGAGAGAGTCCTGCTGGAGAGGTGAAAAGGTCTCCTTCAACCAGTCTCTCGATCCGACCCGCCATGCAGTAGGCGGGCAAATTCATCCGCCGGCAAGACCTAGACAAACCTTATCCCATGAATCCGGGAATCCCTGCATAGTCACCAAACGTAGCGGATCACTTAGGGTGACCTATGGCAGGGGTGTTGGTTATCCAATAAATGTTTCCCGGGGCGACGGTACCCATACCTGCCTCTCAAATTTATTGTTTTGTTATCATTTATTATATGCCACTTAACTGATTTTCCGTCTCTTCATTGACCATCTTTCTCTTTGTCAGTTCTCTGCTTTTGCATTGACTTTTGACATCCTGGTTTCGGTCTACATATTTCTAAAGTGTGTTTATTTTTTAATGTGTGTCTATGTGTTTACTACCGCCTTCCGTATTAATTTTATTGTATTCCACTTTACTGATTTTCTGTTTCTTCATTAACTGTTTCTCTCTTTGTCAGTTCTCTGCTTTTGCATTGACTTTTGTCCTTCTCTTTGCGGTCTACATATTTTTTAATTGTTTGTTTATTTTTCACTGTCTTTCTCACCGTATACCAGTTTACTGATTTTCTGTTTCTTCATTAACTGTTTCTTTCTTTGTCAGTTATCTGCTTTTGCATTGAATTTTGTCCTTCTCTTTGCGGTCTACATATTTCTCAATTGTTTGTTTATTTTTCACTGTCTTTCTCACTGTATACCAGTTTAATGATTTTCTGTGTCTTTTTTGCTTTATCGACCTTACTTATTCATATCTTTAGACCTCCTTGTTGACGGTCTACATCTTTCTTAACTGTGTGCATATTTATTGACAGTCGCCTTTTTTATTTTTTTTTTATTTAACGGTAATATAAAGTAAAATAAAAAAAAACAATATTAAGTAAAATAAAGATATAAAGTGACGTAGTTTGTTCTCAGTCCTCCTCACTAGGTATTCCTGTTCCGAGGCGGACTGTAGTTTGTTGTATTTGTGTTGATCCTGATTTCCTCATCTTCTAATTTGTTGGTTCCCACAAAATATAAAATAAATGAACCAAAAGTATTTATTTATTTTTTGGAATAACTTTATTAAATAAAACCTCAAATTGTAATATTTATTTATTGAAGACAATATTAGCGATTTCCAAACGAAAATCTGAAACAGAAAAATCAGAAAAGGATACGGTCACATCTAGGACTCGAACCCAGGACACTTGCCTTGCCGGGCACCGCTCTACCACTGAGCTAATGGGACCCTATCCGCAAAGTGACCGATGTGGATAGGGTCCCATTAGGTCAGTGGTAGAGCGGTGCCCCGGCAAGGCAAGGGTCCTGGGTTCGAGTCCTAGATGTGACCGTATCCTTTTCTGATTTTTCTGTTTCAGATTTTCGTTTAGAAATCGCTAATATTGTCTTCAATAATTAAAAGTATTTATGTTTGTTGTCTGTAGGTTGCGTTGGGGTTAATTCATAAATTTAATGATTTCCTCATCTCCATGTTTAGTTAGCCATAATTTGATGTCGTTTTTAAACTTTTCTATATCCATGGTTTTTTTAATTTCAATGGAAAGGGCATTATATAATTTTATAGCATGGAAATAGTGGTTTTTCTGGCCGAAAGATGTATTTAATTTTGGAATGTTTAGTAGATTTGAGGATTTCGTCCTTGTAGTGTAGGCGTGTTGTTCCGCAAGGTACTCATATTTTTCTTTAAAATTGAATAGTGCAATTTTTGAGTAGGTACAGTTTTATAATGCTGACCACGTAAAAATTTTTAAAAATTTTTTTTGATGGAGTCCTTATGGGTACTTTCAGGATTATTTTTATTATTACTTTTTTGTGTTTTAACGAGCTGCTTCATGTGAAGGTTTGAGGCAGATCCCCATCCAATAATCCCATATTCTATGCGTGATTGGCAAACAGCATAGTAGACTTTATATAGATCATTTTTATTTAGTCTGTCACTATGTTTTCCTTTTTCCTCAAAGTTGTCTATAAAATCATGTTACATTATGTTCATTGTTAATATGTATGAACTGCCTGAAACTATGTTGACTAACGCTTTTAATTTTACAAGTTGATTGCTGTTTGCCGTTTCCCTCATTGTTGACTGTTGCATTCTATCTCTATATTAATTGTGTGCCTCTTTGCTGATTGTTAGTAAGTATATATCGACTGTCTGGCGCTATGTTGACTGATTCGTGTCATTTTCTAAGGTTTTCGCCTGTCAACAAAAAGTTCTTGTTCGAAAAGATCGATCATTTAAAGATCCAGTAAAAATGTGAAGAAATCAGCGATTCATTTCACTGTCTCCCAAAACGCTTTCAAATGCTAAATATTCGATTCGATTATCCGACGAATCAAACAAACTTCAATGTTCGCAGATTCGCTTGTTCCATCACCGTTTAAAACCATCAAATTAAAATACTTAGGCACGCCCCGAGTGATACGGACCACGCGGAGGGTGAGGCAAGTGGGAAAGGGAAGAAGAAGGGAAAGAGGAAGGACGCAGAGAGCCCGGAATCGGAATGGAGAATGATATCCGTAATAAAATATGGCCATTGTTGGGTAAACTGGGCTAGGGCGGTGCAGTTTTTATATGTAGCGTAAACCCGGTTTTTGCGTGAAGGGGAGGAAAGTGTGGTAACGTGGTCGGGCGGCGAACTTAATTGGGATTGAATGGGTATCTGCGTTAGGTGTGTTATAAACGTTGATACGATTAAAACTCAATCAAATGTTATTAAATAAATCACAATCATATTAGTATCAATCCGATTATTTGACATTACAAAAAAGTATAAGAAGAAAAAGCATTTTTTAAATTAATCTACACCGTTTTTCTTATTTTAACCTCGTGTAATAATTATGATTAATGGCGATTTTGCATGTTAATTTTTCAAAAAAAAAGTTGTGCGAATGCAATTTTGGTTTTTTTTTTTTTTTATTAGCTTCTTCAATAATACTCATTCGATAGGCCATTATGCATAATAAAAGCGTTGCTTGATATAGTTTTAGATTTGTTTAATAATACTTATAATATTTTAATGAAAAGTCACCTCAAGGGCGCTATACAAATCTATATAAATAAAAATGTAAATGTTCGTTTGTTCAAAATCTTAAATCTTCGAAAGTTCTTCACCGATATCGATGAAAATTTCAAAGTTTGTTCTTATTAGTGCCAGTAGTGTTTAGAGAGTGGTTTGAATAGCAGAAAAAGTCGGGAACGCCCGAGGAATACTTTACGCAAAATATCTCTGCACTGAATGAGATACGGAGTTGAATAAAGCCCCCGCGTACCCAATTTCTACCGATTTATAACAAGTTTCTCTTTAAATTTTTAATTTTTTAAGTTACAAAAAAACAAGTTATTTTTTAAGATAATATCTATACATTTATTATGCCGAAACGTTAATTATATGAAATCCGGAAATTATTATTATTATTTTATTTTTTTTTTATTCAGTGAATTTTATGAATTACAATTTTTGTGTACTTAATAACTCCGACACTAGGCTTATGCCCGTGTTGTGGTAGTCATAATGCTATAAATTACAATAAAACCATATGTTGTAGTAAGAAAAAATAAAAAAATAATATGGAAGGAAAAAAAAAGAAAATAAACATATTTAAGGAAAATATAAAACAAAATATATGTTTTTCATACATGCAAACATGTTTTGCATACGCATTTTACATTAAAATATGTTTTGCCCTGTTTTTTTTAATACTCGTATATTATGTGCATGAAGAAATTCACAGTGTATCTATAATGCAACTAAAGCATTTGTCTAGAGATTTTTGCTCTATTTCAAACAAGTAGTGTTTTATTAAATATTTTCACCATTTTTGCTTAATTATTATCGTTTTTTAATATTAGCGCTCTCCCTCTAACATTCGTATTTACGGTGACCGGATAAATCATCAAAATGATAATTCATTACATCTTTAAAAAGTTATATAAAGTCATGGAAAGTGATTAACAAAAACTTTATTAACTGGGTTAAGTAGGTTAGGTAAAAAAAAATTTTCATCGTTTTTAATGACTTTATATCACTTTTTTGTTGTTTGTTTTTGGGGTGTTATGCCGTGTTGCGCTAACTCCTTCTTTAGCCGACGTTTCGGACATCGTTGCAGTGGCCATCATCAGGGCAGATCCGGTAGATCCGAAGATGTAACACCCCAAAAACAAACAACAAAAATGCTTTTGGCCGTGAAAATCTAAAAACTTATTTTATATCACTGTTTAAAGGTGTGTTGAGTTAGCATTTTTTAACAGTAACATTGTGGTATACAGCAGCGAAGGGTGGAAGAAGTTGGGCTGTACAACAATACAAGGATTTTATTAGAATTTCAATTATATTTGAATAGTCATGCGTTTTCTCAAACTTTAATATTAATATCAACTTGATTCGTTTTACCAAGAAAATCGGCTTGAACACAAAATTGGTAAATTTTGTCAAAAGCTTAAAAATACATGGATATAATATATATTTATCGAAGCTTTGTTTTCTCCGCAACAAGAAATCTCTTACGGTGACCTCTTAATTTTCACAGCTTCATTTGTGCAATTTTTTTCCTCAACGTAACTATTTTCAGCTTAGTATGTCATTTTCATAAATGTGCCATTGAGCTTTAAAAAATTCATTTATCTGTAAAGAAACAAATTCCGTATTTTACCCAAAAAAGATTTCTGATAATGTTTCATTTCGCAGTTCTAAATTGTAAATGATGCTGTCCACCCACTGATAAGAATGCGCAATTAAAAGTGGGGGTAGAAGTCAAACATGTCATCAATAAAGATGTTTGCCATTGAATATCAATCACATTAATTACCCAGAATTTCCTTAAATTACCTAAAATTACGGTCAAAACGATTATAAATTACCCTCAAAATGCAAATTTTCTGACCGAAATACCCAAAGAATATAGGCTAGTACTGGGCAAGAGTAATAATTTTTCTACCGTTTATTCCAACATCCATACAGGGTGTTACACTTAATATTTGCTACTGAAATATATTTCAAAAAAAGTTACATTTACTGAAAATATGTTTCTTTCTTATATAAATAAATACACATTGTTTTATATTTATATATGATGTACCACGAAACTAAAGCCAGCTCGTGTGTTTGGGGGTACATCTTATATAAATATGTAACAATGTGTATATATATTTACATAAGATATACCACCATACTAAAGTCAAACTCGTGTGTATGGGGATACATCTTATATAAATATGTAACAATTTGTAGATTTATATAAGATGTACCACCATACTAAAGTCAAGTTCGTGTATATGGGGGTGTATCCGATGTATATTAAAATAATAAATTTATAGTCGAATTGTCTCATTGTTTTTCTACATTTTGGAAGTGGGAGAATTGATGTTTAGAACATTAACTTTATAAATTTGTTATGTTGCATGTTAGAAGTATAATGCATTTTGTTTTCTAACTGTAAATTCTTTAAACAGCAATTTTGATGAATATTTATACGGTTTGAGTAGAATTGTTTTTAATATTATTTTTTGTGCTATGTACACACTCCATCTTATAATGCCATATTGTATTATTGATTGGCCGAAGGTATAGTACGTCATTCTGAGTAAATGAAGTAAATTAATTACGTCTACAAGTCACTTTGTAGGTTCACATGGTTGATTATGATCATTTAACAAAATCAGGTTATCTGGAAAGCCCTAACAGATGGCGCTAGTGTGGTTGGCAGTCATACGCGTGATATGACAGCTATGTGATAAGTTTTAAGGATTTGAAGGCATTCAATAAAACGGTTGATAAATACGGTTGCTGGAGTGTCAATGATTAATTAAATTAAATAAATATAAATTCAAAAGTAATTGGGAAAAAGGAAGAATAAAGTTTGTGTATAACCTCAACCTATTTAAGATTGCTTTCCTTTGTACGTAGCAGAATAAGATGAGAAATAAATTTTAATTTAAGATTGTGGCGTACGACAGAAATAGCAATTTTTAGGCGAGTTTCTCAGAGCCAGAATAATGATGAGTGAGGTTGTCTCAAGTATTAACAGTGGTGTACTTATGCTTTTTAATATTGCTATCAAAATATCGTTTTGTCCAAATTATACTTTACTTTCGATAATTAACAGATATGTTTATTGCAAATTAGACTGTACTTTCGATTATAACACATATGTTTATTGCATTGCAAATGCGAGATTTTATTGTTTATTGCAAATGCGAAAATTTTTTGTCTGTTTGAACCATAGACTAAATTACATCAATGGTTTGAACACTTATAAACGGAGCCTACTAGCGAGTTTAGACGTGTAAATTTAAGTTGATCAACTCGTTAGTTGAAAGCATATTGACAAGTGTGACCTCCTTTTAACGAAGTTGATCAAATTTTTAGTTAGAAATCTTGTTAAATTTTTGTAGTTCAAGAAAATTTCTTCAACTAAAACTGAATCGTCAGCATTGAATAAAAGCTTAGGTTAAACCGAACATTTACAAACAGGTTAACTTACGTTAGGTTAGGTTAGGTTAGGTTAGGTTAGGTTAGGTTAGGTTAGGTTAGGTTAGGTTAGGTTAGGTTAGGTTAGGTTAGGTTAGGTTAGGTTAGGTTAGGTTAGGTTAGGTTAGGTTAGGTTAGGTTAGGTTAGGTTAGGTTAGGTTAGGTTAGGTTAGGTTAGGTTAGGTTAGGTTAGGTTAGGTTAGGTTAGGTTAGGTTAGGTTAGGTTAGGTTAGGTTAGGTTAGGTTAGGTTAGGTTAGGTTAGGTTAGGTTAGGTTAGGTTAGGTTAGGTTATGTTAGGTTAGGTTATGTTATGTTATGTTAGGTTAGCTTAGCTTAATTTAGTTGCTTTTTTTTTAAATTTTCAAATGCTCTGTTTTGTCATTTTTTTGCACACCTTGTACATATGCATATAATACACGGTGTCCCGTAAAATCGGAGGCACGGCCACCGCCGGAATAAATTATAAGGCCCCGTGTACCCAACGGGCGAGTAATGGGTGTCCCGAAAGCCTTTCTTTGTAACTTTGTAACGTAATGACGTCACGCCGAAGGGTCGTTACGCTGGCACACACGGTACTCGCATTATGTGGGCGGGGCGTACTCGTAGATATAGTATAGACAAGTCATAGACGTATGGTGGTTTACATATGAGCTGCTCGGACTGCTTAACAGACATTTTTGAAAAAATCGTTTTTCGTTTAAGCCCTGTTTTCTGGTGTCTTCTTTCGCTGGAAATCACTCTCATAGTGGTAGCACTGTTTTAACGGACGATTTGAGATATGTAATCTATGGTATCCGACAGAAGTTTCAAGTAAAGAATGGTAAGTGATACAAGACGACGGATGGCCGACACATACCATATTCTGTATCATCACAATATATATTTTTTTTTTTTGTATAAAAATTACATACAATGTTATTTATACCCGCTAAGCTACTTGCAAGTAGCTTGTCAGCAGGAGATTAGTTGCACATATAATAATAGTACAATACATAAATGAAATAATCATCAACGCTTTAGCGTAGTAATACATACATATCTACAAAAACCAAAAAAAAATAAAATTGTGTTATACTTTAATGTTGAAAATACAGAAACAGTGTTATGGGGAAAAACAGTGTATCACAGTCTTAATACATGAGGTTACTCCTTAGTAGCCATGATTTTAATATTAAAGAGAATTTAATAATGGAGCAATTTTCTTTTAATTCATATGGCAATTTGTTAAAAATTAAAGGTATTATGTATTCAAGAGTTCTTTGACCATATTTGTTTTGGAACACAGGTACTTTCATTTCTTTATTTTGTATGAAACGTGTATTGTGTACATGATCCACCATTGTTTTATACGGACTGTCAGATATATGCTGTAATAACATTAATGGATGAAGTGATTGCAAACATTGTAAATTCTGTGGATTCTTTCGACAGTGTAGCAGATCCCACGTTTTCTGCCGAAAACCATAATCCGAACTCTTCAAGTAAGGAAGATATGACCAGGATAAGATTTTGGTGCAATTCTAACCCGTTGAATGTAAAGCATGTTAAGTGTTTTCAATTAACACTTTTAATTTTACACGCTACAACTTTTATCGATTTAAAGGGGCTTTTTAGTGGTATCTACAATCTACATGCACTTGCCATTGTTTACCTGAAAATGTTGTTATTTCATGGCGTGTCATGTTATCAATCGATTACGTCTTTTGTGATTCACAAGAATCGAACTTGGGTGAAATATGATGTGGTTTTTGAAGTAGCATTAATTTCGCTTTTACTGCACTGCACTTTTTGCACTTGTAATTTCTTCCTTTTTTGCACTTGTTAGATTTGGAACACATGAATGTTATTACCATAAATTAGTTCGTGTGTTTTGTAAAGGATGGTAACCAACATTTTTTCTCATTTTGCAAATTTAATCATTTTATTTCAAATCATATTACTGCAATGAACATTAGTGTGTTTATTGTATTATATTTTTATCTTAGTTTACGTGGTCTACACCCGAGTAGCTCATATTTTTAAAATACACATACATAAATATATATAGGTAAAGTGACTCCTGTTTTGTTGGTAGGCAAATAGCACAAAGTGGACAAAGTAAATACATAAGGTAAAGTGACTCCTGTTTTGTTGGTAGGCAAATAGCACAAAGTGGACAAGGTAAATACATAAGGTAAAGTGACTCCTGTTTTGTTGGTAGGCAAATAGCACAAAGTGGACAAAATAAATACATAAGGTAAAGTGACTCCTGTTTTGTTGGTAGGCAAATAGCACAAAGTGGACAAAATAAATACATAAGGTAAAGTGACTCCTGTTTTGTTGGTAGGCAAATAGCACAAAGTGGACAAAATAAATACATAAGGTAAAGTGACTCCTGTTTTGTTGGTAGGCAAATAGCACAAAGTGGACAAAGTAAATAGATAAGGTAAAGTGACTCCTGTTTTGTTGGTAGGCAAATAGCACAAAGTGGACAAAGTAAATACATAAGGTAAAGTGACTCCTGTTTTGTTGGTAGGCAAATAGCACAAAGTGGACAAAGTAAATACATAAGGTAAAGTGACTCCTGTTTTGTTGGTAGGCAAATAGCACAAAGTGGGCAAAGTAAATACACATAATTATCTTTTTATCCTGGAAAACTTAATGAGTACAAAAATTGTAATATTTATTCTTTAAAGACTCTCGATCGAATGATTGGAAACAGAAAAGATTCATTCGCATCTAGGAATTAAAACTGAGCTAATTCGACTTACGTCATTTTTAACTGCATCATACTTCATCTGAGATCTACAAACACTATCTTAATTTTCTTAACGCATAATTTTTGGCTGCTATTTTATGTTATATTAGCTCAATGGTTAAAGCACTTCCCGGCAAGGAAGAGGTCCTGGGTTCAATTCCCAATAATTTCCGTATGGCCTATGTCATCTTTGGGGATTCTGTGTATAGGTTTTTTTTAAGGAAAAGTAGGAGAGGAAGATCTGGGAAGGAAAAAAAGGCATGAGTGGTGGGTAGAAATCTAAGGTTCAGTGTGTCCAGGAGTGAAGGACGTTTGAATTCATCCCTCCCACTGCAGTGCAAGGCGATGGGTCAAGTGAGTCCTGCTGAAGAGGTAAAAATATCTCCCTCAACCAATCTCACGCATCCGTCGCCATGACCTAGACAATCCTCACCCCATGAACCCGGGCACTCCTGCTAAGCAACCAAGCGTAGCAAACCACTAAGGGTGACCTATGGTAAGGATGTTGGTGATCCAATTCATGGTTCCCGTTGCGGCGGTACCCATATTTGCCTTATTATCTAGCATGACGACAGTAAACCCCATAGATTATAGAAAGAAGGAAGATGAACCATTATTAAAAATGCACCGCGTGCCAATCACACAGTACTCTTGTTCGCATCTAACCATAACTGCACCCCGCCTTTGTTTCTTCCTACGCATTACTTTAATTTCATAGCCGCTTTGGTAGTACCTACCTACATATGGTTTGGTTGTGGCTCGGTGATAGTCTGCATATATCTTCCATCCTTTCTATTTTCTGTGTTAACAAACGTATTATAATATATTCTGATATATTCACTCGTGCATACATATATACGTACGTAAAGTGACTCCTACTTTAAGAGTTGGCAAAATGAACAAAGCATAAGCGTAGGTACACCTAACATTGTTGACCGTTTTATTTAAACCCTTGTAGAAAGGGTGACTTTGAACATGCTAGAGTGGATTTCCATGTTTCTTTCATTTTCATTTTGTTTCATTTATATTATTGCACGACAGATTAGTCATTCATTCGCAGTAAAGGATTATTATTTTACCATTCTTTACGTTTATAGCATATATTATTTAATTGTATGTATGGTTTTCATTACGTACCTCAGAAGGTTTACCTTGTTCTGTGGTAGGTGACAGGAATGTACAATGATAAATTATTTTATTCATTTTATTATGAATAGTTTAGAACATGAGAAGAACTAATAAATATAGAACTCAAAAAATTAATAATTTTATAAAACATTTTGCAACTATTAAATTAGGTGTAAGCACCAGATTTTATTTTTCTAGATGATGAATTAGTAACTTCCAAAGGGATCCTTCCAGAAATATTTGAGATTGTAGTAATACGTTCATCAGGAATAATGAAAATAATCCCCACAGAAAGATCTATGTTCTAGGCCTGCCAGGGCAAAATCGACCGTAGGTCCATCAAATACGCCGGGCCGCGCGCCGAATATTGTTTTTATACGACTTATCACTTATGAAGATTATCACGTTATTTTAGAGATTTGATAGGGAAAATTCAACCGCACGTCTGTCCAATACACCAGGACCGAGCGTCGCATATTTTTGTCCACGGCTGCTTCACTTACGTCGTTAAGATTCTGGCTTTATTTTATTCTGGCATTCAGAATCCTGTTACATGTTAACTCCATTTCATTGAAAATAACTTGATTTGCCATGCATTTCCGTCGGAATGTCCCTGTACAGCGTTAAACTAAACTCGTTGCACATATTTGCATCTTTCGTATCTCATTGTATAATAAAACCTGTCCCCTGTACTGAACGTTACTTGAAAGGTATTTGATAGATTGCCTTATAAATATTCTAAACTTCAGCCAAAAGCTATTTCAGAATTTGGTTTCGCTTAGTCATCTGTCATTCGGGTTTTAACGTTGGATTTTTGCTTTGCCACTTATGTACACTTATGTATGTAATTTCCTCCATTAATAAGCTATCGATTTATACTTATATTGAAATGAGTTTTATTGCATGGAGAAAAATTACTATTGCTAATTTATTAAGAATCTCTCCAAATTATCGGTAATTCCGGTTAAAAACGAGATTGAAGACCTTAAGATTGAATGAATAGGTTTCCTGAGAGATTGAAAACCTTACGAATGAATGCTTAGGTTTCCTGAGATATTGAAGACCTTACGAATCAATGAATGAATAGGTTTCCTGAGAGATTGAAAACCTTACGAATGAATGAAAAGGTTTCCTGAGAGATTGAATACCTTAAAAATGAATGAATAGGTTTCCTGAGAGATTGAATACCTTACAAATGAATGAATAGGTTTCCTGAGAGATTGAAGACCTTACGAATCAATGAATGAATAGGTTTCCTGAGATATTGAAGACCTTACGAATCAATGAATGAATAGGTTTCCTGAGAGATTTAAAACCTTACGAATGAATGAAAAGGTTTCCTGAGAGATTGAATACCTTAAAAATGAATGAATAGGTTTCCTGAGAGATTGAATACCTTACAAATGAATGAATAGGTTTCCTGAGAGATTGAAGACCTTACGAATCAATGAATGAATAGGTTTCCTGAGATATTGAAGACCTTACGAATCAATGAATGAATAGGTTTCCTGAGAGATTTAAAACCTTACGAATGAATGAAAAGGTTTCCTGAGAGATTGAATACCTTACAAATGAATGAATAGGTTTCCTGAGATATTGAAGACCTTACGAATCAATGAATGAATAGGTTTCCTGAGAGATTTAAAACCTTACGAATGAATGAAAAGGTTTCCTGAGAGATTGAATACCTTACAAATGAATGAATAGGTTTCCTGAGAGATTGAATACCTTACAAATGAATGAATAGGTTTCCTGAGATATTGAAGACCTTACGAATCAATGAATGAATAGGTTTCCTGAGAGATTTAAAACCTTACGAATGAATGAAAAGGTTTCCTGAGAGATTGAATACCTTACAAATGAATGAATAGGTTTCCTGAGAGATTGAATACCTTACAAATGAATGAATAGGTTTCCTGAGAGAATGAATGAATAGGTTTCCCGATAAACTTTTTGAATTACGAATTTAAAATTACGTATAATAATTAGGTCTCAATGGTCGGGTGGTTAAGTCCACTGTCCCGATCTTGGGTTCGATTCCCAGGTGAGACCGTTAACCGTGTCTTGTTCTGTTTCACGTTTACTGTAGATTTATTAGTATTATCTTCTTCTTCAATGAAATATTACGTTGATGTGTATTACCCTTCAAAAGTAATTAAATTTTTTATTTTTTATTAGTACTTATTGTTTTATTTTTATCTACAGGTACATACTTATTTGTCTATTCTTATATACATTAATTTTCAGTATACCTACTTTTTATTGGATTTGACCCAATTCGTTGATAATTTTTGTTAAATAGTTGTTTAGTATTGAAACAGTTTTGGATAATATCTACCATTTTTCCCATCATATACCTACTTTCCACTTCCTTCCTTAAAAACAGCCTTACCCACACTTGAAAAGAAGAAGATGATTTGTTGCATTCTAAATTGTCGCAAGTACAACATTCGAATTCGTGTCGTGTAGCAAGAAGGTGCAATCGTAGTGTCCTCGTTGTATTATTCACATGCTTTGTGCTCGAAATATCAAAATCATATTAAAGATTATCTCGTTTCGGAGGAAATTTTACCCCGTGAACAGTGCAAGTTCGTAGAGAGCCCTATTGCCGGGATTCTTGGAAATTCAAGGTAGGCTGTTCTTTCATTCCACTTTTCCCGTGATTTTTCAAAACCAATTGAATGAGTTTTATACTGTCGTTTTTTGTGGATTTGATTTACAGTTCATTTCTGTGTAATACAACACGTTACAATAGAATGGCAATCTTGGATCAAAGTATTTCATCTTAATATATAAAAATCACGTGTCACTGTCTTCGTACACACTAATTTCCGAAACCGCCGAACCAATTTCAATGAAATTTTGTGAACATGTATGGTTGGTTCCAGCTTTAAATATAGGATAGTATTGGACCAGATAGGTGACGCTGTTGTAGAGATATAAAAAAAAATTCAAGAATTATTTTTTCAGATTTCTCATCGAAAAATATATATACAACCACAAATTTTAACTTCCCTACATAGAAGGCGGTCTGCGGCAGGACAACGTTTTATATTATACAATTCATTCCAAATGGTTGAGTTAAATTCTAACTGGTTTCTAATACAGGGTTTTCCAATAAGAGGTGTTATTTTGAATAGCCCGCTATTTCGGTAGATGTTACTTTTGAAGCTGTCATTTTTTTACATTTGACAAGTAGAAACTACGCCATTAAAATGGAATGATACACGCTTCAACAACGCATTGAAATTATTAAAATTCACTTGAGTGAATCAAATGCAAATCATCTTGAGTGATGAGGCCCATTTCCACCTCGGTGGCTTCGTCAACAAGCAAAATTGTCGCATCTGGGGCTCGGAAAACCCAAGAGTTATTGTTGAAAAGCCTCTCTATCCTCAACGTGTGACTGTTTGGTGCGGTTTATGGTCCGGCGGAGTCATTGGACCTTACTTTTTCGAAAATGAGGCTGGAGCAACAGTTACGGTGAATGGATTGCGCTATCGAGAGATGATTAATGTTTTTTATGGCCGGAATTGGATGATATTGATATGGACAACGTTTACTTTCAACAAGACGGTGCCACGTGCCACACAAGCAACGCAACCATTGATCTTTTACGATTGAATATCAAAATAACACCTCTTATTGGAAAACCCTGTATTAATATATAAAAATTCAGCCTGCGTATGTTTGAGCTCGCCAAACTCGAAAAGTAGTCGACTGATATCGCTGAAAATTTTATAGTTTGTTGTTATTAGTACCAGGAGTGTTAAGAGATTAAATGGTAGATGAAATCGGGGACGCCCGAGGAATACTTAACGCAATATTTCTGCACTGCAATGAGTTACAGAGTCGAATTAAAGTCGATGTAATGTAGTTTTTTAACAGTGACATTGTGGTATACAGTAGTGAATGGTGGAAGAAGTTGGAGGCGCCCGAAAAAATACATTAGTAATAGAGAAGCAGTGCTGGAGATCCACTAGTATGTATTATATATGTAGTTATATTTTAATTTAGTTTTTTTTTTCTTGATCAGATTTACATTATCTTGCATCTTTTACACCTTTCCTACCTTATACTTCCAGTAAATAAATAAATAAAATATTTAGAAGAAAAATTTATATCTAGTATCGAAATTTGTAGCTGAGGTCAGTTTAGTGTTTGTTTTCTGTGAATTAAAAATTTGGTATTTTTAAATTATGTACTAGCTCACCTGTACCCGGCGTTGCTGGAAGTTATCCTTATGAGATAGACGTATTACATCGTTGACTTTTCTGTAAACCTTTTTAAGATATACAATTCCGTAATACATTATTTTGATGTTTCTCATAAGGTTTAGACAGCGTTAACAATGTACTTCTTGAAAAAATATTTTTACGACTTGATTATAAAACATCGACTTTTTCTCTACTTTCTATAAATATAATATGCATGTTTTGTATATGTAAACCCTCCGGAAGAAATTATCTAAATTATAGTCAAAACCGTATCAAAATCCGTTGCGTAGTTTAGAAGAACTAAGCGCACAAACAGACAGACGCTGATAGCGACTTTATTTTATATTATTTACAGATTATGTACCTATTCAATTTTTTAATTAAATATCCGATATTAAGTCGTTATTATCTTGAGCACATATACACAGAATTATTAATAATTACGCAATGGTTCAGAATATGCGATATGTGCCACTCGGTTTGACTGTTGGTCTGTGTTAAAGACATTATGGTAGCCTATATATCATGTTATTATCACTGTAGGAGAATGCAGATGAGATAGATGTCACAATTCATAACCTGTCATCTTATCTCCTGTCACGCTGATTGCGTCATTCATATTCATACAAACCACATACTCGTGTAATCGTATTCTACCCCACCACAAGGTTAGTTAGCATCATAGAAAATTCATCTATTTATTTAAATTCACAGTGGGAATCATTTTTTTTAAACCGCCCCTTAAAAATGTTTTTTTTTTATTATACTTCTATTTTACTATAATACATCTATTTTACTATATTACATTTATTTTACTATAATACATCTATTTTACTATAATACATCTATTTTACCATACGTCTATTTTACTATGATAATCTATTTTACTATAATACATCTATCGTGGTCGTCTGTACTGTGCTGCTGGAAAGAGACGGAGTGCTTATCACGTGATGCTCTAGGTTGAACCCAGTGGCCACATGTGGTGGAAAAATATATATTTTGTTTTCAATTGAAAAAAAATGTCACCGGACAACAAAATTACATTTTTACTCAAAATGTGCTAATGAATCGTTGTTTACAGTCTGTCAGATGATATTTTAATATATAACTAGTAATATAATGCCACTCAACTCTGTTTGATAACATAAACTAATATAAAAATGTAACTAAAATATAAACTGAAATAAACTTTTTTATATAATATCAACAATTTCCAAGAAGGTGATAAAAATATTATTTTGCGGAAAAAACTTGAACTCGGGAGTGACGTATCTCCCAACTGTGCCTCTGAAACATTTTTTAAATACTGTAATAAAATAATTAGGTAAAAAAGTTGGTATAGATAGTTTCCCAAAGTTTCGCTCATCATGCGTAGTATAATTTATAAAATAAATTTAACTTAGTTTAGTGTTATTATTGTTTATTGTCGTCATAAATCATCATCACCCACAGATGGCGCCAGCTGTAAGAAGTTAGCCAAACAATTATTTAATACTGGACTAGGAGATATGTCCTTTCATTATGGAGTGGGTACCTTTTTTCAACCCTCCGAAGACATTAACTATGTGCTAAGGGTAGTTTGGAAATTGCCACCGTTATGTTGTACTTAATGCTGCTTAGCGAAAATTACATTTGACTTGTGTTGGGAACTTTGCTGGTTCGATTCCTACCGCAACGTATACACAGTAATAATTATTACAACAACGTGATTATTGTACTACAAAGCAAATTACTTATTACTTTATTAGCCGATTCTATTTTTGTAATAACTTACTTTCTTTTACAAATTGATCAATTCTGAGTATTTTCATAATAGTTACTACGTATACTCAGAGTAATCATTTTTTGATCGTGCTTATTGGCTATTGCAGCGCACGTTCCGGTTAAAACGGCCACCGTTTTGAACCGGAACTGGAACGCAACAAAAGAATTTACAGACAGATGAAATGCAAAATGGCCCCTTAATATGTATGAATTTTCATTTTCATATTACCAATCAACCAAAAGCCATAATAAAAACCAGGTCATCAACAAATAAAACACTGAACATTCCGATAACACATACCACACACGGACAAAGACACTTTCAATACTACGCAACCAAACTTTTTAACAGCATGCCCATTACTTTGAAAAAACTAATGACTACAAATACACCTAGAAACTTTCTCAAAAAAACATATCGTAGCCTGGATAAAAAATCAAGATATTCACTTTATTCAAAAGCTTATAATTCCAAACCAAAAATAACCAAAATATGATAAGTAAAATTAAATATTATACACGTTCTTCAAGAATTATCCAAAAATACATACACGCACATATAAATGTGTGTTTTCATATTTCAATATATGTCTGTGAAAAAAAAAAAAAATAAATAAATAACTTTCTACTACAACACATAAATACCTGTCACACTTAATCACAAACACGTAAACACCTCAGCACAGGTTCTCCTAGGAAGGTGTTCACGTAACATACAATATCACCCACACACAGTTTTACAAATATCAACCTATGTTCTTTATTTTTTATACCTTTTTTCTGTACTTTTTTTCTCTGTACTACAATATAAACCACTGTATTCATTTGTAAAATGTGTATTCAAGAATAGACATAAATAAATAAATAAATAGTAAATAAATATCTGTGAGGTAATCTTAAATTTGGTTATAATTCTTTGTTTGTTTTTATGTTTTTTGTGTGGTATTGACTTGTACGTTTACAGATCAACAAATAATACTCTCGTCTAAGAACGCATTGAAGCAACATACATTTAATTCTCGACTGTAGTTATAGACCATACCTTTAATCCGAGTTCCTTTTCACACTCACCAACAGCTTAGCCCTTGAACAAAGGTTCAATTCCTTTGATCTCCGCTAAAACCCTGATTATAATAGGGTTCCTAGTCAAATACTGACGAAATTATATTCCCTAATTAATGGGGTTTAAGGAGTTCAGCAAGGTTCATATATTGGACCTCTGGTATTAAATAGATTTAGAATTAGGACCTTTCAAAAGTTTGTTTCAGATTTTGGACCCTTGGTGTTGAGCTATTTTATGATACAGTTTTTGGCATTTTCTTAGGTATTATTCTCAGAAATACAATGATGTGAAATGAACCTAGATACATGGAAAAACTTTATGGTTGGGCTATATATTTGATGAATTAATGGACGTGTTGCATTCTTCAATCATATAATTTTACATTTATTTTGATAAAAAGGCGCTCCGAAGAACTAATCATATATTAATCTTCATATTTTCCTCATAAAATTTGGTCGTTTTAACTATTCGTTCTATTCATGGGCCTCTTCGAGGCCCAATTTCACATCTTCTTATTCTCAATGAGACGCTTCCCCATGGCATAGAAAAAAGAAATGTGATAGCCCTCTATCCCCCATCCATGAAATAGGTTTCCCGTCTTTACCTGAAGGGCAAGCTTTTCAAGATACAATGGCTGAAAGATTCGCCCTCTAGAAATTTTTGGAACAGTCCGGAACATTCGAGAGTATTTGAGAGCATTCCACAACATTCCAGAACATCCTGGAACGTCCATGTTGTGGTATGTTCGGGAATAGTCTGGAACGTTCAGGAATATCCCGGAACATCCCAGGTCATAATGAACTAAAAACGGAATTACAGGCCGTTTCCTGATAAACTTTTAGCAAATTCTTAATTGTGACAATACATTGGTATCTCTAAATAGTATAAAATAGAGTCACTAACAGGCAGTCAGTATCCGCTTCTGCCTGTTAGTGCGGTTAGTATAAAATAGAGTCACTATCCGCGTCTGCCTGTTAGTGCGCTTAGTATAAAATAGAGTCACTATCCGCGTCTGCCTGTTAGTGCGCTTAGTATAAAATAGAGTCACTATCCGCGTCTGCCTGTTAGTGCGCTTAGTATAAAATAGAGTCACTATCCGCGTCTGCCTGTTAGTGCGCTTAGTATAAAATAGAGTCACTATCCGCGTCTGCCTGTTAGTGCGCTTAGTATAAAATAGAGTCACTATCCGCGTCTGCCTGTTAGTGCGCTTAGTATAAAATAGAGTCACTATCCGCGTCTGCCTGTTAGTGCGCTTAGTTTAGTCTAAACTCTGCAACGGAGTTTGATAGGGTTTTCAATATCATTTAGAGAATTTCTTCCGGAAGTTTTATATATAAAATACACGGATATTATATTTATTGAAAGTAGAGAAAAGTCGAGCAACGCCGGGTACACGTCGGCTAGTTTCTAATAAAAAATAAATAAATCAGTATTGCCTTTCATTTACCCTGATTCCTCTCTGAGCGTTCTAACCTCCTCTTCGTTCAATCTACCTTCCTCTTTCTTTGCTACTGTTACTTTTAAAAGCTTCTCTCCTTGTTCTACTGTGCAATCTTTGTTTATTACATCTCCCACTCTTTTAAGCACGCTTTCTTCTCGGAGTCTTGGCTCAATTAACAATTCATCTGAGCAACATATCTCTGTTTGCCCTCTTCTTAAAGTCCCTTCTTAACTTAACCGTTACCGGTTCTTCTCAAAGTTGTGAAGTCGCGCTTTAAATAATAGATAGAGTTTCAAGGATTTTGAAGTTTAGAAAAAAAAAAACTTCTGAAATGTGTATGCTCTCAGGATAATTAAACTTACATTCATGATTAAAATATGTGTGTTTTTTGGCCTGAAACATACTCAACTAAAATGTTTTGAGAAATGTACTTATCTATCTATCTATTTTAAAAATGTAAATTTATTTATTTTTTGGAATAACTATTATAGTAAAACCTCAAATTGTAATATTTAATTATTGAAGACAATATTAGCGATTTCTAGATTTTTCTGTTTCAGATTTTCGTTTAGTAATCGCTAATGTTGTCTTCAATAATTAAAAATGAATGTTCGTGTGTTCAAAATCTCAATTCTGTGAAAGTTCTTCACCAATTGCTTTAGAATTTTGACAAAACGTTGCGTTCGAATATTCGTGTGTTTTTAAATACCTATATGACAGGTAAAAAGAAGCAAAAAAATGCACTGTTGAATGTAAAAGCCGAACGCGCTATTAATGCTACATCTGCACAGACAGACTGAGCCACAGCACCGCGTGCCGCGGTCCAGCTGATCTATATAATTAAAAATATAAATGTTCGTTTGTTACATTAAATCGCCGAATGTTCTTCACCGATTGCTTTGAAATTTTGACACGACATTGCATTCAAATACGCGTGTGCTTTTATATATTATACCCATATTATATTGATGTCACCTGTGACAGGTAAAAAAATGGGCCATCATTGTTTATCTATTTGCACTGACAGACTGAGCCACAGAAACGCTTGGCGGGGTACAGCTAGTTTATTCATAAAATAATATAAGTATACAAGTCATTGCTCTATCTGTAATTGCGTTAATTTAAAGTAACTATTTTAAAACTGTATTGCGCAATATTTTTTTCTGCTTGACAGTTTTATAGATATTTCAAAGCGCAATCACTCATTATGGAACCGAAATTATTTTCGTTTAACCGGAAATTCGACACGGAATAAGCTTTGCAAATTTAATGACGAAGGAACTCGCTACTATCAGGTGTGTGCTATACAGTTTAAAAAAAAACTTAATTAAAGTAATTATTATTAAGTAAGTATTTTATGATTCTTCAACATTAACAAATACTGCGTCAATTTCGACATCAGTTGATTATTAATTAATAAATCTCTGTTGATATTAAACACAAGCGTTTTGTAATGCGTCAATAAATATTAATGGCTTATTTTTGCAATCAGCTCCTGTATCAAAAACAAACACAATTTTCGAGCTCGACTTACAGGCACATCGTTCAGGCTCTGTTTTGCCTTGTTTTGCACACGCTGAATAATTGATTTGTCAAGTTGATGTGAGCCGTTGCGTACAGAATGCGACAGTAATTTAAAAGCGTATATTTATTCGTAAAATTATTTTTAAATACTTTAGATATTTAAGAAAGCGGACGAATCAACCGAACAATACTTCCTAATGTTCCCAACTTTTCTGAGACTATGGAAGACTTCGAAAACCCTACATGGGATAAACTATTGTGAGACTAAGGGGGTATTTCACTATGTCGGGCTAAATATCTGAATAGCTATCCGTTGGCTGGCTTTAAAGTTCAGAATAACTTCGTTATTCAACGGCGACCGTTTCACCATTGTTTCGAGCTGCCGGATAGATAACACTCGAAATAGTCTGGCAACATCGCAAAATGTTTGCTGTTTCTCCATCTGCTGCCACGGCTGTCATGCGTCACAGTCCGCACACCGCGAAGTGTGCATTTTTTTGGTTATGTTATGTTGATTATCAGGTCATTTTAGATAGATTCGTGTCGAATTAATACATTGTTTCTTATTTTGAACACAATCAAATAATTCAGGATGGATCATACAAGCATTCAAATTCATTCTACAAAATTCGACTCACTTCTCAGCTGTTAAACTCGGAATGTTTTGACGCCATCTTTGATTCGAGGAATAGCGCCTAACGTGAGGTTCGAGCACTGATTAGTCAAATCTAACTTTAACCCGAGCGTTAGCGTTATTCAGATATAGTGAAAACGAAAAAATGACTAATCCGCGGATTAGTGCTTGGTCAGAACATAATCAGAGATAGTGAAAAACCCCCTAAAGGTAGCATCAATTTGGGAGGCGGTAACCAACACCCGTAATATAGGTCATAGGTCACCCCAAGTTATCGCTACGTTTGGTGACTTAGCAGAGGTGATCGGGTTCATGGGGTGAGGTTTGTCTAGGTCTTGGCGGCGGATCGGCAGAGACTGGTTGAGTTGAGGGATGGATTCATACGTCCGTCACTCCTGGATACATTGATCCCCAGATTCCTATCCATCACTGATACCATTTACCTTCCTAGAACTTCCCAGCATCCCCAAAGATGACATAGGCCTTGAGGGAAATTACTTTCATAAGGGCGTCCTGTGTGGAGCTAATGTCAAAAAATATCTGTAATTGAAATGTGTGCCTATTTCTTATATTTAAATTTATACTTCTTCTTCCAACATTCGCAGGCTGAATTTTAATATATTAAGATATGCATAAATATATTTGTTCTTTTTAAAGGAAGAAACGTTATTAAAATTGTTAAATATATCAACAGAGTAAGTTTTTCTTTCACTCCCCACACGATGCAATCTCTGTGAACAAGAAGTATTGTTCATAAAATTAGTGCGAGAAGCAACTACATGAAATGGAGCATAGGACATGTTTTGTGTTTATTGTGTAGCTACGCTATAATTAGTCATAATCACCAATATGGGCTGTACAAATGCACATTAATGATTTTATATTGCACATAATTTATTAATAAAATTTCGCAAATACCAACCACCTCGACGATTGATTTTTTTAAATTAAAAAAAAAATAATCTAACCTGGGAGAAGGATTTATCCGTTCTGCATAATTTTCAATTCCATGTCATGTGAATTAGAATTAAAATATTAAAAAAAAAACATAAAAAAATTTGTGTCTTTCGCATTTTCACATACTGTAGTAGGCATTTTATTTTCACCCCTTTATTTGCTCCTGTGATTGTGTTTGTAATTAGGCAGTCCACCCCTTCAGGTACTTATTTATTATTCTCTCTAGCCGCCCACGTTGTTAGGGTCACTTAAACACACCTGGCTACCCTGTACCGTAGGTGTACACGTCTCCTGGACACCCTGTAGCGTTTCATATATTCTCCTGTGGACCGCTAGATGTGACCAAGCACATACTTGAACTGATACTAAGTACATATATTACACTATTTAGTATTGCGACAATAACTTAAGATTACAGGACAATGAGTTTCTCAGACATGGCACGATCAAGTGAATATTTGAGTCGGGTCTTGTCTAGTAGGGATATTAAAAGAAGGATAGTATTAATGAAGAACTGGATAGATTTTCCGAATAAACGAAATTAGCAGTTCACCGTGGAGTGCTGTTACCTACGCTGATGTATGGTAGTGAGGTAGTGTTGTGTTCGTACAAACATGTCTCCAACTCGTCGTGGAAGGAGTTTATAAATAAATGGTTCTTTTAGATTAATCAGGGATTTATTAATACTCCGCGTAATATAATAGTGACTCGATTGTCGACCTAACTAGAAGCTGGCTAATTGGAATCTGAAATAGTAAGTTTCTCTGAGAGCCTTCCCACTGGCCCTGGCGACTACTGGCCACTGGCTCCATCTTGCGGACTTCCACGCAAGCTCTATGCACTGCCATCTGTGCGTGCATCTATGAAGCTCTTACTTCCCAACAGGTATGGAATTGACAAAGGAGTAATGAAAGTAGACTATAAAAATATCAGATCCCTGAGGCGTACGTGTGGTGTGAAACCACGTATAATCGTGTGAGAAATGTGAAAATTTGCAAAGAATCTAGTGTGATGTAAGCGAATTGAGTAAGATTAAAAAATTGACGCTTTGTATATGTTTTGGGCACGTAGAGAGAATGAAGACAAGCTACGACCAAACTGCATGACCTGTCGAAGCGGCTATGAGTTGAAAGTTATGCGTTTGGTGTGTAGATAGAAACGAAGGCGGGGCGCCGCTGTGCATATACGTGATTTGCAGCAGTGTGATAATATTGATAATGGTTCATGGCTCATCCCTTGTATATTTTTAAAGTGTCGTATATTTTTAATGTAACTTAAGACGATGCACTACGTCGTGTAATATTTTAAATTGAGCCGCTTTTAATAACAACCCTTACGTAGATGGCGATAAGGCTTAAATTCCCGCTTAACACCATCCGCCTGTTTTGATTTATGCAAGAAAAAAACATGGCCAAAAATTGCCTTTTATTTTATTTTGTGGATGTTCAGGCACAAATATTGATTTTTTTTCCGATCATTATATAAATAACTTAATTTGCCACATTATATAATAAAATCATCACCCAAAATGGGTTCGTAAGGAGGAGATTTTGAACTTTAAAGCAGTTTTCAAAGGCCTATACATTATTTTTTTCTTGGCTTATAAAAAGACTTTTCTAAAAATTACTCGATGATTTCAAAGGCCAGGATGTATTCTACTCGCAGTATTTAATTAAAGCATCTGAAACATTTCTAGGCGACCAAATTTTCAAACCAAAAACACATGATTTTGCATTACTACGTAGTGCATCGCCTTAAGTAACTCTTCTCAACTTTTATCCCTGGGAAGTTTGTATTGCTTTAAATCTCCAATTGCACTCCTGGCCTTTGTTTGTCAGATCGCCTTGCATGTGCCGAGATTGGCCCTCGAATAATTAATGAAAACCAGAGCCACCCGGGCACAAGGCATGCCTTCTCTGTCGCTCGCCTTAATTGGATTACGCTTTAGTGCGAGGGAGACGGGACACAATGCCCCCGTTTAATAATACAGGTGACGGGTTGCCTCTCTCCCGCAGAGCGATCGGCAAGTTAGTTGCGCTAATGGGGGTTCGTTAAAGTGATAGATGTTTCGCTTTTTCTGCTTTAATATATAACCACTACATTAATGTTTTTTTTACTTTACCCAAGAGATACAATTGTTGAGATTTGTGGTTTAATGTTTGAAACTAACGAACTAAAATTGGAACCATTTCAAGACATAATTTGTGGTTCGCTTTGAAATTAGTAAATTAACTAACTAAATAACCATCAAGCCGTTTCCCCGCAAGCAGAGAGGACGGACAGCCAAACAAATTGGTCTTTGCACACACTCCTTGCCTCATTCACGTTCTTACATCTTCTCACACATACGCTTCTTTTATTCTAACTCTTGACATGCACCGACTGATGTATCTGATTCACTTGATAGTGCTATGTCTTCCTCGGGCGTCTCTGACTTATTGTACCATTCACATTTGCGTTATATATTATCCTTACACTTTCTTCGTTCATTCGTTTTACCAAAACCATCTGAGCGCCCCTTTCTTAATCTTACTCATTACGCTTAAATTAGTCTTCCAATCTTTGTGGATCTCAACATTCCTCACACGGCTTTACCTCACATACACCTCAGGAATCTCATTTCTACATCATTCAATCTTAGATCAATTATTAGGGATATCTTAATTACGATAAAGAATATAATATGTGATAAGCCATGTTTAGTGGCCAGATCTGAATATCCCAGTTTTCTCTTCCACTACTCTTTCCCCGCCCTACCGCCTTCCTTCTCACAACAGTACCTGAATTAGAGATGTCTTAGTCCCATAGGTGCCGAGCAATTGGTAATTTTGTGCAGTATACACATGAACAAAACAAATTTTACATTCACTGTCAATGTAGTTGTTGGGATGAAAGAGTTTCACAGATGCACTCATAGAGGGCAGTGCATAGAGCTTGCGTGGAAGTCCGCAAGATGGCAGCCAGTGGCCACCAGTCGCCAGGGCCAGTGGGAATGCTCCCAGACAAACTAACTGTTTTAGATCACATTTAGCCAGCTTCTAGTTAAGTCAACTATCGAGTCACCATTGTAATACGCGGAGTATTAATAAATCCCTGATTTATCACAAAGAACAATTTATTTATAATCTCCTTCCACTACGAGTAGGAGAACTGTTTGTGGGAACACTACAGTAGTATATTTGCGGCACGTTCCAGAGTTGTAGATACTTTCAGTATCGCCCTCGAGACAGACCACCATTCAGGATCAAGATCTGAATAGTCAGGTCTCCTCTCCTCACAATCGTCAGCCCCACAACATACCTCAACTGGGGATGCCTTAGTCTCACTGGATCTAGATGCAGACGGTTGTGATCAGTAGGGACTCTTGTGAGGCACAGTTGTTTATCTCTACCAGGAGAAAAATGAGTAGTGCTAATTTAAAAATTAAAAAATCTTTTTCAAACTGGATTACAGGTCGTTTTCTAATAAACTCCTAATAAATCGGAACACGTATTCATGAATCTGCACATTGATAATATGTACAATGAAAAAATGCAGAAATTATGCTGTGTATACATTTGTGAGGCGAAACGATGGCGAGCCTCGATTTATGGGAAAGGAACGAAGCAACCGCATTTCGCCATTTACTATTGCTTCGTTTCTTTCCCATCATTTAACGGCAAAATACACTATTCCACTGCAACACACATAAGCGCAATTACATTGCGAACTCCCCAATACAACGGTTTCACACTATGGGAAACCAATACTTAGGTGATGTCGATATATTTAATATTAACTTTGCGAATTTTGTGTATCACGTAAAAGATTTATTTCAACACTATTCCTAAATGGAAGTTGTATTTTTGTACACCAGTCAAATCGCTGTATTTTTTAATTGATGTTCTTGTTCTTTTTATTTTTGTTTCTTGCATATATTATTTTTTAATGTAATTTTATTTTTATTATTTCATTCTCATTTTTCAAAATTGTCTGTCATCAAAATTGTACCACCTACATGTTCTGGGCGTTAAATAAATAAATCATTTAAGGCGACGCCATACGTCGTGTAATATTATAATAACACTCCTTACGTAGATGGCGATAAGGCTTAAATTCCCGCTTAACTCCATCCAGCTGTTTTGATTTAGTAAGAAAAAAACATGGCCAAAAAGTGCCTTTCATTTTATTTTGTGGATGTTCAGGCATAAATATTTAAATGTTTTCCGATCATTTTATAAATAAATTAATTTGCCACATTATACAATAAAACCATAACCGAAAATGGGTTCGTAAGTAGGAAGTTTAAAACTTTAAAGCAGTTTTCATAGGCCTTATAAATTTTTTTTTTCTGGGCTTACAAAAAGATTTATGTAAAAAATACTCGATTATTTCAAAGGCCAAGATGTATTCTACTCGCGTTATTTATTTAAAGCATCTGAAACATTTCTAGGCGACCAAATTTTCAAACCAAAAACACATGATTTTGCATTTCTACGTAGTGCATCTCCTTAAAGCTCAGCTCGAAAATGTATTCGCCCCATTAGGATTTTTATGAACACGTGTATTTTAATAAAAGTTTACTAGGAAAGGGCCTTTTCGCTAAGGGCCTGAAATCCCGTTTTTAATCGGATTACGAATAATCAGTAGAAGTTCCTAATGAATTAGCAATACCCAATATTAATAATTTATCTCTATGTGCGACAATTATCTGCTAAGAACAGACAAATACTTTGAACAATAGTTGTTATTATATTAAAATTAAATGTTTTATTCAGCCCACCAATTCCTCAGTAACGGTGACACGTCAATTTCTGTCATACACAATCTTCCCGTCTTGTTCCCTAGAACTTGCTAATTGGCCGGTTCACTTGCCAGATCGCGCCGCAGGCGAACAAAATGGCCAAATTAATGTTATCTTGTGTCGCCTCCGAAAGTGACGCAGGTTTTGGGAGGCCTGTATTAAAGAAATGTAAAGGATGCTGAAAAGTGAATAATGATGAAAAAATAATATATTTATAATTACAATTTTCTTGACAAAAAAAAAAACATTGAATAAAGCGAAGACAAATAACAAAACAAACCTAACCTAACCTTACTAAGGACGGGTTGTTTCGGAGAATTTGAACAATTCATCAAATTTCAACGTTCATTTACGGGTTATGTGAAGGTCCTATTCAAATTCTGTTATTATATCATTATAGGCTAGTTGCTTGACAAAACTGAAACAAAAACAGAACTTAAAAATATCTTTCACAGATCTTGAAAATTAACTTTGAAATTTGAAGAATTGTTCAAGTTCTCCGAAACAACCCGTCCTTAGTCTAACATTGTTATTTTTTTATTTGATACTTAAAAATTCCATTACATAATCTAATCTTTTTAGCCGGTTGCCATTTTATTGTACTCTGGCTCAGACCAGTGAAAAATCACGGGATATTATAATTGTAAAATGAAGTTTAAAGCATTTACGAAATAATATTTACATAAGGATCATTGCTCTTAATCAAATATCGTTGATTTTCTTTATATTTTTGTTGATAAATTAGGGAGACGATCACAAATGTACCTTTTAAGTAATTACGGTTAGTAAACATGAAATATAACTAATTCTGTCAAAAAAATTTACAAAAGAAATACACTGTTCAAGTACAGAATTATTAATTCATTAAAGCTATTTGATTTTCTTGCACTGGTCATTAGGCAGAACTCAACTTACTTAAAATATAAATCAGATACCAAGTCTTAGATCATTAACCAAGACAGATCTAATATCAAAAATTTCATTTAAACTAATTTATAAGTATGCATTTCCAATGGCACAATACTGATTGTTTTTTTTTTAATTTAAACATAACATTGTGTTGTTATTTGCATTTATTTTATAAAAAAAATGCAATTATTATATAAAGAATATTCATTGATCTTAAATAATTTCACGCAGGAATGACGCACATCACAGACAACCGAACTTAGTATGTTTGATAATAAAATTTTGATAAACAGTTGAGAACAAAATGTGACAGTTTTTTTTACACAAATTGAGGGTTTTCAGTTTTTTTACGATGGTATTCATCTCCACTGTATTTAGATGTTCAAAAGTTTCAATTTTTCCTATTATATATAAATATATTTATACTTATCTATTGCATAATGTTATTCTATTTTCCTTATAATTAGTGTAACTCGCTCACCAAACACAAGAACCAGTTTCTTCATTGGTGAGATTGCGAATATAAATATATTTTGTAACCATATGTACTTATATAACATCACTGTACCCACTTATATATAATAAATAAAAATGTTTATTGACGCTGTGTGATGGATATTTTTAAGAACTCAATCCTAGTATACATAGATCCTGAAAATACCCAAGTTTTATGAAGCAGGGAGCTTTTTTCTGTGTGTTTTTAAAATTTATTTCATGTAAATATTGGGCACGAGTTTGGCGTGTATCCCGGCTTTGCACTTGTGTCGAAAAGATTTATAACGCTAGCTCTTTGGAGCTCCTCACATTGAAATACCAGTAGAACAGGGACAGCATTCCCACTTGACGTCTATCCTCCAAAGAATCCATACGGGAATATATCAAACGGTCTGGGAAAAACTACATTGCGAGTTTTTTCAGCTACCTAGGAAGGGGTATCAAACTCAAAGCAGTCAGTCTTGTGATTAATAGTGATTGGGAGGCTAGAAATGAATACATTAAAAATAATAATATATTTAATGTCAATATTTCGTCAGGTAAATTAAATGGCAGTATTTCTCTATTTTTCTTTCACCTTTCACCGGGTGTAGGTGTGGCTGTCACGTGTCATTTAACCCCTTGAGCGTGGCGCTGCCGCAATAATTAACATAATTGAAATCCGCGCTCTAGGGGTTATATCAAAGACAATGTGGATACTATAGTCGCTAATTAATTTTTAGAAGTTTGGGTGAAATTGAAATGAACCGCGTTTGAAATATGAGGCTGTGCGCCAGCGCTGTACTGAGAGCATTTACCACTTTGGAAAGTGGTGCAAATAATGAACTATACACAATGTATTTACTTAAATTTTATTATATGTGACTGCCCACACAACTAAAAATTTCGGAGTCGCATTAAATGACATAATGCGACATAATACTCTAATAACGGGTGTTTATTTCTGATGCGTTCAGAAATAAACACCCTATTACTAGGTAAGTTTTTAGATTCTCACGGCCATAAGCATTTTTGTTGTTTGTTTTTGGGGTGTTATGCCGTGTTGCGCTAACTCCTTCTTTAGCCGACGTTTCGGACAGCGTTGCAGTGTCCATCATCAGGGCAGATCCGGTAGATCCGAAGATACACACACACATCTTCGGATCTACCGGATCTGCCCTGATGATGGACACTGCAACGCTGTCCGAAACGTCGGCTAAAGAAGGAGTTAGCGCAACACGGCATAACACCCCAAAAACAAACAACAAAAAAAAACCCTATTACTATAACATATAAATCTCAAATGTTTCTAGAGGGATCCCCACGTATGTAAGTTATTTATATTTAAGATTAATAAAAACAGAACATTACCATTAAAATATTTAATGTAAAACGGTTTGAAAAATTTATAAATCATTTTCAACTATAAAATAAAAATTTCCTGAGGGATCACTCTAGACACATTTGAGATTTTAGTAATAATTAAAAAAAAACTTCACATTTTCTAATCCTGCCAGGGCAAAGTCGACCATAGATCCGTTCATTACGCCGGGCCGCACGCCGAATATTGTTTTACACGACTTCATCACTTAGGTCGTTAAGACTCCCACTTTATTTTAGAGATTTGATAGGGAAAATGTCACCGCATGTATGTCCAATACACCAGGTTCACGCGTCGCATATTTTTGTGGACGGCTGCTTCACTTACGTCTTTAAGATTCTGGCTTTATTTTAGGGTCTTTTCTTAACCGTGTTTGGTCTGAATAGCCAGATCTTTCCCAACCACCTTTTCTGAATTGGGAATGCCATCGTCCATGCAGCTAGGACTGTTGTGGTTTTTGATCAATTATGATTTACCGTTCTTTTTCGAAAATTTGAGTTTAACTTTTCGTGCATACTACATATTATGTGCTAACATATATTCCCCTTTAAACGAGCTTTACATTTTACACAACTGATAAACAGCTATTTACGATACGTAATACGAATATATTAGTAAGGATCTTTATGGTTAGTTTCGAAACTCGACACAAATAATTTGTGCGATTTACAAAGTACGTTATATAATTTATTTTATTTTTATATTAACTCTACACAGTAGGCCTGAAGGAAAATATGTTGTAGGAGGGAAGAAACACAGAGGCCAGTAAATCGTTCCACAGTCGAGCTGTTGAACTCAAGAACGAGTCTTAGACCCGTTCCGTGCCGAAGGGATAAATGACGCTAGTTCCTCCGAGCACCTTCCTTTGTAATAAAGGTAGAACAAGGACGGTATACCTACCTGGCGCCTTTGCTATGAAGATTGCAATCTACGTGCATTCGATTAGAATCCTTCAACATACTGGTATTTTGTGTCTCTTTCGTATTCATGCAAAGATGAAGAAAGCTGAAGAAAAAGCACTCAGTATGGTAAACATTTAATTTGAATTAACACAATAAAAGCGCACGATTCAAAAATAACGTACGTTCGTATTATTTGATTGGAATCATTCGACATTCTGATATTTTCGGTCTCTTTCGTGTTCATGCAAGGCTTTTGAGAAGGGAGATAATTATGGAAGAATTTAGTATGATATGTGTTCATTTTAGATGCCTTACAACGGTCCTCTGCTGAGGCCGACTTTAATACCTACACAGTATTGTAGAGATACTCACAGTATATCCTTGATGAAAGACCAACATTCAAAATCGAAACGAGTCTTTAAATTGCTTGTTAGAAACTTCCCATCTTTATTTCCTTCATCTCATTCCCTACCCGATCCCTTCAGCCTCACAACATTACCCAATATTGGGGATGCTATAGTTTCACTAGTTCCTGGCAGTTTTTGTATTGCAACTAAAATGGTAGGGATTTGAAATTAATGTCTCTCTTTGACAGAATATACCAAAAATTCAACATTTCTCTATTGACTTGGACGAATTGTATAACTTTTTCTCCATTTTTAGGTTTCGCAATATCAAATTCACCTACGCAAAGCAACGTTGGGACCGTACCATGATAATAATAAACTTTTAATAAAGCAAGGAGGTCTGAATGCATTCAGCCTTTCCGGGTCAAAGGGCTTGAAAGGTTTCCGGGTAAAAAATAATGTAAATACGCTTTTGAAACCCCCGGTAATAGTTTCCGGGCTTAATAAAATTGCAGAGTCAGCATTTTTCAAAAATACAGGGTGCAGCTAAAAGGACCTATACATCCCGTGCGTTGGGGGTAGGAACCTGGGAGAGGTTTCATTGTATCGGCAAGGTCGTGCTGTTTTCAGTCGTTACCATGGTTTGGTCCGGAAAACACCTGGGCTTCGCCGTCCGCACGTTTCTTCTTCAGCGGGCCTTCCGGCTGCAATTTGCGACTTCTTCCTGTGGGGCTACCTGAAGAAAAATGTTTTTAAACATCGATCTGACACCTTTGGAAGAACTCAAGGATCGAATTCGAAACGAAATCGCCGTTATACCCGTTGAGATGTGGCAAAATGCGGGCCAAAATTTTAGAAATTACTTTCGTTAATGTATCTCTTGCTATCTTCAGGATTTGATACATGATGTATCAATAATATAAAATAAACCCAATTTGTGTAAGTTACGTCATTTTTGTAATAGCCCTCCAAAATTGCAATGTCTGTTTTTTCACTCTCAGTTTTTGCGTACCCTTTACATACAGATTTACAGCCAACTTTAAATTAAGCGCTCTTTATTGGATTAAAATAAGTAGATGTGTTATTTATAGAAAAGATATACAGATACAAAACGATCTTAAAGGTAATACTAAAAAAACATAGACTGATTGATACAGACCAAATATTCAACAGCTGTGACGTACTAGATATATGTCAATTATACGTTAAAACACTACTTAACTACATTTTTGACAAAAAAAAAATTATTTCAACATACACAAAATAGCACTAACATACCAGTTAGACAAGCGTACAAAGAAAACATAAAAACTCCGACAGTAAATTCAAGCTTTGGACAAAGACACTACCAATACCATGCTATAAAAGCTTTCAACAGTGTAAAACTTGAAATTAAAATTGAGGAAAATAAAAATAAATTCACATAAAAAATTACAAAATGGATTAAAGAACAAAAAAGACAATATTACCAGAATGTCATAGCATAAAATAAAAATAAAACCTACACGTAACACACAAAACCAATATAAACACACATCACTCACAAAAACATAAGATAATATTTTAAATATATTATTTTCTCTTTAAATGTATTATGTAGATTATACTTTCATATTATAAAATGAAGGCCTCAGCACGGGCAAGCCACCCAGTGAGGCCAACATTACTGGAAAACTTTGAAATGTAAAAAATATTGTACCAAATAAAATAAATAAATACAAGTGTATTTGAAGTGTGCTATGAATTTGTGTGAGTTTTTCGCTAGTGCACCGTTGTGTATTTATATCATTTTTGATTTTGTCTGTGTAGGCTCCACTGTAATACCTGTAAAACAAACTCTAAAACATCTGTAGGGTAAATTATAGGGAGTTTGCATCTCCCGAAAATAACTACAATATTATTTTTACCTACATTCTTGTGTGGCTGGTATCATTGTAAACCTGCGCGCGGTACCTCGCGTGGCAAATAATGTTATTCTGTCTCCAGCAGTCTAGCCGTCGGGTTGACCCTAAACCTCATCTAGCGTTTTATAGTTTTTACGTGTACTCACAAATTTTATATTAGAATTTGTAGATTTAATCATTATATTAAAACAGCTTCAGAAATATTTTAAAAGACCCTTTTACAGGGTGTCCGGGGGTAAAGTGCGATAACTTTGGGGGGTGATTCTACATGATAGTACAAGTAAAAAAGAGGAAAAACTTTTTCTAAATTCCAAGGTTTTAGGGTAGTTGTTAGGTTAAGAAGTGAATTGTTTGTATGGGAAAATATTTTTGTATGGCAAAATAAACATTGGAATTTCGGAAAAAGTTATTTGTCTTTTTTACTTCTACCATCATGTAGTTTACACCCAGACACCCTGTATATACCGTACCTTTTAATCCAATATAATAACGACTTTTCTGATGTAGGCAGATATTTGTCTATTATTAAGTACAATAATATTATCTTGAACTGATTTAGAAATTCCTTAGCATGTAACGGACCGTATCTTAATGTTGTCCGCTGTGCTTTGGCACTAATTATGGCGGAAGTATCTGCTATCTTCGTTCTGTTTTGCCCAGAAACGGAAGCACGCATAATTTGAAAGGGAGTTATGCAAAATTGAACTAAACCAATATATTTTTTTGTCGTTTTGACAATTATTATTTCGTTTTGGTTTTTGAGATTTCGTAATTATTGTAGTTAATGGAACTTATAAATGACTTTCCTGTCTTTAATCATTGGTTAATAAAAAAACCTATTTACATACTATTTCTTAGAAAATTGAAATATGTATGTCGGTGTAATCAATTTGAAATTTGAAAAATGTTTCCAAAATCAACAAAAATCTTACAGGATGTTTAATGCTCTTGTCACGAAACTTTATGGGTCATTCAGGATAATCGAATGAAAACATCTGTACAAAATTAGAACAATCATTATCAAAGTTTTTTATAAAATTAGATTTTTTACCTACTTATGGTATGTTTTGAGATTTTCACGACCAAAAATATTATCCTGGTTAATTTTTGGGTTATTATGCCGTGTTGTGCTTCTTCCTATCTTGTCCAGTGTACATACATCATCTGCCCAAATGTTGGAGACTGTAACGTTGTCCGAAACGTTGACAAAAATAATAACAATACCTTAACTTAAATTTGAATATCCTATTTGAAAATTTTTCACATAATTTTTTTTTTAAACGGAATTTTTTCTGTTTGAAATAAATAAATACATAATAAAGGAAGTTATAATAATTATAATTGATCGAATCAAAAATAAAGGATCAATTTTAAAAACTTTTAAAGTTATTATCCGAACTATAAAAAATAGCGGCATTTATAAACTTAAGTGTGACGAATGCAACGTTATTTATAATATGTTGGACAAAGTGGCCGATTCTTTAACACTACTTACTTCGATTTAAAGAACAAGTAAGTCTTAGTAAAAATCATTCACTAAATGAAAACAATAAAATAACTAATTACGTACCTCGTTTACTTTATGAGTTGTGTGATGTAATGCGTTTACCAGCGTTTTGGACAATATGTTAGACAAACTGGCCGGTCCTTTAACACTACTTACTTAGATTTAAAGAACACGTTTTTAAAAATAGTTTCACAATTTGCCTAACATAAGATAACAAGAAAACATTTAATGACGTACCTCATTTATGTTATGAGTTGTGTGATGTAATGCGTTTACCAGCGTTTTGGACAATTTTGATGTTGGTTTTTTTTTTTTCAATAAACTCAAAATTAACCAAACACCGTGGCTTGTCTTCATTCTGCATGATATAATTATCTACAAACGTCAGTTCCTCCCCCCCCCCCCCCCACGCCGTGCCACGTACCCCTTTGCCCGGTGCGACACTAAGGTTCCGAGAATAATTAGTTCGACAATAATATTTCAAGCCCTTTGTCTCGGTCTTTTACTGCCGCGTCGGGTCAGCCAGCAGAGCTGCTAGGCGAACCGCTTTTACGACTGACGTTCTGCCAGCGAATAATGCGGTATGACTATATTTTTAATATTGTAGTGCTGCGGTTATGATGCTCGATTTTGGATACAGTTAGATAAAATGGGGATTTCTTTCTTTGATAAAACACCATAAATTTAATTATTCGTCGTTTAATCATTGCTCGAAACTGTGAGTTTTTACGTGTTAAAAATCCGAATTTAGGAGCAAAAATGAGGTAACCCAAAAACGCACATTTCTATGATTATTTTAAAATATATCTATTTGAATTTACATTTTGTTTCACTGAATGAATAAATGAATTAATTAATGAAATGGAATGTCGGAAGTGGAAATTAACCCACTTCCTAATATCCTATCGAGCTGAAACTCAGCAGGTAGACTCGTTGTCAATGACAATGCACTCTATCAAATTTTGTTGGTACTCACGCATTTCTATGAAATTGGATGATACAGCAGGATAAGTAACAGCGGTTTTCACTAATTTTGACGAGGTAATTTTGAGGATGGTTTAATCCTCACTCAAACAAAAAAAAAGGTTTTTTTAATACATATAAATAAAAATAAATTTATTATGGATGAATGGCTTTGTTTTAAGGGAACACGACTTAAAGGGAACCAACTTGTTGTGGATTCAGACTCAGCTCTCCATTGATGTATTATATTTCTACGCCAAACGGCTGGAAATTACCCCGGAAGCAGGTCCACAACACTGCAAATCGTGTTATAATAGTGGAATATGTTTTTTCGTTTTTTTTAAAGTATATTTTATTCATTTATTTAGTTATAAAATTTAACATTTTATATCTATTGTACACCTATTCAAAAACTACTATAAAAATATTATATTATCTACGTACTAATTTTTCCACTTCACAACATTGAGACATAACCCACGAAAAACTGCAAGAATTTTGGCTTCCTTAACATTTGAAGGGAGTTAGTTCATTAAACATTTTCAACCTTCATAATAAATATTGTTTTGTGTTGCCTATAAATATGTCTTAGGAAGCCTAAAATGGTTGCAGCTTCTCGTGGAATAGCATGAACTGTACTAATAATACTAACACTTTTTTGGAATATAACCTGGTAACATTTTATTTTTTAACTTGTGTAAAAATACTAGGGATAAACTAAACGTTGCCACACACTAAGGGGGTATTTCACTATGTCGGGCTAAATATCTGACTAGCTATCCGTAGGCTGGCTTTAAAGATCAGAATAACTTCGTTATTCAACGGCGACCGTTTCACCATTGTTTCGAGCTTCCGGATAGATAACACTCGAAATAGTCTGGCAACATCGCAAAATGTTTTCAGTTACTCCATCTACTGCCACGGCTGTCATGCGTCACAGTCCGCACACCGCGAAGTGTGCATTTTTTTGGTTATGTTATGTTGATTATCAGGTCATTTTAGATAGATTCGTGTCGAATTAATACATTGTTTCTTATTTTGAACACAATCAAATAATTCAGGATGGATCATACAAGCATTCAAATTCATTCAACAAAATTCGACTCATTTCTCAGCTGTCAAACTCGGAATGTTTTGACGCCATCTTTGATTCGAGGAATAGCGCCTAACGTGAAGTTCGAGCACTGATTAGTCAAATCTAACTTTAACCCGAGCGTTAGCGTTATTCAGATATAGTGAAAACGAAAAAATGACTAATCCGCGGATTAGTGCTTAGTCAGAACATAATCAGAGATAGTGAAATACCCCCTTAGAATATTAAGTTTCAACGAGATGCAATAGCGTCTCTATGACTATCCCGTGATTCAAGACAGGGGTCTGCGCTAGTAGGTATATTAAGCCATCGCATACCCAATTTCTACCGATTTGTTAACTCTTAAAGTTTTTAAGTTCCAAAAAAAAGTTATTTTTGAAGATAATATGTATACATTTGTTATGCCGAAACGTTATTTATATGAAATTTCCTTTATAGAATAAAATCGCAAAGTAAGCTCTGAAAATTATTTAATACGCGTTTTGTTCTGTTATTTAATGTTATATATCACGAAAAAGTTCTCAGTGTATCTTTAAATGCCACTAAACCATTTGTCGAGATATTTTTGCTCTGTTTCAAACGAGTCGTGTTTTATTAAATATTTTCACCATTTTCGCTTTATTATTATTATTATTTTTTTTAATATTAGCTAACTCTCTCTAACATTCGTATTTACATATCTCCCTTTCAAACCATCTTCTAACGCTTACTACGGGGCCTTAAGAAAGCATTTGATTTGTAAACAATTTAGCATACCAGCATCTCACTGGCAGGACTATTCGAAACCTTCTACCAAATAAGTTTTATTACGTATTTGTTAAATTTTATCATTTGCTCCGGAAAATTTCAAAATGTAATTAGTTTTTATTGTCGAGTTGGGTGTTAAATTTTATTTGTTTAACTTCGCGTTTACTGTGTTCCCTTTTTCCTTAATTTATACGGTCAGGGACATAATATCGCTTTGATATAAGATACCTTAAATAATATGCATTCTAATGGTCTGAGGGATTTCACTGTGTAATTTACAGGCTTTAAAAAGAAATTTAACCTAAAAAAGTTAAAAAGCTAAACCCAACCTAATCTAACATAACCACATGCTACTGTAGACACACCTCTTGCTTTATTCACATTTACATATCGTCTCATACATAGCTGCTCTTATATTATTTAACTTGGTAGGCCGGTATGGGTACCGCCGCCCCGGGAACAATTTATTGGATAACCAACACCCCTACCATAAGTCACTCCACTTTGTGACTTAGCAGGGGTGCCCGGGTTCATGGGGTGAGTTTTGTCTAGATCTTTTCGGCGGATGCGTTTGCCCGCCTTATCGGAAGAGACGTTTTAACCTCTCCAGCGGGACTCTCTCGACCCATTGCCTTTCTCTGCAGTGGGAGGAATGGATTTACACCTCCGTCACTCCTGGACACATTGACCCCCAGATTCCTACCCAACCCTCATACATTTTTCCTTTCTTTCTCTCCTTATTTTCTATAAAAAGACCCACCGAAAGACGGTGGCAGAAAGAGTGGTAGTACTGGCAGTTGAATCGAACGCTAAAACAGAAATGAAGATTCCTCTTTTCATGCTCGCTTGTGTATAGCAGCGGATTAATTCGCGTAAGTATTGCCACATGTGGGGGGAAATAAAGTAGTCACACAACATAATATTGTAATAAATAGTATTTAAGGCTCCGTAGTAACCGTTCAAAAAGAAGAAGAAGATGGTTTGTAAGGGAGATAAGTAAATACGAATTTTAGAGGGAGCGCGCTTATATAAAAAAAATCGATTATAATTATAAATAATAAACAAAAATATTTTATAAAGTTTGATTTATTTAAAATGTTTCAAAAATCTCACAGCAAATGTCGTAAGTAGCATTTTAAAGAAATACTATGAATGCTTATATACATGCAACAAGTTAAATATCTGAACCAGGTATTTTTTTTATAATTTTCGTAACATACTTTCGTGTCCGGGGGGTAAAGTGCACAAACTTCGGGGGGGGGGTAAAGTTTACCAAAAAAGAACTCCGCAACCTCCAGCTTGCTAGTCGAGAGTCATACCCCTCGACCATGGAGTTTTTTAAAATTTTATTTATTTATTTTATACATATAAATTTCAAACAATTCATAACAAAATAAACCTTTGTCTGTCCAACTGGGAAGGATTCCCGTTTCAGGACAGCCAAATTGTGTATTTAGTACATAATATTCTAACAATGGATTGGCGATGCTGTCAAAACAATTTTTGGGAACATTGTTGATTGCATTCGAAGTGACAGGATGGTTTCTTTATCCTTGAAAGAATCGCAAAGATGTAATTTATTACCAGGGTCAATTTGGAAAACATTAGTAATTGCATTCAGAACAGATGAATGGTTTCTTTCGTGACACGTGATCACAAGTCTGAGATTCTTTCCAGGTCATTTTGGAGAACATTTACAATTGTTTAGTTAGAATTTCCACATTTATAAATCACTATAAGACATATGAAACCTATATTACTTTTTTTTAGAATTTCTTAGGTGATAGAAATTACACATTACTCGACCAGAATGTATGCCGAATGACATATGAATTTCTAATTTTAAAATTTCCAATCTTTATTTATTAATGGCTAGTCATTATTATACAGTAATCGTACTATACAGATTCGTAAATTTAAATAATAACAACAATGAAGATCAAGTATTAGGAACAAAAATAACCATTTTTAAACTTGAAATAAATAGTGACTTTAGATCCTTATCTCTTATAAGTATAAAATAGCCTTTTGGAATATAAAAAATAATATAATAATAACATGGTGAAAGTTAACCACATTCCCAAAATTAATACAAAATAAATAATATTCGTAGTCGCTTGTTTTGATAGAATGAAAATAAATAAATAAATTATCAAAATAATCCATCGTATGCCGCCTGCGTGAGCGAATGTTGCAATAAATCTCAATTTGTTTGTTGAGTACGCAAAAACAACGATTTCTACATTAAAATTCATTGCCCGATAGAAATTAAAACGGAATAATTTGTCCGAAACTGGCAACATTTACATTTTTAAAACAAAGCTCCCCTTTTTTAAGTAAATTATAATATAAAACGAATTTCCGCGCGAAAATTTCGCGCGCTTTTATGAAATTTGAATATGGAACAGGCGCTTATTCGATATTCTAGCACCGTCTTGGCGCGCGCTATTCACGGCGAGGGTAAAACCGCCACTAAACCCGACTTGACGTTTAAAGTCGCGATTGGATTTACTTTTAAAACTGCGCTGTTATCCTCTACAAAGCGAAATCTTTCATCGGAGACGTTTTAAACCTTGCTTAATCTTGGTTTTTGCCTTCAAGTTTAGCTAACCTATCGAAACTGTATTCGAGGAGCCGATTTAAACCGCTTATAACCTCAGTTTTGATGTTGTTTTCTATGACACTTAAAACCGTCTTAAACCCCGGTTTTGACGCCGGTACAAATAATACGCTTTAAAATAGACCGGATTAACCTAAAACTCGGATTACCCTTCAGAACTCAAATGGGATCCGTTCAAAGCTACGGATAAAACAATTTTTATCCTCCAGTAAACTTAACCTCGCAAAGTTAACCGCTTCACTCTTTCTTAAGCCCGGACAAACAAGTGCGAAAGAGATGGCAATTACTTCGTCGCGACAAATGTCTTCTTCTTGAAATTCAGTACTAAGTGATATATCCGTCTCTCTCGCACTCGTGCGAGTTTGAATGGGAGTGATAGAAACGAAGTGATTATTCCGAAGTTAAGTGTCAATTAGGATTTTCTTTTAACTTTTTTTTTATTGTTTGAATTTCTTTTTCGCGCTATTTTTCGCCGTTTTTATTAGATTTCGCGACATTTCATTATACTGATTCGCGAATTGAGGCTCGTTTGCAGGTATCCCAATCGAATTAACGGTGTAACGGGATCGATACTTTCAATCAGGGGTGAGAATTCTTTGTTTAGCTCATCTGCTTTGAACAACCATCGATTTAGATTACACTATATGGGCCCTACACTAAAAATCGAAAAACATTTGAAATTGTTCGCTCTGCAGTTACAAGTTGTGATTACGTGTTGATTTTGAAAGGGAAGATGGCCGACAATCAGATTCTTATTAAAATCATTGAAGAAGATAAGATAAAACAGATAAAGTTAAAAATTTACGCGAAAACTTAATAAACATACTTTAAAATAAGAAGAAAAAATGAAATTAAACTACCCTTTCGTAGAAGGTCAAAATCACAGAACTCATTACTGCATAGAGCGCTGAAGATCTTTCAAGGAGTACCGACCAATATAAAAGATGGGGAAAATTATTTATTTTAATATAGGTAGGCGGGTATGGGTACCGCCGCCCCGGGAAACATTTATTGGATAACACCTTTGCCATAGGTCGCCCCAAGTGGTTTGTCACGTTTGGTGACTTCTTAAGCCGATTAAGGAAGACACTTTTTGACGTCTTCAGTCGGACTCTCTCGACCTATAACCTTGCATCGCAGTGGCAGGGATGGATTCATACGCCACTCCTGGACATACTCACCTCCAGATTCTTATCTTATCTTTCATATCGTTTTCCTTTCCAGAACTTCAAATCCTTTCTTTCCTTAAAAATACCCTTCACCCAGCGAAGATGACATAGGCAAGTATTTTCCTCAGGGCCTCGTGTGTGGGGTTAATTTATTTATTTGACATTATAGAAACAAACAGTACATGATTTACAGTGATGAACTAATATACAGGAATTAGATATTTCATGTTGGGTACCTATGATATGTTTCCTTGTAATGTCTGCTATGTGTTGTGTTTATTCCTTAATTACCAGGTGACGTGTGCAGTATATAGGAGTGTGTGTGTGTGTATGCATTTGTGAGTGTGTATCCGTATGCGCAATGAACAGTTTATATTATTGACATGATGCCACGTTTGAATTTGGGCAGTGAATGTAATAAATGTGTTAATGTACAAAATACGGTTCCATGATAACTCAACACAGTGACACTTCAACAACTTTTAAAAAGTGATATAAAGTCATTAGAAACGATGATAAATCATCACATCTTTAAAAAGCTATATAATGTTATGGAAAGTGATGAAACAAAACCTTTATTAACTGGGTTAAGTAGGTTAGGTTAGGTTAGGTTAGGTTAGGTTAGGTTAGGTTAGGTTAGGTTAGGTTAGGTTAGGTTAGGTTAGGTTAGGTTAGGTTAGGTTAGGTTAGGTTAGGTTAGGTTAGGTTAGGTTAGGTTAGGTTAGGTTAGGTTAGGTTAGGTTAGGTTAGGTTTGCTTAACTAGGTTAGGTTTACCTAACTAATTAGGTTACCTTAACTAACCCACTTAACCCAGTTAATAAAGATTTTGTTTCATCACTTTTCATCACTTTTCATGACTTTACATAGCTTTTTAAAGATGTGATGATTTATCCGGTCACCACAAAATACATATATAAGGCGAAAAATGTACCATTAAAATTTAGTATGTATTTTTTATACCCCGTAGACCAATCTAACCAATCCCATATCACTGGTCCCAAGTAATATAGATATTATTATCGTTATGGGATCAAAGACAGCAGGAGGCTGTTTACTGTGTACTGTATACCTTGTAGTTGCAAACGCCGATTTGAATCTTTTCCACCATAGTTCACTCTTCTGATAGACCCAATAAAGCTTCTTTGACTGAAAATAGCAAATATTTCATTATCGAAGTGAATTGTTTGTCAGATCCGTTGAAAATAGTGGAAAAACAAATAAACATACTACTTTAGGTTTTTAGTACATGTGTGAGTGATGTGACGATATTCCTGCGTAAAGCGTAAAATTAATTCAATGAACCTTTTATTTTCAAAATTGGAATCACCACAGCTGCTGTGCCCACATGCTGACGAATGGGTGGGGTCTAAAAGGGTCAGCGATCTGTGAATGCGATATGGTATAGATCATCGAACATGTGTTTAAAGAATGCCCGCTACATTTATTCCCCTGCGGGATTGATGAGGTCCGCATGGCGATGCCTGAGGTCCTAGACTGCCTAGTAGACCCTAAACCCTCCACCACACTAAAGAAAAAGTGTTTGATGAAATCGATTGATCTGTTAATTTTTATATCCGTAATACATTTTCTAGACAGAGAGGATCAATTATTAATCAACTCGAACTTGACACAAGCCTAGCCATTATATCTTTCAAAATTTGGAACAATTTTATTGATAGCCCATTCCTCTTGGGATGCTATGATTTATATGACCAGACCACTACAGCCGAAGTCGGGCAAAGCATAGCATGACGAGGGGAGTGGTGCTGTTGAACGAACTAGCAAAGAATTTGGATGTAAGTGACTGTTCTCTAAATGACCTCAAACAATTATTGAAGAGTCACTTCCAAATGCTGATATGATGTAAAATTGTACTGTAACTGGAATGAATGTTCTGTTGAACAATAAAAAAGTAAATAAAAAAAGCTTGCCTTATTTATAATATTTGACCAGAAAGTAGCCGATTGGACAAACACGTCGGATTTCCACACAAACTTCAAAGATTCAATTCACCTGCTAGCTAAATGCTCCAACAATGCAGAAGCAATATTTTCTCACTATAATTACGGTAGTAGGAAGAATTCAAATCTTATCATATTTTACTAGCTGACGTGTACCCGGTATTGCTGGGGGTTATTCTTAGGATATAGACATGTTTCTGTAGGCCTTTTTAAGATATACAATTCCGTAGTACATTATTTTGATGTATCGTATAAGGTTTGGCCAGCGTTAACAATGTACTGCTTGAAAAAATATTTTTACCACTTGATTATAAAACATCGACTTTTCTCTACTTTCTATTAATATAATATGCATGGATTACATATGTAAACTTTCCGGAAGAAATTCTCAAAATGATAGTGGAAACCCTATCAATATCCGTTGCTTAGTTTATAAGAACTAAGCGCACGAACAGACAGACGCGGATGGCGACTTTATTTTATACTATTTAGAAATTACCCAGGAATGTTTATTTTCTATTATTTGTTTGTGTCTAACAAGAGAGACAGTTGCTATAAACGATCGCGGTTAAGATATAATATAGAAAATAAACACAGTTTTTCGTAGAACTGGTGCTATTTTAATCATACAACCAACAGAAATAACATAATTTTTTTATTAATCCGAAACGTTCGATTTTCCAAAATAAATCATTTTGGGCTCACCGCGTTTTGAAAGACGTTCGACAGACAGTCTTCAATTTCCCGCCCTTTTCCAACCTGACTTCCTGTTGCCGCGGGACATCCGGCCGCGGCGCTTCCGGCGTTCTGGCGGCGGAAAAAAGAAGCTCCTCATATTTATTACACAGCCTTAAAATATTTTCGACGAAATATCGAAGGCTTCGACGCTAAAAATGATCAAACCAAAACGTACAGCCAGTTATAAAAATATTTTTGCTTTTTTACGCTTATCTATTGGGATTATGTCGAAATTGTATTTCTAGGAATCGCATTTAATAAAGAATATCTTAACTATAACACAAATAATCTGTTTGTTCATATGTAGCCGCAAAAACTCAAGAAAATAAAATAATTTTACCATTATTCTTGGCTACGAATCCAACTCCAATTCGAAGGTCGCGGATTCATGTTCCGACGTGCTCAACTAAAATGTATTTAATTTATTTTCGTCATTTAACAATTTATTAATTTTAAATAATAAATAGTGTAATTGCGGTACAATCCGTATCGCCTGGTAAAACACCAAAATTCAGAAACAAAACGTGGCATGAAATGGCTTTAGCCATGTATGTGACCAGGTCTGAATAGCCAGATACCTCACCACCTTCCTATCCCACATCTTCTTCCCCTCCCTACTACCTTCAACCTCACAAGTTACCGATAAGGGATGGCGTCTCACTGGCTCCACACGGTTGGAAGCAATTGGGACTCGTGTCCATAAGCATTAAAAAGTAATGTTTTTAAAATCGAATGAAAAATGTGTGTGGTATAACAGAGTCTTTATTAGGTAATCAGTGTAGTTGTTGTTTGTTGCTGACAATGAATTCCTTCGGATCTATGTTATTACCGACGAATTAAACACGAATGAAAATGTGTGTGGTATCAGAGTCTTTATTGAGTAATCAGTGTAGTTGTTGTTTGTTGCTGACAATGAATTCCTCCGGATCTATGTTATTACCGACGAATTAAACACGAATGAAAATGTTTGTGGTATCAGAGTCTTTATTGAGTAATCAGTGTAGTTGTTGTTTGTTGCTGACAATGAATTCCTCCGGATCTATGTTATTACCGACGAATTAAACACGAATGAAAATGTTTGTGGTATCAGAGTCTTTATTGAGTAATCAGTGTAGTTGTTGTTTGTTGCTGACAATGAATTCCTCCGGATCTATGTTATTACCGACGAATTAAACACGAATGAAAATGTGTGTGGTATCAGAGTCTTTATTGAGTAATCAGTGTAGTTGTTGTTTGTTGCTGACAATGAATTTCTCCGGACCTATGCTATTACCGACGAATTAAACACGAAAACAATTAAAAAGGTCTTATGGACATAATTTTATTCTATATCAATATAAATCACACTTCTATTGGTTTCCTGTTCAGTGTTCCAAGGCTTCCCAATAATCTACTATATTCAATACAAAATTTAAAGCAACAGTTAGAAGTCTGAAATAAACAGCCGATAGATTTCTTAACGTATTTTAACCACCAATAAAAACTTATAAAATCTCAGAAAGGAAAGCAACCCCTAACTTCCTTTAAACTTTTAAGTGGATTCAAACCATCCCTTATTCTACGGTCAACAAGTAATGCCTTCAAACAAAGTTCATCCCCGTAACCAGATAACATAAGAAATAAGCCTGTTACAGACGGGGAGTAAATGTTTCAACGCGTAAAATGATAACAGGAAGAAATTAGCCTGTTACAGACGGGGAGCAAATGTTTCAACGCGTAATATAAGGGAAGAAATAAGCTTATTACAGACGGGTGAAAAATTTCGACGCGTTGATATTTGACTTGAGAGTTGTTGCTTGACCTATTAAAACAGTTAACTTTTACAAATTTGCATACAGTTACGAATAACCTGATAAAATATGTATTCCTGCTTCTTGCACCAAAAGTGGGTAGCGTTGTTTGTGCAATGATGGGGGACTTACAGTAGATTAACATCACGATGCCTTGGTGCGACCTTGACGCTTTGGACTGATAGACCGACTAAATGACTCCATTGCTCACGATGTAAATATTAATTTATTTACGCTGGAGGTCCCAGCGTGATAATTAATAGGTTCAGATTATATTGGTAATGTTTTAAAGTAACAATTTTTCAGCTGGCGAAGTGATAAAGCTTCAAGTCACTGTTTAATTTTTTGAATGCTGTCCTTTAAATATGAATCATAAATCATAATATATCGTTCCAGTCCGGTTTAAGATGGTGGCCGTGTTCGATACTACCTTTTTATCCCGCCAGAGTTCGCATAACGTGGTTCCTATTACGAGCTTTCAAATTGGAATGATCAGTATTACGGTACCTACCGGTTGAAAGCCCCTTAACAAAATAATTGATACTGTGAAAATTCATTAGAATAATTGTAAAATTCCTTATTTGAAATTTAAAAAAAAGTTAAGTATTTATGGCTTATAATTAAGCGGGTAGGTATTTAAGTACGTCATTATAAATCTTATTATTTCATATGAAAAAAAGAAACATACATTAATACAGGTCTAATAATCATTTCACAGAACTACTAGCATTCATTATATTGTATCAAATAATTTGAAGAATTCTAAAAATCAGAAACATTAACGCAAAAATTTTCATGTGCGGAATCATCTTAGTCAAATTACATCGCTTCTAAAAACCCATAATGCGAATTAGGTTCTAGACGCTGTACATTAGGGATGCAGAAAGGTGAGCCTTAGGGGAGGATTTAGGGGTTTGTTTGATACGCTTACATAAAATACAACCTTCTGCAGGTGTTTTTGAAACACGCGGTCAGGGCAGGATTTTGTAGATTTCACTGTAAATTCGACCTCCGTGGTCGAGGGGTAAGGCTCTCATCGAGTTCGCGGGTTCAAATAGCGGCGTGCGCAAGTAAATTTTATTGTATTGATTTGTGTTATTTCACAATGCTGAGTAAAGAACTTTTAGAATTTTTGTAAAAGTACCGAATATATAAGCCGTCAAAATATTGATATTTGCGGCCGAAAAGATTGTGACATCACGTTACATAGGCGGCTGTACTATTCGCATTTAGAATTTTGTGATTTTTTGAATTTCGAATTAATTGTACTGACTTGTGTCTAGTGTGAAGTTCCGACGAATTGTAACCTAGATAGTTTCTCGGATAAATATATACGTTTTTTATATGGAATACCATATTAAAGAATTTGAGGATGTGGTCATCAGCCGCCCCTGATTATGGCTGTTTCCCGAAGGCTGTATTGTAGTTTAGCAGGTTTAGGGGTGTTTTAAGGCTGTATTGATGCGGGGGCGGGGCGGTCGGAGAGTATTATCGTGTTTGAGGCCCGAAAGTTGACATTAAGAATGATGCAAGGGCTGATGTATTACAAGGAAAAGTCCCGAAAGGTCTGAAAGATCGGTTGATGGATTGAAAAATAAAATTCGTTGGGGTGTACTCGCATTATGTACAATCACCCAAGATTATAATAAATCATATATTTTCTAACATCGTTAATCATTCTCAGAGCGGTAGATTCTCTCAGTATCGCCCTAGTGAAAATGGTGACCGAACTACTCAACACAATGGCAATTGAGATATAGAGTCATTAAAAGTTATGAAACAAAAACCAGTTTTGTTCTTGAAATCGAACGTTTCTAGACTCCGTTTATCAAGCGATTTTAATGACTATTACCTACAATATAAGGTATACCAAGAATATACACATTTTTGGCTTGTAGCTTCTTCTTAAGAGAATTATACCTAACGAAATTAGACACGTCTAAAAAAACTAAATGTATGATAGGTTAGGTTTTTTTCAAGTGTGTAATTCTCTCCATCTGTAATTTCGTCCATATGTAATTCTGGCTGTGTAATCTGGCTGTATAATGTAGCCCAGCGACCAGTTCAGGAGAAGATTGATCGAAGACATAGTATAGGAAAAAGTGTTTCAGGACTATAGTCTGCAGGTGATGAATACTAATATAGGGTAGGAAAGTTGAAAGAGTAAAAATTAAGAAGTTACAAAGTTGAAAGAGTAAAAATTATAAGAGAATATCCATAAACAGATTAACTATACCAAAGAACTACTGACGCGTTGCGGCACCACGATCTGTTATGCCTACCATATAGCGAAAAGTATGTATTGGCTCAGCACAGCATAAAAATAATAATAATATTTGGATGATTTGTATAGCGCCGTTTCGGCGAAAAATCACCTTAAGGGCGTTGTACAAATATAAATTAATACAGGGTTTTCCAATACGAGGTGTTATTTTGAATAGTCCGCTATTTCGGTAGATGTTACTTTTGAAGCTGTCATTTTTTGACATTTGACAAGTAGAAACTACGCCATTAATAAAAATGGAACGATACACGCTTCAACAACGCATTGAAATTATTAAAATTCACTTGAGTGAATCAAATGCAAATCATCTTGAGTGATGAGGCCCATTTCCACCTCGGTGGCTTCGTCAACAAGCAAAATTGTCGCATCTGGGGCTCGGAAAACCCAAGAGTTTTCTTGAAAAGCCTCTCTATCCTCAAAGTGTGACTGTTTGGTGCGGTTTATGGTCCCGCGGAGTCATTGGACCATACTTTTTCGGAAATGAGGCTGGAGCAACAGAAAAGGCCCAGAGTGCGTTCCTTGGGATCATTTGATAATAATATAAAAATTTACGTGACGGAAAAATGCTGATCTAATCTAACCTAACCTAACTAAAATTTCTATTGCTTAATCTTCAACAACAAAAAAAGATTTAATGAAAAAGAATAATTATAAATGAATACACAAATAATTTTAGTCGAAAAAATGATATTGTTTCATGATTTGAATTTATTCCTGGAAATGTAATCCCTTGTAAAAAATCAAGGCAGAATAATATGACATCTTGCGTAGGCTGAAATGTTTCAAATAATTAGCTTTATTTTGTCCCATTCTTATTAAGAAAATACTTCTATATGTATGGTTTGTATTTTTTTAAATTTCTTCTCAACCGGATTCTTGTCAACATTTAACTACAGGGTTTTCCAATAAGAGGTGTTATTTTGATATTCAATCGTAAAAGTTGAATTTTTTCGTTGCTTGTGTGGCACGTAGCGCCGTCTTGTTGAAAGTAATCGTTGTCCAGATCAATACCATCCAATTCCGGTCATAAAAAAATCATTAATCATCTCTCGATAGCGCAATCCATTCACTGTAACTGTTGCTCCAGCCTCATTTTCGAAAAAGTAAGGTCCAATGACTCCGCACCAAACAGTCACACGTTGAGGATAGAGAGGCTTTTCAACAATAACTCTTGGGTTTTCCGAGCCTCAGATGCGACAATTTTGCTTGTTGACGAAGCCACCGAGGTGGAAATGGGCCTCATCACTCAAGATGATTTGCATTTGATTCACTCAAGTGAATTTTAATAATTTCAATGCGTTGTTGAAGCGTGTATCATTCCATTTTTAATGGCGTAGTTTCTACTTGTCAAATGTCAAAAAATGACAGCTTCAAAAGTAACATCTACCGAAATAGCGGGCTATTCAAAATATCACCTCTTATTGGAAAACTCTGTACTTAAATACGCACAGCTTTCATGTAATTTGGGTGGGTTGTGACATGTCAAAAAGAAAAAGAAAATATTATATTGTACTAGCTGACGTGTACCCGGCATCGCTGGGGATTATCCTTAGGAGATAGACACAAACCATGTAATACTTTTCTGTAGGCCTTTTTAAGATGTACAATTTCGTAGTACATTATTTTTATGTGTCTCATAAGGTTAACCAGCGTTAGCAATGTAAGCACCCGAAAATATTTTGTTTTACTTGATTACAAAATATCGACTTTTCTATACTTTCTATTAATATAATTTGCATGTATTTTATATATAAACCTTCCGGAAAAAATCTCTTAATAATAATGAAAACCCTATTAAAGTACGTTGCGCAGTTTAGAAGAACTAAGCGCACAAACAGACAGACGCGAATAGCGACTTTATTTTATACTATTAAGAGATTAAAAATATATAGATATAATCAATCAAACTCCGGCTTCAACGAAACACTTGGACTGTTATTGTCGTAGTTTGAAAAATGGCTCTGGTATCTCAATTAGCAGGCGGTTAGAATAATATGAACTGCTTCATATTATTATTGTATTATTTTCGATAACTTACAACATCTATGGGTCACCTAATAGACTAATCTAGCGCCATCTATGGGTGAGATGATACACTAATATCAAGGACATTATACACGGAGAAAAATGAGTACGGCTTTTGAAAAATGTGACTGCATAACCATTTAATAAAAAAATTATTCTGAATTAGTATTTCAGAATATATCTGAACACGTCTTCAAGCAGGTGCCCTTGTCCGGATAATAAGTATGAGATGTTAAACTAATATTATTTATAAAAACACGTGTTCAGACTTCCTCATTACATATTAGTGCTTTACTGATAGTTTGTTATGAAATTTGTCAAATCATTTGTTATAGACCTCCAATCCCATTTTTAACACGAAAACGAATAATTTGACCAGTTTTTTAATATCAGTAAGTTTTCTCCGTACACCAACCAAAATTTCTTTTGAAGTTCTTTTGTAGTTGAAAGAATAAAAATTATTTTATAGTTGGAAGGATAAAAGTTCTTTTGTAGTTGAGAGAATAAAAGTTCTTTAATAATTGAAAGTTGAAAGAGTAACAATTCTTTTGTAGTTAAAATAATAAAAGTTATTTTGTAGTTGAAAGAATAAGAGTTTTGTAGTTGAAAGAATTGAAACAATAAAAGTTCTTTTGTATTTGAAAAAATAAAAGTTATTTTGTAGTTGAAAGAATTAAAGTTCTTTTCTAGTTGAAAGTATAAATGTTCTTTTGTAGTTGAAAGAATAAAAGTTCTAACAGTATTTATTAACTTGATATTTTTCTTGTTTCAGGTATGTTAGCTGATTCAAAACTGACTGATTTGAGGGCATCATCGAAAATAGGTATTTCACAAGTAACGACTATTTCTGCATGGAAAATTCTGAATTCTGGTATTTTGAAAAGCAAAACAAATCGAAAATGCTGTGAAGTTCTTCCACCCCAATATAACTACTAGTAGTTCTGTGAACAGTCAAACTACAGTCCAAAAAGTATGGTTCTAATTATCTCATTTAAAAATTCAAAACCAAAATTTCCTCAATAATCATAAGATTTGTAAGACGATACTTAAGTACCTACCTACTTCATTATAAACCATATAGGATTTAGTGTAACATTCTTTAAAATTTCATAAATTAAAAAGAATAATTTTCAATAAAATTAAATAAAATACTTTTTGTTTTAAAACCACGAGTTTTTAATAATTTTTATAACCGACCGGTTTCGCTTTACTCAAGCATCTTCAGGGTACAAATTATTACTTCTCTTAAATTATAAGTTCTCCTTATCACCATGTCAGTTGATGCTTTGTTTCTCCATATATATTATTATAATTCATTAGTCTACATAATTATCTTTCGGTTTTTCCCATGTCTTTTGTACTTGTGTAAATGTATTGTATGATTTATCTGTGTTTGTTATATTTATATCATGTTGTCTCCCTCAAATTTTTTTATACATAAGCTCACACTCTGTACTTCTTGTCTAGTAATAATTTGTACCCTGAAGATGCTTGAGTAAAGCGAAACCGGTCGGTTATAAAAATTATTAAAAACTCGTGGTTTTAAAACAAAAAGTATTTCATTAAATATGTCAAACCACTAAGTGATTGCTTTCTACAATAATAAGAATAATTTTCAGTTTTGTTGGATATTTTGAACTCAAATCCAAATTTAAGTTTTGTATGAAAAGAGACGCCTAGCCGTTCTCCTTAAGAGAATGAATTCAGAAAAAATCTCAATTTATTTTTTGTCATTTGAAACACTTTTACACTAGATTGACGATATTATGTTGTTATTATAATACAACCGGGACTATTTTTATGACTGTAGTCTAGCAGCCGGTTCGCGGCAAGCATGATACTAAAGTTAACATTTGGTTATAGTTTTGAAATCTGTACCGTTATGTTGGTTACGTGCTTATTGGTACCAAAATTTGGATCAGCTATAGTATGAACCGCAAAACATTACATTCTGTGCTTTGATATAAGTAATACTTAAATGAAACCTGTTCTGCTCAAAGTGATAATGGCTTTTTTTACATTAACCACACATTTTTTTTTAATGTGTTTATTCAGGTTTTTTTATTTGTACAATATTTTATCTTACTTAAATCCTAGAAAACTGATCAATCAGTTTGATTGTAAGAAATCTCTCACTTTTCCTATTTATTTGCTTATAATAATATATTTAAATCTCAACTTGATATCTTGATGCGTAATACATAATATTTACTTAATAGTTTATATCTATTATAAAAATACTTACTAAGTATTATAATGTTTATGATCATAATGTACGATAGTAATTGTTTTATTTTTAACATTGGTTAACAGTTCTAGGTATTTTTCACAATATATTTTTTTTATTTCTTTTTATTTGTTACAATATTTTTTACATTTCAAAGTTTTCCAGTAATGTTGGCCTCACTGGGTGGCTTGCCCGTGCTGAGGCCTTCATTTTATAATATGAAAATATAATCTACATAATACATTTAAAGAGAAAATAATACATTTAAAATATAATCTTGTGTGTTTGTGAGTGATGTGTGTTTATATTGGTTTTGTGTGTTACGTGTAGGTTTTATTTTTATTTTATGCTATGAAATTTTGGTAATATTGTCTTTTTTGTTCTTTAATCCATTTTGTAATTTTGTGTGTGAATTTATTTTTATTATTATTATTATTTGTTTTTGATATTATTTGGTTTTCAAAGATCTAGGTATTTCATTTTTAATGTCTTCCGGTAATGCGTTAAATAATTCCGGAATTTTGTGTCTTTTTGTTCTATCTCCGTATACATTTTGCGATATTTTAATAATAAACATTTGTGCTTCTCTATGCCTAGTAGGGTAGTTATGGTTTACAGGTTTTTGTATTCTGTGTTCCAGAATTCATGTAGCGTTAGTTGGTAATCTACCCTACTATGTATAGAGAGCACATTACGAGGCCCTTACGGCAATAATCTCCTGTCATCTTTTGGGATGCTGTGTGTAGTTTTTTTTTTGAGGAAATGAAGTAGAAGGAAATGAAGTAGAAAACGTTTTAGGAAGGTAAAAGATTTGAAAGTTAAGGAGAAGTCCAAGGATTAGTTTGTCCAGGAGTGACGGACATATCACTATAACTGTGGCGGAAGGCGATGGGTCGAGAAAACAGTTGGAGAGGTCAAATGTTCTTCCCGAACCAGCCTCACACGTACACCTCACCCGATGAACACGGGCACCCCTAAATCACCAAACGTAGCGAAACAATTGGGGTGACCTTTGTCAGAGGTGTTGGTTATCCAATAAATGGTTCCCGGGACGTATGATACAATACATATTTTCTAAAAAAAGCTAATCCGACCAAAAGAATCCAAAAACTGCAAGTTTATGACTTTTGTTTCTTTTTATATAGGCTTATGAAAATAAAATAAGATTTTTTTAATTCAAAACACATGATTTTGCATTATTTTGCAATGAACCTTGTTTTGTTTTATTGTTATGAAAAGTTATTCAGTGTGTTGTTTGCTGCACTTAAATCATCTTATTTGATCTGTTCATTGGTACAGAAAATATAATGTTCATTCAATAATGCTTACAAGAAACCAATAATCCATAAAATTTCAGATGACCCTATAAAATAAAGAAAAGCGAAAATTCCTCGATTGGAAAAAAGAAAAAAGGAAAAAACAATGCGAAATAAAATATTATTGCTTTCCGATATTTCAAACGATTTACCCCAAGGCAAATAGGACTATATGGAGTCACTTCATTTAAAGGTAGATCGGAACGTATTGAAAGTGTCTTTAAAGGCTATTTTAGCAAATTGCATGAGTTTCTTTAAAAGCATTCTGGGTCTAGCGTCTATGCAAAAAGGTTTTTGCCCTTAGGGACTCCAAGGGTTAAAACTGTTCCAATTGAACGAAAATTATTTAGAACATGTTGGTATTTGAAGGGGTTAAACTTCATTTTTATAGACATAGAATAGACAAGATGGTGTTTTGGGTACAGAAGAAAACAAAATTATTCATATTTTTTATACAAAATTGTAAATTATCAGTTGAATAGCCCTGGTATGTTAATGTTGATTCACTTTTATGTTTATACCATTAGATAAAGGTTCCCCTAGTATACTACGGTTTCCAGCTACAATTTTGTTATGAATAGAATACATACCATTGGTAACTTTTATGCTATGTTAGCTGATGTTTTAAATATGCCTTTATTGAAGCATAAATTTATACTAATTAATTATTTCAGAAGTGCATATTTTATGTCACTGCATAACGGTTTTTTTGTTCATTTTTCTTCTTTACTTCGTTCACTGCTTTGTACTAATGTATATTCATTTGTCTTGTTTACTTAAATTTATTTTCTCTTTTCTTTCTTCTTTCTATAATGTACAATGACTGTCAATCTACTGTCTTCCATTGAAATACCGGTAGAACAAAGACAGACAATTAAAGACTGCAATCCGTTCACTAAGTTCGCGTAGATACTTTCGCGGTTGCATCGCGGAGGGCGCCCCCATACATCACCAAGTTATACACAGCTTTTCCCTACAGAACCTGTATTTATTCTTGTATAGCTAACTCGATGAAGGAATTCGATGGAATCACTTCCAGAATCTACTCGCGAGCTGTCGTCTCGTTGGATGATACGTCTCCACTCGTATATTGGAATAGTTTTGTAGGCGAAGAGCTTATAATCAATGGGTAGTTGCAATTTTGTATTAAATAAATATTTAAAAAAAAAATTAATTATAAGGATTCCATAAATTCCATCTGTTGTATATTACTTCCTGATAGAATATTAGTCATTCAAAATATATCGAGAATACGTGTTCTTTTCCTAATATATATATCATGACGGAATGCCATGATATAATCAGTATTTTTATGTCAGTTCCCCCGTCCTGTTAAAACACTCGCTTTTTTACTGATACTTTGTTAGGAACTCTTCCAGTTCATTCGTTATAGGCCTGCGAATTTTTAGCAGGAAAACGACCAGATTTGACCAGATTTTCAATAAATTAACAGTATTTCAAATTCGTAAGTTTTCTCCGTGTACTATCTTCAGATCCATTTAGCTTTCCTTTGAAAATTGAAGATTATTGGGTCCAATAAATAAAAGTAATTTCCATTGATATAAACAATATTTGTAAAATACAGAGCGACTATTAAGGCGAAGCTAAATGCTAAATCACTATTTTGATTAATCTTTATAACGAATTGATGCACATTATGAATACCAAAAAAATTGCTTTAGATAAATTGAAGGTTTTCCTATCGTTTCGCTTGAGTAGAATACGAATAAAAAAATAAATTACTCAATAAAAAATATAAATGTAAACTACTAAAAAATATATTTTTTTAGAAATGTATGAATGCGTAAAAGAAAAAACTTTAAAAAAATACATTATTATAGCTAAGATTATCTGTGACAGTTTCACTAGATTAACTTTTTTGCTTTCTTATAAAATTATTTACAAAATAAATAAAAACCAGTTTTGTGCTTGAAATCGAAAGTTTCTAGACTCCGTTTGTCAAGCGATTTTAATGCCTATTATCTACAATATAAGGTAAACCAAGAATATACACATTTTTAGCTTGTAGCTTCTTCTTAACTGAAATGTTTCGTTCCTGTGAATATTTTAAAAAACATTTATCTATCACTCGCAGAATCAACTCTACGATATGGAACAACAACTTGGGGACATTCTTGCAAAATTAATTTAAATTACCTCCACTATCACTACAAAATTCCATGGTTAAATTACTAGATTCAAAAAAAATTATCACGGAGACGTAACATTTCATTGTTGTATCGAAACTTATATAAAAAAAAGAAAAAATATATATCTGACTCTGAATATAAAAATAAATTGGAACATGAACAAAACACTACTTTCACAAAGAATGAAGGCTGCTTGTTCCAAAATATAGTAATAAATACGGACATCGAACCCTTGAATATTATGGGCGCAAAATGTCCAACATGTTGCCAAGTAACATCAGAATAAATTAATTAGTAAATTCTCAAATAGATTCAGATATATACTGAAAACATGGCTCATAAGTAGAAATACTTTATACTTATCATAACTATCAATCAATAATTTTTTTTTTTGGTAAACTAATGTTTAAGACAAGATTTTTTTATGCATAGCACAAAGGGTAACAATTATTTATAAGCAATAATTATTAGCCTGAAACACTCATCCACATTGCTTATAAATAATTCCTACCCTTTGTGCTATGCATAAAAAAATCTTGTCTTATACATTAGTTTACCAAAAAAAAAAAAAATAATATTTGACAAGTTCTAGTATTCTCACCAAAAAATCTAGTGACAATGCCTTTCTCATATAAAATAAAGTTGATTGTTTTAGGTGAAAAAATGTAACAAGCAGTAATTGTTGAATGAAATACTAATATATATTGAATTATTTCGCCGATAAGAGATAAGCCGCCATAGCTCAGTGGTCAGAGCTGTCGACCGGAAATCGAAAGGACACGGGTTCAAGTCCCGTTGGCGTCATGTATCTTTTATCAGGACATTTTTCAATGTGGACGAGTGTTTCAGGCTAATAATTATTTCTTATAAATAATTGTTATCAATCAATAGTTTGTTGTTATTTATTAGCTTGTAGATTTAGTGTTATTTTAGATTATGTGGGCCATAATAATCTTTTACGTAGTAACAAATGTGTATTCATAATTAGTATACATATTTATATTGTAATTGAACATGTACATCCTGTTGACAAACTGCTTAATTGTAGTTCAACGGGATAATACTTTAAAGAACACTGTATATATATCTTTTTCCAATTTGCTTCAATACTCGAATCTGAACTCTGACGGGATTCTTCTACGATGAGGAAATTAGCGGAATTATTGATCCTTTCCCCTATTCCAGCAAGCCTTGTTCTCATTAAGGCTGCACATTCGGAATCTCGTCCTTACGCGAACATAGTGGAGGCACTGCTATGCCCGGGAAGTCCAAACAGCATGCTTAAAGATCAATTATTACGTAAATAATTACATATTATGCTTCGGCTTTTCGAATCACGCCATTTTTTCAAGACTTAGGGCGGCTTGCACCATAAGTTAAATTTGGTTTAAATATCATTTTAAACACATTATTTGATTTAAGTCGACTTGGCTTCTTGCACCACAATATTTAAGTAGTTAAATGCGTTTAAAGAACTGTCAAAGTTAAATACCCAAAAGGGGCTGTTTAACCGAGTTAAACGTGTTTAGCCCTACTCATAAAGCAGTAATGTCAATTTTTTTAGGTTATCCCTTCGATTTCTGATGTCTTATTTCAGAAGCTCTTTTTGCTTTAACTTTTTCTTCATAAAATAAATGAACACACTATTAAACCACACACAATCACTAAATATTTTGACACTTCAAGTAAATTGAAACATCGTAGCTGTATCGACTCGTTAATGGCGGTAACCAAGCGGGAACTGTTTTACCGACGCGTTAATGACGTTTAACTAAAATTGCCACCAAACTGCGTGGTGCAGGACGCAACTAAACGCATTTAAGTTAAATGTATTTAGGGTCTTAAATTCGTTTAGTTTTAAAAAAATAAAATTTGCGATAGTTGGTGCAAGCCGCCCTTAAAACATACCAAGTAAATGATCATTTTACGATGAAAACGTACTTAAAAATACTGCCATCTAAGTTAGACTGTGAAATTGAAGTTCTGTTTTTGGAGATAATTTTGATTCTGAGTTCTCCAATAATCATTGTAGTCCTTGCTGTTAGGTGAGTATGCTTCGCGTTCTTTTGAGTGATTTGCAGGAATATCACCTTTCGTAGAATTTACATTAAAAGAGGATTTATAGAAATACTTTAATAGTACCTACAAATCTTGGAAACTGCATTTAATTTACTGTGAAAAGATTTTAAAGATTTGTGTAAACTTTCACGTAAAACATAGCGGAAAATTTTAATATTTTATCATAGCTCTAGGAAATCTAAACAATTTCTATTTAATAATAAATACCTTAATCTTGTACCTTTTATTAAATGTTTGATTGAATTTCAGATCATCGAATATGTTTTACCGCAAGCTTTTTGATATATCCACGAGAGCTACTCGTTACAAAATCATGTTTAAATGTAACAATACCAGGGGGCCTACTCTGTATCTTTCGGGTTAACAAACCGGAAAGTTCGTGGTTTAACCTTTCCTTACCGGTGCTGTCAACTGAGTAAACATCGTCTCTAATTAATAAAATATCTCTGTAAATATACCAAACACAGAGTTCAATTTTTTTGGTACTCCCCCGCAATACATTTATTTATTGCATTAAGTAATTACGATATAAAAATACGTATCGAGTGTATAGCACCACCGGAGGACGAGTAATTTTTGTACATCGTAAGGGGAGGGTTAATACGGGTTTGTGATGCGGCTGAACCGGCGGAAGGGAAGTTTCGAAAGATACAGAGTAGGCCCCCAGGACTGAGCATTTAAAACACTCACTTGTACCTAGATTTCACGAAGTTAGTAATAGATACGCATATGTGGCGGATCTATTTAACTGCACGTAATGTAGGTACAAGACGGCTATACTATCAAATATTTTCAATCTACTTGTAAGGTGTGCATGTACTCGTATCTCTTTTGTATATTCCTTCTAAAATTTATTTTCAGTTCATACTTTATGATGCCATTGTAGATATTTGATTTATTGTTTACTAGCTGACATGTACCCGACAATGCTCGGGTACTTACAAATGGCTTGGGGTCACAGACATAGGAATTAATAGACGAGAAGATAATGGCGAGGGGTAAAATCAACTGTTGAAGAACGAAGGGAGTAAGGCTGACTGTGATTCGTCAATAAATCAATCTGACAGTAAATAGGCATCTCGCATTATAATATCACCATTTACTTCTTAAAAGTAAAATCTGCTTTTGAATGAATAGACATTTTTACATGGGAGCACAAATTACTCGCCACGTTATGAACAAATTTGCGAAGTCCAAATTCGGCAAAAAAAATTCGGTTCTATTTTCAGAGTCGAATATTTCGTTTAAGTATTTAGTTAAGACACTTTTATAAATGTACATAATTTACTTCCCAGCAACCAACCAGCTTTGTGTTTCGCGTCCAGACGTTTCTTGATGTGATAGTATATGTTTCTAATACTGATCTATATTATACGATGTGAATATGCTTAAAATAAAGAAAAATAATGCTTATATATGGAATGTAATACGACAATTGGGTTTATTCTCTTTTTCACATCTATTTTTACAAGTTTTCATAGTACAAGTCAACATTTTGCCGTGTTATTTCGTAAAATGAACCGATGATGCCTCGACCATAGTTCGCACAAGAATGATGACGTCACGTTTTCAAATTTCACTTGAGGCCATACGCGAGCACAGCCGGCTCCAATGGAACCGGTATGGGGAGTGGGGATAATACGCTTTTAATCACTTAGGGCAGGTCTACTAATATTCATATGTCTATGCTTGGGGTAAAGTTTTGGGGTTGTGAGACCTTTTTAAGATATTTAATTCCGTAGAACATTATTTTGATGAATCTCACAAGGTTTAGCCAGCATTAGCAATGTAAAGCGACCGAAAATATTTTTTTTACTACTCGATTACAAAACATCAACTTTTCTCTATTTTTTTATAAATTTAATATGCATGCAATATACAGGATTTTCCAATAAGAGGTGTTATTTTGATATTCAATCGTAAAAGATCAATGATTTCGTTGCTTGTGTGGCACGTAGCGTCGTCTTGTTGAAAGTAAACGTTTTCCAGATCTATACCATCCAATTCCGGCCATAAAAAATCATTAATCATCTCTCGATAGCGCAATCCATTCACCGTAATTGTTGCTCCAGCCTCATTTTCGAAAAAGTAATATCCAATGACTTTGCCGGACCATAAACCGCACCAAACAGTCACACGTTGAGGATAGAGAGGCTTTTCAAGAAAACTCTTGGGTTTTCAGAGCCCCAGATGCGACAATTTTGCTTGTTGACGAAGCCACCGAGGTGGAAATGGGCCTCATCACTCAAGATGATTTGCATTTGATTCACTCAGTGAATTTTAATAATGTCAATGCGTTGTTGAAGCTTGTATCGTTCTATTTTTATTAATGGCGTAGTTTCTACTTGTCAAATGTCAAAAAATGACAGCTTCAAAAGTAACATCTACCGAAATAGCGGGCTATTCAAAATAACACCTCTTATTGGAAAACCCTGTATATTAATCTTCCGGAAGAAATTGTCTAAATGATAATGAAAAATTTATTAAAACCCGTTGCGTAGCCTATAAGAACTCAGCGCACAGACAGTCGCGAATAGCGACTATATTTTATCATATTTAGAGACAGTATATTTATATCGTTGATATTAAATTATTAAATATTCTTTTTTGCCGGTGGTCCATACGATAATGGTCACAGACCGCGGGTTGTAGATCAGTGTTCTGGGGCAAGTTAAAATTATTTAAATAACATCGGAACAAACAAACTGAAAGCTTGCTATCCGTTTTCCTCTCATCCAGATCCTACTCGTGGTACCATCTGTGTACTAGCAGTAGATGCATCTAGTTCCAGTACAACTGCATAATGTGTTATAGTGCATTTCTTCGTGTGCATTAGTGCAATGTATGAAAGGGTATCCGTGTCTAAAAGTGAAGTGAGGAGATGTGTTGTAGAGAAGCTGGAATGTTGGAAATTTCATGCCAGTGGAAATGCAGAGATGTGTGTTAACACTTGTGCAGTTTAAAGAGAAATTTCAATGGTAGGTTATGTGTAGTTTTCGTATTCAAACTTGGTGCAAATGCGAATAATATTCTTTGAATATTTTAAATTTGTAGCTGAATAGTACTTTTTTTATAAACTCCTGTCATCTTTCTGCCTATCATGCTGTGTATAGTATTTTTTGAGGCACGAAAGGAATAAGCTGTTGATGCAATGGATAAAAACGAGGGTAGGTAAGGTTACAGCGGAGTTCTGTTACCAACCCTAATGTATTTTTATTTTAAGCCCCTGCATACCCAATTTCTATTGATTTATAACTAGTTTCTCGAGATAAGCCGCCATAGCTCAGTGGTCAGAGCTGTCGACCGGAAATCGAAAGGACACGGGTTCAAGTCCCGTTGGCGTCATGTATCTTTTATCAGGAGATTTTTCAATGTGGATGAGTGTTTCAGGCTAATAATTATTGCTTATAAAATAATTGTTACCCTTTGTGCTATGCATAAAAAAATCTTGTCTTAAACATTAGTTTACCAAAATAATAATTGAATTTTTGACTTTGAAATTAGAAGCATTGTTAAAATACTGTGAAACAACCCATTATTAACAAATTCTAACTTGCAAAAAACGTATATTAAAATAATACAAAAATTAAAAATATGTGTTTTAAAAATAAAGTTTGGAATTTTCTTATATAAATTCTACGACTTTTTCACATCAGGGGTATTTTATCTCCCATGCGGCGCCGAGAAAAATCGCCTCATGAAGGTATATTTATTCTTTAGCGGTTAAGGATACGAACTGGAGTAATTCTTCAGTCTGTCCGCTACATTTTTCATACGACCACATCTCTGCTTTACAGTGGCGATCTCTTTAATGGACCTACTATTATTTATAATATAATCTAAAGTTTCTTAGTTTTGCTTTGTGGAAAATATATTCGTTCTAAAAGAAAAAAAAACACTTTTATTATAGAAACTGGTTAATGTCTTAAACGAGTGCTTTTAATATATGAAATATATCATTAATAAAGAAAAAGTAATATGGGATTTTATAATAATAATCAAATGTATTTTCTGTGTTTTCTTCTGTTTCTTTTTTGTTCCTACAACATTTTATTTATCTGTTTACAGTGCAAGATTTCTTATTTTCATATTTTTAGCATTTGGGAAGATAGTTTATACAAACAAATTAAGTTTATTTAAATAGTTATAATTATAAGATATATATATCTACTGTTTTAGAAATATTATTCATTAGCATTATTCCTCTTGACATTAAATGCTGTGCTAGAACATCTGTTTTGCCTTGTGGTATCTTAAATAACTACGGTTGAAGGTTCAGGCACTTCTGACTATTTCTAGTTATTATTACACTTACCTGTTCTTCTATAATCTCTCCTACAATATGAAACTTTTCAAGTCCCAGGTTTTCTCCTTATTTTCCTCAAAATGATCCTTCACACAACATCCCCAAATATGGTTTAGGTTCTCCTGTTGAAAATCTTAAATTTTCTGATGTCATGTGTGACAGAAAATATATGCTTAAAAAAAAGAAACATCGCCATCTCTTGGATGCACATGCCACAACGCGGTATTGTTTCTCTATCTGTACAGATATACTGAGCCACAACAACGCCTGGCGGGGTTCAACTAGTATAATATAAATAAGTTTTTTTTTAAACTGCACAAAATTAATTTGCTTTTTTGAATAAGCCCAGTACTGTCCAAACCAAAGAAAACGACCGCTCTGACTTGTCTAGTGTACACTTCACGGTAAACCTACTGTAGGGGGAGGGGGAGGCACCAGCTCTGACGTCACGGCTGCTTTGTTGCCGCTGATTGGTCGACTGGAACCTTCCTTCTGGACTGAAATTCATGACTGTTATTGCTTCTGTGAAGGCTGAAGTAATGATCAATGAGGATGTGTTGGTCTTGTCTTAGTTAACTGGTATGATTTTTATTATTGTGGTCATCTCTTATAGGAGGTTGGCTATCATCAGAAAAATCTACAAAATAGAAACGTCGCGACGTGGCTACAATTAATAGTTCTTGATTACCGATACATGACGACTATTCCAAAACTTAATGCCGAAAACTACATTAATTTGACTACTTATTGTACTGAAATACCAGCCCTAAGAGAATTTACACGCGCAACACGATATCACTTCTACACATATAAACACACACTTATTACCACAATCCACATATTTGCCCCGATGATAGGCACTGTAAAGCTGTCCGAAACCTTGACTAAAAGAGTGAGCGCAACACGGCGTAATTCCCCAAAAATAAACCACGTTAAAATTTATTGGTTGAATAAAACCAGTAACACTACTTCCTTTCATCTTTATTGCTGCATTCCACAGAAATTAGATCGTGCCGAATCTCGTAGCCGCTGTGGCGTCATGAAATTTGCACATATTTTCCGTCCGACATTCCTACGTGAGCGCATCCATTTTCAGTGAACAGCGGCATTTACATTATGAACTACAGAACTACATTCTAATAATAATAATAATGATTTGTATAGCGCCGTTTTTGTGCAAAATCATATCAAGGGCCTCTCGATATTATAAAATAATGTCACTATCCGAATCTGTCGCTTAGTTCTTCTATAAAATGCGCAACGAATTTTGATAGGGTTTGTAGTATGTAGTAGTTTGTAGTATTTCTTCCGGTAGGTTTATATATATATAATGCACCCATATTATATTTAAAGAAAGTAGAGAAAATTCGATGCTTATATCAGAAATCAATAACTCAAAATTTTACTCCAAGTCATTCACAACCCCGAGCAACGCCGGGCAGTACAATACAGGTAGTTTTATTATAAAAAAGACAAGCTAGCTTATTTTTGGTTTTGCGAAACCGGGTGGTACTTTTGATTTTATTGATGCATTAAACACTTCTTTTAATCTTTATTTCTGCATCCCGCAGAAATTTATTATATCATGTCGGGATTTCGTACCACCGCATTTCATGTTAAGGGCCTCAGGGCAGGGAGGGCCTACTTCAAACCGTATTTGCACTAGACACCCAATAATAATAATAATAATAGGTGGACCCTACCAGCGTCGAGATTTAATACCCCTGTGGAACATAATTGGATACGACAATATGTGATTCATAACATGAATCATTTTATACGACAGAATGTGATTCATAACATGAATCATTTTATACTTCAGAATGTAATTCATAACATAAATCATTTTATAGAACAGATTGTGATTCGTAACATCAATCATTTTATACAAAATTATGTGATTCATAACATCAATCATTTTATACTACAGTATATGATTCAAAACATAAATCATTTTATACTTAAGTGTGTGATTCATAACATCAATCATTTAAAACGACAGAATGTTATTCATAACATAAATCATTTTAAACGACAGAATTTCATTCATAACACAAATCATTTTATACAACAGATTGTGATTCAATCATTCATTTTATACAAAAGTATGTGATTCATAACATAAATCATTTTATACGACATTATATGATTCATAACATAAATCATTTTATATGACAGTACACGATTCATAACATAAATCATTTTATACGGCAGTATATGATTCATAACATAAATCATTTTATACTTAAGTGTGTGATTCATAACATCAATCATTTAAAACGACAGAATGTTATTCATAATATAAATCATTTTATACGACAGTATGTGATTCATAACATTAATCATTTTATACTATAGTATATGATTCATAACATAAATCATTTTATACGACAGTATATGATTCATAACATAAATCATTTTATACGACAGTATATGTTTCATTCCATGAATCATTTTATACGACAGATTCTTATTCATGACGTCAATCATTTTATACGACATCATAACATCAATCATTTTATACAACAGTATGTGATTCATAACATAAATCATTATATACAACAGTATGTGATTCATAACATAAATCATTTTATATGACAGTATATGTTTCATTACACGAATCACTTTATACGACAGTATATGATCCATAACATGAATCATTTTATACGACAGAATGTGATTCATAACCCTATTAATTCCAAAATCCACAAAAGTTATCTCTTTTTATTCTTATGAATATTTTTGGTAATTGACTACTTCCGATGTCTTCTATGTCTTAAATCTATTTGAATTTCGATTATGTTTTCGTGAAATCTGAATATAAATCTTGGAAGCGGATATAAACCCACTTTCCCGACATCCGATCGAGCTTTTTATTATGTAAATACAGCATAAGAGTCCCAACCGCCTGGAGCCAGTGAGACTACGGCATCCCCAATTGGGGTATGTTGTGAGGCTGAAGGTAGTGGGGAGGGAAAGGAGATGTGGAAGAGGAAGGTGGGGGAGTATGGCTATTCAGATCTGGTCACCAAACACACCAGAACGCTACTGAGAGTATCTACCGCTTGGGAACATGCCGCAAATGTACTATCTATTTTTTTCAATTAATAAATTGCGAATTAACACAAATTCATCAATTAAAATTTACCTTCGCACGCCGGGATTTGAACCCGCGACCTTCGAATTAGAGGCCGTCAAAACTGAAACCCGCCAATTAGACACGTTGTCGATGACAATGCAGTCTGTCAACTTTTGGCGTCAACCACGCACACATACGCGGACCGGAACGCATTTCTCTGAAATTGGATGACATTAAAGCAGTGAAGAATACAGGTAAGAATTAAAAATCGGTCTTACCCAATCGGCATTTGGCGCAGTTTTTAGCACGGTTAACTCGGTTAAGTCCCTTTTAAGGACGACATGCGACAGTTCAATCCTAAGGCAAACCATTTTTTTCTTTCTTTTAAAATGGCTAATAGACGGTCCAAGAGATGGCACAACTAGGTCGAAATTTAAAAATTGATGTACTCGTAAGTAGTAGCGAAAACTTGTTTTTACGGCTTGATTTTATTATACCATGAAGATGTCTCAATCATTTCTTTTTTCAATTCATAAACACTAAATCGTTTACAAAATATTCAATTATCTTTGAAATTAAAGCAAACCCGACGCCTTGAACCACTCGACTACAAACAGGATCCAATTCAAATTAGTATTGTTTATTTTGTTACAATTATTTGTGTTAGCTTCCAAAATTTATATTGCTTATAAAACCCCCGCATTCGACCAAAACCAACAACTAACAACCGAATTCAGCAACAAATTTTCCCTAAGATCATCTGTTTCAGCTGCAATAGTGTATTTATTGACTTAACCGCTAGATAAGTCCCATTCCGAGGGTGTTTGGGAAGAATTATGGGAGCAATAGCCGATGGGAATGTACCAATAAGATCCGGCGTATATCTCGTGACCCGGACTTAACCTTTTGAACTCCGCAAAAGTAATCGACAACGTTTCGAGTTGAACGCGCGGCCGAAAATAAATACCGATGTGAACGAGGGTTTAATAAGAAGTTGGGAGGGTTTAATCGACGTGTTGTATCTCGCGAGGGTTAGGCAGATCAGAAAAGGTTTTTTCGATTGCTTAGTGGTTGAGATAGGTAGTAGGGGTGTCAAGGAGGATAGAGTACCATTAAGTGAATTGGAAAGAAGTCGAGGACACCCGTGGAAGACATGGCATTTTAAAAAAAAAAATTTAAATTCCACACAGGAGGCCCTTAGGAAAATAATTTCCCTAAGGGTATGAGGGGTGGGTATTGAATTCGAATCTGGAGTTTGTGAATCCATCCCTCCCACTGTGGTGCAAGGCGACGGATCAAAAGAAGTCAAAAGGATCTCCCCTTAACCGACTCCTCCCGATCCGACCTGCCACGTAGTTGTAGGCAGACGCACCAGGACAAACCTCACTCCGTAATACTGGGCACTCCTGCTAAATCACCAAACGTAACTTACCACTTGGGGTGACCTATGTCAGAGATGTTTGTAATCCAATAAATGGTACTGTACCTGCTTACCTATGAAGATATATTGAAGATTACAATAAATGGTTTAGTTAAACGTACTGGTACGTACATATGTAAAGCCACTCAGCATCTATTCCTCTATTCCCTGCTGAATCAGCGAGCCCTCCATCGCAGATAAAATCCATGCAGTCGACTCTTTTGATTTATTGCCAAAAGATAAATCTTATTATGTCATACTATGCTAGGGAGTGTAGTGCATGTAAGTCTTGAAACACAATAAATAGAAAATATTTTAAATATTGTTTACATATGTACTTACTCACTCGCTAATAAACGCGTTACACGTATATACATATGTGCGATAGTCGCGTAGACCATCAACACGTGGGTCAGATTATAATTGTAATAATCTAGGCAGGTATGTGCTTATGTGAATTAAGGCGATGCACTACGTCGTGTAATATTTTAAATTGAGCCGCTATCAATAACAAGCCTTACGTAGATGGCGATAAGGTTTAAATTCCCGCTTAACACCATCCGCTTGTTTTGATTTATACAAGAAAAAAACATGGCCAAAAACTGTCTCTTATTTTATTTTGTGGATTTTCAGGCATAAATATTTAATTTTTTTCCGATCATTTTATAAATAACTTAATTTGCCACATTATAGAATAAAATCATAACCGAAAATGGGTTCGTAAGTAGAAGATTTTGAACTTTAAAGCAGTTTTCATAGGCCTTATACATTATTTTTTCTGGGCTTATAAAAAGACTTATATAAAAAATACTCGATTATTTCAAAGGTCAAGATGTATTCTACTCGCAGTATTTAATTAAAGCATTTGAAACATTTCTAGGCGACAAAATTTTCAAACCAAAAATACGTGATTTTGCATAACTACGTATGGCATCGCCTTAACGCTAAGTTCGCTGACCAAAAGGATAGGTACTCGCAAATGTGACTTACGATTTTGGTGAGCGCTCGTATGGTGGAGAAATTCACAGGCACCCGGAGAGGATTGCACTAATTATAACTCATAGCGTGACGTAACATTGAACTGATTATAATTCCGGATAAAGTTCGAAGTAACACATCGGTTATGTTCACGGTAAGGTGTTATTGACAACTGTCATTCAATGACAGTTTCGTTACGGCGCAGGCGCGGGCGGCATGATTCAACTCAAAGCCACACTGCGCCGATTCAAACTGTTAAAATTTGAATCCTAGCCTCCTTATTGGTTGGAGCGGAAAAGGCGTCAAAACAATTCATCGTCACGAAACAACATATGTCATATCAATAAGCCCTACTTATAAGTGTTTTTTGTTTTTTTTTAAGTTAATTGTATACAACTGATAATATGTATATAATAACATGCAAACAGTTTAATTACCCAGATGCAATGATAGCCATGTTGGATGGCGTTATAAGATGTCTGCTGGAGTATGCTAGCGGTGTGTGGACTCGCACCAAACTAAATATTTATTTATTAAGTTTCATATAGCCAAAATAAAACCAATTATGGATTTCTTCCTTGTGACTTTACCTCCAATAACCCAGGACCCTTGGAACCAAGGACCCTTGCCTTGCCGGGGCACTTTTTATCGGTATCTTTTTTCCGATTTTTCTGTTTCAGATTTTCGTTCAGGAATCGCTAATATTGTCTTCATTAATTAAATATTACAACTTGAGGTTTCACTCACTAAAGTTTTTCCAAAAAATAAATATTCATCCTACACTTGCAGAAAAGTCAATAGATGTCGTACATTAAAAAATAAGATGTTTATCTAAATACGCTGTCTAGATTTCATTTAGTTCGGGTTGAATCTTGCGATCATACATAAAGATAGTGGCCAGTAAAAATGTGTGGTGAGAAAAATGAAGATTTTATATTTATTGAAAGTAGAGAAAAGTCGAGCAAAGCCTGGTACACGTCAGCTAGTTACTTTATAAAAATATAAGCGTAAACCAATTCACTAAATTGATAAATAATTTCATTTTTATTATAAAAAAATGAACGCATATAAGAACCAAATTTATTTGTGACATTTTTCTTGACGACCGTACCTCGCCAAGTGATTTTTATGCCTTTAAATGATGATATGACTTTTTTGACTTATATATATTCTCTTAAGAACGAACATGGCCATTCTGGTATCAAAACTGGTTTCCAGACTTGCTTACACTGCTCCTCATCCGGATATCTTCGAATTCATCTCATTTTCGGAAAAGTTCGGTTAAGTTCGGCCAACATCGTAGTACTCCCGAAATCTCGGGCCGGGAGATTACCACCGCTGGCACACTTCCAAATCAAGATATGGCCCGTTGCATCGGGTTGCGGGGAAACCTAGCCATCAGAGCACTAGTCCTAGTTGTGTTGTAGTGTGCCGCTGAAGAGAAACCAAAAGAACGTTGTGAACGTGATCGTGTGTAAAATAAGCTCGATTTTTCCTTACTCCGGGTGAAATTAAACAAACATAAAAAACCGAATGCTTTATTAAAATATTATCTCCACACAGGAGGCTCTGAGGAAAATGATGAGCTGTGTGGAGCTGGTCTTTTTATGTAAAGGAAAGCGAAGAAGTTCTGCGAAGGATCAAATGTATGATGAGTGGGTAAGGATCTGCGGGTCAGTGTGTCCAGGAGTGACGGAAGTATCCATCCCTCTGCGTTAAAACCTAGCGTTCTCGTTGGATCGAGAGTCAGACTGGAGAAGACAAACTTTTTCCCTCAACCGCCACCAAATGTGGCGAACCTCACAGATCCAATGAATGATTCCCGTGACCGACTTACCCATACCCGCCTCCCAAATTTGATTTGGCATTCTTGTACAAATTATCAATCTCATTGACTTTTCTGTGATCTCAAACGTCAACATTTCATAGACAATTCACCTATTACACTTTCCGGCAGCGATATCATCCCAAAAACAACAGTCAAACTTCTCGGTGTCAAATTAGATTCAGACTTTTTGTTTAAAAGTCAAATAAATAGGACTGTAAGCACCGGTTTTTTTCACCTAAGACAACTCAAGTCTGTCGGAAGAAACCTTCCTACAGAAGCAACAAAACTACTTATCAACTCCTACGTAGTCTCACGTCTCGATTACTGCAACAGCATTCATGCCAGCCTTCCAAAATATCAAATTGACAAACTTCAATCAGTGTTTAATGCAGCAGCACGGCTCATAACCGGGGTTTCAAAATATTCGCACATTTCAGAACACCTTCGTAACCTTCACTGGCTCAAGTGCCCTGAAAGAATCCAGTACAAACTGTGCTGGATGGTGTTTAAATCCATCAATGAAATGGCCCCACCCTACATCTCTGAACTATGCGTCTCGGAAAACACTGGTCTGAGGCAGTCAACTCTTAGATCTGCAACATCATCAGCTGTAGGCAGACTGATAGAACCTAAGCGCAAGCCAAATACTAAGTTTGGTGATCGCGCTTTCGGAGTATCTGAAGATCCATAACAAGTCAAGAATTCAGGTCTAAACTAAAAACTTACCTTTTTAAGCTGTCGTACCCTTAAATTAAATATACCATTCCTAAGAGAAAGTCCAGTTATATTCAAATTTTCAATTGAGTCCTAAATCCTGTATCTAAATTTCGCCAATAAACAATTAGAAAATGTTAATTAAGTGTTAATCTCAAGTGACCTACCAGGTAAGTATTGTACTGTATATGTTCTCCATAAATAGTTAAGTAATAACATAGATCACTGTAGAAATGTATTATAAGTTTGTACAGCGCCCTTGAGGTGTTTTTGCACAAAAACGGCGCTATACAAGTCATCCAAGTATTATTATTATTATTATCTATGAATCCAAAGACATTAGTTAAATTTGCCACAACCGTTTTCTTTCATAACGGTTTAGATCGCACTTCTTGGGATTATATGTTCAGTGTAGTGTGCAATTGCTTTTGTAGCAAGAACAACAACACGTCAAGGGTCGTTGGCCGATTTTACTCTAATGCAGTAAAAAAATGTGTTTACTCTAAAGGCTGTTTCTCATTGTCGCTTCGCAGGGCCTTCGCTGTCAGAAGTGCATATCTACATTGTAAGCTATGTTTTAATGGCTATACAGCACAAGACTCTCAACTCTCTCGTGCAATGACAAATATATGCAACCCAAAAAGAAGCCTTGAGTAAATCACGTTTGAAGATTTCAACAAACCTGTCTCTCTATATGACTCAGTAACCTACCTCTCACAATAAATATCAAATAATTGGCGCAGCCGGTACGTTTATACTGGCGATATTATTTCCATATATAAAACCTGTTTTTTTTAAATAAATGCTGCCAGATTTACAAATCCTACAATTAAAATATCTCGTGATTCATCACTGGTCTACGCTAGTAGTATTCTATAAATCGGTGTATCAATATAATAAACTACATTAAGATGAGAACCCTGTGATAATTATATAACTCAGTTACCTACCTCTCATACTACAAATTAAATAATTTTGGCGCAGCCGGTAAGCTTATATTAGCGATAATATTATTATTTCCGTAGATATACAACATGTTTTATTTTACATAATATACTTTTAATATTTTTAAGTCCTTCGATTATCTTAACATCTAAGCAGGTACATAAATAACTATCGTGTCTTGCCAGATATAAAAAATATATTTCGTTTTTTACGCACCGCGCTGGACGTGCTTTGAATATGACAGACCTTTTTCTCCGTCTACTGGTAGACCAATTTACTTTTCAAAATGTGCTACCCTTTTTTTATTCTCATCTTACCTCTTTTTTCACTCCATTTCTCTATTTTCCCCCAATGCCTCCTAGATCAGGGGTACCCAACCAAAGGCACACAGTTGTGTGTTACTAAAAAAAATCGTAACTTCCGCACAATATGAGTTAATCATTCTAGATTTTATTTCAAGCGGTCCAATGTGATTAATTTAATTGTTAAAGGATTCGAAAGATATATCCCTGTTTATCAATGCCAGTTACTTCCCAAACATCCCCTTCCTTATCTCCTTCCCCTCCCCATTACCTACAGCCTCACAACATACCCAAGTTATGGATGGCGTAGCTTAACCCTTTCAATACCAGAATTCTTCCTAAGGAACATAAAGAGATTTTTTTTGATATGTTGCAATCTTTATTCCAGCGATAAAATACCGTAAGTATAGCGGCAGATCCCGTTTTGGCTTTTTCGCGTATCCATTATTATTTATATGTTTATTTATCATCTTAATATTTATTTATAATAATAACAATAATAATGTTTATTTCAGCTGGACAGAGCGGTGTGTGCAATGCTCTGCCTGCCATAAAAGTTTAAATTTAAGTTAATACATAAAAAATCAATTTAGAAATAAATAAAAGATGAATAAATTGATGAACACATTAGGACTTTATGGTGGCTTGAGTGAAATTCTCCATCTCTGGTGTAGAGGCGCTCCCTGTCACTGGGCAACGGCCTGGACAAGAATGTTGTCCGATCTCTGGTAGCGCTGACTCGTCCCGGCTATTCTGTGGGAACACATAACACAGGCTACACCAAAAATTTCCAAATAATTATTCAAGTTCTTGTCAAGCATAAAACATGGTATATACGTGGAAACAAAAGTGTAGTACTGAAAGAATTAACTATCGTCTTACCTTGACGTACCTACCTAAATGTTTTAAGAAAAAATTGGTCATTTCGTCTATTAGTGAAATGTAATTCAGTAAATTTCGCCCCCTTTAAAGTTTGGTTGGCCACCCCTGTCCTAGACGTTTTATCAGCCTCGAAGCGGCAGGAAAGACAGACAATTCCACGTCGAAATGGTGACCGTTGCCAAGACGTTTTATTTTCATTTTTTAAACTATTTTATTTGGAAACCGAGCCAAATATTTTGTGAGTTGCATGTCGAGAATTGGAAACAGATAAATCTTTATGCACGCAAAGATTAAATGCAATTCTGACTGTGCTCGCAAAACTCGAAAAGTAGTCGACCGATATCGCTGAAAATTTAAAAGTTTGTTGTTATTAGTGCCAGACGTGTTTAGAGATGTTTAAATAATAGAATAAGTCGGGTACAAATTTGGGGTTAACAAATCTCATAGATGCTGCGCACTCAGGCAGCTAGTAGATTCCCGTGGTTTGCGGGTCTACCGCTCTGGCGCCACTAGTATTTTTTGTATGAACCTAAGAAATATGAAGAAAGGTCCCATAGGTGCTGATATCCATAACGCACCTATGGGATTTGGGATTCATTTCAGACTTGTTCTTGAGCAGTACGAGTATCATTCGGACTGGTGGATTTTGGTGGAGTCCACTTAATTCCATATTTCCATTGACTCCGGTCAGTTGGGATTATTGATATACTCTTATTAACTCCTGGATCGTGAGCGGTATTTAAATTAAAAACACGTGTATTTATAATCTTTTATGTAGGCACCTATACCATCATGTATGTAATTTTCCTTTGCCATACTAAAAATAAATGATCCCGCATATAAAAATGATGGTCCCATTTCACGAAGGATCACCATTTGCATCCTAATTCGCGCGTAACATTTAAAGGTACTCCATTAAATTTTAATTTAAATTCGACACTTACAAAATGGCTGCCACGCTTTTATGCTAATATGAGCCCGCGACAATTCACAAACCGGCGTTTATTTAACCCTTTCAGACCTGAATTAAAATTAGCATGTCGTAAAACATAACTTGACGGCCTCCACGGTTGAGTGATTACGATGCTTGGTTACCAATCCGGAGTTGGCGGGTTCAAGTTCCTGTGTGCGCAATTGATTTTTATTTGTTAATTTGTGTAATTTCACATTTTATTAATGAAAAATAATATTTATAGTATATTTGCGACACGTTTCAAAATGGTATTCAAAATTTGTTTGAAATTGCTTTAGCTGTGTTAAGTGACAAGATCTGAATAGCTAGGTACTTCACCACCAGTCTCACAACATAACCCGTTTGGAGACGCCATAGCCTCACTGGCTCCAGACGGTTAGGTTAGGTTAGGTTAGGTTAGGTTAGGTTAGGTTAGGTTAGGTTAGGTTAGGTTAGGTTAGGTTAGGTTAGGTTAGGTTAGGTTAGGTTAGGTTAGGTTAGGTTAGGTTAGGTTAGGTTAGGTTAGGTTAGGTTAGGTTAGGTTAGGTTAGGTTAGGTTAGGTTAGGTTAGGTTAGGTTAGGTTAGGTTAGGTTAGGTTAGGTTAGGTTAGGTTAGGTTAGGTTAGGTTAGGTTAGGTTAGGTAAGGTTAGGTTAGGTTAGGTTAGGTTAGGTTAGGTTAGGTTGTATGGATTTGTAGTATCTGCCGTGGGTACCTTGCGTGTTACACACAAGGTTTCTCCTAATTCTTTTTTTATAAATATTCCTTATCCTTCACAGGATTTTCTTTAATTTCCATCTATTTCATTTATTTCTTTAATTCTTTTGTTGATTTTTTCTAAGTACGCTATGTATATTTCGCTTGTTTTTTTCCGTTTCCATATGTCGGTCCTATTCTCTTCAGTGATTCCATGGTTTTCTAGTTTGTAATTTAATTTAAATCTGTCTACATCAAAAATTGTACATTTTTCTAAAAGATGGGTACTGTCCTGAATAGAAGTTTTGTCACACGGGCATTTGTCATCGTCTATTATCTTGAAGCGTTTCAGGTATTCTTTGAAGCATCCATGTCCTGTCAGCATCTGTGTCGCATGGAAGCTATTTTCCGCGTGTTTTCTCTTTTGAATTGCTGCGTAAATATCTGGGAAGTATTTCTTAGTTATTCTGCCCGTGCTTTCTTCCATATATCTGATATTCCATTTTTCTTCCGTCTCTTTCTTTAATGTTATTTTAGTGAAACTTGGAGGTACCTTACTGTAGTCTGGACACTTTTTCAGTAATCTTCCCTTCTTTGCTGCCGCATCTGCTTTTTCATTTCCCTCTAAGCCTTTGTGGGCTCTAACCCATTGAAATTTTACCCGGTTGTTATTTTCACGGCATGTTTCTAATTTTCCCAAGCACTCTCTTGCTATATCGTTCGTAGTTCTCTCGTCCCTTAATGTTTCTAGTGATGATTTGCTGTCTGAGTTTATAGTTATATCTTTATCTATTATTCCCTTCCTTTGAACCCATTCTATGGCTTTTTGAATTGCTAACATTTCTGCTTGGTAAACGGTGCAGTAGTCTTCTAATTTAAATGATTTTGACACCCAATCTTTCCCATTTACTTTTATTACTACTCCTGCGCCCACTTTACCGTCCTGTTTGCTTCCGTCTGTATAAATTTGTATGGGATCCTCGTTAATTTTATTTCCATTTTCTAACTCGATTTTTATATTTTCTTTCACTATTTTCCCTGTCAGCTGGTAAGAAGTGAGCGGGTATTCCTCTTCTGTTTATTCTGTAGATATTTTTAATTTCGGCTATTTTTAGATCTATTGGTGGTGTTCCTGCTAAGGCTAAAGCTGAGGTGGTGGAGATTGTTCTATACCCCTTACAAATTCTTATTGCGTATTGACGTTGAATACTTTCTAGTTTTTTCCTATTTCTTACTCTTTTACACGTATCTCCCCAGACCCCTGATCCGTACGTAAATAACGGCACGATTGCCCCGTCGTATATTGTCTTTAAAATTTCTGGTGATAGTCCCCACGTCGGTTTTGCCGCTCTGCATAAGGCTTTAAAGATGGTCGAGGTTTTACCGCAAATATATTCTATGTGTTTGTCCCATCTAAGCTTGTTATCGATTACCATACCCAAAATTTTTATTTCCTTTACTGGATTTATCTCCTTTCCGTTCATGTTGACGTTTATGCTTTTTTCCTGAGACTTGCTCATTACCATGATTTGTGTTTTTTTTTCCGAGAATTCTAATTTTACTTTTTTCCCCCAATTGCTCACTTTTTCTAAAGCTTTTTCCGCCGTTTCTTTTGCGGTTTGTGGATTTTTCCCGTTCACAATCAAAAGTACATCATCAGCGTAGGCTTGGATGTAGACATCTGGACCGAGGTCCATTTGAAGGAGTTCGTCCAGCGAAACATTCCAGAAAATTGGCCCGCCAATCGATCCTTGAATACAACCTTTGGAAACACATTTCTCACTTGAGTGGTTTCCGTGCCTTATTCTAACTTTCCTGTCTTCTGTATAGCTTCTTACTAAGGCAACAAGGCTGGAAGGACATTTTTTTTCTATGAGTTGTTTTAACAATTGTGACCACCATGCATTATCGAAAGCTCCTTTAATATCGAGCGATATGACGATTACTTCGTCAGTCTTTCTTTCCATTTTACTTTTAATGACTTCCACTGCATCGTACATTGCGTCTTCTGCTGACTTTTGTGAGGTGAATCCGTATTGTTTTGGGCTTAGTTTCTTCCCTTTGCCAAGGTTCCATTTTATTCTGTCAACCAGGATTTTTTCAAATAATTTCCCTAGAACCGGGAGAAGTCCAATCGGCCTGTAGTTTTCAAGACTGCTGTAGTTGTTCTTTCCTGGTTTGGGTATGATGATTATGTTTGCTTCCTTCCATATTTTTGGGAAATATCCTGTGTCAAAACATTTCTGTCATTATTTCTGGGAAGCTATCATTGAAGCAGGTTAGAATATCAGAAGTGATCCCATCTGCCCCAGGGCACTTCTTCGGGTTCATCGATCTGAGGGCGTTTTTTACCTCTTCTTTAGAGATTTGTGGTTCTTGGTCGACTGTTGTCTCTTGCGTTGCTTTTATTCTTATTTTTATTTGTTCCGGTGTTTCATTTATCACATTGTCATCTGGAAAGAAGTGTTGAAGAATTTCCTTGGCAGTATCTTCAGGGTTATTGTTTTTAAAAGTTGATGTTGGCGCTCTGTTTGGTGGGTTCGTGAGGACTCTATAGATGTTAGACCAGGTTGTTTCCTTCGTTTGCTTTTGGCAGAAGTCTTTCCAGCTACTGGTTTTTGACTCTCTTAACTCATTTTTAAATTTTTCTTTGGCTTCCAGGTATTTGGGTAACGTCACCTCAGATCTTCTTTGTCCGCATGAATTCTGAAGTTTTCTTTTTGCAGAGACCAGCTCCGATTTTAAAAGTGTAAGTGAGTCAGACCACCATGGGCAATTTTTTCGTTTTCCTCCGGGTTTTGGGTTAGACCTTTCGCAGCTTGTTTTGATGATTGAAGAGATAGTCTCGACCTGTTCTTCAAGGATTATTGGGTTATTGGAAAGGATGGGGTCTTCAATATTAATGTTTGCCTTTTGCAGCATTTCTTTTGCGACTTTTTTAAACTTGGTCCAGTCCGCAAACTTTGTTCTATACCTTGTTGTTGTTGATTCAGGAGGCATTATTGTGTCTGATATAATCATCGCTATAACATTGTGATCAGATAAACCTGTCTGTTCCACTCCCCAGTTTGTTACTTTGTCCATTATGTTGTTGGAGCAGAAGGTAACGTCTATGAAGGATGTTAAATGTTTGCCGGATCTCCAAGTTTCAAACGTTGGAGTGCTGCCGTCATTTAATATGTGAGCGTCTAGCGCTGCTATTGTCTCTGCAAGTTCCTCGCCTCGTTTATCTGTTTTGGGGCTACCCCACCACGAGCTTTTTGCGTTGAAATCACCGCCTATAAGAATGCTCTTGCCTTTTGTTATGTTTTCTTCATTCAGTTTGGTGATTGTATGTAGCTGGGGTGCTAGAGAATGGTTAGGTTAGGTTAGGTTAGGTTAGGTTAGGTTAGGTTAGGTTAGGTTAGGTTAGGTTAGGTTAGCTTAGGTTAGGTTAGGTTAGGTTAGGTTAGGTTAGGTTAGGTTAGGTTAGGTTAGGTTAGGTTAGGTTAGGTTAGGTTAGGTTAGGTTAGGTTAGGTTAGGTTAGGTTAGGTTAGGTTAGGTTAGGTTAGGTTAGGTTAGGTAGCAGTTGGGACTCTTGAGCCGTAGACGCGTAATTGACACCTTGTACAATTATTTTAATTTTTTTGTAATATATTTTTTCAAAGTTCAGTAGTAGTAGACGTTTATTTGAAAGAACAGTAGATCTGTTACAAATATTCTAACAGACTGAATTTTAGTTTGGACCACAGACATATGAATATTAATAGATGAGAAGTTGAGGACGAGGGGTTAAATCAAGAGTTGCGGGACGCAGGGAAGAAAGCTGACTGTGATTCGTCAATAAATCAATCTGACAGTAAATAGGCATCTCGCATTATGATATCACCATTTAGTTCTTAAAAGTAAAATCTGCTTTTGAATGAATACACATTTTTACATGGGAGCGCAAATTACTCGCCACGTTATGAACAAATTTGCGAAGTCCAAATTCGGCAAAATAAATTTCTTCTATTTTCAGAGTCGAATATTTCGTTTATGTATTTAGTTAAGACACTTTTATAAATGTTCATAATTTACTTCCCAGCAACCAACCAGCTTTGTGTTTCGCGTCCAGACGTATCCCTATGTGATAGTATATGTTTCTACAACTGATACATATTATACGATGTGAATATGCTTAAAATAAAGTAAAATAATGCTTAAATATGGAATGTAATACGACAATTGGGTTTATTCTCTTTTTCACATATATTTTTACAAGTTTTCATAGCACAAGTCACCATTTTGCCGTGTGATTTCGTAAAATGAACCGATGATGCCTCGACCATAGTTCGCACAAGAATAATGACGTCACGTTTTCTAAATTCACTTGAGGCCATACGCGAGCACAGCCGGCTCCAATGGAACCGGTATGAGGAGTGGGGAATAATACGCTTTTAATCACTTAGGGCAGGTCTACTAATATTCATATGTCTATGGTTTGGACTGTAATAATAATAGCACACAAAGCCAGTATTGCCAATAATTCGGAAACGAAAACCGCTATTTTGTATTCCCTCTAGATAAGTAGAATTTTTTTAATATCTATGCATTTTCAAATATAAGCACGGTATGGGTATGAAAGTGTTAATTCTAGCGCAGTGCTTTAATATCTCACGTATATGGTACACAACACGTGCTTATAGTGAATTAGTCCTGGTAGAAGGTTTTATTTTCATTTGCTGCGGTGCGAAAAATTTAAAATATACTCACGCAGCTATTTTTCGTGTTTTAACAAGGTTTTTTATTGGTTACTTTGAACGATTGATGCAATTTTGAAGCGTAGTAGAGATGGGCATGCTCGAAATGTTTTTATTGAATTCGAGTGTGATTTCGAATCGGTGTCGATTTGAATATCGAACAATATACTGTACGTGCGAGTTATTATATTTTGATCAAGTGTCGGAGATATTTGCTATATTACTGAGAATTTGTTTGATGGTTTAAATGTCTTCGCTATATACAGGGTTCTCCAATAAGAGGTGTTATTTTGAATAGCCCGCTATTTCGGTAGACGTTACTTTTGAAACTGTCATTTTTGACATTTGACAAGAAGAAACTACGCCATTAATAAAAATGGAACGATACTAACTAAATAACTTCAACAACGTATTGAAATTATTAAAATTCACTTGAGTGAATCAAATGCAAATCATCTTGTGTGATGAGGCCTATTTCCACCTCGGTGGCTTCGTCAACAAGCAAAATTGTCTCATTTGGGGCTCGGAAAACCCAACAGTTAGTGTTGAAAAGCCTCTTTATCCTCAACGTGTGACTGTTTGGTGCGGTTTATGGTCCGGCGGAGTCATTGGATCTTACTTTTTCGAAAATGAGGCTGGAGCAACAGTTACAGTGAATATTTTGCTCTATCGAGAGATGATTAATGATTTTTATGGCCGGAATTGGATGGTATTGATCTGTACAACGTTTACTTCCAACAAGACGGCGCTACGTGCCACACAAGCAACGAAACCATTGATATTTTACGATTGAATATCAAAATAACACCTCTTATTGGAAAATCCTGTTTATATATATATATTGAAAATATGCCGTGTTTTCTTAAGATATCTAAATCGACGTTGTTCTTATCCTAAAGGTAAATTCTATTTACTTGTTTCAAAAACAAATATTTTATTTCAAGTGCTTTAGAAATAGGTGGTTTGATTAAGAGCTTATTTAAAAAAAAATGTTTTCAATTTATCTTGGAGTTGATATTTCCATTGTAAAAATGTTTCCGAAACGGATAGTTACCAAATCAATTACTGTTTAAATATTTCGTTTTGATCTTCGGTATGTTGAATAGGAATTGTTATGTATAAGTCTGAATAGATATTAAATAAATTATGTACATGTTTAGGTCTAGAGAATCGATATATCGGCTGTAAAAAAATTTCTGTATTCCATTTATCAAAAGAATTCGAACAGTTGAAACTATAATTTTCACATAATTAAAAAGGATTGAGTCTATAGATACTCTCTTGTACCTAGATTGCATGCAGTTGGCAATACTTTCACAGAAATTGTTGATGTGTTCAACTGCACGGAATATAACCTCAATAATAATATTAAAAATTAAGGTTAGCATAATATTATTCTTCTGCAATAAGTTTATTAATAATTTAAATAGCAAATTTAACTTCATGATTACGGTTCGATTTAATATATAAATACGTATAATAATAAATCATTTTCATTCCATATCATGTCACACTTTGAGAATCTTCTAGGAATCACTTGTTTTCCAGATTATTTCCTGTTTGTGTCCACACCACTCGATTATTTCAATTGTGAAATTATTTTTTACTTTTTTTTAATTTCTCGAAATGTTACTTTTCGATTTTGCCCATCACTATTAGTCCTTAACAATTCTCACACTGCGATTTCGCGACCGATTAACATCTCTACAGGATGTAAACCATGTCACGTTTTCGCGGGCTTATTCAAATAACTGGAACGTTTTTAACCGTTAAAAGAATTGTACAGTTATAAATCTACAGTTAAACAGTTTCATTTTGTTTATTTTTTACTGGCTGAAAAATCAAGTTATTTTTATTCAAATTTTGAAAATGTCATTTAACATAATTCTCTGTTCAAATATTACAAGTTGTTCAAACAAACTGTTCGAACTTTAAAAATGACACTTAAATTCAAAACGAACTCGATTTCTAAAGTTAATTGAACCGGAGTAACAAACACACAGCGGAAATTAGTATTTTCAATTATGTTTAATTGTGACATTAGCGCCAAATTATCATAAATTTCCCTATGACATTTCTGTACTCCTGATATTTTGTTTCTGTCGACAGGATCACATTTTAACGTTTATTGAAAGAAAAAAATCACGGGTAGTCTGAATTTTCGACAACCAGTTCCAATTTTTAAAATGGTATTTAAAATATTTTTCTTTTGTTATATCTGTCTTACTTTGCAGATTTAAGGGTTGGTAACTCTTTGTTAAAAAAGTAAAAGGTTCTACTTTTGATTGTGTTTATTCACGTTACAAATAATAGGTCTGGATTTAGCTACACTGTTCGAGAAGCTTGTTCCCTGTCACTATAACCTGACAAAGCATCTGTTACACTCTAGCGTCATCTGACGGACTCTGGGGTAAGCTTTATGACTAGCGCCATCTATCGCTTAAATATTCAACTTATTACAGTACATCACATGTTCAAAATATTATATTATATTTAGGTATTATATTATATGTGAAAATTATACTTAATATCAGAGTAAATCCGAGTTTTTGAGTTCATTGAGCCGGAATTAGACACTCGACTGAAATTTGTATTAATTTTGGATTAATTGATTTTCCTGTTCGCGTGTTCTATTTTCTGTCAGCAGTGAGTGAGTTATTGCATGATGTAATTTTAATTTCTGGGTGATTTTTTTTTAGGATAATATAATGAATAAATGTGAATTCGCTTTCCTGAAAATTTTTTCACATTGAGATCAAAGGTAATACCTACTAAAAGTGTTTCAAAATATTCAATCGTTAATTTTATTAGGATATTTGTGGCTCATTCCACAGTGAAAGATACTGTCAGTATCGCCGGGTGTAAGGCCACCATTCAGAATTGAAATTTTGCTTGAATAAGTGGCCTTAGCCGTGTTTGGTGACTAGATCTAAATAGCCAGGTTCTCCCCCACCTTCCTCTCCCCCATCTACTTCCCCTCCCCACTACCTTCAGCCTCACAACATACCCCAATCGGGGATGCCGTAGTCTCACTGGCTCCAGATGGTTAGGAGCTGTTGAGACTTTTGTGCGATATTCACATAAAAAAGACGTCGTTTTTTCTTGATTCGGTCGAAACCGGATAGCAACTGCTCGATGAATAATATTATTAAACTTACCCGGTGGGTGATAAAATGGGGAGGAGAAAAAGATGTGGGAGAGAGAGAGTGAGAGATGGAGCAACCTAACCTCACTATTCAGATCTAGTCATTTAACGTACCTAAATATTTTTAAGTGAGCATCTATGACAGTGAAACATGCCGCATGCAATATACTATAATATAGATATAATTAGAGATTTTCACCCCCAAAAGTATTTTTTTTTATTTTTTATTTTTTTATTTTTTTTATTTTTTTTTTATTTATTTAATATTTGTATGTTTTTTACAATAAATATACAATTATACATATTATAAAGTGTTATAAAGGTAAATAATAATAGCTTTTCCTCACCATAAAGAGACGAGGCTCTTGTGTTTGGTGAGTGAATCCTAGCTCAATTATATGGAATCATGTAAGTAAGTAAATAATATATTTGCAAAACCAAAGGGATAAGTAAGAAATAGGCAAGATTTATCAATAATACAGTTTCAAGATTTGAAGGAAATAATAATAAGAGTAAGATATGGACTTTTATAGTAGTTTTAGGTAATTTTTTAATTTTATTTTAAATTCCTGAATATCTTCAATATTTTTTAGATATAATGGAAGGATGTTAAAATATGTTATACCTAGATAGAGATAGGTATTTTGTGTGTGCTTTGTATTAAGTTTTGGGATTTTGATAGTTTTTTGATATCTTGCTGATAAATTGAATTGTAAGTTATTTAACTGTATTTCTTTATAAATTTGTAGAATTGAATATTTTTTATATATATTGTCTATTGTGGGTACATTGAATATTGAAAAGAGAATCTCAGTAGAAAATTTGGATGGTTTTTTCCATATTACTTTAATTATCAATCTTTGAACTATTTTAAGTGGATTAAAGTGATTTATTTTTGGGGTATTATACCGTGTTTGCTACCCCTTCCTTTACCGAACATTTCGGACAGCATTACAGTGTCCATCATCAGGGCAGATGTGTGACAAATCTAAATTCTTTATATAGATATGCCACAGATAAAGTATATATAATAATAATGATAATGACACACATCTGCCCTGATGATGGATACTGCTGTAATGCTCTCCCAAACGTCGGCTAAAGAAGGAGGTAGTCAAAAACGGCATAATAACTCAAAAATAAATTACTATAATATTAAATATGTATTTTAAAAAAAAAATATTGTGAATTAACATAATTAATTTAATAACATTTATTTTAGAACCCCGGACCTCTGGATCCAAAGTCAAGATCATCTGTCAATGAATAAACCAGTTTTAAACTATTTACCTCTGTGTCCTGAGCCAAGGAACCTACTGCTCTGCCACGAATTTCGCCACTTCACCAACATCAAACAATTCCACATTTTCGTTTTAATATTTTTGATGTCGAGAGAATATATATTTTATGCAAAAAATAAGTGATTCTCAGTTTGGAAAGCGATGTATCGGCAATATCGTTTGGATTTCCGGCAGTAAGTTTTTTCACTCTCAAAGAACGGAAGTAAATAAAAAAATAAAATATACAATACGCTTGCGATACTCCGTTCCTTTGTAGGGCGAATTCTGTCGTACAAACTTGTGATGTGTTCCGCGATATAATTAAAAAAAAAAAAATTATATTTTTAGTTATGCTTTTTTTAGCGTTTTTTTAACCTTACAATGTATTTAACCTTCGACGAGCAAAGATGTCAAATTTAATTCAAAGATGTCAAATTGCGTGTGGGGTCACTGAGTTACCCCAACATGATAAGAAAAATTGAATCGTTTATATTTTAGCTGTTATTAGCATGCCAGTGAGGCCTTTAACTAGTAGGGGAAGTAAGGAAGTAGACTGAATACTGTAGGTATGATATCCCTGTTTACCTAGCAGGCGTGCCCGGGGTGAGTTTTGGCCATGTCTTGCGATGCGTCTGCCCACCAGCTGCATCGCAGTGGAAGGGATGTATAAATACATCCGTCATTCCTGGACACACTGACCTTCAAATTCCTACTCACCCCTTATGCTTTATTCCTTCCTAAATCTTCCTCTCCTTCATTCCTCTAAGAACACCATCCCCAAAGATGACATAGGTCTCGAGGAAAATTATTTTCCTGACGTATGAATCCGAATGAAGCTATAGTATTGCTGGGATCGACGCTTACCTTATCGATCCAGCATACTATTGGGGTGTCATGTTGGATAAAATAAAGATGGTTATATTTCACTCAATTTATGTTTATTGAATTAACATAAATATATATACGATACTAAATCAAAAGATTACCAGCTTGCCCGAACCAGTACCCAGCAGAGAATGGCGGTCACAGGAACCTCCACTCAGTAGTTAAGTAGTGCGCTATTATCCCTTCGCTGGGATACCATAGGAGAAAATATATTCTGTGGCTACTGAATGCGAGCGCGTGGTGACTGCCCATAAGGCAATCAATGTGTCAAGACAGAGTTGGGTTGCAGTCCATCCTCTCTGCCCACCCGTTCACGACGTTATTTATTTTATCCTAAGAAACACAGATTAGATCAGACCAAATCATAAGTATACAGTGGACACATAAGAATGTGTCCACTGTATACTTATGATTTGGTGACCGGATAACGGATGGGTTACATATGTAACTATTTAACCTAGTTTTTGCTTCATCAATGACTTTATACCATTTTTTTAAGGTGTGTTGAATTGTCATTGTGAGGAGTTATCATTGAACCTTATGATTTCATGCATCACTTTTATATAAAAGCGCCCTTAGCATATAAATAAATAAAAATATAATATACAGAAGCCATCACCTTTCAAGTCAAAACGTAATAAAATTACACGCCTGTAAAATCTTTACATACTATTATTATTATTATTCGTACGAAGGCTGCTTATATTTTTACTTGCGCCACCCCTACTTGCGGGGAGATAAAATATATTCGGAAATTCAATTATTTTGCCTAGCGTCACCCTTTATTCGCCACCAGCTGAAGCAAGTACGGGAAGATTGTACATATTTAGCGGTAAAATCAAGCCTGTTGGATATTTTATAAGTCCCAAGGGACCGGTAAACTGGGTTCTACCGATACTGTCAATAGACCCTGCGAACTGCGAAATCTATTATTATTTATTATATTTTTGATACGGACAGTAAAATTCGTGGTGGAATTTCATTATTATAATAATAAATTGAAACAATATTAAACTTTTTTTAAATTATTTTTGACGATTAAGCATACCACGGCCATCTTAAAACTTTTTGTACATATTTAATTTGGGATGCGGGTTTGAGTACCGCCGCTGCCATTCATTGGATAACCAACTGTGGTCTACGTTTGGTGATTTAGCAGGAGTGCTCGAGTTCATCAGATGAGGTGAGTTCAGATGCGCCTGCCCACCAGCTGCGTGGTGTGCCAGATTGGGAGAGGCTAGTTTGGGGAGACCCTTTGACCTCTCCAAGTTGAGGGATAGATTCATACGTCCGCCACTCTTGGACACACTGATCCCAAGATTCCTACTCCTCATACCTTTACCTTCCGGGAAGTTCCTCTCCTTCCTTTCCTTAAAAATAATACCCTCCACACCATTCCAAAACATGACATAGGTCCTGATTGAAATGATTTTCTCCAGGGCCTCCTGTGTGATGCTAACCCTAGATAACTAATCGCTCGTCGAGGCGACGACGCGCTACTCGGCGAAATTCGAAATCACCTACTTCCCCCCGCTCCCCGCTCCCCGACCTTGACTCTTTCATTACCTTCCTAATTTGAGTAAACAGTGCAGCACGTGACGCGATTGCGGCCACACGCATACTAGGACGTGCCCTATGACCATCTCGTCGTCCGCTGGACGAAACATTAGTTATAACAATAATTTTTATTTTTAAGGTACTTACATTCATATTTTCTTATATTTATTGTTAATGTTGGCGAATCTTCTACAATAGAAGCTCCGGTTCCATCTACGTCAAACGTGCCTAAAATTTGCTACCTGTGTCCATCCAAGGACCGGAGGATGACCAAACACCGTTGCACCAGATGTATAAAGGCTATTTGTGGTCCACATAATGTTGACATGTGTGGTCACTGTGTAGACTAATATTTTGATATTAATTTGTACTTAATTTTTTCATTATAAATCTTACTTTTGTGCCATGTAACAAGTTCCTATCTTAATTAAATATTTTTGATTTATTTATAGTGTTTTATTGCGTAGTCTACTCGACGAATGTGTAGTTACAATAAAAAAAAACAATGAAAACAGTTTAATTATCTAGGGTTAATGTAAAAAAAAACATATTATTAATTTCAAATTTAGTTTTTGATTTCTGTTACAAATTGAATCCTCATTTTAACGAAGACGCTCCTAGATGTCACAGTTTATAATTTTTCAAATTTATTAATAGTTGCAATTAGTTACCTGTTTCTACTCGAGCTTTGCTTAATCTTGGTGATAAATTGTCTAGTGCGGTTGCAACGTCGCGCGTCTGTACACAACCATTTACGAAACTAAGATTGGATCTCGTCTTATTCATAAACTCGGATATTATCTCATCGTGTTCTGCATCCAACATATCTGTGGAATTAATTGAATCCTTACAAAGTCGTAGGTAATATTCGGATCAGATGGTTTTGCTGATAAAGCATTTCAAGAGGCAAGACGTCGTATGTCATAATATTTCATTTTGAGATATTGTGCCGCAAAGTTTTATGTCTTCAATATATTTATTTTAGCAATATGTATTAAACATTCTACATACAATTATTATATAATGATTTTATATACATAATAATATTATTTGGATGATTTGTATAGCGCCGTTTTTGTGCAAAATCACCTCAGGGGCGTTATGGTTCCTCACTGGGGTGTCCTGTGCTAAGGCGGACTAAGGTGATTTTATTCTCCGCCCCGATAAACATTTATTGGATAACCGTCACCTCTGTTATCGGTAGCTACGTTTGGTTACTTAGCAGGGGTCGCCGGGTTGATGGGGTGGGGTTTGTTTCAAATCTTGGCTGTGGATGCATCTTCCGACCAACTGCTTGGCGGGCCAGATCGGGAGAGACTGGTTGAGGATGATATTTTGCCTCTCCAACAGGTTTTCTCCGAACATCGCCTTGTACCGCAGAGGGCGAGATGAATTCATATGTGTGTCACTCCTGTACACACTGACACCAATATTCCTACCCACCCCTTATACCCTTGCCCTCTTTCCTTTCCTAAAAAGAACCCTCCACACATCATTGCCAAAAATGATTTTCTTGAGTAAGTATAAAAAAAATTGAAAATCGGAAATTACCTGGCTATTCAGATTACCAAACATGGCTAAAGCCATACCAAGAAACGTTTCGATTCTGAATGGTTGCGTTTTATCAAAGACTAGACTTTACTAGAAAACGATGTGTAAATATTACGCGGCGTGTAAGTCCATAACAGTGAAAAACTTGACTTATTACCATTGGTTAAAGCGGGCCTTCAGGGAACCATGGAAGAGTAGACTCTTCCGTTGCGGGGTCTTTGGGGAACCAAGGAGGAGTGGAGAGGAGAGACGAAACCCTCTTCCATCCCGGGCCTTTATGTAACCAAAGAGAAGTGGAGAGGAGAGATGAGGCTCTCTTCCCTTTTGGGGCCTTCAGTGAACCAAGGGGGATTGGAGAGGAGAAATGAGACCTGGGAATCACATTGTGGAAACAGAAGACATGGTCACATATCCAATAACAACCCTGATGAACTTTATAAAAGGGATCGGTTGACTGTTAAAGGAATGAGGTAAAATGGGAGATAGCACAATCGGCCTATGGTCGAAGTGCTCACGGGAACTAAATGTAAACCGTCTCCGCTCAATAAAAAAATGGTTAAAACGGTCTTAAACTTGGTTCCAGGAGGCCGCCTTTACCACACCAACGTTAAGCGGGCGTGTAATAATCTAATTAGTAAAACGGTATAATCAATAATCTAATTAGTAAAACAAAGACAGTCATCCAGAGGTAGACCAAAGAACTCCTGGATGACCCAATGCTCCAAAATCCTACAAAGAAACGGCCTAGATGAAAGCGACACTCAGAACCGAAGAAGCTATAACCTGAGAACGAGAAGAGCCGACCCCAACAGCCTACCTAGGCAATGAGTTGGGATAGTGCTAGGAAGAAGAAGAAGAAGGTGAGAGTATCTACCATTCTCATAAACCTATGCATTATGCGTAGGTACTTCATTATGAAAGTCATGTTATGTTTTATTTTGACCAAGTGCAAGGAGTATTGATATAAAATATTGTTAATTTATTAAAAATCTGGTCGAATTATTCGTTTTTCTGTTAAAAAGGGACTGCAGGCCTACTCGTATAACGAAAGATGACAAATTTCATAACAAACTATCGGTAAAGCACTAATAAGTTATGAAGAAGTCGGAACAAGTGTTCTTAAAAATAAAGTCATTTAGATACTCACTTTTACCTGGATTACATACAGTTGGCAATAGATGTGATCAAATGCAAGGAATATAGTTACAAGAAGGTTATAGTAAAATTAGTTTTTTAATGATAAACTAATGTTTATAAAACAAGGTTTTATGCAAAGCATAAATCATAATAAATAATTATAAGCAATAATTAGTCGCATGAAATATCAATACAAATTGAAAATATCTCCCGAGTAAAAATAAATGCCGCCAACAGGAATTGAACCCTAATTATTGCTCGTAATTATTTGTTATCATTTGTGCTATGCATAAAACGTTATCTTATAAACATTAGATTATCATTAAAAAAATAATAATATTTGACAAGTCGAAAATATTTCACCAATAAATGAAGATATAATATGTCTAGACGCCATCTAGTGAGAAATTTAGCACTAACAAAGCCTTTCCTACAAAAATAAAGTTGGTTGTTTACAGGTGGAAAAATATAATAAGCAGTAATTGTTGATTGAGGTACTAGTACATATTGAATCATTTGGCGGGTTGGAAATAAGCCGAAATATCTCAGTGGTTTTAGAGCACCTGACCGGACATCAGAAGGCATGGGTTCAATTCCCGTTGGCCGCATTTATTTTTACTCGGGAGATATTTTCAATTTGTATTGATATTTCAGGCGACTAATTATTGCTCTTCCGCATTGAATTTCTATTTAACTAATAGCAGACTTTTATTTCTTGATTACTATTGTACTAAACTATTATGTATATCAAATGTTTGTAAAATCCCGTACCAGCTTAGAATATATAAATAAATCAATAAATTAATATTGTCGCATCTCGTCCATTTTATTTATTCAGACAAGGACACCTATGTGAACACGTGTTCAGATATATTCTGAATGACTAAAATTTTATTAGGAAATGGTTATGCTGTCACATTTTTAACACTATCTTGATAAAAAAAGTCATACTAAGTCTTCTCCTTGTGTCTTAAAGTATGAGAGGCAGCATCTCAAAACAATTGTGATGTGTGATATTGAGTCGATGTATTATTCTTAGCCCTGTGAATCAACTCGTATTACATGTCCACGGTGTAATTTACCTGTTGGGACGTAATAATAACGAGAGGTAGTTGATATTAAATATTCGGAACAAGTTATGTTTCCCACGGTCAAGTCTGTAGCCAGTAATCAGGTCTGTCATGGGTGACAAAAACGTGTTGGGAAACAGGGCTGCCACAATTGAATCAATCAATTAATTAATATAATCATAAAATATAACAAATAATTATAAGCGATAATAATTAGTCGCCTGAAATATCACTACAAATTGAAAATATCTCCCGAGTAAAAATAAATGCCGCCTAATTTTCAATTTGTAGTGATATTTCAGGTGACTAATTATTACTCATAATTATTTGTTATCCTTTATGTTATGCATAAAACCTGGTCTTATAAACATTAGTTTATCATTAAAAATAATAATCATAAAAGTTTATATATGTGAATAGTATTATATTTCAATGATTGCCGGCATTAATAAAATGAACCAATTACTGTTTGATTGATTTAAGATTTTCATCATATTTTCGTGATTAATTTTTGAGCTACTATGTCGTCTTGCGCTTTGTCTTTTAGACGATGTTTTACAGTCTATAATCATCCCTGATGTTGTACACTAACTAAAGAAGCAGAAAGCGTAACAAGCCATAGTTACCCAAAAAATTATGACGAATATTACTGTTTCTTTCCGCATTTTTTTTTTTTTTTACAGTAATACCGCACAAGAGTCCCAACTGCTCCCGTCTGGAGCCAGTGAGACTATGGCATCCCCAATTGGGGTATGTTGTGAGGCTGAGGGTATTGGGGAGGGGAGGGAGATGGGGAAGAGGAAGGTGGGGAAGTACCTGGCTATTCAGATCTGGTCACCAAACACGGCTAAAGCCATTTCAAGCAACGTTTCAATTCTGAATGGTGGTCTTACACCAGGGCGATACTGAGAGTATCTTCCACTCTGGAACGTGCCGCAAATATACTATATATTATTTAAATTAATTAATTGTGTAATAACACAAATTAATCAAATAAAATTTATTTGCGCACGCCGGGTTCGAACCCGCGACCTTCGGATCTGTAGTCAAAAGCGTATACCACTAGACCACGCCGGCCGTCATTATTATTAACTTGTTTTTTTTTCTTGTTTCAGGTATGACTGCTGGTTCAAACAAGACCAATTCGGACTCATCGACGAAAATAGGTATTTCTGTATAAAATGATTCTGTATATTTAAGTCAATTATCTAAAAATATACAATATCGTTTCTACGAAAAATTACATCTTTATATATATATGTAAATCTATGTAATCTTTATATATATATACATTTTTTTTACACTAATTTGGAAAAGCTCTGCGAAAATCTTGTGCAACGCCGGAAACTTCACGGTGTATATTATATAAGTAAGTAATTAGATGTTTTTTTTGCATTGATTTATTTTATATAGATGAAGTGAAAAAATAAATTCCACTTTTGTCCGTCTAATTAATCCGATTTAGCTCCCAACAGGAAAATACAAAATACACATTTAGAGTAAATAATGTTTATATGTCATTTTGCTGTTCGCTACTGATTACGCAGCCATTAGTCGCAACAGATCACGTGACATGCGCTTTGTTTCTTCTGCACGGTGCTGCTGCAACGAGACGGAGTGTATATAGACCCGCCAGTGGCGACGTGTGATGGGAAATATTTATTTTTTCAATTAAAAAAATATATTATCGGACATTATGCTGACATCTAAAATAACTCTAAATATGCTCAGGTTAAAATCCTTTGGGTACGTGCTGACATACCCTGTATAAAGTTTTGTCAAAACCTGCTTAAAAATATGGAGTTTTCAATGTCAATAAAGAAAAAATGTAATCGTCGGCGAAACCATGTAGTAAACACACTAAAAATCCTTGTCCATACTGCAATATGAAATCTTGTGCACAGCCCTTATTATTAAACAATAATATATGCAGCCTTTTCAGGTACATTCGGAATCAACCTGTTTATAGTTGGTAGTATTTAATTTAAGGTTGAAGCTGCCGATAGTGTTGATACCTTGATTGCTACGTATCATTATCCCACAATATAATGGATACACCACGTAAATGGTCGCTTTTATCATTTAAAACAAGGCTAGTGACTTTTAGTTAACTTTTAAATTATCGACTTGTTTTTCCCACGGGTTTGCATAGGGAAGATGAATAATATGGCGCGAATTTCAACTCTCAGGACATATTCTGTCAGACGGTATTTTCACTTTGCAAAAAAATCCAAATAAAAGAAATATTTCTGAACGTATCAGAAAACTAAACGTATCACACCCGCATTATTGTTTCCACATATATAAAATATGTTATGCTTGATAATACCTACTTTTGATATTTTAATTTTTGAATTATTTCAATGTTTATTTGGATTAACATTGGACGTCAGGGGGTATTTTTTAAAAAGTCAGGTAAAATAAACATAACACAAAAGTAATACAAATAACTGTTTCATGTCAAAAATACACATTTACAATGTAGTGATAATCTCTAAGGTACAAACAAATAACATTTTAACTAAAATTCATTCAAAAATAAAGAAATAATCTAGGATAATAAATCTTTAAAAATTCGCCATACTAGTCGAAAACATGTCCCTCACTACCAGTGTTCATTTGAATGAACATTGAAATTCATTTAAAATATTCTGGCAGATGACTGTGAACAGTGAATTGAACTGATGTTATTATTATAGAACACATCTTAATGCGCTAAAATATTTGTAATTCGAGTAGAAAATATTGATATCCCACCTTAAATTAAGTAATCAATGACGGCAGAAATTCGATGAAACTCACAATCAGCAGATGTCAAAATATTTATCGTTGTTGTGGCGGGAATAAGGATTTCAACCGAGCGGAAAAAAAGACGCCACAGAAAAGATTACAAGCTATAAGAATACAAAAACATGGCTTTTCTAAATCACTACCGTTACGAAAAAAAAAATTACAAAGTTCATGTTAATTTGAATTAACACTGGGCTGAAAGGGTTAAGGGTATAAAACGGTACCGGTCTCATTTTTACTTATTTTCTATTGTACTGAACAATAATCACAATCTGCTGAAATGATCGATATTAAATGAAACGTCAAAACAAGATCTACGATGGTTGTGACTTGCGCATGTATTCCATGTATGTCAAATGCATTAAATATCCGAGTACAGATAAAATGCAGTCCACATAAAATGTGGTCTATATAAAATGCGGTCTACATAGAAGGCGGTCTGTGGCAGGACAACGTAACGGGATAATACTTTGAAAAGTAATTAAAAAAAAATTCAAAATTAGAAAATATGTTTCCGATTTCACCATTGCAATGCAATTTTGCATTGAAAAACGAGTTTTATTTCGGGAACACGGATACGCCTACAGCAGAGTGTATCCTTCAATGCTCTATACCAGAGGTTCCCAAAGTGGTCTATATAGACCCCCAGGGGTCGATATCGCCATGCTGGGGGTCTATGTCAGCGAGAAAAAAATTTGGGCCTCCACGAGATTCAAATGGGGGTATATACGAGCGGACCCCCATTTGGAGTTCCGTAAATGACACAATAGACCTAACACACTATAATAGACTGAGAAATTACTTATTTGATATTTGTATTTTTATATTTCGTAAAGTTGTTAATTGAGGAATATAAATAGAGTCCACGTACCTTTTCTCGTCAGAATTAATATATTCAAGCAAAACATTGCTCATTGGAAGCCGCGAATTTTCCTAGTTCCCCAACTTGTTTTTGAAAAACGTCCAGGGTAATAATGACGTTCAACATTTAAATGCACTTCACACAGACTTGAAAACTAGGTTTGAGGACATTTTGACTATGAAAATGCAACGTTGAAGAATCGTATATCATGTGACAAGAAAAACTGACCAAAAAATATTTGGCAAGTGGTCTGCGGGGCAAAAAAGTTTGGGGATCTCTGGTCTATACCTACATTTAAAAAGACAACAGATTTTTTAAATTCAGAATCAATGAGAATTAAATCATGACTAAAGCATTTCTACTACAAGTCGTGCAATTTTCTCAAAGGGAAAAAAAATGATTCATCATCTATTGAAGGAAGGTTCAGTTTAATAGAGTAGGGCGGAATCAGCAGAACGGAAACGCGCACTGATTGACAGGATACGTTTAAGGCTTTTTCACTCGACTTGCCGCTTGTACTTGAATGACCGGATGTTAAGGCTTAGCCTGAAGAATGGCGGCCACTTCCGGGAGCGGTAAAGTAGGTGGGTACTTAGTACCTACCTGTCTCGATGCTTGTGGAGTGAGAGGGAAATTATATGAATTAAGCCAACAGAGACATTAATGCTTGCTTTTATGTAAGTTACGTAAAGAACTATATTTTTTTCAACTTGTTTACAATAATGTGAAGAGTTTGAACCGTTTAATGGTCGGTTCAGGGGTTCAAAATTCGGCGTGGGTAGTTAAAATTATTTCTTTATTTATATTATTATGTATTTGTTAATTATAAACGCCGTGATTGGCTTTAACATGGTTTTATATTTTAAATGATTTAATTTAATGCTCGATAAACGCGGGTTTTTAATGTTTATGTAAAGTAAACAATAAATAAAAACTTTTATAAATGGACATAATACACGGTGGATATACATTTTAATTTTAATTTATATAATATATTATTAAAAAATTAGAAAAGAGAAAGAACAAATTAGAAACCAGTTTTTAAATTGTAGATGGTGTTTTGTGACGCTAAATGTTTTAACGCTTTTTCCGCTCCAACCAATAAGGAATGATTCTGCGCAGTGTTGCTTTAAAGTGAATCTAGCCAGAATTATAATTAGCTCAATCTTATATGAGTGCCTGTGAATTCCTCTACCATACAAGCGCTACCAAAAGAACCATATCATCGAATATCACAACCAACTCTTCCGTAAGTCACATTTGCGAATACCTATCTTTTTGGTTCAGCGAACAGAGCGTTAATTTAGATAGGCACATACCTGCCTAGATTATAACCATTATAATATAATTCCTGTGTCGATAGTCTACGCGAGTATCTCACAAATGGCATAAAATAATGTTATAAGATCATAATACATAATTTGTGAGTCGATAAAGTCGATGAGGTGTCGGAGTTCACACTCTGTACAATAACAGAGATTTGTTTTTTGTTACAGAGTGGAAGATACTCTCAGTATAGACCTAGTGAAAGTCAAATATTCCGAATCAATACATTGCTTGAAATGGCTTAAGCTATGTTTAGTGGCCACATCTAAATCTGCAGGTACTTTAAAACTGTAATTTTAGATGCCAATATCCTTCTTTCTCCGAACAATTGCGACCCTTGTGCATGATCAAGCCAAATACTAAGTTTGGTGATCGCGCTTTCGGAGTATCTGGGCCGAAGGCTTGGAATAAACTTCCTCCGGAACTAAGATCCATAACAAGTCCAACAGAATTCAGGTCTAAACTAAAAAAAATCCTTTTTAAGCCTTAAATTAAATATACGATTCCCGAGAGAAAGTCCAATTATATCAATGTCCTAAATCCTGTATCTAAATTTCGCTAATAAACAATTAGTTAATATTAATTAAGTGTTAATCTCAAGTGACCTGCCAGGTAAGTATGGTACTGTATATTATCTCCACATATAGTTATTAATAACAGATCATTGAAGAAATGCATCATATATTTGTACATCGCCCTTGAGATGATTTTGCACCAAAACGGCGCTATAAAAATCATTAAAATATTATTATTATTATAATTGTGTACAAAAAAAAAGATTTTGTATTCAATGAAAACTTCAAAGTATTATAATAAATTATTTGTCTACCTCAAAATTGTTAGAAATATGCTTATTCCAATACACAGTGTAATTTTTTTGTTCCAACGAAACAAGCTTCGCTTAATTTAATTCATAAGCTCAAAAATGTTATCATTTTAAATTTATAGTCCAATATTGAATCTTTTTCCTACCCTGTGACTAAGTCTCGTCCGTTTTCCCAAAATATATTTATATATATAATATATATATAGGGGTGGGTCCACCCCGTGAACGTTTCTACATATAACATTCAATTCCTCCTTTAAATCACTTTCGATTGAATGCTTTTGCAAATCCGCAGTAGGTATTTCGAATAATAAATTTCCACGATAAATGCTTCTCAGTAATTTATGTACGGAAGTTTTATTTGAAATATGGGCGCTACGCAACGAAAGAAAAAAAAAACTTAAGTACTTATCAAGAGGTCGTACTTTTCTCTGCGATCTGTTTAATTTTGTCATTTGTGAAATACTTATTTCGGATTGATAATCAATTTTCAAAACAGCAAGGTCGGATTGTGGGAAAAAATCTACATTTTGATGTTACAATGAGCTTTAGTTTTTCTTTCAGCCTAACAAATTCAATGGTTGAAGGTTTCCCGATTTTTTAATAGAAAATAATCTCTAAGTGACGTAAAACAAGTGCGCTTAAAACTACGCAATGGATTTTGATTGGGTTTTCATTGTCATTTAGAGAAATTTTTCCGGAATGTTTATATATACAGAGTTTTCCAATAAGAGGTGTTATTTTGAATAGCCCGCTATTTCGGTAGATGTTACTTTTGAAGCTGTCATTTTTTAACATTTGACAAGTAGAAACTACGCCATTAATAAAAATGGAACGATACACGCTTCAACAACGCATTTAAATTATTAAAATTCACTTGAGTGAATCAAATGCAAATCATCTTGAGTGATGAGGCCCATTTCCACCTCGGTGGCTTGGTCAACAAGCAAAATTGTCGCATCTGGGGCTCGGAAAACCCAAGAGTTATTGTTGAAAAGCCTCTCTATCCTCAACATGTGACTGTTTGGTGCGGTTGATGGTCCGGCGGAGTCATTGGACCTTACTTTTTCGAAAATGAGGCTGGAGCAACAGTTACGGTGAATGGATTGCGCTATCGAGAGATGATTAATGATTTTTTATGGCCGGAATTGGATAGTATTGATCTGGACAACGTTTACTTTCAACAAAACGGCGCTACGTGCCACACAAGCAACGAAACCATTGATCTTTTACGATTGAATATCAAAATAACACCTCTTATTGGAAAAGCCTGTATATAATACAGTAGAAAAAAGTCGATGTTTTGTAATCGAGTCTTTGTTCCATTGGTTACGCTGAAACCTTATGAGATATATCAAAATAATGTACTACGGAATTGTATATCTCAAAAAGGCCTCGCAACCTTAAAACTTTACTCCGAATCATAATCCGAGCAACGCCGGGTACACGTCAGCTAATTTTTTATATAAAACTAATAATCATACTTAAAAACACATTTAATTAGACAAATGTATTATAAGGTATAATAAATTTGTCTAATTAAATGTGTTTTTGAGTTTCGTGTTAACTATTTCTTAATTACAATCACTGGTACGCGATTTAAAAATCATTAGCATTATTTACATTAAAATTATAAATATTTTTAATTACATATGTTTGTTTGTAAAATCAAAATCTGATAAAGTCTTTCATCTGCTTTGAGAAACCGTATTTTATTTTGTGATGCGTTAAAAAACAGCAAATCTATTCGAAATTTGATGTCATGCGGGAATATTTGATGACGTGATATTATTTTGTACCGTCCCGAGGGGTAAAAACTTAAGAACTGTCTACCAATTGCTTCACAAACAACAACAGTCCACGTGAATCTCAAATAATATTTTAATAAATTATAGTTGGTCAGTTTGGTTGTGAAATATTTGTACCTGCGGGCCTTCGGGCTTATTCCTGAAGTTAGTTGTCGGCAGAAAACTAAACAGCAATTTCGCCTGTCTGAAACTTGTAAGTGACGGAGGAAGGGCAAAACTTAAAAGTGGATATAAATTGAATTCAATGGAAATTTGAGCGCTCAAGTGTCGTGACTTTGAAAGATTAAGTCTAAACTTATGAAAATCTGATGGTGTCTTACATGTGAAATAATAATGAACAAAATCTTGATACTAACGTACTGAGTTGAAGCAAAACTTAGCACAAAATGTAGTCTCTCTACCGAACCTTTATTACTGTTAAACTTGTTGTGAATTCAGATAATATTAGAGCATCAGCAGAATGCATCATTAAATAATAATAGTAGTCATAATTATGATCCTTTTAAGGTTCCACTGATAACAACAACTAGGTACATTCATTCACATCTCCGGAGATATGAATTGTTAATGATACTTACGGAAATCTCCTGTTTTATGCCTGATCGATATTATTTATGAATAGAATCTCGGTTCCATGTTGTATCTAGGCATCAAAACCTCAGCTTAAAACGTTGTTACCATTCCGAAATATAATTATTTTAAGTTTTTACTGATAAAAAACAACTAGATACATTCATTCACATCTCCGGAGATATGAATTGTTAATGATACTTACGGAAATCTCCTGTTTTATGCCTGATCGATAAAATAGTGAATAGAATCCCGGTTCCATGTTGTATCTAGGCATCAAAACCTCAGCTTAAAACGTTGTTACCATTCCGAACTATAATCATTTTAAGTTTTTACTGATAAAAAACAACTAGATACATTCATTCACATCTCCGGAGATATGAATTGTTAATGATACTTACGGAAATCTCCTGTTTTATGCCTGATCGATAAAATAGTGAATAGAATCCCGGTTCCATGTTGTATCTAGGCATCAAAACCTCAGCTTAAAACGTTGTTACCATTCCGAACTATAATCATTTTAAGTTTTTACTGATAAAAAACAACTAGATACATTCATTCACATCTCCGGAGATATGAATTGTTAATGATACTTACGGAAATCTCCTGTTTTATGCCTGATCGATAAAATAGTGAATAGAATCCCGGTTCCATGTTGTATCTAGGCATCAAAACCTCAGCTTAAAACGTTGTTACCATTCCGAACTATAATCATTTTAAGTTTTTACTGATAAAAAACAACTAGATACATTCATTCACATCTCCGGAGATATGAATTGTTAATGATACTTACTGAAATCTCCTGTTATATGCCTGATCGATAAAATAGTGAATAGAATCCCGGTTCCATGTTGTATCTAGGCATCAAAACCTCAGCTTAAAACGTTGTTACCATTCCGAACTATAATCATTTTAAGTTTTTACTGATAAAAAACAACTAGATACATTCATTCACATCTCCGGAGATATGAATTGTTAATGATACTTACGGAAATCTCCTGTTTTATGCCTGATCGATAAAATAGTGAATAGAATCCCGGTTCCATGTTGTATCTAGGCATCAAAACCTCAGCTTAAAACGTTGTTACCATTCCGAACTATAATCATTTTAAGTTTTTACTGATAAAAAACAACTAGATACATTCATTCACATCTCCGGAGATATGAATTGTTAATGATACTTACGGAAATCTCCTGTTTTATGCCTGATCGATAAAATAGTGAATAGAATCCCGGTTCCATGTTGTATCTAGGCATCAAAACCTCAGCTTAAAACGTTGTTACCATTCCGAACTATAATCATTTTAAGTTTTTACTGATAAAAAACAACTAGATACATTCATTCACATCTCCGGAGATATGAATTGTTAATGATACTTACGGAAATCTCCTGTTTTATGCCTGATCGATAAAATAGTGAATAGAATCCCGGTTCCATGTTGTATCTAGGCATCAAAACCTCAGCTTAAAACGTTGTTACCATTCCGAACTATAATCATTTTAAGTTTTTACTGATAAAAAACAACTAGATACATTCATTCACATCTCCGGAGATATGAATTGTTAATGATACTTACGGAAATCTCCTGTTTTATGCCTGATCGATAAAATAGTGAATAGAATCCCGGTTCCATGTTGTATCTAGGCATCAAAACCTCAGCTTAAAACGTTGTTACCATTCCGAACTATAATCATTTTAAGTTTTTACTGATAAAAAACAACTAGATACATTCATTCACATCTCCGGAGATATGAATTGTTAATGATACTTACAGAAATCTCCTGTTTTATGCCTGATCGATATTATTTATGAATAGAATCTCGGTTCCATGTTGTATCTAGGCATCAAAACCTCAGCTTAAAACGTTGTTACCATTCCGAACTATAATTATTTTAAGTTTTTACTGATAAAAAACAACTAGATACGTTCATTCACATCTCCGGAGATATGAATTGTTAATGATACTTACGGAAATCTCCTGTTTTATGCCTGATCGATAAAATAGTGAATAGAATCCCGGTTCCATGTTGTATCTAGGCATCAAAACCTCAGCTTAAAACGTTGTTACCATTCCGAACTATAATCATTTTAAGTTTTTACTGATAAAAAACAACTAGATACATTCATTCACATCTCTGGAGATATGAATTGTTAATGATACTTACTGAAATCTCCTGTTATATGCCTGATCGATAAAATAGTGAATAGAATCCCGGTTCCATGTTGTATCTAGGCATCAAAACCTCAGCTTAAAACGTTGTTACCATTCCGAACTATAATCATTTTAAGTTTTTACTGATAAAAAACAACTAGATACATTCATTCACATCTCCGGAGATATGAATTGTTAATGATACTTACGGAAATCTCCTGTTTTATGCCTGATCGATAAAATAGTGAATAGAATCCCGGTTCCATGTTGTATCTAGGCATCAAAACCTCAGCTTAAAACGTTGTTACCATTCCGAACTATAATCATTTTAAGTTTTTACTGATAAAAAACAACTAGATACATTCATTCACATCTCCGGAGATATGAATTGTTAATGATACTTACGGAAATCTCCTGTTTTATGCCTGATCGATAAAATAGTGAATAGAATCCCGGTTCCATGTTGTATCTAGGCATCAAAACCTCAGCTTAAAACGTTGTTACCATTCCGAACTATAATCATTTTAAGTTTTTACTGATAAAAAACAACTAGATACATTCATTCACATCTCCGGAGATATGAATTGTTAATGATACTTACGGAAATCTCCTGTTTTATGCCTGATCGATAAAATAGTGAATAGAATCCCGGTTCCATGATGTATCTAGGCATCAAAACCTCAGCTTAAAACGTTGTTACCATTCCGAACTATAATCATTTTAAGTTTTTACTGATAAAAAACAACTAGATACATTCATTCACATCTCCGGAGATATGAATTGTTAATGATACTTACGGAAATCTCCTGTTTTATGCCTGATCGATAAAATAGTGAATAGAATCCCGGTTCCATGTTGTATCTAGGCATCAAAACCTCAGCTTAAAACGTTGTTACCATTCCGAACTATAATCATTTTAAGTTTTTACTGATAAAAAACAACTAGATACATTCATTCACATCTCCGGAGATATGAATTGTTAATGATACTTACGGAAATCTCCTGTTTTATGCCTGATCGATAAAATAGTGAATAGAATCCCGGTTCCATGTTGTATCTAGGCATCAAAACCTCAGCTTAAAACGTTGTTACCATTCCGAACTATAATCATTTTAAGTTTTTACTGATAAAAAACAACTAGATACATTCATTCACATCTCCGGAGATATGAATTGTTAATGATACTTACGGAAATCTCCTGTTTTATGCCTGATCGATAAAATAGTGAATAGAATCCCGGTTCCATGTTGTATCTAGGCATCAAAACCTCAGCTTAAAACGTTGTTACCATTCCGAACTATAATCATTTTAAGTTTTTACTGATAAAAAACAACTAGATACATTCATTCACATCTCCGGAGATATGAATTGTTAACGAAACTTATGGAAATCTCCTGTTTATGCAAATATGGATAAAATAGTGAATAGAATCTCTAATCTCGGTTCCAAGTTGTATCTAGGCATCAAAACCTTAGCTCAAAACGTTGTTACCATTCCGAGCTATTATCATTTTAAGTTTTCACTGACAGCAACAAATAGGTACGTTCATTAATAGAACTTCCTAAAAAGACCACGCACACAACTGACCTATAGCTGGCAGGCCGTGAAGGTAATTATTTTCCTGTGGGGCTCCTGTAAGGGGTTAACGTATTTTTTTCACGTTCGCTATAAACCTGATTCTTCTCAGGACCTGTACATTTTGGGGATTCTGTATCTGTATTTTTATGGAAAGGAGGTAAAAGAAGTGGGTACTGGTGGTCAGTGTGTCCTGAAGTTACAGACGTATGAATTCATCTCTCCCACTGCGGTGCAAGGCGATGTTCCTAAAAACAGATGTTCCGATGTTCCTCGAGAGGTAAAAAGATCTCTCTCAACTAGTCTCTGCCGATCTGGCCCGCCACGCAGTTGGTAGACAGACGCATCTCACCCCATGAATCCGGGCACCCCTGCTAAGTAACCAAACGTAGCGAACCACTTGGGGTGTCCTATGATAGAGGTGTCGGTTATCCAATAGAATAGATGTTTCACGGGGAGGTGGTACCCATACCCGCCTCCCAAATTGAAACAATTAAACGAAAAAAATATTTATAAGCTGGTTAGTCAAACACAGTTCGCAATACCTTTTCCGTTTAAAACAACATAGGTTACTCAGTTTTTCAGACATTAAAAAATTGGACTAATTTTGATAAATAACCAAAAGCTTACAATTGAAATTTTATTAAATGAATTTTATTATTTCCGCTTATTATTGCAGACTATCCTCTCGAAATACCACACCAATGAGATTATTATGGTTGAAGTTATAATCAATTCAAAAAAATATGACGGAACGGTAAAGTTTACACTCCAAATCGACAACAGATTAAGATGTTAGAGGGTTGGAAGCGACGAAGGACACTTTCCTGAATTTAATGCCCAACTTAAGTCATATTTTTATAAATAATAATAACTTCAAAGAGATTTCAGAGTTGGTATAATAAAAGAGAATTTGTTACATTAAGTCGGAAATATTGGAAAACAGCTCTAATGCGTTTTCACAACCAAATGTATGTTATAAACTACCAAAGAAATGTAAAAAATCATGGGATTTAAAAATACCCTTTTGAAAAATACATTTAGATTAATTTTCTGTTAAAAAATTTTAGACCTTATAATCGGCCTCCGTGGTCAAGGGGTAAGGTTCAAATTTTATTTGATTAATTTGTTTTTTCAGATTTAAAATAGTGAATACTTGCGACATGTTGCGGAGTGAAAATCTCAGTCTTGCCTAGGTGTAAGATATTCAGAATTGAAACGTTGCTTGAAATGACTTAAGCCGTGTTTGATGAGCACATCTGAATAGCCAGGGACTTCCATACCTTCCTCTTCTGCGTCTCTTTCTCTTACCCACTTCGTTTAGCCTTACAACCCAATTGGGGACGCCATAGTCTCACTGCCTCTAGACGATTGGGAACAGTTGAAATTTTGAAGATTCCACTTAAATTGAAAGCAAATCCGACTTCTAGCAGGCATTGCGTTACAGAAAACCGAAATGATGATACCATTGTTTGTCCCTATTTATTTAAAAAAATTTAATCAATCTGTCCGGAACCAGTGGGTCTATAGTACCCCTTATTGGGTATGTTGTGAGGCTGAAAGATGGGGAAGGGAAGAAGATGAGGAAGGTGGAGATTAAGAAGTACCTGGTTATTCAGATCTGGTTACCAAACACGGCTAAAATAATTTTAAACTACTTTTTTTTCTACTGTCAAATTGGTGATCAGCGCTAATTTGAATTGTTGGCTTTTACGCACATTAAACGTTCCAGCTTTTGATAAAATTTTAATAAGCTGTCAAGCAATTTTACAATTATATGTGTTTTTACAAGGAATTTGAAATTTAACTCCAATGAGATGCTTCATTTTCCAACAAAATGAACGTTGAACTGTTCTTTTATTTATTTTAACCGAAATGTGGTTTGAAATAGCTTTTGCTATGTTTGCTCACTAGTCAAAAGTTTTTGAGATTTCTCCACACTTGGGAGTGCGGTCACAACTTTTGGTTGTACCCAGCTAACTTCATGCTCGGATTTCACTCCCTGTAGCTCAGAAGGGTGGGTGGTACGCCGCCTCCCACTTCTTTAGAATGCCAAAAGGTTGTTTTCTGAAAACTAAATTCTCTGTTATGAAATCCGAACGCGGTAGTCGCTAATACAAAGTTATTCAAAGAAGTGAGGCTAGCAGTCCATAATGAAGTGCTGTACTAACCCTGATGTATGGCAATGACTGATGTGATGATTAAAGTTGCTATAGAAATGAGATCCCTGAAAAGTAAGAGTGTTAAAACTGTAAGAATCCATACTAAGGATGAGGCTCTGTAAAATCCCTCATCCTACTATAGTCCAGTAACCATCAGACCTTGCTCAGATCTGCTAGTTCTGATTTTTCGCTAAAACATCTCCATGTTGGCTCAATGAATAATCCAATTTTTCGACCTCAAGCGCCGAACGCAACATTATCAACAACAAAAAACACCAAATTTTCTATCTTTCTTAAGATTTGGTGATCTTAATCCTGAAAGACTAGTATTTGATTACGATTGCACGTTTTCAAAGTAAACCAAATTTGCTATAATTTGAGATCAAAATCGTCCCTGTAGACCCAATAATTTCCAAAGTACAGCATTACTAAATTTATCAATTTTTTCGAACTATGAAATTTTTAGCAATATTTTGTTATTGTATGGGATTTTAGACCCTGTAGGCTTATTTTCGAAAACTTGAATGATTAATTGGGAAAGCATCATAAACAACTCAGCAAAAAATCAAAACTAACGGATCTGACGCAAGGTCCCCTCTTTCAGGTGATAAGGTTACTTGACTAATACTACAGCTAACGAGTTTGGCCATCGTTGAACTCCAACAATTTAGTCCAAACTCTTAAGTCTTCTATTGAACTTGCCGCTGTGTTAGCACTCTGGGTAATTCCTCTATCTATGTGATTGGCAGCCTTCGTTTGGTAACCCACAGAATTTTTTTAGATCAGTCTATCATTGGACATTGGCTTCTTGCGTTTGATGAATTCGGTACAAAACAAAAAAGTACATATATATTTATAATATACTCGTAGTTTAGAGGGACGTGTAAAGGAACGTCAGGAGACTGCACTAAGCGAAAGTGAATAGTAGAAGTTTTTTTTTTTTTTTTTGTATTAGGCAATTCACCCTAAAGAGAGTGCTATGTGCCGTTAAAGTTAAGGGAGATGGTTATAATTTTATGGGAAATCTATACGGGAATAGGAAATCTCAAATATTGAAGTCATTCAAGTCTATGAACTTGTATAGAACTGAGAAAATGCGAGAATTGTTGAGAGAAAGTAAATAAGGAATACTAAGGGGAGATTGGTGGGTGATTTTTATAAGTAAACGATAAATGCCTTTGAAGGATGAATGATTTTTACAATTAAAGAAAACGTGATCAAGAGTCTCATTTTCCATGCCGCACTGGCAGAGTGGACTATCTAGGACCCGGATTTTAAACAAATGGGATGCAATGGAGCAATGACCAATTCTCATTCTCGAGATACAGGATATAAATCTTTTGGATTTTTTCTTGCCGTGGAACCAAGGTTTACTTGGAATATGATTTTGTATTCCAGCATAAAAAGCACCAGTTCGGGTTTTCGTATTAGTCCAATTTTCTTCCCAGGAGCGGATCATGTTGGATTTAAGAATTGGGATGACGTCAGAGATAGGAATTCTAAAATCTAAAGGATTAGAGCCAGAAATTGTTCCAAGTTTAGCTAGAGAATCGGCTTTCTCGTTACCCTCAATTCCTAAATGGCCAGGGACCCAAACCAATATTGTCTCGAAATTTAATTCATTTAAAGATTTAAGGGTGTTTCTGATATTATAAATAATATAGTCTTCTGGTTTATGGATATTTGAGGAAATTTTCAACACTGCGCTTAGTGAGTCAGTGCACAGTAAGGCTCGTCGAATATTGAAAAGCTGGATTTGGCTCAAAGCTTGTTCAATTGCGAAGCATTCTGCAGTAAATATGGAAATTTCTTTAGGCAATTTATAAGACAAATCTAAATCGAATTCGGGAATGTGTACCGCAGCTCCACAATCTTTGTTATCAGACTTAGAACCATCTGTGTAAATGAGAGAAAATTCTGGAAACTTAGAAGATGTAATGTTTTTAAATTTTTCCTCAACATTTTGATTAGATGAGGTTAAAATATCAGTTCGGAAGTCTGAAGTTATAACGTTGGGGATATAATTGATAGAATCAAATGGGATGGTGAAAATAGGAAGGATAGGATCTTTTTGTAGATTTTGGAGGGAAGAAGACAGAGATTTGAATGAAAGAAAACTTTTTAGAAGGAGAGGAAGTCGATTTTTATCTGTCGTTCTTTTTTCGTTATTTAAGTAATTGAACAAATAATCAAGGCTTTGTTCTAAAGGGTGACGCGATATAGAAAAAGATTTAAAAATATATTTATCAGCTAGGAATTGTCTCCTTAAAATTAAGGGGGGATCAACACATTCTACCTGGAGAGAATTAATTGGAGAAGATTTCATCGCTCCAATAATTATTCTGAGCGCTTTGGACTGAATTCTTTCAAGTTTTTTGTCCAAATATTTAGGAAGAGGATCAAAAAGAAATGTTCCATAATCCAAATGGCTTCGCACTAGAGCACCATACATTAATTTAAGAGTAGTAGGATGAGATCCCCACCATACTCTGGAAACAGCTCGCATAATATTTAGCCCCTTTTCACACTTAGCCGAAATGTTCTGAATATGCGGGAGCCAGGAAAGTTTATGATCCAAAAGTAGTCCAAGAAATTTAATTTGCTTAACGATTTGAAGAGGGACATTATCAAAGCAGACAGAAAAGGGGGGTATTTTTCTTTTGCGCGTAAAAGCCACTACTTTGGTTTTAGAGGTAGCTAAATTCATCCCATTTGTCAACAACCAAACTTTAATATTATGTAAAGCCAAATTCAATTCCTTCGCAGCGCGCGATAGATTTTTGTGTGATAAATATATAAGGAAATCATCAGCAAAATAAAGTCGCTTGATAGATGAAGGAATTACACTGTCTAAATCACTTATATATATATTAAATAATAATGGACTGATTACGGACCCCTGAGGTAACCCCTTCCATAGTTTGCGATTTATAGTTTTTGAGGAAAAGTGGATAATAATGGATCTGTCTGTTAGTAAATTAATAATAAATTGAACTAGTTTTAAGGGAATTTTTATTTTAATTAATTTTTCTTTCAAAATGTTAATTAATACATCGTCGTAAGCTGACGAAAGATCAAGAAATGTGGCCAGAGTGCAAGAATTAAGGGACTGAGATATACGGATGTCTGTTGTTAACACACTTAAATTATCTATGGTTGATTTCTTTTTCCGGAAGCCATATTGATTAGGAGAGATAATTCTGTGATTTTCAACAAACCATTCCAATCTGTTCTTTATCAAGTGTTCTGCTACTTTCATTAAACATGACGAAAGAGCAATAGGACGATAGGATGAGATTTCAGATGGATTTTTGCCAGGTTTTAAAATCGGAAGGATTTTTTGAACTTTCCAGACTTCCGGAATAAATCCCGTTTCGAACATGTAATTAATTAGGGATAAAAAATATTCAACCGACATGTCTGAGAATGCTTTAATGAAACTATATAAGATTCCATCAGGGCCAGGAGAAGAGTCTGGAAGGGAATTGATTACTCGATTTAATTCACTTATTGAGAAAGGAGAGTCCAGCCAGCTAGAGTGAGATGGATAAGAAATAAAGGAAGGCATTTCCTCACATCTGGCAACTGACGGAGGAGCTATCTTATCAGCAAAACCTATAATAATTTCTTCTGGAATATGTTTAGAACGCTGCGGAGTATATGACGAACCGAATTTTTTTAAATTGGACCATACGGATGACTGGGGAGATTCAGGAGACAAGCGTTCACAGAATTTTCGCCATCCAGACCGCTTTTTGTTTTTCAAAACGCGTTTCGCTTCTGCCTGGGCGCGTTTCACAGAAAGGTAATTTTCGAAAGACATACATTTACGGAAAATGGAAATTGCTTCTCTTCTGGATTTAACGACACTAGTGCATTCTTCATCCCACCATGGGGTGGAATGTTTTATCTTAATGTTAACATTACGTTTTTTAAGTGTTTTTTCTGCAGCTTTTATTATAATGTTAGGAAATGATTCACATTGTAAACTAGTGTTGACAAGGGAAGACTTAGATGCTTGAATAATGGAGTCTAATTCTGAAGAAAAATTTCTCCAATTCGCGTCTTTCGTTTTAAATTTAAAACTATTGTTTATCGAAAAGGAATGCGTGGAAGATAGATGGTGGAAGGTAATTATTATAGGAAAATGGTCACTGGAAAGGGGATCTTTAAGAATGTTCCAAGAACATATGGGAATCACCGAAGATGAGCAAAGAGATAAATCGACTGCACTTTTCCGATGTTGAGGGGCAGTGAAACGAGTTGGAGATCCATCATTTAGTATACATAAATTATAGGTATCCATAAAATCTAATAGATTATGGCCAGAACGGTTTGTTAACTCACTGCCCCAAGAAGGAGAATGAGCATTGAAGTCCCCAAGTATCATATAAGGGGGACGAATCTGGGATATAAATGTTGACCATTCGTTTTCAACAAAAATTGTAGAGGGAGGGATATATATTGATAGTAATGTAATATCAGATATAACAGCAGCTACTATCTGAAAATTATTGGAGAGAGTGTGGAAAATAATTTGTTTAAAAGGGATAGAATTATGTATAATAAGAGCAGTGCCACCTTTGCCATCCAGTCTATCATGTCTTAGACAATGATATCCAAGAATATTAAATTGGTATGAGGGTTTTAACCACGTTTCGGAGATGGCAGCAACTGAAATATTATGTTCATCAAGTAACTGTACAAGATCAATTTTGTTGGCGAATAGACTTCTACTATTCCATTGAAGTATTTTGCTCATTTGCGGATACATCGGGAAGGCTAGAGAGTAAAGATTTCATATAATCGGCAGCGTTGGACGGTACTTTATTGTTATTTGAAAGGATCGTAATTAATAGGGTAATTAAAGTTTGAATAAAAGAAGAATTTTCAATCGTGACTTTAGGGAAGATATCGGAAGTGGAACAGTTTTTTAAGGCAGTCCCATTGGGAGCCTGGGATTTATTATTCGCATTCGGGTTAAGTAAAAGTTCATTATGTAGTTTTTTATCGAAAGAAGGAATAAATTTTGGATTAGATTTTACCGGTTTGAAAATTGTTTCTTTGTGGGAAGATGATAGAGGGGATTTAGGGGAAGAAAAATGAAAGAGAGAAGCGTTAGACGTTATCTCTGCAAAAGATTTTTTTGTAGGAGGGAATAATTTAGAGGCCTGAAAGTAGGAAATATTGTCTGCAGCCATTGACTGTTTGATATTTCTCTGTCTAGATAACTCTGGACAAGCCACACTAACAGCAGTATGGTTGCCCTTACAATTAATACAAATAGGGTTATTCGTTGTATTTTGACACTGTTCAAAGGGATGATCCTCTCCACAATGGAAGCAACGAGGAGGGGAACGACAAATAGGTTTTGAGTGGCCAAAACGGCAACAGTTGAAACATTGGATAGTCGGGAATCTGTATATTTCAACGGGAAGAGCGTTATAATAAATAAATACACGGGATGGTAATGTTTGACCTTCGAAAGTAATAACAACGGATTGGGAAGGTTTCCATATAGTGGTGCCGGTGGAAGTATCCTTAAAATTCAAACGACGTGCTTTTAAAACTTTTGGAGTTAATTGAGAGTCATTAAGAGCATCTACTATTTCTGTTTCTGATAGATCTGTTGGGATACCTCTTACTCTGCCCATTCTGGTTAAATTGAATGTAGGTATGGAAGATTTAAATTTATTATTTGAAAGAGAACCTATTTTTTTAACAAAATCATTAGCTAATGAGGCTGATTTAAATTCGATGGATAGTTTGTATCGACCTTCCGGTTTTATTGATCCATTTATAATACCGAGGTTATTGAGTTTTGAGCTAAAAATAAATTTACCAAAATCCAGGGGATGAATTATTTTCCCCTGTTCAGTCCTTTGGACATTGACAATAAATGGAGCTGAAGATGAAATAGAATACATAAGCTCAATGGCTTTTCCTTCTGGAGGAATGGTATCATTATAACTTCCATGAGAGATTGGGGCTTCGTTTGATTGTGAAAGAGATTTAATTTTAGGAGGTACATTAAGGCAAAGCGGAGGACGTCGTTTTCGTGAAGGAAGGGTTACAGAAGTCTGGGTATCATCAGTATCGTAGTCGTCTACAATATTAGAAATGGGTTCAGGGTCCGGAGGTCGATTTTCATCTTCCTCCATTTCAACAAATTTAAAAAAAAAATTAAACAATAATTATTATTTTAGAAATAATAAATGATAGAAATAATACACGCAACTTCGTCGCAAACCAATAACACAAACAAAAATAATGAATACGAAAAGGTAACAATAAATAAATCTTATCTGTACGCCGCGCCGCCGTCAAAGTAAGCCGTCAAACACAGAGCACTGGTAAACACGACTGCACACTACCGAGGTTCGGTGACTAATCCCATAGTAGAAGTTACCGAAGACGCTCGAGGAAGGTATAGCATGGTAATGTAAATCAAGTCTTGTGTCAGGTCATGTCAAGAGTCTAAATGTTGTATGAATGTGAATGAAGAATCGAGAGTATTTCAAGATAGAGTTGCGTGGCTGACGAACATCTCAATTGATCATAACAACATTAAATCTAATAGACGGTTATGTTTTTACGACGGACCAACTCGCATTCCTCGATATCGCCCAATCACTAGAGCGATACTGAAAGTATCTTTCAATCTATCCGACCGCCGAAGTTTTTTGTGTGAATAATGCACAAGAGTACCTACCAACTGCGACCCACCTGCTCTACACAGCAGGACTATGACATCCCCATTCCGGGTGTATGTTCTGAGGTTGAAGAGAATGGGAAGGGGAGGGGGATGGTTAGTATGTTCCTGGCTATTCAGAGGTTAGTCACCAGGGGGGATACTAAGGGGGTTTTTTACTATCTCTGATTATGTTCTGACCAAGCACTAATCCGCGGATTAGTCATTTTTTCGTTTTCACTATATCTGAATAACGCTAACGCTCGGGTTAAAGTTAGATTTGACTAATCAGTGCTCGAACTTCACGTTAGGCGCTATTCCTCGAATCAAAGATGGCGTCAAAACATTCCGAGTTTAACAGCTGAGAAGTGAGTCGAATTTTGTAGAATGAATTTGAATGCTTGTATGATCCATTCTGAATTATTTCATTGTGTTCAAAATAAGAAACAATGTATTAATTCGACACGAATCTATCTAAAATGACCTGATAATCAACATAACATAACCAAAAAAATGCACACTTCGCGGTGTGCGGACTGTGACGCATGACAGCCGTGGCAGTAGATGGAGAAACAGCAAACATTTTGCGATGTTGCCAGACTATTTCGAGTGTTATCTATCCGGCAGCTCGAAACAATGGTGAAACGGTCGCCGTTGAATAACGAAGTTATTCTGAACTTTAAAGCCAGCCAACGGATAGCTATTCAGATATTTAGCCCGACATAGTGAAATACCCTCTAAGAGCATACTACCCTGGAACTTAACCATTAATTGAAATACATGAATATTGCCTAACCTCTGTTTTGTTTGGTAAATATTTAGCCACATCAGCTATACGCACATCACTTTCTTTTCTACACTTTAGTCATCCATCCTTACCCCTATAACTTCACAACCCAGCGCTTCTAACGACCTTCCTGCCCTTGTGTGATCGTAAATTCGAACTCTAGCTCGAGCAGAATTAGGCTCCACCATAAATTAGCCGAGCTCCTAGGGACACAATGCGCGGTCCATGGAGACGTGGATTTTGTCTAATTTATCGAGAGGGGATAAATAATCGAACCACGAATATGTTCCGCAGTCAGATTCGATTAGGAATGAGTTATTATTTGAATAATAAGGCTTAACAAAACGTTATGAGGTTTCAAGAATTGGATTTTGTTTATTGTAATACTAGCTGGAGTCCCCGGCGTAGCACGGGCTTTAAAGAGAGTATTTCGAAATGTGGACAGCAAAAGTGATAATCTTGGTAATTCTTAGCTCAATGGTAGATCAAAGCCGGGAAAGGATCTTAGGGTTCAATTCCTAGATGCAACTGAATCTTTTTTCGATTTTTCTATTTCACATTATTAGTTTTGAGAATTGTTAAAAGTATCTTCAATGATTGGTTATTTTCCTATCATATTGTATGTCAAGTGTGCAAAATTTTATGAATCTCGGAATAAAACTGAATAATCACGGATAGTCTGAATTATCAACAAATCAGTTTCAATTTTGAAAAAAAATCGAAATTTAAATATTTTAGTTAAAAATGTTATAATTTAGGTAGGTACTCTATCGCTTGTCTGAATTCTTCTAAAAACGGTAAAATTCAAAGCAAATCCGAATTCATTGAACTAATGTTACAGACAGACAAACAACCGAATTTTGTTCTACTAAATGCGAGTTTAGATGTTTACATTTCAAAATAAAATCTGTGAGTGCAAAGTATATCAGTAATTTAATCGTTGTAAATCTCGAGTATAAAATATCCAAGAAAATCGGTATCAAGCCTTGTAGACAATGGGGGAGGCAGGGTATGCAGAGAGGTATTATTTCCCATGGGACGAAGCGGAAACCAAAGCCTTCAACAATAGGAAGTTCATGGGAATTAGAAGCCATGTGAACCATGGATAATTAGGGACATTACCAGAAGCAATTAAATCGGTTGCTGCGGCAATTATTTTAGTATTTTTTGAGATTTTCTTTCCTCTGTGTTCATAAGGTTGACAGTTAATTTGAAGTAAGTAATGCCAAATGATGAATGATCTCATGATGGTTGTTTTAAGGTTTTACGGGGTAAGCAGTGAAGATGTAACGATAGAAAATTGTTCTTGTTTAATTCTTCAGCACACAAGAGCATTAAATATTTTAAACTAATTAACCAACAGACCGTCAAGTCTTTTTCATGCAGGGGTAGGCAGAGAGTATTAACAGTAGAGTGGTACAGTGGCAACACTGTGTTTGTACACTGTCCTTGTTGAATTTATAACAAATTTTGGACACTTTAAGTTTTAGGTTCCTAAAAAAAAGTATGTTTTTTTTTAACATAATGTCTATAAAATTGTATGGCCAAAACGGTTTTTTATATTATTTTACATTATTATTATTATTATTATTATTATTATTATTATTATTATTATTATTATTTGGTACAATATTTTTTTACATTTCAAAGTTTTCCAGTAATGTTGGCCTCACTGGGTGGCTTACCCGTGCTGAGGCCTTAAAATTAATTAATTAATAATAATATAATTAATTATACTTAATCCCTTACCATTGTAACTTAGGGATTTTTCGAGAGACTATTTTACATTGTATCTTTATGCAACTTAGGCATTTGTCGAGAGACTATTTTACAATTTATCTTTATGCAACTTAGGCATTTGTCGAGAGATTATTTTACAGTGTATATGCAACTTAGGCATTTGTCGAGAGATTATTTTATACTGTATGCAACTTATGCATGTGTTGAGAGGCTATTTTACAGTGCATCTTTATGCGACTTAGACATTTGTCGAGAGAAAATTTTATAATTCACCTTTCTGCACTTAGGCATTTTTCGATAGGCTATTTTAAATGAGTCTTCTTATTTTTAAACGCTTACTACGGAACGTAACTTTGATACATTGTTTTGTTATTATGAGTCTTGAAATGTCCCGATTCGCATTTGATTCTTCTTGGTCGTGCCATATCTTAAGAGGGCATCCTTGATTTCTATTATACACTTTTGTGCAAACGTTCTAAATGTCCAAACCATGTAAGCGTTCTTTTCATATTATTACGGTTACACCAAACTTGGTTTTAGTACTCACACACACACGCCTCAGGGATTTCATTTCTACCGCATTCAGTATACTTTTATCTTCTCTGGCAGTTTTGTGTCCCACTGCCATACATCAGGGTTAGTATCAGCACTCATTTGTGGACTGCTCAGTTTGAACCCATTCCTTTGAATAAAAGTTACTACAGTCCCCTATCCATACGATATAAATGATTATTTTGAGATTCTCTAGAGCCCTCTAATACACCTTCAACAAAAAATAACATAATATAATATAATATAGGTTTAGTGAAAGCTTCTCTGTATTTTCCTCACGGAAAAGTTCCGAAATGCTTTAGATAATTTCTCACGTTAGTACGTAGGTATATAAATTCAATTAACGTGTATGGTACGTTAATAAATTAATGTTATTACAGTTTCTTTGGAGTTGAATTACGTTAAAACGTAACAAAATAGCGGATGTACGACGCGCGAATATACATTATAACAGGGATGTCCATTTGCAGGCACTTTTAACTTATACATTACAACAGTTATATTCAGAGATAACACTCTGACAGCTGTTAGAACAAAATCCTCCAACATTGAGGACAATTCAGTTCGAAAACAATCCCCAACATTAATGACGAATTTTCCAAATTTTAGGTCAAATTTTGCCAATATTATGGATAACATTGTGCCAGCTCTTAGAACAAAATTCTCTAACATTGAGGACAATTTAGTCCGTTATTCAGAATATCGTTAACCAAAAACACATCCTGATTACTTTTATGAAAAAAATCTCCAACATTGAGGACAACTTTTCCCAACTTCTAGGACATATTTTACCAAAATTAAGAATAACATTCTACCAGCTCTTAGGACAACATTTCTCAACTCAATTAAAGACAATTTAGCCAGAACAACTTTACCCAAAATTTAGGATAACTATTTCCAAAATTATATGTACTGAGACAGAGCTGTGTCGCGATCCATTATCTCTGCCCACCCCTGCGGAAAATGGCGTGATGGTTACTTAGTTAATAATAAACAATAATTATACAATGTACATCCCTTAAAACTCAAAACTTCGCAAAACAACCTTTTTGAAATAGATAGATAGATTCAATGTTTTCCGTGACTTGGAAATTCGCTAAAAGTAATTAAGTTTAAACTTATTAAACTGTTTGATGTAATTTAAGGACGAACTTTGATTGGACGGGTTCCTTGCTTAATCCATAAAAGGTAAATGAACATAAATATACATAATAACACGCTTTCTAGCAATGAGAACTGAACGATACATTACACAATATATTATAAGGTGTATGATAAGGGTAAACATACCCTACTTCGTTGGGTGTAATAGAATGCTAATATTATTGAAAATGGCATTTCTGATGTTGTTGTAGCTGAAAACGATTGTTAATTTTTAAAAAATTTTGAAAATTTGAAAATCTTCATAAAACAAATCAATTTTTCGAAAAAAAAAAATCGATTTCAGCTACAACAACATCAATAGGGCCATTTTTTGTAATATTAGCACTTTAGTAACAAAAAATCACGAATCGCCACTGCTTCGTTGCCATGTTTACATCTCGTTTCAGAATGGTGATAATAGGTTATGTCATTGTCCCGAAGAAAGATCGTCATTCAGAAAAGAATCATTGCTTGAGGTGGATTTAGTAATGATTAGATTTGGTTCTCAGTTTACGTCTCAACTACACAATTACCACATGAGACTATGGCATTCTATGGGGTATTTTGTGAGGCAAAAGGTGGCGGAAAGGATGGAGAAGAGTAAGATAGGGATATACAGGGTTTTCCAATAAGAGGTGTTATTTTGAATAGCCCGCTATTTCGGTAGATGTTACTTTTGAAGCTGTCATTTTTTGACATTTGACAAGTAGAAACTACGCCATTAATAAAAATGGAACGATACACGCTTCAACAACGCATTGAAATTATTAAAATTCACTTGAGTGAATCAAATGCAAATCATCTTGAGTGATGAGGCCCATTTCCACCTCGGTAGCTTCGTCAACAAGCGAAATTGTCAAGAGTTATTGTTAAAAAGCCTCTCTTTCCTCAACGTGTGACTGTTTGGTGCGGTTTATGATCCGGCGGAGTCATTGACCTTACTTTTTCGAAAATGAGGCTGGAGCAACAGTTACGGTGAATGGATTGCGCTATCGAGAGATGATTAATGATTTTTTATGGCCGGAATTGGATGGTATTGATCTGGACAACGTTTACTTTCAACAAGACGGCGCTACGTGCCACACAAGCAACGAAACCATTGATCTTTTATGATTGAATATCAAAATAACACCTCTTATTGGAAAACCCTGTATAATATTATAACACTGCTAAAGCCATTTCAAGTAACGTTCAAATTCTAAATGGTGGTCGTTCACCTGGGTGATACTGTTAGTATTTTCCACTCTGGAACCTGTCGCAAATATACTATATATAATTTTTTTAATGAATTAAATTTAAATTTGAATTTTTTAATGATTTTTATACCGCAACCTTCGTGTCAGATTTATTGAATATCGTTTTAATCGATTGTTATTTATATTTGGAAATAGTTTTGAACCTGCCCACAAATCTTTAAAAATTTAAAATATTTAATAACTACATTATTTTGCAAAATAATACTCGCTTAATTACTTTTTGCGGAAGTTGATTCTCCTTTCCAGAAATCGTAAGAAATTGCCCAATATTTATCCATAAATTAATTGACTTCGATTTCGCGATATTTAAATCAGTAATAAACAACATTTTCATCAGTCATAAAAATCAAATTATTGAAATTTGATTGAGCATTTTTGTTGTTGTTTTTAAACTGAGCCCCTGGTTGTGTCACTGATCCAAATTCACTGAACAGAATATGCCGATTTCATAGAAAAATGATATCACCATTTTACGTAGGTCTTTCGACGTGAAAGTCCCATGCACGCCAATGAGTGGTAGATTCTTTAAATATCGCCCTGGTGAAAAAATTACATTAAGTTTAATAATATGGAAACATCCCTTGAACAATCTTCAAGGCCCTGCTTCCACAGGGATGCGCCAGTGTGCGATACTCGACGATTCAAGTATCTTATCGACTATCGCCATACGTTTGCACGGAGGTTCGTACACAGGCTCAGTTGCCGACATTTTGTGAACTCATCGGCGACGTCAGTCTCCTGCGACCATTTGGACAAATTTGTTTCCACTCGCATCGTCGAGACTTCCACTTGTGTCAGACATTTTGTAATGATCAATGCTACTAATAAAATAATCAACAAAGAATGACAGCATATAAAAATTACATCTACACACAGCAACGGTTTGGTTGTGAGTGAAAACATTGAAACCTTATTAGATCTCAGGGTCAAAAGCATATCCAACAAATTCAACATTTGGTCAAAAAAGCTTCATATACTCAACAACAAAATCTCACTCTCATTTTAAACTCATAATAATATTATAATACAGAAAAAACTTATTTTTCATGCTGCTAATTTTTAATAATGTGTAAATTAAATCTTCAGCATGGGAGATCCCAGTTATTAGGATATCGTTATCTCTATTTGCTACAACAAAAAGGAAGATAATAAAACGTTTATTATTATGCTTCCGATTTTTTTTCTTCGGGTTAAATCTTCCCCATAGGAAAAACTAAGCCCTTCCACTCACTTTTCCACAAATGATCATCTCGTCAATCAACACTATACAAGTGCATTATATAAGCAAAATAAATACAAAACCATACAAGAACAACACGTCAACTCACCAGAGATCAAATGGGAAAATAATTCACCGACTCCAGATATTTTCATATCAGAGGGTTTGGCTCGGTAAAACTTCTAACAGGGCCTATAAATCCTACTGATATCCTACATGTATTCAAAATGACCGACTTTTGCATCTTTATATATAAATTTTTTGATAGATCTAATACGTCTAAATTTTTAATGAGAGAGCTAGGTATAATGCCAGTAGCCGAAATAATGAATGGTAATATTTATATAGTCTGAGAATGCCAAATTCTTTTCATTTCATTTCCTAAATCTGTGTATTTTCTTATTTTTTCATTAGCAGATTTTTGAATATTACAGGAATTTGGAATAGCGACATCAATGATATAAGTTATTTTTTATATTCGAGAATTCAACAAAGATGGTTGGCGACGCGGGTCTCATGATTTTAATAGCCACACTGCGCGGCGTGATGTATACAACATGAGTATCGGATACTTGCGTATCCCTGTGGAAGAAGGACCTATCAGTGTTAAGTAAACAGATTTCAATAGCCAGCTACTTCGCAATATTACTCTTCCCATCGCCTTACCCTCCTTACTACCTTCAGCCTCACAAAATAACCCTATTGGAGATGTTATGATTATTTAAATTACGTAATTGATTGCTTGGACGCCGCCACGCCCACATAAAACTCGTATCGGTTTGTTTCTTCAGTGTCTAAAATCGAATTCTTTATTCTGCATAATTTAAAATATTCACGACTTGCTAAAAAAATATCTGAAATATTTCATTTACTGAATAAATTATGTTTTTTTAGTTCAGAGAAATATTTGTAATACCATTTAAAATATTTTTCAATAATTTATGGCGATCATGAAAGAATTTACGGTCTAGATGGTACGGTGTGTTGTTTAGTTATTCACAATATTAAAGATTAGTTTTTCACTATCGTACTTTTTTTTCCAATCGTCTGGAGCCAGTGAGACTATGCCACTCCCAATTGGGGTATGTTGTGAGGCTGAAAGTAATGGGGAGGGGAAGGAGATTTGAAATAGGAAGGTGGGGGAGTACCTGGCTATTCAGATCTGGTCACCAAACAAGGCCAAAGCTATTTCCATAAAGTGTGTAAATATCTTCCATAAACTGTGTAAATATCTCATTCAACAATTATTGTCAGATCTCTTTTAATAATTTTAATGAATCGTCTACTTTGATTTCTTGTATTTTAAATGCTATCAAAAATTGGCGTCATTCACCCTTATAACGTAATAATTTCTCTCCCTTATCTGAAATCCTTTCAGGCTATATCGTTTACTGAACGTCCGCTTTTCAATTTACCTTTGAAGTTTTGCATAATAAAGTCTGAGTTTAATCTTTCTAGCTCACAATCTCGTCAATAAACTATGCGCTGATAATATTTTAAGGTTTTCAGGGAGGGGTGGGAGCGGTAAAGCCTACGGGGCGATATTTATTCGGATTTGCTAAAGTTCATAGGGAAACTGTCTTGAACGCACAGTGGAATGTTTACCCAAAATTTTGCACACATTTTTTCAAAAATATAATGTTTTTTACATTACGTTATTATTATTTTACAATAATATCACGTGATGCCGGTTGAGGGGGACTCTTTGACTTCTCCAGCCGGACTTTAACGACACATGCTCTGCACCACAGTTGTAGGAATGAATTAATACGTCTGTCACTCCTTGATACACCGACAAACAGATTCCTACCTACCCCTTATTCTCTTATCCTTCCTAGAATATCTTCTCTTTCATTTCCTTAAAATATCCTCCACACAACATCCCCAAAGACGACATAGGCCCGATTGAAATAATTATTGTCTTTAGGGTATCCCGTGTGAGCTAATGTTAAAAAAAATGAAATTTTTCATTTTCATATTTGTTTAGGTATCTGATAATCCAGCAAATATTACAATATTTTGTCCGTTAGTTAGTTACAATAAACTGTGCACGCTCTATTGCATTGATTGACTTTTTTCTATGAAATTTAATAAAGTGTTTCATTTTGAAATTTGGTCACATTTTTTATAAAACGATTCACTGTGCGACCGGGTACCGATTTTGCTTAGATTATCACATTTCAATACAAAAAGTGCGGCGAATTTACGGCGCTATGGCGATATTATCACCCCCCCGGTACAGCCCTACTGCCGCGCCAAGCGCCTAACAAGCGCGCCTCTTCAAAGGGGAACGAGTAGAGAAAACGAGTTTTTCACAGGAAATATGTATTTATTGGAGATTTATCCGACGAATATGAAATGATCATAGGGTGGTTGTGGTGAATGTATCGGATTTAATGTTTAAATTATAGGTTTTGTTGTTTGAGATAGTTGTGTCACCCTATGATATTCCCAATAGGTACGTAATATTTGTGAGAAATATCACCTTAAAGGCGCTTTAAGAAGATTGAATATAGCTTATTACATAGTTATTTTTTTTACCCTGTCCACATATTTTTAACTAGGCATATTCTCAGAAGTTATCATGATGTCAATTTTTTTTAGACAAACTTAGACACGTTAGACAAACTTAGACACATTTGACAAACTTAGACACGTTAGACAAACTAAGACACATTAGACAAACTTAGACACGTTAGTCGAACTTAGACAAATTAGACAAACTGATGTTGTAAATGATCATCGCCTTAACCCTGTGACTACCTTTTGATCGATAAATATCACCTCAAAAGCGTTTATTTCATTCACTTGCACGGAGAAAATTGATCCTGTTAAAAAAGTGACAGCTTGCAAACTTCCTGATAAAATATTAGTCATTCAGAATATATCTAGAACGCGTGTTTTTTTCCTAATAGATATGCTGACGGAATGCTACAATATAAGGATGCCAGTATCAATATCAGTAATTGTATAAACACGTGTTCTGTCGTCCTTACAAAACATTTGCTTTTGACTGATACTTTGTTAGGAATTCTTTCAATTCATTCGTTTATAAATACAATAACATTGTTTCATATCAGTAAGTTTTCCGTCTATCCACACTTAGGTGTCACATTTAAATGTCCAAACCCTAATCTAAGCGTCCTTTTCGTAATCTTGTTCATTAAGGTAGTGATAAGCACTTATCTGGGCTTCGACGCTTTGTGGTTCAATTCTTAACTTACTTTGAAAACACTAAGGACGGGTTGTTTCGGAGAATTTGAACAATTCATCAAATTTCAACGCTCATTTTCAAGTTCTGTGAAAAAAAATTTCAAGTTCTGTTTTTATTTCAGTTTTGTCAATCAACTAGCCTACAATAATATAATAACAGAACTTGAACAGGACTTTCACAGAACCCGTAAATGAACGTTGAAATTTGATGAATTGTTCAAATTTTACGAAACAACCACTCCTAAGGACGGGTTTTTCTAATTTCAACGTTCGATTTAGGGTTCTGCGAAAGTCCTATGCAAGTTTTGTCATTATATCATTATTGGCTAATTACTTGACAGAACTGAAATAATAACAGAACTTGAAAAAATCTTTCACAAGACATATGAAATTTGATGAATTGTCCAAATTTTCCGAAACAACCCGTCCTTATTAAATTACTTGGTTCTCACATGTTTACCAACAAATTTAGTTTAGTTTTCTCAAAGTAACTAACCAACCATTACGTGATTTCCCGTAGGGATAAATGCAGGCAGATAAATGGAACGCCACACAATCTATCTTCTATGTATATTTATACACGGTTTTCCAATAAGAGGTGTTATTTTGATATTCAAAGAAAAATGCCATTTTTCAATATAAATGATGGAATGTTTATTTCATTATAAAAAGGAAGGTATGCCGTTAATAGTAAAAAAACATCAGTCAAATGACCACCACGACCACGCCTACAGGACCATATCCATCTCATGAAATTTTCCATAACCAAATCGCTGCTGTGGCTGCCTTATGTCCTCGATAGCCTCACGAATTCCATTTTTGAGGTCTTGAATCGCTGGGCTGTTGGCATAAACCTTCTTTTTCACGTGGCCCCAAAAGAAGAAGTCGCAAGGTGTTAAATCACAAGATCTCGGTGGCCAACTGTGATCACCTCTTCGAGAGATAACACGGTCCGGAAACTTTTCCCGTAAAAGATCAATGGTTTCGTTGCTTGTGTGGCACGTAACGCCGTCTTGTTGAAAGTAAACGCTGTCCAGATCAATACCATCCAATTCCGGCCATAAAAATCATTAATCATCTCTCGATAGCTCTTTGAATATCAAAATAACACCTCTTATTGGAAAACCCTGTATATACACGGAGAACAATGAGTGTTGCTGATTTATTAAAATTCCATTAAAAAGTGATAGCAGGCCATTTCCTAATAAACTATTAGTACTTTCGCAATATATTGGAACGCGTGCTTATGCAGCTGCGTTTATCCTGTTATTATATAATGACGAAATGCGAAAATATTAAGATTCTTATGAACACTTCCGACATCCCCATAATAAATTTGGGTTTTACTGATAGTTTATTGGGAAATCTGTAAATGCATTTGTTAAAGTTCCCGTTTTAACAGGAATACGAATAATTTGAAGAGATTTTAATATATTAGCAATATGTTATATTAGTTATTCTCTGTGTATAAAGGAGAGTGTCTGAGGGTAGGTTTGTTTAGTATACAAATTTACAGTTTTACTCCGAGATGATGAAAGTAATTTTGCAAACTTTACCTTCAAAACAAGAGGACGGTTACTGTCTATATAAGATTTAAAAAAAAAACCACCCATCCCCTTTTCTCACCCCTTATAGCAGAATTTTAATACTTATTGATGAAATTTTGCACACTTGTTATTACGTAAAAAATCTGTGTAAATCCTGAGCAAAGTAACTAAATTACTTGGCACACATTTCTTGAACCATTCAAGAAATTCGTAAACCGTAACTTCAGTATTTGATTGACTGGAGCATCGAAGACATCTTATTTCATCGTATTGCACTCGGATGTTCCCCACAATATATACATATTTTAACCTCTTGAGCAATTCTGTGAGATATTTCTCCCAGAAGTCAAACACCCGTAGATTCTTTTTGGGAGATATTTTTCCCAGCCTGATACCAACTCACAACATTCATGCTATATCATGTTGACTTACTGTGAGATATATGATTTAAACAGTGTCACAAAGAAATAACGAGAAGCTTTCACTTTACATGCAAAAGATTACCAAAGAACCTCCAGATTTTTTTAAATAATTTAATGAAACAACATAAAGCATTTGAAGAATATTTGTCAACGTTTGAAGTTGTTTAAATAAACCTTTTTAAATAAAATGGAAAAAATATTTTAAAAGCCCTTTGTTCAATCAAATATGTTTTTTTAGTTTCGTTTAAAGTTGTAATTACAGTTTTCACGATTAAAACTATCGTATTTTTAAAACTTTATCTGTAATATTAATATATTAAATATTAAAAATCGCCTCACGGTCATCTAACTATAGACTTGACAAACTATGGCTAGCAGATTGCATCCACTGTCTCGTCTATCACTAATACAAAACTATATGTACAATGCATTTGACTAATGAACGTGATACTGCGTTAGAATGTATATATATTATTATTTATTTATATTATTTCCAGGTAGATAACATAGATATAGAACCATCTTTACCTGGGAGGTTTATTAGAGTAATTTAAATACAGTTCGTACACAGAGGACATAATAGATATGTATTAGTATATAATGCGTTCAAAATTTAAAAATATTTTTATTACTCTTATTTTTTTTTATTATTTTATTTCTTGCTAGGGCAATCCCGACGAGTTACAAAACTCATTTTAGGACGAGAGGAAATTACAATACATTAGTCGGAAAATAATACAAAAGAATACATACAGAAGTCAGTACATATAATTTTACATTGGCATCAAAATATCAAAAATACAACACTGCATAATAATTTTTAAAGGACAGTTTAAGTAGAACAAAAATAAATAAGAGTAAACAAATAAAGGAACAATCAAAGATATACAAATATGGATTTACTGATTTTCATTTTTTTAAATATTTAAAAAATATTTCTTTAAACCATCATTGTGAATTTTTTAATTTTTTTCAATGGTTTTGTACATTTCTGGAAGCGAAATATGATTTAAGATTTTCACGGCCAAAAGTATTTTTGTTATTTGTTTTTGGGGTGTTATGCCGTGTTGCGCTAACTCCTTCTTTAGCCAACGTTTCGGACAGCATTGCAGTGTCCATCATCAGGGCAGAGTTAGCGCAACACGGCATAACACCCCAAAAACAAATAACAAAAATTTCTGGAAGCGAATTATAAAGTGTGTAGGCAATGGAATTTTTTAGATGTTGAATGTTTGAGGAATGTGGATTTTATTGTTATTTCGAGTATTGTGGTTGTGGATGTCTTGATTGTAAAGTGGCTTAACGTTAGTGTGAGTTGATTGTTGGGTAAATTGTAGGATGGTGCTGGTGATTTGATGCTTAGGAAGGATTGTGATTGGAAGGATACCAGAAACTAAAAAGATGTCCCTGACATGAGTGTCCCGTGGAAGTCCAAGAACATTTCTGAAAGCTTGGTTTTCAACCACCTATAGGTCAGCAATCAATTTCTTTGAGGCAAAGCCCCAGATACAGCAAAGATAGGAATGTATCATAGGGTAATTATACTGAATGATGTGTGAATGTATCATAGCATAATATACAGAAGTTAGTAAAGGAATGATTAGTAATCTTTGAATCTTATACAAATGATTTTCATCTGATTTCAAAAACTGTGTTTTATTTAGAAATTCGTTCAAAAACGGAATATACCTGGAAAATTCCCGTGCAATCAGCCCTTTGACATTTTGCAAGCGAAATACATAGCAAAATATCACAAGCTGTAGAGGTTAAAATACATTTGAATCACCCAGTTCCATCGATACTTATGTCAGTACATTTCCTTCAATTTATGAATAGAATCCTTTCAATTTTATTCTAAAGCGATTCAATTGTATCTTCCCCCATCTATCCTACTTTATATCAATTCTTCTTCTCTCGATCTATTATTTTTTCAGGCTATAAGGTATCTATCCATAATACATTTTAAATTCTACAATTCTTTATAGGTTTGTCGTGAAGGGGACAAACACATGATTTTCTTCGCTTTTTTATATTTTTTCTTCTGATGCCCTCTTCTATCGGAGGTTGGCTATCATCGGGACAATCTTCCCAGTGAATAATTGAATGCAGAACTGTACTAGTGCCAGTCACGTAGATTAAGTCACTAACCCTTCAGTACTTTCATCACTTTTGTTCAGTTAGCAATTTTTCTATGTATTTCAAATGCGCTATATGTATCTTATTTTTTGATTTTCCGTAAAAACAAATACTGTTTTAGAAACTAAATAAAATTATCTTTCCGATGTATACATTTAAAATAAACATTACTTTTACTAAATAATAAAATTTTAATATCAAACTTGAAAAATCAAAAAAACTAAACACATTTTTACTTAATTTTTTACCCCAATCGTAGGAAAATTGAGAGAACTCGATATTTCGAAGACACATTCGTTTTGTTTAGGGAATTTGTAAGAAAACTGTAACTTCACATTTATCTCGTTCATATAATAAAAAAAATAATAAAATAATTTTTAAAATTAATCGGATTGTTAGTACCTATTGCTATTATTATTATTAATTTTAGATATATTTAATTTTATTGTATTTATAAAATTTTACATTTTATTTCTAGTGTACATCTATTCTAAAACTACTATAAAAATATTCCATTATCCACGTACTAATAATATAATTGGACTTCACAACATTGAGACATAACCCACGAAAAACTGCAAGACTTCTGGCTTTCTTTACATTTTATTAATGGCATCCAGTATAAATATTTGAGATAAACTGGTATTTCTTTTTCCAACGTCAAAAAAATTACGCATTTCCGCATGATATAAAAACGTTAAAAATAGTTAATTTAATAAGAATGCCCGGTCAAATATGCCTAAAACGCTGGAGGGGTAAAAAATAACATAGTTTCTAAAATGACAAAACAGAAGTATCGTGAGGGTTTATGTCATGTTGTGGGTAGATTTTTTTCGTGGAAACGAAGTAATGAACCTGGGTCTTGAAGAGATCTTTGTTTTAGGAGGGAGGAAACACAAAGGCTGGCAAATTATTCCACAGCCTCAAGAACGAGTAATAGAAATAATTCGTTCTCATATGAACCGTAAACGAATGTGATCCTTAAAACAAGTAGACAGATTAGTTAACTATATGAACCGTACACGAATGTGAGCCTTAAAACAAGTAGACAGATAAGTTAACTAAAAGTAGACAGATAAGTTAACTAAAACATTATTTTTGATGCATTTATTATGTGATGGTGACCTTAGTAGCATAACGATCAAAGCACTGAACGTTGTAAGAGGTTTGCGGGTTCGATTCCGGGGCAGTACAATATTTCTAATACACAGTTTTATTAAAATGAGTTACATCTGTTAGGACGGGTTGTTTCGGAGAATTTGAACAATTCATCAAATTTCAACGTTTATTTTCAAGTTCCGTGAAAGATTTTTTCAAGTTCTGTTTTTATTTCAGTTTTGTCAATCAACTAGCCTACAATGATATAAAAACAGAACTTGAATAAGTCTTTCACAGAACCCGAAAATGAACGTTGAAATTTGATGAATTGTTCAAATTCTCCGAAACAACCCGTCCTAACAAATGTAACTTATTTTAATAAAACTGTGTATTAGAAATATTGTACTGCCCCGGAATCGAACCCGCAAACCTCTTACAACGTTCAGTGCTTTGATCGTTATGCTACTAAGGTCACCATCACATAATAAATGCACAAAAAATAATGTTTTAAAATGAATTCGCGTGTCATAGCATCTTCACATAATTGCAAACATCCTATAAAAAACAAGTATCAATTACTATGCGTCACGCAAATCGATCTTTCCTCAACCGTCAATTGCCCTAGGCAAGCAAGGTGACCTTTTCTTTCTGTTGTCCATTATGTCGTGATGGGTTGTTCGACAAGGTTGCCTACCATATAAGTTTTATGAAGTGTAAGGATAGGGTTGCCAACTAAATCTTTAGTTATATTATGTGACTAGGTCTGAATATCCAGGTTCTTCCCAACCTTTCCTCATTTCCTTTCAGCCTCGAAAAGAAATTAAATACTATAGATAGATAATTTTCACTGACTTGGTATTTCTATATGAAAATTCTTAATGATTTAGTTGATAGTCCGGTATTGTTAGAATTGATAAGCTTTCGGATTCCACAACGTAATACTAGAAGACAGGATTTTATTTCAATGCAGAAATTCTGGGACTAACTACCATATGTATTCCTCTTTGCACATAATTCTAATGGAGGGAAACAATTATACCGAGTCAGTGGACATCTTCAATTTATGTTTAAACAAATATAAATTTTTGTTAATGAAGCAATTCAGTAATATTCTCATGTGAAAGCCCCGAAAAAGGGCGTTAATAAATAAATAAATAAATCTCATTAACTTTGGGCAGTTACAACTCCAATGCTATAATTTTTTTGTTGTATATATATACATAAAAAAAATATAGTGTGTGGCAAGCCTACGCACGACGGAAGTGAAACTTTTAGTATTCTTCTCTCTCTCTTTTCATTTCATTCTCTCTTTTTTTCTGTCTGTTGACATATTTATAAGTAGCATGTGATAAAAAAAATTAAAAGTTATAAAAATATGGGATTCGAACCCGGGTCCTGCATAATGAGTGTCGAACGCTCTGCCTCTAGACCGCGGTTATTACGTATTCGACCAAAATATCATATAGTCAAAATATCTAAAAGTCTTTTATCACTTTTAAAAAAAGCATTTTATCACTTTAAAAAAAATTATTATTAAAAAAACACATAAAGAAAAAAAAATAGTGTAAGCGGGGATCGAACATCGGTTCTTCACGACGAGAGTCGCGCGCTCTGCCTCTAGACCGCGAAGCTCAGTTTGGAGAGTGACCTAAAAAAGGTATATAATATTGGCTAGGCTCCTATAGCGAAATGATCACGGTTTTTCATGACGGTCATGAGTTGGTTTTACTCCTGTCCTCGAAATTGCATAACGCGCGTAAAGAAGTTTCACTTCAATAAAAATAAATTAACCTGGTGATCTATGTCAGCCCTGTCAGGTCGTGTGGCCCCGTGTTCGGTCACCGTGACTTTTGGGCCCCGGTTCGCTACCCGTTGTGGGAAACGCGCCGATGTGGGACCACCTTTGATACCGGAGATGTTGGTTTCTTGTGAGTGTGTCGACTAGCGATGACTGTTAATTATGCATATCATCATGTCTTATATGCGTGTGATTGCGAGCAACCAATTAAAACAGGTTAATTTTCTATCAAATTTTCTTACGATACGTGCTTTTAAAGTAAAACTAACTAACTAACTAACCATCACGCTGTTTTCACGCAGGAAAAGGCAGAGAGGACCGACCGCCAACCAACTCTGTCTTGACACACACTTCTTGCCTCATTCACATTCATGTACCGTCTCATACATAACTCATCTATTATTCTGACCTCAAGTATCTGATTCACTTGATAGTGCCATGTCTTCCTCGGGCATCCCCGACTTCTGCTACCATTCGCATGACTTACTATCATTCCAATTATTAGATCACTGCACTCGAAACGCACAAGAAACACGTTTCCAGCGTCCACTTGTCGTGAATTAGTTATTTTTTGTGAAACCCAAAAGCCTTATTGATAATTGCTGCCTTATTTTATAGCGATATTTTGTGTAATATCTGCTCAAGGGTTGTTTACAAAGAAAGATAAAAAACTACCATAAAATTTGTGTAATTTTCTTTGCTACAAAATTTCAAATTAAAGTAACAGTGGTTTTTAATATTTACACTTGTTGTGGACTCTGCTATACAATGGTTATGATTTGTAGGCTTTGTGGGCAAATAATGAACAAGATAAAATGGTCTTGATATTTAATCAAGGAATAAAATAACACATTTCGTACTATAGAATGAGAAACAGATTTAAATTTTCTGGAGAAGGACAAATCTAGTAAAATGAACTTTAATAAATAAAGCGATTTCGGCTGAAGTTCCTAGCTTAACGCAATAATTTTTACTTTGTAACTCATAATTTCTATCACGTTCTATAGACCTTTGAAGTGTCCATCAAATTGCAAAAAAAATAGTTTTCTTCTTTTTTCGATTTTGTCTTTGCTTATTTTTAATATGATATTTCAAAACTCAGAGTTCATGACGGAAATACCCTTGCCAGAAAAAAGCATCTTTTGAACCATCAATTTATAATAATAATAATAATGATTTACTGTCTTCTTTTCTTAGCAACTGGGATCTCCCGTGCTGAGGATTTCATTTACATATTATAATTTAATTATAAGAAATTAATATTACAACAAAGTAACATAATATGAATTTAACTATAAACATATATCATGTAGTATAATTTTTTTTTGTTTTTAAATAATTTTAAAATAATTAAGATAGTGTTTTTTTGTATAGTTCAGTTTAGTAGATTCGGTTTTAGTCTGTCTTATAGTCCAAAATGTAATTCTAAACAAATGCAAAATAACTATACCCATTTAGGAATAAAGTATTTCAACAACCTTCCGATTGAAATAAAGAAATTAAAGAATATTAACATACTTAAACTAAAAGTGAAGTTACACTTTCAGAAATAATTAACTAAATAATTGCTTGTTTTTCCCTTTATTGATATTTATTACCAGTCCATACTCATCTCCACTGTATTTAGATGTTCCTAATTACTCAATAATTAGTATGTAACAGAATACTATATATGTACAACTACACATATAGATAATCCAGAAGTTTCAATTGTTCCTATTATATATATACTTACCTATAGCAAAATGGTATTTTATTTTCTTATAATTAGTGTAACTCTCTCACCAAGCACAAGAACCAGTTTCTTCATTGGTGAGATTGGTGAGATTGCGAACATAAATATATTTTGTAACCATATGTACTTATATAACATCTTGTACCCACTTATATACATTAAATTAAAAAAAAAAAAAAATAAACTATATGCATTCCTTTTTAACCTTCGTGAATCATTCCGAATGTCGAAGACTTAAAATACAATTTCTTATTAAATACTCTAAAAATACATACATTAGAAGGTAAAATAAACGATTTAACGTTCTTATTCAAAATACTTAACTCTAAATTCGACTCTTGCAAACTCCTGCAACTTATAAACATACATACAACTCTAAATTCGACTGTTGTGAACTCCTGCAACTCATAAACATACATACACCCACAGTAACAACACGACAAAATACAATATTCTACAGCAGCACATATAAGCGTAACTACATTGCCCACTCTCCGATACAACGACTTCACACTATGGGAAATCATTACTTGGGTGATGTTGACATATTCAATACCAACTTGGCAAGTTTTGTGGATCATTTAAAACATTTATTTCAACAATACTCCTAAACACATCATGTAAACCTACAGATAGCTGTAATTTTCTGTTTTTGTTTCTTGTGTTTTGTATGACTTGTTGCATAGCTTTTATCAAATGTAATTTTATTCTTATTTTTTATGTTTCAAAGTATCGGTCAAATTAAAATTATACTACCAACCATGTAAAAGCCCTCTGGGCGTTACATAAATAAATAAATAAATTCCCTTACCCAACCTATTACCTGTAATTCATCATTGACTGTTTTAAGTATACAGTTTTGCATTACATCTGTCTCCGTTTCAAGACAGTTCAGTAAAGATTGTTTTAGTGTTTATTTGAAGTTTCTTATTTGCAGTTTTTCGATATTATGGTACCCACCTGCCTGAAAAAAGAATGGTCATTGTGACAATTATTTTCCCTTTTCTGATAAGGTATACATAAGAAATGATGATCTAAAATGTAATATTGTTAAATATTTATGTATCTATATTCCTTATATTACAATAAAAAAAATAATAAAAAAAGAGAAAAATTGTATAAAAAACATTTTAAAAAATGTCACACAAAGTATTTGGCTTATAATTAAGGAGGTGAGTATTCAAGTACCTACTTACAAATCTTATAATTTCAGCGGAATTTTTTTGTTTTTGATTTATTAGATAATAGAAAATTAGAAACATGCTTTTTTGGGCGTGAGATCACGTTAATATGATCTTATTTTCATACACATGTAATTGTCAGTAACATAATATAACTAAATTATCTAACTATTGTACAAGAAAATCATATTTTCCAATTTTCGTCCAATAACAGAAGAATGAGTTCTATGCAGGAATTGAAAATGCATTTCCTTAGGGTGGAATATTTTCTTACACAATAGAGGAGGAAGTTTCCTGGAATTTCCCAGCCAATAGGAACCATTGAAATTGATTTCTTCCTATGCAACTTGTTCCTTTTCCTCAACCCCTAAAGGCCCTAGGGGTTGAGAGATAGAGCTGGGGAATAAGGGTGGGTTTAAGTTAAATTCTAGTGGTTGCATAGGTTTTAATATTTAAAAATAAGATATTGCATATGAGATTCAAGAATTGAATTGTTAGAATAATTTTACTGGCCGCCGTTAAGTCGAAAGTACGCGTAGACCCGAGTACCCATCACCCGATCTTTGATCGGGTACTTTCGTTTGACATAAGCGGGTAGAAGTTACTATAGGTAAACTATGGCTACCGTTACAACGAGATTCCCAATCTACAAAATGTATAACATCTATGGTTGCTTGCCACACCGGTACCTGTCATAAGATACGGGTATTGAAGACCGATTTGGTGAATCATTGGTGTTTCGTGATCGGGTCACAATGATCGGGTAGTTAACGATCCTCCCAGGAGTATAGTAAACTGAATGCTAGAATGAGATCCCTCGGGCGTATGCGCCGTAAATATTGTTTTACAAATATGGAGATCCGCAATGAAGAGTATATGACATAAAAGTGAGTGGTAGAAGAAGTTAGGGACGTTCGAGAAAACCAAACCAACTGAATCAAATTCTTAAGTCGGGTCATGTCAAGAATCGGAATAAATAAACAGAAGTTTATGTATGAGACGATGCATGAATGAGAATGAAGCAAGAAGTGTGTGCTAAGATAGACTAGTTTTTTCCATCTATTCTATCTGCCTACCCCTCGAGAGAAACGGCGTAATATTAAGTTAGTTAATTTTTTATATTTTATGACCAAAATATAATTCTATTATATTATTTTTCTACACCTAATCCAGCTAGTAAATAAAAACCTGAAAAAAATAATTACATTTATATTGCGAAGTACCTAATTAGGACACGTGTCCAGTGACACGTGACAGCTAATATAACATTTATTCCATCAACCATTTCCTCCTTTACGCCCTCGCTTTCCGTTCTTTGAAAAAATAAAACAAAAACAGAACCACACGACAAAATAGAACACAAAAAATACAAAGAATTTGTGTCCTTTCAATTATTTTCTTTTCTCTATAATTTTACCTACTATGAATGGTCCAAAGGTTTTCGTTTTTTTATTGAGTTCCTCGTTATTAAGGCACTCATTATTAAGTTTACCTCTCTCTTACGATTTTTATATTTCTTTTATTCAAAGCGGTAGCAATGTTAAATATACCATCGTTGGAGACGAATTATAATTTTTTTTTAATATACCTAACTTTTTTGATAAAGTTTTGTAGAGTTAGGATTTTTATTTCAGTGTGATTACTTCAGTTGCTGCCTAGACCCGTGAAAATCACGGGATATCGTAATTGTGGGATTTATGACGCTAAGAGTTTATTTAAATAACAAATCAGAACAAGGACAATCGTAAAGTATATTTGAGGCACGTTCCAGAGTGGTTGATACTCTCAGTATCGCCACGGTGTAAAACCACCGTTCAGAATTGAAACGTTGCTTGAAATGATTTTGGCCGTGTTTAGTGTCCAGATTTGAATTGATTGATTAATTAATCGTTTATTTCACAACACATTAACTTAAAGTGGTTTTAATCGTGTTTGATGACCGGGTCTGATCAGCCAGGCACTTTCCCAGCTCACCCTCTTCAACTCCTTCCCTTCCCTACTTCCTTCTGTCTCACAACATGCCATAGTCTCACTGGTTCCAGATAGTTGGGGGCAGTTAAGACATTCATTTTTTTAGACATTCAAAGGGTAAATTTCTTATTTTGAAAGGAAATGCTCCTGAGGCAAATATATATATTTTGTAAATACTTTCAGCGTCACAAATCCTGCAAATATAATTCCCGTGATTTTTCTCGGGTCTGCGCTAGTTTAATGTAATACTCAACTAACCTTTTATGAAGAAAATAAGACCTCATAAAAAATTCGCATTGTTTTTCGCTGTTTTAAAGAATTGCTTTGTTTCGACTATCAGTGGAGGAACGTCACAGTGAAACCCTCTCACAACGTAATTCGATACCCAGTTAAGGAGCAAAACGAAGATTGATTCATCCTTATCATCGTTCCTTATTGAATATGACGTGATGGGAAAATACATTTTTTTTGCTCTTCGCTATAACGAGGTTGAGACGTACGTAGAACTGTCTATCTAAGGGCACCGGTGAATTATATTTCACAAGGTAGGCCTGTGCGATTGCGGGTTAAACCTTCTTATGATTGTGTCACTAGTAGTTCTGTGAACAGCATTAAAAAAAATGTTTTTAATTTTCTCTTATTTCACAAATCAAATAAGAAATCATCTAGATTTGTGAGTAGGTACTTAAATACCTACCTATTTAATTAAAGAAGATATTATATTATAACATTTTTTAAATTTTGAAAAAACCAATTTCTTAATTTTTCCATAAAAACGTTACTATCTTAATGAAAATAATTCTTTTTTCAGGAAGGTGGGTACCATAATATTGAAAAAGTGTGAATAAGACCTGGACAAACCTCACCCTCATGATCCCGGGCACCCCTGATAAGTAACCAAACGTAGCAAACCACTTGTATGGTGCTGTCGCTGCGAGTTTTGTTTTAAACATTCTTTCAGTTACTTGTTAAACTGATAACTCGATAGTTCGTTGTCCTTGGCAAAGTGTTTTGCGGGAGAAACAGAGGAAGGTCACCAATTTGTTGGAATGATCAAATATTACCTTTGTCCGGAACTAGTGTGTTCTTGGCTCTCCTTGCAGCGCAGGACCTCTTGGAGTGGAGGAGACTGGTTTACCAGAGAAATTGGAGTGGCAAGAACAACAGACGATATTATTACGTCATCTTTTTATGAGGTTAGGTTATTCTAGATGAGTCTGTACCAATGGCTGCGAACGCTAACAGTTCCCTAACATAATTAATCACCCCAGCACAAAAACAAAAAGGGGCTCCTAAAAGAATGCCGAAAAGCTGACGTGTCAAGTTTTCAGGATAGATTTTCATGGGATCATATAACTCTGTTGTAGTTCAGACAAACGATGAAAACAAGCCGGTAAAACATGCTGCTGAAACAAGATGGCCGACTATAGAATATCGCAATATGATAACAAAACAGCTTCTAGTATTATGTATTAATAAATTATTATTATTAATTCATATGTCATATTACAAAAGGAATGAAAATACAAGTTCTAAGCCCACATTGTTACAAAGTAAACATCAAACGTCGGCAAAAAAATTCTTCGTAAAAATGAAATAATATATTAAAATAGTAAAAAATATTGAAAATAACAAACACACTAAAGATAATAAATGGTAGATGGATAACAAACAGGAAGAGCCTTAATCTCTGTTTGGTTATATGATGTTTTAATTGCGTTTAATGGGGACCATTCAATTCAATTCAACACATCCATTTTATGAACATACTCAAAATATTGTAAACACGAGGCACAAAACCAAAGAACTCATACAAACACCTAAAACAAACACTACATTTGGTCAAAGAAATTTCAAATACATTGCGTCTAAAATATACAATAACCTACCTGAAAAAACAAGAAAATCGAATTAACAAATACAAAATCCTGATCAAACAATGGTTAATTCATCAAACAATGGTTACAATCATCTAAAAAGGTCGTGCAATAATTAGTCACCTCACCCAAATATAATCCTCTATTTCATTATTGTTACCACTACCTACCAACTTGAAAATTTTTGTCAAATATTTTTGCTTTATTGAAAAATGTGCTTTATTTCAATATTATAAAATATTTGTAAACTAGTCTGTCTTGGCACAGGATTTCCTAGTGAGACAGGCAAAGCCAAAAGAAAATGTAAACCTTTTTATATAGATGCACATAATAAATAAAATAAATAATAATATTTTATTCCAGAATGTGGGGAGGTTAGTGCAATCCCACACGTCCCATATAAATATACATTTTTTTGTATAATAGATATAATAAATTAACGAATAAGGACAACTATGCAGGGTGTGGTATTGAGTGCGCTTGGGCCCAGCGCTCACTCAGGAGTGGCGCTTGGTGCTGGTAGGCTGCGATCACCAACGACCAGTGACCCGGTGTCTCATCAGGCCGGCAAATCCATTCAGTCCTAGTTCCGTGAACATTGTCGATGCGCTGCTGTATCTTCGGTATCCAAATATCATTCTACAGGCGTCATTATATTGAATTCGGAGTCGTTCCATCGAGCAAGTTCGGTAGTGACACCATGTCTCACACGTATACAGGCCAGTACAGAATGCGTTGAACAGTATTTTTTTAACGGTATTGCTGCATTTGCAAAATCTGCGAGCAATCATATTAGACACTATACTTACGCTTCTCCTTTGTCGATCGATATCGCCATCAAATCATCAAATGTCTAAAATCAAAATGGCGCTAATCACTGATCAAATGTGACGAAAGTAGAAGCAACCTAACATTAATAATTTTTCTCTAAAGTTCTTTTGTCATTGAGTTTTTGAAAGGCGAATTTTCGTCGAATCGTAAAGTATAGTTGAAGAATTTTCCATTTTCAAAATCCGATGGCTCGTGAATTGTTGAACAAATACTTTTCAGCGAATTTCGAACTTTACTGAGGAACCGAATTGCCCGATCTCTCTCCCGCGATAGTTTTGCTATTTTGCATCTAGATTACATCCAACACACAGCATCCCCAAATATGACATAGGCCCCTAGGGAAATTATTTTTCGTAGGACCTCTTGTGTGGAAAAAAATATTGAAAAGAGGTTGACAAAACAACCATTTTTGTTATAATAATAATATAATATCTTTATTTTGACAAATTTTCAAACTATAACTGTAGAAATACATGAAAGACTGTTTTGTGTACATTGGTTTATAAATTAGATGAGTATATAATTTTATCAACGGAAAGTAATATATAAACAGTAGATAAAATAAATGTAAATAATAGAAATGTTAATGTAGTTATGTGTTGAGGTTTATCATAGCCCGCCTCACTAGGCTTAGCCTGTGTTGAGGCAGCTATCTACCAAGTTTATTTATGGTACTATAACGTACCTATAATTATATAATAATGCGAACATAGGTCGGACAATTAGAGTTGAGGTGAAGAATACATTTTATTTTTATTTTATTTATTTGGGAAAATCAACAGATTATTTACATATATAAGAATAAACTAAGTAATAAAGATAAAATCCAATAACAGATTTTCACTTAAAATTATAATAATAATAAAGAATATTAAAACAAAAAACTAAGGGTTTTGTACCCGTGGCCTGAGAGATTTACAAAAAATACAATATTGTAAATAATAAATAAAAACAATAACAGATCTAGGAACACAAATAAATTAAAATTTAAAGTTAACTGATATACTAATAAACTAATAACCAGCTAAATTTCAAAAATTCAAATTTAACTGATATATTAATAACCAGCTAAAATTCAAAACATAATGTATTGTAAAATTTCAACACAGCAGCAATCAATAAAAGCACTACACAATAGCAATAATAACAATATAATAAATGTATACCTACAACTAAATTGAACACATGAGTATAAAACATACTAATGGTCCGATGCTTTGTAGGGAACCCGCTTGCACAGCGCGGGTGTAAACTGTGCACCATAAGTTTGAGTTATTGTGAATACTTCGTTTGTGTGAAAGCACTATGAAACAATAGATGATTATTTTAATTTTTTTTGGTGTTTCTTTATTCATAAAAATTTAAATGATTACAGTTTTTTGTTTTCTACAGCCACCATACTAAACACATGCCCATATTATGGTAGCCATTATATTACTTCAATGGTGAAAACCTAAAGTTTAATTGATTTGGAAAGGTCACTGAGAAACAGCTTTATTGTAACTAACCTACCATGACGCTGTTTCCACAGAGGGGTAGGCAGAGAGTATGGACCGCCGCACATAAATGTACATCGTCTCATACGTTATTATGACTCTTGACATGACTAGACTGAAATATTTAATTTACTTTATCGTGCCATGTCTTCCACAGAAGACCCTTACTTCTTCTGCCAATCAATTTCGCTTTATAATGTACCCTTTTTTGCGTTTATTCAAAATGGTATGCTGATAATTATTTAATATTTTTGGCCTCTAAACCTAATAACAGACTCAAATAATATGTACTATAAACTTGTCTTAAATCAGTTAAAATAATCATTGTTACACATATATCATTACATATCATAGAAACAGTGAAAAAATTAGCATGCTTACCTAACCTATCTTTTATATTGTAAAGTGAAAGTAATTTCGTCAATAATATGAATTTTTGTTATTTATTTATGTAACATTACCTACTTCATGTGAACTAAACCTATCAATTTGATTGTCCTGAAACGGGAAACCTTTCCAGTTGGACAGTCAATGATTCATTATTCTGGAATTGTATTTTTTAGTATCTAATAAATAAATAAATATCAACCCTGATCTATAGCAGTGATGCATGGAACTGGCAAAGGAGGAATGAATGACTCGATGCTGAAGAAATGGAATCCCTGAAGAGTATTATGTGTTTTAATGCTCAGTTTAGTGCCTAGGGTTTTATCTTGTCGTCAATAAATAAATAAATTAATGATTTAGAAAATCATGCAACGGTGGCAAATAAATTTTCTAATAAACTACGTAATCAACTTAGAAAAGCCATAAAATGTACATAGAGCGTTATAGAATTGGGTCCTTTAATAAATTAAAATGGTGACCTTCGACAAAGGGTTCCGATTCTCGATGATCTAGCATTTAAGTCGGGGGAAATTTTTTACGCAGATGTAAAAAATAGTAAACTGCCTCAAAAAATCTTCGTTTTCGAAACGAACCCTTCCCAATCTAATTATTTAAATGAAATTTAAACGTTTTTGGGTTGGATTAAGACAATAAAATTTGGGAAATTATATTATTTAAGAAAAATTCATATTTTTAGGACACATAAATATATTTATGTCGCCCTTCTTACAAATAGTTGGTGGTGTGATGGTTAGGACAGTTGCCTTCAAAACAATTGATCGGGTTTCGATTCTTTATCATAGCATTTTTTTATTTATTTTAAAAATTAAAACCTTTTTTAAAAAAAAATTATTATTCGACAACATGTTATGATTTTCACGGGTTTGTCCTACAATATAGCTGTTAGTCAATGGTATTAGCCGGGTCAATCTGAAAAATTATTTTCTATTGTATGAATTTTAAAGTTAATTATTCTTCTTTTCTTTTTCTTCTTCATATGGTGGAGTTCTGAGATTATTTAGATGAGAAAAATATAATTTTCTGAGTATGTACTTATGAAATAAAGAAGACAAACTAACAATGAAAATATGTTTTTTTACGGTCTTCCAATTTGACAGATTTAGAATTGGTTTTTCTCGTGATCAATTTTAAGTCTTACCGCTTGAAGAAATTCTAAGGGAAAAAAATATTTTATTATTAGGGAGGGTTTTATAATGATTTCGCGAAAAACATGAAAATTTTAATGGACCCAGTATTGGCTACGGAATAATTCCAAAGGTTTTAATTTTCCAGATTTTTTTATTTGTTCAAAAGTACAGGGTTTTCCAATAAGAGGTGTTATTTTGATATTCAATCGTAAAAGATCAATGGTTTCGTTGCTTGTGTGGCACGTAGCGCCGTCTTGTTGAATGTAAACGTTGTCCAGATCAATACCATCCAATTCCGGCCATAAAAAATCATTAATAATCTCTCGATAGCGCAATCCTTTCACCGTAACTGTTGCTCCAGCCTCATTTTCGAAAAAATAAAGTCCAATGACTCCGCCGGACCATAAACCGCACCAAACAGTCACACGTTGAGGATAGAGAGGCTTTTCAACAATAACTCTTGGGTTTTCCGAGCCCCAGATGCGACAATTTTGCTTGTTGACGAAGCCACCGAGGTGGAAATGGGCCTGATCACTCAAGATGATTTGCATTTGATTCACTAAAGTGAATTTTAATAATTTCAATGCGTTGTTGAAGCGTGTATCGTTCCATTTTTATTAATAGCGTAGTTTCTACTTGTCAAATGTCAAAAAATGACAGCTTCAAAAGTAACATCTACCGAAATAGCGGGCTATTCAAAATAACACCTTTTATTGGAAAACCCTGTAGTTCGTTTGACTTGTTTCTAAAAGCGCCTACATCAGTTTTTCAAATTTCACGAGGACTATGTTGAATCTGCTATTTTTAGCAAATAAGTTTTAATTTTAAGAAAAGCGATGTTCTATTTATTTATTTTTTTAATATTTCGGAAAACTGACATTAACCATTTTGTCATTTTTAATTAAATTTACTCATAAATGTATTCACTGTGTTTCTGGAATTGAAGTGGTAACCTACCTGTTTTCGTTTTGTATCGTGGTAGCTAATAGGTACAATGTATTGCAGTGTGGCTTAGCTACATCTTGCGTAACTCTATTACATAAATAAACATTTTTACTAATGTATTTTTTTTGTTACACAGTTGTGCTGGCCGCGTCTAATCAACAGCAGTCCTTCCGTGTCAGCCCGAAAAACGCCAAGGTGCTGGAGGGAGGAGAGGCGGTACTGGAATGTGAGATTGCAAATTTGGCGGGACAGGTGCAGTGGGCCAAAGATGGCTTCGCTTTGGGTAAGAAAAATAATATATTTTAATGATTTTTTTTTTTAAATATTGTACCACAGATTAATCTTCGGTTCACAGATCAAGATTTCTATTTAACAATTGATTAACGATAAGATAGGCAGGTAAACAAAAATTAAAAGAGGTGGGATTGGGCGCGAATTTGAGTAATCTGAGAGTATGTTGCCTGTTGTATGCTGATGATGCGGTTGATTGCTAACAGCATAAAACTCCCGGTATTCCTCAGCCACTCTCTCGCGATCTGGTGGTCAAACACATCGATCTGGTGGGCAGAAGCATCCACCACCAAGACCTAGAAAAACCTCGCACCATGAACCCGGGCACTCCTGCTAAGTCACCAAACGTAGCAAACTCTTGGGGCGACCGATGGCAGAGGTCTTGGTTAAACAATCAACATTACTTTTAAAACTTAAAATTTGCATTTCTTAATTTTCTTTAACCTTTTCAAAATGCCTGCAGGTATCTTTATTAACCTTTCATGTTCGCAATTCTAATTGTAATTTCTCCCGCCAGGTTTCTCTTCCGTTATTCAAGGACTCCCGCGGTACACTGTGATCGGGGATCGCCGCCACGGCATTTACAACCTTCGGATATCAAACGCCTCCTTGGACGACGATGCGGAATACCAGTGTCAAGTGGGACCAGCCAAGAACCACAAGGTCATAAGAGCCAATGCGGAACTTCACGTGATATGTAAGTCAATTGATTTTTTATTTTTTTTTTTCACATTTAAAGTATTGTAATATATTCATTTCTGATTGCAGCTCTAAAATATGTAAATATGATTAATTTTTAATTTTAATAGTTATTGTTTTTAAAACGATCTAAAACTGTAATTTGCAAACACTTTTGCTGACGTAAGTTACGCCTAAGCAGTTAAGTGACCACTAAGAAAGGTTGGCGGGCGTGACGTCACAGACGCACTTTTCTCAAATATATGATTTAGGTGGCCATTAAGAATGTGCGTAATTTAAATTATTATTGAAAATTTATTAAGATGAACAATATTTTTTTATTACTCAATCAATTATGTCAACTCAAACGCGCAATTAGAAGCCCAAATAACACAAACTTAGAATTTCGTGTATAAGTGCATTTGCCACAGTATGTATTTCCTTAGGCCTATTTATTATTTTTAGCAAGAAAGGGACACCAATTATTGTTGCGTACCGATCGATTGGTACTGGACGAATGGACTGTAATTTTAACAAGGTTATAATAATAAAACGATCGTGTTTTTTATCAATGGAAATTAAGAGTGGGAAAGGGAGGGCTTTACCTTGTGAAAGATTTTGATTCATTTGGAAGTTCTGGTGTTTTCTTGAAAGTTCCTTGGGCACTGTAGTTTATAGATGTAAATCTAGCACCGTTTCAAAAAATTTGAACAATTCTTCAAATTTTAACGTTCATTTACTGGTTATGTGAAAGTCCCATGCAAGTTCTGTTAGTATATAGGCCAGTTACTTGACAGAACTGAAATATCAACAGAACTTGAAAAGAACTTGACAATTAAGTTTTTTGAAGAATTGGACAAATTGGGCATCAAATTATCAGCAACAATTATGCAACTAATAAAATTCGTATCTGAAAAACAAAAGACACTTGCTGTGGGCTTCTTTTTTCAAATATCTTCATACTTGCTTTCTTCCAAGGTAAGTCCTTTAAGAAATGGAACAAAACAAGGGAAAATGCAATTTAGGTAGGAACCGGATTGTAAGGATAATCATAAAAATGTTTCAATACTAAACAATTATATTAGGTACTTTGATCGAATTTGAATTTTCGGAAAGTTATATAATTTGTTCTTTTTATTACATTAAATTGAACTTTTTTTCATTTTGACTTGAAATTATCCTTTCTAAAGTCGAATAATATGTTACATACGTGCCGAATGCTAGTAATGCATGTATCAGAACTGTGTTTTACTCAACTAGTTGCGCTAGGTGCATAAAATTCGTGAAAAAATTATTATTCTAACATTGATTTTGCGGCAATTTTAATGGTAATTTTTTTCCTCTCATAAAGAGTTACTTTGAAAAAAAAGTGCTGATAGGGGCCACTTTCCCTCAATCAAACAGGCGAGCACACACGCGGGCCGTAATTGTTTTCGGCTGGGACGTGTGATTTCACAGTCTGGCGAATCTCGACCTTCGGAACCGTGATAATGATAATAGAGAATTACGAATTTTTTTTTATTGTTTCATTCATGTTTGGTTAGTTCGAATGCTTTGAAAAATTTACGCTAGATGGCTTTACGTATTTGTTTTAAAAACTACACTACAATTGCTCCTCAACTCACTAACAAACACGTCGTTCAACACAACTCTGCCTTGGACTCTCTACAACTATTGACATGGTTGAACTCGAGTATTTGATTCCTCGGGTGTCCCTGACTTCTTCAACCATTTACTTTCGCGTCATATATTCTACTGGCGTCCCATTCTCTGTTCATTATATCCACATCATGTCCAAACCGTTCCTGTCTTAATATTGTTCACTGCTCTCACATCAATCTTGCGTAATTTCTGTCATAAATGGTTTTAGACCACATACTTCTCAGGGATCTCATTTCTACAGCATTCGGTCTACTTTCATGCTTCTTCGGCCAGTTCCGTGTCCCTCTACCACATATCAGGGTTGGTATCAGCACTCCGTTGTAGACTACTAGCTACCCTTCTTTAGACTATTTTTTTGTTATCGCCAGCCACGTTCTGCCCTCCATTAATGGAGTTTCCTGCATTCACTCATAACAGAAGAATATATGATGTATGTGGCTCGGACAGCGTTGTGTGGCATTCAAACTCCCTGCCTACCCCTGCGGAGATAAAGATAATGGTTCTGTATTTACTTTGGGTAATGGGTTTTAAATGTGGGATACTATATCAAATAAGGACGCTTTTTAAAATTAATTACACGTATATTTACAATATATTTTTAAATATTTCAATGAGAACATGGAGAGCAAACACGGTAGCACCTCGCGGGCTATCGTAATATTGACAGTCAGGAACGGTAGGAATCGGTTCGGGCTAGATCGGCGTCGCGGTGCTGGAGACTGGCGTCAGTCACACGTCCGCTATTGGTGAACAGAAGGTACTCTATTTTAAGGTCACTGCTGTGTGCGCTTCTCACAGTGGTAATTTGAAGGACTACATGTTGAACCAGAGCTATTTATCAGCAGTGATATACTGATTTTTCTGTAAAATTTCACTTGTTCCCTCATCGTTTTTCTTGTTTCTCTGACGTTATATAACCAGTGGACGCGTCACAATCCAAATTGTGTTTGCCTGACTGTGAACCCGGGGTCCGGTGAGCACACAACTCGAAAAACCGGCCCTCCATATCAACCCGAAAGTCTTGAAATGGAGCCTGTGTCAATATTGATGACCGGGTCCGGTTTTTTCAATTGAAATTTCATTTTTTAAAATTTTATCTATTTTCAGTGACGCTCATGGGACTTTTACTTTTTACAAGATGGGTTATACTATGGATGCATCCGTTTACCATAAATATGTTTTTTAGATGTGCTAAACTAGAGAACTTCAAAGAACTTCATTATTCCCTTTTGCACCGGAGCTCAACCGTGAGATTCCAACATGTTTACGCGTATTGACGTTTTACACATGATAACAGGTCTTTTTTTAAATTTTATTCTTGCTTACCGGTTTCGCTATTTTTCAAATTCGTAATTTGCCTGTTGTAGTCTGATATTATTTTAACATACTGGTGTGAAATTTGCTCTCGCAGGAGAATTTTTAGGTAAACTCACATATTTTCAGCACTCAACTTAATAAATATTCATAAGTAAAAAAGATGCTAAATATGTTAGGGATTGCATCTAAAAATATGATTTTTTTAAAGTTATTTCATTTGTTTTGTTTTCCTTCGTATACAATCCAAATAAAGTTTCACATATGGAGCACATATCCTTCGAAAAGTGCCAAGACTTGTGGCATCCTTAAAGGCTTTTGGTATATTATTATAAATTTAGTGATTACAATTTTTATGGTTTTTAAAGTTCAATTGAGATCTCAACTCGACCCAACGGAAACCAAATTCACAATGAAAAATCAGATCTTTAGAATTCATGCAAAAACAATTAATTTGAATTTTTGTTCAAAGGGATATTGCAATCATCTATCACGCAATTCAGCAAGCACTACATATTAAAGTATCTCGTTAAATACAAGGAGGCATTAAAAGGGTCCTTGGGGTATGCAAAAAATATCGTAAGATATAAAATAAATAAATACTATGGTGCTAAACCAAGTACGTTTTGTTCTGCGTTTTTCTCCCTTTTTGTATATATTTTTGTGGTCACAACTGCTACTCTTACTGTCCAGAGCCAGTGAGACTATGGCATACCCAATTGGGGTATTTTTGAGGCTGAAGGAAGGCTGAGGAAAGAGTATGTTGAACGTTAAACATAATATTACTTTTAAACCTTCTTTATAGTATATAAAATGGTTTCAAAGCTTTCGTTATCGACTTAATATATATTATGTATTTTTTTAATGAGAATAGCAGCGTTTTAAAAACGTGCTGAACAGAGGGCAAATCGTTCGACCCCGAAAAATCCCCGCAAAATTGAATTGGCGTTTCATTTGGATTCTGCCGGTCAAACAAAAAATTGTGTAAACACAAAACCTACTCGAGCTAACAATTTTAACTTCAAATAATCCATTATTTTTACATTAACTCTGTCGAACTTATTAATAGATTTTGCGGTAAAATGAGCCATGGAGGTTTATCTCATTTCATCCACATTATTTTTTTAGATAAAAAATATTTAATAACCGTGAATGATACTTTGGGACAATGAAAACATATACAATCTTTTTTTTAATGACATTTTGCTTTTAATATGTACAAATGCATATTTTTCCATAAAAACGTATAGCAAAACATGAAAGAACTTGCCCGTAATTGAAGGAATAATTTTTATTTTATTTTATCGTGTGGTTGTGTTTTTTTAAAGGAGGTAATGGTTGATGGAATAAATGTTACATGAGCTGTCACGTGTCACTAGACACTTGTCCTAATTAGGTAATTCGCAATATAAATGTAATTATTTTTTTCAGATTTTTATTTGCTTGTTGGATTAGGTATAGGAAAATAATTTAATAGAATAATTATATTTTGGTCATAAAATATAAAAAAAATAAACTGACTCAATAATACGCAGTTTCCTGGAGGGGTAGGCAGATAGAATAAACGGAAAAACAACTCTGTCTTAGAACACACTTCTGGCTTCATTCTCATTCGTGCATCGTCTTTTTTTACATGATTTTCGACTACCACACTAGACACATGTCCGTATTGTGGTAGTCGAAATTTGTGCATAATTATATAAATGTAATACATGTTCATTTGTTAGTATATTATTTTGTTAAATGCAATGTATTTGTAAAATAGGTAATACTTTAACTGGTTTTCTAGTTAAGTACATTTCACAAGAATAAACCAACCGTCTCATACATAAACTTCTGTTATTCTGATTCTTAGCATGACCCGACTTAAGACAAGACAGTAAGTACCCTAAAATAAACCCAGAATCTTAACGACGTAAGTGAAGCAGCCGTGCACAAAAATATGCGATCCGTGTCCCAGAGTATTGGACAGATCTGCGGTTGAATGTGCCCCATCAAATCTCTAAAATAAAGTGAGAATCTTAACGACATAAGTGATGAACCCGTGTAAAAACAGTATTCAGCGCACGGCCCGGAGTAATACATGGACCTACGGTCGATTTTGCCCTAGCAGGCATAGAAAATCGATCTTTCCGTGGGGTTTATTTTAATTATTATTTCTGATGAACGTATTAATAAAATCTCAAATTTTTGTAGAGGAATCCCTCGGGAAGTTACTAATTCATCATCTAGAAAAATAAATTTTGCTGCTCACCGCTAATTTTATATCGAAAAACCTTTTAATCATTTTTAAAATCGTTACATAAAATAGAATATAATAAAATTGATAGTAAAGTTCCGTTTTTATTAATCTTAAATATAAATAACTTACGTCCGTGGGAATCACATATACTTTACTGCAACAATAACGTTTTTTTTCTTAATCGCACCGAAAGAACTTACAAAAAACATTTTACATATTTAAAATAAAAACTTTTTAGTCAACATTTTGTATCCTATAACCTGATTCTAAATTTTAGTTGTAAAATTTTGTTATCATATTAGTGTGTTAACACTGTATAATTGTTGTGTAAAAAAATATTTTACATTGAAAGTACTCTATTACACAGTGATAATTTTGATTTATTTATTTAATATTCTTTTTGCATTTGATACATTTTTAGTGTAATTTCATCCACTATGGTATGGATGCCTCTGTGCAATGACGGGTGATTTTCAATTTGAAATCGTCATACATTGGTGTTATTTTTTATTAAATCCAGACGCATTTATCAACTTGGCTTCAACTCATGTATCAGGTAGGTATACTGTCAAACACAAAAAAAACATTTTTTTTTTTTTTTTTTTTTTTTTTATTTATTTATTATAAATATTTAAAGATACAAGTTTTATGCAGTCCCACAAAGCTGTCACACATGACGGCTTGTCTGTAGGTTCTACAAATAATATATATAAACATTTTTAATTTTTAATACATGTATGACACAAAATTATACAATAAACAATATCACAAAATAATATATCTCAAAGTACCTACCTATATACAAATTATTTAGGCAGGTACGTTGAGATGTTCAGGAATACATCAATAATAAAGTTCAGAGATACATTGATTCATCGCTTATTAGCCAACGCTTAGTGTTTTTGGGGCAGGGTCTCTCATTATTCTGAGGTTTAAAATAATTATTAAATTTATTGAAAATCTCTGGTATTAAGTATTTAAGCGTTCGGCTTCCATACTTATTTGTTACTCTTGGAATAATGAGGCCGTTATTTTCAGTGAATCTTGTTGTATGATTATGCACCTGTTGCTTTTTATATTTGCTATCTCCCTCATTATCCATTATAATAATGTACCAAAGAAGACCCTTTATTGGAAGTAGGCCCTCAGAACCATACAGTAGTTTTAGATTACTTCTTTGTCTGTAAATATTCGGTGGTACAATTTTTTTTATTATAGCAATTTGTAAGTTTTGTATATATTTAATATAAATATTGCTTGAGTGCCCCCAAGTTCGTATGCCATATCTGAGTATGGATTCGACCATAGAAAAATAAATTATTTTAAGAGTACAATGAGGCAAAACAAATTTCAGTTTATAAAAATTACTTGCAAAAGATCGGAGCTGGTTACAGATTTTAGCCACTTGTTTATCCCATTTAAATTTATTGTCTACTATTAGTCCCAGATAGGTATATTCGTTAGTAAAGTCAATTGTTTCACAGTGGCAAATATTTTCAATTTTTCTATGAATACATTCAGAATTATGAGCAATTATTTTAGGTATATTCCATATTCCCAGGCTTGGTGATTTTACATACATACATTTTGTTTTTTTAACATTAATAATTAAACCAACATCATGAGCCCATTTAAGTAGCTCGTTAAAGTCACTTTGCAATTGTTGAATAGCTATAATAGGATTTTCATTGGATACTACAAGTGCAGTATCGTCAGCAAAAATGAATCTAAAGGCCCTTTTAAAGAGTTTTGACATAACAATAACATATATAATGTACAATTTTGGACCTAAAATTGATCCTTGCGGTACTCCTGATTTAATATGTCTTCCTTTACTCATATTATTTAAAATCTTTACGTTCATTTTTCTATTAGTTAAGTAGTTTTTAAAAAAAGAGAGGAGTTTACCCCGGATTCCAATGTTTTCAAGAACCTTAATTAATTGGATATGGCTGAGAGTGTCAAAAGCTTTTGAGTAGTCAATAAAAAGCACCAGTACATGTTTTTTAGAATTAAGTTGAGAATTTATAAAATCAGAAAATTTTTCCAGCAATTTATCACAACTTTTTTTTTTCTGGAACCCGTACTGGCATTCATCTATAATATTCAAATTATTCAAATATTTATCTAAATTTATCGAAATATATTTTTCTAAAATTTTTTCTAGTGCCGGGAGAATAGAAATTGGCCTGTAATTGTTAATTTCGGAGTGATCTCCATTTTTGAAAATAGGCCTTACAATGCTATTTTTTAATTCATCGGGGATGAGGCTCGTATCGATTATTCTGTTGATAAAGTGAGCAATAACAGGGCTAAGTAATTTGACATGTTTTTTTAAATCAAACATACGAATTAGATCTATGCCCGGTGACTTTGAATTTTTCATACCTCCGATAATATATTCAATTTGCTTAGCATTAGCTCTAGGTAAGTACATTGAATGCGGTAGGGATTCTTGCAAGTGTTTAGACGCTCGGAAATCACATTCATGTAACAACTTATTAACTCCTTCATCAAAAAAGTTAGCAAAATTTTCTGCCACTGCATCAGAAGATTGTGACTTTAGGAAATATTTAGATAAGACTTCATCGCAACCAGATTTATTTTTCCTACCCAAAATTGTATTAATTTCATTCCATGTTTTTTTAATGTCCTTGAAACAGTGATTAAATTTGTTATTATAGTATGCCTTTTTTGTGTTTAATATTTGTTTATTAAGTTTATTTCTATATTTTTTGAAAGCGATTTCATATATTTTATTATTAGGCGTGTTTTTCCACTTTTTCCACATGGCATCTCGTATTAGAATACTTTCAGCGAGACTGTCATTCATCCAAGTTTTTTGGTTATTTCGAAATTTTTTTGTTTTTAATTTTGTAAAGGTACTTTTTTCATAAATATTTTTAAAAATCGATTTTAATTCTGCATAAATAATGTTTGGTTCAGACAATTTTAACATAGCATTCCAATCGGTGATTTCGATCAATAAATCAATCCTTTTGTCCGATAGTGCAGTGTAATACTCTTGGTGCGATTTGTCGACGGTACATTTATCATAGTAACAGAAGTTAATACTAGCTGCAGTTAGGTAGTGGTCAGCTATTATTGAATCGCATACGCATGAACTGATTTCGGTCGTCTCCTTCACTCTTACATAGATATGGTCTAAACATGAAGCCGTTACATAGTTAGTCAATATCGCTTCTCTAGTCACATCATTTATACATCTGGTCATTCCAAAATGAGACATGAGGTTTTCATATTGCATAGTTATGGGTTCGTGTACATTTAATAAGTTAATATTCGTATCACCTAGAACCAATACGGATTCTTTTATATCAATATTTCCCAATATTGTCTCCAGCTCATCAAGAAATAATTTTTTTTTAGTAATAGGCGGTCTATATATTGCTAAAAGATGTAAGCGAATATGTTTGTTTACTGAAATAGTTCCGTAAATGCATTCAAAATTATTAGTCATAATATTTATTTTTTCAAATGTAAGGTGATCTTTCACATACACAACAATACCGCCACCCGATCTTTTTGTTCGACAAAAATGGTACGAATTAAATCCCGGTAATTTATAAAGATTTATATTATTTTCATTTATAGACGTTTCGCATAGCGAAATTAAGTCGATGTTTCTCAAAGAGCTAGAAACAATTAATAGGAAGGTGTCCCAATATTTAGATAAAGATCGTATATTTAAGTTGAGGGCAGTTATTTTATTATTTCCTAACACATGTTTTTTTGTAGCCCAGTTTTCAAAAATTGACGTGCGTTCATAATCTATTTCTGCTGTGTCAAAATCACAGTTCAGTTCACCCATATAGAATAATATTTTAATTGGCAGCAATAATATATAAACATGTATTGGGATTTATAAATATAAATACGATAGATACATAACAATATAGCAGTAAGTATTTCCGATATGTTCCAGGTTAGATTATAGTTTTGTACAGAACAAGGTAGGTTTACTAATTGGCACCAATAATTACATATTGAACTTTTTCTGCACATACGAATACACGAAGAGTGCGCGAACATCAATATAATCATAAATATTTTAAATTGCAGCAATAATTTATAAACATGTTGTAAGAATTTAAATAAACATATAAGTTGATAAACATGAAGTGGGACCACGAATATAATACCTCTACATATATGAGTACAATAAGTATATTGGAGCATTAGAATAAATTTCAGTATGCTCTTGTTAACACTTTGGTAATAGGACAATACATTTAAATATGTGTTTAGTGGTAATTTTCGCATGGATATGAAAAGTTTGTACTTGAGAAGCAAAATATAAAAAATATTATTTTTAGGAGAAGGTGATAAGAAGTAGTAATATAAAATAATAGTTATTAACATTATTTTCATTTTTAAATATAATTTTTTTTTTTTTTAAAGTACTAACATACCTAGTCATATTCTATACGACTTTGGGCGATAAACATCATCTTTTTGAAGTAGGGGCAGGTTGGGTTATTTGCTTTATGGTTAGTATTTAGGTTCATCTTGAGATTTTTGTTTTGGAAGATACAATTGCTGCACTTTTCTTCTTCATTTTTATTTGTACATTCCTTCCATTCATGGTCCTTTGCGCAATGCAAACACGTTGCACTTTTTTCTTTGTTGAAGCATTTGATTGCCGTATGTCCAAACTTAAGACAATGGAAACACTGCGTTATAGGGTTTGCATCTTCTACACGTGTTCTGTTGAATCCAATATTAATTTTTTCCCTTTCGATGAGGTGGGTCCTTAATTGTCCGCTTGTTTCCAATATGTAGTTCGTAAGTCCATTTTGATTTTTAGGTTTGAACATTTTTATTAATTTTATCGTGTTTTGTGGGTTATTTTCCATAATATCTTTTAAACCTTCATTTTGTGTTTTTAAGGCCTCAATTATTACTTCTTCAGATAAATCTGCTTGTAAGTTTCTAATGAAAATTTTTGGTTTTTTCTTTTTTAATTCTTCTGCGACCATCTGTTTTTTAAGTGTTTTGTTAATTTCTTCTGTTAATTTTTCTGCGTGGGCTTTTGTCGGGCAGGATATTATAAGTTTATTTTGTGCGGCTTTACGTACTCCGTTTACAGCGATTCCCAAATTTGCAATTTTAATTTTTTTGACAATTTGGTCTTTTATTACGTCTGCAGTCATGTTGTCATTTTCACTTTTTATAATTAGTGAATATTTAGATTCCGGGATTTCTTTTAATTTGCTTGCGTAAGTTTTTCCTCCCATAATACTCGGATTTTCAATTTTTTTTTCGAGTTTTTCAATCAGTTTGGATTGTAGAGAAAGTATCTTATTTATCATTTCTGTTTTTTCTTCCGTCCATTTTTCTTCAAGAATTTTAATATTAGCTTCCAGGTTTGTTTTTGCTTTAGCGTCTTGTTTAGTTGATATGCTAGCTATTTCACTCTTTATAATCTCAAATACGGACAGCACGTCCATAATGAGTTAGGCTAGATACCGCTTGCGCGGTTCTACTATTGCGCTCTCACTCCCGCCAAATACTTTAGAGGACGTAACAACTTTCAGTAATATAGTTTCTTACTACAATACGTCCACTCACTACCGCTGACGGCGGCTGAATGAATTAAAACTAATATTTACAGAAATCTGTTAAAAGGTTTATTTTGATTAAAAAATACCACCCCTAAAAGAGGGGTGTTATTATTACGATTATAATTGAAAAAAATGTCTGAAATATATCTCAAGCTAAATAGGTACTGCTTACCTTAAAAATAATTTGAAAATTGGAGTTGGGAAAATTGAGTATAATATCTGGCTTAGGGTGATATGTTGGGGGAGGGGGGTTGAATATAAAAGCGATTTTATTATCCACCTGGGTAAGCAGAGGTAAGGATGTATTTATTTATTATAACCTGCAGATTGTATCGGCGAGGGTAAGAAATATGAGACGTTAGCTTAGAGGCTTTGAAGCAGTAAATTGTGGTAAAAAATCAATATCTCCCGTAAATTTCATCATCACGTAATATTTATGAAGGCGCTTATAATCTGCATTTTAGTCTCAATTGTCATGAAGGTTTTGAAAGTAGTTATATCACCCTTTGTCCGAGTTACAACAATAGTTTTTCTTATCGAAAAAGCAATTTTTTCAATTGAAAAATTAATCTAATTGTGTCCAACCCTCTTTTTTTATGTATATTTTATTTAGGTATAAAATATTACATCTTATACCTAATATATTATTTTCTAGGACTACTATAATATCATTTACTATTTACATACGAAAATTTCGACTTCACAACATTGAGACATAATCACGAAAAACTGCAAGACTTTTGGCTTCCTTAACAATTACCGGGAGTTCATTGAACATTTTTAAACCTTTATAATAAATATTGTTTTGTGTTCCCGATAAATTTGTTTTAGGAAGCCTAAAATCGTTGCGGTTTCTCGTAGGATATAAATGAACTGTACTATTAATTCTAACATTCTTTGACATATAGTCGGTAACATTTTATTTTTTAACTTATAAATAAACACTAAGTTATTATAAACTAATCGTTGCCACACACTTAAAAGATTGAGTTGACGTTGCATGGTTTTTATTATGGTGTACCTTCTATAACACAGTATTGACCTCATGCCTCTGTTCTGGATTATTTTCATTCTCTTCATTTGGGTTGTTTACTCAGAAAGATTACACTTGTGCAATAATTCAGATGGGATGCTACAGTAGCTGGAGCCAGTGAGACTATGTCATCCCTAATTGACGTATTTCATAAGGCTGAAGATAGTGAGCAGAGGAAGGAGATGGGGTGGAGAAAGGTGGGGAACTTATAGCTATTCTTATCTGGTCGCCAAACACGGCTGAAGCCATTTCAATAACTTTTCAATTCTAAAAGGTAAACGGAGAAAAATGATTATATAATTAATTGAGAATTTCTACAATTTATTAGTAGTTCTGGTTTAAAATGTGATTGCAGGCCTTACGAATGAATTAATAGGTTTCCTGATAAACTTTTAGAAAATAACTAATACATTATCATGACGTCGAATACGTTCCATAACCGGAATTACTAATAATTTGAAGTGATTCTTAATAAATTAGCTGTAGTCCCTTTTCTCAGTGTGATCTTTCACTAAGGCGATACTGAGAGTATCTTCCACTCTGGAATATAGTTTATATTATTTATATTCAATTCTTTGTTTGAAAAGATCTCCGGATTCATAGTCGAGAGCATTACCCCTCGACCGCCGTCGGTTATTCCCTTTTTACTGATTTCAAAGCCCATAATATAATACCGGCAGTTTTTGCCACATTCGATGCTATTAAATACCGATCATCCCCAACGAATACGTGAAAAGGATTTAAACCCGCGTTTAACCTCTCACGTGTGCTGTATTAAAAGTTGTGACGGGGCAATAACGTATGCACGTCGTACCGGTCCGAATATACGTAACGTTAAATTTTATGTTACGGCCTGATCAATGCTGTAATTTCCAATTTTCGTGACAAAATCAAACGTGAAATGGCTAAACAAAAACTTATTCAAAATTGGAACAAAAAAAAAACAAAACGTTCTGTTCAAAAATACATTTTTTGTATTGACCTCTTGCATTTGGTAAGTTCGCAACTGAAAATATCAACCTTGGATAATTCGCTATTGTAATTATTGCATAGTCTGTTCAGGCAAGAATTCTGCTTAGGATCAACCCTGAACAGGACACAAGAGCGTGTTGAACGCCGCGCAGGTACATTGAATGGAATCTTGTTTAGCTTTTTATGCGTTCGCTCGCCATAATGTGCCAAATTTATAGAATCTAAAAATATTGGATAGGCAGTGAAATTTTGGTGGATTCATTGGCTTTAAACCCCAGTGTGTAGTTTAATATGTTTTAGTATTAATTTGAGGAATGGTTTTAATGAAATAATATGGTAAATGTATCTAAATATATATATATATATATATGACACCAAACCCTCATGAAGACAGTTTAAAAAAGAATATTGTCATTCACATGGTGATATTTCTTTAGAAAAATTGAATAATTCCTTATTTGAAATATTAATTATGCTACGTAAAAAAATATGGTTTATATTGTAGGTAGGTATTTACTTACAGATTTTAACTTACTTACAAATTCAATTTCAGAGAAAATTTGGATTTTGATTTATTGAGTAAGAGAAAATTACAAACATATTTTTGAACGCGAGGTCTATAGGTATATTCTATCGCGAGGTTCACAGAACTAAGTGAAGTTTAATGTTATTACAAAAGTGAAGTGTAGTGTTATTACAAAAGTGAAATACAGTGTTATTACTATTACAAATGTGAAGTGTGGTGTTATTACAAATGTGAAGTGTAGTGTTATTTTTATTACAAAAGTAAAGTGTATTGTTATTACAAACGTGTAGTGTAGTGTTATTACAAAAGTGAAGTGTAGTGTTATTATTATTACAAAAGTGAAGTGTGGTGTTATTACAAATGTCAAGTGTAGTGTTATTATTATTACAATAGTGAGTTCCTTGAGTCAATCTTCATATTGCCGGTCTTGGTATTTTTTTAAAATCTTCTCTTTAATCGTAATTTTAAGTGATTTAAAAAATATGTAGCTAAACTTTTATAGTGCCGCCATGCAAATAAAATCTACATTACTACTTGTAATTATGCTTATAAGAGCCTTTAAAATAGATAAAAAATAAATATAAAATAAAAATCTGTAGGGCAGGTTCCTGTATAATGTAGTTAGCAAGTACCCTTTGGAAGCCATGCTGACACCTACGGAATATTAATTAATGCCTGTGGGGGGACTGATATCATCGAATTTTCAGCAAAAACAGGCTCCGTAACGTTAAGCAAATATCATTTCGTATAATTTTATAAAAGCCCATTTTGTGCGAAATTAAAAAAAAAATACAATCCGGAATTTTTTTTTTTGTATTTAGAATTTTTTTTGTTAATTTAAAATATTTTGTGAATCTTTGCAATTATTGCTATTTGTCATGAAAGTTGTAGTTGTTTACCCCTAGAGCATTTTTGGGAGATATTTCTCTCATTCTCATTCACAAACTCCTAACAAGCCCGAAAAATCATCGGTGAGCAATTTTCTATACTTTCGTTAAGTTTGCGTTAAAAAATTTTACATTTTTCATTGCATAATCTAAAACCGTCTTTTATATATGATGATTCTTTTAGTATAGGCCCGTGGGGTTGAAAAGATTTTTGTAACCCCTGGGTCTATACTCTATACCCAATTACGAAACTACAACTGATGAACAAATTGTACCAAACCAACAATTATACTAAAATTAACATTTACACATAAGCAACGAATAACTAAGTAGCAGTTAACTATAATTAACCGACGAACTAAGCTGCTGTTAGCGCTAATTGCCGGTTAACCTAACTTACAGATAATATCTCCCCTTCTAGTAGCACCAGACTAAAGCGTTCTTTATGGCTTCTGGATTTTTTCATGTTGTTTTTAATGATGCAATTGAGTAATAACAAATGGGAATGTAATTATTATTAGTGTCGTAAATAATACAATGATTCTGTCTGACCTCCGATAGGAGAGAAAAATAACTAGTAGTTCTGTGAAAAGTACATCTCGGCATAAAAGAATTATGGTTCTTATTTTCTTTTATTTAATAAATCAAAACAGACATTAACATTCAGACTTTCCTCTGAAATCATATAATAAGATTTGTATGTAGGTACTTATTTTGTCAAAGTATTTACCTAATATTGAAGACGCTTAACAATGCTTTGTCATGCATATTTCGTTTATTAATATACCTTTATAACCATAAGGTCGGTTCTCCATACGAGGAGGCAATTGACCGCAACATCGCTTTTAAAAAACATCTCGTACCTTGACTTTCAATCTTTTACCGAAAAATATTCAAGTGATTACTAAATTTCCTCAATATTTAAAAGAGTTAAAATTATGGCTTTTCGATACAGCAGTTGAAATTTTTTTATTTAATTTGTATCAATTTATGTTTCTCATAAAATATTCACCATAATATATTACACTAAACACTTATAACTTCACTATACACTATTGTAAACACTTTTTATTCAAACCGCTTAGACAAAATGTAATTTGTAACAAAATTTTTTGTTTTATTATGCCCACAGTTTGTTTATTTGTAGATACAATAATATTTATTTATTCATTTATTTATTTATTCATTTTTTTGGGAAATCAACAGTTTACATTTTTACAGATTGTACATAAGTAAAATAGCCAAAATAAAACCAATTACGGATTTCCTCCTTGTGACTTTACGTAAGACAGCATTAAAAAGACAATAACTTAAATATATTACCCACGCACAGGCTGCGCCTTAGTGGGTTCCCATTATTAATATTGATTTATATAATATTGTATGTAATTCATGTAAAAATTGGGAAAAATAAAGGAATTAAAAAAAAAAAATCTCTTTTGTTTTTGCGAAAGAATGCAAATCTTTAAAGTGGGAGTTAACCCACTTTCCGACATCCGTCGAGCTAAAACTCAGCAGCTTGACTCGTTGACACTATAGCAGTTAATATAATATATGGAAATACTGGTCTTATCCGATCGACATTTGGCGAAGTTGTTAGCGCGGTTTACTCCAGTCCCTAGGAAGGAAGGTACGATTCTCATTCAAAAGCAAAAAAGTTTTAAAAGAAATTTTAAAATAGATGTATTACAGTAAAAAAAAGCTTTTTGCGGAATTTTTTAAAATGAGAATACCACACAAGGACACGAAAATCCTAACTGTCCGGACTATCCTCAATCCCAATGGTATGTTGTGCAACTTAGGAGAGTGGAGAGGGAAAGGAGATGTGGAGGGGACGGTTAGAAAGTATCAGGCTTTTGAGGTCTAGTCATAAAACACGACTGAATCAAACCATCGATGTATGTGGATGTTGGTTTTTCATAACGGCGATTCTGAGAATATTCTACCACTATAGAGCGCTGCTATGATATATAATGAATCCAAGAAAATTACATGATCTGTTAAGGTGCGTGTGCAATAATTGAAATGTGAATTTAGGTCCGATTAACATAGCTAAAATAGTGTATGCTCAAATTTTAGTCTTTAATATTCCATCTACATATTTATTTCGACAGGGATGACGAATAACGAATCATTATAATAGCCAGTAATAACAGCGCCTCCCGTTAAGCGCCGTTTATCGAATCGCAACGGCCGTTATGATTTACGATTTATCTAACGCCGTCGCAAGTGGTCGTTATGTCCGACCCGAGTGTCATCCGTTGCAATTGAGAGTAGAGATTGGTTAAAACAGGGTTCGCACTTTTTTCCGATAAATGTAATTTAATATAGTTTTATGTTCAAATCACCCCACTGAAGATATTCGCCGATAGAAGTGTATTAAGGGAGTGTCCATGTGCCCGAAGTAAGGTCAATTTTCCAATTCTTTTGGTGAAATCGTTTTCAAATGTATTAAATTTCTTTCACTGCCATACATCAGAGTAGGTACCAGCACTCCATTGTAGATGCTAGTTTCGCTTCTCTGGACATTTTTTGTTAGCGCCAACTGCGTTCAGTCCTCCATTAACGGAGTTATCTGCATTTACCCTTATTTTAATATCTCTGCCAGCCTTCCCATCTGCTCCAAGTATTCCTCATTCACAACTATTGTGCACACAGTTTCCATACTCTCTCTTCCAAACACCATGACTTTAGAAATTTATCATTAACTTATTCTTCATACATACTTCGTTCATCCTAGACACGAGAGACTGTAGATCTTCCATCCTGTTAGCACTCAGCACCGCATCATCAATGTACAACAGGCGACATACTTTCAGATTACTCAAATTCACGCCCAATCCCACCTCTTTCAATTCTTGCATACAATTTTCCACGTATAGATTGAATAACTATGTTGATATTACGCAGCCTTGTTTAATACCTTTTGTGATATCAAACCAACCCGAAAAACCACAATTCACCCTAACACATGCAATACTTCCCTCATACAGAAACTCAATTGCCTGTGTAAGATTCGTTTTCACTCCATACTTTAACAACACCTTCCGTAGCTTTTTCCTGTCGACCTTGTATTATGTATTGTGGAAGTAATTATTTTTCCAAATCTCCACTTTAATAATATTATTCTCTTGAAATTGGCATTTCATCACAAAATATAGTGTTCTTAGCCTATTTATTATTTCGCTGCGGTTAAAACACAAACATTATGAAATAATCAACCCTGACATTTCCAATAAATCGTTTGTTCCACGTCCGAAATCGACCGCCTGCGGTTGACAAGTTTGACAATCTGACAGTCTCCTCGGTCCGGCCACCAAGTATTATTATTATTATTATTATTAGTGTTGTGAAGTCCGTCCCCGTCATCTGTCACTTTGACAGATGGCGCGAAAAGTGACAGCAAAGCGGCAGGACCGCCTCCAGGGAACTTTGAATTTAATGTTAGTGCACCGGTCGATTTAATTTAATAGGCTGTAATTCCGTCTACTTATTGATGGTGTTTCTAGATTAATAGTATATATTGTGTGTCACTTTGGTAATTTATTTCATTTAAACGCTAATAGGGTTTTTACATACAATGCAATTATTTTTTAAATACAAAAAAATAACGAGTTTACATAATATATAAGAATATACAGATTACATAAAAAATATATGATTTAACAATGCATAGGTTAACAAAATATAGGTAACATGAAACATGATAGTTTACGAAACGTAGGTAACATGGAATTTAAGTGCGTGAAATAAAAATAGATGATCTGCCAATATCCTCCAAATAAACTGAATAAAAAAGTATTAAATTGTTGTTCACATTAGCCTATTAACTATGTAACTTTAATTAACAATCTCCATTACGCTAGATTAGGATAAGATTCGACAAAAGGTCTAATAGAAAAACATTAATATCAATGTAAACATTCCATTAAACTGAGTGTTAATTTTGACACTGATTGGCAGCGGTAAACATCGATTGAACTATACTTATTACCAAGTCTGTGTAATCTTTGAATAGGCGAGTTTACGAAATAATGGTTAGCAGAATTTGGAACATTTTACAAGTCGAGTGTCCAGTCTGCCATTCGATATTTTGAATAAACTAGAACTCAGCGATCATAATATACTTTTAATTGCAAACTTTACAATTTTTTTGTGTATAATTCTGTAACATCCTTTGATTATAATATTATATATATTTCGGATTGCTCAACTGCCAAAATTCAAACGTGGCATCATGTCAATAATTTAAACTATTGAATGCGCGTACATACAGACACACATAAACAAACACTCACACATACATTACACACGTCACACATACCTATAAACTACACACGTCACCTGGTAATTAAGGAATAAACATACCACTTAGCAGACATTACAAGGAAACATATCATTGGTACCCAACATGAAATATCTTATTCCTGTATATTGTTTCGTCTCTGTAAATCATCTACGGTTTGTTTCTATAATATAAAATAAATAAAAATAATGATTGCATTATTTCTATTGCGCCGTTTTTTGAGAAATTCACCTAACGGAAGCATGACTTCTTATTTTATTTAACCTTTAAGACGTTAAAAAAATGTTGCGCGTATACTCTGCAAGTGCCACAACTTGTGTCACCTTCCTGGGCTATGAAAGGATCCGTTTAAGTAAAATGTAGATCATTCTCTATCCGAACGTTGAAGAGGACACACGTGAATAATTAGCGCTAGAAAACAACCCCTTCAAATAGACACCTCTGCTGACGAAGCCGTTTAAGTGGTGGCACTACTGCAATCAGGGATGCGACAGTGCGATTTTGCGATTTAGTACGGTAAATAAACTTATGCTGTTTTGCCGTTTTCCAACTGTTTCAAGAGACTGGTGGGTTCATACGGAGGCGTCGATCAGGGCGAAGATGCTGCACATCCTAAAGAAACTATCACTCTATTATCTTATAAGATTTTGCAATCTGTCCGAATTTTTTGACGCTATATCTGTACACCGTATTTGATTTCTATTATTAAATTTCCAACCAAACTATCAGAAGTTTCGACACTCAAACAAACAACGCTTTTATTAACCTCGATACAGGCTTAGTCCTAGTGAGGTTGATTTTTATGTGAAAAAAAAACGTGTTTTATGTAAAGTGAGATGCAATAAATAAATACCTAAATTCATTTCAGCTTTACTTTTATATTCCAATAACTTTGTTTCCCAATCCGTCCTCCTACAAGACAATAGTATTCCCAACTTTTCAATAACCACTGGGAGGGGAGGGGAAGATTTCAGATATTGGTCCAATAGATTTTCGACAAATCGGCGTTTCTTCTCACAAACTACAGGGTGTTTCATTTCAAACTTTTATTGTTATCAATGGATCAATCATTATTTCCATAATTATTATTGTCTCGAACGAGACAATGCCAACTATTATTCATTATTGATTATAAATTATTTCCAAAGCGAATAGCTGTCATCGTTAATTTTATTAAATTATTAATATTGTCAAAAGATTATGTCGTTAGTGACATTTGACAGTTATACCATAGCTGGCGGCCATACTATGTCTATGTTTTTTTGTTTTGTTATTCGGCTGTCAAAAATATGTCGATTTTATATTCAGAATGATATAGTTATTCGAATAGTGATAAAGAATAATAACAAATTATGTTTTAAAATGACCTTCATAGCTTTATTTCAAATAAGGAGTTATACAATTTGTCCAAAAAATGTCACAATCTCAATGACAATTCATAGCTTTATTTCAAATAAGGAATTATACAATTCGTCCAAAAAATGTCACAATCTCAATGACAATTCATAGCTTTATTTCAAATAAGGAATTATACAATTCGTCCAAAAAATGTCACAATCTCAAAGACAATTCTTTTTTTTAAACTTTTTCAGGCAGTTAGGTACCATAATATTGAAAAAAAATTCGAATAAGAAAATTCAAATAAACACGAAGATTGCACATTTGAAAAATCTTTACTGAACCATTAAAACCGGCACTTGAACTGATAACGGAACGTACAAACAAATTAACATGCAGAACGTTAAGGAAATTAAATTACAAAGAAAATTAAGATAATGTTAGTAGTTAAATGTAAATGTGTAAATTGGTTTGTAACCTAGATAGTGTCTCGGATAAACATGTCCGATTTTTATTTATATGGGATACATATTAGGAAAAAATAAAGATAAATAAAATAAAGATGATATTGTTAATTCTGAATTTGAAATATGAGAGCGACAAATGTTAAGCTTAATAAATAAGTCATTATGGATTGGTTTAAGACGCCTGTCCCGGTAAAACAAAAAAATCCTGGGTTCCATTTTTAATTTTTATATGTCTTGTTCTGTTTCATGTTTCGTTTAGATTTTATTGTTAGTATTATCAATATATTGGAGTTTATGACTCTTTTACCACTAACCTGTACATATAATTAAACCTAACCTAACCTTACCCAATAAACTTCTGAATCTTCAGCTCCCGCATACCTAATTTATACTGATTTATAGCAAGTTTCTCATTAACTCGTCAAGTTTTTAAGTTACAAAAAATATATGTTATTTTTTAAGATTATATGTATACATTTGTTAAGTCGAAACGTTAATTATATGAAATTTCCTCGATAGAAAAAAATCACAAAATAAGTTCCGAAAATTATTAAAAACACTTTTTTTCTGTTATTTAATATGTTATAGGTATGAAAAAATTCACAGTGTATCTTTAAACGCAACTAAAGCATTTGTCGAGAGATTTTTTCTCTATTTCAAACGAGTCGTGTTTTATTAAATATTTTTAAAAAATCGCTAAATTAGGGAGCGCGCTTGATCTAACATTCGTATTTACATATATATTTCCCTTTAAAACCATCTTCGAACGCTTACTTCTGAGCCTTATAAGATGCGTTATTATTTTCATTATAATATTTAATTAATTATCGTTTCCTCAATCTGTTTTATCCAACTTTCGCATTGAGTATTATACTAATTTTCTGAGAGAGATTTGACAATTGAATTAATAATAATAGCAGATATTAAAATCAATTCTTAGCTCGACTACTTATCACTTAATCATAACTTATTGGAAGCTTTCCTGTTATATTGCGCAGTAATGGGAGGGTTGCCAGTACGTGGGGGGTGAAAAGTTTACCATAAGTTCGACGAAGTTACATAATACTGTATTACAATATTGTATTTGATTTTTTGTGGCAGTGCGAACAGTTAATAATGAAAATAATATTTTGATGATTTGAATAGCGCCGTTTTTGTGAAAAACACACCAAAAGCGCTGTACAAATATATCTATTTATTTATTTTATTGATACATTATTTAGAGAGTAGGTACGTGTGGTTTTTTGTGATATTTCACCCTCCATGCTACAGTTTGCGGACATAGAATCTATACATTACTATAATATAAAAAAAGAAAAATTATTTATAGCTAGTTTGGGTTGCAAGAAGAGGATGGAGAAGTTAAAGAATTATAAGAAGATTAAAAATTTGAGAAATTATTAGTAAATAGATCACACTAATTAATTATGTACATACTATACCGCTAAGTTAGGAAATAAGAATATATTATGTTTTGTCTGAAAGGTGATTAAATTGATAGAGTGTAGAATTAATGGGTATTGTAGTTGTAATGTATTCCGTGTGTAAGGATCCATTTAATTTTTTTTTTTTAAAGTAATGGGGTTGACTCACGGTTTTTAGGTTTTCAGGGATAAGGTTAAAGATTTTAGGAGCTAGGAAGAAAAATTGTGTTTGAGCTGACGTGGAATGTAGTGAAGGTACTTTGTAGTGACCGTTGGTTATTGTTCTGGTAGTGTAGTTGTGTTGTAAGAGAGTTTTGTTTTTATATTTGAACAGGAAATGTATTAGCGAAAATTTTAGGTGGAGTTGTCTAATGTCTATGAGGAGTCGAGTGGAGGAGTATCTTGTCGGTCGCTTGTTAATGACACGTATTACCATTTTTTGGGTTTTAGAAGAGGTTCGATGGTAGATTGTGCACAGCCACCCCAGATTATGATGCCGTAAGGAATACATAATTTTTATTGGAACAATTTTTCATTAAATTTTGAACAGCGTCTTGATATCATTCTTATACTATCTAGATTACAAACCGATTAATTATAAATTTGTCATCATTCGAAAAGGTGGCTGCCAAAATATGGAAAAAAATAATTGCAAGATAATATTGTTAATTCTGAATTATAAATATGACGCCTTATATTTAGGTCTCGATGGTTGAATTGTTAAGACGCTGTCCCGGTAAGATAAGCGTTCTTAGGTTCGATTCTTAATTGTGATCATTATCTTTTTTTATTTTCTGTGTCTTGTTCTGTTTCATGTTTCGTTTCTTCTTCTTCAACTATAGACTAGACAAACTATTATCAACCTATGGCGAACATCCTCCGGTTCGTCGATCACTAATACAAAACTATATGTACAATGCATTTGACCAATGAACGCCATGCTGCGTTAGAATGTATGTAAGCGCCAAAACAGCTCGATGCTCAATTTTTTCCATTTTTACAAAAACAAACAAATCGACTCACTCAAACGACTGTCAACTAAAAACTGCGCTTCCAAAATAACCTAAACTTTGGTGAGTAACTGTCAAAAGATGCACAACTACATTCACTAGCTTTTATTGACGAGTACCGCCATCTTTGCGTTGAGGTCGGAAACTTTTCAGACCACCCTCGTTTATATATATTATTGTATTTATTTCTGTACAGGCAGATAATATACATGTCCATACTTACCTGGTAGATCACATAAGAGTAACTAGATTGTTAATTAGATAACTACAACCTTTTTTGAGATAATGTTTGTGCATTTAATACCTAATGAAGTGTTGTTTATGAAACTGATAACTCATTTTTCTCCGTGTACTTAATCTTATGGTGAGGTGACTAAATAACGCAATTAATTCACTAACTCTAATTAGCTACAAGATCATGACAGGTAAATTACAGTTCTCTGTAAAAATCCTAATGTTTTCATACTAATGTTATTGACGTGATGTTCAAATTCTACTTTTTCGTGAAATATATTTCCGAGTTTTCTATTTTTATTTATTATCTTCGGTTGTATATGGTCTTTACCAATAATTTGTGTATTGGGTACTACGAAACAAACAAAACAATGTTTCACATGGTGCAGTATACCGTGGGGAAAGTAATGAACCGATATCAAACTAATTATCGGTTCAGTGTACTAACCTAACCTGACCTAACTACGTTACCATGGGATTCCACGAACAGATTTCCAAATTCATTCGAGTGGACATGAACAACGGATACTCGAAACAGTTTAATAATCGATATGCTTTGATAACGCGTGTGATGTATTTATTTCAAAGGATTATTAAAATTAATCGTTTCGTTGTATGAAATATTTTGTTTTAAATTAATTTGATTTATTTATAAACCTTCGTTAAGCTTACTATTTTAAAAATAATTTTTTTTTTTTTTTTTTTTTATGTGACACCTCACAAGAGTGTCCCTGCCTGTGCAGTGCACAGACAGGGGAACTATGTCACCACCCGGTTGGGCGGCGTTGTGAGGCGGAGTAAGGTAGGGGCTGTAGGAAGGGATTTGTTAATGCGGGCCTTGAAGAGGCTCGGATTATAGGAGGGAGGAAAAACAGATGCCGGTAGCTCGTTCCACATACGAGCCGACTTACACAAAAACGAGTCGTAAAAACGGCCCGTTCTCATGAAGCCAACGTCAACCGTGAACGGGTGTTCAGTTCGTGTCCGTCGAGTTTCGCGCACGTGCACCGGTGCATCAGGAATCAATGCTGCTAGCTCCTTGGAGCAGGCTCCATTGAAATACCTGTAGAAGAGACACAGCATGCTTACATTGCGTCTATGCATCAGAGAAGGCAATCGGTCTGTTAACAACGGATTGTCAATCAGACGGATCGCTCTCCTTTGCACAGACTCAAGCAGGTTTATCAAGTATTTTGGGGCACAATTAGGGAGCACAATTAATGGAATATAGCTGTAATATAATAATGCTAACCTAACCTAACCTAACCGATCGGCATTTGGCGATGTTAGCAGCATTGTCGACTCCAGTTCCTGGGTATGAAAGTTCAATCCTCAGTAGAACAAAAAAAAAGTTAAGTTATGAAAGACATTTTAAAATAGATTTTTTTCATGAATACCTTCAAGAGAAGGAGATGGGGAAAAGGAAGGCGGAGAGTACCTGGCTAATCAGATCTGATCATCAAACACGGTTAAAGCCATTTCAAGCACTGTTTCAATTCTGAAATGGTGATCTTACAATAGGGCAATACTAAGAGTATCTTTGACTCTGGAAAGTTTCGCAAGTACTCGTATACTATATATTATTTTAATTGAAAATTTAATGAATGCTGGAATTTGAACACGAGACCTTCAGATTGCTAGTTGAGGGCCTTACCACTCGACCAAGGAAGAACGGATATTTTATTAAAAATGTATTTTCTTTACAGGTTAATAATATAATAAAAGGTTTCTTCTATATTTTATTTTTGACGGTAACCGGTTTCAGCCTGTTAAGAGTAAGCTACAAGACAAACATGTGTATATTCTTGGTTACCTTATATTGTAGATAATAGGCATTCAAATCGCTTGACAAACGGAGTCTAGAAACGTTTGTTATTAAGCACAAATCTGCTTTTTATTTATTTTGTAAATAATTTTATAGGAAAACAAAAAAGTTAATCAAGTGAAACTGTCACAGATAATCTTAGCTATAATACTGTATTTTTTAAAGTTGTTTCCTTTAAGCGTTCATACATTTCTTTTGAAAATATAATTTTTATAGTAGTTTACATTTATATTTTTTATTGAGTAATTTATATTTTTATTTGTATTCTACTCAAGCGAAACGATAGGAAAACATTCAATTTATCTAAAGCATATTTTTTGGTATTCATAATGTACACCAATTTGTTATAAATATTAATCAAAATAGTGATTAAGACTTTAAGGAAATAATTTTACAACGTACACGTACATTCTCAATGGATAAAATCAACGTAGATTTCTAAGAACAATTATTCATTTCGAACTAGGAACTACCATTGAAGTCATGAACGGCAATTTGCCATTACTCTTATTAATGCGTCTTTATGGAAGACTTCTTGGCTTTATATTTATTGATCTTATAAAAAATGGAATCTTAAAAAAATGAAGATTGTTAAAGATGCTGTATTAAGGCTTCGTAGTGAGCGTTCAAAAAGAAGAAGAAGATGGTTTGAAAGGGAGATATGTAAATGTGAATGTTAGAGGGAGCGCACCGATATTTAAAAAAAATATAATACAGGGTTTTCCAATAAGAGGTGTTATTTTGAATAGCCCGCTATTTCGGTAGATGTTACTTTTAAAGTTGTCATTTTAGACATTTGACAAGTAGAGACTACGCCATTAATAAAAACGGAACGATACACGCTTCAACAACGCATTGAAATTATTAAAATTCACTTGAGTGAATCAAATGCAAATCATCTTGAGTGATGAGGCCCATTTCCACCTCGGTGGCTTCGTCAACAAGCAAAATTGTCGCATGTGGGGCTCGGAAAACCCAAGAGATATTGTTGAAATGCCTCTCTATCCTCAACGTTTGACCGTTTGGTGCGGTTTATGGTCCGGCGGAGTCATTGGACCTTACTTTTTCGAAAATGAGGCTGGAGCAACAGTTACGGTGAATGAATCGCTATCGAGAGATGATTAATGATTTTTTTTGGCCGGAATTGGATAGTATTGATCTGGACAACGTTTACTTTCAACAAGACGGCGCTACGTGCCACACAAGCAACGAAACCATTGATCTTTTACGATTCAATATCAAAATAACACCTCTTATTGGAAAACCCTATAATTAATTGACCGGTCGGTGGCTGAATTGACATCGCGTTAGGGGCGTTGTGTTTTTGATTCCTCGGCTGGCTAAGTTCTCCATTACAACACAAGCAAAATTTTCCGCTCAATGTGGTGGTTTATATATATATATAATAAATGCATATTAAATTTATTAACATTATAGAAAAGTCGATGTTTGATAATCAAGTCGTAAATATATATTTTCGGTTACTACATTGCTAACGCTGGCTAAACCTCATGAGATATATCAAAATATTATGGAATTGTATATCTTAAAAAGGTCTACAGCAAAGTCTGTGGTGGTATATGTCTATCTTTTAAGGATAACCCCCAGCAACGCCGGGTACACGTCAGCTAGTTACAAATAAACATATAATTAATTAATTACAATTTTTTTTTAAATAGTTTTTAAAAAAGGCTCACCTTACGTATTTACGTTTGAATACTGAACTATGTTACTGATAACAAAAAATTAGGCGCTCATTTTTTAGACAATTGTTTTATAAACATTATTGTCACCTCACTTTTTTATACAATTGTTTTATAAACATTACTGTCACCTCACTTTTTTAGACAATTGTTTTAAACATTACTGTCACCTCACTTTTGTATACAATTGTTTTATAAACATTACTGTCACCTCACTTTTTTAGACAATTGTTTTATAAACATTACTGTCACCTCACTTTTTTAGACAATTGTTTTATAAACATTGCTGTCACCTCAATTTTTAAGACAATTGTTTTATAAACATTAATGTCACCTCACTTTTTTAGACAATTGTTTTATAAACATTACTGTCACCTCACTTTTTTAGACAATTGTTTTATAAACATTAATGTCACCTCACTTTTTTAGACAATTGTTTTATAAACATTATTGACGCTTCACTTTAATGTCATTTAAAGAAAAAAATAACAAAGTTTCTTTATAAAATTAGCCGATATTTGGTTTCAGTTTCCGGCTGAAAATTTAGTTTCGGTCGGTCAAAAAAAGACCAAGAATGCTATTTACGACGCACGGAGGCAAACGGCAGGAGATCAAAAGGGGTGGAGTCAGATATGATTTGGGATTTTCACGGCCAATAGTATTATAGTGATTTATTTTTGGGGTATTATGCCGTGTTCCGCTACCTCTTTCTTTAGCCAACGTTTCGGACAGGATCATCAGGCAGATGATTGATGTCAGAAAAGTTGACTGAAAAAGGAGGTAGCGTAACACGGCATACTACCCCAAAAATAAATCGCTATAAGGAGTTGAGTCGTTTCTTCAAAAAATGCTCACCAATGATTGCAGAGCCGATGGTTTATATTTGCATGATCAAGAAATAGTCGGGTTGTCAAAGGTCCAGAGAAGACATACTTAATCACGATCGAGGGAAACAGTATTTGTTGAACTACTGCAAAAGTTAATTTCAGGAAAATAATAACAAAAAAGAAGAAAAAACTCAGTATTTCTCTCTGTCTTTGCGCCGTAAAATAATACTTTAACCATTTATTTTTCATGCATGGCTTTGGATAAATAATAAATCTTCCTGCTGACATCTTAAATAAATGTCTTTTTTATGTCTGGGATGAAATTACTTTTCCCCTACCCGAAAATTATATCAAAGACATTTTAATCCGCTAGACCTAATGACATTCATTCGAAAACAAAATAAAATTACTAATTTTTTTTCGTATTTTCGTTATATTATTTTCACCCTAATGCTAAAATTTTGCCAAGTGAATTTCTCCCCAACTGGCTGTCAAAAGATTGTATGTATTTTATTTTATTTTGCATTTCTTTCTTTCGTACAACTTAACTCCTACGTCTAATTTGTTCGGTTAGCAGGCGCATATGGTCTAAAAGAAATCATTTGGTCTCCCTTACTGTTAATAAATTATGTAGTTTACTTATTTGATTAAATGTAATTGTACCTACAGCTGCTCATCGCGACACAAGAATTCCCTAGTGTGACGAGCAGCGGAGGAAAAAATTAAAAATATTATATAGTGTAAACATTCCTACATATCGCACACTAAAAGGTGTAAATATCCAAATGGATCACCGACAATAGTGTTGTCCTGAAAGACCGCACACAATAACGTAAATATCCCACAGAACGCACGCTTATAGTGTAAACCTTAAGACTTAGCGTATAGTAGCATTATATTTTTCCACCCTTAACGATAAGATATAGGGCTAAGTCTAAGGGTTTAGCATTTAACTTTGCCGTGACAGCGAGAGCTACCGTGTATTATCATTTGGCTTGAGATTATTATTGCTGGGGATAGGGGAGAAGAAGCGACGTTTTGGGGGATAAAGTTGGCATTCACCCCATTTAAAGCAGTATATTAGTCATTTACTCAGTAAGGTATGAAAAGGTTGGACTATTGAATGGATTAAGCTCTGTGACACAACACAGTATTAAGCTTAACCTAACCTATAACATTAACCTTTCCTCAGCCATAAGGGGACTTCTATAGAAACTGAGAGTGATAAAGAGCAAGGGAAAAGATTTTTACTAAGGCCATTCGTACACCGAGATACTTATGAGCGACTTTAGTTTTGTGCGCGTAGCATACGAGTATCCGCCATACTATTTTGATGGTGTTCGTACACGACGCCACGCATCGACTACGGGTTTGATACGTTTGGTAACACGCTATGCGAGTTGAATTCGCATCTGCTACTCGTTTGACAGAAATGATATCCGAACAAGATTTGAAAGATAATTTGATCTGGAGGTGGGAAAATATCCATTTTTATATAACTATAATTTACCGGAATACGATTGAAAGGATTTAGCGGTACATTTTTTTAATTTTTTATACCGTAATTGTTACATTATCTAGCGATTCCGTTCATTCAATTTTGCTATTGACTTGCTTACCAATGGACAATGGACAACATCAGCGGGAACATAACAAGTCAATCGGTTTAATTGTTGGAAGATGAATCATCTAAATGCGTTTAAGATTGACGATTGATTTTATTCATAAATTTCATTCATTTAACATATATATCCAGCTAACAATAAAAACACCCTAATATAATAGAACTTCCTTCTTCTTCTGGCGTTAGTAAGATTAGATTGTTAATATTAATTTTAGTTGTAAGTTGCTGTTAATATTAATATGTAAATACTCGTATATATGACGTTAGATAGTAGTTATAGGCCTTAGTCGTAAGTCACTAGATATAAGTCTTAGAGATAAGTTAGTAGTTCTAGTATTAACTATTTAAGAAATATATTTGTACAGCGCCCTTGAGGTGATTTCTCACAAAAACGGCGCTTTATAAATTAGCCAAATATTATTATTATATAAGGCGTAGATTGAGGTTGGAAGGAAATATCAATTTGACATCATTCTCACTTAGTTCCTAGTCAACGACGAATGCCCTACAATTAAAATTTATTTCGTTGTATGGGTGAACCCAAAATCTTCTTTTTGATCCCTTTTTATGCTTTAAATATAAATAATATTACTGTCTTCGTTACTGGAGTCACTTGACATCGTATGAATTCCACGGCTGCACTTGAAAAATTATCAATTTCAGTATAATTCAGGTAGCGCCGTGTACGAAAACCATATTTAAAGAGTAGCATATCGGTAGGCTACTTGTGGTTGCGTCACGTAGCTCTGTGTACGAAGGGCCTAAATATTTCTGATTTTAAGTCAGTATGATTAAAATATATTTTGTCCTAAGCAAAATTAAGTCGACTAATTCACTAATTAATATGACATTTTCCGGCAGGAAAGGCAGAGAGGGAACGCCACAAAACGGTGACAGTTTTTCCTCAGGACCTAATTGTAGTCCTTGATGAATGATAAAATGTAAATGAGTTTTTTAAAGCGTTGTACACTGGCGTCACAAGATACCACAGTTTTCTAGCGAACACGTATTAATAAAAAAGCGCCATCTGGCATCGAAACGTCACGCGTTAAATTGCCGTAAATAACTCTGTTATAAATTTATTAAGACGGGACAATACCCTAAAGTAAAGTCGGAATCTTAACGACGTAAGTGTAGAAGTCGTGCACAAAAATAGGCGACGCGGGGTTCTTGTGTATTTGACAGATCAACGGTTTAGTTTGCCTTAGCAAATTTCTAAAATAAATTGGGAATCTTAACGACGTGAAAAAGTCGCCTCCAAAAAAGAATTTTCCCTAGCAGACCTACAAAATTGATCTTTCCGTGGGGTTTATTTGAATTATTTCTGATGAACGTATTAATAAAATCTAAGATGTTTCTAGAGGGATCCCTTGGGAAGATAATAATTCATAGTATATAAAAATAATATTTCAATCTTACCGCTAATTTTATAGTTGATAACCGTTTTATAAAATTTTTACATAAAAATAATTGTTGTAAGGTACTGTTTTTATTAATGTCAAATATAAATTACTTACATCCGGAGGTATTGATCTAAATATATATTTTTTCGTTAGGAATTCGTCAGAATTAAATAAAATGTGAGCCTCGAGCAAACCCCCGTAATCAAAGTATTGTTTCGCCTTAAAGCCACAGGAAGAAGTGGAAGGTGTTAGTTTCGTTGGCTGGGTAGTTGATCTGCTCCCCATCTGCTTTACCTTCTGTCAGCCTCACAATTGGAGATGCCAGAGTCCCACAGGCTCCCGATAGAAAGTAATAAATAAACAAATATTATTAATTCCTGAATATTTGTCTTCTTCTTAGCTGTACGATCTCGCCCCGTCTTAAGGGTGTCTCCCAAACTCACCCCACTGACGCGACATCGCAGCATCCCTGGAGAAATTAAAAACACAAATAAGATGTAAATATCCTCGGAACTCTGACGAATGCTGCGAAAGTTTAAGTTCCAGCGTTCAAGGAGCAAATCCGGACACGCTACTCTGAATCCTTGCGTAGAACCGGACACTTATTAACGTTGTTTATTTATTTATTTATCAGTGTCCTTTAAGAAAGCTTTGAAGCAAAGTCATGCGATAACTCAAACAATATCAATCGAAATATTATAGGAAATTATTACAATTCCAGAACTGTTTTATATTCGTGATGTGTCTTATTGCTCTGTATTTCCTCCAACGCAATCTTCACAGCAAGAAGTTTAATAAAAATGTTCAACGGGTTGAATCTTGCGATCATACATAAAGATAGTTGCCAATAAAAATGTGCGGTGAAAAAATGAAGACAATGTTGGTAGTTCTTATTCGAAGTATGATACAGTTAAAAGTGACCGAGGGGGATAGGGTCCCATTAGCTCAGTGGTAGAGCGGTGCCCCGGCAAGACAAGGGTCCTGGGTTCGAGTCCTAGATGTGACCGTATCCTTTTCTGATTTTTCTGTTTCAGATTTTCGTTTAGAAATCGCTAATATTGTCTTCAATAATTTAATAAAATGACATATTTCATGGTTTACATGTATAAACGAGGGTCAGTGAAGAATATATGACAAACAAGCGCATTCAAGAAGAAGTGGGGGACGCCGCATGAACACATGGCACTTTCGTATAAATCAAATACTTGTATTAGTTTGTAGATCAGATTCGGAATATTGGAAGAGTATGTATGAGACGATGTTTGCATGTGAATTAGGCAAAGATTATTATTATTAGGTTTTTTAGGCACATCTATAACGACAATAATTAAGCGAAAATGGTGAAAATATTTCATAAAACACGACTCTTTTGAAATAGAGCAAAAATCTCTCGACAAATGCTTTAGTTGCATTTAAAGTTAAACTGTGAATTTTTTCATGCTTATAACATATTAAATAACAGAACAAAACGTGTTTTTAATAACTTTCAACGCTTACTTTGCGATTTTATTCTATCGAGGGAATTTCATATAATTAACGTTTCGGCATAACAAATTCATATATATTATCTTCAAAAATAACATTAATTTTTTTTGGAACTTAAAAACATAAAGAGTTAAAGAGAAATTTATTATATCGGTAGAATTTTGGAAATGTTACAGCTAATACATTATTTACGGGTGTAATGTTTAATATAATATATTTTTTTACTGTGTCGGTCTCATTAGGGATATCTTGTATGGAGACAAGACTATTTTACAAATATTTTAACCATAGGTACATTTTTCGATGAGCTTAATTTTGATAGATACATTTTTTTGTTAAGTTGGAAGCAAAAATATTTGACAGGTTGGTATTGATAACAATAATGGGATTAGAGAACTTTTTTTATTTATATTTAGGTGAGTTGACTGATTATTATTGAACGACCGTTGTTGATGATCCATTGTTTAGTCAAGATTTTAAATTTGTTTTATATATATATTTAAGTGTTTTGAGGAAAATCATTTCCCTAAGAGCCTGCGTCATCTTTGGGTTGCTGTGTGGATGGTTTATTTTAGGAGAGGGGGCGGGGTAAGCGTTGATCTTGAAGAGACCCATGTTGTAGGAGGGAGGAAACACAGAGGCCGGAAAATTGTTACACAGCCGAGCTGTTAAGTCGTAGAAACCACCCGTCCTCATGTGACAAATTTGTAATGTACATATTTGGGCTATGTTCGTTGGTTTTAGGCCGGGAATATGTGCTAAGCTATGTGGCGTTTCATCCTATTTTTCTACTCCTAGAAATAACTGAAATTAAAAATCAACACGTTTCTCCGCAGAGAAGATCGACGGCTTCATTCAATTGCAAATATCGTTTCCATGCTTGTCTGTTATACATAAGGTGACCTAACGTTTTACCTTTAAAACGAGACAACGGTAGAGATGCGGGTGGTGAATACTCTCAATTTTGGTTTTGAACCACGCCCCCACAAAGACGCAGGGACCATCTTATCTAGACTTGAATCCACGATACCCACTGAAGAGATAAAACGGTGGAAATGTGTCGTGTATTGTGTGCCAAAATCAAGGCCAATTTTAACTCACTCCTTGTGAAATTGATCCAACATCGAAAAATATTATAGGAAGTCTCTCTTGAACATATATACAAATTTTAATGTCTGCCTAGAGTCTAGGAGTCAAAAGCGTCATCATTTTTCTTTCAAACAAGCATTGATCACTCTTACACTATTTTTTTTTCAATTACAATATCTAATAATTGAGATGATATTGCTTTGCTCTCAATTTGATTTTTTGATGGCCCGCTTTCTGAATATAGGACATTTCCGAGTCCCGACGCTTTCCTTTGGGATAACGGGACAAGGTCCCTGAAAACGGGGCGTATGCTCACGTTAATTATACAGTATCCAGAATCAGTATTCCCTGACTCTAATTGTTAAGTTGTGCCATGTTTTACGAGGGCGTCCCCGATTTCATCTCCAGTTTACTTTCCGCCATCATTAATTTCTTTGAAACAATCAGTCGGTAAATATATAAAATGGCATAAAAAGCCACGGAGAAAACTAACTTATATGAAATATTGTTAATTTCATAAAAAAATCTGGTCAAATTATTCGTTTTACTGCTAAAAATGGGACTACGGGCCTATAACAAATGAATTCACAAGTTTCATAACAAACTAACAGTAAAGCACGAGTATTTTATGAGGAAGACGAAAAAATGGTCCTGCAGTAACATTGTTTTCAGTATCTTGATAAAAAGGCCGTTCTCATTTTTCTCCTTGTATTTTTTTAAATCATCCTTTGAATGATGTATTCAATTCTTACAAAAAATACCTGCAAACCTGTCGTATCCATATAAACGAAATCAACTACCTTATCATTTTGATTAACATTCTGTAATTACTTCGGTTAGGCATTACTTTTACTGGGAATTCTTTTTCGCTTTCCTTTTCTTCCCCTGGTATTTTCTTTCCTCAGAAATCGCTGATCATGCAAGCAATACCTTATTTCTTGAATTATTGTCTGGAATTGAAAAAGTATTAAACTTATATATTATTTAGTAGTATGGGTGACCTAGGTAGATTTACAAATAACCTTGTGAACAGTAAAGCTCGTGTATTATTATTAAAAAAATAGCATTTATTCATTTATTCTTATTCTGAAATTACTATGTCATATACGATTTGATCTCCTGAAATTCCATTTTGCGTTCATCGGCTTTATTTTGTCAAAACCATCTAAGCATCCCTTCCTTGATCTATTTCATTGGGTTTTCTTAAGCCTTGCATTTTTTATCGATCATTTTACACGACCCGGATCGATTACGACCCACTGGCGAAGTGATCGGGTACTTTTACACATACCATAGATAGATAGTTGCGCCGTCGCCGCGCAGAAATAGAGATGGTTTATTTGGAATAGATCTGTCACCGCGATTCAGATTTCAGGTATTGGTTGCTGACTGAGCTCACAGAGCTCATCGATCAAATGATTGATTACTTTTTTGAAGTGATCCGGTCGCTTGTTGATGATTCGTGATCGGGTCAAAATAATCGGTTTGATCACTCAGGACTAATCCGATGTATTTGATTGTCAATTTTTTTACAACCAATACGTCTTATTCCATCCTCTACGTAATATATTCCAATTCTTTTTTATGTTTTGTTTATGTGATCCTATGTCTTAGAAGATTGTATTTTTATGTGTCAGTATGTCCAAGGAACACCCTTTTCGCACATAACAGGGTGGAGGGAGCTTCTCCCACAATTTCGGGGGTGGGAAAGGGAGAATTCAGTGGGAGAGAATGGATTTGGAGAAACTCTATTATAATTCAGTATTGTGATTAATCATCAAAGTGGGAAGCAGGGATCCCCAACATTTTTATATCTGATAAAAATAAATCTCACGATAGTATGTAAATCATATTTCATGTTAATAGTTACACCCGGTTTCCCCTGGGTTCCAAAAATATTTTAATTTTTTTTTTACATTTTACAATTGAAAATACATGACAAACTGTTCCGTCACGCCGATTGCTTTTGACAGGCCGTGTGCTAACCAATAGTATGGTCAGAATTTGAACTGTACAGTTTTAATTCGCACACGTCAGCTATAACCACGATCGCCGGTTATTTATCGGAATAATTCTTTAATACGTATTTTATCGCAACCAATTCAAAATAACGAGTGCTACCGCACCACGATCACCGTTCCAGTGCTGACAGATGATTTCTCGAGATGCAGATTTCATTTGCCACCCGGTAAGTTGATTGTGAATTAACCTTACGAATTGTGTTTTCGCATTCACCTGTCACAAGCCATAGACTTCATTTATGCTTTATCTGTGTGGAATAGCCCTTTAAAGTACGGCTATCCCAACCCTTGTTCGTTCCTCGAACACAAACAGTATGAGGTTTTTTTAGTTTTTTAATGTAACACGTATATTTTAAGATGCATAACTGATGTCATTTAATTATATATAGTTGTTGTATATTGTAGACGTCCTAGACAGATAATCTTCCGTAATTTCAGGACACCAGAGTACACCATTATTGATAAGTTTATTTGCCAGCCTTTGAGTTTCGCCTTCCTACAACATGGGTATCTTCAAGGCCCATTGAATTTATGTATTCACATTAAAATAAAATATAATTTAGTATTTAGAAGGATATGGTTTTCAAGATAAACTTATGCGAAGCACAAAGGATAAAAAATTATAATAAGCATTAATTATTAGCATGAAATACCCATATAAAATGAAAAAATCATCACGTAGCGTAGTGGCTAGTGCACCAGACAGGCAATTAGAAGGCTGCCGGTTCGATTCCCGTCAGTGGCATTTATTTTTTCTCGGAAGTTTTTTTCAATTTATATGGGTATTTCACGCATTAAATTTTTATTTACATTTTCATATTTACGTTTTATAAACGTTAAGAACAATTTAAAAAAAAAATAGTGCCTATTTTGTTAAGACAGAAGTTTCTGTTTTTTTCTAAGTATAGTACAGTATTTGTACATACTAATAATAATACAATACTTCTTACGATTCCGCAATCTTTTGGTATTGAATGAAAAGCTTATACCTATTCTTGACGTACGAGAAGGTTTCTTAATCCTTTCAATAAGTACTTTATTAAAAAACTAGCAACAGTGTACTAGGCGTTGCTTGACTTTTCTTTACTTCCTATAAATATAATATGCATGTATTAATTATTTATAAACCTTCTGGAAGAAATTCTTTAAATGATGGTGAAAATCCTATTGAAATCCGTTGCGTAGTTTAGAAGAACTAAGTGCACGAACACACAGCTGTGAATAGCTTCTTTGTTTTATACTATTTAAAGATTTAAACTTGTGAAAGGTCATCACATCATATATAAATCATTTTTATGGTTAATTCTAATATACCATAACTCTTCTAGCTAAAATAAAAGCCTAAATACAACGTAAAAGATGTTTAGTTTAGTGTCACCAGACAGTAGTGGATGTTACATTCATCGTGTGTGTTACATTAATTCAAGGGTCCTCATGGAAAGGTTGCAGACACCAAAAACTCTGTTTTTCCTCCTTTGTCAACATCAATTTCGCGATATATATTTTTCGCAGAGTAAAAGAAACCCGAACACCCGAACTTCTGGATATTTTCGCTTTCTGTTGCTTTCTCCTTGTAGGCTTAGTAGAAAGCTGAATTTTCTTCACTTTCTAATTTATTTTAATTAATTAATTAATTAACTTCACAACGTCCTGATAGGCTTTTACATACTTTTACAGAAAGTTATTATTATTTATTAGACAATTTGTATAGCGCCGCTTTTGTGAGATATCACTTCAGGGGCGCTTTACAGTTGATGCAAGTATTACAAAAAATATAAATATTACAAAAATAAAGTGAAGTTAAGTTAAGTAAAATGAAGTACAGGAACAGGTGACACGAAGATAGAAGATGGAGACTCTGCAACAAGAATCCTAGGTGGTGAGGAAACTGGTCCAGCTGCTGCAGCGAAAGAGTCCACCGCGTCCACCAACAGTGCCAGCACGAGGTTCGTCATCCGTCCAGGTATGTGTCTGCTGCTAACAAAGCGCTGACACAATATCCTCTCACAGATACCAGACCTTGGCAGCACCGCTGTGACGTTCGACGAAGATAGAAGATGGAGACTCTGATAAGAATCTTTGGTGGTGAAGAAATTAGTTAGTGCACGATGCAGAGTAAAAAACAAAAATAAACAATACAAGGCAATGAAATTGATTTTATATTTAAGAAATATTTGGATATCCATACTAATTTCGGTTTAAGCGTAATTTTAAAAATTTGAACAGATTGTGTGAATCATTATTGAGACAAGAAATAAAGTGAGGTACCTACCTAAAATATAATTTTTTTATCAGAAAATTATTTTAATTGCCATTTTCAAAATTGCACAACAGATTTGTCGATAATTCAGGCTGTCTCGTGATTTTTGAAAAATAATTGATGATAATTTTTACTAGACCATTTTTAAAACAAAATACAAAAAATATATATTATTTTCAACTTGCTGACGTGTACCCGGCGTGCTGGGGTTATGCTTAGGAGATAGACATATACCGTCGCGGACTTTTTTGTAGGCCTTTAAAAGATATATAATTCCGTAGTACACAATTTTGATTTATCTCATAAGGTTTAGCCAGCATTTGCAATGTAAGCGCAAGAAAATATTTTTTTACGACTCGAATACAAAACATCGATTTTTTTCTACTTTCTATAAATATATTATATGCATGTTTTATATTTACAAACCTTCCGGAATAAATTCTCCAAATGATAGTGATAACCCTATCAAAATCCGTTGCGTGGTTTAGAAGAACTAAGCGCAGAAACAGACAGACGCGGATAGCGACTTTATTTTATACTATTTAAATATTAGATACTGTTAAATATTACAATTTTTGGTTTGACTCAATGAATTATTTCACTTTAAAAATTTTAAATCTTGCAATCACGAGATAATGGTAGCTCTTAGTCGAGCATTTAAATATTATCCAATGCTGAGATCCTGGGTTCAATCGAAACCTCTTAGATCACAAGGCCGGGACACTCTTTCAAAGCAGCCTCCTAACTTGTTTTGGATTTTACTTTCGTTTTAATTTTTTTTTCATTTTTATTAAAACATCTTAAAATGCTTTAGTTCATTATTTTTTTTTTATGGTTACCATACAAGTTAGGAGGCTGATTTGATTCAGTGCCCCGGCCTTATGATCTAGGAGGTTTTGGTTGAATTCCTAGCTTAATCTTTTTCTGTTTTTTTCGTTTGATAGCTGTTAATACAACATCTTCAATGATTGTGGGTGGTGGTGCTATACGCATCATGGGTTGGCCTATTTTAGCATATCGCTCATCATGCATTTAAATTTCAGCATATTATGGCGAGCGATATGCTGAAATTGGCCAAGCCTTGAGAATATAGCTCTTTCACAGCGTAAAATTGGAGTTAGTTATTTTTTTTTAAGAAATTCGTGTTTGGTCACATCGTTACTAAATTATTTTACTCTCCTCTCTCTTTTTTTTCTTGTCACACTGACTGACACAACTTGAAATTAATTACTATTAATCTTTTGAAGAGGTCGCCGACTACTTTTTTCCTCTTTTCTCGCTGCTGTCATATTGTCCCTTTTCTTGGTAATAATACGATTCTTGATGAAATAGTATAACATTATTATTTATCACGTAAATGTGAAGTCTAATTAATATTAGGTATAGCGAAGTTGAAGATTATTAAGCATTGAAAGTGGGAATATATTTTTGGAACAATGTTATATCAATTACCTTATGAGGGCTGGTACTTACCCTGTTGTATGGCAGTGAGACATGGAACTGGCAGAGGAAGGATGGAAGTAGACCGAATGCTATAAAAATTAGATCCCTGAGGCGTGTGTCTGGTAAAACCATGTATGATCGTTTAAGAAATGCAGAGATCCGCAAATGGTACAAGGCTAATGTAAGCGTAATCAGTTCTTACTCCGTGTCGAGCAAATGAGTGACAACGTCGTGAGAAAACGTATTGATAAAAAGTATTGCTAATTTATTAAGGATCTCTTCTAATTATTCGTAATCCGGTTAAAAACGGGATTGCAGGCCATAACGAATGCATTGATAGGTATCCTGATAAAATCCCAATGTTTTGTCACGATGTCTGAACATGTGTTAATTAATATTTTCTAACGTTTTCGCATTTAGTCATTATACATCATTAAGACAAATACGTGTTCCGATATTATTTTGAATTTAATAAAAGTTTATCGGGAAGCGGCCTGCAGTTCCGTTTTTAACAGGATTACGAATAATTTTAATAGACTTTTAATAAGTCAGCAAAACTCATTTATCTCCGTTTGCAAGGAGAATATATGACGCAAATTTGAATGGTAGAAGAAGTCGAGGACACCCGAGGACGCCCCATGACGCGATCAATTGAATCAGATACTTGAGAGTCAGTCCATGTCAAAAGTCAGAATAGTATATGTTAGACGATGTATGAATGTGAACGAGGCAAGAAGCGTGTGCCAAGACCAAGTTGTTTCGGGGTCGAAATGGCGTAATAGTTATTTATGAAAATAACACTTTCTTTTTTGAGATCTTCAAACTATACATTTAAAAAACTGAAAATATTCGAGGAAAAATACGGAATACACAATAACGTGTTTTAAATCTACAATTTTATTACAAGATTGACAAAATTTTCCACATTTGACCTTCAAAACAAGAGGAAGGTTAATGTTTACATTGTTTTCTAAAATCCACTCTCATCCCCTATTCCCACCCCTTAGAGCAGAATTTTTAATACTTCTTGCTGAAATTTTACGGACTCAACGTTCAAAATAAAATAACAATTATTGTCCACTAATATTTGATTTCTAAAAACTCTATGTAAAGCCCGGGCACCGCCGGGGACTGTTACTAGTGGCATATACCTATTAATAATTCAAACAAAAATAAATATGAAAATAATACTTCCTTAATTCAGAATTAAACCTACTATTTTAATTAATTTTTCTCATATATTTGGCCGCTATCTCAATATAAAAAAGAGACCGTCATAAATAGCGAAATATAATTAGGTCCCGGTGGCCTAGTGGTTAGATGCGTTGAGAGATCCTGAGTTCGATTCTTCTTCTTATGATATATCTATCTTCTTCAATGATATATTATATTGATGTTTATAACCTTCAAAATTTATTCCAATGCAATTGAAATTTCAATTAGACTTTTAGAAAAAGTCAATAGATGTCTCATTTAAATCAAAGTAGGATATGCTTATCTGAGACACTATCTCGGTTACAAAAAAATTCTTTAGAAATTCCTAATCATTTAAAAAAAATAGCAGACAATAAAAATTATTTGAAATAGTATTGTTAATTTATAATTTAAAAGACGACATTTACAAAAATTATTTAAAATAATTAGTTCCCAATCGCCGAGTGGTTACAGGCTCTTGTCCTGGTAAGACAGATCCTAGGTTCGACTCCCAGTTGAGACTGTCACCTTTTTTTTATTTTTCTGTTTTTTGTTCTGTAAAAAAACTATCCGTATAGCTGTAATTTTATTTATTTAAATTTAATTTGATCCTGGCTACGTTTTAGTTTCATTCGTTCATAATATTATCTAGAATAGATATATATGTATATTCTATCAAGGGCTGCTAACAATAACATGGGTGTGTCCTGAATATTGCCAGTACATTGCGAAGTTAGCTAAAGCAGCTAGGAACCTTGGAAACACCCACCTCCCCGCCCACTTTACACCCCCACTCCCTGGCAGGGGCGGACTAGCCGGGACGGCGTCGGGATAGCGCCGGGATAGCGCCGGGATAGTGCCGGGATAGTGCCTGGATACTGGGATAGTACCGGGATTAATACACTTACTGCTATAATATTTTTTCAAATCTTCTTGAAAATTATATTTGTAACTATTGTTAATTATTACAGTTAAGCAACTATACTTTGGCCCATATCACAAAATAATAAAATTGCCCCCATGATTTTTTATATATTAACCTTTTCTAGTTGTACCAACTTAACATAACACAACAATGTCGCTTCTTGCATGTTATTTTGTATTGTTTTATGTACAGGGTTTTCCAATAAGAGGTGTTATTTTGATATTCAAAGAAAAATGCCATTTTTTGTTATAAATGATCGAATGTTTATTTCATTATAAACAGGAAGGTATGCCGTTAATAGTGAAAAAAAACATCAGTCAAATGACCACCACGACCACGCCTACAGGACCATATCCTTTTCATGAAATTTTCCGTAACCAAATCGCAAAGTTGTTGCCTTATGTCCTCGATAGCCTCACGAATTCCATCTTTGAGGTCCTGAATCGACGCTGGGCTGTTGGCGTAGACCTTTTCTTTCACGTGGCCTCAAAGGAAGAAGTCGCAAGGTGTTAAATCACAAGATCTCGGTGGCCAATTGTGATCACCTCTTCGAGAGATAACACGGTCCGGAAACTTTTCCCCTAAAATATCAATGGTTTCGTTGCTTGTGTGGCACGTAGCGCCGTCTTGTTGAAAGTAAACGTTGTCCAGATCAATACCATCCAATTCCGGCCATAAAAAATCATTAATTCCTGAATAAATATTCAAAACAACACCTCTTATTGGAAAACCTTATATAAGAATTGTGAAATATTACACAAAATTTCACAATGTATACAATCTTAACAATAACCTTCAGAAATATCGAACAAAAGTAACGCGTACGGTAAATTAATACATGAGTGTGCAATGTGTCAGGAGTATCTCCTATCCTTATCCTACATTCCCCATCATCTTCGCTTTAGCTAAAAGTAGTTTTAAGACACAATGAAACTTACACCTTTATGCAACTAAACATAGCATTACAAACTTTATTTGGCTTAACTTCAATTAACTTATTGTATATGTTTATCTTCGTACTATACGTATAAGCTGTTTGTTTCTTACAAACAAACAAAACTTCATAGATATTTACCCACTTCTAAAATTTGTTATTGCCATTACATAGATTGGAGTCGCAAATGTTGTATGCGAATCAGTTTGTGGTTTTATTGTGGACTATCAATATTTGACATTACTATTTATTTAAAGCCCTCTGGGCGTCAAATAAATAAATAAAGTTGTAATTAACACTTAGAATTGGAAAAGGGTTCTGACTTACCTTGGTCTTTTCGATCAATATTATGGCCTTGAGGGATACTGCTGATTATCACTGCACAAGCTTCCGTAATAGACTAGCTGAGGGAACACTTAACATGTGCACTGAACAGGTTTTTTAAGAGGCTGGTTATGTATAAAAAATTATGTAGGTATGCAGGTAATCCATATTGTCAGACAGGGACAGGTAATTGGGTAGCAGGTAGATTGGGTGAAAAAATGTAGGAACGTATGTTAAAGGGAGATGCATAATATAGTTGCGTCAACATTGGTACTTGTTTTTTTACCATTTCACGTTTACTGTAATATTATGAGTTCAAAATTTTAAATTGTTCTCTGTAAAATATTCGTGTTCAACTGTTTTATGGTGACTATGAAATTAAATAAATATATATAATTAATTTTAAAAAAACACATTGTAATACACCACTTTTTATTTGAATTAATAATCTCAGCCAACCGGGTTTCGCTTATCTCAAGCTTCATCAGGGATTATTATATTATATTATAGGGTGAATTGGGCGAAATTAAATAGGTATATATATTAAATGTTTTTTTGTAAATTGTTGTTTCTGTGGGTAGAAATTCGGTAAAAGAACTAGTAGAACTATAAAACTCTCACCACACACACATCAAAAACAAACAGCAGTTGCGAGTAGAGAACAAATACTAATAAAGAAAATGTCAACAGGATGAAGAAACACCCATTCAATGTCCTGCCTCTATGGGAAGAAGGTTCAGACACTTGTGCAGTTGAATATTTTCATATTGTAGAACCAGGAGGCAAACACCCAACGACATCCCTGTTAAACCGTAGCGTGTATGATAGAAAAGTGTGTGCAAGCGAAAAAGAATGCTTGAATCTATAATAAGTATGTGCATAGTTTGTTCGGCTGCACCAATGTGATGTTCGTACAATCTTATTCAAAGAGAGTATTACTGCTTGGAGACCTGTACAAAAAATTCTCTGAAGTTTTCCTTTTGTTTTATTGACAATTTTATATAAAGTAAACACCGAGCTTTTTCATTGCGAATGCGACCCTGCAAAACCACCCGTTTCACCACCCTAAAGCCACCCTTCACCGCCCGTCAGCCCTCTCTCTGCCACCCACCGAGCAACCCCCCTTATCACCCGCGAGTTCTCGGGATGAAACGAAGCTTCATGGTTGCTAAGACGCGAAAATATCACTCGGGACTATTGTGAAAGTGAAATTATAGGGTGGGTATTATTTGAATATTTTAATATTGATACAAAAAATACACCATTTTTGTCAATATATTCACCTAGACACTAGGAATATCCTTTCGCTCCGATAAATATGTCCTTATTTTAAAGAAAGACAAACATTCCCAGGTTACGAATTCCCTGAGAATGTTTGAATTCTTCCTACTTACGTCATTACGACGGAAAATCTGCAATAGTGAAAAAAGACAAAAAAGCAAACGCCGCAAATAGCCTAGCTAAATACACCTAAAACTACCCTCGGACAAAGAAGCTCTGTTTATACATTAACTCCTATCTAGTATCAAACTAATTAAATCAATTTCCCTCAGGGTGTGTGTCGTTTTTCAGATAGGTGCTGGGAACGAGAAAGGTTGGGTGTGTAGGAATCTGAGGGTTTGGGTGTCCTGGAGTGACTGACGTATGAATTCATCCCTCCCACTGCGGTGTAAGTCCGGCTGGAGAGGTCAAAGGGTCTCCGTCAACCGTCATCAAGACGTCGTAAAGACCGGAAAAAAACTCACCGCATAAACACGGGCACTCCTGCCAAGATACCAAACGTTGCGAACCACTTGGGGTGACCTACGGCAAAAGTGTTAACCAACAAATAATTCTCAGGAAGGCGGTATAAATCCTGCCAAATTGAGAACAAATTTTAATTTGGCAGGAAATATTTGTACCACTCTTCAATTTCTCTTCAAAAAGGGTATGAATCTAGAAATAATTACCGGGCAATTAATTGTACACAGAGAAAAATGAGTATTGCTGATTTATCAAAATCCTGTTCGTCCATAATTTTTCTCCGTGTAGGTACAGTCAATAGATAAACAAGTCAAGTTTCAAGACCGATACATGTGGTACATCCGTCTGCCTATAAATATGCCCGCTCTCAACCGCTTCGTCTTCAGTTGAGAAAGGGTAGGACATTCTGGTATTTCAACTATTTGGGGGTTGGGGGTTGTCCATACGCGCGAAGGGCGCGCCGAACTTTGGGGCCTGAATGCGTAATGAGACGAGGGTTCGACCTCAAGCCCCGGTGCAACAACACGACCTTCTGCGAAATTGGATCGTGGCAGGGATGAAATGAATACACCAAGAAAAACTAAACTTTATCTAAGAATAGAATTTTGAGTTTTGGAATTAACAGTTATTGATTAACTTACCGTCACTACGATTCTCCGCAAGCGTAGTCAGAGAAGAAAGCCACCCAATGTGCGACCGCATAACGCATCAAAACCACAATTCAACACACCTTTAAAAATTGATATAAACTCATTAAGAATTCATTCTTCACAACGTAACGTCATTTGGCATGCTGACTCCAGACGTTTGAGAGAGGTCGCGGCCCCGCAAGCATTAATGTCAAGTGTCAACAACGTGTATAAAGTATTTCTTAGTGTGGAAAATACTCTCAGTATCGCCCTGTTGTAAGACCACCATTCAGAATTGAAACGTTGCTTTAAATGTATTTGATCGTGTTTGGTGACCATTTGAATAGCCAGGTACTTCCCCACCATTCTCTCCTTCATCTGCTTCCTCTCGCTACCTTCGGCTTAACAACATACCCCAATTAGGGATGCCATAGTCTCGCTGGCTCCAGGTTGGGAGCAGTTGGGGCTCCTGTGCGTTTTCTCACAAATTATTATTTTTAAATACTGAATATTATAAAAAAGTAACAAAATATAGACAAACCTTGCCAAATGACTATAATGATTAAATCACGTTACTTTAATAATCCTAAACGTCTACTTACGCAATTTGATTATTAAAACTCTCAGACAGAAGACTTTTATCTTTAAAACTATTAATGGAATTATACACATCCCTGATTTATCGAATCTAATCACCTTCAACATGCCAACTAGAACTACTCGATCGAAAATTCTTTTAAATTGCAACAATAATATCAGGACTGAGTTATTTGGATACTCGCTTGTACCTAGACTGCATGCAGTTGGGAATACTTTCGCAGAAATTGTAGATGTGTTCAACTGCACAGAATATAGTTACAAGAAGGCTATAATAGCAATAATTCCAATTAAGGTTAGCACAATACTTTTCTTCTGCATGGGTTCTATATAAATCCCATACGGGCGTATAAGATATCAATAATTGATTAATTAACATAATTTGTTGTTTATTATTTGATAGCCCTGTTTGTCGTGGTTTAGTTCCCGGAATGGTACCCCGGGATCGTGGTTACCGAACACATAGTTGATCAAAGTCATTTAATATTCTTGTTGTGATATTTTGATGAGGGGGTGCGTTATGCATAACAAACTGAAGTTAGGTAGCAAATCCTTGTTATAATTGTCGTTATTATCGATATATTTGTCTTGCTTGAATATTATAATATATATAGAATGCCGAAAGTTGTTCACCGATTGCCTTAAAATTTTGACACAATGTTGAATTCGAATACACGTGTGTTTTTATATACCTATATTATATAGATGTCATCTATGATACCAGAATTACCCTTCGAATGAACACCGATACTTGATTCATATTTATATGTCAATTTTTTACAGTTTTTCATCGATCAAACATTTAAACAAAAGATATACACTCCTTCTTTAGCCAACGTTTCGGACACTGTAACGTTATCCGAAACGTTGGCTATAGAAGGAGTTAGCGCAACACTGCATAACACCCCAAAAACAAATAACAAAAATACTTTTGCCCGTGAAAATCTTAAATCATAAAAGATATACACATTTCAAACGTAGAATATTATTATTAAAATAAAATTATTTTGTAATTATTGTCTGAATTAATCTATTCAAATTTTGAAAAACATTTCACGTCACGCACTTACAACCCAAATTATTGTGTTTGGTGATGAAAACTATATTATAACATTTATTTATTTATTCATTCATGACCTTTGGACTTTTACGTAACAAAGAATATAAATATACTGGTTGCGCCAATGCGCAATAGACATTAACTTATACATACATCTCATGCACACATACACACATACCTGCGACCACTGTACTGAGATAGTATTATTGTCCTTTGTCCTACCTTCCTTTCCATTCCTGCTAATTTATGTGCCCTTTGGTATTCAGTATGTTGCAATAACCCGAACCGCTCACAATAACCGCATCCGCGCGAGATCTGATCTCCCTTACCTCTAAGACATTATAATTCGCGCCGATATCGTGCAAGCCGCTCCGTGTTAAGTGACATTGTTGTGAGGAGAAAAGACGGGAAGAAACGAGTGCCCTTTCCTAATGGTGAGTCCTTCCTTTATCCGTACAACAAATATTGTCTTATGTGCAGTGGTCATTGCTCAATCATCCAAGGTCCTTCGACAATTATTTCTTACACTATCATAAAAACAACTTCATAACTTCTTACACACCATATACTAACGTTTTTTTTATATGCGTTCACAACCAAAAATATTATCTTTATTTATTTTTGGATTTTCATGCCTTATAGTGCTTCCTCCTACGCTTTAGCCAATTTTTCGGACAGCGTTACAGCGTCCATCATCAAAGCAGATGTGTACATTGTAGTGAAGTGTGTGTTTATATTCGTAGAAGTTACTGATAGCGTCTTGCCAGCGTTAATAAGCTCTAAATATCCGCGTCTGTATGTTTGTGCGCTTAGTTCTTCTAAACTAAGCAACGGAGTTTGATAGAATTTTCACTATCACTTAGAGAATTTTTTCCGGAAGGTTTATTTATGTAGTACATTGATATTATAGTTATTTAAAGTTGAGAAAAGTCGAGCAACGCCGGGTACACGTCAGCTAGTCTTAACATATGAAAATTCAGCCTGTCGATGTTTGAGCTCGCAAAACTCGAAAAGTAGCCCACCGATATCGCTGAAAATTGAAAAGTTTGTTGTTATCAGTGCCAAGAGTGTTTAGAGAGCGGTGTGAATGGTAGAAAAAGTCGGGGACGCCCGAGGAATAATTAACGCAATATCTCTCGATGTAATGTAGTTTTTTAACAGTCACATTGTAGTATACGGTGACCGGATAACTCATCAAAATGATAATTCATCACATCTTTAAAAAGTTATATAAAGTCATGGAAAGTGATGAAACAAAAACTTTATTAACTGGGTTAAGTAGGTTAGGTTAGGTTTAAATTTTTTTTCATCGTTTCTAATGACTTTATAGCACTTTTTAAAAGTTTGTTGAATTATCACTGTGTTGAGTTATCATGGAACCGTAGTATACAGTAGTAATAATAATAATAATATCATAATATCTAATTTATTTAATAAATTTGCAACTATGAACATGTAAATATCTAGAATACATAAAAATTACAAAAAGTTGAGGATTCTCATTATAATGTAAATAATAGAAATGTTAATGTAGTTATATGTTAAGGTTTATCATAGCCCGCCTCACTAGGCTTAGCCTGTGTTGAGGCAGCTATCTACCAAGTTTATTTATAGTACTATAACGTACCTACAATTATATAAAAATACGAACACTCAATAGTTAGGTAGCATCAATATCAATATATCATTTACCAAGTTCGTTTATAGTCCTAATAATATACCTACAATTATATGAAAATACATACAATAATTAGGTTGCATCAATCACTGCGAATTTGGATGAGTAAAGGCAGAATAATAAGTAGTGAATGATGGGTAATCTATACAACTGTACAGAAATACACAAAGAATATGTATTTAATAATACACAAGTTGTCTCCCGGCATCCCACTTGTCGAGTTGTGTCACTCTGTCTCTCCTGGCTCTCTGTCACGTGTGGGAGTGTTTGTCTCCCTCCGTCGTGACAAACCCTCAGTACCCCACTAGACTGCAGTGCCCTCGTGTGCCGTTGTCACTGCCCCCTAGCACGTCCAGGCGTATAAAATGGATAAATGTAAGAGTGGGGCACTTATCTGGTGTGCGAGGCAATTGGATACCCTAACCTAACCTACAGTGGGTGGCCAAATTATTAGTTAAAAGTTTTTTTTATTTATTTTTTAACAGCTTTCAATGCACATATAATTGAATAAACTCGATATAAAAACCTGTGTCTGGAAAACATTGGAAAATGTACAAAGGGGTTGCGCTAGTTTGGAGTGCGAAGGACAAAAATTATAAACGAAGCCAGAATTACTACTTCTGCTAAAAAATACCAGATGTTGCGCTTCGTCTTATAGAAATTGGATAAGTGTAACCGAGGCCAAGGAGGTTATACGAAATATTCATAAATTGATTCCCCCAATAATTATTCGAATCCGTGGGGGGTTGTTTTAGAGATTTTCTCACAAAAAAATCCTTCACAATTCCTCACATTTTCCTACTGAAAATACCTGCTGAAAAATGAAAAATACCTATTAAAAGTACCTATGTTAAAAGTATCTATTAAAAGTACCTATTAAAAGTACCTATCAAAGGGTACCTATCGAAATTACCTGTTAAAAGTATACTATTAAAAGTACCTATTAAAAGTACCTATCAAAGGGTACCTATCGAAATTACCTGTTAAAAGTATCTATTAAAAGTACCTATCAAAGGGTACCTATCGAAATTACCTGTTAAAAGTATCTATTAAAAGTACCTATCAAAGGTACCTATCGAAATTACCTGTTAAAAGTATCTATTAAAAGTACCTATCAAAGGGTACCTATCAAAATTACCTGTTAAAAGTATCTATTAAAAGTACCTATCAAAGGTACCTATCGAAATTACCTGTTAAAAGTACCTTTTAAAAATACCTGTAAGTTATAAATACTTAGTCCCGGTATAAAATACTTGAGATTTGTCAAAAAGTACAAAGTATCGCATGAAAATACCCGGTACTTTTACTGGGTACGATAAATACGCCACTCCTCTAGTCTGCCCACCAAATTCGTGGCTGGCCGCACCGGAGAGTCTTTCGATGTATCCAGCCGGACTCTATAATCGCCTTCAAATATCTGGTCACACTGACCTCTAGATTCTTATCCACCACTCATACTCTTTTTTCCATTCTAAAACTTCATAACCTTCCCCTAAGAGCACCCCCTTCACACGGCATCCCCTGAAGATGATATAGACACTAAGGGAAATTATTTTACTCTGGGTCTCCTGTGTGGATAATAAAACAACCAATTGTTTTTTTGATTCTGTAGAAACAAAATTATCTCAATCTTCATCTCGACGAGTCAAGTAAAGATACATCCAATGATCTTTGAAGCCTTACTTACTATAAACCTTGTCAGAAATGAACATTGTTTCTTTATAAATTTAATTCAGTATTCATTCACTACCTCGGGCGTGTAGAAAAAGCCTGAACTATTTTCACGTAATTTTCTATTTCATACGTTTCAAAGGTACAACGTAACCTGTGCACCAGCGTATATTTGTTTTTGCATAGGTGTATTTTTCTTTTTCCCCCTTTTTCACCTGTGAAAATTTGCCGACAGCGCATTGGTGGTTTTACGCTGAAAAAAAAATCAAACGTAAAAAAATACACGCTTGAAAATCATGCAGGTTTTTTCCGTGAAAATCCTCGAAGTGATATGCCACCCCGTATTACTATTTATGGGAATAGATTTGTGGAGGTCGCCGGTAACCTAACCTCATCGCTAACCTCATAACCTCATCCTAACCTAACCGCATACGATATACCTACCCTAACCTAACCTAACCCAACCTTCGAAGAAATCAACAACTTACCTTAGAGGGGAAGGTAAGATTGAGATTATAATGCATAGTATATAGTATAATCTTCTAGACCAATATTTTTAAAAATCAGCAGTCTCCAGCACCGCGATATTTCATTAATTCTGTCCCCGACTGCCGGGGATACCAAAGCCCGAGAGGTGCTTCCGTGTACGCTCACCACCTTCTTCGTATACATGTCAATATTACATTATGAGTTTAAACTGATTGTAAATATACCTATAAGTAACTTTGACAGCGTTTTTATTTGATGTAATATCCCATCGTTAACACCTTCATTAAACCATTTTTTCGAAACATGTAGATTATTTTGATTAAATAGGGGTTTGATTTTCATTCAATTTATAATGGTATTTATTAATTTCATATTACTCGTAGATCACGTCAGATCAGATCAGATTATTATCTAATACTCTCGAACAATGAACTCTGGCGTCATGAAATTTACATCGCATGTACTGTCGAAGATCAAAGCAACTATTTTCAACACGCTACGCCTCTTTAATCACGAACTATGGAACTTTGAAATATCCATCAAATCGAGCCGACCTTCTTTCACCTAAATGGAGTTTATGGATTTTTAAAAGCTCTATGGCTCATCAAATAGCGAGCTGGTAAATTAAAAAAAAAATCCATGCAAAATTCACAACACCGCAGCTCATCTTTGTAAGTTTTTGCGGCATCAAATTACTCTTAGATTTTATCATTCTAGCTTAACCTCGACGTACTTTGTACTTTTCATTTTATTACATGTCTTTGTGCACATATTCAATATCCTATTTCACTATTTGGCCTAATATGTTATTCATTAAATATTTTCTGTACCAAATATCTAGTAATAAATAATTTAATAGAAAATGGTATGAACTCCATTTCGCACATCCTTCAGCTACACCAATACGGGCATCACATGTGCAGGGCAGGTACCGGTTTGCCCACGAAACGGATTCGTGATTTAATATGAAAAGAGTGCTTGCATTTTTTATGCCACACACTACTATTTGGTCTCCTTGCACTTTAAATAAGTTAATATCAAACACTTCGTTTTATTTTTCGCCTTACGTTACTTAATTAAACATAATCTAATCGAATATAACCTAACCTTACCTAACCTAACCCAACATAAAGTAACCTACACAATACAATTTCTAAATAAAATAATAAAATTGGCCCAAGGTGAGATCCTTGTGGAACCCCACTTGTGACCTCGAAAATGTATGATTCTACTGAATTTATTTTAACACTAGTTTTCTTTTACTGAGGTAAATGTCATTATTTTGAAATATTTTCGCGACACGTTCGAGAGTGGTAGATATTTACTCGAAATATTGCTGTAGACGGATTTTTACTTTGTGTACCGGTACCGGATCAATGATGCTAGTTCCTTGGAGCCATGGAAATAACGGTAGAAAAAAGACGAGGACAGAATTCTCATCATCCCACAAGATTGCAATCTGATTTTTAAGATTGGCGAATCACTTTGGAAGACATGTTGGGAAGAATGCTTGGAGATGCCTAATCTAATTAAAAAAATAAAAAGTAATTAAAGTGCAAGTAAGCGACCTCTTTTAATAAATTGAATTCATTAATATTTTTATATATAAAGCTGATGTTTGTATCAAATGCATTCCTACATCTAATATTATTTAGTCCATAAATTTGATCCCCAACTGCATTTTCAATTTCCCGCTTGACGTCAAATCGGATGCATCGGCGTTTCGCAAATCCTAATGCATTATTATCAAGAAATACGGGAACGATCAAACGTTGGTATCGACCGCTGAATAGAAATTCCCTAGAAGTGTGCGATCTGTAGACCGAGTACACGTTTACGGATATATGCCATCGCTATCTTTGGAGATGCTGTATGTAGGTTTTTTGAGGAAATGATGAAGAGTTCTGGGAAGGAAAAGTGTATGAGGGGTGGTAGGAATCTGGGGGCCAGTGAACGGGCCTCTATCAACTGGACAAACTCCAACAATCTCCATATTCGGCCTGCCACGCAGCCAAGACCTCGACAAACCTTACGCTATGAACCCGTACACCCTGATATCTATGGCAGAACACCAAACAGGTTTATCTTTTTGGTGACTTATAGGCCCTAAACAGGCTAATGAAATTGGTAATCTATTCAATCAGTTTCTTTTGAAGTAAGTAAAAGTTGAACTAACTTCAGACTCTTTGACATACCATCAACTAAAAGGTTTCTCCTTTAAGTTACGCCTTAGACGAGTTTATGAAAATGTTGAAAAATTTTGATTTTGATCAAACTGACACGCTCACAATACATTTCTATTGATTCTTATCTTCAGTGATACCGAGTCACAAAAGACATGGGAGTATTATAGGCATACGGTTATAGCTCCATTTTATCAGTGCCATAAATGCATACACGTCAGAACACGGACATATTCAATTTACGTAGTGCGCCCACCCTCCACTGGAGGCATAAATCAAAAAGATGCACTTGTTCTGTGAACTATGGCACGTAGAGGGCAACTGGAAAATGTTATTAAATATATTATAGTTTTGTCACCCTGGTGAAAGACCACCATTCGAAATTGAAACGTTGCTTGTGTGGCAAGCGGATAGACACCTACTGTTGGCTGCTGGTCCGCCAGTATCGGACAGTAACCTTGTATCTTCAACGTCGCGACAGGCCGAATTGGTTGGAATCGATTGATTCTGACCTGATTGCTGACGATACAACAGATCGCAAGTTCCGTGTTTGCTCTCTACCTTCTAGTCAAATACCAAATTGAATTATGAGTGTAAAACTAACTGTAAATAAACTTGGAAGTAACTTTATAAGCATATCATATGAAAAAATGAAACACTTTGTATACAACACTTTTAATTAATAATAATCAAATTATAAAAGTAATAAAAATAAAGTTTCATAAGCGTTCTTATTTGATTTAGTAGCCACTTTTGGCACCCATACTTGAAATGGCGTTAGTCGTGTTTGGTGACCAGATCTGAATAAACAGGCTATTCAGACCCACATTTCTTTTCTTCGAAACGTCGTTTTTTCCCCTTTTTCTGATTGACTCGCCATGTGTGGTAATATCTTATATTTTGGATGTGATAAATTAGAAAATATTTTTTTTTTCAATTTCAAAAACGTTTTTTTACCTAAAGCACTCAGTCCATAGGCCTAATACCATATCTCTCATGTTTTAAATTATTCCCCCGGTGCAACCCTTGTCCCTTTGATGATCGCCAGGGTTGTCACCTGAGCCTGGAAACGGTTCCTGGTCCGCATACTTGCCCCCTAGGTATATCAACCTTCTTCCCATCAGCCCTGGAAATTGACACCGCAAATGAAGAAAGAAGTTAAACCTTTATGTCTAGAAACCGTACGAATAGAAGACAAAGTATTAATCCCTTTTTTAGAGTAAGATATTCGTATTTTCTTTACCTACATTATTTGATTATAATGCTAGCGTCTAGTGTTCTCTATTTAAAAAAGATTCTTGTTTATCATAGCATTTCATTTATTTGTTAATTTTTCTCTGAAAATTGCCGACAACTGCAAAATATAACAATTTTACATACATTTGTACATACGTTTCTTTATTAATTGTGTTTTTTTTACACAAACCTCTACAAGCCATCAAAAATACTAATTTTGATTGTGTGTCTGTTACCCCGGTTCAATGATTTTTTTTTTGTCGATTAGTTTATAAAATGGAACTGATTGTGTAAAAAATTAAGACAAGTGATAAATACTATGTACCTACAAATAATAATATGATATTTGAACAGAATTATTTTTAATTTTTTTTTAATAATGGAATTTTCACGGGTCTGCGCTAGTATTTTACAAATAAAATATATTAAAATGAACCTATCCTCAAAAACAAAATACTAGGAGCACAAAAATGTCGTTGTGTTAATTTTCGCAGTAGCGCTTATCTTTAATTTTAATTATGCATTAAAATGTAAACCTACCGACAAGAAAAAAATACCAGGAGCACAGAAATGTGATTGGGTATTTGCATTTGGTTATTATTTTAAATATTTTTTGCCGAGTAATAATAATAACATTATAAGGAAACCATTTAAATTAAAACATACATTTTTTTTACTCATGATTTTAATGGGTTTCTAATAGCGCTTGTAACCATAAATATTGATTTATTTATTTTGATACCTAAATAATCTTTATAAATAATTTTTGAAGCTTTATGGAGTCCCTTGATTGAACTGTCAAGTCAAGTTATTAGGGTAAAGGGCCCTTGAGATGAATTATCACCAAAATACGCTATATAAATTGAATTGTATGAATTTAAATTTTTAGAGTATTAATATCACGTTCTCTTTAAATCGCGTGCATATTGGTTAACTAGAATTATTTACTGTGATATTTATAAAAAAATGTGATACTGAATTACCGAATTTAGCACAAAAACCACCAAACACCCTTTACATAGCTCCGTATCACAAAATACTATCTACTAGAGGCTGCCGGCCGGGTGCCCCCGAATTGGACGGGTGCAGTAAATTCGTCTACGTCCGTCCATGTAGGTACCCGCACCATTGCAGTATGCAAGTTGCAATATTGCATTGCATCGCACCGCATGCACATATATTCACTGTACAATGAAGTAGATTACTAGAAGACTCTGCAATTATTTACATATGCAATTCACTCAGCGAAGGAAAAGTTGCACGGTGAATGTTTTAACAGTTTTTGAAAAATCTTTTTTTTTTACATTAACTCCACACAGTAGACCCTGAGGATAATAATTTCTCTCGGGTCCTATGTCATATTTTAATATGCTGTCTTTTTTGAGGAGAGGAAGATCTGGAAAGGTAAAAGGTATGAGGGTTGGGTAGGAATCTAGGGATCATCCTGGACACAAGGAGTGACGGACATATGAATGTATCCCTCAAAGTGCGGCGCAAGGCGACGGATCGAGAGAGTCCTGTTGGAGAGGTAAAAAGATCTCCCTCAACCAGTCTCTTCAAGTCCCGCCCGCCATACAGTAGGCGGGCTGACGCATCCACCGCCAAGACCTAGACAATACTCACCCCATGAACCCGGGAACCCTTCACCAAACTAAGCGAACCACCTCGGGTGACTTATGGCAGAGTTGTTGGTTTTCCAATGAACGGTTCCCCGGGCGGCGGTATCAATACCCACCTCTTAAATATATGGTTGATAATTAAGTAAGCTGGCATTTGATTACCTACTTATACATATAATGATTTTAGAGGAAATCTTGGTTTTGATTTATTAAATACTAGCTGACATATACCCGTCGTTGCTGGGGGTTAACCTTAGAAGATTGACTTATACCACCATTGACTTTTCTGTAGGCCTTTTTAATATATTCAATTCCGTAGTACATTATTTTGATGTATCTCAAAAGGCTTAGGCATTAGCAATGTAAGCGTCCGAAAGTATTTTTTTACGACTTGATTACAAAACATCGACTTTTCTCTGCTTTATATAAAAAATAACATTCATATATTACATATATAAACTCTCTAAATGAATGAGAAAACTCTATCAAAATCCGTTGCGTAGCTTAGAAGAAATAAACGCACAAATAGACAGACGCGGAAAGCAGCTTTATTTTATAATATTTAGAGTAAAGATAATTAGAAACAAACTTTTTGGACGTGAGGTCTAGTGTTCACAGAACTACTAGTTACAGTTTAGATTTATAGTGATAGATTTACTAGTGTGGTATAGTATACATCCAGAATTATTATTCTGGGCGAATCGAATGGATGCATTTTGAAATTGGATTGCATTTGAGCTTTGAGTTTCAGAAGCAATGAATTTTTGAATTTGTCTGAGCGTATGAAAATACAGCTTTAATAAGAGTACTGGCATGTCTGAAGGTCAAACTATATGAAAATGGATTCAGGGATAACTGAAGAAGGCATAGCACGATCGTCGAAGGTTTGATTAACTCAATCTTCTGAGTGGGTGGCAACGTTTAGTCCATAATACCTAAGAGTTTATATAAAAGCCAAAAAATAAAATGTTACCAGATTATATGTTAAAAAGTGTTTATAGTACTATGCCAAGCCAGTACGTCCGTTCTGCTATGTGGGATACATAGCAGATCATGGTTGCCGTACTGGCTGTAATTATTTTTTACGAATAACTTTCATTAGCATTCTAGAAGGTATGGACTATTTGATACGCTATTACTGCAAGGGACCCACTCCTCTTCGACTGGAGACTTTGGTAGCGCGTTTTATCGAGCAAATCTTCGCGATGCATGAATTGCGGGTGTACCGCATTATATTTCACGGAATGGACTGTAAACCAAATCAACAAGGATGCTAAAATATAAAGCACATTCAATTGGGTTTGAAAATAACGGGAAATGTGGAATGATGGAAACAGCCTACCTTGAATTCCCATGAATCCCTGCGGTATGGCTCTCGACTAACTGGCACTGTTCACAGGGTGAAATTTCCTCCAAAACGAGATGATAATTTGCAAAACAGAGCACAAAGCATGTGAATATACGACTTCAATTCACGACGACACAACGAATGCGAATAATGTACTGACTTGCGACAATTTACAATGCAACAAAATCATCTTCTTCTTTCCAATATGGGTAAGGCTGTTTTTTATTAAGGAAATGGATAGTAGGTATGATAGTATATGATGGGAAATTATGGTAGGTATTATCCCAAACTGTTTGAATACTAAACGGCGGGTATTGTCCATTCTCATATACAGGTATATTGTTGTGGATGGAATCAAGATACCGTCGCACGGCGGATAGAAGAGGATTGGAATTCCGGAATGGCGACTTACCGTTTCTGTTCTTCTTCCGCTTTTCTCAATTGCGCTGGTTCAAATACAATTTAATTTTTTTATACAATCACAAACTCGCAAGCTCACGATGGCTTTACAGTTTGGATACGGTCGAACAAGGGGGGGGGCTCCGTAATCAGACACAGTTTAGGTTAGGTTAGGTTAGGTTAGGTACGCTACCGGACGGTTAGGTTAGGTTAGGTAAGCTACCGGACACGCACTTTGTAGTCGGCATAGGGAAGTAGGAATTAGGTAGATGGACAACAATAATATTCATCAAGGAAATCAAAATGAAAGCTATAAGGTATAACGATGCGAAGTACCAATATATCTAATGAACTTTTTTTGAATCTGTTCTAATTTCTCAATTTATATTTGCTGGTATGTGGCCCATACAGCCGAAGCGTATTCAATTTTAGACCTTATAATGCAATTATACATAGCCATCACTGCTTCGAGATTTGAAAACTTTTTGCAACTGCTTTATATCCTTGATTTGACGTAAAGGTTTCGATGTGTTTAACCTTCAAATTGTAAACCATATTTTCAATGACAAACATTTTGTAGGCACATTAAAATTGTTTTTCAAAAGTCTAGTTTTTTTGATAAAAGATTTTGCCACCTAACGTTTCAAGGATTTCCTATCGTATCAAAGATTAGCTTCCTAAAAAATATGTACAATTTAATATTTTATGAGTGCCACTTTTTAATGAAAGCATAAAATGAAAAACATAAAGAAAACTTTAACAAAAGTATTTTTTTTATGTAATCTGCCATTGTTTGAATTGCTTTTGATATTGTTTCTTAGTATTGTCATTTAAACCCTAGGTAGTGTAAAAAATATGTAATATTTTAAATACAACATTAGTTTCTGCTGTCCAAAAGTGTTGTACTAACTGAAGTTCCGGCGTTGCCCGGTACGAATTTTTAAATCATATACAGACAGTGACCTTCCTCTCGTTTTGGAGGTCACTCTTCATTATATAAATTGATAGATAGATGGTGAAATGATGGAGGACTTAGAGAGCGAGCAGAGGACGTAACCTAAGGGTATATTTATATGAGACTAGCTGAAGTTCCTAGCGTTTCCGGGACTTTACAGAGTTTTTAGAAATCTAATACAAGGTGTCCGGTAGTAAAGTAAAATAGGTAAATAATTTTTTTCGAAATTTCCCCGTTTTAATAAATTATAACGTTTAAGTTTTAAGGTACAAAAATTGAATTTTTGTATGGAAAAAATAACACTCTTCTACGGAAATGTTTTTTGTATGGGATAAAAAACGGAATTTCGAATAAAGTTGTTTATTTTGAATCACCTCCCGAAGTTTGTGCACTTTTCTCCCGTACGCCCTGTATAGAGAGTGACCTTCCTCTCGTTTTGAAGGTCTTGTGTGCAAAATTTCATCAATCTCGGAACAAATTTAGATTCGTATACAAATAAAATCCACTTTGGTCGCCCACCACAAGTCACAGACACTCTTCTTTACGTGCAGAGCGAAGGAACGGAATATATGACGTGAAAGTGAACTGTAGAAGTCTGGAACGCTCGGTAACGACTAAATGAGTGAACAACAGAATAACAAAACAGTATAAATGAATGTGAATGAAGCAAGGACTGTCCTCTCTGCCTAACCCTTCAAAGAAACAACGCGCATTACATAGTTAGTTTTATATCACTAGTTTGTTGTGCAAGATTTTAAAATTCGCGATTTTCTCTAGTTTTTACAAAAAATACAGATTTTAGACTTTCTTCGTGAAAAGCAACTGATTTTCAGTTATCTGTTTTTCTGTCGATAAAACCGACGACTGTCTTTTAAGCTTTTTGGGGGATCATTTCGTTTACAGGGTGACTACCCTTGTACGATGCGAAAGCTTCGATTGAAATAAAATAAGACACTTCGAAATTCGTTCTTCCTCGATTTGCGAAATCTTCGATTTTTTGGCCACAAAATTACGTGTTTCTACCGTTCTTAATAAACGCTTTTCAATTTGGGTTTTGCGTTTTGGAAAATCGTATTTTTAAATTATAGTATCGACAAAAATAAAAGCAAGTAGAAATATGGAAAAAAATACACACATTACACTTTTCAACGATTTGCAATACATTATTCAGAATGAAATTAAAATAAAAAAAACTTTCGTTGAAAACTATACCAGGAAATTAACTTATCGAAAATTCTGAAATAACATATGTTTTTAATCTACAAAATCCAAAACGGATTTATACACACGAAAACAGCATTTATAAAAACGTAACCAGTACACGAACACTATACAAGACAGTAGTTTAATCTTTTATTTCACTGCAGAAGTTCTGGTACTAAGTACCACATGTATTCCTCGGTTCCATGATAACTCAACACAGTGACAATTCAACACACTTTTAAAAAGTGATAAAAAGTCAGTAGAAACGATGACCTAACCTAACCTACTTAACCCAGTTAATAAAGTTTTTGTTTCATCACTTTCCATGACTTTATATAACTTTTTAAAGATGTGATGAATTATCATTGTGATGATTTATCCGGTCACCGTATTCCTCATTACCCATAATACGAGTGGAGTAAAAAAATTGTACCGAGTCAGTGGACATCTTTAATTTATAACTTAACAAAAACAAAAGGTTGTTACTGAGACAGTTTAGTTATGTATAGGAAATATGTACTGTATTGATATATATTTTTACTATTCATATGTAACAACCCCTAAAAAGGGCTTTAATAAATAAATAAATAGTAAATTATACACCGGTACAGTATAGACTGAATAAATAAATAGTAAATTATACACCAGTACAGTATAGACTGAATAAATAAATAGTAAATTATACACCAGTACAGTATAGACTGAATAAATAAATAGTAAATTATACACCAGTACAGTATAGACTGAATAAATAAATAGTAAATTATACACCAGTACAGTATAGACTGAATAAATAAATAGTTAATTATACACCAGTACAGTATAGACTGAATAAATAAATAGTAAATTATACACCAGTACAGTATAGACTGAATAAATAAATAGTAAATTATACACCAATACAGTATAGACTGAATAAATAAATAGTAAATTATACACCAGTACAGTATAGACTGAATAAATAAATAGTAAATTATACACCAGTACAGTAAAGACTGAATAAATAAATAGTAAATTATACACCTGTACAGTATAGACTGAATAAATAAATAGAAAATTATACACCAGTACAGTATAGACTGAATAAATAAATAGTAAATTATACACCAGTACAGTATAGACTGAATAAATAAATAGTAAATTATACACCAGTACAGTATAGACTGAATAAATAAATAGTAAATTATACACCAGTACAGTATAGACTGAATAAATAAATAGTTAATTATACACCAGTACAGTATAGACTGAATAAATAAATAGTAAATTATACACCAGTACAGTATAGACTGAATAAATAAATAGTAAATTATACACCAATACAGTATAGACTGAATAAATAAATAGTAAATTATACACCAGTACAGTATAGACTGAATAAATAAATAGTAAATTATACACCAGTACAGTATAGACTGAATAAATAAATAGTAAATTATACACCTGTACAGTATAGACTGAATAAATAAATAGAAAATTATACACCAGTACAGTATAGACTGAATAAATAAATAGTAAATTATACACCAGTACAGTATAGACTGAATAAATAAATAGTAAATTATACACCAGTACAGTATAGACTGAATAAATAAATAGTAAATTATACACCAGTACAGTATAGACTGAATAAATAAATAGTAAATTATACACCAGTACAGTATAGACTGAATAAATAATAGTAAATTATACACCAGTACAGTATAGACTGAATAAATAAATAGTAAATTATACACCAGTACAGTATAGACTGAATAAATAAATAGTAAATTATACACCAGTACAGTATAGACTGAATAAATAAATAGTAAATTATACACCAGTACAGTATAGACTGAATAAATAAATAGTAAATTATACACCTGTACAGTATAGACTGAATAAATAAATAGAAAATTATACACCAGTACAGTATAGACTGAATAAATAAATAGTAAATTATACACCAGTACAGTATAGACTGAATAAATAAATAGTAAATTATACACCAGTACAGTATAGACTGAATAAATAAATAGTAAATTATACACCAGTACAGTATAGACTGAATAAATAAATAGTAAATTATACACCAGTACAGTATAGACTGAATAAATAAATAGTAAATTATACACCAGTACAGTATAGACTGAATAAATAAATAGTAAATTATACACCAGTACAGTATAGACTGAATAAATAAATAGTAAATTATACACCAGTACAGTATAGACTGAATAAATAAATAGTAAATTATACACCAGTACAGTATAGACTGAAAGTGGTGAAGAGAAGTGCAGGCCATGAGGGTGTATACATTTGCAACCTCCTCCCCGATTGCCTCACAACGCAGAATCCAATAAATACATTTATTAAAAAAAACTGTTCAATCTTCAGATAAGTGAATATAATTACAATCTCAAAATAACATAAAATAAAGTCGCTATTCGTGTGTGTCTGTTTGTGCACCTAGTTCTTCTAAACTACGCAACGGATTTTGATAAAGTTTTCACTATCATTTAGAGAATTTTTTCCGGAAGGTTTACATATGTAATACACGCATATTATATTTATGGAAAGAAGAGAAAAGTCGAAGTTTCATAATCAAGTTGTAAAAAAAATATTTTCGGGCACCACATTGCTAACGCTTGCTAAATCTTATGAGATACAGCAAAATAATGTATTACGGAATTGTATATATTAAAAAGGTGTACAAAAAAGTACGCGATGGTATACGAGTATGTCTATCTCCCAATGATAACGCCCAGCAACACCGGGTCAGTTAGTGTTTCATAATGTGGAGTCATTTTTAAAATTTTATTAATATAAGTACCTAACATAACTGTGAGATAAGAATTCACATATATGTATTTATGATGATAGCATTGAATTATGTAGTTAGGAAGCGAAATTTGTATATTTATTTATTTTTATATGGATACTCAGTGCAATTTTGTTTCTCTGACATTTCAAAGGTCAACAACGTCTTTTCTTAGTGCCGCATCAGTGCAAATTGTCGAGTTAACATTGCAGAAGATTTTACTATAAAATTTAGTCTCAAATTCATAATGAGGTATTCAAGTTCTGTGATTTATTGAATTATAATCAATCAAATGAACTTGAGACAAATCAATCAATCTAAAATCCATTGAGCAGTCAAGGTTTGTCGGCGCAATCAATGGTGCCACCAAGAATTGCCACTCATTCAGTGTTCTGTTGAAACCACTGGGACCATTGAAATTAGCCAAGAACCATTGAAGTGAAAATTCTATAATAATGCTGAAAGAAGTGAGGTGGCGCTGAAATCAGGCGGAGTGGGACCTTTGAAAGGCTTTGGAATTTAAAGAATGGACCCACTGAAATATAGTAGAATTTGTGTAAACATTATTGAAACGTTCGATATTTTTTAGTGAAAGCGTTTTTTTTTTATGTAAACAATTTAACTTGTAAGAGATGCTTTGATTTTGCAGTACACTTTGTGCAATTATGAAATCAAAGAATAAATAAGAACAAAAGAAATGTAATTATAAATATTTAATATTTATATTATACAATATTCTTTGGTAAAATTATTATTAAACAAAACTAAATACGAACAAAGACATGACGTACCAAAGTCATTACTATACAATTCTGTAAATTTATTATCTGTTCTTGCTACATTGTGGCTTAAAATTGCGATTCAGCATACATCTCAATCTGAACATAATAAAATAGTGACACATGTTCATAATACAAGACTAATTGCAAACGATGGACTTGTAGTTCCCAGATACCTGAGTAAATAGGTCAAAGAACTCTAGAATACCTCGTTCCAATAATTTACAACATGTTACCAAGCTCAATAAAAAGCTGTGAATTGACTCACAGAAGGAAATGTATGTTAAAAAAATGGTTATGTGAAAGAATTTTTTGTACTAATGTAATTATGTGTATATTTTATGTACTTGTTAAAATTGTATATGTATTTAAAAAGTAATTGTTAAAAGAACCCGTTGACAAACTGATATTAATCACTTTGTTCTATATTTTATGCCTCTCAATCTCCCACCTACCACTACCTCTTCCACTGTAGCGCAGACTGTCCACTCACCGTGATATCAACACATGTTAATTTAGATTTTAGATGTTTAGTATTATACTGCCCTGATGAAGCTACGGTTGTAGCGAAACCCAGTCGGCATTAAGTATTTACCTATAAGTGATGTTTACAAAGTTATTGTTTAATTTTAAATGATATTAATCAGTTTAACGGGACTTAATAGTAAAACACTGTATTTTTGAAAGTCAATAAATAAAAAATGTGGGCGTGTCTTTCGGACGTAAATTTCTAGTTCAGAAATTAAAGAAGTGCATGTATTCTTTTAAATACAAATCTATAATTTTATTTCAAGATTAATGAGATTGTTCATACCAGACCTTCAAAATAAGAAGAAGGTCATTGGCTACGCGAGATCTTAAAAAACCTCCCTCATGTCGTTTTTTCACTCCTTATAGCAGAATTTTCTTACTTCTTGATGAAATTTTGCATATTTGACGTTCAAAGCAAGAGGAAAATTATGGCTATATATTTAGTTTGAATTCTAATTTTTTAATATTTTTATGTGAACCGTCTGGACCAGACCGGGTGCCATTGAGACTTTGGCATCCCCAATTGGAGTATGTTGTTTTTGTTTATTTATTTATTTAGGAACACTAAAAAAATAATAATTATTTTACAAGCAATAATTATTAGCCTGAAACACTCATCCACATTGAAAAATCTCCTGATAAAAGATACATGACGCCAACGGGACTTGTCCAAGGTTCATGTTAGGCCAATAATTATTGCTTGTCAAATAATTGTTACCCTTTGTGCTATGCATAAAAAATCTTGTCTTAAACATTAGTTTACCAAAAAAAAAATAATAATAAATAAAAAAAAATTTTACATCTATAAAGAATAAACTTAAAATACAAATAAAATATTAAAAGAGATTTTTACGTAAACATGAAATTTAAACAATAAAACTAAGGTCCTAAGGTCCAGTACCCGAGGGCTAAAATATTTACAGATATTCAAAAATTTAAATATTTCTATTTTTGAAACTGACAATTCATGGTGGATTCCATTGTAATATATTATAATAAAACAAATATGAAAATTTCTTCCACTTTAATTTTATCGACCGTAACCGGTTTCAGCTCGTTAAGCCATCTTCAGACTGGTCAGACTGGGTTTCAGTAAATATTGAAAACCTTATCAAAATCCAATGCGTCGTTTAGATGAATTAAGCGCACAAACAGACAGACGCGGATAGCGAATTTGTTTTATACTATTTAAGATTAAGATACCAAGATTACTTTGCATCAAAGCAAGCTAGCAATAAAACCTACCAGATAATTAACCTAACCTATCTTTAGCATGTAGAATTCGCTAGATCTACGATCCATTTAACTTGCACGTGACGAATTTCACGGTGTGGCGACCCCACACGTAAAACATGTACCGCGGAGAATCACTCGCGCTCAGAGCTAATAAATAAAACGTAAAATATCCTCAGATGAAACCTTTGAAAAGTTTTCCGAGAAATTTTCCACATAGCTTTAGTTATCCGACCAATTGAAAACTTCTCGATTCTTACTTCGATTCGATCTAGACCAGTAATTCCAGTGACAAATAATAGAGGGAAGAATTACGCATTGAGACAGGAAACGTAGAAATGAATACAGTAAAGCATAGTCGAAGGGTAGTACGGTGGAAGTAATACTTCAAGTTTCGAGTAATTGTGACGTTTGCTTTTGTACACGCTTGAAATAAGCTTAAGTTTTTGTTTGTTATTTGAGTTCTAGTTTGGGAATACACAGGAAAGCTTGGCAGATGATTCAAACAAGTTTTTCATTGATGTGCTTCATGTAACTCTAAGTGACCAGCTTAGGCACTGATTCTCCATCAATGCCAGAGTCATGTCTTTCTGAAGTTGGGCGTACTGTATATTACAGGGCCCGCAGATACTTGTGCTGTACAAGTGCTACCCCAAAATAACTGACAAATAATCCTTTACTCTTTGCAGAAATGGGCTTTCCGTTTGATGGATTCCCTATCTTAACAAACCGATTGCAATCTTTATAGCACAGGTCAGGTGTGCTGTCACGTACGCTGTCCTTGCTCTATCGGTTTTTTTAATGGGAGATGCTCCGTGTAAAATGCCAAAATGCACTCCCAATATTTTGCACCCCTAGTCTTAAATTATGAAAAGATGAGATTTTGAGTTCATAATACAAGAATATTGAAAAAAATTATTAAATATCTATTAAAAATTATCAAAACTGTACAAAGTTTGAAGACAGAAAATGTCGCACACATTCTTTGATTTCTTTCCGAGAATATTTTAATTCAGAATGCCATTATTTTTACATTTAGTTTTTAGATGTACACAGTCGACATTAATTTGTGGATCGTTTATAGTATTGCTTGGATAGACGCTTACCTTATCAATCCAGCATACTATTGGGGTGTCATGTTGGATAAAATAAAGATGGTTATATTTCGCTCAATTTATGTTTATTGAATTAACGTAAATATTCACACGACACTAAATCAGAAGATACATAGGCGAATTACACATGCGAGTAGCTATCCCGAACCAGTACCCAGCAGAGAATGGCGGTCACAGGAACCTCCACTCAGTAGGAGAAAATATACTCTGTGGCTACTGAATGCGCGTGTGGTGATTGCCTATACGTTCTTGATTTCAACAGCTCGGCTGTGGAACTATTTGTCGGTTTCTGTGTTTCCTCCCGCCTACAACACGGGTCTTCAAACATTTTTACTCCTATCTCTTCTCAAAACGACCCTCCAATCATATTCCCAAAGATGACATAGGCCCTGTGAAGTTTTTTTTCTAATAACTTTTGGTGTGGAGTTAGTGTGGTTTGTGCCAAGATATATGGTGTTCTTCCTCTGTATGTCTGATATTTTACTTCGGTATTCATATAAATAAAATAAAAGATGTAATGATTCTGCAGAATATGTCAGCTTTTAAATTCCTCGGTACGAAGTTCAATTAACAAATCTAAGCTCATTCGTTAGATAAAATATTTTTTTAATCAAAAACCTTTCCAGTACTTGCGAGAAGGACGTCTATGGGGGCGGTCCCATTATTTGCGGATTTCTCTGGAAGGAGCTAATAATGTCATGTCAATACGCACGAATTCCATTATCCTAACCCTCCCCTTGCCACTCTCCCCGCCCCCCGGCTGTTCTACCCTCATCAGCCACCCGCAGGGGGTGGGAGACACCCATAAGCTAAAATTTCAACCAGATAGTCACCAGTTCTAGGGGTGTACAGCGAAAGTCATGAATTTGCGAAACATCAGCGTCAAAAACTGTCTGTATCAGGTCAGTGAGGTTATTAGCGCTAGGTTTATAGGTCGGTGGTTCAACAATAAATTGTGAGTTTCCGTACATAAATAAATATGTATATTAAATAAAATAAATTCACAAACGGATTGCAATCCTTAGAGCACAGGCGTCAGGTAGGTATGCTGTCCCTATTAAAATGGAAGATGCTCTGGGGAACTAGCATCAAATAATGCACGGTTGGTGTAAGCTTAATGATTAATATTGAGAAAAGGAGTAAGGGACGCTTAAATGGTTTGGGCACGTAGAGCGAATGAACGAAGAAAAGAGTGTTATGGAGAATATAATGGTAGAAGTTGAGGACTCCGAAAGGAAGACATGGCAGGATAAAGTTAAACAAATACCCGAGTCGGCCCATGTCAACAGAAGGGTCTGTATAATACGATGTACTCGTACATACTTTAGGTTCGGTTAATTTGATGTTGAAAGCGAATCCATCGAATACTTCGACGTTTTATTTTTTTATTTATTTCACGCCTTTTAAGGCTTTTACATACATATATATAAAAACTATTTACGAAATTATACACGAAAATAGTGCAGGAAACGACTATTTAAAACAATTGCAAAAAAATAAATATAAAGTCAAGATATCACTGAACTTGATCAACACAGCATGCAGGCACAAAACATAAATAATCCAAAATATTTTTTTTCTGTTAGTCAAATTAAATACCTTTATTAAAATATTCCACTACTTGATGAAAAAAACTTCAATTGGGTATGCTTATATATTGAAATTGATGTACTAAATATATCAACAATATCGTAATATTTGTTTCATAGCTGTTGAATCCGTCGCATAGGAGTGTGATTTTGGGACGTTGATATAGAATTGTTACAATAATATGGTAGGTACTGTATTGTAACCGACCTGCTTGGAGTATGAAAAGAGATTACAAATAATAAATCAGAGGTATCAAACATTGAATTAATGATTTTATACAAACAGGTTAAATCGGAAATAATTCTATTTTATTTTTTTTATTTTGATTTTATCTTAAAATCTTCGCAGCATCCCTGTTTTGTCCCCCTCCCTTACCCGAAATAATATCCTCCTGTTCTTGAACTAACCCAGCTGATAACGCTGAGCCGAAACGATCACCGAAACACAGACCGTCTGATTTTTGGGTTTGAAGGTATTAATTTAGCCAAGTTCTAGATTATAATTTGCACTACTTGTCGACGTGCCGTGTCAATATAAGGTTGTTTATTGTTTATGCATTACAATTGTCCTTTGCGATGATTGTGAGGTTAGATTTTTATTTAAAACTAGCTGACGTATTCCCGGCGTTGCTCGTGGTTATGAATGTTTTGAAGTAAAGTTTTGGTGGCAATAATATTATCGGGATAATTGAAAAAGCTCACTTTTAAGGCGAAGCTTAATGCTAAATCACTATTTTGATTAATCTTTATAACGAATTGGTGTACATTATGAATACCAAAAATATTTTTCAGATAAATTGAAGGTTTTCCTATCGTTTCGCTTGAGTAGAACACAAATAAAAAAAAATTACTCAATAAATAATATAAATGTAAACTACTAAAAATATATTTTTGCAATAGAAATGTATGAACGCGTAAAGGAAACAACTTTAAAAAAATACAGTATTATAGATAAGATTATCTGTGACAGTTTCACTTGATTAACTTTTTTGCTTTCTTATAAAATTATTTACAAAATAAATAAAAACCAGTTTTGTGCTTGAAATCGAACGTTTCTAGACTCCGTTTGCCAAGCGATTTTAATGGCTATTACCTACAGTATATGGTATATCAAGAATATACACATTTTTGGCTTGTAGCTCCCTCTTAAATCTGTTTCTCTGATCGGGCCATTTCTTAAGCCTCCTCGACTTCTTCCACCTTTCACTTTCACGTCATACATTCTCCTTACATCTCTTTCTTTCTTCATCACATACGCCACATTTTACCACACTTGAAGTATTTGATTAATTTGCTCGTGCCATGTCTTGTTCTGTTGTCCTCGACTTTGTCTACCAATTACTAATGTATCACTATTAACAAACTGCATTATATCGATTTTTTCGACTCTGTATCTCATTCTAGTGCAGAGATAATGCTGTAAGACTTTCTCGTGCCTTCCGGACTTCTTCTACAATTTTAACCACTATCTAAACACTCCTAGCACTAAAAAGAACAATCTTTGTAATTTTCTGCGAAATGTGTCTAGTAGTTTTTGAGTCTATAGAGCACAAATGGAGACAAATTCATTTATATATATATTCAGAAAATATTGCCATATAAATTGTTTTAGCTTTCTAATCATATTGAAGTGAAACTTCTTTACGCGCGTCATGCATTTTCGAGGACCGGAGTAAAACCGACTCATGACCGTCACGAAAAACCGTGATCATTTGGTGGTGGGGGTACGGGACCCCCACCACCGCTCACCGTTCACTGTCGTTCTCTCACCGTAGTCGCTTACTGAGGTGAGGGAGCCACTGACTAACGTTCTCTCTCTCTCTTCTCTCTTTTCCTCTCTCTCTAGCCAACGACGCCACGCCAGGCATCAGCTGCTTGCTTCGTGTACTGCGCGGTGAGTGTAATACGAGAAATACGTAATTGATTGTGGTTCTTTCGATTTGGAACAGAGTTTTAGTGTCAAAAATGAGTAGTGACGAGATAGAAGTGAGAAAAAAGAGAGAATGAAATGAAAAGAGAGAGAGAAGAATACTAAAAGTTTCACTTCCGTCGTGCGTAGGCTTGCCACACACTTTTTTTTTTTTGATCGACGGAAGAAGTCGAGGATATCCCACTAAGACGTGGTGCGATGATGTGTGTCATTACTATTAGACCGGTCGGTGGTCGAGATGAAATCGCGTTTGGGTCCCATCCAGGCGTAATGTGTTCAATTCCTCGGCTGGCTAAGTCCTCCACAACACAAGCAAAATTTTACGCTTACTGTGGTGGTAGTAGGAGATTTTCAAATATTGGGAGCCCGGGAATGTTTATCTTTATTTAAAATAAATAAATTATTAAGCTCGACATCTGAGATGGGCTTAGCGTCAAATCCCTGCCTATTTGTAGAAAAGTCGCAATTGAGCTGGCTTGGTCACATATTGAATGCCAGAACACCGATTTCCACTGAATATATATATATTTTTAATAATGTACGCAAATGGCAGAGGGCTTACATAAAAAATACAAATAATAAATACCAAACATCCAATAACCGTGTACAACAATACGTAAAAATAAAAGTAATAAATGCATCTAAAAAACAATAGGGTTCGGGTTAAGTGAAAAGTATGAGAAATTTAGTTCTTCGCCTAAACATCTACGAAATTTTGCCACTAGACAGTGGATGTTGTATAGTCGACATATTGGGAGAACGTTATGTTGGTTCTTTGAAAAGGAATATGGAATGTTTCACAGTTTTTTTATTAGACGGTGGTTGATATTGATGGGGAAGATTTTACATGGTTTTGCCTTGTGCGATTCCAATGGAGTGTATTTATTTCCTAACATATAAAGATGTATGAATTTCGATTGTTAAACTTACTAATTACGTTATTTTTTTAATGATAAACTAATGTTTATAAGACAAGGTTTTTATGCATAAAAATAAATGCCGCGTAAAATAATGCCGAGTAAAAATAAAATAAAATTTAAAAAATACAGGGTTTTCCAATAAGAGGTGTTATTTTGATATTCAATCGTAAAAGATCAATGGTTTCGTTGCATGTGTGGCACGTAGCGCCGTCTTGTTGAAAGTAAACGCTGTCCAGATCAATACCATCCAATTCCGGCCATAAAAAAATCATTAATCATCTCTCGATAGCGCAATCCATTCACCGTAACTGTTGCTCCAGCCTCATTTTAGAAAAAAAGTAAGGTCCAATGACTCCGACGGACCATAAACTGCACCAAACAGTCACACGTTGAGAATAGAGAGGCTTTTCAACGATAACTTTTGGTTATTATTTTTGGTAAACTAATGTTTTTAGGACAAGATTTTTTATGCATAGCACAAAGGGTAACAATTATTTTACAAGCAATAATTGTTCGCCTGAAACACTCATCCACATTGAAAAATCTCCTGATAAAAGATACATGACGCCAACGGGACTCGAACCCGTGTCCCTTCGATTTCCGGTCGACAGCTCTGACCACTGAGCTATGGCGGCTTATCTCCTACCCGCGAAATTATTCAATATCTACTAGTGTTTCATTCAACAATTACTGCTTGTTACATTTTTCACCTGAAAACAACCAACTTTTTCAATGTGAATGAGGAGATTTTTCAATGTGGATGAGTGTTTCAGGCGAACAATTATTGCTTGTAAAATAATTGTTACCCTTTGTGCTATGCATAAAAAATCTTGTCCTAAAAACATTAGTTTACCAAAAATAATAATTAATATTTGACAAGTTCAAGTATTTCACCTAAAAATGTAGACAATTTGTCTCGACGCCATCTAGTGAGAGAGTTAGCACTTACAATGCCTTTCTCATATAAAATAAAGTTGGTTGTTTTCAGGTGAAAAATGTAACAAGCAGTAATTGTTGAATGAAACACTAGTAGATATTGAATAATTTCGCGGGTAGGAGATAAGCCGCCATAGCTCAGTGGTCAGAGCTGTCGACCGGAAATCGAAGGGACACGGGTTCGAGTCCCGTTGGCGTCATGTATCTTTTATCAGGAGATTTTTCAATGTGGATGAGTGTTTCAGGCGAACAATTATTGCTTGTAAAATAATTGTTACCCTTTGTGCTATGCATAAAAAATCTTGTCCTAAAAACATTAGTTTACCAAAAATAATAATTAATATTTGACAAGTTCAAGTATTTCACCTAAAAATGTAGACAATTTGTCTCGACGCCATCTAGTGAGAGAGTTAGCACTTACAATGCCTTTCTCATATAAAATAAAGTTGGTTGTTTTCAGGTGAAAAATGTAACAAGCAGTAATTGTTGAATGAAACACTAGTAGATATTGAATAATTTCGCGGGTAGGAGATAAGCCGCCATAGCTCAGTGGTCAGAGCTGTCGACCGGAAATCGAAGGGACACGGGTTCGAGTCCCGTTGGCGTCATGTATCTTTTATCAGGAGATTTTTCAATGTGGATGAGTGTTTCAGGCGAACAATTATTGCTTGTAAAATAATTGATAACTTTTGGGTTTTCCGAGCCCCAGATTCGACAATTTTGCTTGTTGACGAAGCCACCGAGGTGGAAATGGGCCTCATCACTCAAGATGATTTGCCTTTGATTCACTCAATTGAATTTTAATAATTTCAATGCGTTGTTGAAGCGTGTATCGTTCCATTTTTATTAATGGCGTAGTTTATACTTGTCAAATGTCAAAAAATGAGAGCTTCAAAAGTAACATCTACCGAAATAGCGGGCTATTCAAAATAACACCTCTTATTGGAAAACCCTGTATAATTTGTATTGTTTAAATATTTGAGAGAAGTGTATACCAATAATTAGTAGTGTGAAGTTACAACGCGTTTGTTTTCACTGAATCTAGGTCCAGTGGACATACTTAATGTACACACACATATTCTTTGAATGGCTATCGTTTTCATAAGCAGTGCTACATTTTTTGTTCGATTATTGCAAATAAAACCACTCATGAATTTTTATAATGTCAATGGATAATGTCGTAATTTTTCAAGGTTACTAACATTTGAAAATTAAATTGTAAAATAATGTACCGCAAGTGTCGCCAATGCGTATTCCGTATTGCATAACTCGCATTTGTTTCTACCTACACATCAAACACATAACTTTCTTTGCAAAAACCGCATTAGTACTTCGTGGTCGAGAGATGAGGTTCCAAACTAGCAACAATTTCACGAATTGAAGACCACCATTCAGGATTGAAAAGAAGTTGCTTGAAATGGCTTTGGCTGTGTTTGGCGACCAAATCTGACTAGCCAAGTACTTTCCCACCTTCCTCTTGCCATATCCCTCCCCACTACCTTCAGCCTCCTAATGTACTGTAATTGGAGGTGCCATAGTCTCACTTGCTCCAGACGGTTGGTAGCAGTACAGTATCTCCATTTTTTGTATTCTCTATGGTCAGTACAGGGTACAGAGACATGTCTGCGGTCTATCCTCTCCGCAAACCGTGGCTTATAATGTTTAATTAATTAATTGAACAATGTACAAGTCATTATATATTTTATCTTGGGTGCTTTAAGCACGGCTTACGGACATAGAAAACAGCCCCGAAGCAGTGGGCACGTTTCCACTATAAATTGAAGCGCTTCTCGACCGTTAAATAAATGATATACTCGCTCCATCCGGGGCTTGTTATAAATTTAAATTAGCCAATATTGCTCCAGCTTTCTAATTTTTAAAAAGCAGAAAATCAAGTCACGTAAAAAAAAAAGAAAATTAAATTGTGTTTTGATAGTTAAAAATCAAAGGCCAAACTCATTTAACTTTATCTGTTTTTCTCTTATTTCTATTCGATGCTTTTTCTTTGTATTTGAAATGAAAATGAATCTGATACCAATGATTTGAAGTGAAGAGCTCATTTTCAACGAATTACGATTTAACTTGGTATTGTCACCCCATCTTCTAAAACTCGACATTATATCTACGGAATTATTTGATTTCAAATTATTTCCAATTAAATGTACCCATTTTGAAGTGAAACAAATTTTAACAAAATATATGAAATTGTTGTCTGCCGAACGGTAAGCTCTTGTACTATGAAACATAAATGGAAACGAGTATTTTTAGCCACGTAATTTCTATAATGTGTTATGAAGCTTTATAATAATGTAATCAATGTTTCAGTAAAAGTAATAATACTTTTTTTAAATACATCTTTTTGAATTTCGATTATGTTTTCTCGAATGAATGAAGAAATAAATTAATTAATGAATAAATAAATGAATGAATAAATGAATAAATAAACAAACGAATGAATGAATAAATGAATGAATTAATAAATGAATGAATGGATGTATAAATGAATGAATTAATTAATGAATAAATAAATGAATGAATAAATGAATAAATAAACAAACGAATGAATGAATAAATGAATGAATTAATAAATTAATGAATGGATGTATAAATGAATGAATTAATGAATGAATTAATAAATGAATCAATGAATGAATAAATGAATGAATGAATGAATAAATGAATGAATGTATAAATGAAAGAATAAACGAATGAATGAATAAACGAATGAATGAATAAGCGAATGAATGAATGAAATGGAATCTTGGAGTGGAAATTCACCCACTTCCTAAGGTCCAATCGAACTGAAACTCGGCAGAGAGACTCGTTGGTGGCACACACACACGTTCATACATACAAACATTTCTCTTAAATCGGATAAGATTATAAAAATTTACATCATTTAATATACGAAATCTAGGTAACATACAATTAGGATTTGGCTTAAGTAATAGTGCTGTTACCTTATTTTAGTCAATCTCTGGAGAGGAAGGTTTAATCCTCAGTCAAACCAACAACAAAAAATACGTATTTTTAAATATATAGGTATCTAATAAAAATTGATTTTTAATTTCTTTTCGTCTTTGTAACGTGTTATACGAGTACATTGGTTTTGGGACCGAAATTAAATATTTCTTATTTATATATTATTATTATCATGAAAATATACTAATTTTGGTTGTCTGCGATGTGCGTTAGTTATTCTTGCGTCAAATTATGCACGTTCAATCAACTAGAATTTGGTTAGAATTTATGCGTGTTTTTCAAAATTGTAAGAATAATAATTATTCAAACTAGCGGTAAAATCAACATATAATACAATATTATTTTAAATGATATTATAATATCCCATGGTTGGTTTACTATAATTTTGAATCAGGCTTTTAGTAAGTCAAATCTCTCCTTTATTTTTATGTCTGTAAATAAATATTTCATTGGGGCATGTAATATTGGATCCAGTTACAATATAGATTGCAGAAAATTACAAGAATTCAATATTGGATTTGAACTACAGAATGTTTACGAAGTACTTATTACGTAACTTTTATATTTTATATACTTAAATGCACTATAGCCATGATGGCAAATACAAAATTTGTCCAAAATAAGCTTCCTATACCACAGTACTTATTATATCTGCCTTTACTCAAGCAGACTTCGGGTGTTGGGAACTCTTTAACAGTAAAAGGTTCTTTATATGTGTTTATTTACGTTACAATAACCTGTCTGGCTAGCTAGAACTGATCGTTACCCGAGGGTAGGTAAAACTCTGCACCCCAGGAGCCTGCTCTCTAATAATATAATCTCGCAAGCACCTGTTACACCCTAGCGACATCTGACGGACTCTGGCATAAGCTTTATGACTACCGCCATCTATCGATTAAATACTCAACCTTATTACCATACATTACAGTATTAAACTCTACAACAGAATCCCACTCTCATTCAAAACTCACAAGAACAATAATTCAACATTTAAATCTCAAATAAAAAGCTGGATACAAAACGTAGGGAGATCAGAAATAGATAATATAGTGACACCAAATAAAGACTGAAACCAAATCCACTCAATAGATACTGAGAAAACGGCTTTCAAGATCGAACCTAAGCCTTGCATCTATGCCCGTAAAAATGGTGATTTTTCCACAAATGGCACTTACTGAGATTTTGTTATTGATTCTAGTACAAACCATAACCAAACTCGCTTGTACCTAGATTACATGAAATTAGTAATAGGTACCCAGATGTAACAGATCTGTTTAACTGCACAGAAGCTAGGTAAAAAAGGCTTTAATATCATATCTTTTAAATCATGACCAATAAAATGTAAGTCAAAAGTTAAATAAAAATGTATATCAAATGAACTGCCTGGGGCAACTGAGGAAACTTGGGTCAATAAGGTGAACCAACAGCTTGATTGGCACTTACCTACTTTCAACCAAAACCTGAAAATACATACATACATTTTAGCTTTTGTAATATATTATATCATATATTTCAATCAATACTAATCTAACCTAGTCTAACTAACTCTAAACCTCTCTCCTTTGGAAGTCCGTCGGGAAAGAAATGACCTCATTTGCTTCTTCAAAATTATAAATGGTATTATTGATTCACCTACTCTACTGCAATTCATTCCCTTCAATATCCCTTCGCACAGACTCAGAAATAATGAACTGCTCCTCCTCAACCATCATTCGACAAATTTTGGATATTATTTACCATTGTCCAGAATGTGTAGACTGGTCAACTCAAGTCAAAACCTTAACTTTTTTGGGATAAGTCTGAATGATTTTTGCCGGTCGCTAAACAAGTGACGGAATATTATAAGTGTCCCGTGGTCCTGATCCACGGCGTAGTCTTGACTTGATTCGACTTGTCACTTTATTTTCTTATATTATATCTGCCTTATGTCTTTGCTTTCATGTATCTTTGTCTAATCCTGTATTTTTCATTTTATTGTTTTCGTGTTATTATTCTGTAATTTGGACGATGTCCGTTAATAAATAAATAAACTCTGAGAGCAACATTTTGATTGTAAATAGTGTTATTTGACTAGGGCAATACTGATAGTATTTCAAACTTTAGTTTAAGATTTGTTTTACTGTTTGAAACAGGCTGTGTGTGCTTCCGACAAACGCCATATAGCCTTACCAGTAATTGTCTGTAGAATTTATTCCCTTCGTAATTAATCGAAGAAGAAAAGAATTTCAAAATCGAATTCTTTCGATCAATTAATCGTTTCGCCCGCTCGTTGCCTCTTTCAATTAAAGCACATTCAAAGGTTTTATAAAAAGGTATTTTTCATTAATAATGCACGTGTCATATTATATTTCTTAAAAAAATTTATAAAAAAAGCACAGTTATAATCCAGCTATACTATTAGGGCTTTTAAAGATATTAAAAACGGATATTCATAATGGATACATAATGGATATTCCGCTACCTACCGGTTTCAGAAAAATCCATTGTTTTGAATATATAATAATTGTGAAAAAAATAAATCGCAATTTTACATTCATTTAACACTGCATGTAATAAATGTATTAAATATACAATTCCAGAGATTAATATACTCTCAGTATTGTCCTAGTAAGAGATAATCATTAATAATCGATACTTCATTTTGAATAACTTTAGCTATCTTGCTCCGAGCAGTTGAACTCTTTAGCGGTATCACATAAATTAAATAAACCTTTTTTTATTTTATTTTTTTATTTAACAATTTTTTATATAAGATCTTACCTAAACATTGCAAGTTGAGAACACTTGCGTTGATGTGTGAGCTACTCAAATTTCACGACTCCTGCGCTTTTCTTTCAGACACAGTTTTGCAGGAAATACGAACAGAACTTTTAAGGGTAAATTTAATATTATTTATTAACTACTCGTTCATAGATGGCGCTAATTTTATTATTTCATGACAAATACTTTTGCAAGTTATGCTTCAAAATATTAAAATTAATTGTTTGTTTGCGCCCGTACACACGGAATATTAATACATAGTTTTGTTCATACTAAAACTGAATACTCTTTAAAGAAAAGCAAACAAATACAAAATTGAATTGAATCAATAATACCATATTGTATTTGTATGCCTTTTTTGGAAGAGTTGAGCATTTATATGGACAAAACTATTTGTTTATATTCATATTCCATATGTACATGCACAAACAAACAGTATTCTATCTTAATATTTTGTTGTCTACTGCTTTGTTATAAACTGTAACCGGACAACTCAACAACCTTTTAAAAGTGATATTAAGTCATGAAAAATGATGAAACAAAAACTAGGTTAAATATGTTACTTATATGGGGTTATATTAGATTTATGTGTTAGTTTTTTTCACCGCTTTTAATGACTTTATACCACTTTTTAGAGATATGTCGAATGGTAATTGTGTCGCGTTATCATAGAACAATTATGGAATGCTATTAATTAAATACAGGGTTTTCCAATAAGAAGTGTTATTTTGAATAGCCCGCTATTTCGGTAGATGTTATTTTTGAAGCTGTCATTTTTTGACATTTGACAAGTAGAAACTACGCCATTCATAAAAATGGAACGATACACGCTTCAGCAACGCATTGAAATTATTAAAATTCAATTGAGTGAATCAAATGCAAATCATCTTGAGTGATGATGCCCATTTCCACCTCGGTGGCTTCGTCAACAAGCGAAATTGTTGCATCTGAGGCTCGAAAAACCCAAGAGTTATTGTTGAAAAGCCTTTCTATTCTCAACGTGTGACTCTTTGGTGCAGTTTATGGTCCGGCGGAGTCATTGGACCTTACTTTTTCGAAAATGAGGCTGGAGCAACAGTTACGGTGAATGGATTGCGCTATCGACAGATGATTAATGATTTTTTTATGGCCCGAATTAGTTGGTATTGATCTGGACAACGTTTACTTTCAACAAGACGGCGCTACGTACCACACAAGCAACGAAACCATTGATCTTTTACGATTGAATATCAAAATAACACCTCTTATTGGAAAACCCTGTACTATGGTAAATATATATGTTTCGATAGCTCTTGGAATATTGTCTCGGGCCGCGAGTTTCTTGTGGATGAAATAATAGAAAGGGTAATGGAGTGAAACTATGAGAGGATGCCAACAGGATTGAAAAGCTTCACCTTGTATTTGGTATCCTTTATGTTCCCTCTCTCTGAAGCACAAAAACTCTTCGACGAATTCGCAACCTGTGGTCGGTGGCGCGGTAGAAAAGGTACTGACCGGTACTTTCCGTCTCCTGGTGAAAAAAATCGGACGGGTACAGGGGGTAGTTAAGGATTAAACTAAATCGTAAAGAATAATCGGCCATATGCCCGAACAGTACATATATGAAATAAATCGCTCAAGCGGATGAAATAAAAAAAACATTTCTTGAAAAAAGTGTTTGTTTTTTAAAAATTAAATAAGTGCCATCTATGAACGAGTAGTTTATAAATAGTTTTTGAGTTTACCCTATTGCGATATCCAAAATGCAACCGTTCAAAACCTACATCAAAATTGTAGAATGATCAAAACATGTCTTTTTAATCGAATTGGAAAATTGGATATTGTGTTCAACCAAAAATAAGCCTCCAGTGAATGGAAAAGCAATGTGTATGTGCTGAGAACTAATTCTCCTCCGTCGTAGAAAAGTGGCGTGTTGGGAAAAGCGCCTGGTCAATAATAGAACGCTCATACAAAGAAAACCTATTAAGAGCCAACAGACAATATTCTGGTATTATTTGTCGAAAGATTTGAGGCGTTCTATGTAAGTAATAATCACAATAAATAATGTTTCGATTCATGGTGAAAAGGCTGATAATTTGTAAGGTGGTTAACCTAAAGCTTTGGCAAGAAGAATGATGGTAAATATTGGATATTTTTAGGACCATATATAATAGAAACAAGGAAGATTTAATTCATTTTTAGTACGCAACAAATACAAGGTTAATAAAAAATCCAAAGAATAAATACAAACCCTCACGCACCGGACGGGGGTAATACATATCCCCCAAACGCGAGATTTGTGTGGTAGGTAAACCTATAAAAACTGTAATGTTTCCATTACTTGTTTTTTAGAAAGTAAATAAAATAATAATCTATCCAATTCCGATTAAATCACTCTCCTTTCAACAAGCAGCGAGTGCTGACGTATAAATTGAATGTACTGGAAAAGGCTACAATAATAATAATAATATTTCGATGATTTGTATATCGCCGGTTTTGTGCAAAATCACCTTAAGGGCGCTGTACAATTATATAATACATTTCTACAATGATCTATGTTATTACTAACTATATATGGAGATAATATACAGTACCATACTTACCTGGTAGGTAGTTTAGTAATATGTATTTGAGTCACGCTCGATTTTATACTATTTCTTTTACCATTATTTAATTGTTGACTGCTGGGCAAAGATGAGTGATACCCGGTTAAAACGTTATGTATAAAAAATAAGTTATTAATATCTGAGTGTTACCGGAAAGGCCAAAAAGTGTATTAAGAAACATGCGGCATACGGGGGACCCCAGTGACCCCCCTTCGGGTTATACGTTATTTTTACCTTAATTTTAAAGTTGATTGCTTATTTGCTGAGGATCGTGGTCCCTACTCCAATTTCCCTGGCGGACACGGCTCCTCCACTTCTCGCGGTTCTGCGCAGCGTGGAGAGCAAAGGAAGCCGACTTACCGAACGTCGATGTTACTTGGTCACTCAAGCGCATTAGTGACTTTTCTCTTGTTCTATTGCCTTCCACTTTGACAGTGACTATGAATTCCTCAGTTTGGCAAGCAACGTGTCCAAATTATCTTAAAAAACGCTGTAGACAGACAGAAAACCTATTTTGTAAGTCAAGTTAAAACCTCAAATTTAAGAAATTTATTAAAATTATATTGTAGTGGGTAGCAATGAATCCCACAAATGCAAAGCCTGTGCGTGGGTATTATAGGTATTATCGAAATTCTATGGTAAGAATAAAACATAAAATTAAGGCGTACATTTTATTTGGTGATAAATAATAGAAAATTATGTTCTAAAAGGAGAATAAACAGATGGAATGAAAACAAAAATAACATTAAATTTAACGTAATCACTGGAAGTTTTAAACCAGACATAAAAATTAAAATAAGGTACATACTAATTTTTTTCAAATTTTTTTTTATAAAACTGTACATACTGTGCTATATGGAATTAAATACTACTACAGATGACTGTTGACTTATAAGAAAAACTTTAACCGTTTTGGTGCATTTTAGCCAAGATGTGGTGTATTTTTTAAAATAGTGTTAAAATGATCTCATCCAAAGTTGTAATAAGTGTGTTGTACATTTTAGGGGCAGTAAAATTAATATGTTATTAACATGAAATCGCGCACAAATGTGTGGCCAATATCATTCACCCATACTGCTTACATCTAGGCATCACCCGCCTATACACACTTGACGCCTAATTTCCATTGCATAGCCGTTCTGATAGTCCGTCCAGTTTGGTCATATCTCGTCATAGCAAGGTTGCAAGAATAATAATTTCGACGAAGCATTACTAATTTTAGGCATTTTTGACGGTCGTTGTTACGTTGCTATTTTAAATATGAAATTATGACTAGCTATTCAAAACCGTACTTTTTTTATACATTATTGCAGTTTTAAATAGTTATTGTAATAACATGACGATTCAAAGTACGATATACAAACAAAAACTCGATATTTCTAATAAATTTTGACCTCACGGGGTGGTTTTTTTTCCCTCTACGAGTCGTTACATTCCGATTTGTGGGCGTCAGTCCGCGAATTAGCGGGGTAAGTGGGGTAAGATGCGACGCTGGCTGGCTAATGAATTATTTACCGTCTCGCCCCGACTGCCGAGTGGGCCCTCTCTCCCCCGAGGAGAGGCGGGCCATTAGTCGGATAATTCACCTTCCCCTGTTGGGTTTGTCTTGCCCGGCCAGTTTGAAGTTGCGGGGAGAGCGGGGCACGCGTGCCATGTTTTGTTTGGAAAAGTTTGGTAGGGTGATTGTTCGGTGAGATGATTATCTGGCAAGGTGATTGTTTGGTAAAATTATGGATTGTACGCGCCTGTTTGGCGCTATGGAATTAATGATAAGAAAGTGTTTGTTTGGTGCAATGATTTTTGTTACAGTGACACAATGGCAAAGTGCTTGTTTGACATCAGCATTGTTTCCTTGGGTCAAGGGCTGACGCTTTGATTGTTTGCTTCTATGATTGATTGATACGAGTTTTCTTGGCGATATGATTGTTTTGCATATTGAGTGATGAACACGCGACTGCTTGAAATCTTTTCCCCTTAGTGTTTGCTAAATTTTAATGACATCTTCAACGCTATGATGATTATTTAATAAGTATGTATTAAGATACGTAGATTATGTATCATTTAAACAGCATTATTCGTCTTGAAATGTGTTAATGATAAAACAAAAATACAGTTAAATATAATAAAAGTTTCCCATCTCTGCCCTATTAGAATTAAGGAAAGTAACTGTCTATAGAGGGAGGATTAATTTCTGACCACCCGATTTAACTTACATACCCTTAAGTAAAGAAATAAACACACTGAGAAAAAAGAAGAGGACAAAAACATCATTATCTTTTACTCTACCAACAACAACTGTTGCAGAGTCTTAGGGGCCCCTAGAATTCGTTTCTTCCATTTTTTTCTAATGCATAATATATGGTATTGCTATGAATTAAGAATTGCGTTGTCTAAGAAATTCAAAAAATAAAACAAGTGGGGACTTCGTGATATCAGAACATACTGTTCGAGAGTTTTTGCTATTTAATTCAAAAGGATATATATACAGGGTTTTCTAATAAGAGGTGTTATTTTGATATTCAATCGTAAAAGATCAATGGTTTCGTTGCTTGTGTGGCACGTAGCGCCGTCAATCCTGAATTTGAAAGTAAACGTTGTCCAAATCAATACCATCCAATTCCGGCCATAAATCATTAATCATCTCTCGATAGCGTAATCCATTCACCGTAACTGTTGCTCCAGCCTCATTTTCGAAAAAGTAAGGTCTGATGACTCCGACGGACCATAAACCGCACCAAACAGTCACACGTTGAGGATAGAGAGGCTTTTCAACAATAACTCTCGGGTTTTCCGAGCCCCAGATGCGACAATTTTGCTTGTTGACGAAGCCACCGAGGTGGAAATGGGCCTCATCACTCAAGATGATTTGCATTTGATTCACTTAAGTGAATTTTAATAATTTCAATGCGTTGTTGAAGCGTGTATCGTTCCATTTTTATTAATGGCGTAGTTGACGGCCGGCATAGTAACGCATTGGACTGCCATTCCGAAGGTCGCGGGTTCGAACCCGGCGTGCGCAAATAAATTTTATTTGATTAATTTGTGTTATTTCACAATTAATTAATTAAAATAATATATAGTATATTTGCGGCACGTTCCAGAGTGGAAGATTACTACCAGTATCGCCCTGGTGTAAGACCACCATTCAGAATTGAAACGTTGCTCCAAATGGCTTTAGCCGTGTTTAGTGACTAGATCTGAATAGCCAGGTACTTCCCCACCTTCCTCTTTCCCTTCCCCACTTACCTTCAGCCTCACAACATCCCCCAATTGGGGATGCCATAGTCTCACTGGCTCCAGACGGGAGCAGTTGGGACTCTTGTGAGGTATTCACTATAAAAAAAAAAAACAAAAACAAAAGACAACATATGTAACATTTTTCTGCTATACGTACACAATCAACTATCAGACATACTGATTAACCAATAGGATGCATGATCTGGTCAATAAGTTTCGGGGTAGGTACTGTTGATATATTTATTGACTCCATTTACAAATCTTTACATCTGATCAATTCTACAAATTGTTGTAGGTTAGAAGATATTGTATGCAGTTTAAGAAAATTGTGTTATATTATTTTTTTTTTCTATTCCATTTCATGTATTAAAAATATTGCAATATATTTTTCATTTTGACATTATTGTGTTCTTTAAAAACTTTTTTATGATTTTGATTATCAATGTCATTGTCGTTAAAATATTATAATTTGGATAAATAAGTATTTTTTATACATCACTTTATTGCAATTACATTATCACATTATTATATTACCACATTACTATTTTACCGGATTACCATATTACTAAATTACCAAATTACCGTATTGTTTACCACATTACCGTATTATCTCATTACCATATTATCGTATTACCACATTACTATTTTACTACATTACCGATTACTATATTACTACATTACTTTATGAACACATTACCGCATCACATTATTACTATATTACCGTATTTTTTACCACATTACCGTATTATCTAATTATCATATTACCACATTATCGTATTACCACATTACTAACTTACCACATTACAGATTACTATATTACTACATTACCACATTACCACATTAACACATTACCGCATTACTCCATCACATTTTTACCATAATACCGTATTATTTACCACATTACCAAATAACCACATTACCTTAATATCTCATTACCATATTACCACATTATCGTATCACCACATTACCATATTAATACATTATCGATTACCATATTACTATATTACCACATTACCACATAAACACATTACTGCATTACAAAATTACCATATTACCGTATTATTTACCACATAACCAAATAACCGTATTATCTCATTTCCATATTACCACATTATCGTATTACCACACAACTATTTTACCACATTACCACATTACCGATTACCATATTAACCACATTACAACAATAGAGTAGCGTAGAGTATTTTTTTTATCCAAATTATAATATTAGACGCATTAAAATAATCTTACAGCAAAGGTAAGAAGAAGCAAAATACAGCGCTGAACAAAAGTCTAGTACCGTCTCTTTCGTTCGTCATATCGAGAATTTCCATTATTATTCATACTGTGGCGTCTGCCCAGACGGGGAATCAATAATGTCTTTACATAAATTTTACCACAAATCTGAATTTTATAAAGGAGACATGACTTCTGATTCGGGCTGAATTAAATCAAGTTATTTGAAAAAAATGAGGTTGATAAAATATATATTTTTTTAATGTGAATTTAGCGCAAGAGTCACACCTGCTTGCAGCTAGTGGGACTATTAAATCACCTACTGGTGAATATTGCGAGGATGGAAGAAGTAAGGAGGGGAAGGAGATGGGAAATATCAAGCTTGGGAAGTGCCTGGTTATGCAAATCTGATCACCAAACTCGGCTGAAGCCATTTCAAGCATCACTTCGATTTTGAATGTTGGTATTTCATCAGAGCTATACTGAGAGACATCAGATCTATACATCAGACTATACCACTCTGAAATGGCTTGACCTCCCTCTTTCCCATCCCCTTTCCTTTATCACTCCTTTCGGCCTCACATCATCACTCATTAGGCTCCGGACAGTTAAATAAAATAAAATTAAGATAGGTTTTCTTAAATGCAGTGACATGGTAGCATTATAGCTTAGATCTTCGATTTACAGCTTAGTTCTTCGATTTATAGCTAAGATCTTTGATTTATAGCTTAGATCTTCGATTTACAGCTTAGTTCTTCGATTTATAGCTAAGATCTTTGATTTATAGCTTAGATCTTCGATTTACAGCTTAGTTCTTCGATTTATAGCTAAGATCTTTGATTTATAGCTTAGATCTTCGATTTACAGCTTAGTTCTTCGATTTATAGCTAAGATCTTCGATTTATAGCTTAGATCTTCGATTTACAGCTTAGTTCTTCGATTTATAGCTAAGATCTTTGATTTATAGCTTAGATCTTTGATTTATTTATTTTTTATTTATTAATTTTCGGGAAATCGACAGTTTAAATTTAATCAGTTTATACATAAGTATTGTATAGCTAAAATAAAACCAATTATGGATTTCCTTCATGTGACTTTACCTCTACTAGACAGCACAATATGGAATAAGTAAATTAAATTTGTGAGAAAGAATATGAATTAAAAAATTTATACAAAACAAAAGATTATATTAAACGAAAAATTTACAAAACAATACATTTATAGCCATGGAGAGAGGTTGTAGATATAAATCAAATCATAATAGAGATATAAACAATAGAGACATAAACATTATTTACAAACCATAAGAGAAATATTATTTTATGGACCTCTTATTTGGTAAGTTCGCAACTGAAAATATCAACCTTGGATAATAAGCTATTGTAATTATTGCATAGTCTGTTCAGGCAAGAATTCTGCTTAGAGTTCATATTGATTTGATCAACCCTGAACAGGATACAAGATCGTGTTAGCTTAGCTATAGCTTAGATCTTCGATTTAGAGCTTAAATCTTCGATTTACAGCTTAGATCTCCGAAACATAGATTGAAACGTAACAATATTGGCCATCCAACCACGTTGGCGCCATTATAACGTAAATTACCGCGTTGTGCGGTATTGTAACCTAGATTATGAGGTGAAGGGCATGATTACCTCAGGTAGGTTTGTAACATAAGTGTAGTAAATAAAAGAAGGAGAAAATGAATTCCAAAATACAACATTTATTTCTACATCTTTTAAGTAACCTTTAAATAACATGAGAACTCTTTTAATTAATGACAAATAACTCAGGCGTGTGCAACAACCGAAGGTTGAATGCACGATTGGTAATTTAAAAATTGCATTGAAAGTGACAAATGGATGGTGACATTTAATGTAAAAACTAACCTGATGATTGGTAATAATGGGCGCCAAGCGATGCGGTATGCAAAGCTAATTTTTATAAGCAGAACGATGGATGACCAAAGGCAAATTACTAAACTGCGGTGTCATCACCGTTCGTAAATTGTGTCAGCTCATGGCGGGGTTCGTGTCCTCCTCTGCTAAGCGATGTTCCAGAAGCGCAGCCAGTTGAATACTCAATTGTCGAGCTGCGCGTCTTGACCGCGAGCCCCGTCCCTCGTTGTCCCGGAGTTGCCATAGTTGCAGAGTTGCCATAGCTAGCCGTTGTAAATTAGAGATGGGCACTGAATAATGCTAAGGCTCTGTAGCGGACAGGAAATGACTGCTACAAGATTAGATCTTCGATTCGTAGCTTAGATCTTAGATTTATAGCTTAGATAATCTTCGAATCGTAGCTTAGATGTTCGAATTATAGCTTATATTTTCGATTTATAGTTTTGATCTTCAAATTATAGCATAAGATCTTCGATTAAATCTTAGAATTCGAAATATTATTGGGCGCTAGTGTGAAGGACCGTCAGGCCTTTATAATTAAGATACCTACTGGATTAATTTTCCCGTTTTCCGGGTTCGATTATCGTAAAACTTGATTGCTTTGAGAGAATTCAGAATCACCGCGTTCTTTGATAATTAAAATATTCCCAATTTTAATCTAATCTCAAAATTTTAAATCAAATTTTTCGTAAAAAAGATCTTCCTTCATATTTAATAAAAATGTCATGAATTCCTCCAATTCAACGTTGTTCGGCAAAAAACAACCAACCAACAATAAATTCAACAAAAGAAAACGAAAAAATAATAATCAATGATTATTTTACCACAAAACAGAAAACAAGTTCTGGCATTATGATATTTGCACTATTTCTTAAAAATATATATTTTTTAATATAAGTTTATTTGCAAGGTATTTATAGGTCAATACAACTTTTTTCTATCAACGCTCGTGACGGCCTCCATGGTCGACGGGTTAGGATCTCGACTAGCAATACGGAGGTCGCGGTTTAGAATCCCCGCGTGGGAAAGTAAATGTTACTGAAGAATTTGTGTTATTTGAAAAAATTCCTTTAAAATAATAATACATAGTTTACTTGCGGCATGTTCCAGAGTGGAAGATAATCCCAGTATCGCCCTGAATAGCTAGGTACTCCCCAACTTCCTCTTCCCCATCTCCTTCCATTTCGCACTACCTTCAACCTCATAACACATCCCAATTGGGGATGCCATAGCCTCACTGACTCCATACGGTTGGGAGCAGAAAAAAAATTCATTATTATGACAAAATCCTTTTTTCGTTGGCTAGATTATTTTTGCGGAGCTATGATCAACCACATCTATACCTAGTCTTATATCTAGTCCATATCTTGAAAAACAGGCCCACTTTTGAGAAATTCCCAAATAAGAACGAGGCGTTTTTCGCATTGCCTCCAGAGATTTGAAACGCGTTCTGAATACGAAATCGGAATTTGGAATCGAATTATTGTTTCAGTTTACAGAATGAAATTTGAAATATTGACGGACGCTTTATTTTCGCCCACCACTGTACATTTCTGGATAATCTTGAACGGAACGTGACTGGCTCTGGTAGCGTGTACCATGTGGCACATATGTTCCTAGTCTTTTGTTATTTACTCAGTTTTTCAAAATTTTCGTATGAATTGACTCTACACGCGTGATAAAGTCAATGTATTGTTCACAGAGAAGAAATCAATGGAAAAATAGATAATAGGGTAATTTTTTCCTCTAGGAAAAAATTACGACGATGTAGGCATTTTTATTTCTTACGACTTAAGAGGAAGCTACAAGCCAAAAATGTCTGTATTCTTGGTATACCTTATATTGTAGGTAATAGGCATTACAATCGCTTGACAAACGGAGTCTGGAAACGTTTGATTTCAAGCACAAAACTGGCTTTTATTTATTTTATAATAAAGCAAAACATTTTATCAAGTGAAACTGTCACAGATAATCTTAGCTATAATACTGTATTTTTAAAAAGTTGTCTTTTACGCGTTCATACATTTTCTATTGAAAACATATTTTTTTAGTAGTTTACATTTATATTTTTTATTGATTAATTTATTATTTTATTTGTATTCTACTCAAGCGAAACGATTGGAAAAACTTGAATTTATGTAAAGCATATTTTTGGTATTCATAATGTAGGTACACCAATTCGTTATAAAGATTAATCAAAATAATGATTTAGTATTAAGCTTAGCCTTAAATTGTGCCATTTTTGATTTACCACCTTAACATCATGTTCGTTTTTGTTCATGAATATAGCGTTTCTGACGTCACACCGGCAAACTTTGGTGACAGCCGTCTTATCAGGGAGTAGCGTTTTGTACGTCATAATGACGTTTTAGACAGTTGAAATCGTTTCGGAATGTGCGGTTTTAGATCGTTTTTACAATCAATAATAATGAACTAAAATTTTTAAATATATATGTATTAAAAAAACACGAATATGCAATAATTATTGAATGAAATATAACAGTACATATTGATGAATAAGCCAATTCAATTCCCGAAGGCGGCATGTATTTTTTCTCAGAAGATTTTTTCAAATTATATAAATATTTTGGGCTAGTAATTATTGCTTAAAAACAATATTTTATCCAAGTCTAATGTGCGACAGTCAATATTTAAATATTTTATCCTTTGTGCTTTGCATAAAAACCTTGTCTCGTAAAAGTTTTGGTCCATTATAATATTATTTGAATTAAACACACGTTGTTCTTACATTTTTACCAACCGGTTTAGCGTATACGCCTCATAAACAGTACTATACTTTCCTCCTTGATTTTGATCTTTTAATCCTCAAATCTCTATTTGTTATTTCTTGATTTTGTTCAATACTTTCTCTTAGCTAATGTTCTAATTTGTTATCAAAATATCTTTTATTGCACTCAGCTCTTATGCAATATCGTTTCCACTTTCATCATGACCTAACTTAAGTATTTGTTCAACTTGATCATGCCACGTCTCCCGGTTCTGATACTTCTTATTGAATTTTTATACGCGTCAAACATACTACTTACATTGTTCAAAGTTCATCCAAGTGATACTTCCTTAAACTTATTGATTGTGTTTCGGATATTTTCAATAGTGATTTGGTCTTACATACTGAGATCTCATCTCTATTGATTTAAATCTACTGATTCCGGTCCTTGGTTATATAACATTAATTATATACATCAGAACTGGTGTTAAAACGGACTACAATCTCCACCGTTCATACCATTTGCTTTCTATCAAAAACTTATCAAACATTTTTGAAAAAATAAACACTAAAAAAACACAATTATTACAATGATGAATGAATGATTAGCTATTCAAACTGCTCATTCTGGTTGCCCAATAGAGCGTCTCAGAGACAATCGTGTTCGCTTCCTTCTTCTACTGTGGTTCGGTGGTTAGTGTTGTCACTTCCTCCGATTGTGTTGGGTTCACCTCCCGTCACGGTACCACGAGCAAGATTGGTAAAAATTAGGGTTGCCAAAAATTCAAAAATAAATACCAAATAATAGAAATAAGTGAGACGGGCCAACAACCATTATTAGTAAGAATCTGCGCAATGCAAACCCTGTCATTGTCAATAAAACAATAAAAATTAGTTGTATTTTTTTATGAGAATACCGCACAAGAGTCTCAACCGTTTGGATCAAGTGAGACTATGTCATCCCCAATTGGGGTATGTTGTGAGGCTGAAGGTAGTGATAAAGGGAAGGAGATGTGGAAGAGAAAGGTAGGGAGTACCTGGCTATTCAGATCTGGTTACCAAACACATCTAAAGCTATTTCAAGTAACATTTCAATTCTGAATGGTGATACCAGGGCAATAATGAGAGTATCTTCCACTCTGTAACGTGCCACAAGAAAACTTTAATTATTTTAATTGAATAAATTGTGAAATAACATAAATTGATCAAATAAAATTTACTTGCACACGCCGGGATTTGATCCCGCAACCCATCGGCTTGCTAGTCTAGCCTAGCCTTACCTCTCGACCACGGAGGCCGTCTATATAGAAGTGTCTTAAGCCCGGTATATCAGTTTATAAGCTGTGCTTGGTTGGAATGTAGAGCTTAGCGCGGCTTGGATCATCATCCTTACATAGTTCATAATTCTAGCTATCAGCGGTGTTATACCAATTGTTTTAATGCAAAATTATATTATTATATAAACCGTCTTATCAGAAAATGTGTTTATATATTTTAAATATAATTACCATAAAAAGTTACAGTAGAATAGCTACTTATATTCAGAGATATGATTTTTTTCTCCCTCATTTTATATCCAAAAGTTAGATAAAAATACCGAAAGATATTTTAATTACCTTCCCGCTTTCCTTCTCTAAGGTGCTAAAACGATTCAAGTTGCACCTACGAACGTTCCCGAACATTCTAGTTTCTATGGCTACAAACATTGCCACCCGTAACGCTGAGCAACGGCTGAAATTTCCAGTATTTTCTTTGACGGCCTAGGTACCTTAGCGCTTGGCACTGTGTACTAGGTAGTACTTGACACCGTCCGATTGGAGTAGTGGCGTACCAATACAAATTTATTTGAATTATGGTTTTTTTCTTGATTGAGTGTATAAATTAGTGATTGAAAATTAACCCGATTCCTAACATCTGATCTAACTGAAATTCGGCAGGTGTACTCGATGTTGATAGCAATGCATTCTATCAACTTTTTGGTAGCACTCGAACACAAACACACGCGTTTACACACGCATTTTCTGAAATTTGATGACATTATATTATATTTTTAGATATTTTCAAAGTTCACAGTAGTTTAAGGCCAGTACTAGGGGAGGAAGGTTATATCCTCAGTCAAACAAAAAATATATTTAAAATTGGCTACTATTAGCTCAAGATATGGCGCAATTAGATCGAAAATTATAGATAGAATATTTGTCGTAAAAAACTTACGATTTTATTATATTTCCATAAAGCTAAATAAATATAACTTACGATTTTATTATATTTCCATAAAACTAAATAAGTGTCCCACACGGTGACCGGATAACTCCCCAAAATGACAATTCAACACACCTATAAAAGGTGCTATAAAGTTATGAAAAGTGATGAAACAAAAATTAGGTTAAATAAGTTACATAATATGTAACTACGACACATCAAAATGACAATTCAACAACCTATAAAAAAGGCTATATAGTTATGAAACAAAATCTACGTTAAATAGGTTATATATGTAACCTAGTTTTTGTTTCATCACTTGTCATAACTTTATAGCACTTGTTATAGGTGTGTTGAATTGTTATTTTGAGGAGTTATCATGGAACCGTCCTACACAACGAATGAAAAAATTATATTAATATGATATGAATAAACGTAAGAATATCGTTGATAACGCTTCCACAATTATTGAAAAAAAAACCTTCGAGATTAGAAAAGTAAACATTTCAGCATTGTGGCAACCCTGTCTAAGGTTGTATTTAATCGCAACAATGACCTGTATTTTATTGCTCATCAAATTGGTCGCAACCTGCCCTATCAAACCTTGTCCTTCCCCATCTCCATCATCGTGGCACTAAACGATATTAACGGCGCGGTCTGACTCATTCATTGCCGTCATAAATTAATGTTCGGCTCGTTTATACCATGGCAGTTCACTCCGTGATGCTGTTAAACGTTATCTTCGATTTGCCATATTGTGAAGGATTATAATGTGACATTGCAATAGTTATTACTTTGTTTCTTGTGGTAGTACTTTTTTTATACGTTATTCCCACACAGGATGCTCCCTAAATATCTGCAAACTAATATTTAAAATGAAAATGTTCACAATTGGCTTCCCAAAACTAAACTTAAGTGCACACAAAACAGCGTGTTTTATAAAGGGCAAAAGCTTTATAATAACCTACCAAGTGCCATAAAGAAAGCCTCAAGTCTTAACACTTTCCGTAAAACATGTGCTATATATATTTAAACAAAAATATGAATTTTATGCACTCACAAATATTATTGTCACCTTTACAGGAGTTAAATGTATTTCTCAAACTCTATTTCTTAAACCAGGGTAACTGTTTTTCTTTTTGTTATACTGTATATTTCTTTTTTCCCTAAAATTTTATGATTCTATTTGTTATTTTATTTTGTATTTTAAATGTTTTTATTACGAGATTTATGAAAACATTTGCTTACATCTAAATAAATCTTCAAAAACAAACGCAGGAGTCGCTGATGAATATAATTTCCCTCAGGGTCTATGTCATCTTTTGGGATGCTGTGTGGAGGTTTTTTTTGAAGAAAAGAAGTTCTGGGAATGTAAGAGAAATGAGGCATGGTAAAGAATCTTGGGATCAGTGTATCTAGGAGTGACGGACGTATGTCTATATTTATATATATATATCTCTTTTTTAACGTGATCATTTTTCTCTGTGTACTCTAAAAAATTCAAAGTAATGCTTTAAAAGAATATTTTTGAAATGGGAAATTTAAGAATGATAAAAAGTAATTTTCTTGTCGTGTTTCGTTTTGTCTTATGTTTCTTTTTTTCTCATTTTCTTTTCCCTATATTTGTAATCATCTATGTCTTACTGGGTAAGTAACTTTTTATAAATTCCTGCCTTACACGATGGGACGGTCAAATGAGTCAAATATTTATGTTGGGCGATGTCAGAATAACGGAAGAGTATGTATGAGACGTTGTACAGGGTTTTCCAATAAGAGGTGTTATTTTGAATAGCCCGCTATTTCGGTAGATGTTACTTTTGAAGCTGTCATTTTTTGACATTTGACAAGTAGAAACTACGCCATTACTAAAAATGGAACGATACACGCTTCAACAACGCATTGAAATTATCAAAATTCACTTGGGTGAATCAAATGCAAATCATCTTTAGTGATGAGGCCCATTTCCACCTCGGTGGCTTCGTCAACAAGCGAAATTGTCGCGTCTGGGGCTCGGAAAACCCAAGAGTTATTGTTGAAAAGCCTCTCTTTCCTCAACGTGTGACTGTTTGGTGCGGTTTATGGTCCGGCGGAGTCATTGGACCTTACTTTTTCGAAAATGAGGCTGGAGCAACAGTTACGGTTAATGGATTACGTTATCGAGAGATGATTAATGATTTTTTATAGCCGGAATTGGATGGTATTGATCTGGACAACGTTTAATTTCAACAAGACGGCGCTACGTGCCACACAAGTAACGAAACCATTGATCTTTTACGATTGAATATCAAAATAACACCTCTTATTGGAAAACCCTGTATTAATGTAAATAAGGCAAGGAGTGTGTACCAAGACTGAGTTAGTTAGTAAGTTAGAGATTGTTCCATTTTTTTAAATCATATTTACTTCAGTTATACTTAGGGCCGGTTCTGTAAAAACCTAGATCGTTCTGTGCAGGCGCAATCGGAGCAGTCCACTCCTGCGCCGACATGCCAAGAAGCCAAGGCGCTTATAATAACCCAACACAGTGCCCCTGAAGTTTTACTAGCTCCAGGCTCATTTATATTACAGGGTAAATTTGACTGCGGTAAGGTTCTTTAATTTGTGTTTCTAAAAATTTTTGTAAATAATATTTAGTATATTTGCGGCACGTTCCAAAGTGAAAGATACTCTCAGTATCTCCCTGGTGTAAGACCACCAATCAGATTTTTTTTAATGATTTATTTATTCACTTGTTTTTACATTTATATTTCACATACAAAACTGAGTAGAATTCTGTTTGATTCTAAGAAATCTATCATTTTTACAATTTTTCAATATACAAAGGTATCATAATTTTTTCTTCTAACAATTAACTTTAATTTATTCATTGATACGTATTTTATCTTGATAATTGGATTTAGTTTTATTTACATAAATATATGTATTTATTTTCTTACGTGATGCATTATACAAAAATTTTGCAGAATACTAAAACTTGGTTTGACTTCTTCGACTACCATCTTATAGGTACGGTACATCTTTTTGCATATTGCATATTAGGTATTATACATTCATTTATACATGGGTATACATTTTCATGTTCTACGGAGGTGGGAATACCTGATTTTTGTTTTTATTTTAGATATCTTCAGGTAATGCGTTAATTATTTCAGGGATTTTATGCCTCTTTGTTCTATCGAAAATTGAAACGTTGCTTGAAATGGCTTTGGCCGTGTTCGGTGACCACATCTGAATAGCCAGGTACTTCCCCACCTACCTCTTCCCCATCTCCTTCCCCTCCACGCTAACACCAGCCTCACGACATACCTCACCCAATAGGGTATGCCATAGTCTTGCTAGATCTTCACATAAACCAAAAGACATATGAAATTTTTACGAGTATTTTTAAACTTCATACACAAATAACTGTGCTAATTCTTTTCGAAACCGTCTACTAGATAAATATTCGATAAAGGAATTAAACTGCTCACAAGAGCCGATATTCTTTCTTTTTTAAAATGCTTTAATGTTGAAATCCCAACGATTGAAAACACGAACCGCCACTGACAGAAAGATTATAATATTTGATCAAAAAGAAACAAGCAAATTATTTACTTCATAATAAGCATCTTTCGCTTATTTGCATCCCCTTTTATCAAATAGAACATGCACCGGTAGCTTCATTATCATCTTGGACGTCCCCGACTATTGTTTTCATCCCCGTCTTCTTTGAGCCACTCTCTCTGCTAGTATTGAGCGGCAATAAGGGCATGTCGCATAGTCAATGCTGACGCTTTCCTTTGTTTACTTAGGTTACTGCTAAAGAAGTCTGGAAGGCCAGTTTATCAAAGTTATTCATAAATAGAATAATACATTTATACCAAAAAACTACCTATATACACGGTATCTGGAAATACGCAATGCAAGAGAGAAACTGGTAGATCTTCATCACACAGAGAAACCAAGAAACCTTTTTTATGGTACAAACATAATAAATTGATTATGTTTTAAAAATATACTAATGTTTATAAGACAAGGTTTTTTATGCATAGCACAAAGGATAACAAATTATTATAAGCAATAATTAGTCGATTTCAGGCGACTAATTATTGCCTATTATATTTTTTTATCCTTTGTGCTATGCATAAAAAAACTTGTCTTATAAACATTAGTTTATCATTAAAAAATAATAATATTTATCAAGTCAAAATATTTCACCAACAAATGCAGACATAATATGTCTCGACGCCATCTAGTGGGAAATTTAGCACTAACAAAGCCTTTCCTACAAAAATAAAGTTGGTTGTTTATAGGTAAAAAAATATAATAATCAGTAATTGTTGATTAAAGTACTAGTACAAATTGACTTATTTGGCGGGTTGGGGATAAGCAGACATAGCTCAGTGGTCCAGAGCACCTGACCGGACATCAGAAGGTGCGGGTTCAATTCCCGTCGGTGGCATTTATTTTTACTCGGGAGATATTTTCAATTTGTATGGATATTTCAGGCGACTAATTATTGCCTATAATAATTTAATAATAAATTGAGTTTGAACGATATAAGCAGGTACAATTAATACGAGTTGTAATAGAGAATGCTGTTGTACAAAGGAGTTCAATAAATGTATATAATGGGTACAAAATACTTAAGGTACTATGAAAGTAGTTACAGAGCAATGTGTAGTAACTTTGTTGATATTTATTTTTAAAAAACATGTACAGTTTGTTGTAAATCATGTTTGTATTGAGTGAATCTTTATTACGCCAGATTGGGTGTTGTACAGAACATAGCTAAATTAATTCAGCAATAAAAGGTGCACATGAAAAAGCAAGAAAGATTTTAAGAAATGTCTGTGTAAGTGTTTTGTAGTAATATAAAAACGTGGTTAAATTAAGTTCGTTGACAAAATTATAAAAATAAACATGAACAGTTATTTATTCATTTACTTAAATTGATATCTTAGTTTAGGTTAGCTAAAATGTTGCTTTATTCGACTGAATTAAGCTAAAATTTAGATTAATTCGACTATAATAATTATCTAAGTTTATCGCGGTTTCATTTACCATCCATCAAAATAATCTATTGTTCAATTTATTCTAAGACTAACTGAAATTTTAACCTTTTTCTTTTGCACGGATAAGCGGATTTGCTTCTTTGATGGCTCAGGAGAAAAAAACAACTCCTTGTATTTGCATTTCATTTATTTAAATTTGCAAATCGTCAGATTAGTTAAATTAGAGGCTTTTTTTATTATTGTTTTACTTGGGTTTGTAATTCAGCTTTATTCTGAGCCTTTGGTGACAAAATATATTATTAACTTCACAAAGGAAGCTCTAGGGTTTGTCTTAAAGCCTATATCTGTTTTGGACATGCTGTGCTGAGATTTTTTTACAAGCAAAGTAATCTTGACAGCTAGTAGTTTTGTGAAAAATGTTACTAGTTTTCTCTTATTTAATAAAGCAAAACGTTGTAAGTAGGTACTTAAGTAACTACCTTAATTATAAATCACGTACCTACTTTATGCAAAAAAAAAATATTTCATGTAAGATATTACCCAATTCGTCCAAAAAAACGTCACTATCTCAATGACAATCCTTTTTTAAAGTTTCTTCATGCCGGTAGTTAGGTACCATAATATTGATGAAATGCGAATCAGAAATGCCACAATAAACATGACGTTTTCATATTTAAAAAAATTATCTTCATTGAACCCTTAAAATGGCTACCATCTTGAATCGGAACGGAACGTACAAAATAATTTTCAGACAAACGAAATGCAATACGGTCGAGTTAAAACTGGGCTTCGCTACGTTGAGTCAGATCAGGCAATAACTACATTATAGGAGGGAGGAAACATGTAAGTAAATCTTTCATAGGCGAGTAGTAAAATGCGTCCAAAACGTGTTTTGTGATACCAACTAAGAAGTGCTACTCCGTATGATCTAATTAAAGCTGGAGAATTTTTTATACCAATTGGGCCACGTTAAGGATGTGAATTTTTTTAAGTGAATTGTTAATGCGGGTATTGAAAAAATTTGAATTAAATTATGAAAGAAATACGTATTCTAATATAACTACAACCACATGTATTCTATAAAATGACGAATTGTTGGACCAACTCGTTATCATAATGCTGACACTAATTACTCAAAAGAGGGTTTACCCTCTCAATATGTGTATTTTGTATAATTTGTGTCATCATTAATTTGGCTGAATCCAAAATTCCGACCTTCAGGTATAAGCAATTTGTAAAAAAAAATACTCAAACTCTAAGAGTGAGAATTTATAAAAACATTTTTTTAAATACAACGCAAATATGAAGCGTATTTTATTTTATTTATTCACTAGTGGCATCTCATTATTTTATTCACCATTGTCCAGAATGTGTAGACTGGTCAACTCAAGTCAAAACCTTAACTTTTTTGGGATAAGTCGGAATGATTTTTGCCAGTCGCTAAACAAGTGACGGAATATTATAAGTGTCCTGTGGTCCTGACCCACGGCGTATTCTTGACTTGATTCGACTTGTTACTTTATTTTCTTATATTATATCTACCATATGTCTTTGCTTTCATGTACCTTTGTCTACTCCTGTATTTTTCATTTTACTTTATTCGTGTTATTATTTTGTAATTTGGATGATGTCCGTTAATAAATAAATAAATATCCGACTTCTTTCACCATTGAATACTGTGTACCACAATGTTACTGTTAAAAAATTACATTACTTTACTTTACTTCGACTCCGTAAGTCATTCCGGTGCCGAGATATTGCCTTAAGTATTCCTGGGGCGTCCCCGACTCTTCTACCATCCAAACCACTCTCTAAACACTCCTGGCACTAAGAAGAACAAACTTTTAAATTACTATCGACTACTTTTCAAGTTTTGCGAGCACAAACTTACTCAAGCTGAATTTTTATATATTATCAGCTGACGTGTACCCGGCTCCTTTACTTTCTGTAAATATAATATGCGTTAATAAATTACAATTCTCTACATGATAGTGAAAACCCATTGCATAGCTTAGATACGGACGCGGATAGCGACTTTGTTTTATACTACAGGGTTTTCCAATAAGAGGTGTTATTTTGAATAGTCCGCTATTTCGGTAGATGTTACTTTTGAAGCTGTCATTTTTTGACATTTGACAAGTAGAAACTACGCCATTAATAAAAATGGAACGATACACGCTTCAACAACGCATTGAAATTATTAAAATTCACTTGAGTGGATCAAATGCAAATCATCTTGAGTGATGAGGCCCATTTCCACCTCGGCGGCTTCGTCAACAAGCAAAATTGTCGCATCTGGGGCTCGGAAAACCCAAGAGTTATTGTTGCAAAGCCTCTCTATAGTCCGCGGAGTCATTGGACCTTCCTTTTTCGAAAATGAGGCTGGAGCAACAGTTACGGTGAATGGATTGCGCTATCGAGAGATGATTAATGATTTTTTATGGCCGGAATTGGATGGTATTGATCTAGACAACGTTTACTTTCAACAATACGGCGCTACGTGCCACACAAGCAACAAAACCATCGATCTTTTACGATTGAATATCAAAATAACACCTCTTATTGGAAAACCCTGTATTTAATCTTTAAATAGTATAAAACAATGTAATGTATTTTGTCTCTAAATAAGTTCGTAGTAAAAATTGAAACATTATAAAAAATTGTATCTAATTCCTTAAGCATTTTCTGTATTGATTATATTTAATGTGATTTTCTAACTTCTTCTTCTTTTGTTGCCATCTCCTATCGGTGGTTGCCTCGCATCACCATTTGATAATATTTTTTTTATTTTTTTATTTTTAAATTTAAGTTACTTTCTAAGTTGCCTTTTAAAAACCAGCCCTGACTTGAACTTTCTTCTCATTAGTATGTTAAGCCTGATCTTTATTCCGGCGAATTGGGGCGGGTGGAAAAGAGGGTAGAAAGTATAAAGAGAAGAAGGAGGGGGATGATACCCCTTAGAATATATAACTGTAGAGATATAGAAACTGTATAATAACGATGAAATTTTTTATCTTACTTGTAATCGCTTTATATTAAAAATAGCACATATTTATTAATCTGTATACGGATTTAGTCACGCTAAGATCGACATTCCAACCAAACCGAGCTTGCAACTGATATAATGGGCCTCAGCAAAGAGGGTTGTAGGCAGTTAGCGATTGAATATAAGATTGAAATCCACAGTATATATTTATATATTTTTTAACATGTATCATCTACGTAAAAAGGTTCCGGAAAATGTCTAACTTTCATATATTCAAGAAAATATATTTTTTTTAACGAACCGGCTAGTTTTTTCATTGTTCCGATTATAAAGACTATACCGCTGTATCTACCTGACGGAGGCACTAAAATCTTAATTTTCTCATATTTTTATCATAATTTTTGTTCAACAAGATACAGTATTTAACTGGAGAGGCCCCACCACTTTTTCAGCAACGCCGGCATATGGAAAATATTGTTTATCTCCTTCGTCTCTTTCTGATTTTTTAAAATAAAATGAAGCTAAATTTAATTATTATGAACGACCCTAAACCCTCCAGTGTCCCTGCATACAGCGTACTATACATATTTACACCCAATACAAAGATAGCTAGGGCACTTTAACTGTACTGTCCCATTTTGAATATGTGTTATAATTAGCCTGGTGGTGTACAAATCAAACGCTTACCCCCTAAAACCAGTTCACCGAGAGTTTTTGTGAAGAAATCTCAATTGAAGAAGAGAAGAGAAACTCCTGAAAACTCTAAGGGGAATGGGACTTGTGCTAACATTCCTCATGCACACTCATAACATTGGGGTAGGCGCCAGTGGCTTGTGAGGTGACTGCTCCAGATTGTCTTATCCTGACTCGTTGCAGGGTCAGGGTCTATCCGTTCCCATGAAAGGGAGAATTATAAATAAAATAACTGTTATATCTGTTCTTACTTTGCAGATTTAAGGGTTGGGAACTCTTTGTTAAAAAGTAAAAGGTTCTACTTACAATTGCGTTTATTTAGGTTACAAATAATAGGTCTGGATTTAGCTACACTGTTCATTATCCGAGGGTTGGTAATTCTCTGGTTTGAGAAGCTTGTTCCCTGTCAATCTCATCTCACAAGTAATTGTTACACTCTAGCGACATCTGACGAACTCTGGAGTAAGCTTTATGACTAGCGCCATCTATCGCTTAAATACTCAACTTATTACCATACATCACAATAACAAAATATGTACAGTTTTAGTTTTTACAGTTAGAGTGTTTAATTACAAAAAATATATAGCTTATCTCAACCTTTCTCTATACCTTCTCCTTCCTAGATTTAATTCAAGTCGGGTATATGTATTATGAACCGCCGTTCCCAGGAGGGATAAAACGAAACGTTCTCTAACGGTATTTTTATCCATTGCCGGAAATCCGTATAACAATTAGTATCTCGGATCCACGGAGCACAGAAGGCAGGAAGGCTCAGCGTTATTGAATGCGGAACTAAACTTTACTTGGCCGGAATCAAAAAGTTATTAGGTTCTTACTTCTCCATTAGTTTGAATGGCTAGATTAAATGAAATTTATTATTATTTTGAATTAAACATTAATTTTATGTTAAAAAAGTAAGGTTTTTTGTTTTTTTTTATTATTCTTTATTTTGGCTTTCACCCATTAGGGGTGATCTTGGCCATACACATTTTTCTTATTAACAAATACAACAAATTACAGAATATAATTGATTACACATCATAAACATAACATCACGTAACATAAATAAACCAAACATAACATAAACATAACATACTTAACATAAACGGTACAGAGCTGGTAACAGTAGGTTATCAGAAAATTATAAAAATAGGAACCTGTGTACAATATAAGTGGGCGCTTTTCGTTATTTAACCAAAGGTTTTTCTAAAATTATTAGCGTTTTTTTTTTAAAAAGAACTATGAAATTGAAAATCTTATAAACAAACACAGCATATGGGAGTAAATAAATGTGATTATAAAACCTAAAACCAACATACCATGAACATAACATAACGTACACATAACATGAACATAACATATCATAAACATAACATAAACATATCATAACGTAACATACACATAACATGAACATAACATATCATAAACATAAACCTAACATAAACATAACATAACATAAACGTAACATAGGTATAACATTAACATAAATTTACAAAAACAATACAGAGCTGGTAATAATAGGTAATTACAAAATTATAAAATTAGGAACCTGTGCACAATAGTAGTGGGCGTTTTTTGTTATTTAAAAGAACAGATTTTTCCAAAATTAGAAGCATTTTTTTTTTAAAACAGTATTATGAAATAAATAAAAACAAATAGAATAAAAGAATCAAGAAAAATATACAAATGCATAAAGAATAGTGTTTTAACTCAGTCAAAATATGCAGAGTTGGGATTAGTAAAAATAGGAACCTGAACAAATGAAAGTGAAAGAAATTTGGTTTATATTTATTATTATGGTCAGATATTAAGGCCATTTTTATAAATAAATTTTGCCAACAAATGGAAAATTTCAGGAGTGTTTAGACTAAGTAGGCAATTTAATATCAAGTTTTACCAATTCATGCATGAAGTTTGGAAATTGGTCATTGATAGGACATTCAAAAAAAATATGGTCCAGAGTATCCTCTGACCCACAATCACAGTACGGCGAACTGACTATGTGGAACCTGGCAAGATGGCTAAGACAACAAGTGTGACCCAGCCGTATTCGGGTTATGGAAGAAATAAAAAGAAAAGTTTTTTTTATTTAGTTTATTCGAAAAAAGAAAGGCATACAAATGTTTGTATCGGTGATTGTATTTGTATGCATTTCTGGATAAAATAGAGTTTTTAAACGAACGAAACTATTTATTCATTTTCAAATTGCATATGTACGAGCGAAAGAAAAAATATTCGTTATAATATTTAAAGCATAACTTGCAGAAAGTGTATTTTAATAAAAATAAATTAATTAACGCCATCTATGAACTCGTAGATTATAACGAGCCTAGCGTTTAACCTTAAGGAGAAAACTTAAAATTATTCATAAACTGCTCTTCCATAGATGGTGCTAATTCAATTATTTTAGGAAAAAACACTTTTTGCGAGTTACGCTTTAAAATTTTTAAATAAATTGTTTTTTATTACTAATTACTGATTTAGAAATTGTTAAACGTCAATTAAATATTATTAATAACCAAATATAGATATCCATATCTTAAATTTATTTTCGCATTGATACCTTTATTGATAATATTTTTTATTTTTTTACTTGGAGATCTTAGTTACTCTTCGATTTTGTTATGTATATAAAAGTTTTACATAAATGTGTTAGTTTACAAAAGTATTTGCTATATACATAAATGTGTTAAGTGTTATATCTGCCTTACTTTGCAGATTTAAGTGTTGGGAACTCTTTGTTACAAAGTAAAAGGTTCTACTAATAATTGTGTTTATTTGCGTTACAAATAATAGGTCTGGATTTAGCTACACTGTTCATTACCCGAGGGTTGGTAATGCTCTGGTTCGAGTAGTTTGTTCCCTGTCAATCTCATCTCACAAGTAATTGTTACACTCTAGCGACATCTGTCGGACTCTGGAGTAAGCTCTATAACTAGCCCCATCTATAGCTTAAATACTCAACTTATTTTTTTTTTTTTTTTTTTTTTTTTTTATAGTGAATACCTCACAAGAGTCCCAACTGCTCCCGTCTGGAGCCAGTGAGACTATGGCATCCCCGATTGGGGGATGTTGTGAGGCTGAAGGTAAGTGGGGAAGGGAAAGAGGAAGGTGGGGAAGTACCTGGCTATTCAGATCTAGTCACTAAACACGGCTAAAGCCATTTGGAGCAACGTTTCAATTCTGAATGGTGGTCTTACACCAGGGCGATACTGGTAGTATCTTCCACTCTGGAACGTGCCGCAAATATACTATATATTATTTTTAATTAATTAATTGTGAAATAACACAAATTAATCAAATAAAATTTATTTGCGCACGCCGGGTTCGAACCCGCGACCTTCGGAATGGCAGTCCAATGCGTTACCACTGGACTATGCCTCAAACATCAATCAGGACCATACATCAAAAGTATTTGCTATACGCATAAATGAATAATTAAGATTTATGTTAATTTAAAATATATTATATATTTTTTTATAATAATAACTAATTTATAACCACTTATTTCTTAATATATTTGTCTTTCTTAAAATATTGCTTTTCTATTGTGAAACTCTTTTAAAATTATTCGTAATTTGGCTAAAAACGGGATTGCAGGCCCTTAATGAATGAATTGATAGGTTTTCTCATAAAATTTTATGAATTACCAATGACTTGTCACGATATCGGAACACGTGTTCATAAAAATCTATATATTAAGATAAACGCAGGTGCATCACGTGTTTATCAGAAAGCGGCCTTTAGTCCCATTTTTAACCGGATTACCAATAATTTTAACAGATTTTTTTAATAAATCAGCAATACTCATTTTTCATAGTTTTATTTGTCTAAACATGTCTATATTTAAATTTGTTATTTTCATTATATATTTGTCCTGAGGAAGAAACCATTTCTTTAAACATATCCTTTTTGGTTAAAGAATGTGTGTACAAATTATTTTATTATTCTTATAATTAAAATGACTCCCCAAATTGATTCTGCAATTATTGAAGAAGTCAATAATAATTTGTGATTAATAAAACCGAAATATTAGTTACTTAAAAAGATTACCAACTTCATCTTCATCTTCGCCTGATCAGAACGGTGATAAATTACAAATAGAACAAGTTATATTTCAGGTGGTTATAATTTTACAAAATTTCAGCATAATTAGATAAAGGCGCCAAAAGAGAGATGCCTCCTAAAATTGGCCGAATAATAATTGGCGCCATTAGCTGTGACGTCACATCCGTTTCACGCCACAATACACCGAACAGGCGAACCGATAGAAATGTGTCGTGGGCGTGTCAGTGTGCTTGAATTGAGCTATTTTTTTTTAATTGTGAAGATAAAAATTTAAAGAATTCTTTTTTAGGACAGAATCAGTTTCATTGAGGAAGTCAACAATAATTGTTGATTTAGAAGGTTAAAAAAGAATGTTAGAATTTGAATGTTAGAAGGCTGGCAACAACCTTACATTCTGTTTATATGTTTTCCACTTTTTTCACTTTTTTTATATAGCTTGAAACATCCATATAAATAAATAAAAATTAACGAGTAAAAATATTTCACCAATAATTAAGATATAATATGTCTCGACGCCATCTAGTAGGAAATTTAGCATTAACAATGCATTATCAAAGAGCCCTTGAGGTGATCAGAAAGTTGATTTTTCACGAAAACGGCGCTATATAAATTAGCCAAATATTCTAATAAGCAATAATTGTACAATAAAAAATACCAGTACATATTGAATAATTAAGCGGGTCTTGAATAAGCCGACGTAGCGCAATTGATAGAGCACCTGACCGGCAATCTTAAGGCTGCTGGTTCAATTCCTGTCGGTGGCATTTATTTTTTCTAGGAATTTTTTTTCAATTTACATACTTATTTCAGGTAAATAATTATTGCTCAAAGATAATAGAATCAGTTTCATTGTACTATTTTTTTCATATTTAGTGACTTGAGCATGATGTCTGCGTGTAACTTAGAAGCAGAAAAGTTTTATGTAAATTCATTACATTATTTTTCTTTCACATCGTTGTAGGTCACATTTCTAGTAAGTTTCTGCTCAGTGGCCACCCTGCACAACAGCCTAATTGATAATAAATTGGATAAAGGGTTGAAAGGATAGAAGAAACGGAAAATGAAATAGGTACTCTTTATCAATGGGAAAATTTCAAAGCCATATAATATGGTTATAAAAAATTATCTAATGCTACTTCTTTGATATGATAAGAGGAAAAAAAGTGCTACGTAAATAATATTAATCATTTTATGAATATGACGCCACAAAGAAATTTGCAACTATTGAAGAAGAAATAATACGATTGTTTTAATAATATTTCATTTTTAACTAGCTGATATCTCCGGCGTTGTTCCGGAATCAGGCAGAATTATTCGAAATCAAATGTAGACAGTTATTTTCGTCTTATTTCGTACATCAAATGTTGAAAAATCAAAATACTTCTTTAAGGGTAGGAAAAGAGGGTTCCATGATAACTCAACACAATGACAATTCAACTCACTTTTAAAAAGTGATATAAAGTCATTAGATAAATGAAAAAAAAAATTAAACCTAACCTAACCTAACCTACTTAACCCAGTTAATAAAGTTTTTGTTTCATCACTTTCCATGAATTTATATAACTTTCTAAAAAGATGTGATGAATTATCATTTTTATGATTTATTTGATTAATTTGTGTTATTTCACAATTAATTAATTAAAATAATATATAGTATATTTGCGGCACGTTCCAGAGTGGAAGATACTACCAGTATCGCCCTGGTGTAAGACCACCATTCAGAATTGAAACGTTGCTCCAAATGGCTTTAGCCGTGTTTAGTGACTAGATCTGAATAGCCAGGTACTTCCCCACCTTCCTCTTTCCCTTCCCCACTTACCTTCAGCCTCACAACATCCCCCAATTGGGGATGCCATAGTCTCACTGGCTCCAGACGGGAGCAGTTGGGACTCTTGTGAGGTATTCACTATAAAAAAAATAAAAAAAAAATCCCGTCACCTGAAAAGAGGATGGGGTTGGCTTTTCTAATTCTCATGTAGACAGTGATCTTCCTCTCGTTTTGTAGGCCATGTGTGCAAATATTCATCAACCTCGGAATAAAACTGTAGATTTGTATACAAATCAAAAACACGCCGCCCGCTCGCCACTAGAACAGACAATTATGTTTATATAATAGATTAATAAACAATTTTCTCTATTTTACTGTTAATTTTTTTTTTAATTTGTGATAGTATGTTATTATTATTTTTTTAGAATTTCTCGCCTTTATATAGATATTTGCATGCTCTCAGTATTAAAACTGCTTGAAATGGATTTAACTGTGTTCAGTGTCCTTATCTGAATAGCCAGGTACTTACCGACCTTCCTCTTCCTCATGTCCTTCCCTTCCCCACTCCGTACACCCAATCTACGGTTCAATGATAACCCAACACAATGACAATTCAACACACCTTCAAAAAGTTATTTAGTCATTAAAAGCGATGAAAAAAAACTAATATATAAACCTAACCTATTTAAGTTAGTTTTTGTTTAATTATTATTTTGATAAATTATCCGGTCACGAACATAATAATATGGTTTGCCGTAAAAATGAAACATTAAAATAAACTGCAAATGTACCGCTGATTGCTCGTTTTATATATATCGCTGATTACCTAAGTGCTCGCTCGGACGATGTTCCGTTCATATTTTTTATCATGTCGCAAGTTCTGTTTTTCTCATTACACCGTATCAAAAGTTTCAGACTTTAAAGAAAACATCTTTGATAAGCCCCAAAACTGAAGTATCCACCGTTTCACAAATTTTTTACAAATTTCTAAAAACTTCCACAAAAAACTCCGCTGCATCTCTGAAGTAATTTTAATTCTACGGAATAATTTCCAACCAACTAAACTTCTCACGGGCTTCCACGTCGGCATGAATACCATTAAAAGAGTCATATAAAACCGTGGATCTCTCGTGGTTTTTTTTCTCCGTGTTTATATATTTTTCCAACGATTTGAATACAATTAGCCGTCTGTGGGACTGCAGTCTGCAGGACTGTAGAATCGGAGACGGTGGAAAAAAACTACGCGGCAATTAGTGGAAAACTTTACTGGAATTAAAAAAACCTAAATGCTTGATTTTTTCATTTAAGGGACGTAAAATATTTGCAGACACTGTCTTGTTACATCTTGTGGAAACCGATATTTTAGCAATTCAATTAATGTGATGGCTATCAAGGTCTGCAATTTTACAGTCTTACTTATAAAGATTTCCTAACACGCCGTTGCATAGTTGGTATAACTATACGTGGAAGAGGGCTGTATACTGCTCGGGTTTAATCGTTACTCATAATAATATTCATGTCAGTTTTTTTTTAGACTTGCTGCTTTGTTCCAAACCTCAAAAACACTCAACACTTTCGCACTTCGCATTTTGTTGCTAAACCTCTCGTTTTTTTCAGATGAAATTTGTAGTGTCGATATTTGTTTCGAAATCCGTCTAATTTGATTATGCCTCCCGTATTTGCTTTAAAAAATCCTTATTTCCATTTAGAATATCCCTCCGACAGTGCTGCAAATGGGTATTACTGCTTTTTTACATTTTCATTAGGCGACAGATCGATATGTATCAAACTTGTTGAAAAACGTCAACAAATTCGAGCATTCTTCATATATGCCGGCGCTATTCTGACGCAATACTAGGGGCCAGCCAGATATACATCTGATAGCTACTAATACGGCCGGTATAAGCATCTGCAGTTATTATTTTTTTTATTTATTCCATCTCACTATACATAAAACACGTTTTTTTTACATAAAAATCAACCTCACTAGGACTAAGCCTGTATCGAGGTTAACAATTTACATTTGAGTGAAGCAAACATAAGAGTAATCACAAACATAAAGTAATTCTACATACAAACAAAAATATTTCAAAATTAAAGAAAAAATAAGTATTAGATCTGTTACCAGATGGGTAATTTGACAGTATATTGTAACAATTTTTGAACCATAACTAATCATTAATCATTATTCAAAAGAAGAAGCAAAGTAGATAATAAAGACAGATAGGGTGACATTCAGTTTTTAGCAAATGGGACTTATGAGTAACGTTTTCCGCTATCCCGACGTTATACGCCCGTATGATATTTATACTGCGATTATGAGTAAGACAATAAAAAAATTGTAGATTATTGTTAGATTATTTTACTGACTGATATATTTTCGCACATTTTAACTATGAATAACATTAAAATTTGCGAAAGATATAAAATTCATTTTCTGATTCTGATCGTCATACTAAAGGCATCTAATTTTAATATTTTCATTTATAATTATTGATTGAAAGAAAATATCAATGTCTGGTAAGATGTGTCTGACGTTGACCGGCGTGAGGTTCACGAACCAAAACGAACCGAATGAGGTTCACGAACCAAATTCACGAACAAAAACGAACCGAATGAGGTTCACGAACCAAATTCACGAACAAAAACGAACCGAATAAGGTTCACGAACTAAATTCACGAACAAAAACGAACCGAATGAGGTTCACGAACCAAATTCACAAACAAAAACGAAACGGCTTTTCAAAATGCCACAATTTAAAATGACGTAGAAAATGTATACGTCAACGTAAAAATAAAATAAAAATGTCTTCATTATCTTATTTTATTATATTTTTCATGAATAAAAAAAATCTTTGAAAATACCCCATTATGGATATCGAAACCTGAGTCGAATGCAGTACTCGCACAGACGCAATTAAAATTACTATAGTAGGTAAATGGTAACTAAAAGGAAATTTTCCCACAAGCTCTGATATTGAGTGCAATATTTTAATTGAATCGTTTTTAATCCTTTTCATATCATTTAATTATTTCAGCTTTCATGTTTGCCTTCCAGAATTCCAGTATGTCATTATCCTTCAAAGTCATTTGCCGAGGATTATGTGACTACTTCCACTGTGCAGCATTTCTATACGAATGTTAATTCTACATTTGCAATGGAAATTTCCCGCTGTCATTTGTCCTTTTAAAGCTGCAAAGTTGTTTAAAGTTATAATTTATTTTAATCTTGTGTAATGTGTGTTACCTACCATATCTTCTACATCTCCTACTACCACCACTGTAAGCGGAAAATGTTGCTTGTGTTGTTATGGAGGACTTAGCCAGTCGAGGAATTAAATACACTTCTACTGGGTGGGACCCAAACGCGATGTCAACAACATTTCATAAAACGCGTACCAGCTTTACTACCCGTTTTCGCCCTATATTCGGATTGTAAAATAAGGATCTCTATGTTAGTTTAGGATTCTCCACTATGACGTACTCGGTAGTTCAGTGATTATTAAAGAATTCTGAATTCCTGGCGTGCGCAAAAAATAATTAATTTGAATTTTTCACAATTTATTAATTAAAATATTTCCGGCATTTTCCAGATTGGTACATACTTTCAGTATTGCCCTGGTGAAAGATCACCGTTCAAAATTGAAACGTTGGTTGAAATGGTTTTAGCCGCGTTAAGTGATCAGATCTGAATATCCATGTACTTCTCCTCCTTCCTCTTTCCCATATCCATCACCTCTCCACTAACTTCAGCCGCACAACCTTAGATTGTACATTCTGTTGTCTAGAAGTGGGAAATTTATTTTTATTTTTTTAAATTTTATTTAGTAAAAGATTATACATTTATATACATTATTTAAGAAATGTTTTGACTCCCCAACTAGGAGGATTCCCGTTTAGGACAGTCAAATTAGGATGAGTATTAACATTTTGATAAGTTGTTTGATAAGTATAGTATTAAAATAATAATGAAATAATAGGTATATGTACTTTTAACTGGTGCCTAAGCCTACTAACATATTTTGTATAAATATGAATAACAAAGAGAAGAAATAGAATAAAATAAAATATCCAATTAAACATAAGATTAACTGCTGCTTGGGTAGCATTCTAATTTAAAAGTACTAGGTAGGTACATATATACACATAATGATAAAGATTAGAACATAAAGGTATCTTTTACATGGTTTATTTTTTGTTTGAGTTTTTGTTGTTGTTTTAGATCACATATTTTTTGGTTGTCCCTCTCTAAACAAATATCCTCTCTTCTATCAAGCCTTATCTAAAATTGCCTCCCCTCCATTCAACATCTCATCTCTTCTAAGTCTGAACTAGACTGCAATTTTCATTAAAATTTAGAAATTTTCCTATTTAAATGAAATTAATATTTAAAATCATCTTTCATTTCTCCATAATTTTAAATGTTGGCCAAGAAAACCCTTGAAGGGTGAAAGCCAGAAATAATAGGAAAAAAATCCTTCCCTAATATAGGGGATGCCGAAGCCTCACTGGCTCCAGACGGTTGGAAGAATTGTATACGGTTTTTATAAATATAAACTAACCCCTAATTTTTCTTTATTGTTACAGCGCCCCCTACTTCTGTGGACATTGTTGGTTTTGCTCACAACGCCAAAATCGAAATTCAAGAAAATCAGGATCTTACTTTGGAGTGCCGAGCGCAGAGTGCTAAGCCCGCAGCCAAGCTGGTCTGGTACAGAGGCAAGGAGGAACTTAAACTTGGTAAGTCAATTTTTTTATGCGATACAAGAATATAATTTTTACGGCAGGGGATCTAAGACACCCCAAACTCAATGTTTTAGGAAAAATTGAGTAAAGGCACTAAAATTTTGCACAAAACACACAGTTTGCGAGGCGATACTGAGAATGTATAATTATGATAGTGCAAAATTTCTTGAACACTAGAAAAAAGTTCGACGTTTTGACAAACATTTTTTAAAGCATTAATTTTTTTAATAAGATTTTTGTTATTTTTAGTTTTTGTAGTTAAATATAGAATGATGCGATTATAAATTAAATCATTATATACTTTTAAAAAAAACGTAGTTTTATTTCAAGTTAAGTATTAAATCAAATCCAAAATGGCACTCCATTTTTAACAAATTACACATTTCAACACTAAATACAAAACTGTAATTTAAAACCTTTTTTTTCTTTGACACCTTGGAAAAAAGGCATAAATCAACGATGATAACCGCATTAACTATATATATTTTTTGCGCAAGTTGGAAAAACCTTTAAAACTACCAAAACCATTGAACTTCCCATTCTAAAAAAATCAGTAATCAGTAGATATCTCAAAACGAAGAATAAAACATCTCAAAAATAAAACCGCGATGCGCACGAGTCTAAACGGCTAATACTCTCGGTAGAGGCTTTCAGGTAGATTTGAATTTGATGTTCGTCATTTTGGCGAACGTTAGCTATCTAGGGTTAAGTGGGTAAGAAATTTAATTGAATATAGTTGAGTTACGCCGAATGTATAAACTTGTAGACATTTGATGTTTGCAAGAGAGAGTACGAAAACAGTGTGCAATATTGTTGTGAATGATGAGTAATTAGAATAGGTGGATGGGTGTTTGTATTTAGGAAGTATGTTTACGAGAGATGGGAAGGCTGACAGAGATATTGAAAGAAGGGTAAATGCAGGTAACTCCATTAATGGAGGACTGAACGCAGTTGGTGCTAACAAGAAATTGTACAAAGAAATGAAGCTAGCAGTCCACAATGGAGTACTGGTACCTACCCTGATGTATGGCAGTGAGTCTTGAAACTGGCAGAGGAAGGATTAAAGTAGACTGAACGCTGTATACATGAGATCTCTGAGACGTATGTGCGATAAAAACCATCGTATTATCGTGTGAAAAATGTGAATATTCGCAAAGAATGCACAGCTGATGGAAGCGTAATAAGTAAGATTAAGAACGGGAGGCTTGGATAGTTTGGGCATGTTGATCGAATTAACTAAAAAAGGAGTGTAATGAGAATATATGACGCGAATGTATATGATATAAGAAGTCCGACAAGGAAGACATGACACGATTAAGTGAACCAAATATTTGAGTAGGGCCATGTCAAGAGTCAGAATAACAAAAGGGTGTGTATGAATGTGAATCAAACATGGTTAGGTAGTTAGTTATGTTGTGGGCATGCACGAAGACAAATGAGTATTGCTAATTTATTATAAATATCTTCAAATTATTGGTTATTCGGTTACAAACGGGATTGCAGGCCGTTTCCTGATAAACTTTTAGTAAATTCTTAATATATCGTACCACTAGTTCATGCAATTGCATTTGCCGTGATAATATACAATGACGAAATGCAAATGTGAACACGAACACGTGTTTCGATATTGTGATAACATTTTCGTGTTTTTTTTTCAAATTTGACCTGTAAATTGTCAACTTCAGACTCCATTTACTCGAAAGTAAAAAAAGGGGTATTCCACAAAAACGATTTAAAATGTGATGCAGAATAGTTTTCCGCTGATACTACAAGTTTCTAGACACCGTGTAGATATATAAAACAATGTCTGTGGGTGAACCTTGAAAAATAAATATTGCTGATTTATTAAAGTCCTGTTAAAAAAACGGGATTGTGAGCCGTTTATTAATACAAATTTTGTACAATCTGAATATATCGGAACACATGTTCATGCTCCTGCGTGTGCCCTGTTAATTTATATTGACGAAATGCGAAAATATAATTATATTTATGAACACGTGTTCCGACGTTGCGACAATACATTTTTTTTTCTAAAATATTAACATGAAACCTATAGATTCATTTGAAGGATTCATTTAGAATATAATTCATTCAGAAGGCCTGCAGTCCCGTTTTAATTAGGATTACGAATAATTTGGAGAGATTCCTAATAAATTAGCAATATTCAATATTAGTAATTTTTCTTCATGTGTTGCAGCCAGTGGGACTATAGAATCCTCAATAATTGGGGTATGTTGTGAAAGTAGCTGGCTATTCATATATGGCCACCAAACATGACTGAAACCATTTCAAGCAAAAATCGATCTAAAAATTATCTTAGTATCTACAAATTTGGTTTATTTAAATATTTAATTTTCCTTCAGTGTTCATTCTCAAAGTTTTATATAAAAACATTGCGAACGAGGGTAACTTTATACCAGAGCATTACAATGTTTATAGCGGCACGAAAAAAAAACGCGTTAAGCTTGGTTAAAAAAAACTCTACACACCGTTGGTTGGTTGCACCGCCATGCTTTTATTGTTTAGCATACGAGGTTATGCCGGCTGTAGTAAAAACACCATGTACTACCTTTACAGTTTGTCCATAAAAAAGAAGAACAGTAACAAAGAATGTTATTATTCACTTCAAATTGGGCTTTATTGTTAAACTATAGTTTTTAATTTGTATGTTTCGGTACAAGACTCTCAATAATCATGTTTTTTAATCGTAAAAGGATTATACTAGCCAAAGATATGTATATTTGCAATGTGTCTTATATGTCCACGAATATAGGTAATATGTTTCTTGGCAAATGGCCGATTTAAGCTTAAGGCGAAGCTTAATGCCAAATCACTATTTTGATTAATCTTTATAACGGATTGTGGTACATTATGAATACCAAAAAAATATGCTTTAGATAAATTGAAGGTTTTCCTATCGTTTCGCTTGAGTAGAATACAAATAAAAAAAATTAATTACTCAATAAAAAATATAACTACTAAAAAATAGTTTTTTTCAATAGAAATGTATCAACGCATAAAGGTTAAAAAAAGGTTTAAAAAATACAGTTTTATATAGATATAAAATCTTAGAAGATTATCTGTGACAGTTTCACTTGATTAAATTTTTTGCTTTCTTATAAAATTATTTACAAAATAAATAAAAACAAGTTTTGCTTGAAATCGAACGTTTCTAGACTCCGTTTTTCAAGCGATTTTAATGTCTATTACCTACGATGTAAGGTATACCAAGAATATACACATTTTTGGCTTGTAGCTAGGTAGTTCTTATTTATTTTGTAAGAAAGAAAAAAGTTTCTGCATTATTACATCGTAGTTTACGCCAGTATTTTTTTACGAAGTAATTAACAATTTTATTTTAATTTCACTCAAGAGAAACGATAGTAAAAGCTTCAATTTATTCAAAGCCTAAAGATTTCGAAATTAGTGATTTCACGGATAGCTTCGCCTTCTTTAAATCACATATCTGATTCACTTGATCGTGCCATGTCTTCCTCGGGCGTCCCATTTCTTCTGCTACTCTTCAAATTCTCATCAATATTCGCATAAATGTTCGCACAATTCGCATAAATGTTTGTTTGTTCAAAATCTGAAATCTCCCAAAGTTCTTCGCCGATTGCTTTGAAATTTTGACTCAACGTTGCATTCAAATAAGCGTGTGTTTTTATATTGAATAGCTGTCACCTGTGACAGGTAAAACATGCATTTTTTTTCAAATAGTGCCATCTGTTAGTCAAACGTGCTTTTTTTGCAAAACAGCGCCAGCGTTGGACGTAAAAGCAACGTGCGCTATTGTTTCTTTATCTGCACAGACAAACTGAGCAACTGCAGTGGCGGGGTATAGCTAGTAAGTAATAATAACATTAAAATATTGACATTGACATTGCGCGATCAAGCGAATCTAATACTTGTGTTGGGCCATGGCAAGGATCAAAATTACAGAAGAGTATATATGAAAACGTAACTAAGAGGATGTGCTTGTAGTGTGGTGGTCTATCCTCTGCCTTCTTTTGCGAGTATACGGCGTGATGGTTAGTGAGTTATAAAATTTTGGACAAAAAAACCTTTCGAAAGACCACGGAGTTTTGGCACACCGTGCGCCCGCATAATTAATACAGGTGGTACCGAAAGTCGAAGCAATGAGTAGGAAATCCGCAGTGTTTTTATTCCATTTAATGCGGCCATATAAAAAAACAGGCGTCCCGGAAAAGTTTGGCGCGGAAAATTCGCGCCAATTTTATACAAGCAGCTGTCAAAATGTGGCTCAAATAGTTTTTATTATTATATTATTGCTTAAAAATAATACGTTATCCCCTGTGCTGTGCAAAAAAATATTGTCCCTCTGAGCATTAGTTTATCATTAAAAATAATAAAAAATATTAATTATTTCATAAAATATGAACTCCTTGTGAAAAATTTTCTATAAATACCTACTTCTGCTGGAACACACAACAGATTTTTAGTAACAGTTTTTACCCGAAGAATTTTTAATCTGCGATTCATAAGCATATTTTTGAGTTAAAAATGCGGACATCAATTTTGCTTCCCGATGGTATTTTTTTTTCAATAAATATATATCTATCACATTGCTGTACGACGCGATTGATCACGTGGTACGCGATCTGTCTCGTCTGTTCCGATGCTGCTGGAACGAGACGGAGTGCGTATCGCGTGACGCGCCAGACTATACCCAACTACACAGTGGCGAGGTGTGGTGGTAAATTGAAAAAAAAAATATGATCGGACAAGTTTTTAACTTCAAATATTGTTGAAATTTATGAAATCGGTAGAATGTATGAATGTGATTGAGGCAAGAAGTGTGTGACAAGACCGAGTTGTTTGGCGGTCTGTCATCTCATCGATAGTATGTTAGTTAAAAATTATTATAAGCAATAATTAGTCGCTTGAAATATTCATACAAATTGAAAATATCTTCTGAGTAAAAATAAATGCCGCTGACGGAAATTGAACCCGCGCCTTCTGATGTCTGGTCAGGTCAATTATTGCTTATAATAATTTGTTATCCTTTGTGCTATGCATAAAAAAACTTTAACTAAAAAACATTAGTTTATCATTAAAAAAAATGAAATTTGTACACCTGACCTTCAAATCAAGATTTTATCTACATGGGATTTTGAAAAACCACCGCTATCCGCCTTTACCATAACTAAAAGCAGAATTTCTAGACTTCTTGATGATTCTTTACCCAATTTCCGTTTAAAATAAGAACGATAATTGTTTCTACCCACTTGAGCGATTGTTGGCATAAAATGTGGAATAAACGGTGAAATGTAGGTGGATTCATTGGCTTTAAACCGCAGTAAGCAGTTTCATATGTTTCCATATTAATATTTTGAGGAATTGTATTAAGGCGAAGCTTAATGCCAAATCACTATTTTGATTAATCTTTATATAACGAATTGATGTACATTATGAATACCAAAAAATATGCTTTAGATAAATTGAAGGTTTTCCTATCGCTTCGCTTGAGTAGAATACAAATAAAAAATGAATTACTCAATAAAAAATATAAATGCAAACTACTAAAAAATATTTTTTTTCAATAGAAATGTATGAACGCATAAAAGAAATAACTTAAAAAAATACACTATTATAGCTAAGATTATCTGTGACAGTTTCACTTGATTAACTTTTTTGCTTACTTATAAAATTATTTACAAAATAAATAAACCAGTTTTTTGCTTGAAATCGAACGTTTCTAGACTCCGTTTGTCAAGCGATTTTAATGCCTATTACGTACGATATAAGGTACACAAAGAATAAACACATTTTTGGCTTGTAGCTTTCTCTTAATTAAATAATGTGGAAATGTATATATATGACACAAACCGCTCGAGTGGCTGGCTACATCTGATTTCTTGGCACCGGGGACTTCTAGCTATGTCAAATAAAATTAATGATGGAAAAGAAAGTCATTGTTTCATTACGTACGACGTCATATCACAAAATCTTTCTACAAAATAAAATTAGGAGGATATTGATTTTTTTTTAAATTAAAAATGTTTGAGAAGCTGTGGTGTTATGATCCACGCCGCATAATGAGGGAAATAGCGAGGAAGAAAATTCTGAGTATAATTGAGATTTAAAGGAGGATTTTAAATATTCCTTATTTCTCAACAAACCCCTGTTGTTCCAACGTGCCGAGAACATTATCCATTATACAATTCATTATTTTTAACGGACAGACAGATTTCATCAACGTGCTAGAATTATATACTAATTCGCAAACAGTAAACTTGGATTATAAAGCCATTTTTTATAATGATAGGTATGAAAAAAAGTTGATGCAGGATATTATTTTTTTAATATCTCTAACTAGCTCAAGTTCTTGGCGTCGGGACGCTGGCCAGGACTTCTGATTTAAGAGGTGGAAAAAGGGGATGAAGATCAAGTTTGCAAAATTTCATTAATCTTGGAATAAAACTGTAGATTTGTATAAAAAACAAACCCTCTTGCAGAAAACTCAGTTAAAATATAGCTAATTTAATAAGAATCTCTTCAAATTAATCGTAACCCGGTTAAAAACAGGACTGCAGGCCTTGAACGAATGAATTGATAGGTTTTATTTTAAACTTTTAGTAAAAAAGGAATGTATTATTGCGACGTATTCGTAAAAAACATTTTATTTTCGTATTTCGTCATTATATATCAACAGAGCAAACGCAGGAGCATGAGCATTCAGATATATTCGGAATGTACTAAAATTTTATTAAACGGCCCACAATCCCGTTTTTAACAGGATTTAAATAAATAAGCAAAACAGATTTTTCTCCGTGCACCCACAAATACTGTTTTATATATCTACACGGTGTCTAGAAACTTGTAGTATCATCGGAAAACTATTCTGCATCACATTTTAAATCGTTTTTTGTGGAATATCCCCTTTTTCACTTTCGAATAAATGGAGTCTGAAGTTGACAATTTACAGGTCAAATTTGAAAAAAAATCTGTCGCAAGGGGTTAGTATTAATCTTTAAAAATGCGCGAAGTGTAAACCCGACTCTTTTTGGGTTCTCTCGTGATGTATATTCACCGGTTTTCAAATTACAATAACATAACAACATTGCAATAACCAACACCTCTTGCATAGGTCACCCCATTTGGTTGGCTACGTTTGGTGACTTAGCAGGGATGCCCGGGTTCATCGGGTGAGGTGTGTTCAGGATGCGCCTAACCACCAGCTACGTGTCTTTCCAGGTGGGAAACTATTTTCCTCAGGGCCTCCCGTGTTGGGTTAATGTAAAAAATATAATCCTAGTTGACCTTACCCCAATTAAATACGAAATATTACGTTGTTTGATATATTATAGAATATCTCCAACAAAATTAAAGGAGTGTTGTAGTAAACTATGACACAATTGCACAATTGTTGCAAAATACACGTAAAGAAAAAATGTTGCATATTTTTAACGTTTTTGTTTTACGTTGCGGTTTGCAAGCGTAGATCGTAAATCATACGAGTTATTACAAACCATTTATTTTGTCCTTGTTTTATTTCTGTTTCCTGCAAGTTTTCCCGTTAATGATTATACTTGTGTAAGTACAGCGAATAATAAATTACCTACAAATATCTAGTTCTAAACGAAAACAAAAAAAACTTTTTCATCCCTTCGGTATTCTGCTCTCCAGTATTTTTTGTTTTTGTTTTTATAATGCACTGTATTGCACAAATGTTATTTTATTATTTTAGAATTCACAGTTGTACCGAAACCGGTTGGCATTTTGCCTTATTTAAATTTAAATAGTTACATATTTTGTCATTTGATTTTAAAAAATATATATCATATAAACATTTGGGCATAATAATTCAGTATTATTTTTTTAATGATAAACTAATGATTATAAGACAAGGTTTTCTGCATAGCACAAAGGATAACAAATTATTATAAGCAATAATTAGTCGCCTAAAATATTGTTTATTTATTTATTTAAACGAAATAAAATGGCTTTTACAATAGAGTGATTACAGAACAAGTAATGTGTACACAAAAATATTGTTGCAAGTGATACAGTTGTTAATAGAAGTGCAGTTAAACAATACAAAATTAAAAAAAATATCTACTAGTGTAGAAATAGATGAATTAATGCTAGGTTTGTTTAAAACCTGACTTAAATCGAGGTATGAGGTGTTTATGATAATGAATAGTAATTAATATAAAGTAAATTCTATTAAAGCCTAGAATGTTATAATAACAGAGAATATTTTATTTGAACAGAATATTAATATGTATAAAAAGTGACTTAATTTAATACAAATTGAAAATATCTCCCTTCGTCGGCATTTATTTTTACTCGGGAGATATTTTGAATTTGTATTGATATTTGGGGCGACTAATTATTGCTTATAATAAATTGTTAATAATTCAGGTTTTATAATGGGTTACTTTGTATTTCATGATTTACTAACTGAAGTGTACCCGGCGTTGCTGGAAGTTATCCTTAGGAGATAGACATATTCCATCGGTAACTTTTCTGTAGGCCTCTTAAGGATAGAAAAAACAATTCCGTAGTACTAGATATCGCGTTAATATATTCCTTTTGTATACAAATACGAATAACTTGAAGAGATTTTTTAATAAATTTTATATGCGTAAGTTTTCGCGGTGCATAGTCTCATTAGCTCCAGATACTTCGAAGCGAACAATTTTTTGCATGATATAATTTTCAAAGCAATACTTAATGTTTATATCTCATCAAGACTGTACTACTGAAAATAACTTCATTACTGCAGACTTCTTAAAATCACACTGTTAACATAGATGTCTGCCCCATATTTTCGCTGTTAATGTCACATAAAAAAAAACTTTTCTCTCCCCCGAGTGACTCGAGAACATTACTCCAGGCTTTAAAAAAAGCTTCAAGTGTAAAAGAAATCTTAAAATGCTCTTTCATTATGCGTACTACGTTTTTCTTTATCTCGCGCGTCGTAATTCATAACTTTTGCCTACCTCGTTTTTCGAATACGGCCATAATTCAAAGCTAAAAGTGTGTGCTGTAAAAAAGACAATGAGACATATAATACCAGATGGGTCCCGCATAATATTTTGAGCAGGTTTTCTTATTTGAGCCCACTTACAAATGACAGAAATATAACATAGGCTTGAATTTTAAAAAACGTATCTCTAATAGCTTCCTTGTAATATTTTTTATAAACTGAACTACATTCAGATGACCCCGATTGAAACAAAGACAAACATTCCCCGTCACCGATATATTATATTGTATAAATCAGTGATATATAAAATATATATTTTTTTTTTAATGAAAGACAAACATTCCCGGTCACCGATATATTATATTGTATAAATCGGTGAAATATAAAATATTATACTTATTTTTTTAAAGAAAGACAAACATTCCCGGTCATTGATATATTATATTGTAGGTATAAATCGGTGATATATATATATATATATGTAAAATATTTTTATTTATTTTTAAGAAAGACAAACATTCCCGGGTTACGGATAACCTGACAATATTTGAAAATCTCCTACTACCACCACAGTAAGCTGAAAATGTTGCTTGTGTTGTGATGGAGGACTTAGCCAGCCGAGGAATTATTGTTTTTAATATTTTATTATCCTTAGTGCTATGCATAAAACCTTGTCTTATAAACATTAGTTTATCATAAAAAAATGAAACAGAAGATATACCAATAAATCTAAACGAAACATGAAACAGAACAAGACACAGAAAATAAAAATATAACGGTCACAACTAAGAATCGAACCCAGGATCTCTCGTCTACCGAGACAGCGTCTTAACCACTCGACCACTGGGACCTAGTTTTTAAACAGACAGAATTAACAATATCATGATAGATAATAACGGGTTAATATTAATAATAACAATAATATTTGGATGATTTGTATAGCGCCGTTTTTGTGCAAAATCACCTAAAGAGCGCCATAGATAGGAGCTATTATTTTGTACAGATTCTATTTAAAATAAATTATTCACACGAAACTGAAAGATTTCGACTTATGTAATATTATAAAAGGTGATAAATTAGTTATTATTATAAAAATAAATTATATAAAATAAATTACATTGAAATACAGGGTTTTCCAATAAGAGGTGTTATTTTGAATAGCCCGCTATTTCGGTAGATGTTACTTTTGAAGCTGTCATTTTTTGACATTTGACAAGTAGAAACTACGCCATCAATAAAAATGGCACGATACACGCTTCAACAACGCATTGAAATTATTAAAATTCACTTGAGTGAACGGGGGTTTAGAATTTAGATTCTGTGTTGGAGTTATCACAATAGAACTGTAGATAATGCCTCGATGTTTGTTTATATTGTCTCATTATTAATTATATTTTTTTCTGTTTTTTCAGATCGCAGGGAAGATGAGGTTATTGAAATTGATGCTCCGAACGGTAATGTGAAGGCTAAACGCTACACCGTCAAATCAAAGTAAGTAAAAATACCATCATCATATTTGCCTAACATTGCCGCATGAAGACTTCTTCTAACACAAATTTTGATCCAAAATGTTCATATTAAAAATCACTTATAAACGTTAGTACTTCTGTGAACAGTAGATACAGACAGAAGGACTGCAAAGCAACACAAGACTTCGCTACAAGCAATAAAATGTGCTGCAATATACATTAAACAATGTTAAATCTGAAGCGTGGTGCCTGTTGTATGTTGATGATGCGGTGCTGATTTCTACCAGTATGGAAGACTACAGTAGTCTCTCGTGTCTAGGATGAATGAAGTTTGTTTGCATAATGAGTTAATGATTAATGTAAGTAAGTCCTAAGAGAGATTATGAAAGCAGTGTGCAATATAGTTGAGAATCACGCGTACTTAAAGCAGGTGAAAGCAGATAGAAATACGAACTTTTAAAGTAGGATGTCTGAAGGAATTTCTATCAACGGAAGATTAAACGCGGTAGTACCTAATAAAAATTTGACAGTCTAGGATATGTCCTAGAACCAACCCTGCTGTATGGCAACGAGGCATGGAACTGACAGAGAAAGGATTGAATGCAAGTAAATAGAATGCTGCAGAAATTCATAGACCTGGTAAAACCTAACCTTTTCCCAAGTGATTCATCGGGTGAGGTACGTTCAGAATGCGCCTGCCCACCAGCTGCGTGGCATGCCAGATCGGTAGAGGCTGGTTTGGAGAGACCCTTTGACCTCTCCAACAGGCCGCAGTGGGAGGGATGTATTTGAATTTCCCTTTTGTTGTCGTGAATGAATGCAGATCTTGAAAGTGGAAATTAATTCACTTCCCCACATCCGATCGAGCTGAAACTCGGCAGATAGACTCATTGTTGATGACAATGCATTTTATCAACTTTTGGTGGTATTCACACACACACGCATTTTTTGATGAAATGATGACGCAACTAGGTCGTGCCGTTCGATGCTTCGAGGACCATGGCGGAAAGTCAAAAATGTTTCACTACATATAAATTGGTTTGCGTTTAATTTGTAAAACTCCATTGAATTTATTTATTTTTTAATTTGATGTGAATCAAATTTAATAATATTGTTACTAAATTCTGCAAATATTTTAGTTTTTTTATTATTGTGTTAGCTGTTGTGGCGTTTCAAACTGTGGTTAAGCCACGTTGAGACGACTAATTTATATGATTTTATTTACCCCCGCTCAATTAAAAATTTTATATGATTTAACTAACTAAACATCACGCCGTTTCCCCGCAGGGGTAGGCAGAGAGGACGGACCGCCAAACAACTCGGTCTTGGCACATACACACTCTTCTATTATTCTGACTCTTGACATGGTCATACTCAAGTATCTAATTCATTTGATCGTGCCATGTCTTCCTCCGGCGTCCCCGACTTCTGCTACCATTCACATTTTCGTCATAAGAAACATCCTTACACTCCAATCTTCGCTCATTCGCTCTACATGCCCAAACCATCTAAGCGTCCCTCCCTTACTCTTACTCATTACGCTTACATCAGCCTTGCATTCTATGCGGATCTCCACATTTCTCACACGATCATACATGGTTTTACCACAGATACGCCCCAGGGATCTCATTTCTACAGCGTTCAGTCTACTTTCACCCTACTTCTGCCAGTTTTATGCGTCACTGCCATACATCAGGGTAGGTATCTGCACTCCATTGTGGACTGCTAGCTTCGCTTCTTTGGACATTTTTTTGTTAGCGCCAACTGCGTTCAGTCCTCCATTAATGGAGTTACCTGCATTTACCCTTCTTTCAATATCTCTATCAGCCTTCCCATCTCTCGTAAACATACTTCCTAAATACACAAACTCATCCACCTGCTCCAAGTATTCCTCATTCACTGTTTTCGTACTCTCTCTTTCAAAAACGATGACTTTAGACTTACTTAAGTCTAAAATTATCTAATAATATAGAGAACGTAATTGTGACAATAGATTCTCTATTCTGTGGAGTACTTTGAAATCTGTTTTCTTCCTTAATAAAGAAACGAATGAACTTAATATAACATTAATTTAAATTATTAAATCAAGTAGAATTGGTTAGCCTGTAATTTTTAAAGAATTTTTCTTAGGTTTTGAAAGAATGTACCTAAAGAAGAGTCATCCGTATCATTTTCAAAGTAAAATCACAGAATATTCTTCTCTCAAAAAAGAAACTTATTAATCAATTTTATTTCTGCGCATTTGACGGCATTCAGTCTGATTACCTGTTGTGAAAAACAAATATTTTGAGGATTTTTGTACCAAGACCATTGAAATAATAAACGCAAGGTTGGCTTACCTACTTGGTATATAAAAAATCAGCATTGCATTGAATGAAAACGTAGAGCCTGGAAAGCCGAATGTACATTACGCAACTAGTTGCGCACATTCCTTCAGGGACCATGTCATCTTTGGGGATGCTGTTTGAAAGGTCTTTTTAGGAAAAGAAGGTTCTCGAATAGAAAAAATATACGAGGGGTGGGTAAGAATCTGGGGTTTGGTATAACCAGAAGTGGCGGACATATTAATCCATCCCTCCCACTGCGGTGCAACGCGATGTTCCGAGAGAGTCCTGCTGGAGAGGTCAAAATGTCTCATCAACCAGTCTCTCCCGATCCGGCTTGTCGCGCACTTGGTGGACAGATACTCCTGCTAATTAACCAAACGTAGCGAGCCACTTTATTACCAGGGGTAATCTATGGCAGAGATGTTGTTCATCCACTAAACAGGACGGTACATAACTAAAAATTACTAGGCAGGTAGATTCGTGAATATTGCAAAACAATCACATATAGGGTATAGCAGATGAGTCCATCATAGCCGTACTATAGGGTACAGCAGATGAGTCCATTTCTCCCTAGTTACAATAAGTAAGAAAAATCCACTAGCGCTGTTTCTGTGACGAATCACCTCAAGGGCATTGTACAAACACGTATCTTACTTATTGTAATTATTGAGAAATGAAGATATGAAAATAGTATGCTCTTTGAATTAATTAATGTATTTTTTCCTTGATTTTTTATTTAGTAAAATAACAATTTCAAGTTCCTACCTACACGCCCAGTATGTTTATGTAAAATGGGGACAATTATATTTGTTTTAATTTTTCATGATGGACTCATCTGTTGTACCCTATATCACAGCTATGATGGTCTCATCTGCTGTACCCTATATGTGTTTTTTGCAATATTCTAGAGTCTACCTGCGTAGTAACTTTCAGTTTTGTACCGTCCTGTTTATTCATAGCCTGTACGTACGTAGCTTTGGCCCAATTTATTGTATTCCTTTGCTTTTTGGTGATGGGCTCATCTGCCGTATCCTATATCAGCGCTATATATGTATGTTTTTTACAATATTCAAGTACCTACCTGGCCAGTCATTTGCGGCGAGGTACCCCAGTAATTCAAACGCAGAAGTTTTGGTGGGGCGGGCTGTGATGTTTTTTGAAAAATTGGGTAGTAGGCACCACCACCGCACTTTAGGGTAGGGTTTTATGGTTCTTGCCCCATTATTTCAAAAATATTCCCTTTGGAGGTGTTTTCACGCGGATTTTCTGTATTAAAACACGTTGAAAGTGTGCCGAAGAGTTGTGGTTAACTGATTAAGGACGAATTGTTTCACAGAAACTCAAATATAACATTTTCATCAAATGGCCACTGAGCGGCATTTTGTTTTTTTTTTACAGTATTAAAATCCCGGTTAAATTCCGATTCTAAGTCCGTTTCGGCTTATGGACAAATTGTGATCAGCAGAAGCGGACACTTATCAAATTGTAAAGCTTGTAAGCTTATAATCTCCGTTTGGCCATTTGATGACAATGTTGTATTTGAATTTCCGTGAAAGAACTGGCACTAAGAATTACAATTAGAATTTGATTCTGGTTGGAATGACAAAAAAAATAAATTTATTTTTGTAAATAAAATATGTTTAAAAAAAAATACAATTAATTTAAATCGATTTAACGGCATCATTTTTTGTAATCTAATTTATTTTTTTATTTATTAATGCCCTTTTTCGGGGCTTTTACATATGAATATTAAGAAATATACATTATTTATTGTACGTAACTGGATTGCTACATGTCCACTGACTTGGTATAATTGTTTCCCTCCATTATTATTCTGGGCAAGGAGGAATACATATTGTAGTTAGTCCCAGAATTTCTGCACTGAAATAAATCCTGACTTCTAGTATTACGTTGTGGAATCCTAAAGCTTATCAATTCTAGCAATACCGTACTATCAACTAAATCATTTAGAATTGTATATAGAAATACCAAGTCAGTGAAAATTCTTATGTCTGACAATTTGAGCATATTCATATAATTTAACAGAGTGTTGTAGTTCAACATAATTGCTAGAATACCCATTTTAAAATTTATAAAACGTAAGAATTTGTTTTGTATTCTTTCAACAGCTTGTACATGTATATTATTGAATTGTACTCAAGTTGGCTTCTTATATAGGCAAAATATAACAATTTAATTCACTTTATATTGTTAAAATTTCTCTAATTAATTTAATTTTTCTATTTTAATTATAATGATCCTCCTCTTCTTCTCATTTCCCCCTTATCGGAAGTCGGCTACTGCAAAGGCCTGGACACTCATTCAAAACAGCCTCTTAACTTGTATGGGATTTAATAAAAAATATTAGTATTAAATTTTTTAAATATTTATTCTTAGTCATCTTAAAATTTTTTAGTTAATTTTACAAAATTAATGAAAATACATTTTTGGAGGTTCTAATACAAGTTAGAAGGCTGCTTTGTTTCAGTGTACCGTCCTTGTGGTCTAGAAGGTTTTGACTACCGTCGAAGCATTACTGTAATGTAACAAATACGGCCAGCTCAGTGGTAGAGCGGTGCCCCGGCAAGACAAGGGTACTGGGTTCGAGTCCTAGATGTGACCGTATCCTTTTCTGATTTTTCTGTTTCAGATTTTCGTTTAGAAATCGCTAATATTGTCTTCAATAATTAAATATTCCAATTTGAGGTTTTACTCAATAAAGTTATTCCAAAAAATAAATCTAATTTTTTTTATTACGGACAACAGGAGAGACTTTCGTACGTTCGCAGCTGTCTGAGAAAGTGAAAATAAAATATAGCCCTCAAAAGTTTTTGCATTTATTTATTTTTCAATTACCGTTTTACGCATCTCAGGCCCCGGATAAACATTTTTCCCTCACCGCGATCGTTCTTTACGCAGCCCGGGGGGAGGAGGGAAACGCACAAAAAACTTTTGAATCTTGAATAAGTTTCCTAGTTTTGTTACGAAACAATTTTCCTGACGTGTGGAGAGATGAAAATATTGTTTTTAACAGCACCTTTACGAAGGCGGAGAATAAAATACATGTTTTAATACATTTTGAGTTGAAATTCTAAAAAAAATTCCAAAGGAAAGCCTTCATAGTTCACAATACTAAACATAAGACCTCAGCATTAATTTTGATTACTCGAAGAATGAATTAGAGTTATTAAAACTCTCAGATAGAATATTTATATCCGATTTTATGTTTAAGTTCAAAAGTGTTTATGGCAGTATAGAACGCCCTGAATTAATTAACCTAATTGAATTTCATATACCTACGAGAGCTACTCGTTCTAAAATCTTGTTTAAATGTATCAATAACAAAACCGAACATTTCAAACACTCGCTTCAACCTAGATAGAGGCCTCCACGGTCGAGAGGTAAGCTGGAGGGCGCGGGTCAATATCCCGGCGTGCGCAAGTAAATTTTATTAGATAAATATGTGTAATTTCACAAATTATTCATTTAAAAATATATAAAGTATATCTGTGGCACGTTCCAGAGTGGAATATACTCTCAGTATCGCCCTGGTGCATGACCACCATTCAGAATTGAAACGTTCTTGAATTGGCTTTAGCCTTGCTTGGTGACCAGATCTGAATTGCCAGGTACATCCCCACCTACCTTTCCCATCTCCTTCCCCTCCTCACTACCTTCAGCCTCACAACATGCCCCAATTAAGGATGCCATAGTCTCACTGGCTTCAGACGGTTGGTAGCAGCAAGCATCCCTTACTTAATCTAGTTCTAGTTCTACGATTTATATTAACATCGGGTTCCTTGACTCTTGACATGTCCTGACTGTAATATTTTCATGATTTCGGTCTTGCTTTTTATTATATTAAACAATATAAAATTTTCTTCTCTCTTGGCTATGACCGATACTTCTTTTTTTTTCTAAGGCTTTGCATATGTGTTCGCAGGGATGGAAAATTCCTCCCCTACAACACATAAGCCTCCATGAAAATTGGACCCTTAATTTCTTTGATAACTTCAGAAAGCTACTTAAAGCCCTCTTGTACTGTATATCTTTATAGACATATGTACTTAACTAATTAATACGTTATTTACGAAATTGAACGCAAATATTTTCGTATTTATATTGTAATTAAATTCCATCAAACGTTGTGTAATTTTTTGATTTATGATATAGGATTTTAATTACTTTCATTTTTGTGGTAACCCTCTTGGTTCTGATCGAGGCGTTGAGTTTCAAAATTTACTTGGTCTTTCCATTGCAAACCTAGACTTAAATGATTTCTCTGAATGAGCTAGCTTTCCTATTGTAACTATTCTGATTTCCTACACCCTAACAAAGTCGTAGTTAAACGCTGATAAAGGATGTTATACATGTTTATTTGGACAGGTAATTGAATATAACTCAAATGGTTAATTTGTTAGTAAATTTGGCAATGATTTTGCTAAATTCATGTGTCTGTTTGGCGCCACTCCTTTTTGATTCTGCTGCTATAAGGTACATGTAAAGAATGATTTAGTAGGTTAATGTAATTAGTTAAATGTACATTTGACGAACTCGGAATAGCCCTTTGCTTGCAAAATTTGGCTCCTATCCTCCAGCAAGTAAACGAGATGATCGTGAGTCAACGAGAAATTCGCACAATCTTTTGACACGGCTCTTTGATTGATACCTAAGTTATCGCGTCCCAAAAAGCCTTCCACGTCATCATGCACTGCCTTCAAGTTTCCCCTCGGGTCCCGAAACCTCCAAATTCCATCTCCTCCAAGGTCTACTATTTACTTAGGGCGAACCGGTTTCGTCCTATATACAATCAATTAATTATTAATACAATAAATTACCCCTTGATATACGATCGGAAGAAAACTTCGAAAAATATAAAAAAAAAATTAAATTAAAATACTCTTGTACCACCTCATAACTTTACTTATTGTTTAGAAATATGTTTTTGCCTTTTAAATTCTTTGAATCATTTATTAACTAACCTATATTTTTATTACTTTTATTGTTATTTTTTGTTTTATTACTAATAATTTTTGTTTAATTTAAACAAATGTTAAAATATTTTTGTTGTCCTCTCCTAAACACAAGCAGCTGCTTTATTAGGAGAGTGATTGAAATATTGGTGTTTATATTGTTAAAAAATTGTAACCTTGTTTATATGTTTCAATAAAAAAAAAAAATAAAAAAAAAAAAAAAATCATATACTCACGGTTGGTGTGGACTTACGGGTCGTGAATCCTCATTCCACGTTTAAAAGAGAATGCGAGAGTGGTCTACCGACCTAAATGCAAGCTGTATGCAAGTCCGCATTCTCCAGTAAACAGTACATAAGAAAATATATATGTATACATACGTTTTTGGGAAGGGTTTATAACTTGCAATACAAGGCTATTTACCTCGCATCCCAAGCTCGGATCTCGTGCCAAGAACTCTGCGAAGCTCTAAGTTTGGTTACCGAATAAATACGTAAGAATAAGGTTATACTAATAGATACTAGTAAAATAAGATCTTATTTGATAGTTTGTTTTGGAGAGCTATCGAACTCCAGGCTTTTGTTTGGTTTTGACGTTTTTATTTAAGAGAATCGTCATCTCTATTTGGTTTGGTTAATGGTCTTGTTATAGGAGCGACCACTGCCTCCTATTTGATGAACTGTATTTGTTTTAAATTTTACCTCCAGGGTTCAACATTAATTTTGGTTCATCCTATCCCGTGATTTCTCAATTGTTTCAAGTAGTTGATTGCCGCATTAGAGAGTACTCGACTCTCAAATGTCTCAGGCAACTGATGGGGTTTTGTATGAGCGCCCAATCAATAACATTCAAATGTTTTGTATAATTATTCGATATAAATCTTACTAACCCGTGATTTTTCAATTGTAGATTGTGAATGGTAGGTAATTGTAAGCACGCAGCTTCTAGCTGTTTCAGGTAACTAATAAAAATTTATGCGACTATCTAATCAATGGTATTCAAATGTTTCATGTAATATTTTGATATAAATCTGGCTAACCCATGATTTTTCGATTGTTGTTTGTGAATGATCCATATCGCTGCACATTGCACAATGACATCCTGATGATTATCCTTATAACTCTAATAAATTATCTAGTTACGGCCAAGGTCGTTTTCAAACTATGCAGTTGACTGACCCAATTCTTCAGTGTCTTTATTTGTAAATAAATCGATAATGTAAACATCTCTTGACACACTAACCCGAATGTGAGATTGTTTATTTAAGAAATATTTCTACCTCTCCCTATAATTCAGTTTCGTTACCCTCTATTGTGCATAGTCAATTTAAAATATTTTTAATTCCTTTATTGAAGTTAAACTATTTACTTCATTACCCGAATTTAGTAAATTTACTAGAAGTTAGGTGAAAAATAAATATAAATATATATATAAGTACACATATCTCGATTGTCAAAATACGTTAAATAAGATTACATATATTAATAAATAAATATAAAATATATGATTCTACATAGTCTTGAATATTAATAAATACATATTTTCTTTTCAATAATATAGATATGTCCATGAGTAGGTATTTTAAATCGTTACCATTCCGATGTTTTGATTAATAAATAAAATACATATATATAAATACATTACATATATATTTATTCTTTATATACAATATATTACTTTATTTTATATAAATAAATACATAATATACATATATTAATGTGTAATGCTTTGTTTTGTTGTTTTTTAATAATTTAATTGATATACCATAATCAGCTGTATCTCCTCACTCCTAGGTCCTGAAAATTATTTATAAAAGGAAAACTTACCCCCCACCAAGATTTTTCCAGTTGGGTGCCACACAACAAATCTTGTCAAAGAAATCCTACCTAATTAACTGTATTTTTCAAATAATTTCAAAATTAATCTTTTCGACTATTTATTCCTATTTAATATTTTATTCTTGCTCGATTCATATAAACTAGCTGATATTTAAAATTCGTGATATAGATGTGCCGGAAAATTATAAATTATTTAGGTCGAACTATTTTGTTGTTTTCATTCCCTTTTAATTTTTTATAAAAATTTATAAGAAAATTCATTCCGAAATGCGCAAACTTTTAATTATTTCGATTCTGAATAAATTAAATATCTGTTTAAAACTTTCTTCTAAATTTCACTGTTTTCACCAATATTTTAAAGTATCTACAATTATTTTTTTTTTCGAATTGTTACCTTTAGAACAAAGGTTTGAGCGTTTATTATTATTGAATCCTTTTTTTTTTTTTGTTTTGTGTTTGATTGATGCAAAATTATAATCTATTTTTAAATATCAATCCGCGAACCCGTTCACTCTAGATAAACGATAAAACTCTCTAATGTTTTCACTTTGAATGAAATAATTATTTTTAAATTTTAATAATTCACTTTTAACACCTTTTGCACTATTCACTTTTAACACTTTTAAGCACTTCACACTTTACTTTCAAAGCACTGAGTTTAAACTGTATTTATTTTCACTGTTTGATTTAATTTAACTGACTTATTAAATTTCACTGACTCTAGCACTTGTACTTTTCACAAAATTTTCCTAAGTCCCAGGGACTTACTCAAAATTTAACACTTAAAGATTTTTCACTGTAAATCCTACCAAAGACGTAGTACTGCCACGTAACAACTTTTCGAATCCTCGGCGCGACTGTCTCCTGACTGATGTGTTCCATCTTTTATACCCCTCTCAGGTTCCAAAAGACGTATCTGAATTTCTCTTGATGCTTAATTCTATCTCCTATCAACTCGTAACCTTGAACATCCCTCTCACTAATATTGATTGTACATCCATACGATCTTTTGTCGTCCGGCTTTGGGTGGCGGTTAATTTTTATCTCACGTCGCTAACTTGATAGGGTCCGAATCGGGTAAGTCTGCGTTAATCGCCCAAGCTCCCTTTGTCCTCTGTTCATACAAAATGTAGTTAAAATCTCATGATTTTGCGTTCCTTTTTTTCCTCAATTCGCGATAGGTCCGTCCCCAATAACATATATATAGATCTCAATTTTATGCATCTCGTGCGAAAATTGTTTAAATCCATGTCGAAATCTTTACTACGCATTTTTGAATTTCGATTTGTCTAAATTCTACTTAATTTTATTGTCACTTATATGAGCTTTTCCATTTCCACCCGTACTTTCTCTCTTTATGTCGCAGATTCGTATTTTCCCTTTTTCTTTGAATTTTATATTATTAGCGACGTTTTCTTCCACAAATTTCTTCTTTATTCTTATCTTATTTCTCATAACTCTATAACTACTTATTCTCCAAGTCGTATTTATTTATTTCACGGATAAATTAGAATTGTATCGCTTTTCTCCACTTGGATCATTCCTTATCTCCGTTCTTTACCCTTCCTTTTATCTTTTTCTCACTTTTCCCGATGTGTGTGGTCTCCAGGAAAATTTCATACTTCATTTATTATTAATTTATATATATTTTTCCACACTTCTGTGGGAGATATACCTAATTTGGCTCTGGGATATCTGTCACTTTTATTGCCTGACCCAATCTCCGCCCCATCCTCCATCTTTGTCATACAAGATTTCACATAAATTATATGTCTGGACACCTGTTTACGTCTCGAATTTATGTACTACAGTCGTAAATTTAATTTAATTTCAAACCTATTAATTTTAATATCTTTTGCTTTAAATAAATATTCCATAAGCTCCGCGTTAAATTTTATTGGTCTTCTAATCGTTTATTACCTTAACGTAAATAAGAATCATGTTCGAATTTCGATTGTTTATCCTTCAGAATACACATGAGATCGTCAACCTTTTATCTTGTTTCGATCCCTCTGTAATCTTGTGTAACTCTAATATCTATCTACCCTGATAATTATGTAAAATGTCTACTTTTCCTGAATCTAATCTATCGCTATATGTTTAGTTTTATGGCCTTCCTTTGGTACTCTATTATCATATTCCTAGGACCTTTGTGGTAGCTCAAAATCTCTGTATTATCACTCCGTTCAGTCGCTCCACTATTTCTAAAATGTCTATTTTAATGCGAGATTTTCATTCCCAAATTGATTTTCCAATATGTCCGCTTCATCTTAAATTGATAACGATTAGTTTCTAATGTTCCTAACACTTTCGTTTTCCTTTAGTACGATTTTTATCGAACTTGACACCCTATCTCTATCATAAATAATTGCACTATAGTTGAAAATTCTGCCAGCAACTTTCTTTCGTTTTACCCGTCCTTTTTTATACTATCACGTTTATAGTTTTTTTTCATTGCATTTTCGTGTGTGTGTTTTTCCAACATGAAAGGCCAAAAGCCCTCGATGTCAACGGTTCGCTATCACCTAAATGTCTCAGTTATTGTAAACATTTCCTAGAGTTTGTCGCCTTGAACGTCAGTGTTTATACCATAGTGCGTTCACCTCTAATTTTTGTGGGAACGGAAATGCAATTAATTATCTATTTTAATGTCGGGTCCAAGGTTCAATCCTTTGTCTGTAGTTGATGCACGCCTCTCCGTTCACTGATTGGTTATTCAAAATTTTTATAGCTCTCGTCCAGATCTAATTGGTCGACAACCTTAAATATTTGTTTTTAGGCCTAGACAGGGGGTTCCTAGTCGTTCCTAGACGATTCTAATGACCTCTGTGTTTATGCTATAGAATCTCGACATAATTCCAACTATTACAGGTGTCTACTGCAAGCAAGCTGGATCAATTCTTTCTCCGCCAGATGTCGTTAGCATGTCCGTTTTCATAAATAATTTGCATATTTTTAGCAGCTATGGTTTATCTGTTTTTCACTGTGATTTAAACCTTTCATCACATGACTCAAGTGTATGATTTACTTTCTCATTCCCTGTCTTCTTGCGACATGACATACCTGACTACTTTTTCCACCCACTTGCGCATCATATATTGCCCACCCCTTTCTCCATCTTTTCACTCTTTTAACCCTTTTTGCCTAAAATGCGTTTATAATAATAATGACTAGCCATTTAATAAATAAAGATTCGAAATTTTAAAATTGGAAATTCATATTTCATACGGCATTTATTCTGGTCTAGTAATGTGTAATTTCTATCACCTAAGAAATTCTAAAAATATAATACTATAGGATTCATATGTCTTATACTGATTTATAAATGTGGAAATTCTAACTATACAATTGTAAATGTTCTCCAAAATGCCCTGGAAAGAATCTCAGACTTGTGATGTCCCGAAAGAAACCATTCATCTGTTCTGAATGCAATTACTAATGTTATCCAAATTGACCCTGGTAATAAATTACATGTTTGCGATTCTTTCAAGGATAAAGAAACCATTTTGTCACTTCGAATGCAATCAACAATGTTCTCAAAATTTGTTTTGACAGCATCGCCATTCCATTGTAAGAATATTATGTACTAAATACACAATTTGGCTGTCCTGAAACGGGAATCCTTCCCAGTTGGACAGACAAAGGTTCATTTTGTTTTGTATTGTTTGTAATTTTTATATATATATATATATATATATAAAATAAATAAAAATAAATATACGTCTATTCAAAATTTCTGTTTTCCTGTATATTTTTTAGAGAAATATAAAAAAAACAAAAATGCACGGGTTACGGTTTATAACCTCAAAAGATTTTAATTCATTCTTATCATTATAAGTTGAATTAATGCTAGATCAATGACACCCAGTTGTTAACCCGACCCTTTCAACGATTCGGCTACAGTCCGGTCTATTTTGTGAATCATTGATAATTTGAAATGATTCAATATATTAATATAGATTTGAATAAATCTCATTTTAAAATAGGAATAGAATTTTTTTTAAAACAAATTAATAAACATACCCGAAAATTTTTTAAAATGTATATCTTCTGTATTCATATTATTGTTAACGCGCAGACCAGTGAAAAATCACGGGATATTATTATTATAGGACTAGGGAAGTTGAAAAGTATTTTACCTTTAAAAAAAAAATACATGCCAATTATTTTTTTGTTTACAAAAATAATTAGAGACACGTCCGTCCTTTCGAATGAACACCGTTAGTAAACTTAAAAAATCATCTGTCAAAAATTTTAATAATATAAATAATTATTTACACATTTCAAATATTAAAATATAGATCAAATAAAAATTAAATATTTTTTTTAATTTAAGGTTGGTACCTACTTTATCGTTTGTTTGAAAGCAAACACTCATCAATCAGATCCAATTTTGAAAATTTAAAAGCATTTTTGAGTTCATTACGCACGAATAGTTCACGTCACAGACAATCGAAATTAGTAATTTAATTTATTTATTTAAGATTGATTGCCTTGCATTTTTAGCACCTCCATATTCATAATACTCAGGGATCTTATTTCTACTTAATCTATATAAATAAAAATGTTAATGTTTGTTTGTTCAAAATCTTAAATCTCCGAAAGTTCTTCACCGATTGTTCCTGAAATTTCGACATAACGTTGCTTTCGAATGCGCGTGTTTTATATACCTATATTATATAGATGTCATTTGTGACAGGTGAAAAGGTTTATTTAAACATCGCCATCTGTTGGAACTAAAAGCAATATTTTTCTATATCTGCACAGACTGACTGAAACACAGCAACGCGTGGCGGTGAACAGCTAGTTCGTAATAAAATGAAACAATTTTGTGAGCCATTATAAAGTTTTGTATTGAAAATATTTGACATCAGAAAGAAGACGTGAGAGTGAAATACGAGAGAGATAGAAAACTGATATTGTACAAATACAGTTTTTTTGTATCACCTACAAGCATATATCTCGTGAATAAGGTGATATATTCAGAAAACCCATCCACATTTCCATTTCGACAGTGCCCTATTGTGTCTAACACAATAATAAAATCCCGATGCACGCTATTGGAGCGAACGTACTCCCGCGCCCGACAATAAAGTAGCCAGACCGCCGTAAAGCACCGCGTCGCGCCCCGAACAAATTTGAATATTCACCATTTCTCCGTGCACTTTTCTGTCGCACCAGTGAAATATACTCGGTTCGCTCGTATCGCGTTGCCTCGAATGCCTTATAAATAATATATTCTGCAGTTTCTTCGCTCTTCGAATAGCCTTGTTTGCCGGAGAGTGTAGTATACATTTGCGTGTTTATAATATTTATGTTTGAATGATTTTTGGGGTGGTTGGAAAAATAACCAACTCGAGTAATAATATATGGATATTCTTTTATTAAATGAAAAGAAAAAAAACAATATTATATGACTCATTCAATAGTTCTATTTTGACAAGGGATTTCAATATCAACTGATTTTTATTATATATTATCGCTATATATATTACGCATATTGTCGCTTATATCATAAATCAGTATAGATACCCTGTATGCGAAATTATCCATATTTAATTATAATAATATGTACTTTACTTATTTATTACTAGCTGCTCTGTACCCGGCATTGCTGGGGGTTTTCCTTAGGAGATAGACATATACCGTGGAGGACTTTTCTGTAGGCCTTTTTAAGATATACAATTCCGTAGTACATTATTTTGATGTATCTCATAAGGTTTATCCAGCGTTAGCAATATAAGTGCCCAAAAATAACATTTTTACGACTTGATTACAAAACATCGACTTTTCTATACTTTCTAAAAATATAATATGCATGTATTATATATATATATAGGGTATATCGGCACGTACCCGACAAACTTTAACCAGCTTTTCCTTAGCACATTTGGAGTAAAAAATGTTATGGGCACTTTGCTGTCCGGTAACATTTTTTTTCAATTAAAAACAAAAAATTATAAAAAAATCCACACTCCGCCACTGTCATTGGCATTGTTTCTCGTGTTCAACAGCTGTTATTAGCAAGTGTGTCAAAAAGCGTCTTCGCTCTTTCATACACACTAAATAATAATAGTTAAAAAATGAGACGAATGGTGCCATGCCATTTCGTTGTGATTGTAAAAGCGCGCCAATGTAGGTACGTACGTATATTATTCATCGAAACTCGAATAAAATATTGCCAGATTGGTTTTCAAACTGTGACAAAGGATAAAACAGTGGTGACTTGTGGTTAAAATATGAATGATAATTTTTTTATTAAAAAAAATGTTACCGGACAGCAAAGTGCACATAACATTTTTTACTCCAAATGTGCTAAGGAATAGCTGGTTAAAGTTTGTCGGGTACGTGCCGATACACCCTGTATAAACCTTCCGGAAAAAAATTTGTAAATGACAGTGAAAACCCTATCAAAATCCGTTTCGTAGTTTAGAAGAAAAAAGCGCACAAACAGACTGACGCTGATAGCGACATTATTCAATACTATTTAAAGATAAAGGTACATAATTTATTTATTTTTATTATTTGCTTATTATTATTATTTACGCTGTGATTGTGGCTTATAAGCCAACACTGGTACTTTGTAATACTTATTTAATCAGTAGAATGTTAATGTTGCCAACTTTAAACGTACCGCCCAGCTGTAATTTTAGTTTATCACCTGATTATTTTTTCGTAATGAGTTTTCTGAACTTCGTAATATTTTTATAAATTGTAACGTCTTATACCAGATAATGTGTTTATAGTTATTTATATGCAGATAGATGATTTTTTGATCGTTCCTATCAGTGGCAACTGCGGCGCACAACAGTTTAAAACGGACACCATTTTTAACTGGAACTGGAACGTAACAATTTATGGACAGACCTTATCGTTTTTCACAATTCTTCACATAATCAGTTGAAATGACATTCAAATTCAGAGCAAATTTGAGTTCATTTAACCAAATTTTATGTAAAATTAACGTACAGCACAGACAACCGAAGTTAGTACGTTTGATGATAAGGTGATCTTAGTAATGTATAAATAATTCTACTTTAAAAGCAGAGTACTGACATCTGTTGACACTTTCAAAAGTACAGAAATATTTTTGTTTGTTTTCCGTATTAATAGCTTTTCTTTCTTGTTTTTGTTTATGTTATGATTGTTTCAAGGACTTATAATAACAGCAGGTCCATTCGCATCCTCCCCTAGAACATCTGGAGCGGGAATAACAAGAGGAGAGAGAGTTTCCTAAATCAAACGTTGGCATATTATCTTGTTCGCATACATTTCTTATCCGAATCCCGGATCGCTATGACATTTTATCAATAACGTTTTTTTGTTGTTTTCCCATAGATAATAATTCCAAACCATTACAAAAACATTGTTACTAAATCAAAGAATAGATTTTTCTAAGTAACCCATTACTTTTTCAATCATAATAAATTAGGAAAATACAAATAAAACAAAATATTTCGTTCATTTTTTCTTTGTGTAAAAACGATTTTTATTATTTATCAGAATCGATGTCAGGGTGAAATCATACTGGCGTTAATCTCACGCGTGGTAGATTGTGTTAGTTTAGGTTAAAACCATATTATTCTACTAACTTCTGTACTACAAGTACGTACGTAAATTCGCTTGATCGTGCCATGTTCTCTTAAGGTGTCCCCATAGATAAAAGAAGAACTGAAGTGTGGGCGTGTTAGTGAATCAAAATTCAGACCATTATTTGCTTAAATTTCACGAAAAACTCTTTTTCACCATCATATGAAATTCATATGTCATGTTTTTCATCAGCCACGGAAAGCAAAAACATTGTATAGCCTCGCTTTCACGTTCTCGTGTTTCAACGATTCAAAAAACAAAAAATTTTGAGACCCGCCTTAAGAGAAACAGAGTACGTGTTAAATGGTCTAAAACCAAAAGGTATGAAGTCAGTGGTGACATTTCTTTCCATTTTTGTCTATATGGAAGGTATTTCTATTGTTATTCTTTGTTCTATTGGTGAGGAAAACCTTAAAATCGCTAACAGGAGGAACATATAAAAAGAACTGAGATATGACTGGACATTACTATCATTCAAATTTTCACACTCCCGAATTTTTTTGCCCCTCCCCAACTTTATTGCGCTATACTAGTGTCATTTTTTTAGGGCTTTAGTTTATAGAGGGATTTTTCCCGGACCTAATGGCACTAGTAAAAACTGGAGACGCTTGGAAGGGTCGTAATTGGGTTTTAAAATATGTTTTACGCAAATAATACATTGTTAACATTAAAGAGGTGTTGTTTTTCATTTTCTTTTTACACGGGTAATGTTATCAAAACGTAAATGCTGCCTTTTAAAAAATACTCTGTATTACATTTTTAATGTCGACACTTCTCAGTTCTACGAGAAGATGTCAGATATTAGATTTTTTTAAACTAGGGTGGCATGCAAGCAAAATTTATATATATTTTATATATGGTGTTAAGGGGCGTACTTGACTTACTTTAACCAGTGATTCCTGACATTATTACATTATACGGGGCGTTAAGGGACGTACATGACTTACTTTAACCAGTGATTACTGAAATTATTACATTATACGAGGTGTTAAGTGACGTACTTATTTACTTTAACCAACGATTCTTGACATTATTACATTGTACGGGATGTTAAGGGACGTACTTCACTTATTTTACCAGAGATTCTTGACATTATTACATTATACGGGATGTTAAAGGACTTACTTGACTTACTTTAACCAGTGATCCCTGACATTATTTGAAATAAAAAATGCAAATGAAATTTTGGAATCCGGTGACTTTTTAAATTTTCTTTTTCAAATTTGTTTTTCCAAAACCAAACAACAACAAAAAATTCTTCACAATAAAAATTAGTCACTCAGCCGAGTAACCGCACAACCCCTGTCCAATAACTAATGATTATTTATGTTTTAAGTTGAACAAAAAAAAAATTGTTTAAAAAATGTCACCGGAGACCAAAATTTCATTAATATTTGTACTCCAAATAATATCAGGAATCACTGGTTAAAGTAAGTCAAGTTCCTCCCTTAACACCCTGTATTTAGGTTCCTACTCCAAAAGTGAATGTAGTTAAAGAAGTGAATAAGATAAGATACGCTTAGATGGGTTGATATGGAGTGGACGAACGAAGAAAGGAGTGAAATGACGCAAAAGAGAGTAGTAGAAGTAATAGCCGAGTATCCTTGAGACGATGCATGAATTTGAATAAAGACAGGAGTTTGGACCAAGACAGAAAGGAAAGGGAGGAAGTTTTGAGAAGGAAAAGATATAAAGGGTGGGTAGGACACTGGTTCCGTCCCGAACATCCTCTCCCAAACCGGCCTACCACGCAATAGATGGGCAAGCGCATCCGACATCAAGTCCTGGACAAATCTCGCCCATGAACCTGGGCACCCCTGCTAATCACTTGGACCTAACTGACCGGAGCCTTTGAGACGACATTCACGGTTTGAAAATTTAGGGAGAGAAGACGAGAAGGAGATAGGGCAGGGAGAGGTTGTGTTGTACATGACACAGGCTGCGAGTGAAACATTAGGACAATCTATTTGGAGATATACTTTTTTAAATTGTCTTATAATTTGTCTTAACTAAACCTAATACGGCACTGTTGCCCCTTCTAAACCTTTCTATATTTCGTATCCTTGCTTTTCAGTCTCGCATTTCTTTCAAAAAAACTTTCCATTTATTCGCAGCCAAATGTACAGTCGCATATAGAAATAGTAGACGCCTCAAGGGTTGGATGGGAGGTATGAGGAGATGTAGCGAAGGTAAAGGGTAGGGCAGTTCTCTCCAACATTTTATCAATAATAGCAAAAATATTATAAAAAATAAACACTCAAATTTTACATTATTATTATCTATTAGCTGAAGTCCACAGTTTTTCGAAATCTAACGTAGGCTGTGACTTTCCTCTCGTTTTGAAGGTCGAGTTTGCGAAATTTCATCAAACTTGAAGTAAAACTGTAGATTTGTATATAAATCAAATCCACGCCGCTCACCCGTCAGCCCGTCCTCGACATATCACATACGCTTTTTTTTATTAATACATTTCATAAAAATACATACGAAAATATAACTATTATACCCAGGTAAAATGGTGACCATTTTTTTCTTCAAATCGAGACAATTTTTTGCGGCGAGACAGGTATAGCTAAAACCTGTTATATTATTATAATTTTGCTGTCAAGATTGATAAAGAAAGAAAAAATGCACTCTCGAATTTACAGCAGAGAAAAACCATTCTTATGTTCTGACTGCAGTTATTCAAAAATCGGTTTAAAAAAATACATTATCGTATCCACAGTGGAGAAATACAACTAATCTTATATATATTTTTTACACCCCATACAGAAAGCCATGAGGAAAATATTTTTTCTCAGGGCTTATGTCCTATTTTAGCATGCTGTGTGGAGGGTTTTTTAAGAAAAGCAATGAGAGGAAGTTCTGGAAGGTAAAGGGTATTAGAGTTGGGTATGAATCTATGGTTCAGTGTGTCCAGGAGTAACGGACATACGAATATATCCCTCCCACTGCAGCGCAAGGCGATGGGTCGAGAAACCAGTTGGAGTGGTCAAAGGGTCTGTCCAAACCAGCCTCTCCTGATCTGGCACATCACGTTGTTGGTGGGCAGGCGCAACCTGAACACACTCACCTCATGAACTCAAGAAACCCCTGCTAAACCACCAAACTTAGCGAACCTCTTGGGGTGACCTATAGCAGAGGTATTGGTTATCCAATAAATGGTTCTCGGGACCAATGGTACCCATACCCGCCTCCCAAATTAGGTATTGTTAAAATGGCTTAAAATTCATATGTAAGACTGCAAGGATTCATCCCAAATTGTGCGGCACCCTTGGATTAGCTCAGTTTCGCTGCGACATATGTATTGTTTAGCGCACATGGCCTGTTCTGTGGTTTTGCGTTATTGTGTGTCTGAGAGGGGACAAATTATTTTAGATTTTTTAGACGGAACACCTTGCATCGGTCCATAGCACACAGGTGTTCCGTGGCACACCGGTTGCGGAGCACTGTACAGAGTATAGAGCAAGAAGCCTTTATATCGTATAGAGCAGAGGTTGCGTACGAGAGGCAATATCTATCAATAGCCATCAGGGTACTTTATGGTGCTTTCTAGTCGGAATTCTACTAAGTTCCGATGTATGTTCAAGGACAACTACACTACAGGCCTTGGCGAGTGTCGAATTTTTGCATATTGAGGTGATTGTTATTGATATTCGTTGTTACTGCTCGTGTGTATTGTTTTACCGCAAGTATATTCAATAACCAGAGTGATTAGACTATTTTAAACAATGAATTTGTAGATATTGTGTAGTTGTTTTGGCTCTGGGTTGGGAGGTCGCAGGTTCAAAATCCGATAAAGTGTACAACAAAGTATTAATAATAAAGTTTAGCATTACTGAAATGCTTAAAAGATATATGTGTGTTGTGTACCCGAAGTTGGTTAGATGTTGCCTCACATTGTACTGTAAATTTTGAAATAACTAAATTCTTTCTTGAGCAGATATTCAATTTCATTAGCCTATCTGAGGCGTAGCAGTCGAAATGTACACGGGTGACATCAGTTAGGTTCTTCTTTCGTATGGTGGGGAGGTGGTCATAGGGGAACATCTAGGTCAGCGAGCCACACTAAGGCCTCAGGCGTCGCACTGTGTACCTCGTTAATCCAGTCGGGGAATGAATTAACCACATGTTCGGTGGTCTGCACCACACCGCATTCACACATAGCCGACTCTTTAAAGCCCTACCTGTGCATCCTGTGGGCACAGCGGCTATGACCGCCCTTCAATGTGGTTTCATTAGTATCACTGACTCTGAGCAGTGAAACTCTTAAGTGATAAAAGGAAACAACTTGGGATAGTCCAGAAAAAATTATTTATTATATTAATTATTATGTATTTGCCGATGTGGTTCTAACCCTTGTTTTTTCGTCCATTTTCCATAATAAAGTTGAAATATTTTATTATTATCCAGTTTCTATTGAGATTAAATATTGGATTAACAAGAATATATATCTACTTAAACTATTGGACGCCATAGGTACTATTTTTTGTCTGAAAAAAAATATTAGACTCAATATGTGGTCAGGAGTTTGCATTATTTGCTGATCGATCTTGTTCTACTTGCTGACTACAAGTGGCTGCTCAACTGACTATATTTTTGCCGACAGAAAACATTTTAGAGTCGACCAAAACCTCGACCATTAAAAAGACGGCCATTTCTAATTCGTATTTCTTTTGTTTCAGAATAAAGTTGAAGCCGACCTCTGAGGATGACTACGCAGATTTGACATGTGAAGCAAAACATGAAGCACTGCCGAGGGATCTGCCCATGAGGACAACCGTTCAATTGAGCGTTCTATGTAAGTACCACGTTTAATTTGAAAACAGAACGTCCCAACTGGATCTACGACCTGAGTTATTTTTTTTCTGGAGTCCCCCAAGGACCTGTTCTGAGACCGCTGTTGATTTTGTTGTTTATTAACAATATTGACTCGTTACTCATTATTCTTATAAATTGTTGATTTTATTGCCAATAAAGATTTGTAATAAAATCGTATATTGTTTTCCTACACGTACGCCCTGGGGATTTAATTTATTCTTTCATTATTCTTCTGCCAGATCCAACGCTCACTGCTATGCATAAGGATTATTATGAGAGCTTCATTGTGAACCGTAACTCAATCGTCTTTTGGGAGCTTTTATTAACGTCTACTATGAAGAAAATCATAACAATTTATTAGAAATAAATGGGATTAACATTTGAAATTTGTCTGGAATGTCTGGAATTTTTCTTAAAAATTGATGCCATTTTTATCTCACAAAGTCACGAAAGAGTCATTTAAAATATCTTTACGCGAGGAGCTTTTTGACTCTCGATGTGAACAGGGCATTAAGTATAATCCATCTATTTGCATGAATTAGCCTTTGCAAGCGTTGAACTATCAAAGTCACGTGCCAAGTGTTATAAAAAAAGTAAACCATTTTACGTACGTAAAGATCATTATGATATGAAAACAGTATCACTGACTCCATCACAAGCGAAACAACTACCACAAAAACAATTATAAAAAGTTAGTTAGTAATGATAATAAAATTTATTATTAAAATATCTTACATACTCGTTCAATTTTTAAAAATGAAATCCCTGAATGTTAGCCGAAACTCAAAGCTTTAAGTCTTCGGCTAGGTGTTTTTATTAACACTTTATCAAAATATCAAAAAACATATTATTGATCTTCGCTCAGTTTTCATTGGTGAAAGCGTCGTAAATCATTCTCAAAATTTACTCTTTAGTTAAACACAATTATGCCACGTCACCATTCTAACACCCAATCAGCTTGTATGTGCCACAAGAAGTATAAAAATAAACAAGCAATATGGTTTACCGTGTCTATTTGATTTAGAAAAATGCAACGGTGTTGAACTGTGGGTTGTTTCAACTCGTTAGTCGAAAGTACAACATGTTTTTTATACCTGTTATTAGGTACTGTTTGACTTAAGTCAAGTTTTTCAAACTTCTTTCAAATTTCTTCTCTTATAAGAATGAGAGTGGGTCAAGTAGATCTTATCAAAGGAAGAGTATTTCAGTTAAAATAAATCTTTTACTCATCTGTGAAGCACTGAACTTGTTTTTCAATGTTTTTTACAGGTCAAGAAGATCAGATAATGTTTGTGACTCTGTAGGTTTTTTCTGGTTTGCCAGTAGATACAAATCTATATAAATAAAAATGCAAATGTTCGTTTGTTTAAAATCTTTTATCTCCGAAAGTTCTTCACCGATTGCTTTTAATTTATTATTTATTGAGTTAGTTTATACAACATTTGAATATAAACTAATGTAAACAAGATAATATTTCATTTTTTAACTTTAAATATTTTTACAATAAACATAACATTTATTTTTAAATACATTCATTCTTCAGACTTTCAGGCATTTCATCATACATCTTTAGTCCTTTGGCAGTTCTGTGATTTTGATTTCTTCATATGTGGCAATCTAATTCTATTTACATTTCTTGTTTCGTAATTATGAACATCTCTATTAAAAACAATTTCTTCCTTAAAATATTTTGGCATTTGGTGGTTCATGACTTTATGCACAAAAATTAACACATTAAATAACAGTCTCTTTTTGACACAACATTGCATTCGAATATGCGTGTTTTTATGTACTTTTATCATATAGATGTCAACGATGACAGGTAAAAACTTGTTTTTTTTTTTTAAACAGCGTAATCTGTTGGAAAAACATGATTCACAGCAAAAATAGTTTTGTTGTGAGGCTGAAGGTGGTGGGGACGGGAAGCAGATGGGGAAGAGAAAGGTGGGGAAGGACCAGTTTTTGTTGGAAAATGCAACTGAATTTACGCTAGGGTGGGTTCTTTCTCCAAGTACTTTTAGCTAACGTTTGTGTTGATCAGAATGCATGTACGATAGGGTTGATTGTTTCTACATGCACTTATTAGCCACTGTTTCTGCTGTAAAAACGTAACTGATTGAATGTACGTTAAGGTTGATTGTTTCTCCAAGCACTTATTAGTTAATGTATGTGTAGAACATAATGAATATACTTTAGGGTGAATTGATTCTCCAAGCACGTATTAGCTACTGGATGTCTCAGAAATAATCATCTAAACGAATGTACATTAAGGTGCCTTGTTTCTCCAAGTAGTTATTATTTTTTTTTAGAGAAATACAATTGAATGAATGTACGTTAGGATGGTTTATTTCTCCAAGCATTGGTGTCGGATTGGTTTTTCAGGATTTTGCAACAAGCAGTTGAAATACCGGCCCTTAGAAAACTGCAACTGAATGTACATTAGGGTGGCTTGTTTCTTCAAGCAGTAGTTATTACTGTTTATCTTAGAAAAATGCAGCTGTATGTGCGCCAGGGTGGCTTGATTGTTTGCCATCCACCGGGGTGAGCTCTGCCCAAATTGCACCATAACCGAGGTCACGCGCGCAAACAGTTCGTGACTTTGAAACTAACGGCGAGATCGATGCGAATTACTTGGCCCTGCCTTTGACTAAAAACAGGCTTCTAAACTTCTAAAATATTTAATCTTTTGAAAACCTGTGTTTTGGTCGAGCAATTAGAGTTGAAGAACACAAACTTAGGGTTGTGTGTATGTACACAACACCGACAATTGTGTGAACTAGTTTTCTTACGTCTTCTTAAGGCGATGCCATACGTAGTAATGCATTGGTAATTGTTTTTGGTTTGAAAATTTGGTCACCTAGAAGTGTTTCAGATGCTTTAATTAAATACTGCGAGTAGAATACATCTTGGCCTTTGAAATAATCGAGTATTTTTTTAGATAAGTCTTTTCATAAGCCCAGAAAAAAATAATGTAAAGTCCTATGAAAACTGCTTTAAAGTTCAAAATCTCCTACTTACGAACCCATTTTCGGTTATGATTTTATTGTATAATGTGGCAAATTAAGTTATTTATAAAATGATCGGAAAAAATTTAAATATTTATGGCTGAACATCCACAAAATAAAATAAAAGGCACTTTTTGGTCATGTTTTTTTCTTGCATAAATCAAAACAGGCGTATGGTGTTAAGCGGGAATTTAAACCTTATCGCCATCTACGTCAGAGTTGTTATTGATAGCGGCTGTATTGTAATATATTTAAAATATTACACGACGTAGTGCATCGCCTTAATGTTATTAGCGAGAAAAGGACAACAAGTGCGAGAGATTTTAAAATTCGAGTAGGTTCGTAATTTAAAAAAAAATCGAAATATTGTTTTCAATTTTTATTATATTTTTCTTTGACGAACGTCGTCATTGACATCGTTGATTTTTGCTTTTCACGATGTCTTAAAATATTATAATTAAAATAAATAGAAATTTATTTTTATTTTTTAATGATAAACTAATGTTTATAAGATAAGTTTTTTATGCATAGCACAAAGGATAACGTATTATTATAAGCCATACTTATTTGCCAATAATAACTTATATTTGATATTTCAGGCGAGTAATTATTGCATGTAATAGAAAAAAGTCATTTATCTTTTTTACTTCTACCATCATGTAGAATCACTTCCCGAAGTCAGTGCACTTTACCCTCGGACACCCTGTATATAAAAATTCAACCTGCGTATGTTTGTCATCGCAAAACTCTAAAAGTAGTCCACCGATATCGCAGAAAATTTCAAGATTTGTTCTTATTAATGCCAGAAGTGTTTAGAATGCCAAGGTTTGAATGTTAGAAGTCGGGGTCGCCCGAGAAAGAGATTATCAATATCTTTGCTTATTTCTAATACTCATTACATTTTTACATTTTTCTAAAAATATTTTATGACTTATCCAGATATATTTTCTTTTATTCACTGCCTGGTTGCCTTTGTACGGTAAACAATCAGACATATTTTGCAATTTAAAACTTTTTTTATAGGCCTGATACTAATCTATATACTAAAAAATATAAAAATCATTCTCAAAACAATGCACGAATATTTCAAAGGCCAAGATATATTCTACTGGCAGTATTTATTTAAAGCTATATATATAATATTTCTAAACTATCAAATTTCCAAACCAAAAATATATGATTTTGCATTACTTTGCAGTGCATCGCCTTAATATAAAGATTTTCACGTCCCCTACTTTGACAATCTTGATCTTCAAGCTGTGGTAACTCGGAATATAGAGACCGTGGTACATAACCTAGATGTAAGAACTCAGAACACATATGCCACAAGTCAGGGCAGTTCGAATGCCCAGGACGCTGCAGTCATTTGAACCTCACCGACAGTACACACGGGGTTTTGCAGTTAAACCAAACGGCAGAGCACTGCGTCCAGTAGTTGAGTTCATAGAGTCAATTGCTTTGGTTAGAAGCACTTATTTTCAAATATATAATAGCTGACGTGTACCTGGAATCGATCGACTTTTCTCTACTTTCAATAAATTATATTATATATTGTTATATCTGTCTTACTTTGCAGATTTAAGGGTTGGTAACTCTTTGTTGAAAAGTAAAAGGTTCTACTTCTAATTGTGTTTATTTACTATACAAATAATAGGTCTGCATTTAGCTACACTGTTCATTGCCCGAGGGTTGGTAAATCTCTGGTTCGAGAGGCTTGTTCCCTGTCAATCTCATCTCACAAGTAATTGTTACACTCTAGCGACATCTGTCGGACTCTGGAGTAAGCTTTATGACTAGCGCCATCTATCGCTTAAATATTCAACTTATTACCAAACATCACATATAATTTCCAAAGAAATTCTGTAAATGACAGTGAAAATACTATCAAGCTCCGTTGAATACTAACGTATTTAGAAGAACTATACTCACAAACAGACAGATTCGGATAGTGACTTTGTTTTATACTATTTAGTAATGCCAATGTATTGTCACGGTTAGGAATTTACTATAAGTTTATCAGGAAATGGCCTATAATCTCGTTTTTAGTTCATTATGATCTGGTATGTTACGGGATATTTCCGAACATTCCACAACATTCCGGAATGTTATGGAATGTTGTCGAATGCTCTCGAATGTTCTGGACTGTTTTAGAAATTTTTAGAGGGCGAAATTTCCAGCCCTTCAACGGCACAACTTTAAAAGCACGCCCTTCAGGTAAAAACGGGAACCTTCTTCATGGATGGGGGATAGAGGGCTACCACACAATATAACTCCCTTGATCGTACCGGGACTCGTTTCTGAGTTTAGCGGCACGCACATTGTACACTTTTTTTATAATAAATATATATTGATTATATTTTAAAGTGAGAAACTTTCCAAGGGTAAAATTAGAACGAATGCTTTATAATTAGATCCCTGAGGCGTGTTTCTACTAAAACCATATATGATCGTGTGAGAAATGTGTGTTATTTTGTGCAATCCACAATGAAGTGATGGTAATTACCCTGATGTATGGCAGTGAGGGGTGGAGTTGGCAGAGGAAGGATGAAAGAAGACTGAATGCTGTAGAAATGAGATACCTGAGGCGTACGTGTGGTAAAACCATGTATGATCCTGTGACAAATGTGAATATTCGCATTGAATGCAAGGTTGATGTAAGCGTCATGAGTTAGATTAAGCAAGAGACCCTTATATGGTTAGGGCATGACCAGCGAATGAACGAAGAAAGGAGAGTATAAATATGACGTGAATCTGAAAGATGGAATAAGTCGGGTACGCTCGATGAAGATTAACGATGGCGCGATAAAGTGAACCGAATAATTGAGTCGGGCTATGTCAAGAGTCAGCAAAACTGATGAGTATATCCACAGAGAGAAATCGATTCTTGCACTTACGATAAATAACAGGCCTTATTAATAAAACACGACAAAATATTATTTTAAAGCCTTACTTTGAATTTTTGGATTATGCTGGCTGATTTTATACATATCTCGAAGAGAGTTATAGAGTGTGTAGGCAATATAGTTGAGAGATTTATATCATATTTCGTAATGTGTGAAGAGGAATGCTGATTTTATTGTTATTCCGAGTATTGTGGTTGTGGATGTCTTGATTGTAAAGTAGCTTGAATTGTCTAGTATATATTTAAACAAAACTTAATGCTTCTAACTTATATTCTATTATCTTTGGCTTCTACGCTATGATATTGTTTTTTTTTCAAGATGGGATGGTATATTCTTCTGTTCCGAAACGGCAAGTTAAAAGCCTGAAACATGACCCCATTGAAGGCACTTTAGGGAAGGAAAAAACCCATTTCCAAGACCCCCCATTATGTGAGATAATTTCATCACGGAATTCTACTAAATTAGCCAGTACCTACGAGTACACCAACAGAGTGATTCAAAAATAAACTTTTAGCTAAATTATTTTTACGGAGCATAGCGAATTCCTGTTTTAAATCGACCCTTTGGCATTTCATCTGCCTTTAAATTCATTTGTTACGTTCCGGTTCAAGATGGTGGCCACCTTTTATTCCGCTAGAGTTCGCATGATCGTGGTTTCCACTACGAGCTGTCTTAAATATTAAAATATGAACCTAATACAGTAATAAATGTCTTTTCAAACATAAAAAAAAATTGGTTTGGCTGGCGATTGAACGTTCCTTCCTAGAACCGGAGTCAGCAGCGCTACCGACCTTGCCAAATGCCGATCGTGTAGAACCGACTTTTATTTCGTGTATTAACTGCTATAATATCGTCCGATTTCACATAAATGCTTATATGTCCGCGTGTGTGTACGCGATTGCCACCAAAAGTAGATAGAATGCATAGTTAACAACAACGAGTGTACCTGCTGAGTGTCAGCACGATCGGATGTCAGGAAGTAGGTTGATTTCCGTTTTCAATTACATTCATTCATCATGAAAACAAAAGTGAAATTTCAATAGATTTATTTAAAAAGGATATGACCGAGATGGTGACATTTATTTGTATAAATTGTGTAATTTTTTTTATTTTTTTATTAACCAATATACATATAATACATAATATATAATATTAGTGGTAACAATACCTCCCTAATTGAGAAATTCTCGTGTTTAGGGAGGGAGCACTATCAAATTGACAGTACTATACATACTTATCAGTTGTTACAATTTGGATGCATGAAGGACTACTTTTTTATACTTAATGAAAATATAAGTAGCAATTTTTTTTTTTTTTGTAAATAATGAAATTTTTTTTATATATAATGAAAAATATAAGATGGCATTTGTTTTGTACATAATGGAAATATAGGTTGGCACATCGTAACACATACTTAGAAATTATCTAATAGTAAAATGTTTTTTGAGTTTTTGTTTAAAAATTTCATAATTCCTCTCGGATTGTATTTCTATAGGGAGTTCGTTAAAGCATTTTATTGCCGAGTATGTGTAATGATGTTGGGCTGTTGTAGTATTAAGTTTAGGGATTATTATTTGTCCTAAGGTTCTCGGTCTGGTGCTGAATGACTTTATTGTTAGTTTGTCTTTATGGATTTGTAGCAATGCGTTTTTTTGATAAATTTTATTTATTGGTAATACTTTGAATTCATCGAATAATTTTTGAGTTGAATAGTCTAATTGTTTCTTTAGAATTATTTTGATGAGTCTTCTATGTACTATTTCAAGTGGGGTTAAGTTGGTTTTATACGCTCCTCTCCATCCTATTATTCCGTATTGCAGAACTGATTGGGCTAATGCATAGTAAACCTTTAGTAGCAAAGATTTATGTAATATATTTCTTAGTTTGAGGAATACGTAATAAAGTTTACGTATTCTATTTACAGTTTGCGCAATTTGTTCTGTCCATTTAATATTTTGGTCTATAATTATGCCTAAATATTTAATATTACTTTTTTTTTGAGATTTTTGTGCATTTAGGTGAATTGCAGTTGTCAGTATAATTATTACAAGAGTTATGGATAGTTATATTGGAATTTATTGTTGGGTGCATTTTGTCTGATAATGTGAAAGTCATGAAATAGGTTTTGTCAGAGTTTAAGGAGAGATAGTTGTCATCCAACCATTTTTTTAAGTTGTTTATTTCTATATTCGCAGTTTGATAGGCTTCTTCCCAAGTTTTTTTTTTCTATGATTAAAACTGTGTCGTCGGCGAAAGATATGATTTTTCCATTTTTTGGTACTGTAAGCATTTCATTCACATAAATGATAAACAATATTGGGCCTAGAACTGTTCCTTGAGGAATTCCAAATTCGGAATAGGTGGGTTCATTCAATATATTGTTAATTTTTACGTGTTGGTGTCTTTTATGAAGATAACTTTTAAACCATTCTTTAACTGTTTCTTGAATTCCAATATTTTCTAATTTTTTTATTAGCTTCTTGTGGCTTATACTGTCAAAGGCTTTTCTTAGATCGATGAATATACTTCAACATTTATTTCCCGAGTCAAGAGCATTATATATTATAGAGGTTATTTTTGCGATTGCATCTTGCGTACCTAAATTTTCTCTGAAGCCGAATTGGTTATCATTAATAATTTTATTTGAAGTGATATGTTTAGTTAGTTGTGACTTTACGACTTTTTCAAATTTTTTTGCTACGTTAGATACAATAGATATGGGACGGTAGTTCGAGACGTCAGATGTAATTCCTGATTTGAAGATCGGGGTTATTATTGTATTTTTATATATTTTTGGGTAGATTCCTTGCTGTATGCTGTTATTAATGATATGTGCAATTGGTTTTGATATTAATTGTCTCATTTGTTTTAATACATTTACTGTGATATTATCAAAACCAGGGCTCGCTGATATTAATTGTCTCATTTGTTTTAATACATTTACTGTGATATTATCAAAACCAGGGCTCGCTGACACTCGTAGGTTCATTATAATTTTTTCTATTTCTATTTGGGTGCATTTTTCAAATTTTTCGAAAATATTTTGGCAAGTTTGTGTGGATGTATTGGTAGTATTTTTAGGTTGGAACGAGTCGATTTTTTTGGCTAGTTTCTCTCCGACTTTAGCGAAGTAGTTGTTGAAAATATATGCAATTTTAGTTGGTTCTTTTATTGAGTCTATTGTTTCGTTGTCATAAGTTATTTTATTTATTTGTTTATTTTTATTACCGTTACCGATAATGTTGTTAATTGTAGCCCAGACTTTTTTGTTATCTTTACCACTATCTTCAATTTTTACCTTGAAGTAATTTTCTTTTGTTTTTTTAATTAAATTTGTAAGATTGTTTCTGTATTTTTTATATAATTCTAATAAAGTTAAGTCATTAGAAGATTGTTTCTGTATTTTTTATATAATTCTAATAAAGTTAAGTCATTAGGTTGTTTTTGGGTTTGATAAAATAGTTTTTCTTTATTCCTAATTGAGGTAACTATTCCATGGGTGATCCAGGGCTTAATTTTTCTATGTTTTGATTTAGGTTTAACGTTTTTATGTATAGTTGCATTTATTATGTGTTCGCGAAGTGTAATTCCTTATTTATTTGGGCGCGAGGTCAACCGTTCACAATATTTGTATATTTACACGTTTATGCGTTACATATCCAAGAGTTAAGAAACTCTCGCAAACAGAGCCAAACCACACAGACTTAAGATTGTGTGTATTGGTGCAAATATATACAATTTCGAAAAAGGCTTTTTATTAATGGCGAGTTAAATATTAATTTTTATAAATCAATTAAATTATATTAAAACGGTAAACTCTGGCGTTATAAAATTAGCACATATTTTTCGTCCCAGAAACCGTGTGAACACAGTAAACTTTTTAACCCGTAATGTCATTCCCATCATTCAACTACGTATATGTAGTTTTTTTTAACCAGTTTAACTTGTCAAAACGACAATTTTTTTCAATAAGAAAAAAATGACATAAAGAAGTTAATCCTAGATTCAAGTAGTATAGTTTTATGAAAAAATATTTTTTAATAGAAAAACATAAGAACCGAAATTATCATTTTAACAATAAAATAAATATATTTGAGTTAGTGATAAATACGTGAATTTAAAAAATAGTTCAAGCGACTTTAAGGGCCAGTTTCACAGAATTTGAACAATTCGTCAAATTAATTTCAAAGTTCAATTTGAAGTTATGTGAAAGTTCTATTCAAGTTTTGTTATTATTTCATCATGTCCAGTTATCATGCCCATAACTGACATATTAAAAGAACCTTCGCATACTTCACTTACTTCGCATTATAATGCTACGTATACATACGCGAGCCGAACTGCCGAACTAAACCTAAACTTATGGGAAAGGAACGAAGCAAACGCGAAACGCCGCTTGCAGTTCCTCCGTTCTTTTCCCGGAATTCGTGGCGTTTCGGTTCGCAAATGTATACGCACCATTATCTAACTACTACAAAGTGTTTTAAAATCAAATGTATTTTCTGTATATTTATTATTTAAGTGTGAATCCATTCTCGAAACCCCCAGTACACTACACTGGGTCATTCAATTCCTTATCTACAACCGGGTTTGATTTATAGTGATAGTTTTAAAGTGTCGGTCCCGCTACTCCACTGGGCATTTCAACTAACTCACTGGGCCATTATTTTATCTGCTTAATGTGGAACAAATACTACTTCTCTGAACCTTTTTAGTTTTAGGAATTTTATGAATTTATCCCCTTTTTCTTGCCGCCCTTTCAAAATGCGATTGGAAAAAACCGATCAGAAGTGGACACGGATTGTTTGATAAGAGACGTTTGAATTGGTTATTGTGTTCTTTATTGTTAAACTATTTTATTTGTTTTACTTTATGTGACGTCACGGATCTAATTGCATGCTTATACGCTTATTTTTATAGCGCCATTTTTATAAATGCGCTTAAAGTAGCAATTCATAATAGTTTTAAAATAATTCTTTTTTAATAGGTGAGAACACAAGATACTCGTTTCGATACTGGCTGGCAGTCTCTCGCTAGGGCAATTCTGAGAGTATTTTGCACTCTGGTACTATTCGTTTCAATTTAATGTTAGTGTTAAGAATTTAACTATTCTTATTTTGTGATTACCGCACAAGAGTCCCAACAGCTCGGTACCAGTGGGACTATAAGATCCCCAATATCTATGTAGGTTGTGCAGAAAGAGGTGGAAAAGGGATAGGAGATGAGAATGTGTAAGGTTGAGAAGTGGCTGATCTTTCAGAGCTTGTTACTAAACACGGTTAAAACCATTTCAAGCAATCAATAGTGTAGATTATGGTTTTTCCCTAGGGCGATGCTGAAAGTATCTGGCACACTGCCACATAATGATCAGAGATGTGCTTTATTTCAAATAAATCCATTTCATATGGAAATGCAAAATGCAAAATGGGTATTTTTCATTTTGCATTTTAAATGCTTTTCTAAAAACCATTTTGCATTTTGCATTTTAAATGCTTTTCTCAATGCATTTTCCATTTTAAATGCTTTTTTGCAACATTCTTCCTACTATCTCTACTCATCTTTTTTTCATAAGCCCCAAATATCAGTCGGTCCTCAACCTCGCTAGACAATTTACATTTGTCAAGTTGCTCCCTGGCAGGAGCCCTGGCAATTGAGTGATACCATTACAAAAAATAGTGATTCAAATACTGAACATGGGGCCATGACGCTGTAATGTTAAATGTTAGATAGCAGTTTCTATGTTTTTACGTTGGCAACATTAGTCCCGCGCAAATTTTTGTGGTTTCATAATCTGTAGTCGTGGTGTTTTTGGATTTACCATCATGTAATATGTTTGTTCTACATTGATGTCCATTATTAAATGACAAAATTGTTTAAAAATTCTATAATTATTTTAATTGTTTGACCTGAGAAACCATTTTGCATTTTCAATGCATTTTGAAAATAGGTATTTTGCATTTTGCATTTGAAATGCTTTTTTAAAAACCATTTTGCATTTTCAAATGGAAAAGTTTTGACCCATTTCCATTTTGCATTTCAAATGGTTTTGGGTACCCATTTTGCACATCTCTGATAATGATACAACAAATTAGTTGAAATTTTTATTTTATTTAGTAAAAGATTATACATTTATATACATTATTTAAGAAATGTTTTGACTGCCCAACTAGGAGGATTCCCGTTTTAGGACAGTCAAATTAGGATGAGTATTAACATTTTGATAAGTTGTTTGATAAGTATAGTATTAAAATAATAATTTATTTATTTGTTAAGACACACACAGTACAATAAGATACAGTTAGATATTTGTAGTTATTACATAGTTGTAGTGCCTATTACGTATGTCCATAAAATATCATTACGTAATTTCGCCTGAGATTGTTATAAAAGGAAGGAAGTGTGTGGATAGATAATAATAAATGAATTGAAAACAAGAATTATAATAAGCTCACGAATTGTAATTGACTGTTAATACATAGGAGTTTTGAAAAATGATGTGAAAATATTTTTGAAATATGTCATGCTAAGAAATTTAATAAGTTTGTTTTGTATGTTAGAAAGGAATCATGAAAGATGTCTTAATGTAGTAATTTTTCGTAATGGGTGTATGTTGTGATTGCGCGAGTAATTACTGAGTTGTTTGCTGCATTGGTATTGTTGGCTTCAATATGAAATAGTGTAGTGTGTCTGGTACGCCTCGTTGGAACATTTAAACCAATGACGGATAGCAATTCGGGACTATCTATTTTATTATTTAGCAGATTATGTAGAAACAACAGGTCCGACAATATACGAAAAAATAAAAATGAAATAATAGGTATTTGTACTTTTAACTGGTGCCTAAGCCTACTAACATATTTTGTATAAATATGAATAACAAAGAGAAGAAATAGAATAAAATAAAATATCCAATTAAACATAAGATTAACTGCTGCTTGGGTAGCATTCTAATTTAAAAGTACTAGGTAGGTACATATATATATACACATAATGATAAAGATTAGAACATAAAGGTATCTTTTACATGTTTTTTTTTTGTTGGAGTATTTGTTATTGTTTTTGGTTTGTGTTTGATTTCATTTTTTGTCTAGTAAAAGTTCACTCTCCTTTCTACCTAATTGATGAAATCTTCATATTTCATTAATATAATATTATATATAAGAAACGCCTAGAATATTTAAAATTAGAAATATTAAGGTCGGGTTGTTTCACAGAAATTAAAATTTCAATTTAAATCCATTATCATCAAATGACTATTCAGCGCCATTTTTTAAAGATTTTTTTTAACCAATTTGATCAGCAGAAGAGGACAACTCATGTTGTTAAGCTTGTCAGCTTATGTGATTATATTTTATTTGACAGAAAGCTTAAACGCACCTATAATTGACGTTGAACGGGGACTTTTCAACTATAAAAAAAAATCAAAATGACGCTGAGTGGCCATTTGATGACTTTGTTACGTGTAAATTTCTGCCAAATAACTGGGCCTTAATAAATATTATATAAATTCGAGATAAAAATTACATCAAACTTCCTTTCAAAATTATATATAACCATGTGGAATCTTCCACTACGGCTACGATCAAAATCAAAATCAATATCAATCACTGTCTACTAAGAAACCTTGAAACTTTCCACATTCCTTTCGAAAGAACCAACTAAACCTTCTCCCAACCTCGTTATTATGCGAATGTGTCAACTAAGTACGATTGTGGACACATTTAGCGAAAGCCTCCAGAACTTTCTCGAATCTCTTGTCTTCACTTGACCCAAACGTTGTTGTCCGTTATTTTTGTTGTTGTTGTTGTTGAATTACATACTTACAGCCTTACTAAAGAAAAACCACTTCACATTCGTAAAACGGTGTTTTTCTTATACATTGTATAAAGACTGTAAAAGTTTCGTTACGAGTTGGTGCTAAAATAATATATATTTAACTGAGCTCCGAAAGAATTGGCAACGTTAGAATTTTTGGAGACTGACATGTGAAATTCCGGTTTTGAAAAAGCTATTACGGACACGTTATACTTTAATTGACTGTATTCTATGAAAGTGATGATTTGTCTAACACAAATGTTTTATGTATGTGTTGGTAAATGTAAATTACATTGCGCTAACAATGAATTAAAACACTCATTTTTGTTATTTTACTCGTTGGGAATTATTATCGCACGAACGAGATTAAAAATGAGGTGACAATTTTCTTGCAAATTCCCCAAATAAATCATTATGTTTTATATTTTTTTATATTTTAAATTATTCCAATTTATAAATATCAAAGTCTATTTCGAATACAAAAATCTAAAAGGTTTTTTTGTCCAGTTTCTTAAAATGGTATTTGTTTTTACAACATCTTCAAAAAGTAGAAATATATAGCATATTTAAAATGCCTTGGAAATATTCTGAAATTCGATGAGAAATTTCAAGTTTATACAACAGATAAACAACCCGCTTTGGCTGTTTAAACAATGTATATATCTTTTCTTCAACTATTTTATGTCTGTTTCTGTATTTGTAATGTTTTCACATACACGGTCGTTTATCAATTGAATAAAAATTTCACCACGTTTTTTTAGTAAGACCGTTATTGTTTTATTCCTACGTATTGTTATACACCTCTATCTGATAGTTGATATTTATTATTTTTATTTTTGTCTGTTGTGTATACGTTATCGAAGAAGGCAATCACTCTGAAGCTAACATTATATGTACTGGATCTGAATAACCCGTATACTAAATTTGGGTTTTGACTATAAAGATGTTTTTTGTTATTTGTTTTGGGGTGTTATGCCGTGTTTCGCTAACTCCTTCTTTAGCCAACGTTTCGGACAGCATTGCAGTGTCCATCATCAGGGCAGATGTGTTATTTTGAAAATAAAATAACACATCTGCCCTGATGATGGACACTATGCTGTCCGAAACGTTGGCTAAAGGAGTTAGCGAAACACAGCATAACGCCCCAAAAACAAATAACAAAAATACTTTTGGCCGTGAAAATCTTAAATCATATAAAGATGTTGTTGATATATTCAACACATCATTCACCAAATATAAACAAGTTCTTACCCAATTTATTTCAGAAAGAAGAATATCAAATATAATATAATTTAACTATAGAAACAGCGTAGCTCTGTTTATCTTAACAAAGTTTTGTAATTTTCCTAGTATTATATTTTTCTATCTTGCTTGGTGGAGTGTCTAGTTTCCACTTTATTTCGTTTTCACATTGTTTTTGTTTAAGAGATTGTGTTTTATTATATATAAAATCTTATATTTTCTTTTTGATTTTGTTTTTATTTTATTTTGTTGTTTATTCAGATGTTCTTTGTAAAAAAATAAGAAAATAACATGTAAAAGCCCAGCCGATGTTCTTTGTAAAAAAATAAGAAAATAACATGTAAAAGCCCAGCCGATGTTCTTTGTAAAAAAATAAGAAAATAACATGTAAAAGCCCAGCCGATGTTCTTTGTAAAAAAATAAGTAAATAACATGTAAAAGCCCAGCCGGGCGTGAATTGATAAATAAAAAAATAACGTTTGGAAGCAGTTGAGTATTTTGTGTGGTATACTTAAAAAAAAAAATCTCATCACTTTCAAAGTAAATGTCAGGCATTTATTTATCTGATCACAATTTAAAACCATTATCCGTTAAAAAAATATTCTAAATCATACCCGACCAATTTTAAACCGAGTGACGAAAAATCAGCAAAACGTTTCAACATCCTTTAAATATTCGCACAATTTTAAATTCAACAACACTTAATTTGTGAAAATATTGCCGCAATATTGTCGTTTCCCGATATTATTGCTCGACGGACCGAAATATTGCCCCATTATTTGAAATTGTACAAATTGTGCCCATTCGTACTTCTCCAACGCAGATCGCACTCCCATATATAAACAGCTATATCTGAAAAATCAAACATTTTGATAGAACACCCAACACAAATGCCACATATCAAATTAACATGTATAAAAAACAAACCTAAACTAATAGAATGGTAGATACTTTCAGTATCGCCCTGATGATAGAACAGAAATCGTAACGTTGCTTGTTACGAGGAAGCTACAAGCCAACCATGTGTATCTTCTTGGTATATCTTATATTGTAGGTAATAGGCTTTAAAATCGCTTGACAAACGGAGTCTAGAAACGTTCGATTTCAAGCACAAAACTGGTTTTTATTTATTTTTTAAATAATTTTATAAGAAAGCAAAAAAATTAATCAAGTGAAACTGTCACAGATAATCTTAGCTATAATACTGTATTTTTTTAAAGTTGTTTCTTTTACGCTTTCATACATTTCTATTGAAAACAAATATTTTTAGTAGTTTACATTTATATTTTTTTTGAGTTATTTACTGTTTATTTGTATTCTACTCAAGCGAAAAGATAGGAAAACCTTCACTTTATCTAAAGTATATTTTTTGGTATTCATAATTTACACCAATTCGTTATAAAGATTAATCAAAATGGTGATTGAGCATTAAGCTTCGCCTTAACAGTGTTTATTGACTTTCAATCGCCTTCCCCTCTCCACCACCACATCTCAATTGGTGATTCCATAGTCCCATTCTTTCCAGGGGTTAGGAGGAATTGGAACTTTTGTAATGTATTCAAATAAAAAAGGAAAAAAAATACTCATTTTTTCACTTCGTGCAATGTCGCTGCGGCAGTGCGATATCGTATGAAAGGGACGCAAACAGTTTGTGTTTCGCCGTTGTGTATTTCGTTAAAAGAATCTTTTTGAATATAATAGCACCAATTTGTTTCCACGGGAGCAAATCCCAGAGGGGGTGATAAAATCCACCCACCCCTTAAAAAAATGCCTCCCAAAAAACTCCATTATTTATTATAATTATCTGGTACACACTCGAAAACATTTTTCGGCGCAAAAAAATATATGTAAAAAAGTTATGAAGCTATTTTTGTAATGGGTGCTCTACTCTCTCGATGAGTGTATTTGTCACGCTTGTGTCGTGTGCTGCGCTCCGTCCCGTGTCGGATTTTTATGATAGTGTCTAGGACGCGAGGAGAATTATCACCGAAAAGGGGGTAATGGTTTGGAGGGTTTGTGGTAATGGTGAACGCAGCCAGTGCACAACTAATCAACAAAGCAACAGCTGCGCGATAGATACTAAAGAAAGTCACTGAATGTCTTGGTTTTTTAAAATAGTATAACAGACACTGCCTATCAGTCCACTTCCACAGTCCATACACTTATTCCATGATCTGCCTCTGAGTAGCTTCCATTGGAGAACCCATTTGTGGTTAAAATCTGGCATTCTTTGGGCTTTAAGAATCAAGTTATTTAAGAAATTCCCCATATCCAATGTTATTCTATGTAACAACAGAATGGTTTTCCACACCGGCATGACCATTGGCAAGTTAGTCCTGCAGGCGGGGAGTCAAAAAAGTCCATGTTGTCGGTAATGGAGATAACCATAATGAACATAGAAATGAATGCTCTTCATGATAGTGGAATTATCGAACCATCCACGAATCAGTCTGAAGAAATTTGATACAATGTTAACATTCCTCCTGACTCCTAGATGGTTCATTCCGAGCATACCCAAAAGAAAGTCGGTAGGATAGATCCAAGGATAGTAGCTATTCTCCTTCAGGTACCTCGAAATATCAGAAATTTAGTCTGAATATTCTCCAAAATAAGTGAATACTTGTGTTACTGATTATTGACGAATGTTTGGTAGTTTTGTATAGCCTTTCCGCAAACACAGTTTTCTGGGATATCCCCAAAGATTTTTCTTTTTCTTCAACGATTAAATACCATTTGAGTGATATCTCACCGCAGTTAATCCAAGAATTCCATAACTCATGTTCACATATTTCCAAAATCGGTAAATGAGAAGAAACTACTTAGTTCTCTTTCAAGAACTATCAAAGATAGCCAGATTTTGCATATCGGCGTAAACGACCAATTAGTTTTATAACCGTTGTACATGTCTCTAATAATCTCTGCCTAATCGAATACATCTCATTAGTTTTGTCTCCATCTTACAAAATTCATATTAATACCAACGAACAAATACAATAAAAAAATCAACGTTTCATAAAATGTTAATTTAATATCCCGCTAGAATATACAAATTATCCTTTTCTATATAGTTTGAAAATTCACACATTAGAAGACAGACGCAAAATAAATTATTTAAAATACTAAACTCTAAATTAGACTGTTCCGAACTCCTACAAAACTTTCACATACCCACAAGAACTACACGACACAATAATCTATTCCACCGTAGAATCGCGAGATTTCACACTATGGGAAATCAATATTTAGGTGATATTGGTATGTTTAATGTTAATTTGTAGGAGTTCGGAATTAACATTAAACATACCAATATCACCTAAATATTGATATTGGTATGTTTAATGTTAATTTGTAGGAGTTCGGAATTAACATTAAACATTCCAATATCACCTAAATATTGATATTGGTATGTTTAATGTTAATTTGTAGGAGTTCGGAATTAATATTAAACCTACCAATATCACCTAAATATTGGTTGGTATGTTTAATGTTAATTTGGTGAATTTTGTGGATCATATTAAAAACCCATTCCAACCCTATTCTTGAACCTTTGGTTATCACTTTGTAAACCCATCTGATCACTATATTCTTAATATTTTTGTTTTGTATTTTTATTTCATGTATGTATTTTTTGTTTATTGAAATTTTATTTTTTATTATATTTCTTATTTTCTAAATTATTCAACATGTCAAAATCATACCACATATACCTTTGTAGAAGCCTTACGGGCGTTAAATGATTGAAATTAATATTTTTTTTAAGTTTTTTTTACAGATCTTTTTAGATCAATTCTCAAACAACTCGACAAATTCTCAGAAGAATTGAAATCATATTGATGAATTACGACGAGCTTTGGGATTTGGGAGTAAAGTTTCGAAGTTCGTGGGAGAGATTTAGGGGGTTTCTCGGGAGTTTTGGGGGGTTTTTGAAGGGGTCGGGGGTCTTTAAAGACTAAAAGTAATTTTTCGCTGATTTCTTTACTCTGGGGGCGATTGTTTGCGAATCCTTAGCGGATTGAGCCGTATGATGTAGGTATAACCAGGCTAATTTTCAACTGAAATTATTATCATTGAAGTTTCTGATCCTTTATTTTTTAACGTTAATTTTTCGTTGAAATCGTAATGAGGCTCATATTTTTATTTGATTTAAAAATAGACGATTTTTTTGGTCATGTCCCTGTTACTGATGATTTTATACTTTATAATGAGCATTTCTTTATCTTTAAAGCATTTCTTTATCTTATGAGCATTTCTTTATCTTATGAGCATTTTTTATCTTATGAGCATTTCTTTATCTTATGAGCATTTCTTTATCTTATGCGCATTTCTTTATCTCATGAGCATTTATAGCCGTATGAGGACCTACCTAGATTTCTCCCACTTTCATTATCATGGCAAATATCCTGTGATCCTTTTAGGATATGGTAGTCTATAAATAAAAGAATGGCCTACTACAGCTACAATATAACAGTAAATTTGCTCTGCTGTGTATTAAATAATCGTCTACATGAATTACCTTAAACATTGTATCTATGTTGGCAAACGTATTTGAAAAAGGGTTTCAAATAATCTATTTTTTGTTATATAGACCTCACTAGGTATTATACCTCTTCTGTTGGTTTATGGATGTTAGTAACGTCCATAAACATTTCGCATTAAGTTTCAACAACAAATAATAAAAAAATCAACCTATTTTTCTTTAAAAATTACAATAAATGATATGGTTTGAGTGAGGATTGATCCTTCTTACCCAGGAAGCGTATTTCCTTTTCCGTGTTCAATAGGAGGCAATATTGCCTTGAAACACGCATGGGTTTGTTACACTAATTCTCTTTTTAAACTCGTGTTTAATTCAAGGCGCGCGTCATAGAATCGAGCACGTGTTTAAAATTACCGTGCGCATTGATGGAGCGCGTTACAGTTTGCGCTGGAAACCCGTGCATGATTGGACTACGGGAGGAATTGAACAAGAGTTTAGATAGTACTGCCTCCTGTTGAACACTGAAAAGGAAATATGCACCCAGGAACTGGAGTTGACAACTCTACCAGTCGAGCCAAATGCCGATCGAAATGCTTATATGTCCGAGTGTGTACGTGGTTGCCACCAACGCATTGTGATCGACAACGGGTCTATCTGCCGGGTTTCAGCTCGATCAGATGCCGGAAAGTGGGTTAATTTCCTCTTCCAAGATTTGTATGCATTTATTATCGAAAACAAAACTGAAATTTAAATAGATGCAATTTAGAAATAGCAAATGTTCTTTGCAAACATAAATATTGATTCATCTTACTGTGCCCTTTATTATGAGAGGTAGGGTTCGGTTAAGTTGGTAATCACTAGGGCAATCTTCGCCTCACAAGATACAGCCAAAACAATCAAAAAAACTTAATTAATATTATTCAACTGACTTGCGTCTCACTTTAAAATCCTAAAATCAAATTAATTGGATCGCGGATATACCTTAAAAATCCATCTAAATCGGTTCTAATATCATCGGGTACCGGAAGATGTAGGTATTCGATTTTTCAAACGTCACGAAGAAATAAGTAGATTTGGGGAGGGGGTGGGGAAAGAGCTTTTAAACGCGATGAAAAAAAAACTTAAGTCTTCCTGTCAAATTAGGGCAACTGTCAGTTGCAGAACTGAAACCTCAATCCAGCAAATCTTTTAATTGCCATGATGGAGAAATAACACGAGAGGACTTGTTCAATTGATTCAGGAAATACAAAAATGTTTTTTTTACTACTCATTATCTACTAGCAGTTAAAAACCCGCTCCGCTCCGCGGGTTTTGCTCTAGGCCCTGCGGGCAGCACTTGGTTGGGCTTCGCCCAATTTAAGTGATCCTAAAAACAGTTAACCTATAATAACCCAACCTAACCTAACCTAACCTATCATTTTATAATATACAAAAGTACATGTGCATTTTATCAAACATATAAAAACATGTCAGATTAGAGATTTGTTGGCTAATTTTACAATCAACGAAGCGTTTCTAGCTTCCGGTTTTGTTTCATGTTTTTTTATTGAGTTGGCAGTTCCTACACTTCCTACAAACAAACGCGTATTATGCGCGAACTTCCTATCCGTGTTCTGTCAAAATGGTGTGAAATTATTATTTACGTAAATAATATTAAAGATCAATGTTTAAAAAAAGAAACATACTATTTGAATTCGACCAATCAGAGGGCCTAAACCGTCCAGACGCTGGCATAATAATACTATCAGAAGATTATGCCACCAGAGGTGCGTTCTGTCGGTCAATAGGGAAACTACTCCAGCGGCCGGTAAAGCAGGGATTGACATTTTAAAGGAACCCGCGAATGCGTGATATTTTCCTATGCGGAATTAACCCGAAACATACTATTTGAATTCGACCAATCAGAGGGCCTAAACCGTCCAGACGCTGGTATAATAATACTATCAGATTAATGTGAATACCGAGCAAGAGGCCGAACTGCTCCCAACCAACTGGAGCCAGTGAGACTATGGCATACCCAACCGGGGTATGTTGTGTGGCTGAAATTTGTAGGGACGGGGAAAGAGATGGGTGGAGGAAGGTTGGAAAAATACCTCGGTATTTCAACATTCAATCCTGAAATGTAGTATTACACTAGAGCGATTCTGATAATATATTACATTCTGGAACTTGCCGCATATACTATACATTATATTAAAAATGTGAAATAACACAGTTTCATTAAATTAAATTTTTTTAATTTTAACCCCCGATCTTCGGATTTGCTAGTCGAGAACTTAACCCGACCGGGGAGGTTTTCATCAGTTACGCACACTTTAAATATATATTTAATTGACTTGTTATATATTCCCTTCCTGTACACGAGTTATCCTCTTGTTAATATTTTTGCATTGCTTATATGTCTTGCATTTTCATTTTATATTATTTTATTTCTTTTTATATAACCTGATCGTTGAATTTTTAACCAGGTGGTCTAAAAATGTACCATTTTTCATCTTATTTTAGACACTGCACCACTCTTCATAAATTTTTCTCCATCAATATTTATCTAAATTTAACATTTTCTAAATCTGTCACCTACCTTCGAACAGTTCACACCTAGTGAGGTAGGTAATGTAAAGCATATAATTAAATTATATAGTTAATTACTTATGGTAACTTCTAATAATGTTAATCTCTTTTTCGTATGAAAATGTAAGAATTATATTTCAATAAACGCCGATTTGTCGGCATTGAAAAAAATGAACTAATGTCTCGTGTTAGCTTCCGAATTTAAATGCCTTTTTTTTGTTTACACTCCCCAATGATTATTTCTATTAAATAATGAATACCTATTTTAACCAAAACCACGGAGGTTGTATGTCCTAAAAAAATAAATTAATATGCCAATATTAATTATATTATAGTAAATCTGCATCCCTTACATTTTCATACAAGAACGCCAATGGTTTCAATAAGGGTCGGATGGGATGCGGCCCGCCACTGGTTAAATCGGAAATCGCAGTAAAGATTTATTTTTTACGCATCGATGAAAATTTTGATTTCTACAAATTTACTCTTGTAAATCTAAAATTAGTACGATGCTTATCGATTTTAATGGGGTGTTGATTTTTTGGGGCTGGACCGAGAATTGTTTTTTTTCAGATTTCAAACGATTATTATCAAATTGTCAATATTTAAAATTAATACCGTTTATTCATTATATCTTATCGTTACCTAGTTTGCTTTTAAGTTTTTTACTATACATTATATTATCACAAATATATTTTTCAAGTTTTATGTCGTTATTCTGGATTTTCATAATTTTATAAAGCTTCTCTTCTATTGTATTAAAAACTTATAGTAACTTAGCTTATCTTCTATTATATTTTTGAATATTTTAATATTTGAAACTGTTATTTCGTGGTGGAATTCCATTATAAATATATATAAAGAACACAATTTTAAACTTTTTTCCACTTGTTTTTATTTGACCGTGACCGGTTTCAGCCTGTTAGGGCCATCTTCAGACTGGTACAATTTTTGTCTTAAACTAGGGTTTATATACATAGGCAAATTACATTGAGGGGAGGGGTTAACATAGTAGGTTGGTTTGAATTATGAGGGGTGTTATTATGATGTTTCACGAAAAAACCCCTCATAATTCAAACCAACCTACTATGTTAACCCCTCCCCTCAATGTAATTTGCCTATGTATATAAACCCTAGTTTAAGACAAAAATTGTACCAGTCTGAAGATGGCCCTAACAGGCTGAAACCGGTCACGGTCAAATAAAAACAAGTGGAAAAAAGTTTAAAATTGTGTTCTTTATATATATTTATATTTTTGAACTTATTCCTATGAGTGCTTTTCTCTTAGTATGGAAATGAACTTCTATTTTCAACTCCTTTTATTCCAGATTTTATGAGTTCAGGGCTTCTGGCATTAAATTTTGCCCTGCAAATTTAATGGTGTTTTGATTATATTCGTCTAAAATGAACAAAGAGTGATTTTCAAATGTTTAAATACATAACAGAAGAGATGGAATTGGAAAGTTTCTAGTGTTAAAAAGATTATACCTTGAATATTATATTTAAAATCATAGTCAATTAAATATAAAGCGAGTTTGAATAACCTCAAATATTATGAAACCAACTACTTTACGAAATGAGAAAGAAAATGTTTAAATAATATGAAAAATAAATATGGTTTCAGCAGAGAGCTTTGTGGAACACCAAAATACGAAAGTACAGCTTCTACATTGCACTTAACCCATGATTTCCAGTGCATAAAATAACATTTATTCTTCTAATTTCTACCTTATCCTCGATTGCCAGTACTTATAATCACATTTATTCTTCTTTATCTACACAGATCCTCCCGGAGCTCCCTACATCGAGGGTTACACCAACGGAGAGATGGTCCGCAGGGGTCAGCAGGTGGAACTGGTATGCAGCAGTAGAGGGGGCAACCCTCCAGCACAACTGGTCTGGTACAAGAATTCGGAGCAGATCCAGATGATGTACAGGTATGAATTTTACCATAATTTTAAATCAGAAAGAAGAAGATAGAAATTAATGAGTATTATAAAAGCATTATACGCAATCTTAAAAAAGTTTTTGTAGTAGATATTGTCAACTCTAAAATGAAGATATTATGGAAACTGTGATCGCTAGGGTTCAATACGGGTATCTATTCGAAATTTATCCACATAATATTGATGAATGGAAAATTAATAAAACGTTTAAAAAATACCCTTTCTGCGCCCGGCGTTTCGACATTACGAACATTTAAATTAAAATTCAAGCATACCTAATTTTTGTAAATTAGGCAGCAGAAATACTAGAAGAGGTTTGAGCTAACATGATTCAAACATAGACTATGTATACATGGTATCCGGTAAATAGTGGTTCAAGCGTGATACTGGTGAATCTACATCACATACATAAGCCATTTTTTTCGATCCGAGCATTTTTCTTTTCTTGTATACTTTTTCCGTTTTTCGGCAACTACAGGGTTAAAAAAACTTTTGGAGTCGGGTCTACGCTTTGACACATTTTAAAATAAACAGCTGACAGTCAACCTATAGCGACCGATTTTTTTGCTTTTCGCTCCATAGAAAGCGTTCAAAAAGAAGAATAAAAGGGTTTGAAAGAGAGATATGCAAATACGAATGTTAGAGGGAAAGCGCCAATATTTATTTATTAACGGACATCGTCCAAATTACAAAATAATAACACGAATAAAGTAAAATTAAAAATACAGGAGTAGATAAAGGTACATGAAAGCAAAGACAAATGGTAGATATAATATAAGAAAATAAAGTGACAAGTCGAATCAAGTCAAGAATACGCCGTGGGTCAGGACCACAGGACACTTATAATATTCCGTCACTTGTTTAGCGACTGGCAAAAATCATTCAGACTTATCCCAAAAAAGTTAAGGTTTTGACTTGAGTTGACCAGTCTACACATTCTGGACAATGGTGAATAATATCCATAATTTGTCGAATGATGGTTGAGGAAGAGCAGTTCATTATTCATTAAACTTGAATATGGAAGCTCTATTTGGAATCCACATTACTGCAAATATGAAAACATTGTAGAATCCATTTAAAAAAAAATGCTAAGAATGATATCCTTCAAATGTGGATTACATGACCATCTTAGATCATATGACGTACGTCGTGATCACTTCAAGATTGATACACTTAAAACTAGAAGGCAATTGACTGATCTCATATGTTTACATAAAATTATTCACGGTCAACTTGATACTACATTATGTCTTAGCAATATTAAAATAAATGTCCCCAATTCGCATTGTTTAAGACGCCATAATATTTTTCACCTGAATACATTTATAAATAATATCGCCTACTTTAGCCCTCTGACCCAGATGTGTCGACTGTATAACAAGATAGAGTGTGCTGAAATAGATATTTTCGTCGATAATTTGTACGGATTCAGAAAAAAGTTCTGGCGCTATTAAAAAATATTAGCTAATTCATTGTGTCAATTTTCTCTCTCGTATTTCTTATGCCTCTTACCACTTGTAATAATGTATAATGTAATGTGTTACTTGAGCGAGCTTGTATATGATTGTGTATTTTATTTTTATTTTTTGATGTTTTTGTTTTCTAATTGTATGTATTTAATTTTTTGTATCTTTATTTAATTGTAGATTTTTGTAATTGTACAATAACTGAGTTTTTATAAGTGGATTGTTCTCACGTAAGTGTGATCATCTGTAGAACCCAGTATAAATAAATAAATAAATAAATAAATTATTTCTGAGTAAAATAAAAAATGATAATAATTAAGCGGAAATTGTGAAAATATTTAATAAAATACGACTCGTTTAAATAAGAGCGAAAATCTCTCGATAAATGTCTAAAGTAGCATTTGATGCAATGTGATTTTTTTTCATATCTATAACATGTTAAATTACAAAACTAAATGTGTTTTTAATAATTTTCAAAGCATTCTTTGCGACTTTTTCCAGTTTTATCGTTTGGGCTCGGCAAATGTATAGATATTATCTTAAAAAAATCTTAAAAAAGTCGTTTTCCGTGTCTGTCTGTTTGTGCGCTTAGTTCTTCTAAACTACGTAACGGATTTTGATATGATTTTCACTATCCTTTAGAGAATTTCTTTTGGAAGATTTATAGATATAATACATGTAAATTATATTTATAGAAAGTAGAAAAAAGTCTATGTTTTGTAATCAAGTCGTAAAAATATTTTCGGACGCTTTCATTACTAACGCTGGCTAAACCTTATAAGATACATCAAAATAATGTACTACGGAATTGTATATCTTAAATAGGCCTACAGAAAAGTCTTCAATGGTATATGTCTATCTCTTAAGGATAACCCCCAGCAACGCCGGGTACACGTCAGCTAGTATGTTATAAATCGGTAGAAATTCTTAATGCGGGGCTTATAAAATTCTAACTTCAGCTACGATTTACTCGAAAATTAAAGCTCAAATCAAAAAAGTTACATCGAAAAATCGACTCCAAGCGTGTTGTACGTTTATATATCTGGGTTTACCAATTTCTCGCGTATACAGTATAAATTGGTGGGGGACGGATACATATATGAATTAAAAGGGAAATAGGTTAATGAGACAACGTGCGTGGTTGCACTGAACTGGGTCCAGTGGACAAACTAGTGATTTACTGCGTTTAGTAACCGGTTAGACAAGCTGTCACCGGCTGCCACAAACACGTCGCTCTAGGCTATTTTTGTGAAAAATATGCCTTTCTGTGCTTTTGAGATGTCCACAATTCATTTTCAAGCAAAAACCAAATCTTTCCATTCACATTTACTCAAAAATCACTTATTATTTCAATAAATACAATTTACACACGTTCTTTGAATGGCTGTCTCTTTCTAATGCGTTCCGTTCATTTAGCTATGAATGATGTTATTTTTAGTCATTTCATTCATCCACACAAATTCGTGTGGCTATTCTTTTCTCGTGCGTTTCTTTATTAGATTGCAATCTAGAAACAGGAATATGCCATATTTTTTGTTCGGTTAATATGAACATAACGCGTCTTTGTATCTACGCCAATGGACGGATATCGTACTTTCGTAGGGAACGGAAATAACTTTCTACAGTATAATATTTTATTATTCAAAGTTCCTGGAAACCTCTCAATTATCATTAACGTAACTTGTTGTACAGTCTGGTTGGAATAACTATCGTATTTCACATAATAATCGCATTATGAACGAACAACCAGACGAGTTTACTGCTCGGCGTTTGGCGTACAGACCTCAGTCTAATTTGCAGAAGTACTCAAGTGAAGTAACCTGATAATGTGTTTAGTGATTCAATTGGTCTTTCGGTACTTGCGAAGAACTTATGCAACTAAATTTATAATTTATTACCGCAGACTCGCGAAAAACACGTAATATTATAATTGATGGATTTGAGAAGCTGGAAGTATTTATTAAAAAAATAAATCTCGTAAAAAACTGAAAAAGTTTTTTTACTGTAATATATCTAATTTAAAAAGTAAAAAAAAAATGGGACTGAGGATTTAACCTTCTTATCTAGGAACTGGAGTCAACAAGTTACCAACCGATCCAAATCCCGATTGGATAAAACCGACATTTTTTGCCTGTATTAACTGATTTTTTGAAATCTCTTTAATTTTTTTTTTTAAGTTTCTTTATTCTATGAAATTATTAGTTACATGCATTGAGGAATTTTTCGACCACCATGCTAGGCACATGCCCGTGTTATGGTGGTCGATTATTGGTAATTTATAATTGGTATGGTTTAATTACTGTTTTATTGGATAACATTATTTTTTTTCAAATACCTGTTTTTTAAAACACAAAATGATTATCAATGTACATTGATTTACAATTTAAAAAAATAATGTTACATCGTTATTTTGATGCTTTATTAAATTATATATTTTGGTAGTGTGGGTTGAAATGTGTTCTTTTATAAAATGTTTTTTTTTCTTACGAGTATGACCACAGATGAAAAACATTTCGTGGTAGTTTTACGACTTACTGAAAACTGACCTTTTATAAACAGTTATAAAATAAGAAAAAATATTTGATTTATTTTTTGGAATAACTTTATTGAGTAAACCCTCAAATTGTAATATTTATTTATTGAAGACAATATTAGCGATTCCTAAACGAAATGTCCTAGATGTCCTAAATGTGACCGTACCTTTTTCTGATTTTTTTGTTTCAGATTTTCGTTTAGAAATCGCTAATATTGTCTTCAATAATTAAAAAATATTTGATTTTAATTGATCATTTTATTGACATTTTTATATTATTTTTTTATTTGAGATGCTGTTATGGCCACAGGCGACTTCGGAAATGCAAACCATAAATCTTATAACAATCTTGAGCTTAGACCACCCAATACGTCCTTGTTTGGGTATTTTAGTCAATTTTTAGGCTTATTTTAGTTAGGGTTGGGGGTTCTTTCCATTGTCATAATGATTTTACGTTATTTTTTCATGCAACGTAATTAGTTCTTTTTAGTTTTGTTCATCCATGAGATTTATGAATTCGATAGTGATTCTCACCACATTTTTAAATAGCCCTAACACAAGTCAGCATCACAAAGAATTTTTTTAATGGTCTAGTTTCTGCTATAATGTTATTTTATTGTTATTATTCTATTCTCTCGTCAGTTCAACTTTACGCACAAAAAAACACGACACGGGCACGTTTATGAGTTCAGAAATTCGATAATAAATTCATATTTCACAATGATATAGATATCACGAGGTTGGCTCAACGTCAAAAATCCACTCACTTTTTAATTTTTAGGACAACGAAGGCGTTATTATTATACAATGTGTTTATTAGTAGTAATGACAGTATATTTAATTGAATCTGCTGCATTAATTATTATTGAATATAATACCAATCATTAAATTGAAGCTGCTGTATTAATTATTATTGAATAAAATACCAATAATTCATGAAGATATGGAACAGAAGAAGGCATAGAATAAGATGCGTACTTTTTTTATGTGACACATCACAAGCGCGCCCCTGTCTATACAGTGTATACAAGAGAACTTTGTCGCCACCCAGTAGGGCAGCGTTAATAGGCGGATTAAGGTAGGGGCTGTGAGAAGGGATTTATTAATGCGCGTCTTGAAGAGCCAACATCAACTGTGAACTGGTTTTCAGCTCGTGTGCGTCAAATTTCAACGTCAAGATCAATACTGCTAAAAAATAAGATTTTTTTAATCGTATTATTTATGGTAAAATTTCTCAGATCGTTTAGTGCTTTTGTCTCAAACTACAGATCGTTGGCCACATATAGTTCTTTGGCTGCTTTATTGCTGCTCTTCGATGAATTACGTGTTTAATATACGTTATTAATTAATCGAAATAAAAATTACAGTAGGTGGATACCAAATAAGTCAATATATTCCTTTGAAAACGATACTGTTTTCGTCTGCCAGGATGCGCTGTCGGCAGTTACACCGGTTCCAGTTCCTCATCTATCCTTGCCTATTCGTCGCTCTAGTTCGTTTTTGTCCAACATACTATTTTTGGCAAAATTGAGTTAAGTGTGCAGTTGTTCTCAGAAAGCATTTATCTATACGATACAAGTGAAAAAAAAATTTTAATGTGTTTTCAAGACGCAGTTTGTATTAAGTCCACCAAAATTATCCAACACTTTGCAACGTGTTTTCTGCGTAAATTTAAACATTTGGAAGGAATTTTACTTACAAATAATAATTTCTATCTCTTTGAATCATTTTAGTAAGCTTAGAATTGAGCGAATTTCATTGTATATGCGTTTTTCGTAAAAAAAAACTTTGAAGCGCTATTTCTCCCGATTTACGTTTTGGTCTGTTGGACAAAAACGAACTAGAGCGACGTATTGGCAGGCTTTTGGTATTTGACGTTTCTTTAATGTCGAGAGTTCCTCAGTTAATGATGTTATTGATAATGATTTATTTGTTGACAATTAATAATTGTATTTTTCTTATCGTCTTATCTCTTTCGTCAGACATTTTTATATTCGCGAGTGTGTAGTTTGCGCTGTATTTTGACTCTAGTGCAACCTAACTCAATGTTTTTGTATTTAAATTCATGGCCTTTTCTTAATTTGTGCTCGAAAAGTTGGCTTACAAAGCTCGCTTTTCAAAAATTCTTAAACATGACATACATTTTAATCACTTTTCTACCCGAAAATAATAATGCTGTGTGTTTTAATAAATTATGTATTTCGCCCTTTGTTGGCGGGTAGGTCAAACGTAGGTCGAAAATTAATACAACTACGTTGAATTTAAATATGTATAAGCGTCCTTCAATAAATAATATTAAGGTTCCGTCAAACTCACTTCTCTATCGAAAGTAACCTTCAATTTAATCGGTGGATTAAAATTAATAATACTTAATTGAAAATTTTAAAAATCATCGTGGAATATTTTTAAATTCCTATTAAAACCACTGGACGTGTAATTAATTAGGTATTCAAACGTAATGAATTTAATTTTTAATTTTCGAGCTTCGTTTTAATTAAATAATTACTGTAGAATTCAATCGATTTGACTGAAGTTACATTTTTATTGTAAATAATTAACTAGCCGTCTTCATGAGGGATGATCTATGAAGTTTTAATTAAACGTCAGACAATTGTGTCTTGGTACACAGTTCTTGCTTCATTCACGTTCATACACGAAGAAAAATGACTGTTGCTAATTTATTGAGAATCTCTTAAAATTGTTCGTAATCTGCTTAAAAAAGGGATTGCAAGCCCTTAACGAATGAATTGATAGGTTTCCTGATAAACTTTTGGTAAAATACGAAAATATTATCATTTCGTCATTATATATTATCAAGGCAAATACAGGTGCATGAACAAGTGTTCTGATATTTTAGGAATTTACTAAAAATTTTTCAGGAAATGTTTTTATTGTTATCGGAATTACCAAAAAATTATATTGTATATACACACTATTTTGTTCTGATTATTAACAGTATTTGTTACATTTGGTCGTGCGATGTCTTCCTAGGACGTCTTCGACTTCTTCTACCATTTAATTTTGTGTATAATATTCTCTTGGTAATAATCTACAATAAAACATGCTTTTGAGTTTGACAGCCACCTCAGGTCTGGGCTCCTAAAAAAACTCGAAACGGGCGATACGGATGATGGATTTTAACGTACAGATTCCAACCCTTAGAGCATAGATATTCGATAAGAATGCTGCCTTGCGGTGATTTTGCACAAAAACGGCGCTATACAAATCATCCAAATACTATAATTTATTATTATTCTGTGTTTCTATCGGAATTTGGGTTCTCTTGAGAACTAGCGTCATTGATTTTTTCTTAGGAAGCCATAGTCCCACTGGTTCCAATCAGTTGGGACTCTTGTCCGTTATTACAAAAAAAATCATTAAATACGAATGAAGTATTAAGTTTATTTTAATTTTCTTATAATAAACATTTTTCTTCTATTTATAATAATTAAAATAAAATAACTTTGTTTGAATACCACTTTATTGTATATATTTATAACCAACCGGTTTCAGTTCAACCCGAACCTTCATCAGGGCTAATAAAAACATATTAAATTAATTACAGAGGTGTATGGGTACTTATAGTTAAGCTGGAAGAGGGAGAGAGAACATCAACTTTGGTGGGGGTGGAAGACTTAGGTAGGAGAGAGGGGGTAAATATAGGTGCCGGGAATGGAAATATATTTATGAAGGTTCGGGTTGAACTGAAACCGGTTGGTTATAAATATATACAATAAAGTGGTATTCAAACAAAGTTATTTTATTTTAATTATTATAATTATGTATACCCACAAAGTGTTTGCTACAAGTGAAAAATTTCTTCTATTTGTTTTATCAAATTTTTCTAATTTCTTTCATTCATTTCGGATTAAGCACAACGTCTTACAAACACTACAGTAACCGCTGGTTTATTTTAGATTTATAAAATACTAGTTGACATGTACCCGGCGTTGCTGGGGGTTACACTTAGGTGATAGACATATACAATGAACACTTTTCTGTAGGCCTTTTTAAGATATACAATTCCGTAGTACATTATTTTGATGTATTTCATAAGGTTTAGCCAGCGTTAGCAATGTAAGCGCCCGAAAATATTTGTACTTGATTACAAAACATCGACTTTTTTCTACTTTATTGAAATATAATTTACATGTTTTATTTATTGTTATTAAGTTTAATTTGTAGAACTCCATTTTATTTTTATTTTTTTATATATACAATAATATTATTATTGGGTTTATAAAAACAGTTTATTTTTAAACAAGTTCTGCTGTGTAATTATTATTACGCGTGACAGCTGTTTCGCCCTCTAAAGGCATTATCAAACTGTGGGTAGCCCACTTACAGACGATACATTTATATTATTTCTAGGTAGGTATTTTAATTTCAATTACTGATTTCTTAATTGATTTCTGTGTAAAAATGTTAGAAATTATTGATGGTTATTACCCTAGTAAAGTTTCCCCAATTAGTGTAATGTTTAAATTTGACTGAATGTCTTAATGTTAGTTATTCCCAAACGATGACTCATAGGGTTATTTTAATAGTATAATTAAGTACTTTAATGTGCACTCGTATTTGCAATAGGTTTGAAGATATCTAGTAGGGGTGAACGAATTATATTGGTTTGTTCATTAATTAGAATAGCTTTCGGATTATTAGAATTTTTGTTAATTTCTAACTGCTCTAAAAGATTCAGTTTACGGCCTTTATTTTGTACGTGTAACGGAGTTGGTTTATTATTATCATTAAGTGAGTGATTTTCATCTAGGAGATGTTTGGCAAATTGAGATTGTATTTTATTATTATTTTTAAAAGATCTTATATGTTCTTTGAACCTAGTGTTAAAGGACCGGCCCGTTTGTCCAACATAAACAGCGTTGCATTCATCACACTGGAGTTTATAAATGCCACTATTTTGTAATTTGAGTACCTTACTTTTTGAGTTTTTAAGAGATGATCCTAAGTTGTTATTTGTGCGGAAGGCAATATCTAAGCCACATTTTTTGAGGACTTTGGCAATTTTATTAGATGTCTGTCCGATGAATTCTAAACACCCGAATTTATTATTCGTCTTATTATTAGTCGCTGGGTAAATTGATTTAAGGTTATTTTTGTGTTTATTATTATTAATTATTTTTTCGATGTCTCTACCCTTGAAGCCATTATTTTTAGCAATAGTTAGGATTGTATTTTTTTCCTTCTCGTATGCTTTCTTGTCGAGTGGGATGTTAGTAAGCCTATGTACCATTGAGTGGTAGGCAGATAATTTATGTGACCATGGATGTAAAGATTTATAATTAATGGTCGTATCTGTAAACGTAGGCTTACGGAAAATTTCGAACGTATGTTTATTATTGTCTCTACCGATTGTTAGGTCTAAAAAATTAATTTTCTTATTACACTCTCTTTCAACCGTAAAGCAGATTTTACGGTTGATGGAGTTAGCAAATGTGACAAAAAGATCTAATTGTCTGTTGGTACCTTTCCAACAGACCAAAATGTCGTCAACATAACGAACATAGTAAATGATGTGTTTGCTAAAGCTTGAATTTAAAATTTGTTTTTCAATGTAATCCATGAATATTTCTGCAAGAAGTGGACTGAGGGGCGATCCCATTGGTAATCCGTCGTTTTGTTGATAGAATTTATTGTTAAACTCAAAGTAGTTGGTTTCCACACAAATTTTAAATAGATCGAATAAGTCTTTTTTAGTAACTGGGTTTATATTAGATTCGTCTAAAATATCTTCAATATCTTCAATGATGAAACGTGATCCCCAAGTACGTGCATATTTCTACCAAAAGCAAATCCTCGGCAGCCATAAAAACTGTGCATCGAGCGCAGAGGATATGGCTGAAGGAGGAGACTAAGGAATGTTGTCGGAAAAGGGACACAATACTTCACTACATCAAGGTATTGCATTCGGAATTAACTTTTAAACTGCATCCATGGGAATTTGATACCCTGGATTACGATACTCGTGAACACATCGGAGGAATTATATCTGATAAATTCAAAACTCAGGAAAATAAACTTAAAAAACTTGTCGAATCTAAAAATAAAAATGTAAAAGTCAATGAATATCAAATTAATACAAATACGGAGTTTTATATAAAAACTATTAACCTATCAGGCGAAACTTTTGAAGAAGATGAAATAAATTTACTAGATAAAGGCTTCAAATATAAAATAAATTCAGATATCACTAAAAAACAAATTGAATGTTTGGCAATCGACACAGAAATTTCTCTGTCTAAAATAAAAAATAACGGCTTACCTAAACAAATAACAGCGGATATCTTGAGAAAAACTTTGGAATCAACCAGTAAAAATAAAAATAAATTCAATATAAAAGAAACGGAAATTTTAAATGATATTAAAGCCAAAATTAAAAATAGCGACCTCACAATTACTAAAGCGGATAAGGGGAATTCTGTCGTTATATTAAACAAAATTGATTACTTAAATAAAGTAGAAGCATTCCTAAAACCAGAAGACTTTGAAATCTTAAAAAAGGACCCAACGGACAAAATTTCAGTAAACGTGCGCAACCTAATAAATAATTGCCAATCAATATTTCCAAATAAATACGCTAGAAGAAGTGCAATGGTGATGAATCCAAGGGCTCCTGCATTATACGGACAACCTAAAATTCACAAGGATAATATCCCCATACGTCCCGTTGTTTCTTTTATAAACGCCCCAACGACAATACTCGCCAAAAAACTTAACTTTCTTTTCAAACAACATACTAAATTCTCCCCAAAGCATAGCGTTAAAAATTCTCTCGAACTTGTAAATAAAATAAAAAACATAAATCTACCGCACAATTGCCAGTTCATATCTTTAGACGTAGTAAGCCTCTTTAGCAATATACCTATTAAAGAATGCCTTAAAATCATTGAAGATATTTTAGACGAATCTAATATAAACCCAGTTACTAAAAAAGACTTATTCGATCTATTTAAAATTTGTGTGGAAACCAACTACTTTGAGTTTAACAATAAATTCTATCAACAAAACGACGGATTACCAATGGGATCGCCCCTCAGTCCACTTCTTGCAGAAATATTCATGGATTACATTGAAAAACAAATTTTAAATTCAAGCTTTAGCAAACACATCATTTACTATGTTCGTTATGTTGACGACATTTTGGTCTGTTGGAAAGGTACCAACAGACAATTAGATCTTTTTGTCACATTTGCTAACTCCATCAACCGTAAAATCTGCTTTACGGTTGAAAGAGAGTGTAATAAGAAAATTAATTTTTTAGACCTAACAATCGGTAGAGACAATAATAAACATACGTTCGAAATTTTCCGTAAGCCTACGTTTACAGATACGACCATTAATTATAAATCTTTACATCCATGGTCACATAAATTATCTGCCTACCACTCAATGGTACATAGGCTTACTAACATCCCACTCGACAAGAAAGCATACGAGAAGGAAAAAAATACAATCCTAACTATTGCTAAAAATAATGGCTTCAAGGGTAGAGACATCGAAAAAATAATTAATAATAATAAACACAAAAATAACCTTAAATCAATTTACCCAGCGACTAATAATAAGACGAATAATAAATTCGGGTGTTTAGAATTCATCGGACAGACATCTAATAAAATTGCCAAAGTCCTCAAAAAATGTGGCTTAGATATTGCCTTCCGCACAAATAACAACTTAGGATCATCTCTTAAAAACTCAAAAAGTAAGGTACTCAAATTACAAAATAGTGGCATTTATAAACTCCAGTGTGATGAATGCAACGCTGTTTATGTTGGACAAACGGGCCGGTCCTTTAACACTAGGTTCAAAGAACATATAAGATCTTTTAAAAATAATAATAAAATACAATCTCAATTTGCCAAACATCTCCTAGATGAAAATCACTCACTTAATGATAATAATAAACCAACTCCGTTACACGTACAAAATAAAGGCCGTAAACTGAATCTTTTAGAGCAGTTAGAAATTAACAAAAATTCTAATAATCCGAAAGTTATTCTAATTAATGAACAAACCAATATAATTCGTTCACCCCTACTAGATATCTTCAAACCTATTGCAAATACGAGTGCACATTAAAGTACTTAATTATACTATTAAAATAACCCTATGAGTCATCGTTTGGGAATAACTAACATTAAGACATTCAGTCAAATTTAAACATTACACTAATTGGGGAAACTTTACTAGGGTAATAACCATCAATAATTTCTAACATTTTTACACAGAAATCAATTAAGAAATCAGTAATTGAAATTAAAATACCTACCTAGAAATAATATAAATGTATCGTCTGTAAGTGGGCTACCCACAGTTTGATAATGCCTTTAGAGGGCGAAACAGCTGTCACGCGTAATAATAATTACACAGCAGAACTTGTTTAAAAATAAACTGTTTTTATAAACCCAATAATAATATTATTGTATATATAAAAAAATAAAAATACATGTTTTATATTTACAAACCTTCCGAAAGAAATTTTCTAAATTAAAGTAAAAACCATATTAAAATTAGTTGCGTATTTTAGAAGAACTAAGCGCACAAACAGACAGACACGGGTAGCGTCTTTATTTTATACTATTTAAAGATTTTTTGCTTCTTCTGTTCTTTCCAGTCAGATTTTTAATTATAATCAACTCAAGTTATAACGACTAAAATAAGTTAAGCCTTCCGGGGAAATGAGGTGTATCAAAAAAAAGTTTATAAGAGCTATTTAGGTACCTATATTTTTTTAATTAAAATACTTAATTAATCTTTCTTGGTTTTACTCTCTTATTGGGGGGGTAAAAAGTTTTATTTAGAGGACATAATAATTATTGTTGTTATAACCGGTATTTTGTTTTCATTTAACTACTTATCTATTTCTCAATATTTGCTCGATTTTGATTCTGGCAAAATTGACTATTTATCTTTAACCCTTCAGTACTTTCATTACATTTATACAGTTTGCAATGTTTTCTGTGTATTTTAAATGCGCTATATACATCTTAATTTTTAAATTTCCGTAAAAACAAATACTGTTTTAAATAGATAAAATTATTTTTCCGGTGTAAGCGTTCAAAATAAAAATTACTCTTTCTAAATTAAAAATGTTCTCAAAATCGCTAACCACATTTTTTCTTAAATTTTTATCCAATCATAGTTAAATTGAGAGAACTCGATATTTCGAAAACACGTTCGTTTTGTTGAAGGAATTTGTAAGTAAACTGTACCTTCACTTTTATCTCGTTCATATAATAAAAAAATAAGAAATATTTTTTTAAGTTAAACCGATTGTTGCCATAGCTGCGCGAAATGTGAATTTTTCATTTTGTCTATTTTTTTGTAATGGATATCAGTTTAAATACAGCGAACTGGAAAGAATTATCATTTCTCTTTCTAACGTCAAAAAATTAAGTTTTTCCGCATGATAAAAAAAAACTTTTATAAAATATGGACGCCCGGTCATATATGACATCAAACGCTGGAGGGGTTAACAGATAATCAATTTCATCGAACTATCTGGGGCCTAGGAGTGAACTCATTTTAAATTTATTTAATTATTTAAAATTCTTCAAATCTCTCTAAAAATCAATTTAAAACATCTTCAAATCTAAAATCCTTGATTTCCTTGGTCCTTTGTCGTGCATTTTGTCTTTGTTGTTCGGTTCGGACCTCGGGGGTCTCAAGAGCCCCAAAACCTCTTCGTTTTTCAATTACGGCATATTATTTCTCACTTCGGGACCACCCGAACCTTTCCAAGAAGCTCTCAATTTGCGAATATACTCTTAGGTCCTTGGGAAAATAATCAGAAACCTTCCCAAATGAAGACAACGAACTTTAAGACAGGTTGCGAGTACTAGAATACAGGAACAAATCTACAAATAATTCAAGTATGTTAAAATTTATAACCAACTGGCGTGTACCCGGCGTTGCTCGGAGACTTGTGGTAAAGTTTTAAGGTTGTGAAGCATTTTTAAGAAACACAATTCCGTAGTAATTTATGTCAGCGTTGGCAATGTAAAACCCGAAAATATTTTTCTTACTACTTGATTACAAAAAATCAACTTTTCTCTACTTTCTATAAATACAATATGCATGTATTATATATATAAATCTTCCGGAAAAAAAATTCGAAATGGTAGTCGAAACCCTATCAAATCAGTTTGCGTAGTTTAGAAGAACTAAGCGCACAACCGACAGAGGCGGATAACGATTTTGTTTTATACTATTTATATTACACTAAGAAGTAGAACATCTGTTTCGATTCCCTTGGCATTCAATGTTTTTTCAAAGAATTTTCTTGACACTTTCCAACCTTCGTCTTTCCTATCTCTTACTATCTGCAGCCTCCTAACATTCCTCATTTCGTTGATGCCAAACCCTCTCTGGAAATAAATCTCAAAATATATATAATAAGCCGAAAATCTGTGATCAAAATCATCTCTATAATGGTGCATTGATCTTTGTATTTTGAAGATAAGATCTTTGGGCTATTCAAATTAAGCTTTGGTTTGATTTTTAAGTTTTGAGCTTTAATCTTGAAGCTTAAGGCTTTGAGCTGTGAGTTTGAACTTGTAATCCAGAAAATTCACTCCAGTCAGATTAATATATAATAATATCTATTGATTCTAGAGCGCCATATCATTTAGACATGATGATAAAGTAACACGTCGTGAACTGATGCCAGATATTTTGTACCACGTTTCAATTCTTTGCAAACTATGAACTTTGAATTTGAGCTTTATGCTTTAAACTTTAAGCTTTGAATATGAGATTTGAGCTTGGAGATTTAAGATTTGAGCTTAGAGCTTTTATCTTAGATATAACACAAGTTTATTGTTCTTAACGTGGTATTATTGTTTACATTTCAATTTGTATAGATAGTTCTGTATTTTTAATAGTTAAATCCATAATCCGACATCTGTTTTCATCTTGTAACGTAATTTCCGTAATGAGCTATTTCGCTTCAAATATCAAATTCAACGAGAAATTTTACTGTTAGTTCTGCATATTTCAAGTACAGATTTTGATAAAATAGTGGAATAGCTGGATAGCAACTACTACAGTCAATGTATTTTTAATTTTCTGCGTAGACGGCGCCATGACTTGTTCAATATACCACACGGCAAAACAGATGTTCTAACACAACATAGCATGGCGAATTCGAACGAAATTTCTTAAACACTGGATACATTTAATTTCTCTGTAATTAGCCTTAAGGCGATGCCATACGTAGTAATGCAAAATCATGTGTTTTTTGGTTGAAAATTTGGTCGCTTAGAAATGTTGCGAGTAGAATACATCTTGGCCTTTGAAATAATCGAGTATTTTTTGATAAGTCTTTTTACAAGCCTAGAAAAAAATAATGTAAAGGCCCATGAGAACTGCTTTAAAGTTCAAAATCTCCTACTTACGAACCCATTTTCGGTTATGATTTTATTGTATAATGTGGCAAATTAAGTTATTTATAAAATTATCAAAAATAATATATTTATGCATGAACATCCACAAAATAAAATAAAAGGCACTTTTTGGCCATGTTTTTTCTTGCATAAATCAAAACGGGCGGATGGCATTAAGCGGGAATTTAAACCTTATCGCCATCTACATAAGGGTTGTTATTGATAGCGGCTCAATTTAAAATATTACACGACGTAGTGCATCGCCTAAAGATTTTTCGTATAATCATCTTTCCAGATGTTAAGAGTGTCAGAAGGAAAAGATTTTACCGTAATTGGATGAACAATATGTTGTACAGTGTAAAATAACAATTACACCCAAGTTGTAAAAACTCTAATGACACAGCGAACAAAGATTGTTTTAATTTTTTTAGTTTAAAATTTAATATAAATCGTGGAATTTTAAAGTGTACCCATTGAAATTATTTCGGGAGATCAATTTGTACAACCTTTATTAATCTCGAAATATATTTTGAGGCTGCCCAGCTGCGTTACATGAATAAATTTATTATTTTTCATCGTCCTTATTTAATAAGCGAATAATTGAAATTTATAAATCAAATTAATGGTTTGGATAAGATGAATTTACGTGTCGGAAAATTTTACGATAAATATTTATTTTTAAAAACATGTATTTGAATTTCACTCTTGTTTTCGGAAATGAATGAATGCAAATTTTGGAAGCAGAAATTAACCCACTTTCCGACATCCGATCCAGCTGAAACTCGGCAGATAGATTCGTTGTTGTTGACAACGCATTCTTTCAACTTTTGGTGGCAATCGCGCAGAAACACGCCGACATATACGCATTTCTCTGAAAGCCATGATATTATAGCAGTTAATATACGAAATAAATGTCGGTCCTATCCGATCATCATTTAGTGAAGTTGGTACAGTTGTCGTTTTTTAACTAACCATCATGCGCCACACACTCATTCGCATTCATACTTTTTTTACATTCTGACTCTTCAAGTACTGACTCTGACTCTGTCAAGTATTTGATTCACTACTTGATCATGTACTGACTCTGTCAAGTATTTGATTCACCACTTGATCGTGTACTGACTCTGTCAAATATTTGATTCACTACTTGATCGTGTACTGACTCTGTCCAGTATTTGATTCACCACTTGATTGTGTACTGACTCTGTCAAGTATTTGATTCACCACTAGATCATGTACTGACTCTGTCAAGTATTTGATTCACTACTTGATCACGTACTGACTTTGTCAAGTATTTGATTCACTACTTGATCGTGTACTGACTCTGTCAAGTATTTGATTCACTACTTGATCGTGTACTGACTCTGTCAAGTTTTTGATTCACTACTTGATCGTGTACTGACTCTGTCAAGTATTTGATTCACCACTTGATCATGTACTGACTCTGTCAAGTATTTGATTCACTACTTGATCACGTACTGACTTTGTCAAGTATTTGATTCACTACTTGATCGTGTACTGACTCTGTCAAGTATTTGATTCACTACTTGATCGTGTACTGACTCTGTCAAGTTTTTGATTCACTACTTGATCGTGTACTGACTCCGTCAAGTATTTGATTCACTACTTGATCGTGTACTGACTCTGTCAAGTTTTTGATTCACTACTTGATCGTGTACTGACTCTGTCAAGTATTTGATTCACCACTTGATCATGTACTGACTCTGTCAAGTATTTGATTCACTACTTGATCGTGTACTGACTCCGTCAAGTATTTGATTCACTACTTGATCGTGTACTGAATCTGTCAAGTATTTGATTCACTACTTGATCGTGTACTGACTCTGTCAAGTATTTGATTCACTACTTGATCGTGTACTGACTCTGTCAAGTATTTGATTCACCACTTGATCATGTACTGACTCTGTCAAATATTTGATTCACTACTTGACCACGTACTGACTTTGTCAAGTATTTGATTCACTACTTGATCGTGTACTGACTCTGTCAAGTATTTGATTCACTACTTGATCGTGTACTGACTCTGTCGAGTATTTGATTCACTACTTGATCGTGTACTGACTCTGTCAAGTATTTGATTCACTACTTGATCGTGTACTGACTCTGTCGAGTATTTGATTCACTACTTGATCTTGTACTGACTCTGTCAAGTATTTGATTCACTACTTGATCGTGTACTGACTCTGTCAAGTATTTGATTCACTACTTGATCGTGTACTGACTCTGTCGAGTATTTGATTCACTACTTGATCGTGTACTGACTCTGTCAAGTATTTGATTCACTACTTGATCGTGTACTGACTCTGTCGAGTATTTGATTCACTACTTGATCGTGTACTGACTCTGTCAAGTATTTGATTCACTACTTGATCGTGTACTGACTCTGTCGAGTATTTGATTCACTACTTGATCTTGTACTGACTCTGTCAAGTATTTGATTCACTACTTGATCGTGTACTGACTCTGTCAAGTATTTGATTCACTACTTGATCGTGTACTGACTCTGTCGAGTATTTGATTCACTACTTGATCGTGTACTGACTCTGTCAAGTATTTGATTCACTACTTGATCGTGTACTGACTCTCTCAAGTATTTGATTTACTACTTGATCGTGCCATACTTGGACGCCCCTGGGGTCCCAGACTTCTTCTACCATTCACTTTCGATTCACATTTTCTCCTTAAACTCCTTTCTTCTCTCATCCGCTCTACATGAATAAACCATCTCAGCAGCGTCCGTTTCTTTATATTATTAATTACGCTTACATCGAAAAATATACTGCTACCAAAATGCAAGCTTTTTTCGTCATGGTACTATGTTGAAAATACTAATTTAGGTTGTGGCTCTGTCTGTAACTCCGATTCAATGAACTCTAGAACTTTATTTATTTTTTTAATGATAAACTAATGTTTATAAGACAAGGTATTTATGCATAGCACAAAGGATAATAAATTATAAAAAAATATAATAAGCGGTAATTGTTGATTTACTAGTACTAGTACAGAAATAAGCCGACGTGGCTCAGTGATCCAGAGCGTCTGACCGGACATAAGAAGGCACAGGTTCAATTCCCGTCCTTGGCATTTATTTTTACTCGGGAGATATTTTCAATTTGTATTGATATTACAGGCGACTAATTATTGCTTATAATAATTTAATAGAACTTTTGATTTAAAATTAAGTTTTGTTTAAAAAAGTTTGTTTGGAGAATTCAACACTTACCCATAATATAATATTTTTACAGAAAATTTGTTTTTGAAATATAAAAAATTATTGATTTGAAAAAAAGGTTACAATTTTTTTGCCTCCAACTTGACCTCCAAAGCTCACTATCACCGAACTACCGGAAACTAGCGAATCTGGTCCACAGCACTGCTACTAGGGTGATTATATAGTAGTAATAATTAATACTATAGTAGTAATAATTAATAATAATAATTAATAATTAATACTCACTCAAACGACTGTCAACTAAAAACTGCGCGTCCAAAATGGCCAAAACTGTGGTGAGTAACTGTCAAAAGATGCACAACTACATTCACTAGTTTTTTTTGACGAGTACCGCCATCTTTGCGTTGAGTTCGGAAACTTTTCAGACCACCCTCGTACGTTTCGATGAGATATAAGTGCGCAATAGCGCCTATCGATTTTTCAAGCGTGTGCGCTAGTATTGTCCCGAGGAAAAGAGGTAGTTTAAATTAGTTTAGTGTCTAAAATAAAGTGGATACACCTTTAATTAAATTGTTTTATTTCCAATCCATCACAAAGTATAGCCCTTCTCCCAAACTAAGGAGAGGGTATCCTATATAGAACATAATCAATTAGTTCCACTTTCTCAACTTGGCAATATAGCAACGTGGATATATCTTGGATAAAAAATATACCCCTTGATAAACCACCAATTCGAAGCCGCGTATTATACTACGATATATCTCGTAGCCACTGTAGATAAAACCGATAGATACAACCGAGTGTGTTATGGGCGTGTCCGTGTGCCGTAATTAGTAAAAATATCCCCTTACTTCTTGTGAAATATTTTTATTTGTTTGAATATTGCACAAGAGTTCCAATTTTTTTTTAAAGTGGTATGTTGTGAGGTTGAAGACAATAGGGGAGAAAAGATGAAGCGAAAGAGGAAGGTTGGGAAGTCCCTGGCTATTGAGATCTGGTCACTAAACAATGGACTATTAAAGATAAAACGGTGTTGGTGCGAAATCATTTTTATGATTATAGACCTCATCTTCATGTTTGTGGATTTCCTCTTATTCATGTTTGTTGATTTCTTCGTCTTTTGAATTCCCCATTTTCATATTTTTAGACCTCATCTTCATGTTTATAGACCTAATCTTCATGTTTGTAGATAACATGTTCATGTTTGTTGATTTCCTCATGTTCATGTTTGCAGACCGCATCATCATTTTTGTTGATTCCATCGTCTTCGTGTTTGTAGACCTAATCTTCATATTTGTTGATTTTCCAAAAAATCGTTTTTGTAGACCTCATCTTCATGATTGTTGATTACATCATTTTCATATATGTAGATCGCATCTTCATGTTTATAGACCTCTTGTTCATATTTATAGACCTCATATTCATCTTTGTTGATTTCCTCATGTTCATGTTTGTTGATTTCATCATGTTCATGTTTGTAGACCGCATCTTCATGTTTGTTGATTGCATCTGTTCTGATTGGTATTCTATCACCAGTGCAATACTGAGAGTGTCTACCGTTCTTCCCAAGCAGAAAAACAATTGTATCGAAATGTATTTGTCCTATGTATCCAAATGACTCAAGTTAATATGTAAACCAATATCACCCTGTGTTTCTACAGAGGGAGGTTTGGCATGGATGCGTACTGTTGCCGAGCTACGAACAAACTGCACGGACTTCAAAGTGGCTATGCAATGAAAGTTATGCATTTGATTTGTAGGTAGAAACCAAAACGGAGCGCCGCTGGGCGTAGATGCGACCAATAGTAGTATGGGTGCACGATGCTGGCGACATTTACGTTGCAATACTAGTAATGGTTCATGGCCCTTCTCCCTTGTGACTATCATCTACGGATCTGCGTACAGATCTCACTTCTAGGTATTATGTGTTCAGAGCTGCGTGGCCATTAAGTCCGCCTTGGAGATTCACGTCTGAATAATGTGAACCATATATCCCAGCTTTAAACACGAAAAAATAAGATACATATAAAATGGGATTTAGGTATTTTTTTATTAAAAGGGTAATACATAATATACTATATTATGTTTTAAAGGAAAATGTAAATAGACGCCATCTTAATTTTTTAAAGTAGTAAAAAAATTACTTGATATTTTTATTACGTCTATGTTAAAATACGTCCCGTTCAGTAAAAGGTATTTCATGTTTAAAAAAAATTCAAAAAAGGAATTGTACAATTTGTCCAAAGAAACGTCACAATTTGTTATAATTCTTTTTTCAAACTTTCTTCGGGCAGGTAGGTAGGTAGGCTTGACAGTTCATAGAAGGATCCACGCTCATGCGAACTCTAGCGGGATTAAAAGGCAGTATCCAACACGGCTACCATATTGTCGATTCATCATATCTGTTAGAAAAGATTGCATTTCGTTTCCCTGAACACAACACCAGATCAAACGACTTATTTAGAACACCACACTGTAAATCCAAATAGGCGCAAAACGCTTTAATAGGACGAATCTGTAAAATTCACAATGCCTTACTAGATGTAGACAAAATCAAAAAAATATATTTATTGCACAAAAATACAGAGTAGAAAGGGTATAATAGCTTATAGGTTACATCTTATTTCTTCCAGCTAACCCAACAAATACACATTATATTACATAACCCAACAATTACATGTTAACAAATGTATGTAAATAATAAATAAAAACACAGAGGTATTTAATTTATGTAAGGTATTCATTTAAAGTGTAGTGACATTTGTTTAAAAGAAATGTTTTTAGTGATGATTTAAATTTAAGTATGTCGGTTATTTGTTTGATGCTATGTGGAAGGTTGTTATATACTTTAATGGCGATGTATTGTGGTCCTTTTTGAAATATAGTTTTGTTTTATAAATAAATTATATTTTTTTGCTTTAGGTTACATTTTCAAATTTAACTTGAAAACATATAAAATGCAACTTACTAAACTGATAAGCATAATCATGCGAAAACTGTACTACTACTAACTGTTTTACTAGTTTTATAAAATTTTGTAATTCCTTACAATGTTTATTTTTTTTTATATTTCTTTGTCATTTTTAAATATATATTGTAGGTACAAATACTTAATCAATAACTAAATTTAATGTAACTTATTGGTCTAGAACATATGAATAATTACTGTTTATGCTCAAATGTACGACTGTTTGTTTCCTAAATAAATAAAATAAAATAAAGGACAAACTGAATATAACAAACCAATTTACAGACAGACGAAATGCCGAATGGTCATCTTAAAACAGGACTTCGCTACGCTCAGAGAACTCCAAGTCTCGAAATATATTTTTTTTTTCATACTGAACGAAATGGAATAAGTCATAATTTGGTGTATTATTATATTTTTACATTTGTTATTTTTTTAAGGGTATGTAAAATAGCAGAGCTCACCGTTAGCAAAAACTCGCCAAAGGCGAGTTCTGGCATTGTGAAAATTACACATTATTTTAGTGGAGTTTTTATAATTAAATAACTATCAATAACCGCCAAACAGCTCGGTCTTGGAATACACTCTTTGCCTCATTCACATTCATACATCGTGATCATCGTGACATGGCCTGACTCAAGTATCTGGTTCATTTCATTGTGCCATGTCTTCATCGGGCGTCCCCGACCTCTTCTGTCATTCGCATTTGCGTCATATATTCTCCTTAAGCTCCTTTCTACGTTCATTCACTCTACATGCCCAAACCTACCATCTAAGCGTCCCTTCCTTAATCTTACTCGTTACGCTTACGTCAGCCTTCTTTGCGAATCTCCACGTTACTCACACGATCATACATTGATTTACCACACACACGTCTCAGGGATCAAATTTTTACAGCATTTAATTATTTTCATATCGCTACATAGTTTTCAACATGAGCTGTGGAGCTTTTAATCCCTTGAACTGTGACATACACCGATCTGAAAAAATAATTATGGAGCCAATTTTCATAAAACTTTTTAACTTACTTGGGACATACGGACACACCCGTAACATGTACTAGTCTATCGGTATCCTCAGTGGCAGTGGCAAATGATCTTTAAAAAAACATTCATTAAAGGAATGACAGCAAAAGTTTGATCCTTCCGAAAAAATATTAAGTATTATAATATTTTTGCGGAAAAAAAAATTACTTCAACATTTTTATTTAAATATACGCCGAAAAGTGAACATATTTTGCCTAGTGTCAGACATTTATTGTACATTATAAGAAGATTTAGGTAGCAATTTAAAGTTTTTAGAAATTTTTTAAGGAAAAAAATGAAAATTGAGGGTGAATTATTTTAGGTTCTGTTAAAAATGTTTTTCCTTTGTTGTTGCTTATTGATTTTTTTTTATTTTCTCATTTTTTTAATGTAAAATTAAACAAATACGCTTTGAGTAGGACCAGGGATCTAATTGATACCAAAATAGATTGGTAGATACTTTCAGTATCGCTCTGGGGAAGGATCACCATCAGAATCTAGAAGTTGCTTGAAATTGCTTTAACTAGATCTTTATAGCCTGAAAATTTTCCACCATCCTATTCTCCATATCCGAACTATTTTTATTTTATTTCTTATTTGAATCCCACTCAATAGTCAGAGAGAGGGTCACTACAGGTAAACCTACTAGATTCTGTACAAAGGATGTCGGTCAATCTGATTGACAATACGTTTTTAACAGACCGATTGGCACCTCTTTTTTTTTTTTTTTTTTTACAGTAATACCGCACAAGAGTCCCAACTGCTCCCGTCTGGAGCCAGTGAGACTATGGCATCTCCAATTGGGGTATGTTGTGAGGCTGAGGGTATTGCGGAGGGGAGGGAGATGGGGAAGAGGAAGGTGGGGAAGTACCTGGCTATTCAGATCTGGTCACCAAACACGGCTAAAGCCATTTCAAGCAACGTTTCAATTCTGAATGGTGGTCTTACACCAGGGCGATACTGAGAGTATCTTCCACACTGGAACGTGCCGCAAATATACTATATATTATTTTAAATTAATTAATTGTGAAATAACACAAATTAATCAAATAAAATTTATTTGCGCACTCCGGGTTCGAACCCGCGACCTTCGGATCTGTAGTCAAAAGCGTATACCACTAGGCCACGCCGGCCGTCAAATGCACAGAAGCAATTTGGGCATGCTGAGTCTGTTCTACAGGTATTTTAAGAGGAAGCTATAAGCCAAAAATGTGTATATTCTTGGTATAACTTATATTGTCACGAATATAGGTGATAGGAATTAAAATCGCTTGACAAACGGAGTCTAGAAACGTTCGATTTCAAGCACAAAAGTGGTTTTTTTATTTATTTTGTAAATAATCTAATAAGAAAGTAAAAAAGTTAATCAATAGAAACTGTCACAGATGATCTTAGCTATAACACTGTATTTTTTTAAAGTTGTTATTTGCTTTACGCGTTCATACATTTCTATTGAAAAAAAAATTAGTAATTTATTTTGTTTGTTTGTATTCTACTCAAGGGAAACGATAGGAAAACCTTCAATTTAATAATTAAAATAGTGATTTAGCATTAAGCTTCGCCTTAACGGAGCCTGCTGTAATGAGCTAGCAGAATTGGTCTCACGTGAAATTCGACGGACACGAGCGAAACATCCGTTCACATTTGATGTTACCTTCATGAGAACGGATCGTTTTTGTGTAAGTCGGCTCGTATGTGGAACGAGCTACCGGCGTCTGTTTCTTTCTTCATATAATCCCTTACCGCCCCTACCTTAACCCGCCTCACAACACATCCCAACCTGATGGCGACATATTCCACTGCCTTTACAATGTACCTACAGACAGGGGCGCTTTTCTGATTTTCTGATAAAACGAGAACACTAAGCCGAAAGACATTTAGTAACTTAACCATTTAAACGCCTTAAATTCATTATTCTCCGACAACCTTGTATCATAGAACTTATGTTACTTTGAAGTCAAAACATAATAAGGTAGTTAACTACGTGAACAAATCAGTTAAGCACTCTTCACATCTGACATGAGATTATTCACGATTCAGTGTCGGAGCGTTGTTACGTATTCCGGTTAAACTGTTGTAGGCACGGTGTTACACCCACGATACGTATAACACGATTGTACGCAGGGCCGCATTGGTACATCGTCATTCAGCGTGCAATGATTTAATCCTACATTTTTTTTAAAGTAAAAGGTTCTACTTATAATTGCGTTTATTTACGTTATAAATAATAGGTCTTGATTTAGCTACACTGTTCATTACCCGAGCGTTAGTAATTCTCTGGTTCGAGAAGCTTGTTCCCTGTCACTATAACCTCACAAGCATTTGTTACACTCTAGCGACATCTGACGGACTCTTGAGAAAGCTTTACGACTAGCGCCATCTATCGCTTAAATACTCAACTTATTACCATACATCACAATACCACTACTCAAAATTCCTTGCCGAATTCCACCAACACGTGCCAAAACCCAAACTGCTAAAACCTAAAAAAAATCTGGAAGCGAAAATTTTTTTAACTGTTTTTATTTAATTCGCAGAAACTCCAGTAAAATCACATTAGTTTATCTGTAGGTACTATATATTTTTTCTTTATTAAACCACAATAGTTTTGTAAACATAATCTATAATGCCCATGCACATGCTTCGCCTTTGTGTTTTTTTTGTTATTGTCTTATATTTTGTATAATTATATATGTACCTGTAGGTATCAATAAATTTTGCCAATAATAAAAAAAATATAAAAAATACATAGAGACATATGAAACTGCTTACTGAGGTTTAAAGCCATCGAATCCAAATAGATTTCACCGTTTATACCATATTTTAGGTTCTTTAAATTTGGGCAACAATTAATTGGCAAATTATTATCAAATACACCCATATCTTGTAAATATTGGTAACTGAGAATGTTTAAAGGTTGTGTTGGGAAAAGCAAACTATATATGTAATGAGATATACATTAATTAATATAGAATGTTAATGTATCTCTAGTTTTTCGTTTAGGTTCTTGTAAATTGATTATTTAGCATGGTATCTCTGCGCCTTACCTAAACGCAGTGCTAAAAAGATTGCGAGTGAAGAAAAACCATCGTTCGATGGATTAATTTTATTTTAAAAATACACGCGACATAATATATTACCAGAAGGTGAACGCGAAAAGGAACTATGTAGGACGCATAACGTCTCTATACGGGTGCTTGAGTTGAAATAATTTCTAAATCCGCCGCAATAGTTTGTGGGGGCTACGTATCGTTTCAGTGTAGCAAGCTGATAACTCTTGCCAGACGTCAAACATGAAATACGCGAGAGCAGTTCCTACAATTAAATGTAGAAGTTGAGGACAAGTTGAGGATTGGAGTTTATCTGTTCACCAGTGCGCCCCTGTTTACAACATAATACGTGTAACGTATGTGATACATGTTACAACATGTGATACGCCTGATGTTGAAGGCGGTATTACCAGTGAGATAAATAATTGGAGAAGACGCGATCCGTTTTAATATATTATTAAAATGATATTTTGTATGTAGATAATGGGAATGATGGACGTAATAGTGATAGAGGATTCGGAGATGGTGTTTTTTTTACATAAACTCCGCACAGGAGGAATAATATCACTCAGTGCGTTTGTCATCTTTGGGATTGCTGTATGGAGGATATTTTTATGGAAGTAGTAAACCTGGGTTTTGAAGAGACCCATGTTGTAGGAGGCAGGAAACACAGAGGCTGGCAACTAATTTCACAACTGAGTTTTTTAATACAAGAACGAGTCGTAGAAGCCACTCGTTCTCATTGGACAAATAATAACTATAGGGGATTCGGAAAAGACGTAATGGCTAAATACGATGATTGTTCATCGGAATCAATCAATGAGAAAGTAACTATTTGTGTTAATATATATTAACTTGTAAATATATTTACAAAAAAAATAAAAGAAAAAAAAGAAAAAAAAAACAAAAAGTTTTTCGAAAAAGTTTTGTGAAACCAAACTATTTACCTAGAATCTCCTCTCTCCTCACTCCCTTCAGCCTCAAAGCATACCCTAATTGGAGGTGCCATTGTCTTACTGGCTCATGTTGGTTAGTAGCAGTTGGGACTATTGTGCGGTATTGCCGTAAAATAAAATGTTATTTGTTTTGAAGAGGAAAATTCATCCCACATCAATCGAAGGGAGCCTACTGTGCTTCAATACAAAGGACTATCCCATCAAAACCACTTATCCAAATGAGAATTGTTCCTTGTTCCGTTCCTTATCACCTTTTTAAAATGCGCGTGCTTGACTCCCCAGCGTGTACTCTCTGTCTTCTAGAATTGGAAACTATAGATCAACTAATTAAATCACTCTCCAAACAAATATCCTCTCTTCTAAAACTCCTTATTTAAACTTGCCTTCACTCCGTTTAACATCTCATTCTTCTAAGTCTGAACTTGACTCCATTTAAATAAAATTAATATATCAATTAATCTTACCTCTCTGCAATATTTGAAATGATGGCCTAGAACACCCTTAAAGAAAACTGCATTCTTTTGTAATGAATAGTGTTGTGTTCGTACAAACAGGTCTTCAACTCGTCTTGGAAGGAGTTTATAAATAATTGGTTCTTTTAGATTAATCAGGGATTTATTAATACTCCGCGTATTATAATGGTGACTCGATAGTCGACCTAACTAGAAGCTGGCTAATTGGAATCTGGAACAGTAAGTTTCTCTGAGAGCCTTCCCACTGGCCCTGGCGACTACTGGCCACTGGCTCCATCTTGCGGACTTCCACGCAAGCTCTATGCACTGCCATCTGTGCGTGCATCTATGAAGCTCTTACTTCCCAACAAATAGGTTTGCTCATCATTTGTACTTGATCCTCAACACTTCTATGACTTAATGGTAGTCAGTGAATACGGTGTGCTAATGGAAATGCCTTGTTACAGCTTTCGTTTATTAAACGCGAAATTAATTAACTTAATTATCTCTCAGCGCGTAATGTCAATGAATAAAGTCCTCCATTCTACACATAATTATAATTATTCTTCTCTAGTGCAATCTACAATGGGGTGATCGTACCAACCCTGTTGTATGGCAGTGAGGCGTGAAACTAAAGAGTAAGGATGAAGATAAACTGGAATGCTCTAGAAATAAGGTGTACGTGTGATAGAATCATGTATTATGGTCGTGTGAGAAATTGGTACAAAGAGAACGGATAAAAAAAGTGTACGGACTAGTTGATCTGTGAACACGTATTAAGGCGAAGCTTAATGCTAAGTCACTATTTTGAATAATCTTTATAACGAATTGGTGTACATTATGAATACCAAAAAATATGCCTTAGATAAATTGAAGGTTTTCCTATTGTTTCGCTTGAGTAAAATACAAATAAAAAATAAATTACTCAATACAAAATACAAATGTAAACTACAAAAAAAAAACGTTTTTTCAATAGAAATGTATGAACGCGTAAAGGAAACAACTTTAAAAAAATACAGTATTATAGCTAAAATTATCTGTGACAGTTTTACTTGATTAACAAAATTATTTACAAAATGAATAAAAAACAGTTTTTTGCTTGAAATTAAACGTTTCTTGACTCCGTTTGTCGAGTGATTTTAATACCTATTACCTACAATATAAGGTATACCAAGAATATACACATTTTTGGCTTGTAGCTTTCTCTTAACAGTAGACCTGTCATCCAAAAAATTATATTTTTCGTGTTTAGTAAATCAAAACCAAAATTTACTTAATTATACAATAATTGTATAGTTTCTTTATTTAATTATAAACCATGTTACAATATGTGACTTTAAAAAAATGAAATAAGTAATTATACAATTTGTATATTTATTTATTGTTTTTGTGTTTAATTCGTTTAACTGTTTCGGCTTTCAAGGCCATTTTCTAACGTGGTTTCAACCACGTTTAGACGACTTATTTATATGATAAACTGATTTACTGATAAAATAATTGTGACAATAGATTTCTGTCTGTTTTCCCCAAATTAATGTTATCTTAATCGTTTAATAATGATGTAGCAGTTATTAATTTATTTAAATGTGTTATATTGTTTAGGTTTTATGAACATACTTAGAAGCGGGAAAAAAAAAATATATACGATTTTTCCCTATCTTAATGACAATTATTTTTCAAACTGTCATCAGTCCGGTAGGTACCATAATATTGTAAAATACAAATAAGAAAGTCCAAATAAATACGACGATTTCACATTCTTAAAAAAATCTAGAAGAACACACAAAGAAATTTACAGACAGACGAAATGCAAACGGTTGAGTTAAAACAGGACTTCGTTACGCTAAGGCAATAATATATGACCCCAATGTGAAGATAAGACGGGGACGCCGTGAGTCAGGCCATGTCAAGAGTAAGAATAACAGAAGGGTATGTATTAGACGATGTATGAATATGAATGAAGCAAGGAGTGTGTGCCAGGACCAAGTTGTTTGGCAGTCCATCAAATTTACCTTTAGTAAGTAAATCTTCCTCCCATAATATTATGAAAGCATTCCATATTTGAATTTTTGCCGAGAGTTCGCGTCATCTTCGGTCCCTCATTGAGTGGCATTTCCACATTTTACATTCTGCTGTCGTAGATTCTCTAAGTATCGCCCTGGTAACAGACCACCATTAAGAATCGAAACTTTGCTTGAAATAACAAATAACTTGGTTTATTGAATAGATCTGAATAACAAAATACTTGCCAACCTTCCTCTTTCCATATCCCTCCCTTCTCCACTCTATTCGGCCTCACAATCACTGAATAGATAATACAAAGAATTTAATGGAAAGCGTCGTCATCACTGATACTAATTTTTGCATTTGATATTTAAGCAAAGAACGGTCAGACTTTTGAAGCTCGAAAAACGCCCTCATAGCATTTTTGTATTCTTCTTTTTCTATCCCTAAATCAAACCCCTGTGGGGATATCATAGTCTCTATGCAATGTAATGAATAATTTGTTTGTTATCAGATAAAAAAATGGCAATGTTAACAAAGTAATGATTAGTTTTTAAATGATATTAGTGTATTTTCTGTGTACCCTTTCAGGGCTTATTAAACCCGACCTGGATCTTCTTTGGTCGCCAAAGTGTTAAACTAACATCTTGTACAACTTTTTTCACCCTAATTTGATCATACCGACTACTTCTGAGATGTAAAAAAAATATAAAAATTGCCCCAACACTTTGCGACCCTGATTAAAAAACTTTTCGGATCGCCTCGCCATCTTTCAGACACCCCTCCTACGAATTCCCATCCACTCTAAAGTGCACCTTAAGTATAACATGCACAAGGATTATTTTTGCGTGAATTTTCACACACACTTACGTCGTATTGACCATTTGACCAACTCGATGAAAACTTTCAAACTTTCTGCACAGTAATTTTTCTGGTATGCCGTAATGCACCTTATTTCCAATTGGCGTAAGGATCAGTTTTGAGTGTATTTATTTGCGTAGTTTGGACGTTATTTATGTTACGGTTTTGATATTAGGGTAATTTTCAGAAATGTGGGAGATATGTTTTTATAAGTTTTTCTACAAATTTCAGGGCTTTTTGTAATATTTTTTTCATGGTAATATTATTTTGTGTTGGTTGATGGCGGACATTTCGTGCCATATTTAATAGGGATGTTATTGATGGCCTGGACTTACCAAGTAGAAAAAAATTATATTATTAGATGCTCTCAAGATCAAATACCACTATTCAGAATAGATACGTTGCCTGAAATAGCTTTTGCTGTGATTGGTGGCCAGATCTGAATAGTCAGGTACTTTCCCACCATCCTCTTCTCCTCCTCCCCCTCCCCAAACCCTCCAACCTTATCACATACCCCAATCATGGGGTGAATTTTTTCCGGGTTTTGGCGACAGATGCGTCTCCCACCAATTGCAGGCCGGATCGGGAGAGACTGGTTGAGGGGACCTTATGGCTTCTCCAGCAGGACTCTCAGAACATCTACAGTCACTCCTGGACACGCCGACCTCCAAATTCCTATCCATACATTTTTTCTTCCCCAAAAATGACATAGGCCCTGAAGGGAATTATTTTTCCTGTTAATTTTTTGATTCCAACTCAACTGGGACTCCTGTGTAAAGTCACACAAAAATAAGGCATCTTCAGAATTCATATTACTTTTGTTTATTGAATTTCAATATGCATCGATTTGCAAGAAAACTGGTGTCGCTAGACTTCTCCTAGGCTCGAGACAGGCCAATGAAAATGTTCATCTGTTCAAGAAAGAATTTCATTGTTTGAAAATGTTTAATCAGTAAGTAAGGAAAATTTGATATTATTTTAATAATGGTTAAGAATTTACCGTGCTTGGAGCCAGGGATCTATGGCATGCCCATAATATGTCATGTTTAAGTCCCTGCATACCCAATTTCTATCGATTTATACCAAGTTTCTCGTTAAATATTTACGTTTTTATATTCTAAAAATAATATATGCTTTTTTTGAAGATAATATTGACAACATTTGTTATGGGGATATGAAATTCCCTCGATAGAAAAAAAATCGCAAAGTATGATCAGAAATTTATTAAAAACATGTTTTTTCTTTTATTTATATGTTATAGACATGAAAAAATTCTCAGTGTATCTTTAAATGCAATTAATTTGTCAAGAGATTTTTGTTCAAAATTTCAAACGAGTCGTGGTTTATTAAATATTTTCACAATTTTCGTTTTTTAATATTAGCTCGCTCCCTCTAACATTTTTATTTACATATCTCCCTTTCAAACCATCTTTGAACGCTTAATACGGGGCCTTAAGCATAACTAGTATTTGTAGGAGTCTGACTCTAGTCTTAGCTCTGTACCATAGACATATGAATATTAGTAGACCTGCCCTAAGTGATTAAAAGCGTATTATCCCCACTCCCCATACCGGTTCCATTGGAACCGGCTGTGCTCGCCTATGACCTCAAGTGAAATTTGAAAACGTGACGTCATCATTCTTGTGCGAACTATGGTCGAGGCATCATGGGTTCATTTTACGAAATAACACGGCAAAATGTTGACTTGTACTATGAAAACTTGTAAAAATAGATGTGAAAAAGAGAATAAACCCAATTGTCGTATTACATTCCATATATAAGCAGTATTTTACTTTATTTTAAGCATATTCACATCGTATAATATAGATCAGTTTAAGAAACATATTATACTATCACATCGAGAAACGTCTGGACGCGAAACACAAAGCTGGTTGGTTGCTGGGAAGTAAATTATGAACATTTATAAAAGTGTCTTAACTAAATACTTAAACGAAATATTCGACTCTGAAAATGTAACCGAATTTTTTTGCCGAATTTGGACTTCGCAAATTTGTTCATAACGTGGCGAGTAATTTGCGCTCCCATGTAAAAATGTCTATTCATTCAAAAGCAGGTTTTACTTTTAAGAAGTAAATGGTGATATTATAATGCGAGATGCCTGTTTACTGTCAGATTGATTTATTGACGAATCACAGTCAGCCTTACTCCCTTCGTTCTTCAACAGTTGATTTTACCCCTCGCCATTATCTTCTTGTCTATTAATTCCTATGTCTGTGCTCTGTACCAACTTTGCTAAAGAATTATTCTTGCATCAGCATTTCCGAGGCATAGAAAAATGACAAAACATCGATTATATACAGTATATTATTGACTGAAAAAGAACGACTGTTTAATTACTGAATTAAATTAGCTAAAATTGCGCGTTATTAAAAATTAATAATCCCCCATAGCACTACCACTGCTGATGAGTTTCGCCCTCCGTTGAACTCTAATATTGCGTCACAAACCAATGAAAAAACTACGTTCGAAATGTAAGACCAAAATAAAAAAAAATAATAATAAATGCATAACGCATATCATAAAGCTATAAAAGGGTTTTTTTAATATTTCCTAGGTTCACGTGTCAACATTGAATGGGTATCAATAATAACAATAAGAGGAAGTGAGATTATTCAATTAAAACTGATTAAAGAAATAATGGAAATAGGATGGAAAAAAACGATAAAATAATATGTTTTCCTGTCATACATATTCGATCGAATTTTATGAATTGAGTGCAAAATCCGTCGCCCTCTGTCGAACTCAAATGCTTCAGGTGGTATGGTTTTCAAAAATATTTCCTAGGTTCACATTTCAACATTGAATAGGTAGCAATAATATCAATAAGAGAAAGTGACGTTATTCAATTAAAACTGATGAAAGAAATAATGGAAATAGAATGAAAAACAACCACAAAATAATGTTTTCCTGTTTTACATATTCGATCGAATGTTATGCATTTAGTACAAAATCCGTCGCCCTCTGTCGAACTCAAATGCTTCACGTGATATGGTTGTCAAAAATATTTCCTAGGTTCACATTTCAACATTTCAACATTGAATGGAACAATAAGAGGATGTGACGTTATTCAATTAAAACTGATGAATGAAATAATGGAAATAGGATGAAAAAAAAACGATAAAATTATATGTTTTCCTGTCATACATATTCAATTGAATGTTATGAATTTAGTACAAATTCCGTCGCCCTCTGTTGAACTCAAATGCTTCAGGTGATTTGGTCGTCGCCGAGTGAATTCTTCAAATCAGAGCGTATTGATGGACATTCTTCATGAACTTGGATGAAATAGCTCCTTATAAATTTAGTAATAGTGCGTGATCTCACTGATACTTGTTTATCGAGCATCTCATATATATTAAAAAGCAATCGGCGTGTTTTTGACGTTGCAGTTGGTTATAAAAAGACGCCTAGAGGTTTTTGACTCCAATCGTAAACGTATCATATCATTTCCTACTTTTGGCTACTCCGCATAAGTGACAGAGTGAAATATTACATTTAATATAATACAATATTCTCTCTGTGAAAGTTTCCGGCAAACTTTAAAGCGTATGTAGATTATTTGGGGCGTGAATAAGTTACTGGGAGGTGTGAGAGTTTCTCTCACAATGGGGCGCTAAACACTCTACAGTTCAGGGGTACCCAGCCTTTTATGAGCAGTTTTCTCAGTTAGCAAATTCAAATCCTCTGGCTGACCTTAATCTAAATCCTTAACTTATCTAATGGCGACGAATCGTTCATGAACGAGCCGCACAATTGAGCTAGTTCTTTTTTATGAGCCGTATACGTACGACTCCCGGTAAACCGTACCACGGCTCAATTGAACGGAAACTCTTTTTCATTAGGAGAAATTTTTGAAAAATAGCGCCATTACAATCATTCAAGTATTAATTGTTATTGCATACTCAGATACGTAAACTGCGTCTGACAGTACGACATTTTGACTTGGACATCTTATCCGTTACCAAGAGTCGTACGATCATACGGAGCTGGCAGCTGGGAGCCATATCGGGGGAGCCGTATCGGGCGAGCGCAGTATTTTCACTGCTCATACGCTCTGAGCCCGTGACTTTCATTCAATTGAGCCGCCGTTCAATTGAGCCGTCGTTCAATTGAGCTGTCGTTCAATTGAGTCGATTCTTTGAGTCGTACGAAAATATTGAGCTGGTAACGTGGCTCCCACTTTTAATAAAATGAGTCCTAACCTAACCTCACATAATCAAACCTAACCAAACTTAAGGGATAGTAAGATGGTTTTGAATTGTGGAGCAGAAATGGCGGAGAAAAGTGCGTATATATGACAAGAAAGTGAATAATTGAGTCGGGTCATGTCGAGTGTCAAGCCCACGGCTTCCGTTCAATTGATCCGTCGTTCAATTGATCCGTCGTTCAATTGAGCCGTCGTTTAATTGATCCGTCGTTCAATTGAGCCGTCGTTCAATTGAGTCAATTCTTTGAGTCGTACGAAAATATTGAGTTTGTAACGTGGCTCCCGCTTTTAAAAAAATGAACCTAACCTAAGCTCACATAATCAAACCTAACCTAACCTGCTCTACAATTGCGTATATATGACACGAAAGTGAATGGACGAAGAATGCTGGGACGCCCAAGATTATGCATAATCAAATACATGTCAAGTGTCATTATAACAGAAAAAAGAGTGTGTGACAATGTGTGAAGTTTATTTTGTCGTGTGGTGGTCCATTCTCTCTGCTGACCCCTGCGGGTATCGTAGGCTTACAAAAATGACAACAAACGATCAACGTATGTAATCGATTACATATGGTGTGTTTATTGACTGAATTAAGTCAAAATTACGCATTTTATGGTATAAAAAAATCCCCCATACTATAGACGAGTTGTCCTCCGTTGAACTCCAGTATTATGTGATAAAATTTAATCCAATCCCGTTGCCCTCTGTTGAACTCGATGGTTTCGTCGTCAATCTTAAGAAATTTCTCCCCGAACCACCGGTTGGGCATCCCTGCCGCAGTTTCTAACCTAACCTAACCTCCCTCTTCTAGAATTGCCATATATTGTTCGGTACTTTGCTTGAAATGACTGGCTAGCTAAGATTCTCAAACTTTTAATCTAATTATTAAATAATGATAAATGTTGAGAAATTTACAAATTTGTACAGTAGCATACCGTTCTTCGTAAGTTTTAATCATTGGATTATCCGTTCAAATTCTAAACAAGACTACAAATCACTTTCACTGTGTTAAGGGACTAGACCTGAATAGCGGGGCAGTCCCTTACCTTCCCTTTTCTATTTCCCTTCCTTATTCACTTCAAACTCACCATGGCTTCAGAATTGTGGTTCTTAGCAGTTTATTGCAAATGACTATACGCGGTACCATCTAAATTATACATTTTCTCCTAAACCAACAAAAATCACCTCGTTTTTATTGCACGAAATAACTAGTAGTTCTGTGAATAGTTTCAATTTTACAGACAGTTGAAATATTCGCTGTTTTGTATCTATGTACGAACATTCTTTCGTAGCGTTTTGACTACTAATAAATTATAAAATATTAGAGAAGAAATTCCAAATTTCAGTCTTTAATAATTCTGCCTCTAAAGTTAGGTTTTTGTAGTGCGAACCATATCGTTTTACTATCTTGTTTAGAGTTTTTTTTATCAAATCGTCAAAGCTAGTTTATAATTCGATAATAATTACCTAGGTACTTTAAATCAAAATTAAAATAAAGTTATATATTTTTTAAATAAAACTTTGTCTTATAAACATTAGTTTATCATTAAAAAAAAAAAAAAAAAAAAAAAAATATATATATATATATTTGAAAAGTAAAATATTTCACCAACAAATGTAGATATATTATGTCTCGACGCCATCTAGTGGGAGATTTAGCACTAACAAAGCCTTTCCTACAAAAATAAAGTTGGTTGTTTACAGGGGAAAAAAATATAATAAGCAGTAATTGTTGATTAAAGTACTAGTACAAATTGAATTATTTGGCCGGTTGGAAATAAGCCGACGAGGCTCAGTGGTCCAGAGCATCTGGCCGAACATCAGAAGGTGCGGGTTAAATTCCTGTCGGCGATATTTATTTATTTTGACAAAAGATATTTTCAATTTGTATTAATACTTCAGGCGACTAATTATTGCTAATAATAATTTGTTAAATTTATAATATTTAACCTTTTGACAAACTCCGCGAGATAACGCGAGATGACATGTGTCACTGTAGGATGTACCGCTTGCTTCAACATTCTCTGGAACTAAAAATATACACAATTCAAGAGATTGTTATCATTTTGAGCGTGAAACAAACAAATCGCACAATTATTATTATCCATCCCTTAATTTTATGAAGTGACGAGAAAATCTTAGTTTATAAAAATTCAGTCTGCGAATGTTTGCGCTAGCAAAACTCGATAAGTAGTCGACCGATATCGCAAAAAAATTTCAAAGTTTGTTCTTATTAGTGGTAGAATTATTCGGGGAATCCGAGGAATACTTAACGCAATATCTCTGCACTGGAAAGAGATACCGAGACGAATTAAAGTCTATGTAATGTAGTTTCTTAACAGTAACATTGTGGTATACTGTGGTGAATGGTCGAAGAAGTCGGAATCGACTGAGAAAGACATTAGCAATAGCCAAGCCTTGCGAGGTCTACTAGTATTATATACAGGCAAATCATTTTAACCTTTCCTTATCTGTGGTGTGTATTTACTACACATTGCTTTTAATAACTTTAATTACTCTATAAATATAATAAATTCTGAGTTCAGATTTTAGGTATTTCTCCGTTATACATTTATGCACTGAATTAAAAAAATAAAATTTTAAACATTTTTCAAATTCAATTAAAAATCAGAGATTTTTGTTAAAAATTCGAAACAAATACACCAATGCAATCAACCTTGTGACACTGCTATGCGAAGAGTGTGCTAGGAAATGACACGCTATTGATGTCCCGCTTTAGTTCGCTATGCGGGAATATGAGAAATCCACACGTCCGCAGTGTGCTAGCCGCCAGCCAGTCGGTCGCGGACCGTCGTTAGATGTGGACTCCTCGCACGTTGTTTAGCATCTGCTGATGGTTTTTTTTCATGTTTTCAGCAATAAAATTATAATTATTATCACTTTTTGATATAAAATATAATAAACATAAGCGATTAGCTGATCTGCTCAAGTATCGGGACTCTATTATTATATGACTAGTTGGAGTGGATGAAGCTGGGATGAAGGACCGGGATATGGAAGAATGGAAGGTTGGAAGTACCTGGCTAAGCCACAAGTCATATTTATTATATGGTTGTTAGTCTTACACCAGGGCGATACTGATAGTTTCCACAACTCAGAACTATACCTACTGTGAATAGTTGTATAATATCTTACAGGTAAAATAATTGTCTTTCTTTCTCGCTTGAGTCAAAATTCACTAATTACTTTCAGTTTAATCGCGCACGTGTGTAACGTCGCCTCCACCACGTGTTACACCCTAACCTCACGTTTACACACGTGAGATAATTGTTTAATAAATCGTAAGCAGATGCGCGAGAAGTGTTTTGAACGGTTCCGTGCCGTATTAGAACGAGCGCGAAAGCCTCTTTCGAGCGAATAAAGCCAAAACTAAATAGGCTTTATTTTCATTCATTTCTTAAGGTTTCAATTTATTTGAATTCAATTTCTTAGAAAGCCTATTAAACCTGACATATTTTTGTGTAGTCTGGTTTTGAACCCGCGACCTTTTTCAGGTTCTAATTCCACGTCCCAAGGAGCTTATCTAATTTAATATGAACATCATTGATCTCGACAACGAGTACCTTTCCTCGATCACAATATTAATAAAAGCACACTCTAACCGTAATCCTAATATGTATAATCCATTTAATTGGACATCAGAATATACTTGCCTAATCATTATTTTATTTTATTGGGATGTAATTGGAATTCGTAGGCATTTAATCGTAATCTTGTCAGAATCTCACATAAATGTAATCGTAATCTAATCGTGATTTAATCAAAATCTTATCTCAAGTTTGTATCAATATACGCCAAATGCCTGCTCATAATTTGTACACGATTGACAATTGTTGCATGAGAACGTTTCGTTTCTATGACTCGTTCAACAGCTCGGCTCCTATAGCATGGGTGTCTTCCAGACCTAGGTTCACACCTTCCTCTCCTTAAGATCCTCCACACAGCATCCCTAAAGATGACATAGGCCCTGAGGGAAATTATTTTCCTCAGGCCCTAATGTTCGTTGGTTAATCGTAAGCTAATCGTAATCTACTCATGATCTAATCTCTAATCGTAATCCATTTTTAATCTAATTAGATGGTATCTAAACTAATCGTAATCTAATCGTAATGCAGGTAATCGTAGTAATATAATCTTCTAAACTCCATGTTTTTTTTAATCTGATCTTAATTTAATCGTAAAAAATAATCTTTGTTGTAATCGTAATCGTTAACATAATAACTAAAAATCTATTTTCTTCTAATACTTGTAGTGATCTTTCCTATTGGAGGTTGGCTATCATCAAGGCAATCTTCATCCTGCATACTGCTTCTCGGATTAACTCGACAGTTTAACAATAATCTATGCATTACCATAATATAGAATAACAAATTTAAAAACTTTCACAGCTGTAAAGGAACGATTGTTGAGTAAAATGGATAGCAGCTACCTTGGCAATACATAATTCGTAAAACTAAATGGAAACTATTCCGACCGACACGAGCGTCAAAGTTCCTTGGTTTGGGGCTAGTTTTAGTTTGGAGAATAATTTAACTCCATCTATGAACTAGCCGGCGAAGCTTTGGCAAGAAAGCGCCGTATATCGGGTTCGCGTCTCGGACACGACGCTAAGTTTGACCCGTAATTCTAACTACGTAATATGTGGTTTGCATAGTTAACCACCTAATTCAGTTACTACGTAACGTAGACCGTGTTATACGGTGCAATAATTTGCCTAAAGCTTATGAAGGTTAAATGCGACTCTCGTTATAATCTACGTGTGCATAGATGGCGTTAATTCATTTATTTTTCTTAAAATACGCTTTTTGAAAGGTATTGCTTTACAATATTAAGAGGAAGCTACAAGCCAAAAATGTGTATATTCTTGGTATTCCTTATACTGTAGGTAATAGGCATTAAAATCGCTTAAGTCTAGAAACGTTCGATTTCAAGCATAAATCTGGTTTTTATTTATTTTGTAAATAATTTTATAAGAAAGCAAAAAATTTAATCAAGTGATACTGTCACAGATAATCTTAGCTATAATACTGTTTTTTAAGCTGTTTCCTTTATGCGTTCATACATTTCTATTGAAAAAAAATTTTTTTTAGTAGTTTATATTTATATTTTTTATAGAGTAATTTATTATATTGTTTGTATTCTACTCAAGCGAAACGATAGGGAAACCTTCAATTTATCTAAAGCATATTTTTTGGTATTCATAATGTACACCAATTCGTTATAAAGATTAATCAAAATAGTAATTTGGCATTAAGTTTCGCCTTTAGACAGATTATTTGTTTGCGCCCGTACATACACAATATGAATATTCTTCTTCTTACCACACGAAAGAAGAAGAAGAATACAATATTGTGTCGACGATTTAATCCAATATTGCATTTGTATGCCTTTCTTGAAAGAATCTAGCGGGAAACTGGTGAATACTATAATATCACATAGAGAACATTTTTTTCTATCTGAGAATTTCTTTTTAAAAACCTTTTTTTCCATTCATTTCGCCAACTTAAGTGAACACGCTTCCAAGCATTTTAAATTACACTATACAGCTGGCGAAATCCCCTGGCAACCGATATTTTCAAATTTGACCTAAATACTCCAATTCCGACGTGATTTACTCCAAAACGATAGCTCAAATCAAAAAAAGAATCGATTATTCTGCAAGTTTCCGAACACCGTGTATAGAGAATCTGTGTTTTAGATACGAGTGATAAAATTTTAATTGCTACCGGATTTGGAGTATATTACCCTAAATTAATTGGAGTATATTGTGATGCTGAAAAGAGTATCGAGGAGAACGAGATGGGGAAGACGAAGGTTGGAAAGTGCCTCTCTATTCAGATCTTTCACCAAACACAACTAAAGCCATTTTAAGCGTCGTGTGACCTTTGGATTCTGAATGCTGGTCTTTCACCGAGACTATATCGATTTGTCCATAATATTGTAAAGTGCCAACGTTTTGATAATTACGTGAAGTTTCTCTGATCAAATTTTTGAATAAATTATCTTAACTGGCTACTTTTTGGTTTTAAATGACTTTTTCCTCTTAGCTTCTATTATCACTATAGGAATAAATGAGACCTTGTTTCGTATAACGACGTATACATCCAGCGAATAAAACATATATTTGAAGAGAGAAGCAAATTAAAATGGGGAAAGTTTCTACAGAAAACTCTACGATATCTACTTCTTGCTTGACTAAGAGCTAGTATTTCAGTTGGTTTTTAACTTATAATATCTTATATTGTACGTTGTTATGATAACATTACACTACATAAATCAAAATGTCTAATAAAAATAAGCAGTCATAAAACGAAGAAAAAAAGGGCGTTCCCCAAGGTTCCCATTTAGATCAACTGCTATTTCATTTATGTATTAATTTTGCTAATATTTTATTATGACCAATAAACATCTCTAAATCTGAATCATGTTATAGCAAAGGATAAAAAATAAAACAAGAAACGCAATGTGGGCGTGTTTCGTAATTTAATAATTTTCAAAATTCTGGCAAATTACTGTGCATTTCGGTGCCCATCATCAAGGCAGATGATTTTTTTTTTGATTTTATTGATTTGTAAAGTGTGATGTATGTATACGTGATACCGTGACGCCAACTCCAATCCTCTAAGAGCATATCATGATGCAACTGTAATGCTGTCCGAAACGTTGGCTAAAGGAGGTAGTGCAATACGGCATAATACCGTAAAAATAAATCACTACAATATTTTAGCCATGAAATTTTCAAATCATATATTTTCACATGTTTGTAAAAGCCCATAAGGGCGTATGATATATATATCATTTAAAATGGTTTTCTGCGTTAAGTTTTAGTGTAGTCGTCAATTACCGGATAAAAATACAATCTTTGAAAAACACCGGCTTTAAGGGACGTTGTTAAATAAAAATAAATCGAGCATAGTTGTCACAAAACGTCATGATAATAATTCTGTATTTCATTTCGAAAATAAATTTGTCGAAAGCTTTTTATTGTTTCGTGACAAATCGAAGAGTGTGTACCTTTTTTCCAGGCGTATTTCTGCGCCAATAAAAAAAACGCTTTATTTGAGCTTTCGCAGGCGGCGGACCACGAAAAGTTTCAAGTTTTCCACTTTCTGAACCATTCTGGACTTCTTATCGTCGAAGTTTGTAGCGAAACGAAAATGGTTAAATATTAAAATACAAAATGCGGAAAATATCATGTAAGTATTTATGTCGGTATTTAATAAGGTCCCAATGGGTATTTCAGACAAATAAGCACGTCTAGCACTGAATAGGTAACCTCCGGAAGTGTAAATTATGAAAATTATGTAAAAAAAAATTGAAAATGCTGCCATTTTAAATTGGACCTTTTAAGTTTGACTCATAGGCCCCGAGAGGTCTAGCACGGACGATCGATAAAGCCCTATACATCAATATAATATTGAGGAAATCCGTCATCTATGGTCAGTTAGCGATATTTGCGAACACGGTCTTCAAGATGTCGGATAAGCTCTCGATACGCACAATTTTTTTTGATAATGTCATTCGTTATGCAAAATAACAATTATTTATATTTTTTACTTATGCTATCATGTGGAATCGCCCCCCCCCCCCCCGAAGTTAACGCACTTTACCCCCGGACAATAATGCAATTATTTTTAAGTATTCCGATTTTTTGTTATTCCATTTTTTCAGCGGCATGCTATAACAATATCATTTATAATTAATGCTCGGTTTATTTTCCAGTGGCGTGCAACCATTATTTAAAATAATTGATTAATTTTGTTTTATTTGTTTTGTTACAGGACATCTGGTCGACATTCAGAAAACACGTACACCTTTACAGCAGACGCATCGGATAACAAGGCTAGGTACAAGTGCGAAGCTCGAAACACAATGATCGCTACTCCACTGAAAGCCGAAGTCGATTTGACAGTTTACTGTAAGTATCGCCCTGTTATTAAGTTATTATAGTTTAAACTTAATGTATTGAGACACGGAAGACAAGCTGTCCTGACTTTCGATGTCACGAATAATTTATAGAAATTTATAAATATGAATATTATGCTTTCTTTGTTTTACTGAAGTTCCGATGTATCAGTGGGTCTAGCACAGTGAAATGAATAACTTTACAATATCGGATCGATAGGGATAACTCTCGTTGATTTAATATGGATTTCCTGAGCACGGTCGCACCGTTGATAGCCAGACCGATATTGATAATACAATAAATTACTAAGCTGGCAACACTGGCGGTATTTTTCTATGAATCGACATTCCTAAACTTCAGACGGCTACTTCAAAGTTAAAAATACTAATAAATTAACAATGTCGGATTGAAATAATAACTTTAATATACATTGTCAGTCCGCATGTACTTTTGACAGTAAAAAGGGAGTTTATTAGTTAATGAGGTATATAGTCATCACTTGATGACTTGATTTAGCCATCAATCAATTGATCTTAGATGAATTAGTTACGTCTGTACGGTAAATTAGAGGGAGTTTACATCTCCCGAAAATAATAACAACATTACTTTTACCTACATTTATGTGAGACTGGTATCACTGTAAGCCTCCGCGCGATACCTCGCGCGGCAAATATTTCATTCTCTCTCCAGTGGTCTAGCCGCCGGTTTAGCCCTAAATCTCCTCTTACGTACGCGATATGTTTTGTTCATAAAATTACTGTAACGTGAGTTTTGTTAAAATAAAAACTAAATTGAAAATATTCGAATTATCATTATTACACACCGATTAAAATCACGCAACCTTGGATTCTGCGGATTTTAGAACCACAAAATCATTTAGCCAACAACCCATTAAAATTGGCGATAATCACAATCCTTCAAAAGTCTATGGATCGTGTTTACGATTTCTTTCAATTCTAAGAGCTTAGTTAGTTCACCTCTATTCATTAATAAGCCAGTTATTTTGCATAACGAACGACATTATCCAAAAAGTTGTGCATATTGACAGTTTATCTGACATCTCAGAGGCGCTAAAAACAGCTACTTTTTTATAACAAAAAAAGTTTTTTACTATACTAGATCTGCTTTAAAACGTCTTTTAAAATTTAAAAAAATAAATGAGTGTCTGTAAGTTCATGGTTGACACCAAAAGTTAATAGATTGCATTGTCATAGACAACATATCTATCTGCCAAATTTCAGTTCTATCGGATGTCGAAAAGTGGGTTAATTTACAATTCCAAGATATGCATTAATTCATTCATTACTGAAAACAAAAACAAAATTCAAATAGATGCATTAAAAAATACATAGAAAAAAGCAATAGAATATATCTGAAAATCATCGGCAAAATAGCAATCAGTCTATTGTTTTTGGAAAAAAAGTTACTGTTAATTTTTAAAAAATTGGAACAGTTTTTCTTATCTTGTTTCCCTACCTTTACTTTATACAGACAGGATCCCTCTTGTGGGGTGCAAGAACTACTTTCTTATTATGTTTGCATTTTTATATGTAGGTAGGTACGTATATAATTTGATGATTTTATTTTTTTTTCCAGTCGCACCAGAACACGTGTCCATATCAGGCCCAACAGAAGCCAGGGTTGGAGAAGCGGTGTCTCTGGTGTGTAGTACTGCTCCGAGCAACCCCAGCGCAGAAGTTAGATGGACCGTCACTGGAAAACAGTACAAGGACGCGCATACGGTGACAAACATGTCGCCGGAAGGTAATTACAATCACTTAATTACATTATGAATACCAAAAAATATGCTTTAGATAAATTGAAGGTTTTCCTATCGTTTCGTTTGAATAGAATAAAAAAATACAAAAATAAATTACTCAATAAAAAATATAAATTTAAACTACCAAAAAAAACATTTTTTCAATAGAAATGTATGAACGCGTAAACAAATTTAAAAAATACAATATTATAGCTAAGATTATCTGTGACAGTTTCACTTTATTAACTTTTTTACTTTCTTATAAAATTATTTACAAAATAAATAAAAACCAGTTTTATGCTTGAAATTAAACGTTTCTAGACTCCGTTTGACAAGCGATTTTAATTCCTATTACCTACAATATAAGGTATACCAAGAATATACACCTTTTTGGCTTGTAGCTTCCTCTTAATAGAGGAAACGAGGGCGGCCTATTCCCCTATTTCCTCTCTGGATTTTGACACTAGTACAAATATGTTTTAAATAGACATTAACCACTGCCATGTCCATCCCTAGGTTTTGATGTTTTTGATAAGTTACTTCATATAGGAGATAGTACCCTCTAAAAATCCTTAAAATTGAACACTTTTGAAACACATCAACAAACTTCAGTTCATGTATTTTTAAAAATCAAAACGTAGATAAATCTTTAACATTTGGAGGACAATAAAAAACCTAAATTTTATCAATTTTATTTAGGTATAATCAGCCTGTGGTGCATTTTTCCCTTTTCGCTCAGTATTCGGGAGGTAACCGTTATTGGTTTCCTGGCGTTCTTTTTAGATTTAAATATTTAATATATTAAATAATATATACCTATATATATATGTTTTTTTTTTTTTTTAAATATTACTACAGCCAACGCAATCTTTATTAAAACAGGCCGTGCTGTAGAAAATAAACTGACAGTTAAAGAGACCTGTTTTGTGACTGTTGCACTTGCGATTGTTTAGCATGCAACGGTGGTTTAGCATGTCTCCCGACTGTGCAACGATGCCGAAGAGATCAATGATGCCAGAGCATTTTTCCATTAAAATACTGATAAAACAAACACAGCATCTCCAAGTGACTTAAATGTAATCTTATTCTACTACCCTAATAAGATAAGACGAAGATTGTAATATTGTAAACTAACCTTATCTATTTTTTTGCTCTAGGTGGTGACATCACCTCATCTAACATTACCCTAATTGTGGAAGCAAATCGAAGATCTATCGTGGTGGTTTGTCATGGATTGAATATGGGATTAACTGAAAACGTGGTCTCTACTCATACAATCAACGTGCTCTGTAAGTTTGGTATATTATTTTTTTTTCTATCGTTTTGTGGGAGTTCAAAGGTGAACATGGTGCTCTCATCATTGAACATTCATCTTTAAATTTTCTTTTTTGAACTTTGATATTTGAACACTCATCTTTGAACTTTCACTTTTGAACTCTCATATTTGAATTTACATCTTTGAGCGTTCTTATTATTTGAACTTTCATCTTTGAACTTTCATCTTTGAACTTTCATCTTTGAACTTTCATCTTTGAACACTCATCTTTGAATTTTTAATTTTTTACTCTCATATTTGAACATTAACCTTTGGAATTACATCTTTGAGCTTTCCTATTATTTGAACTTTCATCTTAGAACTTTCATCTTTGAACACTCATCTTTCAGCTTTGAACTTTCATCTTTGCGATTTCATATTTGAATTAGCTCATATTTGAATTTACATCTTTGAGCGTTCTTATTATTTGAACTTTCATCTTTGAACTTTCATCTTTGAACTTTCATCTTTGAACTTTCATCTTTGAACACTCATCTTTGAATTTTTAATTTTTTACTCTCATATTTGAACATTAACCTTTGGAATTACATCTTTGAGCTTTCCTATTATTTGAACTTTCATCTTAGAACTTTCATCTTTGAACACTCATCTTTCAGCTTTGAACTTTCATCTTTGCGATTTCTTATTATTTTAACATTCACCTTTGAACTCTCATATTTGAACGTTCATATTATTCGAACTTTCACCTTTGAACTTTCATGGTTGAACTTTCTTATTATTTGAATTTTCAACTTTAAACGTTTGATTTTTGATATTGTATATATTGATCCTTAGCTTTGATCCTAAACTAAATTTGTATCTTTGACTTTTGAACTTTAAGCATTGAAGGTAGAAGTGCGTTGCATTTTTAAATTCAAGTAAGAGAAATAAATATGATGTACAAATAATCGATACCTTGTTTTGAAATACGTATGGTTTAGTTCCACAATCAGCTGATTTATAACATATTATTACTGACGGACACACTTAACTTAACAGTACATGCTTAGGATGCTAGTTTATAAGTTTTGTATTTAAATAATTTCTCCGTTTGTCCGCTAGTTCCTTCTTTTGCCTCCTACAAAGTTAAGCGTGTCAAGTTGTACACCAAAATTATTTATACTTCTTAATTTTTCATGGTTCACAAATTTCTCGAAAATTCTCCAATTCTATTATTATTTCTGTTCTTTAGCAGGCTATAAAAAATATGTCCGTAAAACTTATAACTACTTATGAACGGCGTGTTTGAACAAGTTCTAACCGTTCCCAGAATCAATGGCTCGAAACAAATTGGCCCGAAAATGAAAAAAATACGAAAAAACTTTTTCGCCTTCATTAAATTATATTTCGCTACAAAAGAGAAATTATACAGAAATATAAATACCATAGACCATAGAACGTAAAATCTCCTGGAAGGTTTTTTGTTTTACTAGTAAGTCCACTTTTTTAGTTGTACAGAGTTTAATTTAATTAAAAAACTTGTTCTATTTTTTGTCTGCACCGATTTTACTCTGCGTATCAGGATAACTTTCAAACTGGCATAATGGGCACTTTGCAAGATCCTTTTATCCATACCGATCGCCATATGAAAACCACATAGAGACCCATATGAAAAATTTTTACGATCGTTATTTTCATAATTGCGATTTCAAAAATTTGTCGAAAAATGCAAACACTTTCATAATCAGTAATAATCACAGTCTTATTTTATAAATATTTTAAATACGAAACGTAATACACGTGCAACACTTCCACACAAAAACAGTGACAGATGACAGATATCAAATAATGTTCGCCATCTTAAACTGCACGAAAATTGAACACGTCCTTTTTTTCGTTCCGAATCCATTTTATAAAATTACGACCCATTTGGAAACTGGATGAAAAAATGCATCGTGTAGAACGCCCATTAGTCTTGAAAATCTGGCTATGTACTAGTTATTTAACAAAATGCGAAAAATTTAAAAAAAAAACCTATTGTAATTTGTGAGAAAAAGAATTTTGAAATTCTTTTGTAATCAATTTACGAAATTTCATTAAGTTTAGGTTGTTCCAAACTCTAGTACGTGCGATGTTTGGTCGGACTGTCATAATTTCATTTCATTTCAGTCATCAAAATTATTTAACCTCTAGTGTGCCAAGAAATCCACCGTGGATTTCTGACGTTTTTACCTGCCGTGTGCCGGCGAATCCACCGCAGATTTGCTAGTAGCTCACCGCACTTTCCTTGATTTTATGGTAAATTGAACCTTAAAAAATGCAGCTAACATACTAGAATATATTTTATTCGCTTGGCAAGAAAACAAGTTATCTTAATATTATTCTAGCTTATCGTATCGTCACTTGTAAACATGTTTATTTTATCTGTTAAAAAGCGCGTGGCCAAATTCCATGTTAAATGACATAGTTCCGAATATCAAAAATCAAAGTACTGTATTTATTTATAGAAAAGCCACATATTATGACTTATTTTTATTGTAAAAATGCCTACTTAGCTGGAAAATGCCTTCATTATATACTTTATAAAATTAGAGAGAAAAAACGTTTCTCTGAATATAAGTAGCTATCCTGAGATAACTACATAGAATGCATGTATAATATATAAACAAATTATCTGGTAATACGCTACAAAAACACCGTAGTCAGTTATTACGAAAGTTGAGGGTCATGGGAATTTTACCCCCTGGTACACTAAGGACGGGTTGTTTTACAGAATTTGAACAATTCATCAAATTTAAATGCTGATTTTCAAGTTCTGTGAAGGTTCTATTCAAGTTGTTATTATATCATTTTTGGTCAGTTGTTTTACAAAAACTGAAATAATAACAGAACTTGAAAATCAACTTTGAGAAAAATTCTGTGAAACAAGCCGTCCTAAGAACCACTCCCTGTCCAAATAACATAAAATAGCGCTGATCAAACGTGACGAGAGTAGAAACAACCTAACCTTAATTCATTACTTTTTATACTTTTCTTTGAGTTGTTGTACCTTTACACTTTATACTTTTCTTTGAGTTATTGTACTATTACATTTTATACTTTTCTTTTAGTTGTTGTATTTTTACATTTTATACTTGCTACATTATACTTTTCTTCGAGTTGTTCTACTTTTACAATTTATACTTGTTACTTTATACTTTTCTTCGAGTTGTTGTACTTTTACATTTTATACTTTTCTTTGAGTTGTTGTATTTTTACATTTTATACTTGTTACTTTATACTTTTCTTCGAGTTGTTGTACTTTTACATTTTATACTTTTCTTTGAGTTGTTGTATTTTTACATTTTATACTTGTTACTTTATACTTTTCTTCGAGTTGTTGTACTTTTACATTTTATACTTTTCTTTGAGTTGTTGTATTTTTACATTTTATACTTGTTACTTTATACTTTTCTTCGAGTTGTTGTACTTTTACATTTTATACTTTTCCTTTTGTTTGAGTTTTTGTACTTTCACTATTCTTACTTTTGTTGATGGCACACGTTGTGCCGTATTTATGAAAAAAATACTCACATGAGCAAAAAAAATTTAAAAAAAAACAACATATTTCTGAGCATTCTATGTTCAAGAGTTCCCCGTAATTTCTCCCCTCAAATTGATTAGATTTTTATAGCTTGTCTAATTAATGGGCTGGAAAAATAAAATCTCACCCTCTCCGCCTTGAGTAAGACGCCCTCAGTTAGTTACGGCGAACCTTTTTCTCTCCTATAGCCTTAAAATTCACCCTCCTCCCCTCCCTTTCAGAATTAAGTTAAGGGAAGCTTAATATTATTTATTGTTTACGTCCAGAAGTAAGCTCTTAAAATCATGTATGCTAACTTTTAGCAGGGGTTCGTGAGATTTATAATATTATTATTAAATAATTGTTTTACTGCAAAGATTTTTGACAATGATGTTGCGAGCTATAATAATAGTCGTTTTGTTCTGAAAATTTAAATAAAAAACGAAAATTTCAAAAAGAAAAACATACAAAGTAAAGTGGGGAAGTACCTCGCTATACCGATATGGTTGCCAACCACGGCCAAAGCTATTTTAAGCAATGTTTCAATTATGAACAGAACAGGGCGATTACTGAGAGTATCTTTCACTCTGAATATACTTTAAATGAGTAATTTGTGAAATAACAAAATTTGATAGCATAAAATAAAAATAAAACCTACACGTAACACACAAAACCAATATAAACACACATCACTCACAAACACACAAGATTATTTTCAATGTACTATTTTTTTTTTTTAATTTTAAATATATTATTATGTATTTTTTATTTTAAATGTATAATTTTTCTCATTAAATGTATTATGTAGTTTTTTTTTTATATTATAAAATGAAGGCCTCAGCACGGGCAAGCCACTCAGTGAGGCCTACATTACCGAAAAACTTGAATTGTAAAAAATATTGTACCTAATAAAAATAAAATAAAAATCATTATTAATTTGTAATAAGCATTTACTTTGTGGCTCATCAGAATAAAAATATATAAATTTGTTTTAGACCACTTTAATTTTAATTACACTCTACCGGTTTCGGAAGCACCCTTCCTTCGTCAGGAGAATATTAAAACTAACCTATGATACAAAATATTGACAAAAAATGTAATTTAGGTGTTTGAGTGGGAGGTTAACAAAGAGGGAGGGGTAATTGCGGGAAATCCGGCGATAACAGAGCGGTTAACAAAACGATAAATTAATTTGGTTATTCAATATACTAGCGTTATTATTTACGGATTTTTTTATTTCAAGTGCTTCTAAGATATCTATTTTTTTACTGCGAAGAATTGTAACCCCTGTATCCTTATTAAAAGTGTGATTGGTGGAAATAAGATGATTGGCAAACTCTGAAAAATTATTGTCATTTAAACATCCTAAATGATCCGTGATTCTAATATTTATATTTCTGGTTATCGAATTTGTTCAAATTATGTCTGAGTGGTTCAATTTATGATTTATAAATTGAGCCACTCATTTACCAACTATGTTGAAATGATTTTCCATCGTTCTACATAGGTGAAAAAACCACTAGAATTTTTTTATTATACACAAAGGAGTCATTCAAGTATGAAATAAGTACCTAACAACTAGAAAAAATCTTTTAAATATTTTTTTAATTAAAAAAATGTAGCCAGCTTCTGAGAAATAATATTTCCGCGATACTGGCAACCTACTCTTGTTATTTTCATACTTTTTCCTCCCAACCTAACCTAACAACTGGAAAAATCTTTTAAATATCTGTTATTTAAAAAAAATGTTGCCAACTTCTGAGAAATAACATTTCCCCGATACTGGCAACCTATTCTTAATATTTTTCATACTTTTTCCTTAAAGGTAATTAAATATTTTAATTTACCCCTGCAGACGTAATATACCCTCGAACTTTTCCTCCTTCAAATATCAATAACTCTGTTTTTCTTTTAATTTTTTCCTGTTTTATTTTTTGCTCTCTTCCTTCCTCTTGCTTACAAATTTGATATTTTGATTTTGATCTCAAAAAGAAATAAAATTTATTTTTAGAAACAAAAAATTTTGACTTTTCAAAGATCAAGTATGTATGATTTTTTGACTCATTTCATTTAAGTTTTATCTGTACCTACTCTTAGACAACGCGTCTACTGAGAAATCCGAAACTTTCCATATTCCTTTGCAAAGATCCAGCTTAATCTTTTTCCAACTTCTTGTGCATGCCGACCACAGACATATGAATATTAATTGACGAGAAGTTAAGGACGAGGGGTTAAAACAAGAGTTGCGGGACGCAGAGAGGAAAGCTGACTGTGATTCGTCAATAAATCAATCTGACAGTAAATAGGCATCTCGCATTATAATATCACCATTTAGTTCTTAAAAGTAAAATCTGCTTTTGAATGAATAGACATTTTTACATGGGAGCGCAAATTACTCGCCACGTTATGAACAAATTTGCGAAGTCCAAATTCGGCAAAATAAATTTCTTCTATTTTCAGAGTCGAATATTTCGTTTATGTATTTAGTTAAGACACTTTTATAAATGTTCATAATTTACTTCCCAGCAACCAACCAGCTTTGTGTTTCGCGTCCAGACGTATCTCGATGTGATAGTATATGTTTCTACAACTGATCCATATTATACGATGTGAATATGCTTAAAATAAAGTAAAATAATGCTTATATATGGAATGTAATACGACAATTGGGTTTATTCTCTTTTTCACATCTATTTTTACAAGTTTTCATAGCACAAGTCACCATTTTGCCGTGTTATTTCGTAAAATGAACCGATGATGCCTCGACCATAGTTCGCACAAGAATGATGACGTCACGTTTTCTAAATTCACTTGAGGCCATACGCGAGCACAGCCGGCTCCAATGGAACCGGTATGGGAGTGGGGAATAATACGCTTTTAATCACTTAGGGCAGGTCTACTAATATTCATATGTCTATGATGCCGACTATATAACAACCACTATGGTAGAAAGATTCCGGACATATTTAGCGACAGCCCTAATTTCAGTGCAGAACTTGAATATTAACTTTGAAATTTCATGAATAATCAAATTATCTGAAACAACCCGTCCTTAATCTAAATAAAAATGTGTATTTTTTATATTTTCATTAATAACTATGTAATTTTAAAATTATTTCAAAAATGTACATTATTAAACGGTTCGAACTGGCTACAATGTCATTATGATATAGAAAACGCTGCTGGGTGGTAAGACGACGACTGTCAACGACGTTGGTCGGCGTGACGTCAACAACGCCATAATCACGAACAAAAACAAACGTGATATTTTGACGCTAATAAAAAATGGCGTATTTTAAATCCTTACGGAAAAATTATTCATAAATAAAACATAAATTACATAATTGGGGTATTTTGTTAGATAAAGCAATATAAATATATTTTGGATGTGTCTGTACCTACCCTAATAACGTTCAATTGGGGACCTTCCACTTAGCTGGCTGAACGGTGTGGAAGCAAACACCGATTTTTTAGGCGTAAGGAACTAGAGGAAGGCAGAAAGGCCACTGGGAAGATTGGAAGCGTTTCCTAGATGCAAACAGGACTCCCCAAGGGCTGTTTGTGTTTAATGTTGATTATCATGACCGTACTTCAATAGCCCTGATGAACCAGGCTCTTCTACTCCCCGCGGTCCTGCGCTGCATGGAGAGCCAAGGACATCCTAGTTCAGGACATAGGTGATATTTGCTTCTCCCGCCAAACACCAGTGTCCATGAGTTTTTTCATGCTTGAGTTCTCCGTTTGTTTGTTTTCGTCTAAAGTACTTTACGATACGCTGTAAGCAGACATTTGATAGCCTATTGTGGATGTCAACCTCATCCAGAATGAAAAGATTAATGCGAATTCCGGCGCCAATACTAATAGATTTGCTGACTTCGGCAACAGATTACTAAAGAGTATTATTTTGTTTTTCAAAATAATTAACTTTTTTATTTTTCAGATCCTCCCTCGGCTCCAATCATCACTGGCTACATCCCTGGTAGTATTCTGGCCGCTGGAACAGCTCAGAGGATGATGTGTATTTCTAACGGGGGAAACCCGCTTGCCACGCTGACTTGGTACAAGAATGATAAGAAGGTGAGTCTCCAAACCTAACCTAACCTGATCTAAGCTTGACCTAGTTTCTTGAAAACAAGTGACCTAACCCAACGAAAACGGACTTAAATTTGTTCTCTACGAAACTAACCTTGCATAGCCTGTAGAACTGAGAACGACACTAACACATTACGAACATTATTATTCTAAATACTTGTCGAAAATGAGACTAAAATTAGCCCCCAATTTTTCTATACTTACCAGTGTTTTGATATTAGGAGGCCTTTGTCATAAATGCATTTAGGGATACTGTACAGTAGGTCGTTTAGGAGAAAGGAAATAATGAACCCGTGACTTGAAGAGACCAAGTAGAGTGAGAGAGAAAGCACATAATTAGCATCATAAGGCTCTTCTTCCACAGGGATACGGAAGTATCCGATACTGATGTTGTGTACTCACGTTGCAAACAACTTCTCGCGCACAGTTGCTGCTGAAATCACGAGACTCGTGTCGCCACCGATCGTTGTGGAAACGTCAAAACTATAATGCTTCCTTAACCTCACTCACAATCAAACAGTTGTTGAAGCTACCATTTTAATATCCTGTAATTATTTATCGGCTATTTCTTTCCTTTGATCATTTCCTTTGTTACATAGTTATATGTTTATATAAGTCTCAACGACGTAAGTTGCCAGCTTCGCCTTGCTGGTCGCGGGAGATTGGTGTTGCCGACTAGCTTACAAAATGTCGACAACATGTGTCTTGTACGACCTCCGCGCAGATGTATGGCGTTAGTCGCCAAGATACTTGAATCGTCGAGTATTTTATTCTTGCGCATCTCTGTGGGAGAAGCGCCTAACAGTGAAAAATATGACCAAAATTTTCAAAAAAAAATCAGCAAATGAGACAATATAAAAATGATTACAACACAAGGCTTTTATACAAAACTGAAATTATTTTTAATGACATTCTTTAGCTCTGGCTTAAAGCTAGCTAGAAACACTTAAATATTCCCATTATAGCTTGATGAGGAACTCGAACTCCTCTTATTACAAATTTCCAAGGAATTAATTTCACAAAAAATTTGCCATTTTTCGCAATATAATTTTTCGGCAACTTCAAATGCTGGCAATTAATTAAAGTGAGTACGTATTAATTATATTTGCTCTGTATATTAAGAAAAGTAAAAATTGCCTGTAGTATATTTTATACTTGAGTAAGATTTCCAAAAAAATAAAAGCAGAAAATATCTCAAAAGAAAAGTATATTTTGATTCGGTTACTTTAAATCAAATGTTTTGTTATCAAAGAGATTATTGTTGTTTTTTTCCTCGTGTTTACTCTCTCGTAAAATGGCGATATTATTTTTAATTGGCTTAATATTTAAACTTTGCATTATTAAAATGTTTGTAATTTTGTGTTAATAAGTTGTTTTTTTGAGAAAGTTTGTGCCGATTCTGTTTGGTAATTTCTAGAAAAGTGTCTTTCGTTTGAGAGCCCGACTTGGCTAATTACATGTGTTCATTCGTGTCTTGAGAGAAATATGCACCCCAGCAATTAGTGTTTCGAACGACTCGACAGTTGGGTACTGTTTGGGTAAAGTGAGGTTAGGTTAGGATAGAAAGTTATCAATGACGTACGGCGCACCGTCTGCTCGTCTTCTGCATAGTGTGCGTAGTCAAGTGGTCCACGCATTTGATTTTGAGTCGAGATTGCGGGTTCGATCCCCGCACAGCTCAAAAAATACATATTCCCGCATAGCTAAAAAGATACATATTCCCACACAGCTAAAAAACACATATTCCCGCACAGCTCAAACAATGCATATTACCGCACAGCTCAAAAAATTTACATTCCCGCATAGCTCAAAAATTCATATTCCCACACAGCTCAAAAAGTAGATATTCCCTCACGGCTCATAAAATATATAATCACGTGTTTCGTTCATTTAATATATGGACGCTGGACGTTTTACTTTTTTACTATCCGCACAAGATTCATAACGGCTCCTAACTTCCTGGAGCCTGTGAAACTATGACATCCTCAATTATTGGGGTATTTATTTATTTATTTATTTAACGCCCAGAGGGCTTTTACATGTGGGTGGTACAAATTTAATGACAGTTTTGAAACATAAGAAAGAAAAGAAAGAAATAATAAAAATAAAATTACATAAGTATATGCGAGAAACAAAATTAAAAATAACAAGAACATAAATTAAAAAATACAGCGATTTGACTGGTTTACAAAAATATAACTTCCATTTAGGAATAGTATTGAAATAGGTCTTTTACGTAATCCACAAAATTCGCAAAGTTAATATTAAATATATCGACATCACCTAAGTATTGGTTTCCCATAGTGTGAAACCGTTGTGTTGGGGAGTTCGCAATGTAATTGCGCTTATGTGTGTTGCAGTGGAATAGTGTATTTTGTCGTGTTGTTATTGTAGGTATTCGTAAGTTTATGAGTTGCAGAAGTTCGCAACAGTCGAATTTAGAGTTTAGAATCTTGAATAAAAAAGTTAAGTCGTTTATTTTACGCCTGTCTTCCAATGTGTGTATTTTTAGAGTGTTTAATAAGTCTTCTAGTGGGATATTTAATTTAAAATTTATAAAACGCAGAAATTTATATATAATAATATATTTATTAATATATTTATTTTGTTGGTATGATGTGAAGTTAAAAATGAGGTGGGAAGGAAGGTTGGCGAGGACCTAGCTATTCAGATCTGGTCACCCAACACGGCAAGCTCTTAGATAGAATCTTTTTAATATTTTTTAATAACGAAAAAAATTTCGTTTTCGTGCCTTTTGTAATGCTTAATTACGACCATTTCTTTTCGTTCAATAATTTTCTCAGCAATTTACATTTTAATCTGGAATTTCTTGATTACACCAGACCTTATCATTAATTAGATTTTGATTTTCGTAAAATTTCCCAATTGGCAATTTGGCACAAGTCAAAATGTTTTTTGAGAGGAATTCGACTATGTCCTTCCAGGGTATCATTTCCATTTATCTGGATGTTAATTTCTGTAGGAACAAGGTCATAAAACAGCTACTTAAATTATAATTACTATTCCTAGAAATAAATCCATCTTTTTCGATATCGAACACATTTTCCCAAACAATCTCCAATATCTTAATTATAAGAATAGGGTAAAACTCCTGGTTACTAGCAATTAATCAAAACTACATTTAACCATTCCTTTAAATTTTTATTGCATTTCGTCGCTCTAGTTCGTTTTTATCCAACAGATCAAAGCGTAAATCGGGAGAAATAGGGTTTCAAAGTTTTTTTTTACGAAAGACGCTTATACGATGAAAATAGATCAATCTATAAGCTTACTAAAATGATTTAAAGTGATAGAAATTATTATTTTTAAGTAAAATTCGTTCCAAATGTTTAAAATTACGCAGAAAACACGTTTTTAATTTGTATATATGACAAAGTGTTGGATAAACACTCTCGGAATGTTGTTTAATTTTGGTGGACTTGTCTTGACAAACTGCGTCTTGAAAACACATTATTTTTTTTCCACTTGTATCGTATAAATAAATGCTTTCTGAGAACAATTGCATACTTAACTCAATTTCGCCAAAAGTGATCTGTTGGGCAAAAACGAACTAGAGCGACGATTTGATAGTCCAGAATTGCTTTCATTGATAAGCTTTCGGATCTCACTGCGATCCCACTATCCATGAAGAAGGTTCCCGTTTTCAACTGAAGGGCGCGCTTTTGAAGATATAACGGCTGTGTCGCCCTCTAGAAATTTCTAGAACAGTCTAGACTATTCGAGAGTATTCGAGAGCATTCCACAACATTTGAGAACATCTCGGAATATTCTGTAATGTTGTGAAATGTTTGGGAAATAATCTAGAATGTTTAGTAAATTAAATTGGTGATCGTGACAAAACATTGGTATCTGTAATCTCTAAAAAATAGTATAAAACAAAGTCACTATCCGCGTCTGTCTGTTTGTGCGCTTAGTTCTTCTATACTATGCAACGGATTTTGATAGGATTTTCAATATGATTTAGATAATTTCTTCCGGAATTCTTATATACGAGTATGTAATACATGGATATTATATTTATTGAAAGTAGAGAAAAGTCGAGCAACGCCGGGTAAAAATCAGCTAGTTAACAATAAATTAGACATTTGTAAACTTAGATGCATAAATGGTTAAAATAAAATAATAAATACAATGTCTCGAGTTCCCGGCAAATGACAACACGTCTGTTTAGCGAAGAGTTCATGTTTTTGATAGCTTTAGAGGCAATATAAGTTATATTGCAACCAGCTTCAACAACAACATATTCAAAAACACCACATAAAAGAAAAAATCAAAATCAGTAATTTATATTATTTTGTCTGTAATGGGAGATTTCACCCAATGACAAAATAATTTAAGGCTTTATGAATACTTTGTTTTTCTAAGAATTTTGTTGGAACAAAACTAGGCCGTAAGTTAATATTCGTAAATCATTTTTAGCACATTGTAATATTCAACGTAGTTAACTTTATCGAACTTGAATTTATGTTTTCTATCTTTATTGTTCAGTTTATGTGTGTCGAAAAGTTATTAGAAAATTCAATTATTACACACATGAACACGATTATAATAACGTTGAATTATTATAACAATTGACCTGACTTCTTATACCTTACGCATTCGCGTCATTCTTACTTCACATGTCTAAACTATCTAAGTGTCCCTTTCTTAATCTTGTTCTACCTTGCATTCTTTCCGGATCTCCATATTAATTTGTAACACGGTTATACATGGTTTAACCACGCATACGCCTCAGGGATTTTAATATAATATAATTTACTACATTTTTTTTTCAGATTCTTTCAACTGTGACGAAAACGACGGACAAGCAGGTGACTTCTGAGGTCACAGTTTTGGCGAACGTTACAGACAACAACGCCCAGTACAGGTGCGAGGCACACAACAGCGCCACCGACATACCACTGTTCGAGAGCGTCACCCTCGCCGTACACTGTAAGTTTTTTTTTGTTATGCGACACAATTTTTTCACGCACTGGAACCGGGGATCTATGGCAACCCCATTTGTGGAAATTTCGTAATATTGTATGTAATAACATGTCAGTATTAAGAGCTGTAAGCATAGATAATAGTGGCAAGGGAAATGAGCCATGAACCATTATGAGTATTGCACTCGTTGCATTGTTCACCTATACTACTACTGTGCGCATCTACGCACAGCGGCACCTCGCCTTTATTTCTATCTACACATCAAACGCATGACTTTAATTATATAGTCGCTTTGATAGTCCGTGTAATTTGGTCATATGACAGTGATAATCGACCAGCTTCCATGCCACATCTCCATTTGTCTCTATTATCTATAATCTTAAGAGATACCGTAACATCATAAAGTTGTAATTTTCACGCTCATGTTGTCAATTTTAAGAAAAGAGCACTTTTGGGAGATATTTCTCTCATACGTCACTATTCATAAGTCACTCTCTCTCATTTTGTATTACTGTGAGATATATGATTTGAATAGTGTTAGAAAGAGATAACACCACGTTTTATATTTTTATTTAAACAATGGTAATTAATTAATTAATTTTATTGTTTTTTTAGTTCCACCACAAGCAGTCCGAGTTGTAGTCGAACCCAAGGACCTAAAACCCGGAGTGAAAGCAAAACTTCTATGTGACGGCGCTTCTAGTAACCCACCGGCAGTTTTGTCTTGGTGGAGAGACGGAATCCCCGTGCAAGGTTTGTACCCTTCACCATTTTTAATTCAGACCTTATTGAATGGGAATGAAGCAATCAATTGTGATCTGGAAAATCTTATCGAGCTTTTGCCACTCGAGTAATAGCTATGCAAATTTGGGTAGCTGTAGTAGGTGGATGGACTGGTGATGAAGAACTGAGGACTGGTGACCAATGGCCAGTGGAGAATTCTACACGGAGACAAGTCAAAAAACCCCCTTTTTGAGTTAGTGATGCAGTTTCGTTATGATTTGTGCTCTGCTCGTGTTTCAATAAACAACTCAAAATATCGTCTAGTTTGGCAGGGAAAGCACGTTTATTCCTCTAACAAATTATGGAATTAATTCACTTGATCCTTGCATTAATTTTAGTAAAAAAAAATGTACAAAACTTATTTTAGGATTGATTTTTGAAATGTCTCGCTATAGAAATAGGCCGTCGAAAATTTGTTGAGAAGTCATTTTTTAAGGTTATGTCGTAGAGCTATACAATTAGAGACCCTGTTGCAAATTTGTATCTCGTCGAAACGTGTTCCACTATAAGAACGCAATAACGGTACACGTAGACTAGATTTTGTAGTTTTCGGTCATTCTGCTTCTGAGCGTTGGAATCGTTTGGATGCCAAATCGGACTAATTGGACTTACAAAAGTAATACCTATTTTTTCGCTAATTCAAATAAATACATCAATGAATTAATTTTCTTTTTTCAATTTGGGAGGTGGGTACGGGTACTGCTGCCCCGGAAACCATTTATTGGATAACCAACACCTCTGCCGAGGCCACCCCAAGTGTTTCGTTACTTTTGGTTGCAGGGGTGCCCGGGTTCATGAGAAAACCGGGTCTTGACAACAGATGCGTCTGTATACCAACTGCGTGGCAGACCGGATTAGGAGAGACTGGTTGAGTGAGACCTTTTGACCTCTCCAGCAGAACTCTCTTGACCCATAGCCGTGCACCGCAGTGGGAGGGATAGATTCATACCTCTGTCACTCCTGAACACACTGACTCACAAGTTCCTACCCACCCCTCACACCTTTTTTCTCTCTTTAGTTTTTTTTATAATTTTCCTTTTTCTTCTTACAGGTTACAGCAATTTCACAAAGTCTGGACTTCACGGAGGGACTGTTTCTTCCATAGAACTAAAACTGAACATTACAAGAGACATGAATGGTAAGTTTTTATATGTCTTCCATCGTTGCTACTTGTCAGCTTTTATTTTTACATTTGATCGATCAAAAAAATTGTCTTAATTGCCAATTTTTAATTCTAGGAATGATTTTCACCTGCCAAGCGTTGAATGAAGCTCTCCAAAGAAGTGTACATGATGCTCACACTCTCAAAGTTTTGTGTAAGTATCACTTATTTTGACTACCACCAACATAATACTTTATTCTATGGTTTAGCTTATGGTAACTTTAAGAAATAGTGCTGTAATTTTATGCATTTAAAATATTTCTTAAATCCATGGAATAAAGAAGAAGGCGTCTTTCTTGATCTGAAAGTCTGACCATTTTTTGCTTAAATTTTTATCATTATGAAATTCAATTTGGATGGACATATACAATGTTTTAGCGCATGCTAAATGGGCTAGAACCAAAAGGTACTAATACAGTGGCGACATTGGTTTCCATTCAAATTTATATGGAAACAATTTCTAGAGTTATATTATTCTATGTTTGAATCGTTGGTCATATTACTATGTAACCTATACAGGGTGTATCGGCAAGTACCCGACAAACTTTAACCATCTATTCCTTAGCACATTTGGAGTAAAAAATGTTATGGGCGCTTTGCTGTCCGGTAACATTTTTTTTCCATTAAAAACAAAAAATAAATAAAAAATCCACACTCCGTCACTGTCTCAACAGCTGTTATTAGCAAGTGTGTCAAAAAGTGTCCTCGCTCTTTCGTACACACTAAATAATAATAGTTAAAAATTAGACGAATGGTGCCGTGCCATTTCGTTGTGATTGTAAAAGCGCGCCAACGTAGGTACGTACGTACATTATTCAACGAAACTCGAACAAAATATTGCCAGACGGGTTTTCAAACTTTGACAAAGGATAAAACATTGGTGACATGTGGTGAAAATATGAATAATAAATTTTTTATTAAAAAAAAATGTTACCAGACAGCAAAGTGCCCATAACATTTTTTACTCCAAATGTGCCAAGGAATAGCTGGTTAAAGTTTGTTGGGTACGTGCCGATACACCCTGTATAGATAGATGCAGAAAAAATATATATAATGAAATTATAATTCAGAAAATCTCTACCCAAGAAGCAAGCAGCTATTACTTTCAAACTGTGAGATCTAGCTTCGTGAAATTCGCACAGCTTTTTCTGTAGGGAATTTCTAGATGAAAACAATATTTAGAAGCTTTCAACGCTATTTACATCATGAGCTACGGAGCATTGAAATATCCACTGTTTTGTAAAGAAATTAGTTAAATTCTAAATCAATTAAACTGTTTTTTTACTTGAAATGTCATTTCCATCATGAGCTTTGAGCTTTTAAATAACAACTGAAATTTTTTTCTATATTTGTTCATTAAGAAAATAAAAAGTTACGAGTGGAAACTCAAATGAATATCATTTATGTTTTTTCACAATTCTCCAATATTAATCTCACTTGTTTAATTTCAGACCCTCCAATCTTCGAGTCGGTAACTCCTGAGCTGGCTGTTGGTATAGAAAACGAGTCCCTGATGATAACAGTGAAAGCCGATGGAAACCCGACTAGCCTGGCCTACACCTGGACCAAGGATGGTCTGCCTATAACCCAGGCTTCCTACAGCCAAGCAGGTACTGTGACATTCACTGATTCTGCTTCCATAACACTTAAGTGATAGCTACCCAACATTGGGTAGCACTGCTAAAGCCCTTAGCAATATCTACCCAAATTTGGGTATCATGGCTAATGCCCTCGAGCGATAGCTACCCAAATTTGGGTACCACTGTTTATGCCCTTAAGTGATAGCTACCCAATTTGGGTATTAACGCTAATGACTTTGAGCGATAGCTACCTAAATTTGGGTAGCCGTAGAAAGGATATTTTTATGAATTATAATGATTTTATTTTGAAATTCCCGCATTCTGCTAATATGTTTAGTCTTGATTAAACTTCTATCAAATAAAAAAATATGTCACTAATGTTCCTGTCATGGAATATTCTAGATAAGTTTTTGTATCGCAAAGTCTCTGCGGAGACTCCATTTAAAATCGTTTTCTAAAAATTGAACATCTGTTTAGATGTTAAAAATTGCATTTTTTTTAATCGCTCGAGTGGTTATAAGTCTTCTAGCGTTCGGCTTTTGACATATGCCACCCTTCAATGTGAGGAGGTTTACTCAGGTTGGGGGGATTTGCACAAATTCAAATATAACATTGTCATCAAATGGTCAATCACCGCCATTTTGTTTTTTTTTATATTTAAAACGTCCCGATTAAACATTGATTGTAGGTCATTTTACGCTTTTGAATGATTTTTGATCATCTGAATAGCTTAACAACATCACAGTTGTGCTTTCTTGCAGTTCAAAAATTGTTTAAAATCTGAAATGGACCTAGTATCGACGTTTGACAGGAAGCTTTCAAATGTAAAAAAAAAACATAATGGCGTTGATAATTCAATGGCAATGTAACATTTTAAAGATTGTCCTATTTGGGTATTATTAGTACAACTGTTTTAAAAATATTAAATTGTATTATTTAACTGATTATTATTTTGTTTATAGGTGACAGAATTCTGTCTGATGGAGCTGCCCTCAATATCTCCAGACTGTCTCGACTCGACGCCGGCATTTACACGTGTGAGGCAGTCAATTCTCAAGGCTCCGCAACTGTCAACATATCCGTCGATGTCCAATGTAAATATAATTAAATTCTATTTACACTATTTTATTTTCTCTCCACTAAGATGTCCTGTGCTGAGGCAGATTAAAGTTATTTAACCCTGTTTTATTTGTCTCCTATGTCGTTTTAACAGGTTCACTGCCAACTCTGCCATTTGAGTTCAAAATATAACTTTCAAAGTTCAAGAGTTCAAAGTATATCTGTCAATATAACTTTCGACGCTCACTGAAAATCCGGCAACTGTCGCAACGTGTTGTTTTTATGCTGGCCCTGTGCTTGAATGCATCAAAAATTATTGTCCGCGTGCGGTTTTTGACTACCTACTCTAGTTTCAAAGTTATAGCGTGTTGAATATGGGTGTCAGAGCTTTCCAAGTTTACATATCGGAGTTTTCAAAGCCTTCACTGGCCACTTCAATAGGTACTTTCAGTATGGTGTTCATGATTCTTTTTTTAATTTTATTCAGGTTATGTATGTACTTAGATGTAGCAGATCTCCATCCTGTAATTAATTTCATATTCGATTTGAGAATGACATAATGAGAAGTAGAGATTCCAGAAGACAGAGGTTTGTGACGTGACACATTCTGTCATATGTCACAGGACACGTGTTTTGTGAAGTAAATGAAAATCAGTAATAAAAAATTATCTTCTTTTTTTATTTTATTTTTTTTTTATTAACAAAATTTTTGATACATATACAATTCAGGTACATACATAGTAATATAGAATGAAAGAGTAACAAAAAAATCCCACAAAGGCGAAGCCTGAGCGTGGGTATTATAGTGTAAGGATAAAACAGTGGTGTTTAAAATATATTTTTTTTAAACTTGTAAAAAGTGTGACACTATCAAATATACATATAGACAGGCTACACTGCAATACAAAACATGAATTCCCTATATGTTGTGTCATTCCGTAACTCTGATAATAGACGTATATGTACATTGCATCATATCATGTCTCCTCTAAAACAACATTGTGTCCGTGAATGTGTTAAACACATTTAAGATTTAAAGTACAGACTTTCTCACTAGGCAACATACTTGTTCTGAAAAGACAGGCTCTGAGTGTCGAACTCTATTTGTCCGACTCATAGATAATAGAAACCAAGGGGGATATGTTATATTTGCGTGCCGAGTGTCGCCAAGCTAGGTAGAAGCAAAGGCGGGACGCAGCAGTAGTAAGAATTTTGGCCACATACGGTTTCATACTAATAATGGTTCATGACACATCTCTCTTGTTTCTATTATTTATGGAGGCTGTATTAACATGGTAGTAATTTGTTTAATTTTTTGTCAGATCCCGCAGCCATCAAGTCAATTTCCAAGGATGTTTTAGTGAGTCCCGGAGATGAAGGAAAAATATCTTGCACAGTTACTGGTGAGTTCATTCAAATATTTTTTGTCACTGCTTGGATGTTCTCTTTTTTAACATGGTCAAACAACGTTTTACCACTTATACTCCTTAGAGATCTCATTTCTACAGCATTCAGTTCTTCATCCTTTCTCTGCTAGTTCCATGCATCACACATACATCAAGATTGGTTCGAAGTTATCAGTCACTTGTGGACTGCTAACTTCGCTTCTTTGAACAGAGTTTTTTTTATCAGTTTCAACAGCGTTCAGTCCTTCGTTACTGCATTTACCCTTCTTTCGATTCATTAAATTAATATTAATACAATTAACTCTATTTTTTCAGGCAATCCAATAGGAGAGGAACACATAAAATGGAGCCGCAAAGGCTACGATGACTTCGACGTAAAAACCTACGTATCCTTTGACAAGAACACGAGCACAAGCTACTTGCACGTCAGGAATGCAGTGAGGGAAGATGCAGGTGCATTTGTATGCACGGTGGACAATGGACTACGTAACAAGACTCAAGAAGAAGTTTGGTTGCTCGTCAAATTTAAGCCTGAGATGGACACTAGTCCAAGTTATCTGAAGGCGGCAGCTAATATGGGAGATGCGGCCGAATTAGTTTGCAGGTAATGTTATAAATTATTATTGCTATTTTCTGTTGATTGATGAATGGATAACTTTTGGATGCATTTGTAAGCTCATGCATAGACAATAAAAACAAAATAGATGGGTCATGAAACCTTATCAGTATTGTTTATACTTACACACCAAATGCATATCATTACAGATACTCTTTGATAGTCTGTGCAGTTTGGTCGTAGCTCGGCTCAAACCACCCACTTCCGTTCCGTATTTCCCTTCGTTTTTATTATCTAACTGTTAGTTTGTGTACCCGTGAAAATAATGATGTCAATTGATCCATTATAATGAACCTTGTACATTTTGAAAATATGTAAAGCATTGTTTATGTTAAATTTCACCAGTGAATGTTTTTTTAACCTGATAGTATTCAAATTATTTCAATTTATTGATAGAATTTGTTTATTTATCATTTTATATTGTAGTTAAAATCCCCCATACCACTACTACTGGTGATAAATTTTGTCCTTCGTTGTACTCTAATATTATGTTAGAGAATTTAGTCCAAACTCTATCGCCCTCTGTTGAACTCGACTGCTTTGTCAGCAGTCTTGATAAATTCCTTCATGCAGGTGGCAGGCAGCCATCGGTCGTCATCCAGTGAATTCTATAAATCAGCATGTTGGTGGATATTGGATTCTTAAGTTCGATGATTTTAGTACAAGCTCCTAATAAATGTAGCAATAGTCCGTTTTCACCGACACTCGTTTATTGACCTCCTCAAATCGATTATTTAAATGTCTAAAATATCTTCCAACAAGACAAAAATAAGGCAAAATATTCATCGATAATCTGCATGAAATTTGCAAAGACAAAAGGCCACATTATATCAGAACGAGTACTATTAAAGGCATACGCCGAGAAGCCAGTTGTATCCTCTCCGATTTTTTCTCAAATGATGACACTTGTAGAAAACAAGGATGTTAATACAGATAATCTCAGTTTTCAGAATCACAGTGATGTATTATATATAAAATAATAGTTGTATAACCAAACTTCCGCAAACCCTCAACAGATGTCTCGCTGCGCCCGAGCCGACCTGGTCGTGGTCCCGCTCCGGTGCCTCCATCCCCTGGAACACCACCGGGGGACGCTACCAGTCGTCCTCGCGCCGCGTGGGCCCCATGCTCTACGAGACCCGGATGAGAGTTGATCGTGTTAGCTCAGTTGATTACGGACGGTACGAATGCGCGGCTAGAAACGCCAGAGGTTTCACTTCGCATACGGTTACAATGGATGTCACAAGCGCTCCAGGTTAGTTACCCCATAACATTTTAAACAAAAATTTGTAAAACAGTAATAATAATAATAATAATACATTAATTGAAGAATGTAATCTTTACGTTTCATAATATTCCCAGCTAAAGATGTTTTTAGATACTTTCTGCATATTTACTTTTTCATAAATGTATTTTTTTTATTATTTTCTTAGTTTCATGCAATTGACAGATAGATCCTTATTGTCCTAAGGTCTGAGGTCAGAGTACAACGCAAATGAAACAGTGTTGCTCCAAAAATATTTTGTCTGTGGCAGATAGTAAGACTAAGTTGCCTGTAAAATTTGCAAATGAAACCTTGTCGCTCTAAAAAATAAATAAATATAAAGTGTTTTTAAATAGGATTTTTTTTATCTACTAATTTACACACATAAAACTTTTACATATTTTGGATAGTGTTTAGAAAAAAAAAAATGTTGGCCAAAATTTCAGATGGAACCATGTTGTTATCTACTGTTTGTGATAATAATGTCTTGTTTTAATTTCAGATCAAGTACAGTCACTGGCTGTTGCAAATGTCACACATGACTCTGTGTCGTTGTCATGGGTACCTGGTTTCGATGGAGGTATTCCCGCCACATACAGAATACGATACAGGTAAGATTCTGATCATTATCATCAACCTATCCACTTTTGGACAAAGGATTTTATTGACAGAAGACATTCTACGACATCCTTCATTTTGAAAACATTTTTTTGCTTGTTGATGTGACACCTCGCAAAACAACCAGGGGATCTTTATTGACACCCACATTGTGAGGCAGGTTAAGGAAGGGGACTGTAAGAAGTGATTTGTTAGAATGATTCGAATAGGTTATGTTGAAATACCTGGAAATCAGACTCAGCATACCTACTTTGCTTTGCCTATGTGCATTAGAAATGACAATCGATTGAATTGTTAATCGGATGAATTATTGCCCTCCTTCAGTCAAGCAGGTAATCAAGCATTTGGGGGCTCTAGCCCAGAGGTGGCTCCCAAATCTAACTGTCAAAACTCAAACTTAAGTAACTCAATCTCGGCATCATTTCTCAGGCATCTCCGACTTGTCCTTGGCATATATTCTCCTTTTAATGTGAATATTGCACAAAAGTCCCAACTTCTCCCAACTGTCTAGTGTCGGTGAGATTATGGCACCTCCAATTGGTGTATGTTGTGAGGCTGAAGAGAGTGGGAAAGTACCTTGCTATTCAGATCTGGTCACCAAATATGACTAAAGCCATTTAATGTTACGATTTGATTCTGAATGACGATCTAAGAATAACTATCTGTGACTCTGGCGCTCCTTTCTCTGTCCATCTGCTCTACACCTCTAAACTATCGAAGTGTAATATATTAAAATCAATTGTTGTATTTTTTCAGGACAATCTACGAAGAGATTTACAAATATGAAGACGTTGCTCCTTCTAACAAAGTTGCCGACAATATAACAGAACAGGAAAATAAATGGACCATTCGAGGATTACAACTTGCCACAGACTACCTGTTTTCCATAATGGCGCTGAATCGACTTGGTCAGTCCAAGTACAGACCTGATGATGTCAAGGCTACAACTTCAAGTGAGTTCTAAAAAATTAAAAAAATAAATAAAATTGTATTCAAATTTGATATTTCTCAATACGAAATCGATCACTGTATTGACAATCTCTAGAAGTGTAATCTATACCGATTTGAAAGAAAATTGATTAAAACACATACGACCTTTCGACTCCTAGGCCCCAGACAGGTCAATGAATTCGATTATCTTTTTGAGAATGAAATTCAAAAATTTAAAAAGTTTCATCAATTTCAACCGAAGTAAGGGAAATTTGACCTTACTCCCGGCACGTTGGATACACATATGACGCACTTCCATTGGTTAATCTCTTCCATGAAATTAACAGGAAACAGGTCAATTTTTTACTGCATGTTATAAAGGTATTGTGTATTGTGTAAAACACACCATTGTGTGTGTGAGAGTTTTCTATGTAAGCAGCTACTGTTGGTTGTTTAGCAGTTTTCAGCAGTTGAGTATCGAGAGCAGTTGTTTTCTGCCATGCTATAGAAATATATGGGTGCTTAAAAAAAAATCTATAGAGCCACAACTAAATAATTGACCTGCAGTTACAGATTGCTAGTTTTCCTAGTCTCTTCAAGACCCAGGTTAACTCCTTACTTTCATTAAAAATATCCTCCACACAGCATCCCCAAAGATGACATAGGCACTAAGGGAAACCGAAAGGTCTGTTGTGTTGAGTTAACTTTTTTTTTAAATCACAGTAATTTGCAGTTCATTTTACTTAAGTATGTATGTATATAAATTTTACTGAAAACTTCGCAATATAATGTTTATGTATTGAAATTTATAAAACCATCTTGTTAACATGTTTTTTTCTTCTCTTTTGCACGCAATCGTCAAATTGGATAATGGTTTGGTTTGAAAACTAATTTATAATTATATCCACGAATTTTCTCAATATTTATACTCGATAACACAAAATAATGCTATGTTTATCTGTGCCATACTAATTTTGTCCTTAATAACATCATAAAAACACTCATTTCATGTACATATTATTAATAACCTATCAATAACACAAATATTACCTACATATTCCACTCAACTACATGAATAATCACTCGATTCCCCTATAACTCACTCAATTACATTAATTATCACTTAATTAAAATAATATCAACTCAACTACGTAAATTACTTCTCAATTATACAATTTACAACTCAATTACACTTGAACTCACTCAATTAAATTAATTATCACTCAATTATGTAAATAATCACTTAATTAAAATAATATCGATTCTGTTCGATTATTATCAACTCAACAACACAAATTACTATGCAATTACATGATTTACAACATTTTCCATTCATTAACACCAACCATATGAACTAAACTAAATGCAAATAAACCAAATTACCACATTATTACCCACTATTGTACACAAATATACTTTCTACGTCATTATCACAAACTCAACATCACAATAAAACCAATTTCAAAATAACATAACCTAAAACACAACACATAATCAGAAGTGCCCCCATCCTTTCATTCACCGAGTTCAGACAACGAGGCGGGATCATATTCTTTCGGGACATATCCTGGGATGCTGATTATCACCGGGACCATTGTTGGGACAGCTCTGATCCTGCTGAACGTCCTGATAATAGGTTTTTGCCTACATCGAAGAGCCGATAAGAGAATTCGAGGCGTGATAGGTACATTCACTTTTTTATGAGCAATTTGGCGTTCAGCTTTAAATTCTTCATTTGTGATTTTCTCAGTGCTGGGGATCCAATCTCCCTGATGAACCAGGCTCTTGGCTGCATGGAGAACTGCAGATATTGACCTTGGCCGGTTGGGCAGCGTTGTGAGGTGGGCTGTAGGAAGAGATATAAAAGAGGCCAGGATTATTTGTAGGAGTAAAATCAGATGCCTTCAGCATATTCCACACACGAGCCGATTCACATGAAAACGAGTAGAAAAAACAACCTGTTCTCATGAAGCTAATATCAACTGTGGACGGGCGTTCCACTCGTCTCCAACTTTAAACACTGGTCTCTGTCAAATTTCAAAGTTTTGGCGATTTTTCTGGCTTTCTCTCATCCAAAACCTGTCCATTACATCTGCTTCTCATTCCCAACAAAGGACGCCATCCGATGATATAATATTTCCAACACTCATTTGTAAGTGTTGTCACATGTCTAGCATATTTCCACTTCAGATATTATTTCTACAAAAGTTTAATTTTTATTATGTAGCATAGGCTTTATTTAAAACCTATAAAGTGAGATAAACATTACCATTTTGCAGCCAAATCGACGTTTCTTACCAATTTCGTGTGTAATTCTTAGTTTAAATCTCCCGCCAATGTCACCTGCTAGTTCCAAATGCATCCTTGAGGCGGCGCCAGTAGTGGGACGCCACTAGTGACGCTATAATTTCAAGCTTCATTAGCATTTATTTTGCGAAGGTCAAACACGTTTGGTTTGTTTACAAACATCAAATACCGTAAAATAACCTGTTTTTCAGTATTTGCGCAAAATTTACATATTTTTTTCGAGGTTATTAACAGTGTGACTGTTCGAACTCCGTAAAATTGCGATTTATAGAGTTTCGTGTGTTTTTGTTTAGTGTTTTTTGTATTTTCGTGATTATGTCGGATTCCGAACGTTCCGAGAGCGGGGAAGCCGAATTTTCGAGGGCGGAAGTCATGAAGGTGATTCACACGGACACGCGGGGGAAGCGTCCGAGGGTCTACGGCGAAGGCAAAGCCAAGAGGCAGAGGGTTTGTGAATTAGCTCCCGCCGACCCGCGAATTGACGTATTAACGCAGCAGATGTCCCAGATGCAGGAAATGTTGCGTCTGCTGCTGGAAAAGCGTTCGGAGGCTCCCGTCCGTGGCGCCTCGGATGACGATGACGAGGACAGCATCTCCCTGGACACCCCTGCGTCGCTTCGGGAGGAATTGGCAGGAGATTTGGGAATGGGACTCGTCCATCCGAATAAGCCGTCTCGTGACTTGGATCTCGGGGAGTGGACAACTGACCTAAAGCAGCCGAAGATACCATCGGCCGACCCAGGGAGGGTGAAAAAAGTGGAGCTCCTTCAGCATCTGGGGACGGCCAACTGGAACAATGTCCGCTACCTCGAGATCCAGAAGTCGTATGCCGCAACCCCTCTCTTCTCAATGTTGGCATTGAACCCTGAATTGAAGCGCCTAGCTCAGGAGGAATCGGCCAGTACGTCAACGGACTCCTTCTGCGGCTCCCTGACCAATGCTCTTTCCCTGCAGGCTGATCTCCTGAAGGCCTCCTTGCAGGAGCTGGTCAACTGGAGTGCGGAACCGGGCACGAAGCTGAGCACTTCCACTCTCTTCGAGAAGGTGCAGTCTCTCTTCGCGGCGGGGTCTGAGTCCCAGAAGGTGTCCAAAGACATCATGCAGATGGTCTGCGGAAAACGGGCTAGCCACATTGAGTATCGACGAGAGGGGGCATTGCGAGGCATCAGTGACGGATACGTCCGAGATGCCTTACGGAAGATTCCGCCCACATCGGAATATCTCTTTGACCCGAACCTCCTGTCGGCCCAGCTGGATAAGTTGGGGGGAGTGAAGAAGTGCCTCGCTCCTCAGCCTAGCACGTCGCGACCAGCTCCACCCGTTAAACCTGTGACTGTGCAGAGCTCGCAGCCCTTTCGTCCTAGAGTACAGCAGGGAAGAACCATCGCGAGAAGGGAGCACCCTGAGAGTCGAGGTCCGGAACCAGCCCGTAGAGCCGCTAAAGCTTTCCCTCCCCGAGGTAGGTTCCGGCCCAAGGAAAGAGCAGGGAAGCCAGACCGTAAGAGGTTTTAACAGTGGGCCCTCTTTTCAAGGGGGTCAGTTGCGCTCATTCGCAGGTAAGTGGAGGAACCTTGGCGCCCCTACTATCATCCTTAAGATGTTAGATGGCTACCGAATTCCATTTTCATCAAAACCTCCACTAAATAATAATATTGATTTATTTAACTCCCCTTTCACCACTAAGACTTCTGTGGCAATGACAGAACAAATAGAAAAACTCAAAGCCCTTAAGGTTTTAGAGTCGGCACCTGCCACTCCCTCATTTATTTCTAACATGTTTCTGGTCCCCAAATCAGATGGCTCAAAGAGGCCGGTCTTTAACTTAAAGTATTTAAACAATTTTCTGACTGTCAGTAAATTTCGTCTGGTAAACGTTTATCGAGTTCCTACTTTTCTACAACCGAATGACTGGATGGTTAAAGTGGACCTCACACATGCTTACTTTCATGTACCTGTGAGTGAGCAGCATAGATGTTTCCTTAGACTTATCTATAGGAATGAACTCTTGCAGATGACATCCCTCCCCTTTGGCTTGGCCACCGCACCTAAGGCATTCGCAACCTTCACTAACTGGGTAGCGCAGGAACTGCGGAAGAGAGGGATGAGAATTCTAGTGTATCTGGATGATTTTTTATTAGTAAACCAATGCCTGCCTACTTTAAAACAGCAGGCTATTGAAATGGTGGAGTTTTTGCAAGGCTTGGGATGGCATATACAATTTGATAAGTCAATATTAGAACCATCACAACAAGTTCAATTTCTTGGTATCAGCTGGAATACTCTAACTAATGAAAAGTCTCTCCCTCAGAACAAGGTTTCAGCCCTATCTTATTTGTTAAAGGGTTTTATTCAGACAGGTAGGTGGTCACTAGATAAGGGGCGCAGCCTCTTGGGCTCTTTAAACTTTGCTAGTTTTGCAGTTCCAAGAGGCAGGCTCAACAGCCGGCACATACAGAAAGGGTGCTTAGGACTCAGACACTACCACCCTTGGGAGTCATCACCAATTCCGGCAGCTACCGCTCGGGAATTGAGATGGTGGGTTCGATCGCTCACCCTGACGTCACCTATACATCTGCCGCTGTTTGAGCATTACCTAACAACCGATGCCTCTGATCAGGGTTGGGGTGCCCAGCTGGACGAAAAGCTTCTCAGCGGTGTGTGGGCTGATGACCAGCTGAATCTTCACTCCAATGTAAAGGAGATGCTCGCCGTGTTGGCTGCCTTGTCTCCTCACGTGCTTGAGCTATCTGGCTCGGGTCTTCTGATCCAGTCGGATAACAGGTCTGTCGTATCTTATCTCCGCAAGGAGGGTGGTACCAGATCAACTCAACTCCTGAGCTGTACTCGACTAGTGCTAGATGTTTTGGATAAACACTGTGTCTCCATGACAGCACAATACTTACCCGGTCGTTTCAATGAAGTAGCGGACTGTCTATCTCGTCATCGTGCTATACCCGAATGGCACTTGCTACCCTCGTTCACAGAGGTAGCATTCAGGAAATGGGGACGACCCGAAATAGACCTATTTGGCTCTAGGACAGCGCATGTGGTTCAAAGGTATGTTTCTCTTGATTTTCAGGACGACGAGGCAGACTACCACAATGCTTGGAGCAGGGACTGGGACCATCAGCTGGCTTGGATCTTCCCTCCCCCGTGCCTCATGCCGAGGGTTCTTTGCCACCTGAACAGAGCAAGGGGATTATACTTGGTAGTGGCTCCTCGTTGGGAAAGGGCATTTTGGAGAGCGGATCTGAAGTGTCGGGCCTTGGGTCCACCTCTTACGATTCACAATCTAGGAGAAGCACTGATAGACACCAGGACCAACAAACCCCCTCCTCAAGTAGAGTCCTTCACTCTGGAGATTTGGCTTTGTGGGGGTGGGACAAAAACCTAACAAGATGGTCAAGTCAGCAGAAGGAACTTCTTAGATCCGGGTGGAGAAGTTCTACCCTTCGCACTTATGCTCCGGCATGGCGGAGGTGGCAGCGCTGGGCGTCAGAGAATCAGCTTGATGCCACGCGTCCCAAAGCTGAAGACTTAGCCAGGTTCCTAGCCGATCTACACATCAGAGAAAAGCTATCGCTGAGTACCATTTTAGTTCACAAGTCAGTGGTGTGTACCTTAGGCTCTCCCGAAGACAATAGAGAGCTGAGCTCCAATCCGATAGTGAAGAAGATATTAAAAGGGATATCTTTAGCTAGACTAAGGCCTTCAAAACCCCCCATTTGGGACCCGAGGGTTGTATCATCATGGCTGGAGAAGAATTTGCCTCAACATATTACTCTCTTTGAAGCATCAAGGAGAGCAGCCACCATCCTGCTTTTGGCATCAGGGCGCCGAGTCCACGATCTCACATTGCTCCATTGCACAGCTGAAAGATTGTCAGTGGACAGTGAAGGCATCTCCATTTGGCCAGTGTTTGGTGGCAAGACAGATTCGGCAGACTGGCAACAATCAGGGTGGAGACTGGCTCGCTCGGAGTCTAGGAACATAGACCCTGTCTATTGGACGGAGAAGGTCATAGAACTGTCTAAGGAACGGAGAGCGCAGGCGATACTACCTAGCCTATTTATTACAACTTGTGGGACAGTGAAAGCGGCCTCCAGGGCAGTAATTGCAGGTTGGATTAGGGCAGTCCTCAGGGATGCTGGTGTAGAGGATCCACCTGGCAGCATCCATTCAGCAGTGGCATCTCTGAACTGGCTGCAGAAATATAAGCTGGACGATATACTGTCGCGTGGTAACTGGAGAAGTCCCAATACCTTTGCCAAGTTCTATAGAAGGGAAATTGCAGAATCGGCTGGCCGAGTCAACACCGACCCATCTGTTGCTGACCTTTTTCAACCTCTGTAACTGGTTAGCTGATTTCTGGAAATCTTGCCCCTATTTTCTTTTTAGCAAATAAATTTAAATATTATATTTGATTCACATTAGCATAATGTCACCAGGCGATAACAAACAATATCTCACTTTATAGGTTTTAAATAAAGCCTATGCTACATAATGAAAAAGTTTTACCTTACAATAAAACTTATATTATGTACTTAGCTTTATTTAAAACCTAGGCAAGGGCTGCCTGATGAGATCTAATGAAGCTTGAAATTATAGCGTCACTAGTGGCGTCCCACTACTGGCGCCGCCTCAAGGATGCATTTGGAACTAGCAGGTGACATTGGCGGGAGATTTAAACTAAGAATTACACACGAAATTGGTAAGAAACGTCGATTTGGCTGCAAAATGGTAATGTTTATCTCACTTTATAGGTTTTAAATAAAGCTAAGTACATAATATAAGTTTTATTGTAAGGTAAAACTTTTTCATTTTGTTATTTAAACACGGCACATAAGTGAAAAAAGTGAATCTATTGTTTCCCAAATATTAAAGGATATCTTCTTTTTCACATCTGTTTTTTCTGGATGCAAAAAAAAAACAATCACAAAAGGAGGTACATATCGAGATATATTATAAGGCATATTTTAAAACAATTTTTCTCATTCAAAAGGAATTCAAAAATTAATTTGGTCGTAAGTTTGTAGAACCTTGCCCTATCCATTCCTTTATATTTATTTAATTTAATATTGCATAATTATTTATTTTTATAATAATATATTATATTTTCTGTTTAGACTAACAATTTTTTAAATTGACATATTATTATTTTTAGTTTTGGGTTTAAGTTTATTAAAGTGTATTAAATTATATTGCTTGCGTACAGCATTTTTAAAACTTGTTGTTACATATTCGACTTCAGAAAATAAAATTTAAAATTATTTTTTAATATAATAAAAACAATTTACTGTAAAATCTTTTCGAGTATTCAAATTTCATCAACAGTTACATTTTTTTTCGCTTTTTCGCCAAATACATATATGGGCAAGATGCTGTTTCTCAGTGATGCTTTTCAAGGACATCACTGTCGGAAGTGTATATGTACATTTGCACCAATACACACAATTATAAGTATATGTCGTTCGCATCAACTCAATTACGCAATCTATAATAACATTAAAATGAGTTGACAAATGCATCTGGTTTCCATCCAGGCGTTGTGGGTTCAATTCCTCTGCTAGCCAAATCCTCAATCATTGCTAAAGCAATATTTTCTGCTTATAACGATGGTAGTAGGTTATTTGTATCTTTCTTTAGAAAGATTTTATTTTTTTATTTTAAATGTGCACTTTTAATTTTGTATTCTTTTATAATTTGATTGTTTTTAATTTTTTTTATGATTTTTTTCCTCCACTTTTCCTCTTCGAAACAGAATCTCCAGCACTAGTCGGCGAACTTAGCGAACTTCCCGAAGTGTTGCTGGAAAAGAGAGACTTACCCAGGATGGTGATAATAGGAGTTTCCGTTGGAGGGATAGTCCTGCTATTAATTAACGTAGCACTAGTCGCTTGTTTCATATACAAAAAGCGCGCAAAACGTTTGAGAGGTAATGTTATAATTTTTTTTGCATTTCAATACTGGTGTTGGGTACTATTCACAAGTCAAAGTTCAATGTAATATAAAAATAATAAAAAATTGTCCATGAAGCGAAGCTAGCAGTCCACAATGGAGTGCTGATACTGACTCTAATGTATGGCAGTGAGGCATGGAACTGGCAGTGGTAGGATGAAAGTAGACTGTTTGCATTAGAAATGAGATCTCTAAGGCGCATGTGTGATAAAACTTTGTTTAAATTAAACCGGGTGAAAAATGTGGAGAACTATCCCTAGTTCTTCCCTTCCCATCCCAAACCATCCAAGCTTCCCAGCTTGGATGGTTTGGGCATGTAGAGCGGATGAACGAAGAAAGGAGTGTAAGGAGAATATATGCGGCCGACGTTAATGGTAGAATGAGTCAGGGAAGCCCGAGGAAAAAGTGGCAAGTGGTAAATGAAGCAAGAAATGTGTGTCGATACGGAGTTGTGTGGCTGTCTATCTTCTCTGCCTACCCCTGCAGAGAAAAAGCACAATGGTTAGCGCAAGTTTAGAATAAATTTTATTAACATAAAAATTTGATTACAGAGCAAGCTGGCCAATCTTCGAAATCTGCCACCATCGAGATGTACGCACCTTCTTCGTACAACGACACAATGACCGGAGAAACTTTGAGTAGCGTCAGCGAGAAATCGGAGACCTATAGCGATGGTGGCGAAGCTGTCAGTGAACAAGGAGTGGACGGACCTGGTATGATGCATACCCTTGTGGGACAGGTCAGTTCAATTTGTTGTAACATCTACAAACAATATAATTCATTTAGTGTTATATTATCAGATCTGTATTGGGTAAGGCACACTGTAGGAATAATTTTAAGAACATGACCACTAATACTAAATTACCGTTTTTAAGTTTGTTATAGTTAAGCGCACTTGAAGTGAAATGACACCAAACTGCGCTATATAGATGCTATGTTGTTATTATAATTATTATTCAATATGCAGTAGAAAGTAGTACACTTCACCCGTTGAACGCAGATGTCACAGCGGTTTGGGTTGCGAGCGGTCGTCTACCGTACGCGGACATCGCAACAGTTGTCTGACATATCAATGAAAAAGTGCCGCATGCAGGCGCACCTAGCATCGAATCGTCACAAGTTTTAAGAGTAAATTCTGTTTTTACATGGGGATATCCATACATATTAAGTAGTTGCCTAGTTCCATGATTGTATATCAACAATTATTGTTGTTTTTCTCAGGGTGTGAGCACTTATCTCACGGACGGTGAAGTATTGGGCATGGGTCTAGGGCTGGCGCCCCCCCCTCTGGAGTATGCCCCCCCTCGCTACCAGGAGGCCCACAACACCCTGCCCCACCCCCGCCACCACCACTCCAACACCCTCAACCGCAACTCAAGTAAGTATTCTATATTGTACACCGATGTAAGCATTTGAGCGTATATATTATACAAATAAATATACAATCATTTTTTTTTTAAATTATTGTTTAGGCGAAGTAATGATGTGTTTTTGGTTTTTAAATGTGATTGCTTAGAAATATCGTAGATGCTAAAGTTAAATTTAAATACTGTAGTAAGAGTGAGAACACACCTTGATCTTTGCCATAATCGGTCTTTTTTTCTAAGCCAAGTCTTTTTATAAGGCTAGAAAAAAAATAAGGTATTAGACCTAAAAAACTGCTATAACTCTTGACAGGCCAAGATGACAAACAAAATGTCTGTAACCAAGTGCGTCTTCCGACGGCCCAATGCATTTTTCTGTCTTATGGGCTTTTAAACTATAGAAATCCCAATTATTCTGTCAATTATTAATGGTAACTTATGTATTTGCGCAGAAATACGTAAAATACTAAAACGATATGTCAAGCATTTTAGCTAATACATATAAGGAGGATAGTAATTTTGGGTACTACCTACTCCCCCACTTGGCTGCGGGATAGTTAAAGTTCAAAATCTCTTACTTACAAACCCCTTTTCAGATATGGTTTTATCCACTCGAGCGATGAGTGTTTTCCATTTGGCCATTCGATTTAGTTAATATCATTCCTCAAAATATTAATATGAAAACATATGAAATGTTTACGGCGGTTTAAAGTAGTTATTGTATAATGTGACAAATTAAGTTCTTTAGAAAATGATCGGAAAACATTTAAATATTTTTGCATGAACTTGAATGAATTTCAAATTTATCGCCATCTACATAAAAGTGTATGATTTCACCCGATTGCAAACGTGCGATTGCAAACTGCGCCACCGTGGTACATTGCCTTAATCTTTGAATTTTTTGTTTAACTTTTGTTTTTTTTATATTTACAGTGAAAGCAGGCTATACCAATGCTCCCAGCCCAATGCCCCCTCTAGATGGATCCTACTACAACATGTGTTCTGACAGATACCTCTCCTACCCTCCAGTTCTGCAACAGCATCCTGTAAGTTATCTTTCTCTTTATATTTACTGAATGAAATTTTATCACAAAACGACACCATCAGTTGATTTAACTGCATTCAGCTTTGTAGTGCTAGACTAGCAATGCCGCAAGTTCAACCCTCAGCTAGATTTAAGTTCTTCATCACATTATACAAGGAACATTCTCCCACTATACTGCTGTTGCAAATAAAAACGCAGTGTCTCAATGAAGACAATGATTGAACGATGAAATCTCGATCAATTCCTCGAATAATCGTTTATTTCTAGCAGTTCTGAATTAATTTCAATTAGCTGTCGTTAGACATTTCAACACAGCGCTGCGCTCGTGCTAATCTTTTTACCGTGTGTGTTTTAGAGTTTCAACCTTATTCTTTATTGCCACATTCATAGTTTATCTCAATAGAACCCTTCAAAAACAATAGACAGAGGTTTCACTGTAACGGTTTACGGCTCATCTCCTTTGTTTTACTGTTTACGGTGTTGTCACATAATAATTCTTGAGACTCTTTTTGCAGAAAGATATTACTGCTACATTCCCAAGTGTTTCTGAATTGCGTAACAATATTTTTCCTTAATTCCAGGGTATGATAGCGCGCGTACCCACGCCCCCCCAGCAGTACGGCCACCCCCCCATCCCCTCGCTGCCCCCACTCATGCAGCAGGCCAACATGGCCGCCAGCGCTGCCAAGATGGCTGCCAGCAACGCCAACATGGCTGCCCAAGGGCCCAACGGCATGATGGCTGTGTACAGTGGATCGCCAGTGCACGCCCAAAGTAGCTCCCCTCCGCCCAATTATATGATTAACCATGACCGACAAGGTGATAACATTTTTATTTTTTTATGTGACACAAGAATCTTACTACTGTTGAATCTATTTCACCTCCAATTTCGAGACTGTTTTAAGACACTGTGGTCAAAATGAGATTTTTTATGTGTCCACATTATACCTACCCAAAAAAGCCAATGAGACTATTGCGTCTCCATTTAAATTATGTTGTGAGGTCGATAGAAATGTGGGAAGAAAAGGAAAAGAGTGGGAGAAAGGTTGGGAAATATCTGATTTAGAACTGCTCACTAAACAAGGCTAAGTCCATTTAGTTTAGAATCTCGATAGTAGCCCACCATTGGAGCAAAATGCGATACACAGATACACAAAGCAATAAGCGAGTATTTTTCACTCTGAAAAATTTTGTTTATACATGCATTCTCGTATGAAGGCATGGTAATTACGAAACCGGTTGGAATATTGCTATAAAATATACCAATTTTTTTTTAGCATTAACTCCACACATGAGGAAAATAATTTCTCCAAGTGTCTACGTCATCTTTGGGATGCTGTGTGATGGGTCTTTTTGAGGAGAGGAAAGAGTGAACATATTGTAGGAGGGTGGAAACACAGAGAACCGGAAAATCGTTCCACAGCTGAGCTGTTCAACTCAAGAACAATGTTGGGCAATGTACATGCTCACAGAGTAACAGATTTACATTAAAATATATAACGTTGTTTAAAATTGTTTATTTTTTGGACAAAATTACGGCAATATATACTAATTTGTTTATATTATTTGTGTCAACAGTGCCCACACCTAATTACATGGACCGGCCCTCTGGTGGAACTCTGAGAAGACAGCGCGGCGACAATAAGATGGTTGTCCACGCACCAAATGCTGGCAACACCGTTCCTCCAGATGTTACCGTTTTGCACGGCAACTGTAATCAGGTAAATTTATCAATCTGGCATTCTTAATACATTACCAAACCAGCGCAAATGCTGCTTACGTGTAAGATATTTGAGTAAATTTTTAATTTGATTGTTTTATCTATTCCAGAACCACCCCAGATCGCCTCCCCCCTGCATCAACCAGCCCCAATCAATCCTCAAAGACCCCTCGCGCCACCTCCACAAGCAGCACTCCAACCCCATGGGTTCCAGTCCCATCAACACCAGTCAAATATTGACCGTCCAGAACTTGGCTGCCAACGAATCGATGCACAACGGTCAGCAGCAACAGTCGACGATGGTCCCAACCTATGGAACCATCAAACGTGAGAATAAGACCGCTAACAAGATGGCCAATAATATCAATAATGATTCGGGCATCATGATGAATAATTCAAGCATGCATAGCGGGAACATTAATATGAGAGGTGAAATTGATACGAATGCGGTTTAATTGAGTTAAATCGGTAATGTTGTACGTTTTGTTGCATCGTTTGTAAGCAGTTTGATGTGTACTGCAACAATTTAGTAATTTGATACAATTTGCAACATCTTACATTGTTTGTGAACAATTTGACTGGGCATAATGCAACATTTTAAACCAGTTTACAATGTTCTCAAGCAAGTTGACACATCTTGTGAAAATTGTAATGAGTTTGTTGCATATTCTTACGAGTAATTTAAGCATTTCACAACAACAGTAATCTAGTACATTTTGTGTCATTTTACATTATTTGTAAGCATTTGGTGCATTTGAAACAAAATCAAGCACTCTAATACATTTTGCAACATTTTCGAACATTTTGTAAGCAATTTGATGCATATTGCAACATTCTTAAACTTTTCACATCATTGTAAGCGATACAATGTATACTGCAACAATTTTGTTACAAACACTGACATAGTATCAATATTCAACGGATTAACAACAATTTGAAGCAGCACGAATCATTTTGCAACAACTTGAAGCATTCATTGAAACAATTCCAAACGTTCTTCGTACAAATATAAGACATTCCTACGAGTGATTTTTTTGTGTTTCGACGAAATCAAACGCCTAAATTTTATCCAATTGTGAAAGAATTTGAGAAACTTTCTTCGTACAAAATAAAGTGACATTCCTCTGAGTGATAAGTTTTTTTTATTATTGCTTTAGAATGGTGTTGATTTAATGTTTTTAAAATAATACGATCTCACATTATTATAAAAATTATTGTGATTGTGTGTTTTTTGATAAAATCATCTAGTTTTAAGTAAATGATAGATGAAGATGTGTATTATATATATTGCGAATTGAATATGAAGTGAATTGAATACAGTTATGTATTACTTGGAATTGTATTCGCACAATGCAGATGTTTTGAAATTTGGGCAACGATCACTACTACATATATACGACTGCGAATTGATTTAACGATTTCGAATTTTAGGTTAAAAATGTTTAAAGAATTCCAATGTTCATATATAGGAATAATTTCATTAATTATTATTGTAATACAATATTAATATCATTAATGATGTTTCAAGTCTTAAAAAATTTGCATTTTTGTCAATATGTTAAATTTTTAAATGATCTATTATTAAGAATTATTAGTTTTACATACTATGTTTTTTGATTCCTTCTCAAAAAGAAGCATTCTCAAAAATGTGTGTAATGTGTTTTTGTAAAGCAAACATTGATTTAAAAAAGCATAAAATATTGGTGCTTAAAAAATCGTTTCGAAAACATTTCGAATCTGTCCCAGAAATTATTAAAAAATAAACTTCTTTTAAAAAATAATTTCAAAAATTAATCTATTAAAAGTAATTTTTAAAATTCTCAGTGTAGTTTTTCAATAGTCTTAATATGTTTCTATATTATTAAAGTGTTTATGAATAATGATTGTGACTGATTCAACATTTTTAGTTTCTATGAAAAATACTCCGGAATGTACATAATTAACAATTATTCATAGATAGTTCTTTTAAAAAATCTGTAAATACAATTTTATAGGTTAGTTTTTACCATCATTCTAAATCATCTCGGGGAAAGAGTTTATTTTTAATATTGTAAAAATTATCCTTTCTATGCGCCTATTTACGCTATAGTTTTTGCCAAAATTTCTGGGCAAAAAGTTTTGAATTTTTTTGTTTTTTTTATTTTTTTATTTAAAATTTTTAAAGTTAATAAAAATTGTAAAATAATTACAGTTAATTTCTCGGCCGCCCATATTTTAACAGATATAGCTTTAAATTAAAATAAAATCATAAAAAATATGGAATTAGATAGGAATTGTAAATAATATTGGTTAAAATTGCAGACAAATACCAAATGTTTATTTTGTTTTAAATAAAAAAATACCCTTTTTTTATAGTTAGATAAATTTAAAAAATCTTTGCTTCTTTCTTATGTTTTTATAAAAAAAATAATTTTAAGCTTTTTGTTATTTTAATGATATTTTTTATGTTAGTTGTTTTCAAATTGGTTAAACACATAAAAAATTTCTAAATTATGCTGATGGAAAATGGACCTTAACAGCAATTAAGACACAAATTAATGATAGCTGATCTTAATTACAAACATAAAATCTGTTTGTGTGTTATCTGAAAAGGCACAAACTCCTTGAGCTCTATCATTATGAAATTTGCACAAAAATTTACAAGTGAACCCAACTCTTTAACCACTCAAAAGGTGAGCTCTGGCATTTTGGAAAGTTTTTTTGTGAAATATTTAGACCAGCGCAAATATTTTGAGTTGGCAAACTCATTTCCATCATAAGCTATTGAATTTTGAAATAATCATTCAACTGCCCATAGCGCATTACTACTTTTTCCATACATATTTTCTATTTGTCAAAAAAAGTATTTTTCAAAAAATAATAATAACTGAAATATTTTTATGTGTTTTGTCATTTTTGACTTTTTAAATAAACTGCCCACCACGAATCGTACTCAAAATATTAATTAATATTGTTTAGTTAAAAATAATTGTACAATAATATGATAATAATTTAAATAACACTTTATCATTTAAGACTAATAATATTATAATTACATCTTTTCAGTTAATGCGACAATAATTACTTTAGCTAAGTTTATCATTAGTTGTTTTATAAAAATGTATACCAAAGTTATTACTTACTTTACTTATAATATTGTAACTTTTTTTGTTCATGAAGGTGACATCATCTTTAAAAAAATATGATTTAACATTTTTAACAAAAACATGTTTTTATTTTTTGCAATTTTTTAATGGCATTTTTTTAGAATCTCGTTATTTTAAGCTTAAAGCTTTTTGGTCATTTTTTGTTTATTTTTTATTAATTATAAAAAATGTAAATAATTTTGCTTTTTTATTATTGTTTTATTAAAAAGTTGAAATTATCAAGGTTTTACTAAATTGAATTTAAATTTACCTAACTTTTTTTTGCTTTATATTTTTTAGGCTTGCAACGTTTTTTATTGCAAAATTTTTGTCAACCTAATGATATAATTTTTATTGATTTCAATAAATATTTTCTTAAAAATTTTTCTTTTTTTATTTATTTTTAATATTTTTATTTATTTTTTATTATTTACAAATACACGGTATTATACAAAATGCTCGCGAGTTGTGCAATTTTAATTTTTTTTTCAATTGTTTGAAAAACTTTTATAACTTTATTGTTTTATTTAAAAAGCAGCACTGTATATAGTGTACATTAATCAAATTTCATTTTTCTGTAAAGCTGCAAAGTCAAAATTAAACGTTGGTCACACTATGAAATCAATATGTCAACCCACAGGGGTTCTAGCATGTTCAAATCGATAACTTAACATATCGAATCGATAGGCCCAACTTCTAATCATTTTATACCGATATCCCGAGCATGGTAGCGCTGTTGATAGCCAAACCGATATTGACAGGAAATAAATTAGAATTTTTTTATGATAGCTACACTGGCGGATCTGTCTATGGATTTACATTCCTAAAATCAAAATGGCTACGTAAAAATACAAATAACTTGACAATGTCGAAGACATTGGCTGTAAGAATCTACTTCTTGACTCTAAAAAGAGTTAATTAGTACAGTTTACGAGATCTGTGGCCATAACTTATGATAATTGAACAACTTTCGTTTCTCCAACTTGATTGGATTCAATTGATCGAATATACCTTTTCTTTCAATTCTAAGACCTTCGTTAGTTCAGTAATTTTGTATAACGAACGACATTATTAAATAAGTGGTGTATATTGACGGTTTATCTGACACCTTGGACAGTGCTAAAAGCAGCGGTATTTGTTTACTGGCGATAAGAAGCATATGCTGACCATGCTTGCAAATATTGCCAACTATATGACAGATAATATGTAACAGATTTAGCCAATATTGTATTGATATAGGTTTTTATCTATTTCTTCAGATCAAAATTTCCTGTTTTTTTTGCACTGCAGTAGGCGTTGATCTCACTTCCTCCGAATTGAAAGTCAAGAAGTGTGTGAGAAAGAATTATAGGCAAGTCCCCGCTGCTGTATTAGAATTGGACTGCACTAATTTTATTCTGCTTTCTTATTATTAAATAACACTGAAACACATAAAATATTTATTCTAGGGGAAAACTTAGTATGTACAAAAGTCATTTCTTGGGGGTTATCAGAGAGTTATGATAATCGCACTATCCTTGCTTCATCCACTTTTATACATCAACTGTTATTCTCTTGACTCTTGGAATTACCCGATTCAAGGGTTTGAATCATTGGATCGTATCGAGACTTTCTGAGGCGTCCCCGACTTCTTAATCCATCCAAATAAGCGTCATTATATATTCTCCAGACAATCCTTTCTCCGTCCATTCGCTCTACATTTCCAAACCATTTCTAGGTGGAACTTTTTTAATTTTATTCCTTACGCTTTTTGCTTACTATTTGTCCATCCATGGTACATATTACTAAACATGCCTCAGGAAGCTCATTTCTGCTGAATTTAGTCCACTTGATCATGCCATGCCTTCCAGTGAAGACTTTTACGACCGTTCGCTTATCATATTATTAATTTTCGTATTTATAAAACAACAATAAGTTTTCTTAACATTTATTCATTTTTTTGGGTTTTTTTGTTTTTCCATCCGTTCTTATTTGTCATAACCATGTAAGCATCCCTTTCTCAATCTTATACAGGCCTCTCATTGTTTCAGAATTTCCTCATTCTAATTTCAATAGAATATTGTTTTACGACATATTCGTTGGCAAATTAGTAAAATATACATAATGTGCAATGGTTCAGTTGACCTCTTATTGATTCACCTATTGCTTGCTGGCTGTTTGCTAGTCAATTCTGCTTACACAGTGTTTTTTATATGGTTCACAAAGTGTAAAGGTAATTTAATATTTCCGTAGAAACTAAGAATTGAATTGAATGATTGAGATAGAATTTCAAATGATTTCATGCCAAACACGTGAAAATGGTTGCGTTTTCGTCTGACATCAACATATAATTAAAGCGCATTACATAATTAAACTTGTCTACCATTTTCCTATATATTTACTCTCGCATCAATCTGGCACCTAATATATATGCTAACAATGAAAACAGGAATTTCGTGAAAAGAAACAAAAATTGCTATCGATCTATCGTAAAATACAATGTTTGGTTTAAAGTTAAGGTATTACGTTTATGCTTGCGAAAAGACTCATATTGTAAATTAAACTAAACAAAAACACATGTGACAGTTGCTAGAATACATAGTGGACTTACCGAAAACAACAATAACAAATGTTCTAGCAAGGTAAACGGCAGTATAGTAACGTACGAGTGCGTAAGAGTAAGTAATTAAGACCCAACCGGTTGGTGTACAAAGCTCGGCGGTCGAGTCTAAAGCACGCCGCGGACTACTGAATTTGATATACGAATACCGGTGAATTATAAAGCTTGATTTTGTACTTTCAACTTGTAAAATTATCGGCAGATTATAGTAGTTGTCGAATAATCGAACGGCAGATTACTTGAGAGATTACTGTACTTTTGATTTTATCCCCATCTTAATAATAAAATTACCTAATAATTGACCACTTCTATCGACCTACAGAACAAATATTATGTATCTTTAGCAGTGGTGTACTCTCAGTAAGTTATGGATGAAAAGATTTTTTTTTCTTAACCCCCTACCTCATAACAATAAAAGAAAATACCCTGATAATGCCAATAATAAATTATTCAAAGTTGCCAAATTTTCAAAATAGTAATACTTATTGACGAACTTCCATTCGCTTAATTTATATACATATGTACATTAAATTGTTATTGATGCTAATATACTGTTACACTAATGGAGCTAGAATTTACACTAAAATAGAACGGTGAAAAAATGGATTAATTCTCTGCCAGTACAGAAATAGCAATAAGTACATTATATTGATTTGACCATAGACATATGAATATTAGTAGACCTGCCCTAAGTGATTAAAAGCGTATTATCCCCACTCCCCATACCGGTTCCATTGAGCCGGCTGGGCTCGCATTTGGCTTCAAGTGAAATTTGAAAACGTGACGTCATCATTCTTGTGCGAACTATGGTCGAGGCATCATCTGTTCATTTTACGAAATAACACGGCAAAATGTTGACTTTTGATATGAAAACTTGTAAAAATAGATGTGAAAAAGAGAATAAACCCAATTGTCGTATTACATTCCATAAGTAAGCATTATTTTACTTTATTTTAAGCTTATTCACACCGTATTATATGGATCAGTTTTAGAAACATATACTATCACATCACAATGTAGCGATTCTCAAATGTGCTCATCGTTGTTTACTGGGGTAAGTAAATTATGAGACATTTGTAAAAGTGTCTTAACTAAATACTCTGAAACTAACTACGACTCTGAAATAGAAGCTGCCTTACTTTGCCGAATTTGGACTTCGCAAATTAGTTCATAACGTGGCGAGTAATTTGCGCTCCCATGTAAAAATGTCTATTCATTCAAACGCAGATTTTACTTTTAAGAAGTAAATGGTGATATTATAATGCGAGATGCCTATTTACTGTCAGATTGATTTATTGACGAATCACAGTCAGCCTTACTCCCCTCGTTCTTCAACAGTTGATTTTACCCCTCGCCCTTATCTTCTCGTCTATTAATTCCTATGTCTGTGGATTTGACCGATTCATATTATTCCTTTCATAGTAGGCCCAGTCTCTTTATAAAGTTCAATTGGGTCATTGGGTGTATGTCCACGTCTCCAGGTTCCACAACATGGTATTTAACTCCTCAGGTATCTGAACATTCTTTCCATCAAGGCGGGACAATGCCACCATAGATGAATGGATGTTTTTCTTCCTCTTGACATTTCTTAGAGTTATTAGTTTTTTCTTCCCGTTTCCAATAGCTGCGTGCGTCAGGTGTTTCATTTATTTTCTTTACAGATGTTAAGTGTTAAAACTGTGTTTGTTCTGCCAGTATTTCAATGGGAGGTGCTCAAAATTGCACTAGCAAAGAGACACCAAACGCATACCCAACATTTGTACATGGTCGATATTCGCCGCATTAAGTCTAAGCTGGCTCTCAGCAGCTTGGCTGTGAAAGTTGAAGTTCCTTCTTTTCCTTAAAAAGACTTTGTACTATACAGCATCCCCAAAGATGAAATATGTTCTAAGAAAAAAGCTTTTCACTTGGCGTCTACACTTATACGTACTCCAATATTAACCACCATTAAAATTTTAAATGGTTTTAACTACGTTTAGTACCCAGGTACTTTCCAACCTTTCTCCCCCTATGCTCAACCCAATCAAGAAAATTCTCCTTTACAGAGGGTGCCATAGACCCACTGGCTCCGAGCAGTGCAGATATAAAAATACTAAATGTTTGTAAGTTTTACTTTCCAAATAATATTAAATGTGGATACTACATAAAATTGGAAACAACGTAAGCTTGGGAATATTATCCAAAAAAAACTTGCCAAAAACCTATAAATTAACAAAAGGTTGTGATTTGTTTTGTTTTGACTCAAATGATTCCTCTCCTATAAAGTAAAAAGTTTGTGTAAATACCTTATATTATTGTCAAATTTTACTTTTTTAAAAAGTGCCTTAAATTAGTATGTAATTGATGTACATACTTAGTATAAAAATATTGCCAACTCATTACAAAGTATTTCAAATAAGTGTTTTTGAGTTTCTCCGAAAACATGTTAAAAATTAAATATTTCAACAATTATTTTGCAAAGTTTTAAATGCAAATTTTCTAGATATCAAAATCCAATGATGATTTTAACACTTAATATTCCTTCCATAAACTACCCTCACACTTCTAAGATACTTTCATTAACACCCTGGTGAAACGGTCTGAATAGACAGGATAAAAACCCCTAAAAATAGTTTTCCTCCATTCTGTACTCTTCTCCTTATACGTTGCCGAATAACACTACCCGACAACAGGGTTGCAATAGATCCACTGGCGCAAGCAGTTAAATATCTACCAACAAAATAGTTCTATCAAATCATATAATTTTAAACAAAATATCGTTCGCCGTAACATATATTTATTGTTTGTGGTTATTCAATCAATAGTTGTTATCTATTGGTTGAACAACAGTAATCGTTCAATGATTACTTAATGGTAATCGTACGATTATTGACAATGCATTCGCAATTCAACAAAAATTATTGAATAATGGTGATTATGGGATTATTGATTGAATGAACAAAATTGTGGAGAAATTGGATGAACACTAGTAATCGTTGATTGAAGTCAATTATGGAAAATTGAATATTGTAAATGGGAAAAGGTAACCATTCGATTATTAATTCATTGAATACTCGTAATCTTACGACTATTAATTGAATAGTCATAATCATACGACAATTGATTAAATACCCGTAATCATATCGTTGGTGTAAGTCCAATACCGTGGAAGAACCATTTTTAAAAATGTTCAGGAGGGACAAAAAACTATTTAGGGATATACTCTTGCTTGGTCATGTACTGAGGTTGGTTCATTCGCGGTAATGGTTTTAACCAAGTACAAGCAGTCTATCAGTCAATTTCAATATTTTAAAGCACTAATCAATGCAGTTTGTACTGTTCAACTGTTAGTGCCAAAAAAACGTATTTAGAAATTATTGGCTCATATGCGGTACCGAATTTACATTGCATACTCGTAATCATACGATTATCTCTTAATCATACGATTATTGATTGAATACTCGTAATCGCACAACTATTGGTTGAGTACTCATAATCATAAGACTATTGATTAAATACTTGTACATACAACGACTATTGAATGAATACTCGTACGCATTGATTAAATACTCATAACCATATAAGGCTATTGATTAAATACTCGTATCGTACGACTATTGATTGAAAACTCGTAATCATACGACTATTGATTGAATATATACTTGTAATCATACGACTATTGATTGAATATGTACTCGTAATCATACAACTATTGATTAAATACTCGTAATCATATGACTATTGATTGAATAAACTCAATGGTGTGATTAATGATTGAATAATCGAAATCATCAAAGTAAGAATGATAACATCCATCTTTAACTAATTAACGTGACGCATAATCAAAAAGAAGAAGTAATAGCATTTATACCAGAAAATTGTCCTCTTTATACTTCTTCTTCTGGTGTCTTCCCTATCGTAGGTTGACTAGCATCAGAGCAATATTCACCCTCCTTTATTAAAACTCCTCAATTTGTACCTTGTGTTTTTATGGCCTTAAGAAAAATCAAATGTAGGTAATACAATAACACAACAATCAAAGAATGCTAAGTGATATCATTAAGAATATCTCTTAACTCGGTATAAATCTAGTGTTAATTTAGAATATTTATTTACATAATTAATTTTGATAAGATTAATTATTGTGATGAGTGTTTAATTAATATTCATGTATATTTAATAATTTACCTGCATATTTCGTAATATACGTGTATATTTCATAATATTGTTGTGATAATACATAAAGTTTTCAATTAAATTTAAATTAAACTAAAAAAATTCTGTTAAATATTAAAAATAATAATATTCATTTCTGTTCATAAAAGATTTTTCTAAAATATCATTATTTTTTTTTTAATTTTTGCAAAATACACGATAAGCTATTATTTTTGTAATGCAGTAATAAAAAAAATATAACAAAGAAAAATCTTTTTGTTTATTGTTTTTTTTTTGTAAATATTAAATTAATAAGTTAAAAAAAATGTTTACATATATTTAATCATTTTAATTACTGTCCTTTCACTCATCAATACATTTGTAATAAAATTTTCCACGAATGCATTTTCTAGGTTAAGAAATTTAAATAAATCGAAAATGTGAAGTACCTTTAAATGAAAAAAATATTTAATCAAAATGGTGAAAAGATGTAAATAAATTAATGTTTTCCATGTTTGGCTTAGATAGAATAACATAATATTATTATTATTCAATAATTAAATGTTTTGATTGCTTTAAAGTTTATTAATTTTTGCACAGCTATTTATTATAAATTTTGAAATATCTTTGATAATATGTTTTCATGCAACGAAAATTTCAACAAGCCTGTCATTATCATTCCATCTTGAGATAGAGTTTTGAATTATCCAAATAAATCTACTTCTAACTTAAGATTGTGTGTATTGATGCATTTGTATGAAAAAACACTTAACTGTAATACATCTATTAAAACATTAAAAAATAAATAAATATTTTTTGTTTCGACTGAGGTTTGAACTTTCCTACCCAGGAAATGGAGTCGACAACTCTACCAGGCTCGCCAAATGCTGATTGGGTATGACCGACATTTTTTTACATTATGTGCTGTAATGTCATCCGATTTCAGAGAAATGCGTGTATGTCCACATGATTGCTACCAAAAATTGATAAAATGCATTGCCATCATCAACGAGTCTATCTGCTGAGTTTCAGCTCAATAGGATGTCGGGAAGTGGGTTAATTTCTGCTTCCAAGATTCAAAAAGGTACAAAAAGTGTAATACATTGTTGGAGATTTAAATATACCTATAGAAAAGTTTTCTCTTTGTCAGTTTTCTTTTTTGAAGTCGAGTAACAAATTGTGTATTGTGTTAGTGTCAACTCTAGCTGCAATACCTGTAACAGCTGTGCGATTATTTTTTTAATTTATGTATTAATTTAATTTGAAACTTTAATTCCCTTATTCGACTGTTGTGTGCAAAAAATTATTGCTACATATTATACTATGATGTTTGCATTGATACCCATGTCTTATGATTAACAAATTACATATTATATAAATTAATAATAAATGAAATGTAAAAACTTTACGAGGGAATTCCTCGAATGGATTTCCTCGCAAAATGTTGTATTTTCAAAGGCACACAAACTAAAGATTACAACGATTGATTCAACAACACTGACATCAGAAGAGATAGACTTGCCCTAGTGTGAAATCCGGGTATCATTTCGAGGAGCTGGCGAGACAAACCATGTGACCGGTCGGTGGCCGAGTTGACATCGCGTTTGGGTCCCACCCAGGCGTAGTGTGTTCAATTCCTCGGCTGGATAAGTCCTCCATCACAACACAAGCAACATTTTCAGCTTACTGTGGTGGTAGTAGGAGATTTTCAAATATTGTCAGGTTATTCGTAACCCGAGAATGTTTGTCTTTCTTTTTAAAAAAAAAATATATATATATATTTTTGACACCATGAGGGTTTGAGAATGCTTTGAATAATCTATGACATAGAGAATTATAACACATTCATAAAAGTGTCTAACCAAATAGAGTAACAAAATATTAAATTTTGGAAACAAGCACAAACCTTTGTTTACCTAATTTTTTACGCAGCCAGCAATTTGTGCTTCATTGAAAGAACTAGTAATTTGTAAGCAGATTTTATTTTTGCACGCTAAATAGTGATATTACAATGCGAGTTGTCTGTATACTGTGAGATTCATTCGTTGACAAATCACTGACAGCAACACGCCCACGCCACTCCCTCTGCTCCGCGCCGCAACTTGGTTTTGTTCCCCTCGTCCTTATGGGCAGCTCTGTCAATTCCTTACTCTGTGTTCAATAACCACTAACTAACTAACGAACATCAAGAAGTTTCTCTGTACAGGTAGGCAGAGAGGATGGTCTGCTACACAACACATTCTGCCTTGGCACACGCACCTTGCTTCATTCAAATTCATTCTGTTATTCTGAATTTATTATTGTAAACTTTGTTTGTAATTTACACAATTTTTGAACATTGACTTCATGAAACAATTTCCCTCAGGGCATAGACATATAGATGTCATCTTTGGGGATACTGTGTGAAGGGGCCTTTGAAAATACGAAAGAAACATTTCTTGGAAATGTATTTGATGAGTTGAGCTTTTGACAAAAATGCCAAATTGAAATAAAATATTGATATTATTATTATGGTCATCTATTTGATAAATGTATTTTATTCTCTCATGTATATTATAATAATATTTCATAGAAATCAGGGAATTCATCAAATCTGTGTAAGTATTTGGGTGTAACATTTCATTATACATTCATGGATGTAATATATTATTTAATTAATGAAACCAAATAATAAACTGTTGAATAATGAAGTGGAATTTTATTTATAACCTATAACCACCTTCACAGAACCAACGGGGAGTGGAATCTTCCCCATGGGGCCTTCGGGGAAACAATGAGGAATAGAGAGGAGAGATGAGGCCCTCTTTCCTCGTGAGACCTTCAGGGAATCAAGGAGGAGTGAAGAGGAGAGATGAGACCACCTCCATGAACTCTTCCCTTGTGGGGTCTTCAGGGAACCAAAGAGGAGTGGAGAGGAAGGCCCTCTTCCCTCGTGGGACCTTTAGGGAACCAAGGAGGAGTGGAGAGGAGAGATGAGGCTTTCTTCCCCTGTGGAGCCTTCAGGAAACCAAAGAGGAGTAGAGATGAGAGATTAGGCACTCTTTCCTTCTTCAGGGAATCAAATGGGATTGGAGAGGAGAGATGAGACCTGGGAAGACACATTGTGGAACCAGAAAACATTGCCACATATCCAACGACAACCCTGGTAAAATTTATAAAAGGAACCGGGTGACTGTTAAAGGAATGAGGTAAAATGGGAGATAGCACAATAGACCTATGGCCTAAGTGCTCACGGGAACTGTATGTAAACTGTCTCGGCTCTATAAATAAATATAACCACTCGAGTGATTGAATATTTACAAAATAAATGCCTTGATCGATAAAGATTTCAAGTCATTCGGTTTTGTATTCGGACGCACTCATTAAAAAAAAACCTTTGAATATAAATATGGAAAGACATATACTGCTTACTGTAGTTTAGCAAATGAATCAACCTATATTTTGTCATTTATCCCATATTTGTAAGTTTTATAATTGAGTTTGCGGGAATTTAGAAATAAATTCGAAAAAATCATCTACCTAAATTTAGGCTTAGGACGATGAGACCAAATATGAGTAGTCATCGTTTAACTGGATATTGATGACTGTCAATAATAGCCTAACAATAAGTCTGTTTTTACACGGTGGATATGTTTTACAGAATGCCGTGTAAAAACATACAGTCAGTGTATTATGTATAGGAAATATTTGCGGTGAAGGGGTAAGACTCTAGACCAGAGGTTCCCAAACTTTTTTGCCCCGTAGACCACTTGCCAAATTTTTTTTTTTCCGTAGACCCCTTACCTGCCGAATATTGAATTTTCCTAAAACTATTAACGTCCCATGTGATAATCATTTATTTTTTTAGTAAAGATATTCCCTTCCCTTGCCTGTCCAACAACCGGGTGGCGGTATAGTTCCCCTGTCTTTACATTGTGCAGACAGGGGCATCCTTGTGATGTATTACACCAAATGAAAATGAAGCAGGATAAGCAACGGGAATTTCTTTATGTAGCTGGCCCTACAGAACTGCCCCTTAAGTTCTTTGTCAGTGCTTATTCCGGTCATTTCTTTTTGTCACATGTTTTCCGATTCTTCAACGTTCCATTTCGATAGTCAAAATGTCCTCAAACTTAGTTTTGAAGTCTGTGTATAAAGTACATTTAAATGTTGAAAGTCATTATTAACCTTGGACGTTTTTCAAAACCAAGTTCCCAACTAGGAAAATTCGCGGCTTCCAATGTGCAATGTTTTGCTTGAATATATTAATTCTGACGACAAAAGGAACGTAGACTCTATTTATATACCTCAATTAACAACTTTACGGAATATAAAAATGTAAATATCAAATAAGTAATTTCTCAGTCTATTATATTTGTGTTAGGTCTATTGTGTCATTTACGGAACTCCTAAATGTTGACTTGAGGTAAATGGGGGTCCGCTCGTATGTACCCCCATTTGAATCTCGTGGAGCCCCAAAATTTTTTCTCGCTGACATAGACCCTTAGCAAGCCGATATCGACCCCTGGGGGTCCATATAGACCACTTTGGGAACCTCTGCTCTAGACTATCAATCCCGAGGTCGCAGGTTCAATACCGGTGTACGCAAGTAAATTTTATTTAATTAATATGTGTTGACTTACAATTACTTCATCTACATAAATAAAAATGTTCGTTTGTTCAAAATCTTAAATGTCCAAAAGTTCTTCACCGATTGCTTTGAAATTTTGACACAACGTTGCATTTGAATACGCGTGTGTTTTTATATACCTATATTATATAGATGTCACTTGTGACAGGTAAAAACATGCTTTTTTGAAAAACAGCGCCATCTTTTGTACGTAAAAGCAACACATGTTATTGTTTCTCTCATCTGCACAGCAATTTGTGGTGGGGTACAGCTAGTTTAAAATAATAATAATATATTTGCGTCATGTTCTAGAGTGGAAGTATAGCCCTGGTGAAAGACCACCATTTGTAAATGAAAAGTTGCTGGAAATGGCTTTAGCCGTGTTTGATGACCAGATCTGGATATCCGGGTCCTTTCCCAGCTTTCTCTTCTTCATTCCTTCCCATCCCACTACTTCAGCCACACAATATATCCTAATTGGGGATGACATAGCCTCACTGGCTCCAGAGAGTTGGGACTCTGTTAGGTATAGCCGGATCCTTTCCTACCTTTCTCTTCCTCATTCCTTCCCCTCCCACTACCTTCAGCCTCAAAATATATCCCAATTGGGGATGAGATAGTCTCACTGGCTCTAGACAGTTGGGATGTAGTTTAGGTACTCAAATGGAGTTATTCGCAAACTACGAATACCGTTAAAAATGTGTAGAAGATTTCAAGTGTATTTTTCTGATTCTGTACTCACTGTTCATTGTACTAAAAATATGCAATTTAATATTTTCATTCGTAATTAATGATGTTAAAAACTATCTAAAACCGCACAATCCGAAACGGTTCCAACTGGCTACAACATTATTATGACATAGAAAACTCCACTGGCTGGTAAGACCGCTGTCATCAATGTTTCCCGGCGTGACGTCAACGCCGCCATATTCACAAATAAAAATGAACATGTCATTTTGGCGGCAAATCGAAAATGGCACATTTTAAATCGTTATAGAAAATTTATTCGTCAACGTAAGAATAAAATAAAAATATCTTCATTATCGTAATTTTTTTCGAGAAGTAAAAAATACCCTATTGGGGATTCTATAGTCCTATTGGCTCCAGCTAGGAAGGGGAAGTTCAATCTTGTACGACATATTTATATTTAAAAAAAAAATTACATTACTTGGCTTCTTCAGAGTCACCTTAGAAAGATTTCGGAATTATTAATAAATAAACAAAAAACCACATTATTCATTATTTAAAATAAATTTTATTTACCAGAAATCATCAAACACTTTATGAGATATATAATAAATTACAAATGGTGTTTTTCAGTATTGATTTGAGTAAAATAAATCCACCCTCCCACGGGTCGGTAAGGATAAGAAAAGAGGAATTCGTATAAGGATTCGACATAAACCTTAAGACTTTGTGCAGAAAAGTCTGCAGGATGCAAGTTTGCGAACCGTAGCGGACATTACTTTTCTGCGCAGGGTCTTGCAGCACCCGGTTTATGTCGAATCCTTAATCTGGGATTCCATCTGCTCTATTTCATAGAAGCTACAAAGTACATTTCTGCAGAATAGAAACCCAAAAATGAATTGACTTCAACTTTCGTTCTATAATTTGATGAGATGAGAATGCGCTATTACCGAACAGTGTGACAGCGACTAACTAACATAAAAATATCATTAAAAAAACTACAGAGAATGGTTTGAAAAAAGACAAGATGAGGTATAAACTCAGATATGATTATTACAAAATGTACAATTATTTTTATTTAGTACCAGCTAAAGTCCCCGGGATTGCCCGGGCTTTATGCAGAGTTTTTCGAAATCTTATGCAGACAGTGACTTTCCTCTTGTTTTGAAGATCAAGTGTGCAAAATTTTATCAATCTCGGAATAAAACTGTAGGATTTGTTATAACAGCAAATGTTGTAAGGAATTTAACTTTAAAATTCATTGGACTGCGCTAGTAATTGAATTAATATATAATATTCGCGTCAGGTGTGCTACTGTGCCACGGAGAAGGTAGATATTTATTTGGTTTAGTATTTTAAAAAAAGACAAACAACGCTGCAGTGGGAACCAGAAACATCTGTCCATTCGGCTACTAACTGGTTATGAATACTTTACAGGAGATAAAAGAGAGTAAAGAGTAAAATTTTTGGGGTGACCGGATCAAAGATCTCATACGATGGGTACCTACTAAGCATGCGTAACTTGCATTGCGTCTGACCCTATGTTCGTAGCAGTTCGTTTTGGATTGCGATCCAAAATTTTACTAAAACAACTTTGTTGAGATCATCTGTGAACAGTCGAAAGCTTGGGTATATACGATTCTTTCCCAATATTAGCATGATCACGGACGGCGATCTTGCTTTTACCACCACATCGGAAGGAACAGTTTGTTCAGTAGCATATTAAACGGGAACGCGTATGCATGATATTGTTGTTGATATTGTGCCTTCAATTTAACATTTACAATTTTCAGCCAATATTCCGCTCACAGCTCTCTTCGAAACAAGTTACAAAATGTTATTATGAGATGAGCGATTAGTTTTTGTCTCGCAATGATGCTATGTCTGAAAAGAAGTCCTTAGATCTGGGGTTTTTGAATTTTAAAGGAAGTTTTTCGGAAAAAGGTACGAAATCTAGTGAATTTTGAACAATGGTAGTCATAAATTTTGTTCAGTGGTCATGTATCAACAAGATCGTCATAGAGGTTTTCGCTAAACGAAAGCAGCGGAGAACAGAGTTTCTTTATAAATAGGTATGTACCGAATATTGAATTTATTTTGAAAACGTTGGCTAAAGAAGGAAGTAGCATTTTTACATTTACAATAAAAAATTTATCTGAAAGATTATGTAGTTGGAATTCGGTACAAAGTTATACATATTTATATAATATCTTTTATTTTTATTTTATTTTATTTATTTAAACGCCCATAGGGCTTTTACCTATCATAATGTACATCTTTATTTTTTAGTTATACAGATTACATATAAAAAATAAAAAAATAAAAAATCAGTGTTAACCAAATACAGGTTACATAAAAAAATATCAGAGTTGACAAAATATGTTACATAAAATATAAGAATTTTAAAAATATAGGTATGGATAGAGTAAGTGAGAAGAAAAATATAAAATCTGCCAAAACCCACAAAATCAACCATAATGATAATAAGAAAATATAACAATAGTTTACAAATTAGGTAAAAATAGTTCGCACATACTCCGTTTAAAGTTGGCCAAGTTCAAATTATTGTCAAATACATTTATATTATTTAAGTATTTGTTACCAAGACTGTGTAAACGTTGTATTGGAGAGTGAAAACTATAGTTGGAATGAGATGTATGTATGTAAAATGTTGATATTTGCCTAGTTGTTCGTGTAGGTATGTGTAGATTTATTAAATGCAGGAGTTCACAACAATCGAATTTAGAGTTCAATAATTTTAATAAAAAGGTTAGGTCGTTTATTTTTCTTCTGTTTTCTAATGTCGGAATATTTAAATGATTCAATAATGACTGGTAATTTATGTGTTCTAAAGGGATGTTAAGTTTAAAATTGACGAAGCGTAGAAATTTTCTTTGAATTCTTTCAACATTATGAATATGTACATTGTAGAAGGGCGACCAAACTATGGAGTTATGTTCTATCAGGCTTCTAACAAGGGATATGTAAAATAGTTTTATGATTTGTAAAGATTCAAATATTTTAATTGTTCTTAATATAAAACCTAATGTTTTCATACCCTTATTCACAGTTTGTTGAATGTGGGCCGTAAAGTCTAGTTTCTCATCCATTATTATGCCAAGATCTCGCATTTCCTTTACTCTTTCTAAATTTGTTTTATTTATTGAATAGCCAAAAAATTGTGAAATTGTTTTTTTTCTGGAAAAGGTCAAAATTTTGCATTTTTCTACATTTAAATATAAATTGTTTTGTGAACACCAGTTATTTAGCATGTCTATATTAGATTGAAGAACTTGACAGTCGTTTAAGGAGGTTATTTCTTTATATAATTTAATATCGTCGGCGAATAGCAGTACATTGACATTTTTAAAGCAGTTGACTATGTCATTTATAAAAACAATAAATAAAATTGGGCCAAGATGACTACCTTGCGGTACGCCACTAGTGGCCAAAAATGGTTTAGATAAAAAAGATTTTATTTTAACAAGTAAAGTTCTACCAGATATGTAGCTACTTAACCAGCTTAACATATTTGCTCTGATTCCTATAGCATGAAGTTTTTGGATCAGTACTTTGTCAAAGGCTTTCGAAAAATCAGTATATATACAGTCAACTTGTTTATTTTTAGAAAAAGACTCCAATATATAGTTTTGAAACAGTAGTAAATTTGTTGTAGTTGATCTACCTCTAATGAAGCCATGTTGTTTGTCATTTATTAACTTTGTTAGTGTGGGATATATTTCTTCCAAAACTAAAGATTCAAAGATTTTGGGTAATACAGATTGTATGCATATTGGTCGATAGTTTGAAATGTCAGTCTCGTCACCTTTTTTAAATATTGGAATAATATAGCTGGATTTCCAGTAGACGGGAAAATATCCAGAGGATAGTAGGTGGTTAAATAAAATGGTTAGTGGTTTAGACAATACGGAGGAGCACTGTTTTAGGAAAATTGGCGGGATGGTGTCCGGGCCAGCAGACTTGTTTATGTCTAAGGAACTTAATTTTTTTTGCAAGATTCTTCGGTGATGTAGCAGTCTGTTAAATGTGTGGTTTTTTTGAATGTGTATGAAGGAATATTTTCTTCTAGTGTTTCATCATCATAAACATTTTTAAAGAAATCAGAAAAAAGATTTACAATGTCTTGCGTATTGTTGGCGTATTTGTCGTCCATGTGCATTTCTGGAGGATAGTCTGTGCTGTCGTTGTTTATTTTTTTAATAAATTTCCAGAGATTGTTCGAGTTTAAGGCTGTGTTCTCGATAGAATTTATATATGTTTTATAACAGATTTTAGAGAGATCTTTGCATTTTTTTCTACTTTCACTGAAATTTGTATAGTCGATTTTCCTCAGAGTTTTTTTGAATTTTTTATGAAGTATTTTTTTGTTGTTGTAGTGAGGCTATTAGTTCTGATGAGAAGTAAGTTGGATATGTATGTTTTTTAGGAGTAAATAGTGGTACATATGATTCGATAGTGGTGGAGAATATTGAATATAGATTTTCTAAGGAATCGTCAGTATTAACGTCAGACAAAAAAGACCAGTCAACATGCGAAAGATGAGAATTTATAGATTCAAAATCTGCTTTTTTGTAGTTGAGAGTTTTTTCAACGGGTTTCGGCTCGACGCCACATATATTTAACTTAATATAAAGAGGGGGGTGATGATTATCAACAGGTAACAGAGGATCATTACATTTCTCAATGAACAATTTAGGATAATTTGATATTGCTAAATCTAGTAAGCGATCATTTATGTTGTATATAAAGTTATGTTGTAAAAGATTTTAAAAATTTGTCATATCTAATATCTCACGTGCACGATCATTTTGACTTTCATTAACAATGAAACCACTATCACTTGTTTTCCATTTTAGGTTAGGGAGGTTGTAATCCCCGAGAATAATAATTTTAGAGTTAGGGTATTTGTAGAGTAGATTTTCAACGTCTTCGCTGTGGCTTTGATAGTTTCCGGCATCAGATAGTGGCGGTGTGTATAAAGTTGCAATTTTTTCTTTTCTACAGTGGTATCAATTTGTACAAATAGTTGTTCGAGTGTATTATTTTTTGTTTTGAGTTTTCTTGACATCAATTTCTTCTTTATTGCAATTAGTACTCCGCCTCCCCTTGTTTTGGAACTGGATTTAGAGTTTCTATCGCAGGGAAAAATTTTGTAGTTGTTAAGTCCGAGTTGTTTTATGCTTGTACTATCATGTAGAATCACCTCAACTTAGCGCACTTGACCCTTAAACACTTTGTATAATTACATATGTATATAGGACTAATTAAAAATATTACTAATACAGCAACTTTTTTTTTATTCCGAGTCACATATACACAATTACATACTTAATATTAATATTACAATATAATTTCTCTCCACAATATCAAAATTTTCATTTGTAAAAATACAATACAATGAAACTCTCTTATAAACTTCTTATGTGGAAAAATTTTATATGTGGGGTAAAACGATATTTTTTCTTCAAATTTTTGTCTTCAAGGGTCTGAAAAAATAGAACTTCTTAACTCTTAAGGCGATGCACTGCGGTAAAAAAACATGTTTTTGATTTGATCGCAAACAAATCTTGACCTTTGAAATAATCAAGTAGTTTTTTTGATAAGCCTAGAAAAAAATAAAAAATCAGGCCTTGAAAAAATGTTTGAAGTGCAAAATCTCCTACTTATTAACCCATTCTAGAATGTGGGTTTCATTGTACAGTGTGGAAAATTAAGTTCTTTAGCTTACGATCTGAAAACAATTTAATATCTGTGCCTGAACTTCACAAAATAAAATAAAACACGCATTTTGGCAATGTTTTTACTTTGCATAAATCAAAATAGACAGCTTGTGTTAATTAGGAATTTAAATCTTATCGCCATATACATAAGGAGTGTTATTGTTGTGACGTGGTGCATCGTGTCAATAATCCATGTGCCAAATAAAAATAGTAACTGCCAATATTTACAATGTAGAGCCGACAGGACATGTGTTTTCCATGCACTGACAATGCTTCATACCGGTAACGATAATGTGAGAAGTTTTCTATGGCCCAGCCAAAATATCGGGACACTGCACCTAAAGGGTTAACCATGAAAACTTATTATGTGGGAATCTTATAAGAGGGTTTCACTGTTATTGAACAACGAATGCATCACAAAATTTTATATCTAGCTCTTATATTAAAATATATCTTATGTCGGAGGTTTGTTAGAAACGTTTTGTTCATGGCATGACTTGAAGTTCGGGAGGTAGCGGGATGCTTTTGTGTACGGCAAACCTTTTGAGGGCTTCGTACTTGGCTCGGAGTGCTGAAATTTCATCTCTCATTCTGTTGTTGTCATCTTGCATAACCTCCATATCGCGCCATTCCTGTAGAAATACAAAAAATTGTGGTATTTCATTTTGGAAGGGATTCCTTAGTTATCTAAGGTTCGGTATATCAGTCAGTCCGCGTTCTCGCTATGTGCGACATTCCTTACTCAAATTTAAGCAGGCTAAATCGGCCGCTCAAGCTTTGGTAAGCCGCAGATTAGTTCATGTTTTAGACGGCATTGCACTAGCAGTAAAAAATATCAAATATGATGTTTACATCTCACCGAATTTTACGTAAATTGCCTAATTTTATCAGTATGGACTAGTATATTCATTGGATTTATTTATTTATTTTTTATAATATTGATTATATTTTATGATTTTGACTGTCCAACTAGGAAGGATTTACGTTTCAGGACAGTCAAATTTACAGGTTTCAAGTTATCCTAGACGAATACAGGATTTAAGACTAGCTAAAATAAGTATGTTAAAATGAAGATACATAAAAAAGATACATAGAGGCGTTCGTATTGTAACAGTTATATTTGCCACGCCTGCAAGAAAGAACCGTTACTGAATCTCGGCTGGCTGATAACACTGACATTAGGCTGGTTGTGCCTCTCTGGTGTTGTTTAAATTAAAGGAAGAAGATTGGAACGTGGGGGAGATGGTTTTTGTCCGGCTACCGGGAGTTCAGTACCGAGCGGGCAAGCGGCTGGACTGGACATTCTGAATTCCCTGGGCGGGTGATCTCTGGCGAAATGGCCGCGCTAGTTAGTTTAACCTTTTACTGGACACTGTATTCTTAAATTACTTTTTAATTTTGTAGATACTAACATATCTACATGCACCCTACACTTTATCTCAGGTTAGTTGATCTCTTGGTTTCTATGTGACTTTTGCGAATTCATATTGTTACATCTTGAATTCCTTGTTGCCCAGAGCTTACTTATCAAACCTGGCTCATGGTCCTGAGTTATTAAAACCATTAATTAAAATTATAGAGTCTCATGTTCTAATTGCTAATTAATAAATATTTGTTAACTTTAACATTATTTTAACTTTTCTTATAGAAAACCTAATTAAATACAATGGCGTCTAGGGTGTGTTGTATTTTAATCTTGTTACAATGTGTTGATTTATTTAATTACAATGGCGCTCATGCCGCATATATTTGCTAATTGAAAATCTAATTATTACAATGGCCCCAATGTGTCATTTGCTATTAGTAAAACCTTTAATTATTGCAATGGTGCACCATCGCGTCTTTTATTATTAGTTAACCTCTTATCTTAGTACAGGATGAGGAATGTTGATGTTATCATTTAATAATCATCCTAAAATAGACAAATAGTCAGGTAAGGCATTATAAGAAGGATTTTTCAACAACAGGACAGTTTGTTTTCAGCGGTTTGTTTGTCATAATTTCATGAAAAGTGCACGGACTATAACAAAACGAATACTATTTAAAATTAGTATCCTCGCATTTATAGCACCATGCTGATTGAAGTCGGGAACTTTATCAAAAAATCAATTCATAAATTAAACATTAATATATTTTTAAAGATCTAGATTTTCGCGATGACGTTAGACGGCATAGATGTTCCATTCACGTAGGCAGTTGTTTGGTTTTACAAAGAAAAAAGAAACACATTCCTTTATTAAAATCATAGACAATACGTGTAGCATTGCTGATATCTAGGCTTATGACCTGTATACGGATTGTATTCCTAGCCACGCTAAGCTCCACATTCCAACCAAGCCAAGCCTAAAATCAACTGATATACTGGGCCTGTTTTATCCCATTTTCCTAAATAATTTAAGCAAACTGCTCATGGCTAAGTTTCCTCTATTCTTCAATGTTTTCTACATATAAAATAGTCCTATATAGATAAGACTCGGCAAATAGTTTTTTTTCTGCTTCATAACATTTGGCTCATTTATATAGTGCCATTTTCGTGGAGCACTGAAATCGCCTCGCCACTGAAGGCGCCATCTACTCACATCCTTATTAAGAACAGACTAATAGTTAGAGTTCATTTATTACCTGTGTCTTTTCCGTTTCAAGTTCATCCTTTTGCTCGATACGTTTGACACGACAGCTAGCAGCATAGCCTCTGTTCTTCAATGTTCTCCTTCTCTGTTTCATACGAGCGACCTGCTCACGGCTCAACCCTCGCTGCTTCAGGCGACGATTCAGCTCACGCACGCTAACAGATACCAGCTCCCCATCGCTGATATCTGCACAAACGGACGGTGATAATGGCGGCTGTAAACCAAACAAAATAAGTTAGAATTCTGTGAAACCCGTGCGGGAAATGTTGAGAATTTTGGCAAGCTTTTCTCAACGGGATGAAGAAACTCCAATTTATATATTTATTTATAAAATTTTTTTTTTTTTAAAAGAAAGACAAATATTCCCGGGTTACGAATAACCTGACAATATTTGAAAATCTCCTACTACCACCACAGTAAGCTGAAAATGTTGCTTGTGTTGTGATGGAGGACTTAGCCAGCCGAGGAATTGAACACACTACGCCTGAGTGGGACCCAAGCGCGATGTCAACTCGGCCACTGACCGGTCAATACAATACATGGTTTGTTTAATTGACATTTACAAGAAATACATTAAATTACCATACTAGGCAACTGCCTGTTTCATGGTGACCAATATATTATAGTCATTTTTAGTAAAGGGTAAACAATGTAAAGTAAGATTTTGGGCCTTAGTAATAAACGGGTTACAAACCAGGGCAAAATATACAGAACCACCCCTCTGATGTATGGTATTGAGGCATGAAACTGACAGAGAAAGGACAGAATTAGACTGAATACGTAGAACTGGGATACCTTAGATGCATATTTAATAAAAACACGGGAGATATGCACAGCGCGCACAGTTTGGTCTTAGCTTGTCCACACTGCTTGCCTCCATGTCATATAATAATATAATAAATAATGATTGGATTATCTGTATAGCGCCGTTTTCGTGAGAAAATCACCTCAAGGGCGCTCTCTCCATGTTTCTATAATCTGTGGGTATCATACAATGTATGACCGAATCAGGAATGAGATCTGAATCATGAGGAGCAGATAGATGTCGAAAGGAGTGGCATAACAATTCATAACAATGTATGACTTGCAATGGGGTAGGATAAAATGTCAGGGACACCCAGAGAATAAATGAAATACTTAATTATATATTTACCAACACTGGTAGGTACTAAAATCGTTGTGACACATACAAAGCTTACCAGAGAAGACCTTCTCTCTCCATTTCTCTTCATTTCCTGTGGCATCTCGCTTTCTAGTTTCCCACTGAAACTCTGCCAGTTTAAGAATCAATCCAGCTAAAATCATAAATCATTGCATTAATTTCATAAATAAATATCTGCAGAAGTTCGTTTTCATGTTGTATTCATAGACAGTTCACACCGATGACATTACAAATCATACAGACACGTTGTAGAGATCTCAAAGTGGCAAGTAAAAGATACGGTAAATTGCAGTACTTTCGATTTAGTACTAAAAGGCATGAAAGTTACTGAAGTTGTGTACTATCTCTAACCAAATTGCGTATATGACTGCCAAAATGCCATTGGGTTTGATGAGAAAGTGTTTCCATTACACAGCAAACACCAGTGCTAAGGAATAACTTATTATCATAAATAATTCAATGGTTGTTGGATCTAGGCAGGACTGATTCCGAAATGATACTAAAAAATGTAATTTGAAATCACGAACGCCTCTATGTATCTTTATGTATCTTTTTTATGTATCTCCGTTTTAAAATACTTATTTTAGCTAGTCTTAAATCCTGTATTCGCCTAGGAAAACTTGAAACCTGTAAATTTGACTGTCCTGAAACGGGAATCCTTCCTAGTTGGACAGTCAAAATCATAAAATGTAATCAATATTATAAAAACTAAATAAATAAATTATTCCTATTGTTGCCTGAAGATTTTCAGCACCATTATAGACAGTGTGATAGCGAACGTAGCAACATATAAGTATAAGGACAACATACTGGACCTATAGCTGTTTCATTCATACACACATATTCTTTGAACGTCCACCAGTGTCATACTCTAATGAATGTCTGAAGTGTTTTTGTTTCTTGCTACATTTTGTGAGACAATAACGTGTCTATATGTTTGTAATGTCATTGGTTCAAACCCTAAGCTATTCAAGCAACTACTCACAGGGTCGGCCCTAAGCCAAACGGCACCTGGCACTAGTAAAAACCTCAAGGGAGCCGTATCAGGCATTAGTGATTATCAGTGCTTTGGCTCCTTGGCAAGTCGGCGCCCGGAGCAGATTGCTTCAATTGCGTCTGCACAGGACCGGCCCTGACTACTCAATATGGATAGAAACTGACCGAGGGAGCTGGTAGGATTGTTAACAGGACATTGTCACCTCACACACACCTGACACAAGCAGATATTGCAGAGCGTGAAAAGGATACACTAATAGCTGGAGGAAATTTCAACAGGATGAAGAAACATCCATTCATCTACATATGGTGCATATGCCCCGCATTGATCGGAAAAGCCTCAGATACACAGGGAGTTGAATGTTATGTTGTGGAACCAGAAGAAATGCCCAAAAACCTGATAATAACGCTGGGGAACTAAATAAAGGACAGAACTTAACAATCCACATCACAAAACTCGTGCAAAAACATTTGAAATTGAGAGAATCGAATCCGGTTCAAACAAATTTGCGTTTATTCCCATTGTGCATAATATAGTAACGTAGAGATCAACGCCGTTCGAGAATAGTCTAGAATGTTTGAACTGAATTACTAAGCAAATTGTATTTGTTGGTCAATGTCCCGTTTATAATGAACGATGATGGATAGAAGTAGAACTTAGTAGAAAGTTAAAAAAAAATAAATAAAGAATAACAGTAAAAGAAGTAGACTAAAGTAGAACAAAGTTGAACGATAATAACAGATGTTAATGTGAATTTAATAGTTTACATATAAATATAAATATGTCAAAAATAATGTGAAACATTCGAACGGAGTTATACTTAAAAGAAAACTAACATAAACTTATAAATACCAAAATAATTGTTGAACTTCACACAAAATTGCACACAATCATTCATGCACAATGGTAAACGTCAAACTTCAGAAATACGTAAATATTTGCCATAGAAAAATTAAATTTTAGATAGTGTAAACAAACATTTCCATAGAAAAGGCATGCAGATGATTATGGCTATAAAAATTCTGCGTAGGTGTTAATCGAACTAGCCATGGGTGATTCTTTTTAAGAGCGGCAGTCACGGTACCAATATTTTCGTACGACTAAGAGTCGACCAAAGAGTATCTAAGTAGAAATCCTAGTTCCATGGAGTCGACTGATATATCAATAGAGAAAACTATGCTAGGCGGATACAGCTGTGAGCTGAGTGTGCCGTTACTCCTACCACTCCTAGCTCCCCAGCAAAGCGTATAATCGTACGACTCTCCGTACCGGTACGCCGCCCCGTAAAACGATATAAATACGACGCTAGGTAGTTAGTTTTTGTAGGTACATATATATTTTTTTCTAGTTGGACCCTCCTCAAAGTTCAACTTCCGTCCCCTTTTCCGTGGTTTGGAGATAGAGTTTGCTGTTTTTGGTATACTTCTTAGATAAGAGGGTGTTAATGGTTCAAAATAAAAAATATATACAATTATCTAAATCCGGCCTATTTTTGTAGTGTTGTGGTTTGGAGATAGAGGTTTCAAATTTGGGTTTTGCTTTTGTGATGAGGGAGTGAAATATGTTCAAAATTTTTTTTTTATGCGAATGCGCACGCATTAATGGTTCAAAATAAAAAAATATATACAATTATCTAAATCCGGCCTATTTTTGTAGTGTTGTGGTTTGGAAATAGAGGTTTCAAATTTGGGTTTTGCTTTTGTGATGAGGGAGTGAAATATGTTCAAATTTTTTTTTTTATAAATTTTTCGTAAATAAATTTTTCGTAAATGGACGTTTTCATTTCGTAGTTGGATTTTATTAATTTCATCCATTTTACTGTGATTTGGGAAAAAAGGTTGTTGTTTAGGGTTTGCTTCTGAGTTAAGGACCTTGTGGTTCATTTTAAATAAATCCAAATCCGCCCTATTTTCCTAGTTGAGCCCTCCTTAATTCTTAATTAGACCCTCCTCATTTTTCAACAACTGTCCCAAACTGTCTCCTTTTCTATGGTGTGGAGATAAAGGGTTGCTGTTTTGGGTTTTCTTCTGAGATAAGGGGTGGTTTATTTATGGATAAGGGCAAGGGGGTGAAAGTGGTTCAAAACAACAACAAAAAATCATCCAAATCCGCGTATTTTCGTAGCTGGCCCATCCTCATTTTTTAACATCTGGAGCTCTAACAATGGGCTATCAATGGAGTTATGCATTATAATAAAACTGAGGATTGCAAGATTTGCAGAACTTCTGGTTTCTAGGTTAATTTTGTGTGAGTGTATTCTTATGTTTGTGATTGCAGGTGTTCACGTATATACCTGCAGCATTGCGCTGGAAGCCTTGGTGGACGACCACCCAAGAATATGAAGAGGAAAGTTTTTAGAATAATTTTATTCATGCAAAGAGTCAAATTGAGATCTCAGTATCTACTTGTTGAAAGACTACCATTTGGAATCGAAGAGTTGGCTTAATGGCTTTAGCCGTTTTTGGTGACCATATGTGAATAGCCAGGTACATACCCACCTTCCTCTTCACCATTTCCTTCTCCTCCCCATCCCGAAATGGCCCAAACTCTTTTTATCACAGCTAAATGGAATAATACAATTTATTTATAATTATACTGAAATAGCGCAAATTTCAGGACGGTATTTGTTTAATATCAACTCCACACGGGAGGTACCTAGAAAAATAAATTCCTCTGAGCCTATGTCATCTTTGGGGATGCTGTGCGTTGGGTCTTTTTGAGAAGATGAGGTTGTGCAGATGGGTCTTGAAGAGACCCATGTTGTAGAAGGGAGGAAACATGAAAGTCTTTCCATAGCCGAACTGTTGAACTCAAGAACGAGTCATAGGAATAACCCGTTCTCGTGAGATAAATAAACAAGTCAACCAAACCAATAATGTCAACTAAAGTCAACGGTGTTTTTCTCAAGTATTTTGGGGCTCCAGACCAGAGGTGGCTGCCAAATTCAACAGTGGTTAAAAGTATGTAATGGTGATTCATTCAAAGTATGAAATGGTGTGGACAAACCGACATAAGTGCGTGGAAAGATATACCAAAAATTATATTTAATAGCTGACGTGTACAGCGTTGCTCAGGTTTGGAGTAAAGTTTGAGGTTATGGATTTTAGTGTACCTACCTGAAAACTGGAAATACATAATATTATTGTTAAGAATTAAAAAAATTGTTATTTCAATTGATAGCGCAATGTCTTACTCAGGTGTCTTCGAAGTCTTCTACCATTCACTTCCACGTCATACATTCTCTTCACACCCCTCTCTTCGGTCATTACATACCCCTAATTTTACCATACATAAATATTTGTTTCACTTGATCGCTCCATGCTTTCCTCGGGCGTCCCCGACATTTCTATCTATCACTACTGTACGCCATATTGTAACTGTTAAAAAAAAAATATTATATCATATTTAATTCGATTCCGTAGTAATAACCTACAGTGCAAAAATAATGTGTTAAGCCTTCCCAGGACGTCCCTGACTTTTTCTACCATTCACTACTGATTACCACATTTTACTGTAAAAAACAACATTTTATCGACTGTATTTCGACTCGTATGTACAAACAGTTTGAAATTCGAAATTTGAATATGTTTAATCAATAATAAAAGTGATTGACTTGAATCAAGTATTTTTTCTAAGCACTTCTAAAAACACTAAGTAGGTACTTTTAGTTTTTTTTTCTACTCTACTATTTATTTTTCATTCATAATTATACACTTGAAAATGTTAATAAATAAATTAAATAAACAATTTTTTAAAATTCTTTTTATTTTTATAATAAATATGTAAAATAATTTATAGATCATAATCGTCAGGGTGATAGAGTTCGGAGAGAAGTCTGTAGATGTACGATGGTGCGTTTCCTCCACTAAAAACAACAACAAAAAACACATAAGTTTGTAATTTTAAACAGATTAAAGCAGGGAGAAAACTTTGAAAAAATACATATTTATACAAAATATATGAAATGGTTTTATCATTTCTATGTAAACAATTATCAAAAGGTGTTTGGGGATGGGATGTAAAGGTAAAGAGACTGATGAAAGATGTTATGAGGTCCTAGCAGCGTCTTTATTGAGGTACTCCATTTACACTGTCCAAATGGAGTAGCAAGGGTAGTCACTTCAAGTCGTCATCAAGTCGACGCTGAAGTGGACCTTTTTTTTTTTTTTTTTAATATGGGCGGAGACGGTTTTCACAAAGTTCTCGTGAGCACTTAGGCCATAGGCCCATTGTGCTATCTCCCATTTTACCTCAATCCTTTAACAACAACCCAGTCCCTTTAATAAAGTTCACCAGGGTTGTTATTGGGTATGTGGCTATGTCTTCTGGTTCTCTCCATGTATCTGAGACTAGTTCCCACATTGGCACCATAGGTGAATTGGAGTCTCTTCATGCTCTTCATATTTCCTGCATCTATTGGTGTTTTCCACTCCCACTGTGTCTCCTGAGATGGCAGTGTCCCGTTAGTAGCCCTACCAGTTTCTTAAGTGAGTTTCTGTCCATACCGAGTAGTTTCTTGGTTCGTCTAGGGTCTGGTCCTTTTATGAGTACTTTGGATTGTCTCATTCCAGGTGCCCTCTCCCATTCTTTGCGGTGCTGGGATTTGACCCACATGTCAATATGTAATTTTGTGTGGCAAGCTGCTACATACTCCTACGGCCGGCTCGGATCCTACAAGTCGTGCTTTCGCCCCTTTCCTTGCTAGTTCGTCAGCCTGCTTGTTGCCCTCAATACCTTTATGTCCTGGTACCCAGATTAGGGTTATTTTATTTGAAGTGGACGTGATCGGTGGCGAATTCCCCAGGCCGAAGATCGACACATTGGTGGATGTAGTCGACGGTGAATCATCCAGGTCAATGTTCAACACCATGTGAAGCGGAGATGAACGGTGGTGGAGTGGTCGTGGCTCAAGACGGTGTCTCGACAATGCGTTAGTGGAGGTCACTGCAAGTCTGGTCGGTTGCGTCTTCCTGGTGCTCCAGTGTGAAGTATGTGTTGGCCAGGGATGATGTCACAAGGCTATGGCGCAGTTGTAAACCCGCGGAGCTGATGATTAGTTGAATGTGCCGCCCTCCTAAAGGTAATAAATGCAATGCAACAAAATCTAGCAAGGATGATATTAGAACGGTCTCCGGATACCTATCGGCAATTTCAGTAGTAAAAAAAGTCCTCGGTAAAAAAATCGGCATTCGATTCAGCAAGGGGTGGGAAATGAGGAAGGTTTTTTGAAATATCAATATTTTTCCTAATAAATATGTAAACTAAATGAATTCACTTTCTTATTTAAAGTACTGAACTCTAAATTAGACTGTTCCGAACTCCTGCAACTTATAAACTTACACATACCCACAAGAACAACACGACACAATACTTTATTCCACTGCAGTGTGCGAAGCGCAACTACATTGCTAATTCTCCGAACAGAGGTTTCACCCTTTTCAAAACTTAATCAATACTTGTGATATTTATTGATGTGTTTAATTTTAACTTGGTGAATTTTGTGAATCCTATTAAAAACCTATTCCAACCCTATTCTTGAACCTTCAGTTGTCTCCTTGTTAACATATCTGGTCAGCATATCTTTTAAAAAATTTGTTTCTTGTATTTTTATTGCACATATGTAAGTATTATTTGTTAATCGTAATCTTATTTTAATTATTTCTCACTCATGTAAAAGCCCTACGTTCGTAAAATAAATAAAAAATATAATTAAAATAAGTCACACAAGGTCAAATGTTTAAAATTTCATCAATCTTGGAATAAAACTGTAGATTTGTATTAAAAAAACAATATGTAGAATATATTAAAAATTACATTTTGCCTGTACGATCCTGAGGGCTGTCACCCACTAAATGGATATTGCATGTAATACATAATTACTCACAGGTTGGTGATGAACAGGGTGACGAGATCCGGGGGCACATAGTCATAGAGGGGACAGTAGGCGTGGCTGCGGTGGGCCAAGGAGCCGATGCCGTAGGGCAGAGCCCCCTCGGGACTGGCCAGCGTGTTGAAATTCTCCTGCTCGTAATTGCACAGGTGCTCCGGACACAGCTTGTACAGCGGGCACAGGATTATCACCTGCAACACAAAGAGCAATAAGGACTGGCTGTTAAAAATTTCATTTGACTATATTTTTTTTTTTTATTTTTTTTATTTTTATTTATTTATACCCGCTAAACTGCTCAAGCAGTTTGTCAGCAGGTTAGTTTAACATAATATATTATCAAAGCATACAAGAAGCGAGAAATCACAATATTTCAAATATTTAAAATAGATACAGAAGAATAAGAACTTAAATAATCACAAAAACAGAGCCAAATATAAAAAAATAAACAATAGAATAACTTTTAACATACTACAATACAAAATAATAAATAATAATAAATAAAATACAAAGACAGTCAGTTGTAAACACAGGCAAATTACTCATATTCATATGTATATATATATATGCATAAGATTATAAACAATATCAGTATAAAAAAGCTTGATCTATTAACCATTTTTTAATTTTATTTTTTAATTCAGGGGTGCAATTTGATTGAATTTTTATGTCTATTGGAATCTTATTAAATATGGTAGGCACAAGATAAGAGAAAGTCCGTTGTCCATATTTATTTATAATTTTCGGAATGGACATACCTTCATTTCTATTGAATCTTGTGTCATATGCATGATCTACTTTTTCTTTGTATATTGAATCTGACGTTATGTTTTGACATATAATTTTAAACCATAATATTCCTCGAACAGATAATACGTTAACTGACTCATATAATAATTTTATATCTCTTCTTTGTGCATAAATACGTTTGTTTACCAAAAGCTTAGTCATGGAGTTTTGAATTGATTGGATGTAACCTATATTTGTCTTGCAGGAGTTTCCCCAGGACGTTATTCCGTATCTGATTGTAGATTCCGCTAGTGACAAATAGATTATTTTTAACGTGCTTATAGGCATAAAATATTTAATTTTGTAAATTCGCCCCGCAATAGCTCGTAGGCGTTTGCATATGTTGCTAACGTGTGTATCCCATTTCATATGCGCATCTACAGTTATCCCCAAATATACATAAGTTTGTACCAGTTCAATGGTTCCACATTTACAGGACTGTGAAGAATTGTGTATACACTCAGATGTATGCGACTTTATTATAGGCGTGATGGTATATTTGGCATGTGGAGATCGTATATGCATCAATTTAGTCTTTTTGGAATTTATTATTAGGCCGGCATCATGTGACCATTTCTGTAAAGAAAAGAAATCATGCTGCATGAGTTTTATTGCAATAGACAAATCTTCATGCGAAATGACTAGCGCCGTATCATCAGCATAAACGTAATGCTTAACAAAGGTGAAAATTTTATTCATGAGTGAAACAAATATTATGTATAATGTTGGCCCGAGAATTGACCCCTGCGGAACTCCTGTCGACATATATTTAGCTTTGCTGTAAGTTTGAAAGAGTTTCACTTTAATTTGTCGATTGGTTAAATAGTTTTTGAGAAGTTTTAGTAATTTTCCCCTAATTCCTATCGCCTCCAATATCTGTAATAGTTTTTTCGGATCAATAGTGTCAAACGCTTTAGAGTTGTCAATGAATAATACAAGAATATGTTTTTTATCATTGAGTTCCTGATTTACGTAATTGGAAAAGTCCTGTAGTAAAATTTCTGTGCTTTTATTTTTTTGAAATCCGTATTGGTTGCGATCAATAATGGAGAAACTTTCTAGGTATTTTATTAAATTTACTGAGATGTATTTTTCTAGAATTTTTTCAATTGCTGGCAATATACTGATAGGTCTATAATTTTCCATTTCAGTGTGCTTTCCCCCTTTGTATATTGGCCTAATAATGCTACATTTAAGCTCATTCGGTATAACGGCTTGAGATAAGATTTTATTAATTAAATGGGTAATTATCGGACATAGAATAGTTATATGTTTTTTAATGTCGAACATTCTAATATTATCAATCCCTGGCGACTTGGAATTATTTAGTTGACTGACTATCCTGCGTATATCTTCACAGGTCGCTCTGGGCAAGTACATGCTATGCGGCAAATCAACGGGGGCTATGTTGGACGCTTTGTAGTCACATTTGTGTAACATCGAGCTGATACTATTGGTAAACTGCTCAGCGAATCTATTCACAATGATTTCCTCTGTTTGCCCGCTATTATTCAACATGTACTTTGAGATAATTTCATCGCAGTTTGTTTTTGTTTTACGTCCCAATAATTTATTAATTTGATCCCAAGTTTTTTTAGAATTGCTGAAATAGCTTTTAAATGTTTCATTAAAATAGCGAGCGTAAATACATTAAAAGTCTAATAAATTTATATATAATAAGATATTTCAATTAATCGACAACACATTTTATGTATTTTAATCGATTCATTCATAAGTTTTGAGTACAATACACGTAAGAGAAAAATAAAAAAACCAACGAAATTTTTCCATATATTTTCTAACAAAAATTCCCATAAAATTTAAATTCCGGACATGTTACATGTCATTATAACAATGATTAAAATGGTGACAATACTCACAGGCACGCTGTAGTGTTTGGCCGCCAGGGCTACAGTATGTGCCCCCACGGCTGCGCGCAGACCTCCTCCAGCTAGCACAGTCTGGGTTCCCAGCATTACCTGGATCATGATACATTTATTCAATTAAAATACTGTTGGCATGCTGGTAAAAAACTTTTAAGGCGATGCACTACGTCGTGTAAAATTTTAAATTGAGCCGCTATCAATAACAACCCTTACGTAGATGGCGATAAGGTTTAAATTCCCGCTTAACACCATACGCCTGTTTTGATTTATGCAAGAAAAAAACATGGCCAAAAAGTGCCTTTTATTTTATTTTGTGGATGTTCAGGCATAAATATTTAATTTTTTTTCGATCATTTTATAAATAACTTAATTTGCCACATTATACAATAAAATCAAAATCGAAAATGGGTTCGTAAGTAGGATATTTTGAACTTTAAAGCAGTTTTCATAGGCCTTATACATTATTTTTTTCTGGGCTTATAAAAAGACTTATCTAAAAAATACTCGATTGTTTCAAAGGCCAAGATGTATTCTACACGCAGTATTTAATTAAAGCATCTGAAACATTTATAGGCGACCAAATTTTCAAACCAAAAACAGATGATTTTGAATTACTACGTATGGCATCGCCTTAAGTCGGAAATTTGGCATTTTGACTTAATAATGCATGAAGTTATTTACATTCTATAAAATGGCAGAACACACTAAGTCGTGTTAAACTTATGTTAAGTTGAAAACGAATATATTTGTACTGGCAAAAAAACCTTAAAAAGGATTTGCATTATATAATGTCTATGGATGTGCATTTGTATCTGCACTCGTCTAATTTCTGGCAGAAAACTTTAGCAAAAGTTAATATTCACTGGCAGTAGGCGTTTCGCATGTCTACGACTTCTGTAATCGTCACATAACTGATGATGTATGGTAATAAGGTTGAGTATTTAAGCAATAGATGGCGCTAGTCTTAAAGCTTACTCCAGAGTCCGTCAGATGTCGCTAGAGTGTAACAAGTACTTGTGAAATTATATTGACAAGGAACAAGCTTCTCGAACCAGAGAATTACCAACCCTGGGGTAATGAACAGTGTAGCTAAATCCAGTCCTATTAATTGTAACGTAAATAAACACAATTATAATAAAGAACCTTTTACTTTTTACAAAGAGTTCCCAACACCGAAATCTGCATAGTAACGCAGATATAACAGTTATTGGTACCTAAAATTCACATAACATGTGTATTTTGGCAGTTTAACATTGGTATGTAAAGGTATAATTTTGTCATATAACCATAAAATACACACCTTGTTAACTCTGGACATGACAGCGAAAATGGCGCTGTCGGCAATCAGGGTTGTCTCGATATTTGCCTTTGCCAGTCGAGCCGCCATCTTGTGAGCCTAAAACAAACCATTGACAATATTTATTACATATATTCAAAACATTGTACATATTACATTTCTATTCCCACTAGAAAAATGTTACATTTCTACCCTTCGTTCCTTTCCTTAACAATCTGAAGGCATTTATTTTTTACCGATACATACAACCATTCCAAAAGTATTTACGTACATATTTCAATGCATTAAAATCAATTTTTCCAAAAGATACCAAATGTGATCCTTGAGGCATTTGTATGAAAAAACCATGTTTGACCTGTTACAAATATGGAGATCTGGAAAGAATGCGAGTTTGCGTAGTGAACTAGATCAAGAAAGGGACACTTAAATGGTTTGTAGATGTAGAGTAGATGAACAGAGAAAGGAGTATAAGGAGAAAATATGTTGCATAAGTGAATGGTAGAAGATGTTAGGTTAGATTTACTCAAGGAAGGCGTGGCACTACCAATTCGGGAAGCGGGTATGGGTACCGCCGCCCTGGGAACCATTCATTGGATAACCAACACCTCTGCCATAGGTCACCCCAAGTGGCAAGCTATATTTGATAAGTTAGTGCCCAGGTTCACGAGGGTAATTTGTCTAGGTTTCGACGGCAGATGTCTCTGCCCACCAGATGCCCGTCGCATGTGTCTGGGCCAGATTGTATCAGCAGAATACTGCCTGCTCATCGGGGCCTCCTGTGGGGAGTTATTGTAAAAAAAATTGAATTCAATAATTGGGTCAAAACAACAGAAGGGTAAGTATGAGACGATGTATGAAGCAAGGAGTGTATGCCAAGACCGAGTTGTCTAGCAGTTTATGGTCTCTACCTACCCCGAAAACGACGTGTTGGTTACTTAAATATATTGACTAAGTTATCCACACACTCCTATTGCGGTTAGTCATGTTTGGCATGCATTTAGGTGTCACCTGTGTGCCGGGCGCCCCCTCGGCAACGATGACGTGGAATTTGCGGTCCACGGCGGCTCGCTTCAGGAATAGCTCCACCAGTCTCGAGGATCCCAGCGTAAGGATCATCTCGTTACTGTGGATGTGCTCAGGAGCTTGCCATCTTATGTTGTCTCCACTGGAACAATAAAAATAATGCCATTTATTATAATTGTCATGAGAGTAAGGAGCGGAAACATAATGTGTAATAGCCATCCCAGGTCTTCAGGGAACCCAAACAAAGAGGGACTTCCGATGGGAAAACCCTTACCGCAAACCATAAAGTGAGTCATTGAAGAATGACAGTTTAATGCTGTACTACATACCAGGTGTCCAGTTCGCTTTGAAACTCGGAGATGTGATCGAGGACTGCAGCCCGGAGAGCCGGGGCGTCCTGTTGGCAGGGGACTCCCTCCTCGCCCGAGGGTCTCAGCAGCCCTTGCAGACTGTCTGTTGTGCCCCCTGCACTGTTCTGTAACCGAAAAGTCTTGGGCATGTAATAATGTTTGTTCCCATTTAGGCAAAAGTCACAAACATAATTTTGATATACGGAATTTTGTGTTAGAGAAAAACTTGTTGTTCTTTGATTGCTTTTAAATTCTATGTTAACTTTGAAATGTACATCATGGCCCACTTGTGTAGCAGAAATTCAAATGTAACATTGTCATCAAATGGTTATTCAGCACCAAGTCCGATTCAGCTTTTGAACAAATTGTGATCAGCAGAAGAGGACAATTATTATGTTGTTAAGCTTGTCAGCTTATTAAAATTTGATAGAAAATTGAAGCACACCTAATGGCGAAGCAGTAGAATTAAAATTAGTTCGAAATAAAATTTGAAAATTAAAAATAGTGATATTATAGACCTCTCTGGGAATTCTCGCATAGATTTTGCTCTGCAGGTAAGTGATAATGAAATACAGTCATCTTTGCATTAAGCAGCTGGATTCATCTGAATTATATTGTTTGACAAAAGAGGGCACCACTATTCCTGTTTGGTCGATTTAAGACTAAAAGATTTAAATATTTTTGTCACAAGAATGTGGCAGTACTTTTTGAATTAAAATGTGCTAATTCAATATTATTCAAAATTCTACTCTCTTAAGAGCTTGTCGTGACAGATTATTTCATGGTGCGAATGCAAGTTTTTTATTGTGCTGATTGCCGTCCGCTGCCGAATTTGGAGATTAAGGAATCGCTGCCAAACTCAATGCGAGTGATATATTCGGTGAGTCCTCTGTTTTTATGTATTTGGTGGCTGGATTATTATTTGTTACGCGGCCTGCAGAGTGAATTTTGTAATCAACCCATTTTTTCATAGGGAATTAATTATTCCCTGATGGTCTGTGTGGCTTACAAGCCAGATCATCACCACCTAGAATAGGCGTTAAACGGGGGGACCTCTCAAAAAAAATAAAATGGCGCTGCTCACAGTGCTCGCAGGATGGCCGTTTGATATTCAATGAAGAACATAAGCTGGTCACAAAAAGTAGAAAAATATTTGCATTTTTTAAATCGTTTTAATGTTGAACTCCCAAAAATTTAAATGTAGTGTAAGTAGAATATATCAAGTCGGTGACGTCAAAGAAATGATCAAGTGAATTAAATACTTGTGTCGAGAATGTATTATACCATTAGTGGCAGCCTACCTTCCCGTCGGCATGGTACTCTTCCCTGATGATGCGTAGTATCCGGCGCACCATGTTACCGGTGACGGCCTCCTGCGGCAGGCCACGGCAGATCATGCGACCGGCCGTGCGTACCTTCACTATAAGCTCCCTGAAACAAACAAGATTCAAGACAATATTATATATACAGGTGAGATCTATGTATCATAGGTATATAAAAACACACGCATATTCGAATGCAACGATGTGTCAAAATTTCAAAGTAATTGGTGAAGAAATTTCGGAGATTTAAGATTTTGAACAAACGAACATTATCATTTTTATTTATATAGATATTTCTAAAATTATTAGCACACACGACAATGTGAGCTACCTCAAGATTAGTAAGTATCTAAATTTTGCATAAATATCGACGTTATTTCTAACGGTTATATTCAATAGTTGAGAATCACCAAAGACAGCGAAGTTGAGTTTTTTTAATTTTCGTCAACATGTTCTGAAAACGCTGTTTGAAATGGCATTAGCTAGCAAGTTTGGTGACCAGATCTGAATATTCCCAACCTTCTTTTTTCCCTTCCTTCAGTCTCACAACATGCCCCAAATGGAGATGCAATAGTCCCACTGGCTTCGGACAGTAGGGACTCTTAAACTTACTTAGCATTATTGAATTTGACTTCAGCAACCAGAGACTTGAGTAGAGCAACTGTCCCAACTGTTATATTGAAGGAGCCATCAACTTTTCTGAAAAAAAAAAATTTAATTATACATAATTCGTTTTATAAGATTCTCTGATATCAGATTGCAGTCTTTGGGGAACAGAAGTCGGGTAGAAATGCCGTCCTTGTTCTACGGTTATTTCAATGGAAGATGCTCCGAGGAACTAGTCAGGAAACGTGCCAAACATTTGTACACGGTTGACACTAATTGTTACATGAGAATGGGTCATTTCTACGATTTACGATTGTGGAATGATTTGCCAGCCCCTGTGTTTCCTTCCTTCTACAACATTGGCCTCTTCAAGACCCAGGTTCACCCCTTCCTTACTTCAAAAAGAAACTCAATCCACACAGCGTCCCCAAAAAAATTTCAAACACATTTCAAACATAGAATAAAAATAATCGTTTATGATAATATAGGCAGGCACTTTATCACTAATTGTCTGAATTTGAAAATTTCTTTTTTATAATTTGATAATTTTCTTTAATTTTAATAACACCATTATCAGTTCCAGCTTTTAAAATTTCACACTCGTAGGACATACGCACAAGGAAATTATACGGTTTAATATTTTTGACACAATATTGTGATTTTGTACGTAAGCTATTATTTCAAAACTTTCGTCGTAATGTCATACCTATTTTTGACGTCAGAAATAAACTTAACGACAGATCCCACCACGTCCTCATCCAACTCGGCTTCAGGCATTTTATAACTATATTTCACGCTGCACTAAATACAAAGCTGCAAACTCCGACAATATTTACAAATAGTGACTTTAGAAATAGAATAGGTTTATAGGTTATGTTCAAGGCTGACGGCTATTTGACCATAGACAATAGACATAGATACAACACTCACACCATAGATATAGATAGAAGGCTATAGCGGGCTATATATTGCAGAAAGTAGATACTTAGAAATAGGAAATGTATTTTTAATTTTTACTTGATTTTTTAAATGAAAAAATATTGTTCGAAAATCAAGGGAAATCTCCTATAGACCACTCAATTCTAAAATCAGGGTAAACTTAAGTCTCCTATAGACCACTCAACCAACCGTTGTGTGTCAACCGTTGTGTGTCAACCGTTGAGCGTTAACCGTTGAGTGTTGCGTACAGATGACACGATGGTTCTTGGTTGTTTCTCCGAGAACACGCGCAGTAAGCTTCCTACTTAAAAAAAAAACTAAAAAAATACCATCGCTCTAGTAGCATCGTTAAAAATTAGGTAGGCGATACATTACGCTATGCGCATCGTGGCTTAGCATATTTCAGTGTATTCTGATACATTTATTATTATTATTTCTGAATAACAGATATATATGTTCTATAGCACCGAAAGAACTTACAAAAAAATATATTTAAATAAAATCGAAAATAATTTATTCCGTGTATTTAAACTAATTTAAAGCTACTTACACCATGCGAATAAGGTAGGTGACACATTACGATATACGCATCATGGCCAAGCAACGAAAATATAGCGTGGTCTTTTACAGGCTTTAACGTGAAAAGAAAAAGGAACGTGGGCAACATAACGTTTTCATTAATTGTATCCTTTCCAATACATTTGAACTACTCGGTCATATTGGCACCCACTCTCTGAAGAATGTTTGAAAAAGGAAGTGTCTTTGAGATAGTGACATTGGAAAAATTGTAAATTTCCTTATTTGTAATAAAAATAAATACATGTAATATATAATCTTATGTGACCCGGTACATCGGTCGGTCAGTATCCTCGCTATGCGCGACATTCCTCGCTCAAATGCGGGCTAAATCGGGCGCTCTAACCGGGGAAAGCTGCAGAATAGTTTAGTTTTCTTAGACGCCGAGGCGTTAGCAGTAACAAACTTCAAATATTATGAAGTTTATGTGAGTAATTACGTAATTCCATCTTACCGAAATGTTAGACAGCATACCACTCACGTAGACAGTCATGGAATCCATACTCTTTGTAGACAGTAGTTACAAAGAAAAAGTTCCACGTTCCTCTATTAAAATCGTAGACAATACGTGTACTGTTGCTGATATTGCCTCCGTGGTTGAGGGGTACAGCTATCGACTAGCAAGCTGGAGGTCACCGGTTCAAATCCCGGCGTGCGCAAGTAAATTTTATTTGATTAGTTAGTGTTATTTCACAGATTACTCATTTATAATAATATATACTATATTTGCGGCACGTTCCAGAGTGGAAGATACTCTCAGTATCACCCTGTTGTAAAACCACCATTCATAATTGAAAGGTTGCTTGAAATGGCTTTGGACGTGTTTGGTGACCAGATTTGAATAGCCAGGTACTTCCCCAACTTCCTCCTCCCCATCTCCTTCCCTCCCCACTACCTTCCGCCTCACAACATACCCCGATTAGGGATGCTAAAGTATCACTGGTTCTAGACAGTTGGGAGCAGTTGGAATCTTGTGCGCTTTCACATTTAAAAAAATATGTATTTTAAAGGCTCCATCAGTATGCTGGTATCAAAAATACTTTTATTATAATATTTAGGTAAATAAAAGCCGCGCTAAGCTCGATATTTCTAATATAACTAAGCTGAACATAAAATCAACTGATATACCGGGCCTATGGTTTATAATTAAGTTGGTAGATATTTAAGTATCTACTTACAAATCTTATGATCTCAGAGGAAATTATGGTTCTGCTTTATTAAATAAGAAAAAAATAGAAACGTTTTTTGGACACGAGGTTTACAATTAATAGGTCTACAACACTGAAGAAAGGAAGATTGATGAGATAATTAAATATGTAATTATAAACGGATTTCAGGCCACCGGGGTAGCCTGTTAAAATCCTATCAAGGTAAATACTAGATTGCCATTGGCACCAGGGGCGTAATTAGTGGTATTGGTACCCAAGGCGCATAGTTTTTAGAACCTCCCCGCTCCCAATAGGTTCCCAACCTTATCTTCCTCACCGCCTACCTTCATAAAACATTTTTCTACAACTCTTCAAAACTGTCATAAACTTACCATTTCATAATGTCATAAAATAACTGTCATAAACTTACCATTTCTTCAAAACTGTCATAAAATTACCATTTCTTAATGTCAAAAAATAACTTCATAAACTTACCATTTCTTCAAAACTGTCATAAACTTACCATCCATTCATGCTCACAACATCTCACCATGCCTACTAACTAGCTAACTAACTAACCATCACGCCGTTTCCACGCAGGGGTAGGCAGAGAGGACGGACCGCCAAACAACTCGGTCATGGCACACACTTCTTGCCTCATTCACATTCATACATCATCTCATACATACTCTTCTATTATTCTGACTCTTGACATGGCCCGACTCGAGTATCTGATTCACTTGATCGTGCCATGTCTTCCTCGGGCGTCATATATCCTCCTTACACTCCTATCTTCGCTCATTCGCTCTACATGCCCAAACCATCTATGCGTCCCTTTCTTAATCTTACTCATTACGCTTACATCAGCCTTGCACTCTTTGTGGATCTCCACATTCCTCACACAATCAAACATGGTTTTACCACACATACGCCTCAGGGATCTCATTTCAACAGCATTCAATCTACTTTCATCCTTTCTTTGCCAGTTCCATGCCTCACTTCCATACATCAAGGTAGGTACCAGCACTCCGTTGTGGACTGCTAACTTCGCTTCTTTGGACATTTTTTTGTTAGCGCCAACGGCGTTCAGTCCTCCATTAACGGAATTACCTGCATTTACCCTTCTTTCAATATCTCTGTCAGCCTTCCCATCTCTCGTAAACATACTTCCTAAATACACAAACTCATCCACCTCTCCAAGTATTCCTCATTCACAATTATATTGCACACTGTTTTCGTACTCTCTCTTTCAAACACCATTACTTTAGACTTACTAACATTCATCATTAACTCATTCTTCATGCATACTTCGTTCATCCTAGTCACGAGAGACTGTAGATCATCTATACTATTAGCAATCAGCACTGCATCATCAGCATACAACAGGCAACATACTTTCAAATTATTCAAATTCGCGCCCAATCCCACCTCTTTCAATTCTTGCATACAATTATCCATGTATAGATTGAATAACCACGGTGACATTACGTAGCCTTGTTTAACACCTTTTGTGATATCTAACCACCCCGTAAAACCACCGTTTACCCTAACACATGCAACGCTTCCCTCATACAGAGACGCAATTGCCTGAGTTAGATTTGTATTCACTCCATACTTGGACAACACCTTCCATAGCTTTTTCCTGTCGACTCGGTCGTATGCTTTTTGTAGATCTACAAAGGCACAGAAAAGTTTCTGGTTTTTTGCCAGAAACTTCTCAGTGAGCATACGCAATGAGAAGATCTGGTCCATGCACCCCCTTCCACTCATAAAAGCACCTTGCACATCCCATATTTTAGTTTTTGTTTCCTTTCTTACTCTTTCAATCAAAATTCTACCATACAGCTTGCCAACTGAACTTAGCAGGCTAATAGCCCTATGATTCCCACATTCCATACGTGACCCTCTACCTTTGTATAATGGCATGATCACAGCCCTTCTCCAATCTAAAGGCGTGTAACCTTCCTTTAAACATTGGTTAAAAAGATTGCACAACCATGTGAGAATTATACGGCTACCTCCTTTAAAATATTCAGCAGCAATATTGTCAAACCCGACAGCCTTACCATTCTTCATAGATTTAATCGAGCTTTCTATCTCATCCATGCTAATTTCGGTAACATTCACTCCATCGTCATTTGTATCTGATTCGCCGCTGGAATCACTGTCACTCACTTCGCTTTCGAAGACTTCCTCAAAATAATTCATCCATCTCTCTTTTATTTTTTCCTCATTCGTCAACATTTTTCCATCTTTTGATTTTATCACTTTCATGCTTCCGTTTTCTGGGCCACTCCGGGACCTTTTGACTTCTTTCCAAAACAACTTAATGTTTTCTTGGAAATGGTTTGTCATTTTCATTCCTTCTTCCTCTTCCAGGCGTTTCTTTCGTTCTTTCACTCCAACTCTTACTTTTTTCTTACATTCCTTATATTATACTTCTTTCGCTCGATACTTCTCTTCGCTGGAAGCACTGCCAGCCGCAATCAGACACAACCATGCTTTCTTCTTCTCTGAGACCAGTGCTTTAATCTCATCATCCCACCATGCATCACCTTTCTTCCTACCTTGCGTACTTATTCCACAAACCTCCCTAGCAGATTCACAAAGACACACTTTTATGTGGTTCCATGTTTCGTCTATGCTTAGACCATCCATTTCCTTCGCATTCAATCTTATCTCTGCACAATTCACATACTTACTTCTCACATTATCGCTTTGCAGTTTTTCTATTTTGACTCTTGTTGGAGTTGCACCTCACAATAATTGCTCATGCGAGAACCTAAAAATAGCTAACGAAATCAAGTACTATTATAGATGATCAACTGCGCTGGGAGGCACATATTATACTAGAAAAAGACTCCGCAAATTATGCTACATTTTCAGATCTCTCAGATCTATCCTTAACCTAAAAACATTAAAATGTTTCTACTTTGCATTTTTTTCGAGCAATTACTACATATAGGATTGTGGGATGGGGAGGTTGTTCATCTTCAATTCTCTGTCTCATGATTTTAACTCAAAAACTATTGCTAAGGATCATATTCAAATGTCACCCGTCACACCCATCAGAGCAACTTTTCAAAAAATTTATAATCCTAGATATTCGTCAATTATACATTGACTATTCTTATATACATATGGAAAAAAATATCATAAAAAAACACAACAAAATATTCATAAGCGTTACTCGTCCCACCTAAAATGTGTAATTCCTCCAACAAAAACAGTATTTGCCCAGCGACAATTTTCCAATATTGCTCCCAAGATATTCAATTAACTCACTATAGATACCAGAAAATCGGAAACTGAACATCTTTATACAGGGTGTATCGGCACTAACCCGACAAACTTTAACCCGCTATTCCTTAGCACATTTGGAGTAAATAATGTTATGGGCACTTTGCTGTCCGGTAGCATTTTTTTTTCAATTGAAAACAAAAAAAAATAAAATTTCCACACTACATCACTGTCTTTGGCATTTCTTTTCGTGTTTAACAGCTGTTATAAGCAAGTATGTCGAAAAGCGTCTTCGCTCTTTCGCACACACTAAATAATAATAGTTAAAAATGAGACGAATGGTGCCGTGCCATTTCGTTGTGATTGTAAAAGTGCGCCAATATAGGTACACACGTGCATTATTCAACGGAATTCGAATAAAATATTGCCAGATGGGTTTTCAAACTTTGACAAAGGATAAAACAGTGGTGACATGTGGTGAAAATATGAATAATAATTTTTTTATTAAAAAGAAACGTTACCGGACAGCAAAGTGCACATAAGATTTTTTACTCCAAATATGCTTAGGAATAGCTGGTTAAAGTTTGTCGGGTACGTGCCGATACACCCTGTATAAAAAATATTCAGAATTGGCTATTGGTAAAGGGAAGGAACTATTGCAACTGTAGAAACAAAAAATGTAATCATTTAAATTTTTATGAATAAAGAAACACAAAAAAAAAACTCCCACCCCCATGAAAAAAATATGATAGTGTATACCAGAGGTTCCCAACTTTATCTGACTCACCATCCACTTTCAAGGTAACTCCCCCCCTCAATGAAACAAAATTATGAGAGACTAGAGGTTCCCAAAAAACAAAAATATATCGCCTGCATAGATTAGGAAGTGAATACTTTGATATCAATGATGAAGGAAGTCTGTTATCATATGAAAGATGCATAAAAAAAAATTACGTGTGCAAGAATTAAATGATAAGTAATTAAACATATAATATTCACTAACTGTATTTTATGATATTGTTAATTAAATCACCGTAACCTTTTTTATTTAAAATTACAACAAGAGTTACCCCAAAATGCATTTACTTTGGTTTATTTGGGATAATCATACATTTTTAACAGATATTTGATATTTTGTTGCAATTGAAGATATTTACTGCAGAGTACAGTGACTTTTGTACCCATGTTAATGGCACAAGTTGTGCCGTATGCTTTTAAATAAATAAATAAACATTATCTAGCTCGCAATCACTTTCCAAATATATTTTTCTTCAACTTATTTCACAGATTAATCATTTTAAATAATATAATAGCATATTTGCGGCACGTTCAGAGTGGAATATACTCTCAGCATGGACCTGGTGTAATACCACCATTCAGAATTGAGACGTTTCTTGAAATGGCTTCAGCCGTGTTTGGCGATCAGATATGAATAGCCAGATACTCCCTCACCTTACCTATTCCCATCTACTTCCCCTCCCCAAAATCTTCAGCCTTACAACACACCCCAATTCGTGATGCCATAGTCTCACTGGCTCTAGACCAGAGGTTCCCAAAGTGGTCTATATGGACCTCCAGGGGTTTGAAAAATTTGGGGGTCCACGAGATTCAAATGGGGGTACATTCGAGCGGACCCCCATTTACCTCAAGTCAACATTAAGGAGTTCCGTAAATGACACAATAGACCTAACACAAATATAATGGGCTGAGCAATTACTTATTTGATATTTGTATTTTTATATTTCGTAAAGTTGTTAATTGAGGTATATAAATAGAGTCTACGTTCCTTTTCTCGTCAGAATTAATATATTCAAACAAAACATTGCACATTGGAAGCCGCGAATTTTCCTAGTTCCCCAACTTGTTTTTGAAAAACGTCCAGGGTAATAATGACGTTCAACATTTAAATGCACTTCACACAGACTTCAAAACTAAGTTTGAGGACATTTTGACTATGGAAATGCAACGTTGAAGAATCGGATATCATGTGACAAGAAGAAATGACCGGAATAAGCACTGACAAAGAACTTAAGGGGCAGTTCTGTAGGGCCAGCTACAGAAAGAAATTCCAGTTGCTTATCCTGCTTCATTTTCGTTTGGTGTAATAAGTCACAAGGGTGCCCCTGTTTACACAATGTAAAGACAGAGCAACTATACCGCCACGCGGTTGTTGGGCAGGCAAGGGAATGGAATATTTTGACTAAAAAAAATAAATGTTTATCACATGGGACCTTAATAGGATAATTCAATATTCGGCAGGCAGGGGGTCTACGGAATAAAAAATATTTGGCATGTGGTCTACGGGGCAAAAAAGTTTGGGAACCTCTTCTCTAGACAGTTGTGAGAAGTTGTAAGTCGTGTCATTAAAATATATATTATAAAAATAATTATAACTCATATAAATAAAAACCTATATAAATTATAAATCATAAGTTGTACATACATATTATATAACTTAGCTTAACCAGTTAGCAGGTACCTTGTCCCGGAGGGGGCGAGTTCAATTTCCGACTTCTGTAAGTACAAATATGTGAAAAATTGTCATTTTTCCATGTAGATTTTTATGAAAATGATAATATTTTTTCATTATGTAAAAAATTACGGAATATATTATGACTTGCCAAGAATGCTAATAAGTGACAAATTTTGTTTCAAATGTTTTTTTTCGTTTACCGCACGGTAAAGGTAAAAAAAGGTACTAATTTAAAGGTACTTGCACAAGTACATTTAAATTAGTTTAAATACACGAAATAAATCATTTTCGTAAAAAAAAATCATAAAATTAATGCTTTTTTGTAAGTTCTTTCGGAGTTATCAAAAATATCTGCTACTTTTGAGTACTGGTTACCTAAGTAGTGTATGCTTTGTATATGGGAATTTATAAACGAATTGGTATTGCTATTATTGTTGTAGTGATAGATATGTTTAGTTCGCTTGACTATATTAGGAACATGAAATAAAATTTCTTCTCTTCTCTACCTTTTCTTTATTATACTAAAAAATAGTATAAAATAAAATCGTTCTTAGCTTAGTTCTTCTAAATTACGCAACGGATTTTGTTATGGTTTTCATTATCACTTAGAGAAATTCTCCCGGAAGGTTTATATACATGCATATTATATTTATAGAAATCAGAGTAAGGTCGAGCAGCGCCGGGTACACGTCAGCTTGCCAGATACTCATCTTTTGTCGGACAGTCGTATTTCAAATACAATAAAAAATTATCGTCATTTCACATTTTAATCAATAACAATATTATACGTAATACTGAGTATCGCCTGACGAAAGGCCAATTTCGAAACCTTGTTTGAAATAGCTTTAAGAGGAAGCTACAAGCCAAAAATGTGTATTATATTCTTGGCATACCTTATATTGTAGGTAATAGGCATTAAAATCGCTTGACAAACGGAGTCTAGAAACGTTCGATTTCGAGCACAAAACTGGTTTTTATTTATTTTCTAAATAATTTTTTAAGAAAGCAAAAAAGTTAATCAAGTGAAACTGTCACAGATAATCTTAGCTATAATACAGTATTTTTTAAAAGTTGTTTATTTTACGCGTTCATACATTTCTATTGAAAAAATATATTCTTTAGTAGCTTACATTTATATTTTTATTGAGTAATTTATTTTTTTATTTGTTTTCTACTCAAGCGAAACGATAAAAAAAACCTTCAATTTATCTATCATCTTTATATAAAGATTTGTTTGGCGACTAGATATGAGTAGTCTGGTACCTTACCTACCTTTTTCCCATATTCTTCCTAAACGCATTCCCTTCAGGCTCGCAACATACCCCAAATGGGGACGCCATTGTCCCACTGGTTCCGGACAGTTGGGGATCTTGTGATATAACAGCTAACATTGTTTAGTACCACCCTATGGCGCCGTATTGTTGATAATATTCTTAATTGACACTATAGTAACAATGTACCGTCATGTCTCAGACATTTATGATTCAGTTCAGTCTATCGTGATCTTTGTCGTAGGTAGTACACGCGAGCTCAGTGGAAATTGTGAAATAAATAATAACAAACGTAAATAAATTAAAATAAAAACATTCGATCAAGTTTAAGTTCTTTGAAGTTAATTTTAATTGGAACGCTGTAGTTTTGTTTTTAATTATTATATTTAATAAGATGTATAATTCTGTAGTTCATTATTTTGATGTATTTCATAAGGTTTAGCCAGCGTTAGAAATGTAAGCGCCAGATTTTTACAAAACGTCGACTTTTCTATACTTTCTTTAAAAATAATATGTATGTATAATATATCAAAACCTTCCGGGAGAAATTTTCTAGATGATAGTGAAAACCATATTAAAATACGTTGCGTAGTTTAGAAGAACTAAGCGCACAAACAGACAGACGTGGAAAGCCACTTTGTTTTATACTTTTTGGAGATTAGAGATTATTGCTATCATCTTTGTTATAAAACTGGACATGAAACCGGTTAGTAGCTGTGTGGACACATACGTCGGTTTCCCATCCAGACGTCGCGGGTTTAATTTCTTTACTAGCCATTAGAAGATTATCCCACTATAATAATGATAGTAGAATTGTTCGTAAATTTGAAAACTTTTTGGTAATTTTCGTTGTTCTATTGGTTGATGTTTTTGAGGTAAAAATCTTAATTGCAGGTTTGATCGCAGAAGTATTACGATTCAGTGCATTTATTATTATTTTATAGTTTCATACAAAAATAACTTTACAGTTGTCGTAAGTAACATTCATACATTAATGTTTCTTTATGGTCAATCAGAATGTTATTGTCCTAGGGTCATTCAGGCATAATATATTATGAATTAATTTATATACATAATAACTTTAGAGAATGTGTAAGGTCTTACAATTTTGATTTATTTTTTAAATTAGCATTAATTTGTTAAAAGCCGATATTATTTACAGATACAAATTAAATACTTCTGTGTGAAACGGTTCAACGCAGAAATTGGTGATCGGATAACACATCAAAATTACAATTCAACACATATTTGAAAGGTGATAAAAAGTCATTAAAAGTTATGAAACAACACCTAGGTTAAATATGTTACGAAGGTTATATTTATATGTTAGTTTTTCATTGCTTTTAATGATTTTATACAACTTTTTAGGTGTGTTGAAATGTCGTTTTGTTGAAATATCATAGAAACGCTAAAACGTGGCAAAACAAAGTGTTTTTACTACCGTACATTATGTATCTTATAAAAACATTTTTTTGGTTTGGCTGAGGACCTTCATTCCTAGCGACCGTAAATGATAAGAAGAAAAAACAAATCAACTGCACTACCGACCTTTCCTGATGCCTATAGGGTAGAACCGACATTTATTTCGTACGTTTAGAGGAAGCTACAAGCCAAAAATGTGTTTATTGAAATGACTGACGAATCATTCTTCCCTTCGCAACCGGAAATCTTTCTTCTTCTTCTAAATCTGCCAGGCTGTTGATTGCGCCATATTGCTGGCCACGTAGTTATATTATGGGCGTTACATTTTATGTATTTTAACCATTACGGCCTCTGTCATATTACTTATAAATGCTGTCAGAAAGTCAGAGAATTCTTTTGTATTTCAGCTTCTCAATAAAATCCAAATTAATGGAATATTTCTGAACGTATTCGAACACTAAAAAATGTTTTCGAAAGGTGATAAAATACGCTTTCAAATTATATTATTACAAATAAACATATAATGTTTAAAATCAAATATGAATAAGTTTAAAAAATGGCTCACTACGTCTAAACACTCAACTAAAATAACTAATAACGAAAACATATATTTTATTTGAACATCGATTATAAACGTTATTGCCACATAAGTTAATACAAAATATATGCCCCCGCATAAAGATTTCTTTAAATCTTTAAGTTCTAAAAAAAAATAATGTTATTTTTGAAAATAATTTCTATACATTTGGCCGAAACGTTAATTATTTCAAATTCTCTCGATAGAAAAAAATCGCAAAGTAAGCTCCGAAAATTATTAAAAATACGTTTTTTTCTGTTATTTAATATGTTATAGTCTTGAAGAAATTCACAGTGTGTATTTAAATGCAACTAAAGCATTTGTCGTGAGATTTTTGCTCTATTTCAAACAACTGTGTTTTATTAAATATTTTCACCATTTTCGCTTAATTATTGCACTCCCTCTAACATTTGTATTTATATATCTCCCTTTCAAATCATCTTTAACCAGGCCTTAACAAAGTTTCATAATTTTTTCTCAAATTGCAGTTGGAACCTTTGGTTTTGTAGAAGTGTACATTTAAATCATTCTGTAGTTAACTTCTATATTTGAATATAAAGCTTGGTGTTTTCTCTTTCTAACACAGTTTAGTTCATATTGCAGTAAGGGAGATATAACGATTTCTATGAGACCGTATGAGCTGTTCCGAAAAAGCGAACAAATTGAGTCAACGGGTAATAGCTGTTTGTTTCCAAAACCGAACAAATTAGCCTGAGGAGTTAATGGTCCTGCGGTCATCGTTCAAATGAATCCAATGCAGTTATATAATCTACAAATAACTCGTGACTCTGAATGAATACATGGGATTATTGAAAACGGTAATTTATTAATTTTTATTACAAATAATTTAGTAACGGATGTAAATAAAATTAAATTGATTTTACAACAAAGAGGAACGAACAAATAACTTGATCAAACTGAATAATTAATTTTTAAATAAAAAATCTGCTTTATTTATTTGTGTTTTAAATTAGAATATAGGCCATTAAAGAATTCAACTTTTCACGATGCTAGAGGCAACTTTGACAATTTTTTGTCAGATAATGGTAATTATTAAAAAAATTATCATTCCCAACATACTATGTAAATACAATAAAATATAAATTAAAAAATAACACACTGTAAAAAAGCGTTTTTATACGACAAATGTGTGCTCCAACGTAAATCGGTCGTTGGAAAATCAAATTTAAGGCCTTCGAAAGATTTTTTTTTAAAATCATTATTTTATTAAATTTTATATTTCATTATATTTGCACAGTAAAAAAGCAAGATTATTTTTTTAATAGTTCATAAATAGTTGCCAAACTTGTTTCTAAAATCGTGTAAATCGATTTCTATCGATTTATAACAAGTTTCTTTAAGTTTTTAAGTTACAAATGTCATTTTTAGATATAATATCTATACATTTGTCATGCCGAAACATTGATTATATGAGATTCCCTCAAGAGAAAAAAAAATCATTAAGTAATATGTTATTGGAATGAAAAAGTTCACAGTGTATCTTTAAATGCAACTAAAGCATTTGTGGAGAAATTTTTAAAATAAAATTATTTAAATCACTCCTTTTCAAACCATTTTATAACGCTTACTACGGGGCCTTAAGGCGAAGCTTAATGTCAAATCACTATTTTGATTAATCTTTATAACGAATCGGTGAACATTATGAATACCAAAAAATATGATTTAGATAAATTGAAGGATTTCCTATCGTTTCGCTTGAGTAGAATACAAATAAAAGAATAAATTACTTAATAAAAAATATAAATGTAAACTACTAAAACATTTATTTTTTCACTAGAAATGTATGAACGCATAAAGGAAACAGCTGTTTTTAAATATAGTATTATAGCTAAGATTATCTGTGATAGTTTCACTTGATTAACTTTTTTGCTTTCTTATAAAATTATTTACAAAATAAATGAAAAACAGTTTTGTGCATGAAATCGAACGTTTCTAGACTCCGTTCATCAAGCGATTTTAATGCCTATTACCTACAATATAAGGAATACCAAGAATATACACATTTTTGGCTTGTAGCTCTTAATGGGAGTGCCATAGTCCTACTGGCTCTGGACAGTCGGTGGCAGTTGGGACTCTTGTGGGTTATTCACTTAAAAATTAAATATTAATAAATTAACAACCCTAAAACAGATGCGTTTACCACCACACTGAGACATCCTTGCTGTGATAACGATCATGACCCGCACAAACACTAGCCCAACATCCAGCCACCTATAAGTCTAATGTAACAACTATAGCTCCATTGTCAATTAAATTAATTCCAAACTGCGACATGTCTTTAGTAGGTACCAGCGTGCCAGTGAAATGGAAAATACTAGATGATACCCCACACTTAAAAGTATTGCGAACGGTTCATGAAAATAATAAGATCGTCTTCACAGCAGAACATTATCAGTCGTATTAAAAAATAAACACTTCATAACCGTTAATCGTGTTTTTGTTACACATTGTATAAAGGCTGTAAAAGTTTCTATTCGAGTTAGTATTAATAAAAAATATCTATTCCGAAACAATTGGCAACGTAGCATTTCAGCAGTCTAGAAATGTTCGATTTCAAGCACAAAACTGGTTTTTATTTATTTTGAAAATAATTTTATAAGAAAGCAAAAAAGTTAATCAAGTGAAACTGTCACAGATAATCTTAGCTATAATAATGTATTTTTTAAAGTTATTCCCTTTACGCCTCCATAGATTTCTATTAAAAAAATATTTTTTTGTAATTTACATTTATATTTTTTACTGAGTAATTTATTTTTTTATTTGTATTCTACTCAAGCGAAACGATAGGAAAACCTTCAATTTATTTGAAGCATATTTCTTGGTATTCATAATGTACACCAATTCGCTATAAAGATTAATCAAAACAGTGATTTAGCATTAAGTTCCGCCTTATGTTTTGAGATTGTGATTTTTAACATAACTGGGTGTAGTTTTAAAGGTGTGTAATGTTATTTTTGAGAATTGAAATTATTTTATTTTAGTATCTGTTACACTTGATCGTGCCACGTCTTTCTCGAACGTCCTAAATTTATGGTAAACATTCTCCTTGCACCCCTTTCATAGATCATCACATTCGCCTGATTTGACCACACGTAAGTAATTGATTCACTTGATCGTGCCATGTTTTCCTAGGGAGTCCCATACTTCTTTTACCATTCACTTCAACGTCATGCATTCTCTATACTCTATAGTAATGCAATAACAAGCTAATAATAATAATTCAGTGAAATTGAAACACAAGAACATTGACTTTTACAGATAATTTTAAAAATATTTCAAATGGTCAATCTAGTCTATTTTTTTTCACTGCAGTGTCAGCAATTGAGTTTAAAACTCCAGAGATCGCCGATAAGCCAATGTAAGGTCCCCTATCTTGCACGTATCCATTATACCCTGATTGATTTACAATGGCTCCTTCTGAATACCCCTTACTGTACTTTATTATATTCGTAGTCGTTATTACGGCTGTGACTGTACCTTCTTTGTGAGCCAATGATCATAATAATATGGTTCTCATTGTATAACACATTTTATCTTGTATTACTTTTGAACAAGCTGAAAAATATTTAATACAGCGAAACCAATTTAATAATATTGTGTATTTTGTAGAACAAGGCAAAGTTTAACATAAAACAACTATTTTAGACTAATCTTTACTACGAATCGGCTTACATTATGAATTCCAAAAAATATGTTTCGACACATTAAAATTTATATGAAAGGCACTTTTTTTCATTCTATGCACATATATTGTTTGCCAATCTTAGCCCGTTGTCCCACGGGTCAGTACGCAATCGAGATAAACCGAATGCTGATAAACCTCGCGCAGAAAATTTATTTTGCTGTAGTAGTCTGCAGCGTAGTTCATTATGGAATTTTTCTGCCCAGGGAGTATTGGTTTATGTCGACCCATGACAAGACGGGCTAAGATCTATGTACATAATACATACGTTTTATATTTATAGAAAGTAGAGAAAAATGAGAGATGTTTGTAATCAAGTCGAAAAAATAGTTTAGAAGAACTAAGCGCACAAACAGACAGAAGATTGTATTTTAGTATAATAGAGATTTGAGATATGAAGGAACTAACAGCTAAACGTGTGAATATACAAATTTTGCAGGTAAAATCGTTACATATTACGAAATGTTAAACATGACAGTGGAATAGTGTAATAAATACAAAACTGAGTGATTTAAAAGAAGACAAAATTAAAATGAAGTGTAATAAAAAAATATATTTGTGGTGTGCTGTATTAATCCTCGTTGCTTTTGTGAAATCTGAAGATGTTGAAACAAACTCTGAAGTTATAGTGGAAAATACATCAAAATTCAAAAGTGTGCCAACTACAGTCAAAACCTTTGAAAATGAAACAGTTGTGCTTCCGTGCTATCTGGAAAACGCTGGTAAGAAATTTTATTATAATTATTTATATAGAAATATTAAACATTTATTTTTTAGACATATAAAGAATTAGTTGACAACAAGCAATGTAACGATAGACACCTGAAGAACGCGGAATTATTGTTAATGCTCATTTGACCAATTTCCGGTCTGTTGTTTTAAGTTTATCTTTGTTTGCGTTAGTTTTAATATTTTTAAATAAAATTTTAAACAGTATTTCCTCTGCTTCAAGAACAGTCAGAATTTCGACATACATTAAAAAACAGAAAATTTATCTAAAAATGAATGAAATTTGAAAATATTTTCCGCTCAATCTGCATTCTCACAGTTCTCATATATGAGATGTACACTGAAAAATTTCAGAGGCTTTAGGGGTTGTACTGGACACCTACGCCAGTGACATTGACTGTAAAAGTCCGGTTTCTTCTCGGGGGTACCTTAAGGAAGAATTTGCGATTGAAAGACAACTTCACGAAAGTCGTCGGACAACTGACCGATTGGGCCAGTTGTTTGCGTATTTATTGGGTTAAAATTCAACATTTTCAATGTGGAGCAATTATTCTTATATCTAAACCAAAATATTATAATACGTCATAGCGCCGAGAATTAATTACTAAGGTCCCACAGTTTTGTCGTGCGAGTAATTAATTTATTCTTGAACGGGCGATATGACACTTGAACGGTGATTTAAAATCTTATCAAGATGACTAATCGTGCCAGCTAAGCCTCAAAGAATTCGGCATCGTAAAATGTGTGATAACAGCGAAATATGCATCTCTTAATTATTTAGGTACATCCATCTGCTGTCCGGTACAGGGGTGTAATGCTGCTATAATCGTTTTAAATATTAGCGCACCCCCTCTAATACTCGTATTTACATATCTCTTTCAAACCATCTTCTTCTTCTTTTTGAACGCTTACTACGGAGCCTTAACCAGTATCCGTTTTCTATTCCTTCTCTTTAGTTTTCTTCTCGTATTATTGTTCTACTTTCCCTTATTTTTTTTGTGTTCCTTTTACTTTGTTTTTCTGTTCTCTTTCTTCTTCTTAGTCTTCTTCTCTTCTTATTGTTATTCTTTTCCTTATTCTTTTCGTGCTCCTTGCACTCTTTCTGTTCTCTTTCTTCTCTTTAGTCTTCTTCTCTTCTTATTGTTCTTCTTTCTCTTATTCATTTCGTGTTCTTTTTACTTTGTCTTTCTGTTCTCTTTCTTTTCCTTAGTCTTCTTTTCTTCTTACTGTGTTTTTTTCATTTATATTATTTTTTCTTATTCATCTTGTGTTCCTTTTACTTTGTATCTCTATTCTCTTTCTTCTACTCGGTCATCTTACCTTCTTATTGTTCTTTTTTCCCTCATATTTATTTTCCTTATTTTTTGGGGTTCCTTATACATACTTCGTAATTCTATTCTCTTTCCTCTCCTTAGTATTTTCTCTTCTTATTATTCTTTTTCTCTTATATGAATTTAGTGTATCTACATATCAATCAGTATTTTCATTAAAAAGCTGTATCTTTCTTAAAATTAAATATTTCTTTCTATTTCCGAACCTGTACCTACCATACTCTTTCGGCTTATAAATACTTCAGTACAAGAAGTGACCTCACTGTTTCCATCTGTCCGTAGCCAGTGGGACTACGGGGAAGGGAAAAAGATGTGGAAAATTTATTTATTTGTTAAGACATACACAGTACAATAAGATACAGTTAGAAATTTTTTAGTTATTACATAGTTGTAGTACCTATTACGTATGTCCATAAAATATCATTACGTAATTTCGCCTGAGATTGTTATAAAAGGAAGGAAGTGTGTGGATAGATAATAATAAATGAATTGAAAATAAGAATTATAATAAGCTCACGAATTGTAATTGAGTGTTAATACATAGGAGTTTTGATAAATGATGTGAAAATATTTTTTGAAATATGTCATGCTAAAAAATTTAATAAGTTAGTTTTGTGTGTTAGAAAGGAATCATGAAAGATGTCTAAATGTAGTAATTTTTCGTAATGGGTGTATGTTGTTATTGCGCGAGTAATTACTGAGTTGTTTGCTGCATTGGTATTGTTGGCTTCAATATGAAATAGTGTAGTGTGCCTGGTACGCCTCGTTGGAACATTTAAACCAATGACGGATAGCAATTCGGGACTATCTATTTTATTATTTAGCAGATTATGTAGAAACAACAGGTCTGACAATGTGCGTCTTTTTTGTAAAGTTAACATATTATTTGTAGTATTGTTGTATTTCTTGAGTAAATGTTTCGAAAATTTATTCTGTATACTTTCTACTAAATCTATGTTTATCTTATATTGAGGATTCCATATTGTGGAAGCATACTCCAGTGGACTTCTGACCAATGAACAAAACAAAATTTTCAGAGTCTTAGCACTTTTGAAAACTTTGCATATTCTTAATAAGAAACCTAGCATTCTGTAGGATTTTGAAATAATGTGTTCAATGTGCTTGTCAAAAATTAATTTGCTATCTAAGTAAACACCTATATCTTTACACATAGACATAGGTTGTAAAGGTTTGTTATTCAAGTTGTATGGATAGATGATTTTGTTTTTATTTCTAGTAAATGTAATCGAGTGACACTTAGATATGTTTAAGGCCAATAAATTTGATTCACAATATACCCACAAATTATCAAGATCGCTTTGCAATTCCATACAATCGGGTAAACACTGTATAGCTTTATAAATTTTCATATCATCCGCGTATAAAATAAAGTAACTATTTTTAAAGCATCCGTAAAGGTCATTTATATAAATATTAAATAAGAGTGGTCCAAGATGCGATCCCTGGGGCACACCTGAGACGATTTCCGTTAAGCAGGATGCAAAATCATTGACAACCGTGATTTGGTGCCGATTATTGACGTATGATACGATCCATCTATAGAGGTCACCGTGAATTCCTAGACCTAATAACTTTTGTAAAAGAATATAATGATTAACGCGGTCAAATGCTTTAGAATAATCCGTATAAATGGCATCTACCTGGCATCGCATATCCATTTGGGCATGAAGAAAATTTGTAAAAAATGCAAGATTTGAAGTTGTGGAGCGATTTTTCATGAAGCCGTGTTGATTATTTAAGAGTGAGGGTGAGATAGTAGAATATAATTGATCGTAAACATTTTTTTCCAATACTTTACTTAGTATCGGTAATTTGGATATAGGTCGATAGTTCGAGACATCATTTTTACTGCCATTTTTATATATTGGGGTAATCAAGGCTGTTTTCCACTTGTCGGGAAATGTTCCTTCGGATAGCGATAGTTTAAAAATAACAAAAATGGGGGGTGTCAATTGTTTACTACAATAATTTATGAAGATCCCTGGAAGTTGATCATCCCCTGGTCCCTTTTTTATATCAATGGACTTAAGGTATTTGAATGTGATGTCTTCATTGATCTCGATTGAGTTGATTATGCTATTTGAATTAGAGCAAAGACTGGCATTGCTTGTATGTGCAGGTTGAGCATTCGAAAATACAGATCCAAAATACTCAGAAAATAAGTTGGCTACTCCTCTACTGTCATTAGTAGTTTTTTCACCGTAAATCATATGATCAGGGATGGTAGATGGAAGATGAAGATTGAAAAGATGTGGAAGATTGAGGTCTTTGGTCAGGAGATATTGAGAGTAACTACCAATCGATGGGTTCCCGACTAGTATAATACAAAGGGAAGAATATGAAATGAGAAATAATTACAGTTTCTATATTTTTTTACAGGTACAGCATACCACGTAAGATGGCTCAAGGATAAACTCCTCTTAGCGGACAGTTCTGATGAAGAACTCATTCCACCGGACAGGGTGAAATTATTCTCAAATCACAGCATCCAAGTGACCAGACTAACTCCTAACGACACCGGCGAGTATGTTTGTGAGGTGAGACTAATTTAATTAATAAATAAATAAATTTAAGGCGATGTATTTTTCTTGAAAACTAATAATTTTTTATTTAATATATATAAGTGGGTACAGTGATGTTATATAAGTACATATGGTTACAAAATATATTTATATTCGCAATCTCACCAACGAAGAAACTGGTTCTTATGCTTGGTGAGCGAGTTACACTAATTATAAGGAAGATAGAATAACATTATGCAATAGGTAAGGAACAATTGAAACTTCTGGATTATCTATATGTGTATTTGTACATATATAGGATGCTGTTACGTACTAATTATTGTGTAATCAGGAACATCTAAATACAGTGGAGATGAGTATAGACTGAAAATAAATATAAATAAAGGGAAAAACAGGCAATTATTTAAATCAAATCTAATCATCTTCGAATAGTCCGAAAGTAATACTTATTTTATAAACTATTTAAAACTAGCCTTCTACTAATATAATATTTGATCAACAGCCATTTACCCTACGTTATTGGTTATGTATAAGTTTTGTAAAATTTAAAACACCTTTATTAGCATGGACCTAGTAATAAAAAATATCCCCAATTATCTGGGACAATTACTCTGTTTTTGACAGAAAGTCGTGCTTTCTAAAAATAGACGTAGACATAGTATTAAACAAAATTATTTCAGTTGTTGGTGCATGGGTAAGTAATGTGAAATATTCCTGCGTAATTCTCAGTAATAATCAGTATCAGTTCTATAATCAACGTGAACGGTCGCGCGCAGCGAAGTAAAGTATTGTCGCAAAAATTGCAAGTGCTGCCGAGCACCGAGCGATTTCGCCGAGCGATTTGCGCCGAGCGCAGCGAGCTAACACATTATGGACACGGCCATTGATAATATAAAAACTGAAATACAAAAAATTACTACAGTGAAAGATTCGAAAGCAAAAACGAACCTAGAACAAAATGTTTATATATTAGAAGAGCTTTGGAAAACTGAAAAAATTAAACACCAAAATGAAATAATCAAACTACAAAAAAAAATTATTGAAAATTACGAAGAACTCACGAAGAAAATAGAAGAAGTCGTAGAAAAAAACAATAAAATTCCATCTTACGCGCAAGTTCTAGCCACAAATAAAAAAGAAATTTCAAAAGAAGAGAGGTTCTCTATAATAATATCATCAACTAAAAAAACAACAAAAGCTGCAGAAATATGTGATAAGATACAGAAAGACATCAAACTAGACCAACTTAAAATTGGAATAAATGGACTAAGAAAAACAAATAAAGAGCAAGTAATCATATCCTGCCCAAAAAAAGAATATACCAACACTCTTACGGAGGAAATTAAAAAACTCAACTATAACCTGGAAATAAATGAAATAAAAAAGAAAAAACCCAAATTAATTTTGAAAGGACTCAAATCGAACTTGACGGAAGAGGAAATAGTAAATGGGATACTCACACAAAACGAAGGGATTCAAGACATTGTAACGAAAAACGAAGAAAATAAAATAAATTTGATTACTGAAATAAAATACAAACATTCTAAGAAATACCAACGTGGTACTCGGGATCAAGAAGATGAAGAACAAAACAAATTCTCGAACTATATCGTGGAAACTAGCGGTACAACACGAAAAAATTTGCTATCATTAGAAAAGATAAATATCCAGTACCAAAGGGTTAACATATTGGATTGTGATCCTTTAACCCAGTGCTACCACTGCTGCAAATTCATGCACACAGCCTCCAGATGCCTAAATCGAATGAAACCATCGGTGTGCCCGCATTGCACGGGTGATCATACTTTTGCTAAATGCCCTGAAAGAGAAAAAACACCGGTTTGTGCAAATTGCACATCGCAAAATAAGAAATATGGCGAGAAAAATAAAACAGACCACACAGCTTTCAGCAACTTATGTCAATACAAAAATAAAATGCTCAAAGTAGCAAGAGACAGAATAGATTTCGAATAAAAATGACAGATTTTTTATATAACGTACTAGACGAAAAAAATAATATTGACGAAAAAACATATAACAGCTATCAAGAATATCGTACCCACCAAAACGACCTCAATCTCAGTCCTTTAATTCTACACATGAATATAAGAAGTTTGGAACGAAACATGGATGAATTTTTGACAACAGTAAATAATGATCTCAGGAAGCCCGCTTGCATTGTGTTAACGGAAACACATTCAAGTGGCGAAGTGGCGTACTATATACCGGGATATACCTGTGTATCTACTACAAACCGAATTAACAAAAACAGTGGAATCGTTATGTTCGTACAACATAATTGTGACATATTGTGCGAGGAAGAAATTAATGTGAATGGAACAAACTGCTTACATGTACAAATGAAGTGTTATAACAAAAAAATTGATATTATCTCTCTATACAGAACACACTCGTCTACTGTCTGTTTGTTTATAGAAGAATTAAGACATGTGTTATTAAACTACAGAAACGCGAATACAATAGTTTTAGGTGACATTAATTTAAATATATCGCACGATTATACATCGAACGATAAAGATAATTACTTAAATATGATGGCGGAATTGAATTATGTGTCGTGTATAAACTCTTACACCAGAAACGTCAATGGGCAACGTCCATCATGCATTGATCACATTTTCACAAATATCAAAGATATAAATAATTTAAACTCGGGAATTATAAAAACCTCAATTACCGACCATTACATGACTTTGCTACATTACAATTCAATAATACCTCAGGCGATAAACCAACATTGCGGACAAACTGCTAATAATAAAAAAGAAATATCTGTTGTTAATATCGAATCTTTGAAAAATAAATTGTCATCTGAATTATGGTTAGATATTCTCCGAAGTGATAACGTCAACGAGTGCTGTAAAATATTTGAAAATAGATTAACGAACTTTATAAATGATTCAAAAAAAATTATTCCAAAAGGAAATACAGCAAAATTTCGTAAAATCAAACCGTGGATAACACATGGGCTTGTTGTGTCCATAAGACACAAAGAATGGCTTTATAAAGAAACAAAAAAAAAACCACTAGACATTAAATTAAATGTTCATTTTAGAGAATACAAAAATAAATTAACCACGCTCATAAAAAACACGAAAGAAAATTATTATAAAAATAAACTTGATGATTCTGAAAATAACAGTAAGAAAGTTTGGAATATAATCAATGAAATCATGGAAAATAAACAAAATACCAAAAGTAATACTATTAAGAGTGTAATACAAAACAATAACATAATTAACTGTATTGAAGAACCTAAAAAAGGAGCAAACGCTTTTAACGAATTCTTTGCAAATATCGGAAAGAGTCTAGCAGAAAAAATTACCGTGAAAAAAATAAATAAGATGTATATTGAAAATATTCCAAATATAGAAACTAAACTTGAACTCTTCGAACCAACCAATCCGTCTGAAATTGTACAAATTATATCAAAAATGCGAGGTGGTTCTGCTCCGGGATTTGACGGTCTCGCTGTAAAAACACTAAAAATCATTAAAAATTATATTTCTACACCAATCTCTCATATTATAAACAATAGCTTTAAGACAGGAGTTTTCCCGAGCACGTATAAGAAAACCATAATCTCTCCAATATTTAAGTCCGGTAGCCCGGAGGACATTTCTAATTATAGACCCATTTCACTCTTATCTAATATATCGAAAATTTTTGAAAAAATTGTTAAAAAAAGACTAACTGCATTCTTAAAAAAAAACTCGATTATAAATGAAAATCAATTCGGTTTCACAGAGGGAAAAAGTACCCAAGATGCCATTGCAAAAATTTCATCTAGTATTCAGAGTGCCCTGGACAAATCAAATAAATGTATAGGAATTTTTATTGACTTAAAGAAAGCATTTGACAGCATTTCCCATGAAAGACTTATATTAAAATTAAAAGAAAATGGCATTGACCACTTAGCTCTTAAATGGATAGAAAGCTACTTAACAGAGAGACCTCAAATTGTAAAATTAAACCAAACCTTTAGTACACCACTAACAAGTACATTTGGCATTCCTCAAGGCACGGTCCTCGGACCATTACTATTTCTAATGTATGTAAATGACATTTTCCAACAGAAAATCAAAGGTGAATTAATCTCTTATGCTGATGATACTGTTTTATTAATAAAAGGTCAAACATGGGAACTAGTTAACAAACTTGCAAATGAATGTATTAATATCTTAAAATCATGGTTTGATAATAACCTACTCACACTTAATGCCAAAAAAACAACATATGTATTATTTTCACTACAAAAAATACCTAAACACAAAGTAAATATCATAATCCATGATGAAAATTGTGACAATGTCAACTGTAAACTACTTAATCCTATTTGTACTGTAATCAACTCTTCTTCTGAAATAAAATATCTTGGTGTCATCATCGATGAAAATTTGAAATGGAAAAGCCATATTACGGAGTTAGTAAAGAGAATAAGGAAATGTATATATATATTTGTTAGGTTAAGAAATATTTTAAATGTGAAAATACTAAAAAATGTATATTATGCTCTTGTCCACTCCCTGCTTATTTACGGAATCATAGGTTGGGGAGGATCTTATAAAAACAACCTAAACTCAGTAAAAGTCTCGCAAAAAATTATTATAAAGGTAATACTTAAAAAAAACTCTACTTTCCCAACAAAATTGCTTTTTAAAATGTTTCCAGTACCAAATATTGATGATATATTTAAGCAAACTTCGATTATAAAAATGTGTAAAGAAAAAAATAACACAGAATATCAAGAATTTTACAAACTGATGAGAAATGGAAATCAATTTATTACGCCAATCTTTAAAACAACTCAAATGCAAAACCATTATATTTACCAAGCCATAAAAAACTACAATAATCTCCCTTCCGAATTGCGCTGTATTACGAACCAACAAGAACAAATCAATAAAATCAAACATTTTTTCAAAAAAAACTTATATTAAAAAAAATATATGGATATATTATATTTATATTTTACACATAACATTGAATCACTGAAGTAAGAATCGTGGCTCCCTTATCAGGCACAAGAGCTCCTCTTTTCTGATAAGGTATACATGACCAATTATGTACCTAAATATTATATTTAGCAAAAAAATGTATGTATTCATGTAACTATAATCTATATTAAAATAATAAAAAAAAAAAAAAAAAAAAAAATCGTTATTGTAAATACTCATATATTGGACAAGCGATAAAGAAGGTACGAAAACTATTTTGAAGGTACCAAAACTATTTTATGAACTAATAAAGAAGGCACCAAAACTGTTTTATGTACTAATAAAGAAGGTGCCAAAACTATTTTATGAACTAATTATATTGACCTTTTTATGCAAAGCACAAAAAGGATTACAAATTATTATAAGCAATAGTAGTAAGTCTAAAACACAAATATAAGACAAGTCAAAATATTTCACCATTAATGAATTGAAATATGATATATCTCGACGCCACCTGGTACGAAATTTAGAAGCCGACGTAGCACAGTGGCTCTATGCACCTGACCGGCAATCAGAAGGGTGCAGGATCAATTCCCGTCGGCGGCATTTATTTTTTCTCGGAAGATTTAAAAAAATTTATATTTGTGTTTCAGGCTAATAATTATTGCTTATAATAATTCTTTGTTCGAAATGCGTATTTATTTTGTTAAAATGTTTGCAGGTTCATAAATTAATTAATAGATGAGACAGTGCTCATAGTTCCACTGAACTAGGTCCAGTGGACATACTTTATCGACCCGTTCATACATATAATCTCTTCCATTACTTTTACATTCTTTGTTCAATTTTTATAAATTTCGAAAATTTTCAAGATTATGAACACTCGATAGATAAATTGATTCTTTTGAAATGCAATTTTTGTTATATAAATTCTTCACAAATTCCACAATTATAATATCCCGTGATTTTTCACAGGTCTTCCCTAGTATTATATTTATAGTAAGTAAATACGTCCAATTGAAATTTATCCTTCAATTAACCTAACATCTTGTCCAACGTCCAATTAAAAATCAAGTTCACACACTTGTATTGTACCTATGTATTCACATTCTTGTATGAGGTCACTTGGTGTTCCAATAACTCAGGTCAAAGGTGAAAACTGCGTCATTTTATTATGTGACAGATTATCGGTTCGGTAATATATTGTTTGAAGAACACCGATCACCGATTAAGGTAAGGACACACTGGTCCCACCTAGTTACTCAATGTAGACAACACATTAATCCTTCAGGCCTTATATTCAAATTCAAATTCAAAATTCAAAAAAATATTTATTGCACAAAAATAGTACAAAGGGTATAGCTTATAGGTTACATCCTATTTCTTCCAGCTAATCCAACAAATACACATTATATTACATAACCCAACAATTACATGTTAACAAATGTATGTAAATAATAAATAAAAAACAGGGTATTTTATTTATGTGTGGTATTCATTTAAGGTGTATTGACATTTGTTTAAAAGAAATGTTTTTAGTGTTGATTTAAATTTAAGTATGTCGGTTATTTGTTTGATGCTACGTGGAAGGTTGTTATATACTTTAATGGCCATGTAGTGTGGTCCTTTTTGAAATATAGTTTTGTTTGCTTTTGGGATTAATAAGTTTTCTGTGAACCTTGTAGCGTGTTTATGTGTTGAGTTTTTTTGTGGGAACTTTTCTGGAGATGATCGAACTAACAGGCATAACTCCATTATATATATGTCCGTCACTGTCAGAAGTTTGAGATTTTTAAAAATTGGTCTACATGAATCCCGGTGATCAGAGTTTGTAATTTTTCGTAGGCACCTCTTTTGGATGATAAAAACATCTTGATGATAAAAACATATTGACCGCTCATTTCCAGAAAGTTGGAGAATTTGTGTGTATTTTCGCTTCTCGGCAATCTTCAAAAATCCAAATAAATGGAATAGTTCTGAAAACTAAAAGCTGTTTTTGAAAGGAGATGAAATACGTCATCAAATTTTATTATTAGAAATAAACATTTATATATATTTTTTAAATAAGTATTAAATTTTTGAAGTGCGATTGACGGAACTTCAATCGACCCGTCAATATTTTCTCATTGGTCAAATGCATTGTGCGTACAGTTTTGTATTAATGATCGATGAACCGGTGGATGCAATCTGTTAGCCGTAAGTTGATAATATAAGGCATAGTGGAAATATATTACATATTTGTACTACGCCTTTTAGGTGATTTTTCACAAAAATGGCGCTATATAAATCATTCAATTATTATTATTTACTAGTGTTTGTCGTGTAATGGACACCAAAAACCTTCTCATCATTTTCGAGTGTATTTTCGGTTAGAGATAGTTCACGATCTCTCGCGACGCGTGTCAGTTTAGTGCTAAAACCACAAAATCAAAAGAACGACAATTACCGTTTTTTCCCTTACCACATTTGAGATATTTATGAAATGTCTGTAGTGTGTAATGGCATTGCTTCCAACGAGTTGATTTGACGTTTAAGGCAAAGCTTAATGCCAAATCACTATTTTGATTAATCTTTATAACGAATTGGTGAACATTATGAATACAAAAAAAAATGCTTTAGATAAATTGAAGATTTTTCTATCGCTTCGTTTGAGTAGCATACAAATAAAAAAATAAATTACTCAATAAAAAATATAAATGCAAATTACTAACAAAAAATATTATTTCAATAGAAATGTATGAAGACGTAAAGGAAACAACTTTTAAAAAATACAGTATTATAGCCAAGATTATATGTGAAAGTTTCACTTAATTAACTTTTTTTCTTTCTTATGAAATTATTTACAAAATAAATAAAAAACAGTTTTTTGCTTGAAATCGAACTTTTCTAGACTCCTTTTACCTGCGATATAAGGTATACCAAGAATATACACATTTTTGGCTTGTAGCTTCCTCTCAAGGTTATGTTTGCTTGACTTTTGGCCTTTATTGAAATATTGCTCGTTTTGTTGTTAAAATGATTTAGTAAGATGTTACTAAGTGATTTATAAAGTAAAATCCCTTGAATATCGCGATATTGAGATTGAAATTTGCGTTGCGTATGACAAGTTTGCACGTCGGCATGCGAACGTAGTATTGCATACGTTGCGTATGTCGTCACGGTGTATCCTTACCTTTTGGCTAAAATGACGAATTAGTGTAGGAAGACAGCAGGAGACTGGCAGGAGTTTCCTGGTTGTAGCGTCGATGTGATGACGAAGAAGTTTAGTTTCTGTGGGCATACGTCAATAATAATCCTTAAATGAATACCTTACATAAATTTAATACCTCTGTTTTTTATTTATTATTTACATACATTTGTTAACATGTAATTGTTGGGTTATGTAATATAATGTGTATTTGTTGGGTTAGCTGGAAGAAATAGGATGTAACCTATAAGCTATACCATTTGTACTCTGTATTTTTGTGCAATAAATATATTTTTTTTAAATTTGAATACATTCTGGTGGTCAGATGTCTGTTTACAGACTACTCTGAAAACAGATAAATCAGTTCCAATTTTGAATGTGTAAAAATATTATATTACCAGCGCAGTCCCGTTAAAAATAACAGTACATTATAATTCCAATACATACCTACTTTATCGCTTGTATTGATTGTGAAATAAACACACAATCAGTTCCAATTTTGAAAATGACGATTAAATTCAAAATCGAAAAGGAGTTCATCGAATCAGAATTCACGCTGGAATAAAGCACATCACGCACATTGTTTAATAATTTCTACCGATTTGTAACATATTTTTCTTGAAAGTATGTTGTTTTTGAAGTAACTATACAGGGTGTCCGGAAACTCGTAGTACAAGCGGGAAACTGGTGAATCTACATCACATTTGGAGTCGATTTTGTAGTATTTTTTTTTTTTGATTTGAGCCTTCGTTATCGAGTAAATCGAGTTAGAAGTTGATTTTTTTATTTTTTTTTTAATCAAATTCTTATAAATTATTACTGAAGATCAAAGTACCCAACTAATTAAAACTATTTGAAAGTAAAACAAATGAAGAAACTCGGATTTGAAGCATTATTTTGAAATCACCCTTCATTTAATCCGGTGTTATCATAAAATATTTCTGCTCTGCAGGGTTAAAACATCTGTTGTTCAACCCTAAACACCAGAAAAAACTATAGCCCTAAAATAGCCGAAAAATATTTTTGTTTTGCTTTTTTTTTTTTGTGAAAATGCTCAAATCAAAAAACTTTATGTTTATTTGGGTTCCCCATGTGGTGTAGATTCTCCAGTTTCCCGCTTGTACTACGAGTTTCCGGACACCGTGTATATCTACATTTGCAGAGCCGAAACGGTAATTGCATGAAATTCCTAAGATACAAAAAAATCGAATAGTATGCTTCGAAATGATTAAAAACACATTTTATTCTGTTATATAACATGTTATAGGTATGAAAAAATCTCATTGTAACTTTAAAGGCAACTTAGCGCACTTGAGATGATTTTTCACAAAAACGGCGCAATACAAATCACTCAAATATTATTATTATTAACTTAGGCATTTGTCGAGAGATTTTTGCTCTATTTTGAACGAGTTGTGTTTTATTAAGTATTTCCACAATTTTCGCTAAATTATTATCATTTTTTTATATAAGCGCGCTCCCTCTAACATTCGTATTTACATCCCGCTTTTAAATCATCCTTTTGAACGCTTACTACGGATTGTTTTCAAAACCAAGTAGGTACCCTCTAAATGTCCCACACACGATGAATTTAGCAATTAAAAACGAACCAATGGAAAGTGTCTAGTTATTATCAATATAATTAATTAAGAATTTAGGTTAGTGACAAATAACTACGCATTGAGATGGCCAGAAACGAATTAATTAAAATAATGAAACCCTTGTACAGTGACCTGCAGCAAAATTTATTTTTAGAATGCTAATGGTTCGTTGTAATGTTTTACATCTATTTGAATTTTAGGTTTTTTTTGGGAAATTAATTTTTGCAAGCCTTGGAAGCGAAAATTAACCCACTACCCGACATCCGATTGAGCTGAAACTCTTCAGATAGACTCGGTGTCGATGACAATACATTCTATAAACTTTTGGTGGCAATCGCGTACACACACGCTGACATATACGCTTTTATCTGAAATCGGATGTCATTACAGATATTCGAAATAAATTTCGGTCCTACCAGATCGGCATTTGGCGAGGTTGTGAGGAAGCTTTAATCCTTAGTGAACAACAATAGATGTGCGACATGTTCCAGTGGAAGATACTGGTGGTGTAAGACCATTATTCATAATTGAATCGAAATGGCTTTAGCCGTGCTTGGTGACCAGATCTAAATAGCCAGGTACTTCCCCACCTCCTCTTCCCAATCTCCATCCCTCCACACAACCTTCAGCCTCACTACATACCCCAATTGCGGATGACATAGTCCCACTGGCTCCATACGATTGGGAGCAGTTGGGACTCTTGTGCGGCTTCACATTAAAAAAATGTAGGTTTTTAACTCCATCATTATGTTGGTATCAAAAACACTCATTATTATTGGTAGGTATAAAAACCGTGGGACAATTTCATCAACAAACAGTTTAAAATTTTGACAGTAATTTTTTCATATCAGCTAATCGTCAAGTATATAATTAATTAATTAATTATTAATAATTATTGCTTGCTTCTTCGAGCGTCTCTCACACACCACGTATCTTTCTCTCTCTCTCTATAAGATAAACGCCGTTAGCTTACAGGCGAATTAGTTGCAATTAAACAATTGGTTGATCAATTAACTCAATTGCAGTAAAAGACACTTTGTCTTTTGTCTTTTAGCTATGTCTAAAATGTATGAAGTGAACTTTATCAGGGAACGAACTGGTATTTTTCTAACCATATGTTTATAAAAATCTTCAAGATATATCGAGTTACACCTATTTTGATTAGAGATTTTGCTATAAAAAATGGGGTTCGTAATAGGTTACATTACCTTAACTTTTGGCGTGAAAACTTTTTCGTTCTTCACTGGACATAATTTATGTTTTTCTCTTTAACTCATATAACCGTTTGAATTGCGGTCTTAGGTTTGATTCTTTGATCGCGTAGAGTGAATTTCGAGGCGAGGATTGATACAAATTTGTAACGAGGTATTTAGCAAAAAATAACAACTAATTAAATTGATTAGAACCCTGTTTCTCTGAGAATAGCTGATTTAAAAGGTTGTTTATATTTTTTTAAACTTAATTTTTAAATTAAATGCTAAACTTTGCAGCGAAGACGAGCAGTAGCTGACTCAATATTTAATACACAGAATTTTAAACAATGACATTTACTGTACTGAACTTCTGTCCCTTATTAACTTTAACATACCTTTGAGATATAAACGACATACAGTGCTATTCCACACTCTAAATTATAAAACAAATGCAGCATCTAATTCGACAATTAACCGAGCTCTTCATACTCTAAGTAATATTTGTCTTAACTCTAACATTGACATTTTTTCGGATTCACTGCCCAAATTCAAACGTGGCATCATGTCAATAATTTAAACTATTCAATGCGCATACACACAGACACACACACAGACACAAACAGTCACACATACATTACGCACGTCACACACACACCTATATACTACACAAGTCACCTGGTAATTAAGGAATAAACATACCAGTTAGCAGACATTACAAGGAAACATATCATAGGTAAACAACATGAAGAATATTATTCCTGTATATTGTTTCATCTTTGTAAATCATGTACAGTTTGTTTCTATAATATAAAATATAATAAAATAAAAGTTTTTTTTTTCCCACAATGTTCATAATTATAAATAAAGTGCTAGTATTTTATTTGGGATTCAAGATCTGAACCTCAATATCTCAATTTCATACGAACGGCAGACAAATGAGTATTTGATTTAGTCATTTCTGTGTTATTAGGTTTTCCTAGAGCCCCAGGAACCATTTATTGGATAAAAAACACCCCTACCCATAGGTCACCCCGAGTAGAATCGATTCTTACGTCCGTCACTCCTCAACACATTGACTCACAGATTTCTACCCACGCCTCTTTCTTACCAGAACTTTTTTCTCTTTTCTTTCCTTAAAAAGACCCTTTACACACACACAGCATCCCCAAAGATGACATAGGCCCTAAGGGAAATTCTTTTTCCCCAGGGCATCCTGTGTGGAGCGTACGTCAGTCAAATACTTCATTTTTACTAGTATATTTTTAGTTCGCCCCTGACTTTTAGCCAATTTTAAAATGGCTAATGTCGTCAGAGATAAAATCTATGGGTGCGTTAATAGGCGTAATAGGGTTAAGTTTAATTATTATATCCTTTCCTACGATAGACCAGTTAGTAAAGCTGTCATTCATTGAAATGGCTTCAGCAAAGTTTCCTGCTCATCGTCCCTTATTGTTATTTTAAAATGGCTAATGTCGTCAGAGATAGAAATCTAAGGGTGCGTTAATAGGCGTAATAGGGTTAAGTTTAATTATTATATCCTTTCCTACGATAGACCAGTTAGTAAAGCTGTCATTCATGGTTTTAACTTACTTGAAATGGCTTCAGCGAAGTTTCCTGCTCATCGTCCCTTATTGTTATTTTAAAATGGCTAATGTCGTCAGAGATAGAAATCTAAGGGTGCGTTAATATGCGTAATAGGGTTACGTTTAATTTTTATATCCTTTCCTACGATAGACGGGTTAGTAAAGCTGTCATCCATGGTTTTAACTTACTTGAAATGGCTTCAGGGAAGTTTCCTGCTTATCGTCCCTTATTGTTATTTTAAAATGGCTAATGTCGTCAGAGATAGAAATCTATTGGTGCATTAATAGGCGTAATAGGGTTACGTTTAATTATTATATCCTTTCCTACGATGGGCCAGTTAGTAAAGCTGTCATTCATGGTTTTAACTTACTTGAAATCAGTGTTGCCAAGTTAGCATATTATATGCTAAATTTGGCATAATTACTCCATGTTTAGCATAACTATTATGCTTTTAGCATATAACATATTTATTTGGCTTATTTTTACAGAAACATGAAAATAATAAAAAACAATTTTTTAACTAACAAAAATGATATCGATTGGAAAACTGGTGTCTCAATGGAGAAACATAGTTCACATTAAATGGGAATCCTTGACTTCCACTGTAGAGTTTTGGAATGAAGTCATGCAATATAAAGATGCAGCTAATAATAACCCCTTCGGTGATTTATGTCAGTTTGTAATGTCTATTTTAACATTTCCGCATTCAAATGCGGACATTGAACGTGTATTCAGCCAAATGAGTCTGGTCAAAACAAAACTCCGAAATCGTTTGGCGGTGAGAACCCTGAATGCCATTTTGTACGTGAGATTTGGCCTAAAGAGAGCAGGAAAGTGCTGTTGTTCTTACACTGTTCCTGACGAAGTACTACGATGCATTGGGACCAAAGAAAGTTACGACTCCGTCTCTCAGCCTTCCACATCAGCTGCTGTTAATGAAAAAGAAGAAGATGAAGACGAAGATATTGATATTTTATTTCTAAGTTAAATTTATGTTAGCTTTTTTTTGGTATTTTTTAAAGTAATTTAGCATTTTCTGGCATATTTTTCCCATCACTCTATTTCTCAATAAAGACTAAGTTAAATTTATGTTGGCTTTTTTTTGGCATTTTTTAAAGGAATTTAGCATATTTCTGGCATATTTTTCCCATCACTATAGCATATTTTGAAGTAGTTGAGTTGACAACACTGCTTGAAATGGCTTCACCGAAGTTTCCTGCTCATCGTCCATTATTAATTGTTATTTTTTTATGTGATTACCACAAGACGGTGACTTCGTTTGACGAAGGCTGTCAACTAGCGAGGCGAAGGTTCAAATACCGGCATGCGCAAGTAAATTTTATTTGAATAATTTGTGTTATTTCACAATTAATTACAACAGAGTGGAAGATACTCTCATTATCGCCCTGATGTAAGACCACAATTCAGAATTGAAACATTGCCTGAAATGGCTTTAGCCGTGTTTGGTGACCAGCTTTGACTAGCCAGATACTCCCCTACCATCCGCCATTATCTCCTGCCACACAACATACCTGAAAAAATTGGGGATGCCATAGTCTCACTGGCTCCAGACGGTTGGAAGCAGTTGAGATTCTTGTTCTTATTCACATAAAGAATGTTTTTTTTTGTAATACCAACAATTATTAAACCAATAAGATGATTTCTCTGATGTATCCCACTGGAGTGATTGGTGTCATGGTCGGTGGCTGAGTTGACATCGCGTTTGGGTCCCACCCAGGCGTAGTGTGTTCAATTCCTCGGCACAACGCATGCAACATTTTCCGCTTACTGCCATATTAAATATTTTCAGGTTATTCGTAACCCGGGAATGTTAGTATTTCTTTAAAATAAAAATTAAAATATCTTGCAATGTCTTGCAACAAATTTTTCCCATATTTTTGGCATCTACCTTTTTAAATGGAAAAAAGTTTCTAATGAAATTGGTTTGTAACCTAGATAGTCTTACCAATCCCACACATATTGCGTAAACAATATTTTTTAGTTTAGACTGTAAACATGTCTTTTAAAAACATAGATTGCTTTTAAGTATGTTTGCGTGCTGTTCCCCCTTTAGAAGAATACATTGCTTATAAAATATTTTGTATAATCAACGACTGAGCTCCGTTGTCAATCTTCATCAATTTAGTGTAACTTTTCTTACCGTTTCTTACAACGACATTTATCCAATCGTCTACAAATTTTACACTCTGAATCATGAAAAAATTCTTTGAAAAATTTGACTCATGGGGGATTAGGTACTGTTTAAAAACAGACGTAACCTAACAGAAAATATCCATTATACGTCCAAGTCCAATGAAATTAATGAAATAGTCAGGTTTATTTATGAATAGTCATAAATAAACCAATCACGAAATAGTGAAAATATCGACAAATCTTGCCGATAGAGGCGCTAGTGTAGAATATTGACTTTGACATTCCTTTCAATGGCGGCAAATTGAATTTATTTTAATACTCGGTGGCGTTGTTTTGCGCTTTCTAATTTGTATTTTGACTCGTATTATAGTTGTGAAATATAATATGAGTTCATTAAATCCTAGCTAATAAAATGTTCTTGATTACGAAAAAAGTGGATTAAATGATAAAAATATAATTGTAAACATTTGAAGGTTAATACAGCAAATCTGTGTTAGTTCCTTTTAGCATTCTGTGTTCGTGTTGAAGTTATATCAACGTCAACTGAATATATTAAATATATTATTGCCCAAACCAACAAAAACAGAGCTAATAGCAGCATTAATTTTAAAATGAATAATATTGTATTTTATATAAAATCTATTAAAATGTATAAAAGAAAACCAAGGCGCACAACTCATGCCGCTAGGATTCGCTAGTGTAGCATGTTGAATATACGTGAAATGTCAGAAGTTGAAGGTGTTATTGATATTGTAGGGTATTTGCTAATAGTAACTAATAAAAAATAAATAAAAAATTGTTGTTTATAGTAGGTAAATTCTGTTAACTCGCAATCTACGCAAAAAACTTTACTAAACCAAGTCTTACTTTTGCTTTGTTAAATTTTAACAACGGAATATAAACACATTTTTATCACTAGGCCTGTACTTGTACGTAAGTAGGCAAGAAAACAGGGTGCATTAAGAGGAAGCTATAAGCCAAAAATGTGTATATTCTTGGTATACCTTATATTGTAGGTAATAGACATTAAAATCGCTTGAAACGCGGAGTCTAGAAACGTTCGATTTCAAGGCCAAAACTGGTTTTCATTTATTTTATAAATAATTTTATAAGAAAGCAAAAAAGTTAATCAAGTGAAACTATCACAGATAAACTTAGCTATAATACTGTATTTTTTAAAAGTTGTTTTCGTTATGCGTTCATACATTTCTATTGAAAAAAAAATTTAGTAGTTTACATTTATATTTTACTGAGTAATTTATTTTTTTATTTGCATTCTACTCAAGCGAAACGATAGGAAAACCTTCAATTTATCTAAAGCATATTTTTTGGTATTCATAATGTTCACCAATTCCTTATAAAGATTAATCAAAATAGTGATTTAGCATTAAACATCGCCTTAAGTGCCCTGATACTTCGTCTAGGCGCGAGGAGCCACTTAGACAAGTGAAAACAATATCAAATAACAGAAGTTGCACTATAATGAAGATGTCCGGAAATATTATTAATAGTTACAAATGATTTCTTGCACTCTATTTTGCCCTTTTGACAGCTTATTTATTTATTGTCTATTTGGGAGTGTGTGTTTTGCGTTGTTTGGACAGTCTGGACAAAATACTTAGGTAAAAACATATATTTATAGCCGTTGCAGTCAAACTGGGTTTTAGTTAGAACACGTTTTAACTATAATACATAATCTAGTTTTAATTAGTAAGAACACGTTCTAACAGCAGAGCATCGTTCTTGCATTGAAGAAGCAGCATGTGATCACTGCACGTAGAAAACTTTCTGTTATAAAATATTGTTAATTTATCAAAAATTTGGTCAAATTATTCACTTTCCTGTTAAAAATGGGACTGGAGGCCTATAACGAATGATTTGACAAATTCCATAACAAGCTATCAGTATAGCACGAATATATTATGAGGAAGTCGGAGCACGTATTTTTCAAAATAATAATAGTTTCGCATCTCGTCCTATTATAGGGACTAACTTGGGGGGGGGGGGGTATTCTACATGATTCTAGAAGTAGAAAAGAAGGAGAACTTTTTATGAAATTCTAACTTTTTGAGGTGGTTTGTAGGTAAAAACGTTGAATTGTTTGTATGGGAAAATAAATATTTTTCTGTAGATAAATACTTTTGTACGGATTTTTTAAAAAACGTTTACCACCATGTAGAATCACCTCCCGAAGTTTGTGCATTTTACCAACCGACTATGAGTTTTGTACGAAAAAAGGTGCTATATTATCTGAAAAAAACGAGCTGAGAAGCTAAACCACCTTTTTTTAGAGCTGACGGCCTCAATTTAGAGCTAAATCTAGATCTAAAGGAATTGAGTTGGCACCACTGAATTGTTTGTATTGTAGGCAAACTACAACTTCGCCACATGGCTTGTTCATCAAGTTGTACGTACTGTACGTACAACGTTAAAGCAGTCCGTTATCAAATTAGTGCCATCCATGACGCTTTAATTACTTTGGCTATTGAAACTCAGAAAACTGATGTTCAAGTCTCTCATGAGGCTACTACTCTAGCCGAACAGTTAAAAGATTTCAGCTTCATAGTTTCGTTGGTTGTTTGGTATGACATACTTTTTCAAATTAATGTCGTTAGTAAATCTCTACAATCAACAGATATGGATATCAGTAAATGTACAGAAATGTTGAAAAAATGCTGCACTTTCTTGGAAGAATATAGAAATACTGGCTTTAAAAGCGCCATTTTAACTGCGAAGGGATTGGCTGAAGAACTAGAAATTGAACCTGTGTTTAGAGCCACAACAAGAATTCGATTTGTTAAGCGTCAAGCTGGTGAAACTGCCCACGACGAGCCTATAACTTCTCCAGAAAAAAAATTTGAGGTTGAATTTTTCAACTCTCTCTTGGACACTACATTAATTTCAGTTAATGAAAGATTTGAACAGTTAAATGAGTACTCGGAATCTTGGTCTTTTTTGTACAATATAAAACAGATTCCGGAAAAACCCGACCTTTTCAAACTCTGTGGTAATCTCCAATTGAAATTAACTGTAGACTCTAAATCTGATATAGATGGTTGTATGTTGTGTGATGAACTCGTAAGCCTGAAATCTTTTTTGCCTAATCAGAATGTGGTTACCTCTGCTTATGTTTTAAATTTTATCAAAGATCGCAACCTACAAGAACTGTATCCAAATGTGTGGATAGTATTGCGTATATTATTGACTATACCTGTAACGGTTGCTAGTGGGGAGAGGAGTTTTTCTAAGCTTAAGCTGATTAAAACCTATCTGCGATCGACAATATCACAATCTAGATTGACAAACTTGGCAACTTTGTCAATCGAAAATTAAATTGCTGAAAATATCGATTTTGATAACCTTATAAAAGAGTTCGCCGATAGAAAGGCTAGAAAAGTGAAGTTTTTTTAAATAAATAGTTTTTTTTTTAATAAACGGTTATTCCATTATACCCATTGCCTTTTTTCGTATGGAATTGAATTGCAGTTAGGGGGCGCCGTAAAAATCTCGCCCAGTGCGCTGATAGCACTAAAACCGGCCCTGTACGTACAGCAAATCGGATATAAGCTCGCTATAGCGTGGTCTGTCAAAGGCATAAATAAACCACCCGTCACAGGAATTACCATAATTTAACTTCTGGAATGACTAGTTATTAGTTATAAAAATTGTCAAAAGAGTGAAAAAAATCGTCAGAGTCCTTGCCAGGGGCATTTAACGGGAGTCGCTATATGCACAGCGACTAGTCGACAGGGGGCGTGGCCAACATATCCGAGCATACCCGAGCTGTTCCGAGTTTTTTTTAATGTTAAATTCCGTCAAATTAGTATTTACCTAATATGCATGCATTGTGTGCGTTGTGATTGAAATTTATTAGCTGGATTTTATTTTTTTACGTTCAAATTTTATTTAAGTTAACTATTTCTGCGATGTTGAGCGGCTACGCTAAGTTTGTGTAACATGGTTTGTGATTCAAAAGAAAGTGTCCCTTTTATACCGCCTGCTCGCGTCAAGGCAAGAAAAACATCCCAGTTTTCAATTAGTTTAGCGGCTACACTAGGTTTGTGTAACATGGTTTGTGATTCAAAAGAAAGTGTCCCTTTTATACCGCCTGCTCACGTCAAGGCAAGAAAAAAATCCCAGTTTTCAAATAGTTTAGCGGCTACGCTAGGTTTGTGTAACATGGTTTGTGATTCAAAAGAAATTCAGGCTTGTTGAAGCTGGAGTTTCCTCAGTACGAGATGTGTCTATTGTTGGAGCAATTTATTTAACATAAATTTCAGGATGAGGCAGAACCTGATCGGCTCAATTCAGGGTTTATCTGTCATGTTTTTAAAGGGGTTTGTTCCCTCAATGTTTATATTTCCTTTGTGTGGTGTAATGTATTATTTTCCATTAATAAAATAATATCAAATATGCAGCTTATATGTATCAACTTAAATTCAGTTTTTTTGTAATATTTATATTTTTAATACCTGCATCAACTGTAAAGCGCCCCTGAGGTGATATCTCACAAAAGCGGCGCTATACAAATTGTCCAATAAATAAATGTATCAATGAATTGCCCAACTTCCTTCATTGCTCACTTATCCTTCAACATGCTATATGGCATCCAAATTTTCACATTGACTCCAAATAATGCTAGTTTTACTTTCCCATAGGTGTACTGTTTTGTAATGTAAAAAGATTAGATACTTTGAGTATATATAGGCCTAATACGAATCTGTACAAAAGTTGAACATAGGATCTACCACAAGTCTTTTATTGTCCAAAAGTTAATTATATTTGCAGGAATTAGAATGTGGTTGCCATACCAAACAGTCTTAAGTTTTTGGAATCGACTCTATGATATTGGCCCTATAGTAATGTAATCTAACCAAATGAAATCAAGGTGCAAGAATCGTATGAAATGAAAGATGAAAATTAGCTCTCGGCTGCTCGGCAATATTCGGAAATGCTCGGCCGTGACGTCACAAAAAAAATCTGAACGGAGAACCAATTTCAAATAAAGCGCCGAAACACTTCACTTCGGGTATGCTCGGAAATGTTGGCCACGCCCCCTGTCGATTAGTCGCTGTGCATATAGCGACTCCCATCTAGAGAGTGGTATATTTATGGTCCTTTCTGTCGTTAAGTTCGCGCCGTGACTGGTGTCAGTGTTGCCAACCGTACGAGGTTACTCGTACAAATACGAGATTTGTGGCCTTCCGTACGAGGTACGAGGCATAAATAAAGGTACGAGGACACTATCAACCTCGTACAATTATGTACGAGATTTTGATAATATCTATGGCTATACGAACGTTTTGAATCACTATTATATAATAGTAAAAACTAGTGCCATCTATCAGAACTTGTAGGAACTTCTTAGCTCATTTTGCCCTTTCTGCACTATTCATGATTCGACCCATGCGAATGCTGACTGCGAGCGGGTTTTTAGTAAGGTAAATTTAATTACCGGCTAACTGTGGAATCAGTGAACAGCACACTTCTTGCTACAGAAAACGCAAAAGGTTCAACTCGTATTGGAAACTGCGTCAATTTAAACCCACAAAAGAAATGTATAGCCGCATGACAACAGACAAAATATACAGCAGAAAAAACGAAGATAATGAGGATGTTCCTGACAATATTTAGAGAGATGTAAATTATGTTACCTTGATTTACATTTAATTTTTTGTGATTTAACTTGAGTAATAATAAAGTTTTTTTTTAATACAACACAAGGGATGTTTTATTTAGTAGGAAACTTGCAATAGTTTATTTCATTGCGTAAAAAGTCCTAAATCCAGTAGTTCAATACTTATGCCTTAATTTTGCTTTTAACGCGTTTTCGATGCATAATAAATGTACGAGGTTTGAAGTCAAAATACGAGATTTTTAGCTGCATCCGTACGAGGGAATGTTTTTTACGGTAGGCAACCCTGCTGGTGTATTTGTTTATTTATGTTCGCGCCGTGATTGGTTTATTTATGTTCACGCCAGTGTTGCCAAACGTACGAGGTTCCTCGTACAAATACGAGATTTGTGGCCTTCCGTACGAGGTACGAGGAGACTTTCAACCTCGTACAATTATGTACGAGATTTTGATAATACCTATGGCTATACGAACATTTTACATCACTATTATATAACAGTAAAAACTAGTGCCATCTATCAGAACTTGTAGGAACTTCTTACACCAAAAATTACATTGCCGTATTTGCGCGGTGATTGTCTATGGTAGTTATCCCATCCACCGAGAAATCCCCGAATAATAAAATTATTGAAATCCCTGAATAATAAAACAGTTCGTTCGTTCTTCGCATTAGTCGTCGCTGTGACACAGAGCGCAAATTTCTACTATCTCTGTTTTTTACGAGTTTCATTTGTTGCACGCCGGCCGTGTTTAGTTGTACTACGTTAGTACGTGTAGCTAATTGAAGTTTTTGAAAAGAAGAAGATTTTTATTGTTAAATACCTAGTCTTTTCGTTATTTCGTCCAATTGTTTAGTTTAAATATATACGGCAGAAAAAAAGATGACGGTGAGGATGTTCCTGACGTAATATTTGGAGAGGAGATGTAAATTAGATTCGTTACCTTGATTTACATTTAATTTTTTGTGATTTAACTAGAGTTGTTACTCTAGTTAAATCACAAAAAATTAAATGTAAATCAAGATTTTTTTTTAATATCACACAAATCCTACCCCCCCCCCCCCCCCGAAGCGGGTTTTGTTTGCCAAGATCTTGTTTTGTTCAAGGTTTGCGAAATGTAGGGAAATTCTAGGGAAATTTCGCCTCGAAATCTGGGGAAATAATTATTTTGGGCATACCATCCCTGGTACGAGGTTTGAAAGTCAAAGTACGAGATTTTTAGCTGCATCCGTACGAGGGAATTTTTTTTACGGTTGGCAACCCTGGTTCACGCCCATTCGCGCCAGTTCGGGAACTTGTCAGTTTTGTAGTATTTTGTTTGTCAATTTAATTTTATTTAATATGGACAGCGAAGATGAAGATATTTTGGATATATTAGATATAGTGGAATGGGCGGAACTAATTGACAATAATATCGGGTTGCACAGGCGGCGAGAAGACGTAGATGTCGATTATTTCCAAATATTGAATGACAAAGATTTCTTCAACCGTTTTCGTATGTCAAAAACATGTTTTTTGTATGTTTTAAATCAAATTAAAGATGACCTAACTTATTCAAGTGAAAGGTAAGTTTTTACTCATACAATTATCATTTTTGCAAACAATATGCGAAATAATTTGTAACTCTTATCGCATATAAAACTTTTCGATTTTGTTTAATGTTTTGCTTGTTTATTTTCAGGAACTGTCCCATTTTGCCATGCAATCAATTGCTCATAGCATTGCGTTTTTATGCAACGGGTAGCTTCCACATAACAAACGGAGACTTTTTCAAAATAAGTCCATCTTCCACCAGTAAAATTGTAAAAAAAGTGTCCCAAGCCTTAGCAAATTTGAGACCTCTTCATATACAATTGCCGAAAGGAAAAGAGGTTGAAATTGTCAAGAAGGAATTTTATCAAGTGGCTGGATTTCCCAATGTAATAGGTGCAATTGATTGCACTCACATCAAGATACAATCCGTGGGTAAGTGCCATAAACATGAAGAGTGCTTCTTATGTTATATTTTTCTCAACAATACCAATTAAGTATGTATTGTGTTAACCATTCTGCTTTCTCCAAAAGGTGGGCCAGAAGCTGAAACGTTCCGTAACCGAAAGGGATACTTCTCTTTAAATGTTCAAACAATATCGGATGCCAGAATGAGAATCAGGGACATAGTAGCCAGATGGCCAGGAGCTACTCACGACTCGCTCATCTTCGAAGGTTGCCGAGCCAAAGCAATGTTTAAGACAGGGCAATACCCGAATGGAGCACTCGTAGGAGATAGTGGATATCCGTTAAAGGTATATTTTAATGGCTTTTAAATAAGACATTCGCATATCATTATTTAAAAATATACAGTACAATAGTTGGACAGACAAATCATTTGCGTAATTTCCGTGACTTTGCGAAGTAAGACCACATTTAAATAATTTTTTAAATTTTGGTAGAAAGCAGCCACTTGTGGTTTAGCATATTAATGAAAATAAAACAATTACTTTGTTTATAACCACGGATTTTTATTTATTTTAGAAAATTAAATAAATAATATTTTGTGTTTGTAAAAAGCATTAACGTTGTGGCTCGTCATAATTTACAATAAAAAACATATAAATTTGTTTTTGACCTTAATGTTTCATTTCAGACGTATCTTCTGACACCGTACAGAAATCCAAAAACACCCGTCCAACAAAATTACAATGAAATTCACATTAAAACAAGAAATGTTGTAGAAAGGCAGTACAGCTTATGGAAAGGAAGATTTCCCGTCTTATTCAATGGGCTTCGATTAAACCTCAACACAACGATGGCGGTAATAGTAGCATGCGGAGTTCTGCACAACATATGCATCAACCGTGGGGAGGAACACCCAGAAGATTGGATTCACAACGTTGACGATATTCCCAACAATGTAGCAGAATTTAACAATGCCGGGAACAATGCACATTTAAATAGAGACATTATTGCTAATAATATGTATTTATAATAATAAATGCTATCTTCATTTTTGTTATAAGTTTTTTTTTAACTGAATTTATTTATGAACTCTTTAGGCCTCGGTCATGTTTTGACAGAAGGTCAGATTATTTTCTCTTCGCAATAAAATCCAAAGAAATAGAATATTTTTCAAAGTATCCGAAAACTAAAAACTGTTCTTGAAAGGTGATGAATACGCTTTTAAATATTATTATAAAAAAATTATTTAAATTTTTTAACGCAAACAAAAAATAAATAAAAATAGCTCAAGCAACAAGCTGCAAAAAACAACAAACAAGCAACAAAAGACAACAAAAAAAATTAATAAACTTGTTCTAAGGTTGTTACATTATAAAAAAAATTGAACAATACATCAAATTTCAATTATGATTTTCAAGTTCTATGAAGAAAAATTCATTATGGACCAGTTATTTGACAAAACTGAAATAATTTGACGGCCGGCATAGTCCAGTGGTAACGCATTGGACTGCCATTCCGAAGGTCGCGGGTTCGAACCCGGCGTGCGCAAATAAATTTTATTTGATTAATTTGTGTTATTTCACAATTAATTAATTAAAATAATATATAGTATATTTGCGACACGTTCCAGAGTGGAAGATACTACCAGTATCGCCCTGGTGTAAGACCACCATTCAGAATTGAAACGTTGCTCCAAATTGCTTTAGCCGTGTTTAGTGACTAGATCTGAATAGCCAGGTACTTCCCCACCTTCCTCTTTCACTTCCCCACTTTCCTTCAGCCTCACAACATCCCCCAATTGGGGATGCCATAGTCTCACTGGCTCCAGACGGGAGCAGTTAGGACTCTTGTGAGGTATTCACTATAAAAAAAAATAACGGAACTTGAATAAAATCTTCACAAAACTTCTACTTTGAAATTTGATGAATCGTTCAAATTCTTTGAAACAACCCGTCCTAAGTTGTGTTTATGTCACTTCATAATTTATGATTTCCTCATCTCCATTAGCCATATTTTTATGTCTTTTTAAACTTTTTTTTATCTCCATTATGTTTTTAATTTCATTTGTTAGGGGATTAATATTCAAATCCAAAAAACATTTATTGCACAAAAATACAGAGTACAAAGGTTATAGTTTGTAGGTTACATCCTATTTCTTCCAGCTAACCCAACAAATACACATTATATTACATAACCCAACAATTACGTGTTAACAAATGTATGTAAATAAAAAATTAAAAAAACAGAGGTATTTAATGAAACCCTGAATCTTGAATTTCGCTGTCAACCCTCTCCCCCTCAACGAAAACAAAAACATCCACTTATAGGTCGTGGGCTGTTAATAGGCAAAGTTGCCCCTCTGCTGAAAAAGTTGTGCATCACTATCATAAATTTACCCTACGCATGGATGTAGGTACCTACTCGTAACTAGGTACCTTCATAAACATATTTATTGGTTTTTAAAACAAAATTGACTATGAGTTGTAATATAAAAGAAGATGTAAAAAGTGACAAACAAATTTGCAAAGCTAAAATTTCGAATGTCTTTTGCAAATTTTATGACAAATTTAGATAGTACCCGATAGATAGCAATGTTTCAGATAGCCGTCAATCTTACACAGGTAGTGCGATCAAAATATGAATCCATCCCCAACGGAATAGGAAATTCCCGCCAGCCGCTGTTATGCATCAGGTAGCTAACCGCTGCACTCTACTGCACCTTTTGTTTGTTACTGTTTGAGAATAAATTCCCAATTATTCGGTTTTTTCGGACCCAACGACCCATTCAAGTATCCAGAAATTGTGTTGACAAAATTATTTGCACGGTATATTAGAGGTGAGGCGTATTTATTGTACCCAGTAAAAGTACTGGGTATTTTCATGCGATACTTTGTACTTGTGACAAAACTCCAAAATACTCACAAGTATTTTATAACGGGACTAAATATTTTTAATAGGTACTTTTACCAGGTATTTTTGATAGGTATTTTTAGTAGGTATTTTGATGGGTTTTTTTGGTGGGTATTTTGATGGGTATTTTTGGTGGGTATTTTGGTAGGTATTTTTGATGGGTATTCCTGATGAGTATTTTTGACTGATGATGATTTTTTGTGATCAGAAATATGTGGGGAATTTGTCGACAGGGAATTCCGTAGCTACCTCCCCATGGATTTGGAAAATTTATTGTGGGGAATCACATATGAATTTTCGTTTGTGGGGAAAATTCTGTCACTGAACTTCTGTAACCCCCCCCCCCCATGGATTTCAAATATTTTGTGGGGAAGTACACATTTGAAACTTTTGTGGGGAATTATTACCCAGTAACGAAAAGTACTCATAGGACCCACCTCTACCATATATCAGTGAATCAACCTCATTTTAACAGTCAACAATTATATGAAGATTAGCCTAAACTAAAATATCATTTTTTAATTGCTCATTATAGCCATGAACTCACTATTGCCGTGATCATTATCACCAAGTTCAACTATATATACATATTTAGTGTTTTTCTGTATTTGGTGTCTGTTTATCGTTTTTGTTATCTGTAATAACCACTTTAAATTCCAAAATATCTAAAAAGCAGCCCTGTTACCTGCTATTCTAACATAAATACATAATTACAATTTTTGATAATCGCTAATTACTCTTTTTTTCTGATTTTTGTTGTAGGTTATCAGAAAAGAACAATCCATGATTCGTCAAGTCCATGCAATAGAAGTTTTATGTAAGTATTTCTAATGAAAAAATTATTTATTTACTGTGAAAAATAGTGAATCCAATTACATTATATAACATGACACAAAGAGTCCAGTGTGGTGTTAAATACCTCATACAAGATGCACTGAAAATATTGCATACAAACACGCAAAATGTTCCACCAACTCACTAAATGTATTTGTTCCACCTCTTATTATTAATTTTTTTTTTTTTTTTTAAAGAAAGACAAACATTCCCGGGTTACGAATAACCTGACAATATTTGAAAATCTCCTACTACCACCACAGTAAGCGGAAAATGTTGCTTGTGTTGTGATGGAGGACTTAGCCAGCCGAGGAATTGAACACACTACGCCTGGGTGGAATCCAAACATTATGTCAACTCGGCCACCAACCGAGTATTACTACAAACGAGGTGGTTAGGGCATGGGATATTTTTGTACCAGAGCTGTGAGGTGGTTAGTGTGTTGTCACTACATCACTTCATTTCGTGTATGGGACGTTTTTTTATTAGAGCTGTGTGGTATGAGGTGAGGCAAGGTGTTTGTGTATTGGTACAACATTACTACTTTAAGGGCTCCCAACCGCCTGGAGCCAATTGAGGGACTACTAATACAACAGTAATACGTGCAGTCGTATTGCGCTTAACATTTTTTTCTCTGCAATCCTCTAGACACCCTCCCCCATATACGAAAATATTGTGACACCTCACCTCATTTGAGGTGGGACACCTTAACACCTCATTTCAGAAATTGAGTAAAAAAATACAGCATTGTAGAAAATCCAAAACTAAATAATTCACAGATCCTTTTAAATTTTTTTAAATGCTAAACCGTACTTAAGTACTAACTGCTCCTAACCGTCTAGAGACGGTGGGACTATGGCACGTTGTGAGGTTAAAGGTAGTGGGGAGGGGAAGGAGATGGGGAGGAGGAAGGTAGGGGGTATCTGGCTATTCAGATCTGGTCATCAAACACGGGCAAAGCCATTTCATTCATCGTTTCAATTCTGAATGGTGGTCTTACACCAGGACGATACTGAGGGTATCTTTGACCCTGGAACGTGCCGCAAGTATACTACATATTATTTTAAAAGACAAATAAAATACTTGCGCACGGCAGGTTTTGAATGTTTCCAGTCAATTGCCTTTAACAGTCTTTAAAATTAATTTCAGATCCCGCAGAAGTCGTGTCTATACCAGAGATAGGATTGGTTCAAGTTCGAATAGGAGAAATGATCGAGATGGGCTGCAAAACAACCGGAGTGCCTTACCCAATAGTTACTTGGCTGTATAATGTAAGTAGATATATTATTAGACCTGTGATTCACTCTTGAAAAACTCCGAGGATCTTTTCTGAGCCAAAAAATTGCCACGATGATACAGGGTGCAGCAAAACAGACAGTGCAGTTGCATCAAGTGAATCCTGGGAAACTGGGAAGAGTCTCAATATCTCGGGAGGATCATGTCGTTTTCAGTCGTTACCTTGGTTTGGTCAGGACAACACCGGGGCTTCGCCGTCCGCACGTTTCTTGAAAACGACCATTCTTTCGTCACCACCCAGTTGTCCTTCCGACTGCAATTTGTGACTTTTTCCTGTTGGCGTTACCTGAAGGAAAATGTTTTTAAACATCAACCTCCCACCTTGGAATAAATCAAGGATCGAATTCGGGAGGAAATCGAGGCTTAATAACCCTTCAAATATGCACTGTCTGTTTTGCCGCACCCTGTAATTGCCGTGATAATTGATGATTGCAATACTTGTGACCATTTTAAAAATAGATTACGTTTAGTGAGAAATCAGTAAGCCGATTTCGGCAACAACCTATTTACTTAGACAATTAATTGTGTTCATTACATTTGAATACAGATTATTATCAAATAGTACTCATTAAATAACACAAACTGAAAAAACTGTAGAAATGAACAAAGAGAATGGTAGATTAGCTTACAATATAGCAATGGCTAAATGCACAAAAACATTTTAGTTTTTATTTATTTAATATTTGTAATTTTTAAAATATTATATTATACATAATGTTAAACAAAAATAGCCTTTCCTCACCATAAAAATACGAGGCTCCTGTGTTTGTTGAGGGAATTCTAGCTCAGTTGAGCTAGAATTGTACAAAATCAATTGAGCTAGAATTGTACAATCAATTGTACAAAATCAATTGAGCTACTTACTGTAATTTATTAAGTATATAGGTTATTAAAATAGTTTTTTTTTGACAATTTTTCTTAAAATATTAGTAAAGCACTTGAAATATTAATAAAACACAAAACCTAAAAAAACATGCCAAACTTAATAATAGCATTATTATAACTTTTTCATGGTATCTAACGTTTTCTTCGAAATCAATTCTTCATAACTACTTATACTTCGACTCCATTTTCTTCGACCATGCAATTCCTCAAACATCTCAATTTTTTGAATTTTGTTAATATTTTTTCGGTGCAAAAATTGGCAAAGTTTTCAGAGTTTCCGTGTTTAAAGCACGGGGACATCACCAAATGTTTATGTTGAAGAATTGAGAGCAAAAAATAAAATCAAAAAACAAAACTATCGATTTTGTGAGATGACAGTAACTGTTGGTAGGTACTGAGAGATATTCCTAATACCCTACTAAGATCAATCTACTTGAATCTATGTGTAATCTTCATTGCCAATGATCTTGTTTCCAGGGACAACCAATGGAACTGTTGGTGAATCGACAGAAACTTAGGTTCAACGCTACCAGCACTCAGCTCAGCGGCACCTACGAATGCATGGCCATCAACGGAGTGGGAGATCCAGCCCGAGCCACCATACAACTGGTCGTGATGAGTAAGTATTGATTGGTCCAATGATTTATTGATTGAATGATTGATTGATTGAATGATTGATTGATTGATTGCAATAAATTACTGAATTGATTGGAATGGGACAGGGCTCCTGGAATGAGGCATTCCAAATTACTCATAAACGGACCACATCCTAGACCTAGACGAACCAGGTAATTGCTCAAGATGAACAGATACTCACTGAGTGAACTGGTAGGACTATAACGGGACACTGCCATCTCAGTAGACACACGCAGCTGTTGAGAGTGGAAAACACCAATAGATATGTATTCCAATTCACCTACGGTGCTAATATTCCACCCTGATGGAAACAAGGCTTAGATACCTGGGAAGACACATTGTAGAACTAGAAGATATAGCCACATGACAACCATGGTAAACTTCATCAAAGGGACCGGGTTACTGTTAAATGAATGTGGTTAAATAGGAGATAGCATAAGTGCTCAAGGGAACGATCGATATATATATATTGATTAATTGATTGGTTGATTGATTAATCTATTGATGGCGATACATTTTTGTATTGATTTGATTGGTAGATAGTTTAATGTACTGCTGAACTAACGAATCGTACTGTTTGAATGATTGATTGGTGTTTGAATATATCGGTGGTTTGATTGGTTTATTTATGATGACGATTACATTAGTGTGTTGTGGATTGATACATGAACGATGATAATGTGATGGATTCACTGTTAGCCGAATAGCCGATAGACAGTCTGTTGGTTATACGGAGTGACGGGCTGACGGAATGATGGAATTTATTGATATAAAGATGAATTGATGGCTGGCGATGACAATTACACTTACGATACAATAATTGGTTTATGGCATATTTCATATTACGCCCCGCACAGTGATGTTGATGAATGAAGGATTGACGGTTAAGATGGACTGCTGGACTTAACATACTGACAGAAATATGAAATGATAAACTGACAAATTGATTGATCGATTATTACCCATTCCAGACGCCCCAACCGTATTCTCCCCCTCCCCCTGGGTGCACACCGCTCTAGGATTGTCCTCCACACTCGAGTGCGTAGTGGAATCAGCGCCCGCTGCGCGCGTGCACTGGTTCCATGGCCACGCGCCTGTCGTGCCAGGCGGGCGTGCTGTGGCACACGTGCGTGGCGACCGCTACCAGCTGCACATCCGTAGCGTGCGTGATGTGGATCTGGGTGCGTATACCTGCAAGGCGGAAAATAGACTTGGAATGGCGGAGGCGTTTATCTTTTTAAGTGGTGAGTTTTCGATACACGCTGTCTTGGTTTTTTTAAAACACTTGTGAAATTGATTTTATTTTTGTGGAATTGATTATTTGTTGCACAGATTTCTGATTACTTTTGGCATTGATTCCATGTTGCACAAATTTTTTGATGGGTAGATTCCTTCTTGAATTAATTCCTTATTGCACAGATTCTTTGCACCATAGATTTCTTGTAGCATTGATTGTTTGTTGCATTGATTCCTTGTTATTCAATTTGTGGTGGGGTTCGGGAAGGGAGGTGCTTGAATTTGTTTATCAGTTAGCTGCGTAGATTCCTTGTGGAATTGATTATTTGTTGCACAGATTTCTGAATACTTATGGCATTGATTCCATATTGCACAGATTTCTTGTTGCATAGATTCCTTGGCAATGATTATTTGTTTCATAGATTCCTTCTTGAATTATTTCCTTGTTGCACAGATTCCTTGCACCATAGATTTCTGGTAGCATTGATTGTTTGTTGCATTGATTCCTTGTTGAATTCCTCGTTGCTTTTCAAAGTTTCCTAGTTGCATAGTTTTATTATAACATTTTTTTTCTTTTTAGGGGTGGCCAATGTTGCTGTTTTTAAGACTGACACATCCAAGAACATTCCTACTACAACTACATTCACACTTATTTGGGTGGTCGACAGCTACTCTCCCATCATCGGTAAGATTCCATGAATTTAGTATAATTTTGATATTCACAGTAGAGGTTTTGCAATATGAACCCGGGACAGGGTTTATTGACTGATTGTGTAAGTTGTCAGAATCTAATCACTTACCTTTAACTACCATTTCAGAATACAACCTTTGGTTCCGTCCGTATAAACTAAGGCCACCACAAAAGGATGGAGTTGTCATGATCAAAGACAAGGATGATACTTGGACTAAAATGACGATACCAGGAGAAAATAATGAAGGTATGTAGTACATAATAATTGCGATAATTTAAATTTAAACAGTAAACATAAATTTGAACATTCATTAAACATCTACTGCGCATTATTTGTGTGCTTTTTAATGGACCAGTTGTTGTTCCCATGCTAGTTTTAGGTTCTAGAGAACTTCAAAGGTTCCACAAATTTTGACTACAAAAATAAATTTTTAACAATTTCCTTAGATTTTGTGACTTTTTCCTTTTCTCTAAAAAAGTTCCCTAGATCTAGGCAAGTTTCCCTAGGCATAACATCACTGTATGAGATACTCGCTGCTCGAATGTTCGGGTGTCCGCGTGTGTGTTGCCGAGCAAATCCGTATGTGGATTCTGCATTTAAGAATCTACAAAATCTAAAGCCCCTAGTACATGTTGGCCCAACACATTAGGCCAATGTTGGCGGGTTGGCGCCTAGATCCTTTGATGTGTGCACGAAAACCGACAATAATCCGGTTGGCCGGCCAACGCGTGCAACGGCCAACATACTAGGGGCTTCAAATTCAGTGAGATCAGAAGACCATAAAAAAACAGTGTATTCGAAATTAATATTTATTTGTGTCTCCGCCTTGAATCAATTCATTCGATTAATATAATATTATTTTCAACAATATCATTTACAACTTTATTTTATCAGGGCCAGTCCACACTGCGTTCTATGTTCTGAGAGGTTTGACTCCAGCTACTGCGTACGAAGCACAGGTTATTTCAAGGAACAGGTACAACTTAAAAAATATACATATATTTATGTACATATTATCCAATATCATTTTACAGATATAAAGCCATTTAAGTAACTAAATAAAATAGTAGTATTATTATTTACTCACTGACCATCACCCTGTTTACCTACAAGTTCTCTTCTGTCATTCTGCCCATGACGTGACCAGATTCAAATAGATATTTGATTTACATGATAGTGTCGTCCTCAACTTCCTCTATCCATTATTCTTCTTACATTCCTTTCAATGTTTGTCTATGTGTCTTAAAACCATCTAATCGTCTCTTTTATTTTATTTTTACGTTTCAGATATGGATGGAGCAAACCTTCTTCAATATTTCACTTTTTTACACGGGATGGTAGTGAGTACTTTTAAATTATCTGTTATTACACAGGAGGCCCTTGGGCCATCTTTGGGAATGCCGTGTGAAGGGTTTTTTTAGGAAAGTTCCGGGAAGGATAAAGGTATGAGATTTGGGCAGGAATCTAGGGTCGGAGTGCACAGGAGTGACGGTACCCAAACCAGCCTCCCAAATTGAAACATTGTCTCCATATATGTAGAATAAAAATAAAAACATTTCTGAATATTCCACTGCCCAACATAAATACTTAACCAGAGCAATAAGCCAAAATATACTAGTCACTCGCAGTTTGAATACATCTTTTGGACAGAGAAATATTAAACTCCATGCTACAAAATTATACAATGCTCTACCAAATCAAAAAAACAAAAAAAAACGGAAATGAATATATTTAAAACAAAAGTAAAAACATGGCTGAGAGAACAAAGCGAAATTCAACTTACAAACATTATGAAGACGATGTAAAGACAACTTGAAACTAAATACACAAGTTTAAAATTACAGGCCGCTTCAGAACAGGAAACCCTAGTGAGGAGAAAAAAAAATTGAATTTATAATTATATTATACTTTATACCTCCATCATGTACACACTTTGCAATTGAAACTAATAAAAAAAAGATTATAATATATTTGTATTTCTCAGTTGCAGACAGCAAGACAAATGAGAAATCAATGTTTTCGCCAGCCATGGAGGAAGGATTTTTGGAAAACGCAATTTTGAAAACCAGCGTTTCGGATTTCTACGCGACTGCAGAATCTGACAAAATATACTCTACGCCTGCTGAGGACTTATACCTAATGAATGCCGCTTACGTTTCTGTAGGATCTTATACTAATTATTGTATTGCGTTGTTTTTAATATGTGTGAGATTTTTGTGAGGTTAAGTTATTGAAATTGTGGTCACTTTAATTTTAAGTGATTTTCAAACTAAAATTAAAAGAGTACAATTAAATAGGGTGCAACGTTAAAGTATATATTCTTGAAAATACGGTATCATATACTATATTTCGACAGTTAAATTGATATTTTACACATCCAGAGCTCGTGATGGAGATTTTGCTAGCTGAAAGCAGTTACATTGACCTAGAAACTCCAGACAAAACATGTAAAAATTTCATGAAGCCAGAATACACCGAGCTTTTGTGAGGACGTTTGCTACAAATCAAATAATGTACGTTTTAATGATTTTAGAAACTATCAATTCGTGGTGGAATTCCATTGTAATACTATAATTATTAAACATTTTAAATTGCCGTGTTTGGTGACCAGAACTAAATATCCAGGTACTTCCTCATATTCAGCTTCACAACATACCCCGATTGCAGATGCCATAGTTTCGGTGAATGCGAGTAGTTGGGACTTTGGTGTTATAAAAATGAAAGTCTTGCACCCTGTATAATACTGAATCGTAAAGTCATATAGCTTCAAAGGTAGGCAGAGAAGATAGTATGTTACAAAACCATCATGGCACCAACAATTTAATTCATCGTACATTTCATGAATATTAATAAACAAAATCCTATAAAGGTATTTATTTATTTTATTATAAAATATTGTGACAGTTGTACAAAATATTATAAATAAATCATCTCATTACAAAGGGAAAATTTGTTTTTTTTTTCATCAACATGTTTGTGAAGAGTTAGGGGATCTATAACTCAACCCAATTGGGCGAAGTTGTGAGGAGGGTTAAGGTGAGGGAAAGGATTTTCACAACAGATCTTGAAATGGCTGTGATAGCATGAGGGTGGAATTATGTATTTTAAGACACCAGCCTAGAGGTGGCCACCAAATTCTTTAATTAACTTATTAACCATCACAGAGGTAGGTAGAGAGGACGGACCGCCAAACAACTCGGTCTTGCCACACACTCCTTGCCTCATTCCTATTCATACATACTCTTCTATTATTCTGACTCTTGACATGGCCCGACTCAAGTATCTGATTAACTTGATCGTGCAATGTCTTCCTCGGGTGTCCCCGACTTCTGCTACCATTCGCATTTGCGTCATATATTCTTCTTACACTCCTTTCTTCGCTTACTAGCTCTACATGCCCAAACCATCTAAGCGTCCCTTTCTTGATCTTACTCATTACGCTTACATCAGCCTTGCACTCTTTGCGGATTTCCACATTTCTCACACAATCATACATGTGTGGTTATCTTAGTGTACAAAAATAAAAAAATCTCGTTTTACTCGGTTGGAGCGTTTATTTAAGAATGAACAATCGCAATCACAATAATAACGCGTTTACTCTGCAATGTAAAAACTAGTAGCACTATATTATTTAGTGTGGAATGCAGGCGATATCTAGGTCAAGGTTTCTAGCGCGATAGTTGTTGACTGAAGACTCGCTGCATCGGGCCTATTTAAATAGCTAGGCCGGCGGTTGTAGTAGCTGTGAGGAATCGCTGGTAAACTACGGGCACTAGCTGGAACTAGATCCTTCTAGAAGTTTCCGCAGCGTTGAATTATGCCTAGAGTCTTTGTCTAGACCCTTCTGGCGAGTGCGCGTAATTCACTTCGCCAAACCAGCAACATTATTGTTGTGGGTAGTTTGCTCCGGACATCGCAAGTAGGTACTCGTACGCGGCGGCGGCCAGTAGTAACACTACGTAAGACAAAGTGTTTTGCGAAACAAAAAACGCCTCGAAGTTTCCAAGTCCGTGCATTTTAATATGGGTGTTTTTTCTGGAACATACTAGTAGTGTCGATCGCTACACATGGTTTTACCACACATACGCCTCAATTACACGTCAATTTCATAGTTAAAATAATTTTCAAAGTTTGCATTTTTCAAAGCCCGCCAAACGATTGAAATCTGACAGGGTACGTGTGATGTCATACGTACCTCAGTTTTGTCGGTTAACAGTAAGGTCACCCACTGGGTCGGAATAAAACAAAAAAAACCCAATGTAAATATTTAGCAAAATTTCCAAAAATATTATTAATTCTTTTGAAATAATGTGTGTGCGAGTATACGCAGCGCGGCTTGGCATAAAATTGTATTAAAATTCTATCGCGGCCGACTGACCCGTGAGGTAGTGGTTTAAGTGCTGTCTGAACCCGCCGACCAATCACGATGAGTGTCTCATGGTTTTCAAATGACGATTTATTAATTCTACATGTAATTATCTATCTATCTATCTACAAATATAAATAAAAATTTAAATGTTAGTTTGTTCAAAATCTTAAATCTCCGAAAGTTCTTCACCGATTGCTTTGAAATTTTGACACAACGTATATAGGTGTCATCTGTAACAAGTAAAAACATAATTTTTTTTAAAACAGCGACATCTGTTAGACGTAAAAGCAACATGCACTATTATTTCTCTATCTGCACAGACAGACTGAGCTACAGCAACGCGTGGTGGGGTACAGCTAGTATAAAATAAAACTTACATATTCCGAATCAGTGTTTGTTGATCAATACGAATATATGTTATTAAAGTCATAATATTTCCTTATTAAATAATATGTAAGACTTATTCAAAGCGTCATCCACTGAAATGCTAGTAGAACAAACACAGCATTCTCACCTGACCTGTGTAATCTAAATATTCGAAATCATCTGTGTGATTGATAGAGGAATCTATCATCAAGTGGGAGTCAAGATACTATTTTAGATATTTTCGGACAGAGATGATTACAAGAGAGGGCGCACTCATGGCATGGTGTTCTTTAATTTGATTGAGAAAATAAAAGAAAAATTTGTATTTTTATTATTAATTTTTTATTGGTATAAGTGTTATTATAAAAAATAATACATCGTTTTATTTGGTTAATAATATACAAAAAAAAAAAAAAACATAACTATGTTTATTAAAATTCAACAAAAAAATATTACATACAAGTAAGTACATGTAGTATAAATAGTCAAGGAAACAATTATTTAATGAATAAATTATTAAAAAATAACTTTTTAATATTACTACAGACAACTCTATTTCAATTCATACAATTTTTCGATTATCAAATTGATTCAGTTGACGTGGTGAATAAGACTAAAATGAATCGCTTGCTCGAGTACTTAAAAAATCATCGATTCATCTGACCTAGCGAATCAAACTGAATTTATTCAACTGACATGGCGATCGAGACTAAATTGATTCATTTAACCATGCTAATTTAATCATGCTAATTTAATCATGCTTATTTAATTTTGCAGTGGGCCGGGAATCGAACTCAAAACTGCTTGACATAAAACCATAGATAAGGGAAACAAAGAGAAGTTGGCACGGCAAAACTTTACAGTCTATCAAAGCAATGTAGAAACCAAAATTTAAAAGCGCTTAATACAAGCAGTGGTAATGGGTGAACGATGTTGGCGACACGTCGTGCACCAACTAATAATGGTTTATAATCTCCTTTATTTCTATTACACATGATTAAAGCAATTACATAGACCATATTGCTTTAATAGTTAACTCAACTTCTAACATGCCGTCTAAAAATAACATTAATTTATCGTTAATACAATTTAATGTTAAAATTGTTAGATTAAATTTAACTATATTTTCAATGGCTAAAAATTACAAAGGTGAAACAAACATACATAATTTTTATTTAAATGCATTATTTGCTGTATGTTTACAGATTTTTCGGTAATCAGCGATAGTTTCATTTTTCACATGAAGATATTTTTTTATAACTGCATGGTTTTAAATAATTGGTTAAACAGCTTTTTAGTAATATTTTGCAATATGACTGTGGATAACACAATGTTGACTGTTTTAAAAAATGTATCAAATAACTACGATTATTCTTTTTCTATTTTATAACATGTATTTTTATACTATGTTATTACACATACGTAATATTATGCTATTTAGAAATTAGTATGACATAATTTAAATAAAATAATTCAGTATTTTTTGAGATTTGATAAAGTTGAGTTAATTTAAATGAACAAGACTCCAAAAAATAACTTTAATATTTATAGATATTATAGAGAAAGAATATAAAATTTTCTAATATACCGAATATTCAAATATAATTTTATAAGCTCATTTTATTAATCTTAGAACAGACTTGTTTATCATAAAATGATAAAAAAATAAATAAATGTCTAATAAATTTTAAGACATTTTACACAAACATGCTAGTAGTACCTGTAAACTTTTCTCACTTATAATATAATAATAAAATATGTAAAATTAAATAGAATTTTCTAATGAGCTAGCTTAGTTTATTATCTCCTTCTATTTAAATACTAAAAAATCTATCATGACATAAAATGTATATTTGGCATTTTTTGACTTATCGTAACTTATGCTTTATTTAATCACACTACCTTTTGACATTGATTATTATTATTATTATTATTGTAACATAATATTAACCCTTCAGGCCTCTGGCATATCGACCATTATATTTCTTAAAGATGCTTTCAGAAAGTCGGAAAATTGTTTGTATTTCCCCTTCCCAATAAAATCCAAATAAATTAGATATTTATGAACGTATCCGAAAACTAAAAACTGTTTTTGAAAGGTGGTGAAGCATGCTTTTAAAATTTGCCATTAGAAATAAGCATATAATTTTTTAAATATTAAAATTTTGAAATCAAACACAAAAAAGTTTAAAAAAATGGCCCACCTTACGTTTTATCGTCACTGAAGCAAAATTACTGATAAAAAATATTTTATTAAAACAATATATTATAAAAATTATTGCCACCTAACTTAATAAAAAAATTTACAAAGTTTCAAAATTATTTCTCAAATTGCAGTCGAAACTTTTGCTTTCGTAGAGATGTAAATTTTAATTATTCTGTGGTTAACTTCTATATTTGGATATAAAGCTGAGTATTTTCTCTTTCTTATTTTAAACTATAACGGTAACGGAAACATAACGCTTTCTACGACACCACAATATGAGCTGTTCCGAAAAACGAACGAATTTACTTTATGGTAATAGCTGTTTGTTCCCAAAACCGAACAAATTAGCCCGAGGAGTTAATATATATCAATAACATAATATCTACCTATTATTACATTTTTAATATAATATGTATATACACGCTAAACAGGGTGATTTTCTCCATAAGAACTGATGGAAACTCACATGGTTTTTGAAATGATTTTATCTTCATTTAATGGTCTCAATTTTGATTTCGTTAAATATGTCAGTTTCCTATTAGTAATAATACAAATTATTTAGTTTAGTTTTATATTAGTGCTTAGATGCTTTTTAAAATATACCTTAGCACAAACTAATCATTGAAAAAAATTACGAAGTAAATGTTAATGGTGAGCCTGAATGAATGAAAAGAATTAAATCAGTTTGAAGAAGCTAATGAATCAATTCCGAATATGATGCGGAATAAATTTGTTGCGGTAATTAGTTTTATAGAAATTAACGCTCTTTCCTTTGAATGAAATATTTATAAAATAAACGATTTACTAAAGTTGTTGTGTAATTGTGATTCGTTTCACTTAATCTGCTGAAACAGGATGAATCGATTCATATCTGAAGAACCGGGTTAAATTGATTAAGGTACTTGGATGAAACTGAATTGATTCACACTCATCCAGTCAAACTGACAGAATTGATTCACCAAACCTCAGAATCAGATTGAATTAGTGCAAATCAAATGTAATGGATTGAAAAAAATTTAATTAATCTGTTGAATTAAATTGAATTGATTCACTTGAGCCATTGAATTCACTTAACGTGTTTTTTTTTTTCATTGATTATTTTGTGCTACTTAAATAAAATTTTACATAATATTAACTTTGGCTTTATATGGGATCATCTTTTCTTACGAATTCCATTTTCTGTTGCTCTTTGATCTTCTTCATTTGTGCGTATATTGATGCCTGCTTATAGTTAATAGGTCCGTAGTCTTTCAAATCAGCATCAGCGTAAATCAGTTGGTCGTTTATATCAGGTTTGTAGGGCTATTGATAAAAAACAAATTTATTAGTATTTTTCAAAATAAACATAGCAATCAGACAACTGTACATGTTTTAGTAAAAATGCATCACACTTGTGCAACAATCCAATATCAATAAATTACTCAGTTTGATTTTAGATTCAAGTTTATTTCCCCCCTAACCACCCCAATACCCATTTTGAATGAAATCAGTTAAAAACTTCAAAAAAATCAAGATGGCCGCCGACGTTATAAATTTTGACCTTAGATTTGAGATTAGTTTCCTCCTAACCTTGTTCATACTGGGTTTGAACGAAATCGGTGAAGAACTCTAGAAATTCAAGATGGTCGCCGAATCTCCGTTATCGATTTTTATCTAAATCAGTTCAGAACTTTATAAATTCCAGATGGTCGCTGAAATGATGCATTTTGAATTTAAATTCGAATTTCACTTTGGAAAAATTGTACTTCCCTTTAAAACATCAAATTTTTGATGCCATCAAATAGTACCAACTAACCTTAAACGTAAGAATTTGCATATGAAGTCTAGGGTAATAATACTATAAGATAGTAAGTTTTCATTCAAATTAAAGAAAAGGTCTTGTTTTATTAGGGCAATTCCAAGACATAAAGAAAAGCGTACAGCAAAAAAATATTAATAACATACCTGCCATGCTCAAATGTCTACATCATCAAACTTAAGTGTTGCGTACGGTGTTCTTTGTCTATTAGTATCAACGCTTTTATTAGTTAGTCTGTTAGACGCGTCCTTTGAGAAAAGCTGTCGATTTGAATTCACTTTGTCATTGTATTTTTTATTGTGATCTTCTAAATCCAAATCTGCATAAACCAAACGCTTTTGAGCTACTGATGGTTTCAAATTTGATTCATCAGATTTCGGTACGTATTTATGCTTGTTTAACGAAGCTAATGTATATGTTGGAGTGGATTGTTTCGAATTCTTTGATTGAATCATAGAATTGTTTCTCGCTGGTGTTTCTCTAGTTAAGAGATCATGAAGTTTGTTCATCGTATCTCTATGTGCGGGATCTATTTCGCTCTCTAAACGATATTCGCTAGCTCTCAATTCTCGAAACGAGTCTTTCCTCGTGCTTTGCTGTTGTTCTCTGCTGTTTTCCACGTTGTGGTTGAATCTATTGCTTAAATTCTCTAAGCTTTCTCTTGAGTTGATATTTTTGTTTGGTTTGTAAATCAAAGGTCCCAATGAGTCTTCGTTTATGGTTTTCGGGTCACTTTCTTTGACCGAGTGAATGGGTTGGAAGTAGCAAAAGCTGTGATGTTTTTGCAACGGTATGGTCATGGGTCTTGCTGTACTGGGATGGGTTTGGTTAAGATTTTGGTTGAGTTCATGCCTGGATCCTAGCGGGTTAGTGTTCTGAAAATATTTACATGGGTTTATATTACAATGCCACTCTTTTCTATCAATATTTCATATTTAATTATCTAGTTCAGTCATTCATATTAACCTCTTAAACGCCAGCATGTCCGGATACGTTTGAGAATCATTTCTCTAAATATAACTAGCTATTCTGGGGAAACTACATATGGTAGATTGTACACTATTTTAATAAGTATATAAACACATTATCTGGTAAAACGGTTACAATTTACAAAAACAGCATATTGCAAAAAACAAGTAAGTTATGACGAAAACAGAATCAAATGGAGCACGGCAAAAATTTTGTGGCAGCACACCAAAAGGTAATTATGAGAATTTGAATACCTCATTCCTATTTAGGGTTCTTATCACCCCTTCCTATTAAAAAAATAATATTACTCGGTAGAAACTATACTGCTCGTTCGTGTTAGTACATGTGGGCTTTTCAGACATGACAATCTAAAAAGTGGAATTCTAAATCACTCTTGTTGAATTTGTATCATCATTTTGTAAATATTTGTAAGATTTTTAGTCACTTGTACAACGTATGGGAATCTAAATCATCACTTGTTAGAAATTATACCACTTTTTCTTACATCATAATACAGCTTTTTCAAAGTTTTAGCATGAAACCTATTACTAAATGACAGTTTTCTTTACAAACTACCAAAAGGTGGTGCAAAATTATGAAGTGCAAAGGTAAAAAAAATATCACAGCCTAATTTCTTGACTAAAACTATCTTTTATCAATACTTTCGACCAAACAACGGTAATTTTAACTTAAGAATCAAACAAATACCTGTCTAAAGTTCAATTCTCTAATTTTCGCTTTCACCAAAGATCCATCGCTTTCATTTGTGGCTTCCTTGAATTGTTGCCTATATTTTGATGCCCCCTTTGAACTCAAGTTACTCTGGCTTCTTCTAATAGAAGAATTATTACTGTGCGTTGGATTTTTTGGGATAGGTTTTGCTAGTAAGTTAGGAATTTGTAATGGTTTATCCGGTTTTAAAACATGCTGTTTTGGTACAACTTTACCAATGTTTTTAACATTTTCAGATTCGAATTTATATGAAGAATTAGAAGTCCCATCCAAAAATTTTTGAGTGTTGCTGTTGATTTTTGATTCTGTTTTTTTGTCAATGGTCTCAAATAGTTTTTGAGGGTCTGATCCAAATTTTAACTCCATTTTTTTGACTGGTGTTTTCTCCAATGGTTTTATCGACGTTTTTAAACCGAGCTGGATGTTACTTTGTTGTTTTAAATTCTGTAATGTTGGACCAAACTTAAAAGGAACATGGTCATCTTTTTTAGTAGCAATTGGAGGTTTGATTTTGGGTGTTGTATCGACGATGCTAGGAGAAACTTTAGGCAAGTGCTGTATCTTTTGCAATTCATATTGAAAAACTTTTTTGATTTGTTTGCTGTCTTCTTTTAATTGATTTGTATCATTAAATGAATGATTTCTGTACATTTTGCTACTTTTTAATTTGCCTTCTTTCATTGATTCTGTCTTTTTTACTTCGGCGCTTGGTTTTTCGTCTAAAATGCCACTTTTTGTTGTCCGTTTTGGAAAAGTTAAAGAAATAAATTGTTGTGTATTTACAACTGGTTTCTCTGATTCTTTATTCAACAGTTTTAATTCATTCTTTGGTTTTCGTGGCAAAGTTTTAGGGGTTTCACCAATGGGAATAAAATCTGATTTAAAAACACCGTCCGTGCTGTCAAAACCATGTTTGACAGAACTATTCGTTCTTTTAACCGGTATTCCCAAGGTCTGCGCATTCAATAAACCTATCTGTGATGATAGATTAGCGTATACATGTTCTCTCGGAGATTTCTTTGTCATATGTTCAACTTTTGCAGGAGATTTACCAGTTCTTGGTGCCGGTGTAGGAGTTTTATCGCTTTTATTTGATCGATTCTTTTTATTAGAATCAAAAGGACTATTCTCATAGATTTGTATCGAATCCGTTAGATTTTGAAATGAGGCATTCATGCCATCAAGGATTAAACTATTGCTTGGTAAACCAATCTCAGGCGAAGAGACAGACGTGTAATAGAGATTGGGAAAGTTGGCATAAATAACATCATCATTTCTACTAACCATGTCTTTAAAGATTCTATCGTTTTTGCTAACTAACACATAATCAATCTTAGTCAAATCATCGGGATAAAAACGTTCGAGTTTTCGCTTTCGCACCATTTTCATCGAGCTAAACTGAGGTTCGTTTCTTTGGTCCTTTTTCACGTTTAGCGAATTGAACTTTTGATCAGTTTCATCACAAGATGAACTGTTGTTTGTTTCTCCTATTTGGTTCAATCGACTATTATACATTGTTGAGTTTGCGCATTGCGGTATGAATTGTAACGAAGACTTAACTTCAGCATTTGAACTGAAGTATGCATTATCATTTGCGTTGAGTTGCGTGAGGGTTTGCGTTGAAACAGATGGAACTAGCGTGTTGGCAGATGAAGTGTTTGATTTTGTGAGGTTAGAAAACATGACATGAGGATTGTGGGAAAACGGAGGACAGGATATTATTCTCGGAGTGAAAGAAGGATTGCATTCCAGTTGCTTCTCTAAATTGGCTTCTGGGGTTTTGGCAGATTGCTGGAGAACTATTGCTCGAACAACTCGAGGCTGAATTACTTGCACAGGCTATTCATTTGACAAATTTCAATATGTTGTCAGTTTCCAGTATTTTGTCAATTTACAATATATTTTGTTAGTTTCCAGTTTTTTTGATTATCAATGTGTTATCATTTTCCATATGATGTTGTACATCAATAATATTAAAAGTTTCCAATAAATAAACATGTTGTTAATTTACAATTTATATTGTTAGTTCCCATTATGTTGATGATTGTCAATATGTTGACATTTCACAATAAATATTATGTTGTTAGTTGCCGATATGTTGTCGATTGTAAATTTCCAAAATATTTATAAGTTACCAATATATTGGCATTCCATTATTCCATTCAATGTGTTTTCGTTTTAATTTGACAATGATTGTTTATATATTTTGTATTTGCCGTCATGTTATTACAACATATTTCATTGAATATTGCCATTTTATGTTGTCAGAATCCAATATGTTGTTAGTAGTTCCCAAATTGTTGACATATTTCGTTTTAATTTTACAGTAGTCGAATTATTTTGTTATTTAAACATATAACAATGATTGTTGTTATTTCATGTTGACGGTACCCAATTATTTATGTAGACAGATGTTGTTATGTGGTTTTGTTGGTTATTTTAATGCAAATCACACACAAACAAAAACAGCAGCAATGACATGCAGAGCGTGAAATAAAAATAAAACAAATTAATTAGTAAAAAGACAAATAATTATTTTTAAAAAAGCAGTCACACAAATGCACAAAAAATCGGTTAAAAACTTAATATAAATTTTTGTGGATTTAAATTTTTTTACCAAAATACTAAACGTCAAATTAAAAACATTGTTCTTAAAATATAGTTTCCATTTCTTTGGAATTTTAAGCTGTGAATGATGCTCTACTAGCATCTGATATTGATTTAATTTGAAACTTATGAAACACGGTAAGAGTGTTCAAATTCCATCACATTTGATGACAATACAATCGACGATCGGTCATTTAGAATTTTTGATCTGTTTGATGATCCGGTCTCTGTTAAACGCACTTGATTCTCGTTTCAGCTGTTGATAAAAATGTAAGAAACCGATAAACATAACAATATGACCGTTATGCTTGACAGCTATGATTACAATTTGATCAAAAGCTGAAACAGCCTGGTATGATTATCACAATTTGATCAAATCATTCAAATATCAAAAATTCAAAATGGCTGATTTGGCGGATATTAAATAATGTGATGGAGTTTGAATCATCCTAACCTATAAATAGTCCAGGTTTTTAAGGGTTTCTAATAATTTTTCATTCAAAATAAAATGTTTCAAGAAAAAAAAATTTAAGCAGAAAAATAATGAAGAATCTGAATCCAGGGGTCACAAACCTTATTGGGAGCCTGCTGCAGGCCGTGGAAGGGGAGGTTCTCGTACACGCCTGGGTTGTCAATCCCTGCAGGTTCACTGTCCGCAGCACCATTCGCAGGGGCTACCAAGTTAAACACAAATTCATAATTAATAAATATTTATTTAAAAGAATCAACTTAACACAAGTTAGAACCATAAGGTACTAAGTCAGTGGCGACATTGGTTTCCATTCAAATCAATATGTAAGGCATTTCTAGTGTTCTTTATTCTATGGAGATTGGGGATACCAATGTAAAATAAATCCTTAGAATTTGTTTATTTATTAAATTTAATATTATTTTCAGAATATTCAAAATTAATTCAGTGTAACGAATATATTTTTATTTTTTGGAACAACTTAATGGGTAAAACCTCAAATTGTAATATTTAATTCTTTAAGACAATATTAGCGATTCCTAAACGAATATTTGAAACAGAAAAATCAGAAAAGATACGGTCACATCTAGGACTCAATCCCAGGACCCTTGCCTTGCCGGGACACCGCTCTACCAACTGAGCTAATGGGACCCTATCTCCTTCGGTCATATTTAACTGTATCATACTTCAAATAACAACTACCGACATTGCGAGTCATGTCATGTGACCGTATCTTATTATCGTATATCATTTAGGAATCGCTAATATTGTCTTCAATAATTGAATGTATTATTAACAATGAATTAAATTATTAATTAATTCTGTGACAAAAAATATATTATTAAAATCACTGAAGGGATAATCAAATAAAATTGTGTTTTTGTTGTGTCTGTTTGCCTGCAGTAAGCTCAGTTTTATCTTATTTAGAGACAAAACGATTGAACATTTTCAAATATTGAATTTATATAAAAAAATCACAAATCCGACTACAAAAACAGGCAGCAACTCATGCTAACACTGGAATAATCGGTATTTTTCGTAAGTTTTCTAAGTCCATGATGTCAAACCTAGACAAAAATGCTTCAAGCAACAGTTTTTCATAGATTTTACAAATTGTGTCGCTTTTCAGAATCATAAAAACTAAATGAAAAACTTTGCAGAAAATTAATTAAAATATGCTGACAGCCAAATAAAAAAAAAAACTTATTTTTCCTTTTACTGGATATCTTGTGTTCGCTTTACATTACAGTTGTTTTATTTACAAATGTTATTTTATGATTAGTTAACAAACCGTTAAATCTCTTACCATCTCCTGGTTTTTTTCTCTTTCTTGAATTCGAGCTGCTTCTAGATTGGTTCGAGTTATCTAATTGTCCCAAGTTATGGGCAGAACCAATTGTGTTACCAATATTGGGATTCTCATTGTTATTTTGGCAGTCAACTACTGTTTTAGGCAGTCTCCTAAATGTTACAACTAAAAAAACAATAAACACAATAACAACAACAAAAAACATGCAAAGCAATAACAAAACAGATTTTTTATATGATTAATTATTCATTGCTTAAATTGAGTTACATGCATTTTAAACTGAGCGACTGCTAAGTTGAAATTTAACTCAATTACCAAAATTCATATATTAATTGTTGAAGTTGGATCTAAAATCATAAAATATCGATTTCTTTAATGACCTAAGTATTTTACGACAATGAATTGTCATTGTGTCGAATTATTATGAAACCATACATTTAATATCATTTTGATTATTTTTATGTTAAAAAATAGTATAAAAGATGTAATACCTCCTTCCGAAGGTATAATGGGTGAGGAAGATTGAAAACAGGATCTCAATTTACTCTTGTGTCCTTTTTTATTCACTCTTCCATCTTTTAAAGAAAATCCAACCAAACTAAGCGCTCTCTTATTAGATTTGGTTCTTTTAACTTTACTAGAACTTGCCCCATCGCTATCGCTTATGCATTCATCCTCATCGCTTTTTAAATTCCGATCCGTCCTCAAAAAATCGATTTTGTTAAACAATTTGAAGCATCTAGATTTCTTTCTTGATGGTCTCTCAGATTTCATTAAATTTCTACATTTGTCTTTATCGAATTTGATGCTTTGGTTCATATCACGATTTTCGTTCAAGTCTTGGACGATTATATCGCAATCTCGTTCCAAAATACCGATCTTTGTCAAGTCTTTTTGCTGATTAACACTTCTTTTACCATCTTCTGCTACACAAATTTCTTCTAGATGTATATCCATGTCGCTGCTAGCAATTTTAGCGGCGTTCCTACCAAACTTCTTTGGACTCAGCGAATGATTTGAGTTCACGTGAACTAAAACGCCTGGTTTTAGTGGCCATTTATTTCCCGCTCTTCCGACATTACGGTTTTTTTCCGCCATCTTGGATTGGCTGTCAGATTTGACGTTAGAAACTTCATTATCATTAGTTGAAACATCATTATTATTATCGCTTTGAAACAATGTTTCATTTTCGTCTTTTTTAAACATACTAGACATGCTGGCATTTTGTTTGCTTTCATTGCATATGGTGACACTATCAGATATCAAGTTTAAACTTGCATTTGACAGTGCAATTTGTTTCGCTTGTAAACCAGCTTGATAACTAGCTTCTAGTTGACTCAAATCTGCTTGTAATCTTCCAGAGTTTGCTGCATTAGCTAAAGGATTCAAATTTGAACCAGTTTTGGTTTGGGGAACTATGAATTGTCCTTGCATTGGTACAAGTCTTGATTTTTCATTGTATACCGGAGTGGTTGGAAGGCAAATTCTGGGAGATATTCCGGGAATGCTCTGAGAGACGATAGCTTGGACAATTGACGATTCGTTTTGGGCGGCAAAAGCGGCACTTTGTAGGTTAGGTTTTGTTTGGTAATGCGGAAACATGCCAGAACACAAAAGCAGAAGCGATGCAAATGAACATGAAAGAAAACAAAGGATAAATGAATAAACAAATAATAAAGAAACCATTATTGAAAATGTTATGAAATTTGGATGAAAGAAAAACATGCTAATTGATAATATTAAATAGAAAAATGTATAAAGTGACCTTAGTATTAATACTTAAATAAATGTCTCTAATAACCAATCTAGATCTGTTATATTTGAACAGCATTAGTTTCAAGAATCATTTGAGCCGTTCTCGATAACCACTGATTCTCAAACGGTTTCAGCATTTAATCAACTAAAATTATTAGCCGTCAAGAATTGCAGTATTTATTGTGAGTAATTTTGTTTTTAACACACGTATCAGGTTTCCTTAAAAAGTTTCCAATTTTAATTAAAAAAAATTACATAATTTAAACTTTGCAGTTAAAATAATAATAATAAAAAAAAAATATTTCAAAAATGTACAAAGTTTGTGTAAATAAATAAAAATAGCAGTGGATTTTAAGTAATAGAACACGCAAGCAAATTAAATACAATTTTTGAATAAGGAATATTCTTACCTCTCCTCCAATGGAACTGGACTGTTGTCTGTTTGGGCGAATCGGATTGCGTGTTAGAATGACAGGGATAGCAGATAATGTTAAAGCATGCGCGTGAAAGGAATGCACAATAAAATCGTCAAATCCAGGTTAGATATGAAAAAAAAGATGATAATTATGTTTTAAAACGCTCATCATACATAAAAAAGCATAATAATAATAGTAACTTTTATTCCAGGATTATAACATTCTTAGCCATAGATGTTTGTTTTTAGGGCCATATTATTATTATAGCAAATATTTTTTTTTAAACTATGTTTCTTTGTGATATGAAGTGACATGATATCAATAAATCACAAAAACATCTGATATGCTCGTTACTGAACAACATCCTCAGGAATCTCACTTCTTCATACATCACAACATGAAATAATAAGTGAGGTTATGGTACATACACTTGGAGGCCTTCCTTTTCCTGCGGCAGACGCACAGAATGATGATGCAGAGAAGTAGAACCAGGAGTAGAAGGAGACCAATTCCAGCGGCTACCAACAAGGCAGTTCTGCTCCACCAACGCCACCAAGGGAGCATTCCTGGAAATAGATATTTTAAAAGTAACTGTGTCGGACAGCAGAGGCGTACTACCTAAAATGTTATAATAGAAATAATTAAGTAAATTTATGTTTATCTGTTCTCATATATTTCTAAGATGACTCTGACGATGATGAGTATATTTGAACTTAAGTATATTTGAACAAGCAGCAAAGCAGAAGCCCCAAAAAATTATTAGCGGTGTTCCCCAAGGGGACATTTGGGACCAATTATATTTTTTATTATTTGTGAATGTTGTTATTACACACAACTACTATTGAAGACAAGTAAATCATTCTCTAATGTGTTTTAATACCTTGACCAAGCAGCAAACAGGAGATAAAAGCACCAACGGAGTTATCAGCGGTGTTCCCCAAGGGTCACATTTGGGACCAATATATTTTTTATTATTTGTGAAAGACGTTTTTAGACACAACTACTATTATAGATCAGTAAATCATTCTCTAACGTGTTTTTATACATTGACCAAGCAGCAATCACATTTGGGACCAATTTTATTTTGTATTATTTTGAATGATGTTGTTAGATACAATTACTATTATAGACCAGTAAATAATGCTCTAATGTGTTTTTATACCTTAAACAGGCAGCAAACAGGAGGCAAAAGCACCAAAAGCGTTATAAGCCATCCTGAAGTCACATTTGGGACCAATTCTATTTTTATTATTTGTGATTGATGTTATTAGATAATTTTACTATTATAGATCAGTAAATAACAATCTAATTTATTTTCATACCTTGAACCAGCAGCATACAGGGGGCAGAAGCCCCGACGGAGTTGTTAGCGGTGCAAACAAAGGTGCGGGGCCCATCCACAACGCTGCTCAGGAGGTCAAGGCGTAGGGTACTCTGAGACCCCCGGTGGCTGACAGCCTCAGAATCTACCGTGTCGTTCTCATCCTTGAGTGACCAGTCAAATGTCACCTGAAAAAAAAGCATGATAACAATTTCTTCCACATAAATTAGTTACAATGTGCCTTCTACTGAAGAAAATTTTACATGTTTTGCATATATATTTTAATTTTAAAATTCGGTAAACTTTATAATTTAGGTACTCATTTTTTGTCACTTAACATAGTAAATTAATCAAACAAAAAATTGATCAATCCATTGATCCATCACATTTTTCTTTGGGACACATTCTTATTTCTGTTTTCACAGGTAAAAATTCCATTATCTTTGATAAATGGTGGGACAATAAAAAGACAATAATCCACTTACTTCAGTTGGATTAGCATTGGCTGTACAAATGAGAACCTTCTCGTCTTCAACCTCCACTTGTGTTATAACACATTCTGGTTTGTCTGTAAAAAATATATATAATTTGTTATTAAACATAACATTTAGTTCAGTAAGTCCCCTGGTAACTTTTTTAAAGATATTTTTATTTGTGGGTTAGGTATTAACACACCTAATTAGAAGGCCATTGAAATTCACAAAAATTATTATTAGTTCTTGGTTAAAATTATATTTTAGCACATAGATAACCTCCTATATATAAACAGGCTAGAACACAATCATAATACTCGTTTTAACTTTAATGAAGGACTTGCACCTAAGCATACCAATAAATATGGACAAAGAACGTTAAACTACAGGGTTTTCCAATAAGAGGTGTTATTTTGAATAGCACGCTATTTCAGTAGATGTTACTTTTGAAGCTGTTAATTTTTGATATTTGACAAGTAGAAACTACGCCATTAATAAAAATGGAACGATACACGTTTCAACAACGCATTGAAATTATTAAAATTCACTTGAGTGAATCAAATGCAAATCATCTTGAGTGATGAGACCCATTTCCACCTCGGTGGCTACGTCAACAAGCAAAAATTGTCGCATGTGGGGCTCGGAAAACCTAAGAGTTATTGTTGAAAAGCCTCTCTATCCTCAACGTGTGACTGTTTGGTGCGGTTTATGGTCTGGCGGAGTCATTGGACCTTACTTTTTCGAAAATGAGGCTGGAGCAACAGTTACGGTGAATGGATTGTGCTATCGAGAGATAATTAATGATTTTTTGATGGCCGAAATTGGATGGTATTGATCTGGACAACGTTTACTTTCAACAAAACGGCGCTACGTGCCACACAAGCAACGAAACCATTGATCTTTTACGATTGAATATCAAAATAACACCTCTTATTGGAAAACCCTGTGTATGATTCCCAGTTGTTTTAATATGTTACCTTTTGAAATTAAAAATTGTGCCCAAAACAAACAATTGGTGAACTTACTGAAGACTTGGCTTACTGAAAGAATTAATTTGTATTAGCTTACAATGATATATTATTCTAAAGACTTTTAAAATTGTAATTTATGTTTTTTCATAATTTTCTTTTGCTATATTTCTGTTCAGATTGTACTTTCTGTGGTCCAGAAGTGGGAACTTTAGATCACATATTTTTTGCCTGTCCGTCTCTTAACTATCTCTATTAAGCCTTTTCTATAATTTTCTCCCCTCAATTCAACGTCTCATCTGTTCTAAGTGTGAACATGATGGTAATCTTCCAAATAAAATTGAAATTTGACCATTTAAATAAAATTAATATATTTTATTTAAATCTTCCCTCTCTTTGATTTTTTGGTGATAAATTCTTAAGGCGAAGCTAAGTCACTATTTTGATTAATTTTTATAACGAATCGGTGTACATTATACATACCAAAAAATATGCTTTAGATAAATTGAAGGTTTTCCTATCGTTTCGCTTGAGTAGAATACAAATAAAAAAATAAATTACTCGATAAAAAATATAAATGTAAACTACTAAAAATATTTTTTCAATAGAAATGCATGAACGCGTAAAGTAAAAACCTAAAAAAAATACAGTATTATAGCTAAGATTATCTGTGACAGTTTAACTTGATTAACTTTTTTGCTTCCTTATAAAATTAGTTACAAAATAAATAATAACAAGTTTTGTGCTTGAAATCGAACATTTCTAGACTCCGTTTGTCAAGTGATTATAATGCCTATTACCTACAATATAAGGCATACCAAGAATATACAAATTTTTGGCTTGTAGCTTCCTCCTAATGAGTCTTTTGTTGTCGTGCTTTGGACATAGCCCTCTTTCAATTTTTACAAAATTTGTCGATTCTAGACACTCACCCATCTGAAGCCTGCAACCTCCTCAAATCGTCAGCCCATATCATCTGTGGGCGACCTGCGCTTCTCTTTCCCAACTTATGATAAGAACGAAAATTATATCATAAAATTTACACTTACACATTACATTCAAATATGTCGTAATTTGAACCGTCCCATGTTTATTGGTTGCCTCGCACACCAGATCACCGCTCTCAGTCCTCTGAACTCCTCGTTTGAGGACCAGGGCATATCCTTTGCTTAGCACTTCCCTCGCTGGTTCAAACTGCTCAGGAGTCTCCGAGTTCTTCTTAGAGTCATCTGTCATGCGATTGGAAGCGTTGTAGCGGAGCCAGACGTAGGTTGGTTCGGGTTTACCTCTGAAAGCATTAAATTTTTTTTTTTAAAGCATACAGAATATGATAGATTCTTTGTGTGCCACTTATCAAAGATGAAAATTTTTTCCAATTTATTCCCTTTTCAATACAAGTTATGCTTATTAAAAAGATATATAGGTACCTACTGTAAACCTAGGATATATTTACTAGGGTTGTACATACATTTTTATTTTTATTTTTTATTGAGCGGAGATAGTTTACATATAGTACCCGTGAGCACTTAGGCCATAGGCCCATTGTGCTATATCCTATTTTACCTCATTCCTTTAACAGTCACCCGGTCCCTTTTATAAAGTTCACCAGGGTTGTTATTGGATATGTGGCTATGTCTTCTGGTTCCACAATGTGTATTCCCAGGTCTCATTTCTCCTCTCCAATTCCCCTTGAATCCCTGAAGGCCCCACAGGGGAAGAGAGCCTTATCTCTCCTCTCCACTTCTCCTTGGTTCCCCGAAGGCCTCGCAACGGAGGAGTCTACTCTTCCTTGGTTCCCTGAAGGCCCCATGGCGGAAGATTCCACTCCCTCTCGGTTCCCTGAAGGCCCCACGAAGGAAGAGGGTCTTGTCGCTTCTCTCCACTTCTCCTTGGTTCCCTGAAGGTCCCATAGGGAAGAGGCCTTCAAAGTTTTTCACAAACCCCTTTTTTCTTTCCAAACAATTATCGTTTCCTGTAACCTCTTTTCTTTCCTGCTGACCGAGGTCACCCCCTACTACTTGAGACTCACTGATAAAATACAGTAAAAGTTTTAAACATACTTGGCAGCGCAGAGCACTTTCTCAGGAACGTGATCTTCATTGACCGAAACCACCTTATTGGATACTGTCATATTTTCGGGTGGAACTGCAAATTAAAAATACATGCTCGTGAAAAAAGTTATATTATACCTTAAAATTTTTATTTAAACCATTTTCTTTCTTCCATGTAACAAGCAAATGAGTGGTGCTTTTTACATTGAAAACTTTTTATATGGTTTCATCAAAATCTTGTGTTTTTTATTTGACAATTTGATTGCTTACAAATACTTTAGATGCTGTAATCAATGGTTCCATGATATTTAATCAACATGACAACTAAACACACCTTTGAAAAGTGATGTAGTCATTAAAAGTGATGAAACAAAAACTAGGTTAAATAGGTTACATAGGTAACTATTTAACCAGTTTCAGTTTTCATGACTTTATATCAAGTGAACTGTCATTTTGGTTACCCGGTCACCGTAAGTAATTACTGTGAGTAGAACACATCTCAGCCTTTGAAACAATCAAGCATTTTTCTTTTAATAAGCTCAGAAAAAATAAAGTATCAGGCCAATAAAGATTGTTTTAAATTTCAAAATCTTCTACTTACGAGCCCGTTTTTGGTTATGTTGTAATTGTGTAATGTTGCAAAATAAGTTCTTTAGAAAATTATTGTAAAAAAATTTAAGATTTGTGCCTGAACTTTGCAAAATAAAATAAAACCCTCTTTTTGGAGATGTTTTGTTTTCTTGCATACATCGAGACAGGCGGCTGGTGTTAAACGGGAAATTAAACCTTATTGCAATCTACATAGGAAGTGTTATTGTTAGTGGCCCGATTCCAAATATTACACGATGTGGTGCATCGTCTTAAGTATCTGAAATCTACATAGTACCATAGTTCTACTATTAATTTTAATAACTTACACTCTACTGCAAGGTTGGTTGAAGAATTGACAGCAGGTCCAATGCTATTTGCTTGAGAGACACAAGTGTAGTTTGCATTGTCTAGCAAACGGTCCATAACTTGATCCGGCCAGTTTGTCATGTTGAATATCTAGAGTTATAATCACATGTATCTATATTCACTTTTCTTCAATAGATTGATTGATTTTATTATGAATTATAATTAAGAAGAAAATGTTGAAGATCTTACCAATTGAGAGGTCATAGATTCAAAATAGTTTCCACTTGACTCTGGTGCTGTGGGTGTGTTTTGTATGGTGTATAGCGAGGACTGCGTCATGTCGAGGAGTTTTCCATTCTTCAACCAGTTGACTCCACACAGTGGTGAGCATTCCACTCGACAGGTGAGGGAAATATCCTGGATACAGACGAGAGATTTGGTTAAAAGGCCCTTCTTTCACAGGGATACTACGCAAGTATTCAACACTTGACGAATCAAGTATCTCGGCAACTGCCGCCATACATTTGTGCGGAGGTTCGTACGCACACTGCCTACATTTTGTAAACTCGTCGTAAAATCTCCCACGACCAAACGGGTGAGGTTGTTCAAACTCACATCATCGGGACTTTAAGTCAGAGATTTTGTAAAAATAAGCGCACTTGTTAGATCTGTTGTTACTCCAGGTTGTCTCACTACTCTTTAAATAAAAACTCGGGGGTCAAAAAATCACTTATTTAGTGACATTTATTTAGTGTTGATCACAAAGAACTAGGATGGCTTTATTAGCAGATTCTTGGGTTTGGATCTACGGCTCAATCCCTGCATTATCGACGGCTTTATTTGTTACCAGTGCCATCTATGAGTAATCTCTTAAACATCTACCTAGGATATCACAAGATCAATTGCTAGGAACAAAACAGTCAACAATGGCAAGATATAAAAATGACCCCTACACCAACTTTTTGGTTGTAAGTGAGGCTATGAAAGCATTCCAGTTTTGACATTTCGGGAATTCAACAGTGATTGGCGGTGGTTACGGATTGTGCGGGACAAGTTGTTTGCGACGTGAGTACACAACATGAGCATCGGATACTTGCGTGTATCGCTGTGAAAGAAGGGCCTATCTCGTTATAGTGGTTAATACTAAAACGCTTTTTGGGTGTCCACGTTCAACGGAAGATCCTAAAGAGTTGCCGTGGAATATTAAGTTTTTTAAGCAAGTCAGACGGTGAAAAAGTTAAATAAAAAAACATCAAGAACTGAATGTTAATTTGATTCCTTGGTGACAATTTATAATGAAAGTTTGTTTTAGTTTTTAAAAGTTTATAAAATGGGTACATTGTCATAATTATATAGAATGACTAATAAAATAAAATCTATGCTTACCGAAGAATTAAAGACAATTCCTGTGCTTAGAGGTAAACTCTTGATAAACGCAGGGGGAGCTGAAAAGAAAAACAAATATTCATTAATCATATTATATTTATATGCATCTTTCTTACTCCTTTAAATTAATGATATTAATCATTATTAACTTGAAAAATCATGGGTTATTTTATTGTACGATTCGTGAAGCTGAAAGAATGGTAATTCTTTACCTACAACTACCGTTTTTAATATGTATTTAAAAAAAAAAACAATCATTTGATTCAACTTAACGACAATAAAATTAATAATTTGCCTTGACGATTTTGAAAAATATTGATATTTAATATTATTTACGAGAAAATTTGCCAACCGACGCACCATTTTGATAGAACATCGATATGAACATAGCGCATAATTCGCGTTTGTTTGTAGGCGGTGTAGAAAACATGAAACACATAATCGGCATAATAGACAATTGATTGAATCAATCCTCAAAGAAATATTTCACATTATTTACCCATGCACTGACAACAGAAATTAGTATGTATAAGCTTATGCTAAATTGTGATTAATTATTTGAAGAAAATATCAATAATTATTTATTTTCTATGAAAAAGAAGACAGCGAAAACAAAAAAAAAGATAAGGTTGTGACCGAGACTTAAACTTGGAACCTCTGCTCTATCACGAAAAGTAATCTAGTTAAAATATATACTAGTAGTTTTATACTAGTACTACATAAGAGTTATATATTCAACACATTGTATTAACGAATAGGCTGTATCACCGCTTTGATTAAAACAAATAAATCTTACCCATGACTTCCACATAGACCATGGCTTGAACACCGCCTCCCGCTTCATTGACCGCCCTGCAAGTGAAATTGGTCTCTGTTTCCAAAGTCACAGGGTCTACTTTCCATTCCGGAGTTATCACATCCGAAATCAATTGCGAGCCACGATACCACTGATATCTGAAAAAAAAAAAAAAACATTATTTTTTAATTAAAATATGAAAATGGTTCGGCAGCTTACATAGGTGTCATAGTTACCTCGTGGCCAATGGTCTTCCTAAGTCTTCAACTGAGCAGGTCAGCAATAGAGACATTCCTTTGACAACATTCAAAGGGGTATACACCAACTTAGCTGGGCCAGGTTCATCTGAAAACATTTATTAATAATATAATTATCTCTACAATACTGTTGCTTTTTTGAGTAAAAATGTATTTTGTTCATTACTGGACATAATTTATGTTTTTCTGCTCAGCTTTTTATTAGAGTGCCTCAAGATCTATACGACGACGCACGAGTAACTCATGTAACCCTTTCCGTTTCGGAGTTATGACTGATCGTTTGGTCACGCAGAGTGAATTCCGAGGCTCTTATCTGAACCCCCTCCCGCTCGATAAAGTAAGCGCACGATGATGTAACGCATTATCAAGTAAGGGACAGTGGTCTATTTTTAGAACATATATGCCGCTTGGCGCCACAACCATTGGGCCACGAGATAGATCTACACGACGATGCACGAGTGACTCATGTGACCCTTTCCATTTCAGAGTTATGACTGATTGTTTGGTCACGCAGAGTGAATTCTGAGGCTCTTATCTGAACCCCCTCCCGCTCGATAAAGTAAGCGCACAATGATGTAACGCATTAACAAGTAAGGGACAGTGGTCTATTTTTAGAACATATATGCCGCTTGGCGCCACAACCATTGGGCCACGAGATATATTCAAATATTTGGCAACAACAATTCATCATTTTCAGTCTGGCGAGACTTTAGTATTGGAGTCTTTTTAAAAACGTTTTCAAGTCAAAATTACAGTGAATACTGTAATACTCTAAAACTTTATTTAAATAGATAGATTGTAATATTATATGAACTTAAAAATAGGGGGAGAGCCACCGAGAGTGGGTGAACCCGGATATAAAACTATTTATTTGTTTGTAAAATATACTAATGGATATGATTTAATTTTAAAATTTGCTTTGAAATGTCTTTATTCTTATGAAATACAAAACTACAAGTTATATATTTGACTAATTTCTTCTGCAATATTTAAAACTTTAAAAGTGAAAACAATGTAGGACTCAAAACTGTTCCCTGTGGTACCCTAAGAGTATTTTTATTTGGGTTCAACTACATTAGGCTATAACTAGAATTCTTGAAAATAGATTGCAATATAACATTTGGTTCTAATGGTGTTCTCTAATAAAGTAACTTATGTATTGTGTATATATATATATACATATATGTCATGCATTTTTTAATTATATTGACATATTTTCGTGTAGTTTAGGAACATTTAAAAAAGATACCTTAGCTATTATTAAATAATAATTAATAACATACTGCAAGTTATCATGTTGTTGATATGAACCCTGTCCAGTTACAAGTGATTCATTTTATAAACATCTGTTCAGTTTGGTTGTAGGTATATACATATATTGGTGATTATTAGTGTTGTGTGAGGATAAAATTATATTGTATTTTACTTGTGTTCTTATATCCGATGTTATTTTTACTTTATTTAGTATTTTCTGTAAATATTTTTTGCCCACGGGTACTGGACCCTTAGTTTGTTATTATAATTAAATTTTTAAGTGAAAACCTATCATTAGATATTATATGTATTTTTTATAAGTTGATTATTTAATAATGTAAAAAATCTGTTGGTTTTCCTAAATAAACAAAATAAAATAACCAAAACAGTTCCTGCTTTTCTGTGGAAGTGGTACGAGAGCGCTGAAGAACAAGAAGAAAAATGTGGGTACTTACAATAGACTATCAGCTCCGTATCATTACTCCTGGTTCCCCAGCCGGCAGCGTTCTTTCCCTGACAGGAATAGTTTCCGTGGAAAAATCTGGTAACCTCTTGCAAGAGTAGTCTGGTTGGATTCACATTGGAGCACATGTCTTCTGAAAAAAACAAAAAATAAATTTTACAGTACCATGTGCAGACAAATTTTTAACAATGAAAATTGAAAAAAAGATTCATTTAAGATAAAAAAAATAAATTACTTGGAAAAAAAAGTTATTTTGGGAACTTAAGTATGAACAAAGTAAAGGTTGCTTGAATAATAAAGTGGATGCAGCAGATTTTCGAAACCAGAAATGGAACGTAAAAACAAATTTACAGGCAGATGAAATGCCAAACGGTTGTGATAAAACAGAGGTTCACTACTCTCAGTCAATTATATTAATTTCACTAAACTATGGGCTTTACCAAATGAAAGATAACAGTTGAGACACATAATGCTAATGAAAGATAATGGTTGAGACATATAATGGCAATGAAAGATATCGGTTGAGACATATCATGCCAATGAAAGATAACGGTTGAGACATATCATGCCAATGAAAGATAACGGTTGAGACATATCATGCCAATGAAAGATAACGGTTGAGACATATCATGCCAATGAAAGATAACGGTTGAGACATATCATGCCAATGAAAGATAATGGTTGGAGAAGCAGTAGACTTAAAATTAGTTAACTTAAAATTTGAAACTTAAAATTAAAAATAGTGGACAGGATAGACATCTCTGGTCAGTTATTGTATAGATTTAGCTCTGCAGGTGTGTGACAATGAAATTCAGTTGCCTGTGCAAGCAGCTGGATTCATCTGAATTATATTGTTTGACAAAAGAGGGCACCACTATTCCTGTTTGATCGATTTAGAACTAAAAGATTTAAATATTTTTGTCACAAGAAAGTGATAGTACTTTTTCAATTACAATGTGTTAATTCAATTTATTCTAAATTCTACTCTCTTGAGAGCTTGTCGTGACAGATCATTATTTCATGGTGTAAATGCAAGTTTTATTGTGCTGATTGCCGTCCGCTGCCGAATTTGGAGATTAACCTTGAGGTTAAGGAATTGCTGCCAATCTCAATGCGAGTGATATATTCGGTGAGTTCTCTGTTTTATGTATTTGGTGGCTGGATGATAATTTGTTACGCTGCCTGCAGAGTGAATTTTGTAATCAACCCATTTTTTCATAGGGAATTAATTATTCCATGATGGTCTGTGTGGCTTACAATCCAGACCATCACCAATGGTTGAGAAATATAATGCCAATGAAAGATAAAGGTTGAGGTATATCATGCCAATGAAAGATAACGGTTGAGACATATCATGCCAATGAAAGATAACGGTTGAGACATATCATGCCAATGAAGTTGGTTATCAGTGATATTATTTGAAAATTGTCAATTTTACCAGAAACATCATTAATCATTACCTCCGGATTCATTAGTGGTATTACAGTTGGGAAGCTGTTGAAGCAGATCTCCGTCCATGAACCATTTAACGGCCACCAGCTGGGCGGGGTTTCCTCGCAGCGCTGTGCACTCGAGGGTCACATTCTGTTCAGTTGATTCAACTACATGCTGCTCCTCGGAGTCCATGGTCAGCTGGACTTCTGGCTTGACTGAAAAAAGAAGAAGAAGGATTGTTTACTATAGTTGATATAGCCAAGTAAGCTTCGGCATATCATAAATGACAATTCATGATATGCCATATCATAATTTCCAAAAAAATCTTCAATTCATTCGCAGTGCCTTTCATTCAAAATATCTATGCCAAAAATGTTTTAGTAAAATATTTGGAAAATCAAAAATTAAAACTGTTTTTGAAAAAAAGAACTACAAATATCTTTCCACTAATCTCTATAATTCACTCCCAACAGCAATCAAGAAAACAGATAATCCAAATCATTTCAAAAAACAAATCAAAACTTGGCTTAACCCTTCAGTACTTTCATCACTTTTGTTCAATGTTTTCTGTGTATTTTAAATGCGCTATATATATCTTTTTTTTTAATTTTCTGTAAAAAAAAATACTGTTTTGGAAACTAGATAAAATTATCTTTCCGGTGTATGTATTTAAAATAAACATTACTATTTCTAAATAATTAAATTTGAATTGTTAACAAAAATGTTTGCTTCCAGCAATACTAGTAATCACTTGTTGTCTGGACCCAGTGAAACTATTGGCTGATAGAAAGGGAAATTAGGAAATCTTATCTTACAATGCACATCAACTTCAACTGCTGTCTGACTGCTCGAGCTGCCCACGGCATTCTCTAGAAGGCACACGTATCTGCCAATATCTTCTTCTGAGGAGTTCTTGATGAGGAGACCCTGCTGCTGCAGGTCGCCACCTCCGTAGTGCGAGGGATCAGCACCAGGGTCCAGCTCTACGTCATTCTGAAGCCTGGGGAATATATATATATATGAGGAATTCAATCAACAAGAATCATTACAGGTGCAGTATTTTATTTTATTTATGATGTACACAAAAGATGGAGCGTTAACAATTACAAAGAATAAATACCAACCGTCCAATAACGGCGTACAACAATATTTAAGAATAAAACAATTCTTAAGTAATTCTTATCTTTGGCTAGGGACATGTCCTTAATGTACCTATCCCCTCTATTGGATTTGGCATAGACTGGAGTAAGAGAGATATCCGCATAGCGATCGTTACATGGCTATCTCACTAGCTCTTGTTTGTGCCAAGGCTAAAATGAGGGGGATGGGTATTTTGGAGCATGCCCTGACATGGGAAATAGAGAACGGAAATCCGCCTCCTAGAGGCTATCGATAAATATGTCTGGAATCTTTCTACATACTCCAGTGGGTGTTATATTATAGTCGACATATTAGCACAGGAGGTTGGGTTAGGTTAGGTTAGTTCTTTCGGAAGAATGTGGAAAGTTTCAGGGTTCTTAGTAGACTGTGATTGATATTGATTTCCACTGTGGAGGGAAGATTCTACAAATGGTTATTTACAGTTTTGAAAAGAAATTTGATGTAATTTTTGTCACAACCTTCGTTACTTAACGTTTCTAATTTAAAATATTCCAGACATTTCTTTTAGTTGATAAGATGTGCAAAAAATTAATAACAGAAACAATATGTAATGATATCACTGCACTGAATTCAAGAAGTCAGTCGCCTCAATATGTTAATGTGTGAAATTCGCTCGGTTCACAACCTCCGGCTGGCTATAAGCTAATATTACACCTTACATAGTAAAAATCCCTCATTCCACTTGTATAATTCTGTGTAAATCTGTGACTTCTTCAATATTGTGTCATAGAATTTAGTCCAAACTCTATCGCCCTCTGTTGAACTCGATCGCTTCGTCATCGATCTTGGGAAACTCCTCCATCCAGATGTTAGACAGCTGCATATGTGTCATAGATTTCGTCTCCAATATTGTGTGATAGAATTCAGTCCAAACTCTTTCGCCCTCTGTTGAACTTGATCACTTTGTCAGCGATCTTGGGAAATTTCTCCACCAAGGTGATAGGCAACTGCCGGTCAATTGTATTGTATATATCTGTATATTGGTGGACATTGGCTTCTTGAGTTCGATGAATTCAGTATAGCTACTCATAAATATAGCCATGATACTCATTTATTAATTGACCTCCTCACATAGTTTGAGCAAATCATACTTATTTAAAACTAAACTTACCAATTTTTAAAAACTAATTCATAAACTTACCATTTGACTCTTATTAGTTCTGAAGGATTGGCTTCATATTCACAGAACATGAGGATGTCAGTTGTTTCATTCACGGTGAAGTTATTTGGTCGGACGGACACCACCGGAGGAACTAAAAAGAAAATATAATAATAACAATAAATAGCAATAATGTCAGCTTAGTGACTCTTTACCCTACAAACGTCCCCCGGTAATTATTCTCCGTACCTGCCACAAATAAGAAATTACAAGGAAACATGTTATCGGTACACTTAACTACGAAATATGTAAGGCCCTTCGAACACAGAGATACTAACAAGCTATGTGACTGTGACGCAACCACAAGTAGCCTACCGATATGCTATTCATTATACCTGAATTATACCGAACTTAATCATTTTATCAAGTGCAATTAATAGAATGTCAAGAGACTCTAGCGATGAAGACAATAATATTGTTCGTTATATTTTTTATTTTTTTTTTTATTTATTTAATATTTGTATGTTTTTTACAATAAATATACAATTATACATATTATACAGTTTTATAAAGGTAAATAATAATAGCTTTTCCTCACCATAAAGAGACGAGGCTCTTGTGTTTGGTGAGTGAATCCTAGCTCAATTATATGGAATCATGTAAGTAAGTAAATAATATACATATTTGCAAAACCAAAGGGATAAGTAAGAAATAGGCAAGATTTATCAATAATACAGTTTCAAGATTTGAAGGAAATAATAATAAGAGTAAGATATGGACTTTTATAGTAGTTTTAGGTAATTTTTTAATTTTATTTTAAATTCCTGAATATCTTCAATATTTTTTAGATATAATGGAAGGATGTTAAAATATGTTATACCTAGATAGAGATAGGTATTTTGTGTGTGCTTTGTATTAAGTTTTGGGATTTTGATAGTTTTTTGATATCTTGCTGATGAATTGAATTGTAAGTTGTTTAACTGTATTTCTTTATAAATTTGTAGAATTGAATATTTTTTATATATATTGTCTATTGTGGGTACATTGAATATTGAAAAGAGAATCTCAGTAGAAAATTTGGATGGTTTTTTCAATATTACTTTAATTATCAATCTTTGAACTATTTTAAGTGGATTTAATATATGGTTATAAGTTCCTCCCCAGCCAATAATACCATATTGTAATATAGATTGTACAATTGCATAGTACACTCTTTTTAGGTTTTCTAGTCTAAGAATATTTCTAAGTCTTATAAATATATAAATACATTTTCTAATTCTTTTGACAAGTTCACAAATTTGTTTTTTCCATTTAAAATGTTGATCTATATATATACCAAGATATTTAATTTCAGAAGTTAGACTAAGGACGGGTTGTTTCGGAGAATCTGAACAATTCATCAAATTTCAACGTCCATTTTCAAGTTCTGTGAAAGATTTTTTCAAGTTCTGTTTTTATTTCAGTTTTTTCAAGCAACTAGCCTACAATGATATAAAAACAGAACTTGAATAAGTCTTTCACAGAACCCGAAAATGAACGTTGAAATTTGATGAATTGTTCAAATTTTCCGAAACAACCCGTCCTAAGTATAGAACATTCTTGATTGCAATTAGTTCTGTTACATTTAAGTTGATGTATTATAATTTTTAATTCTGGTACTGATTTAAATTTGTTGATAGAGAATGGGATACATTTTGTTTTTTCAGTATTTACAAGCATAAAAAACAATTGAAGATTTTGGGTTCACCCATACAACGAAATAAATGTTAATTGTAAGGCATTCGTCGTCGCCGAGGAACTACATGAGAATGATGTCAAATTGACTTTTCTTTCCAATATCAATGGACGCCTTCTCCGCTAAATCCTTTCTAATGTATTCCAGAAATTATAGTTATTTAAACATGGATGTTTTTCCACGTCCAAAACAAATTGAACATTCAAATCGTGTTCGGACGTCATTTCTGTGAAATGAGTAGTAGATGCAAATGCAACTCAAAATCTTTTTTTACAAGAATATGACCAAAAATTTGAGAGTTAAAAATATTAGAGATTGGAAAAAAGTGTTAATATTTATTGTTTCTCTTTTAAATATTTTTCAACCTGATTTTAAAGTCATCATTAACTTGTGTGAATAAAAACACAAAGAAAAATTAATGATTCACATCTTAAGCTTCTATATGATCTATAAACTAGGATATGAACCATTTTCTCATATATCTTTTATTCTTCTGCCGATTTGGGCTTGGTAACCTCAGCATCCCACTTTGACATCCACAAACTCTTCACCATACGAAGAAGATGGAATACAAATAAAAGAACGCACTGTAGAAGAGCGTCCCCTCCATCAGTTTCCTGGAGGCAAATCTGTGCTGAACCAAGTGACTCCCGATGCCGTTGATTGGACGAATAACCTCTGCATCCTACTTTGACCAAATTTCCCCCCACTATATGAAGAAGAGAATATATTTAACTGGCAAATTAACTCACAGTGCACATCAAGGATCTGTGAGGCATTGAGCATGGAGTCTGCCTGTTCCCTGGGAGCTGCCAACTGTCTGGCTTCACAGTTGAAGGAACGCCCGTGCTCCCACCTGGTGGCCCAAAAAGACAGCCGAGATAGTGTTGTATAGGTGTCGTCATCCTGCAAAAAACCATATTCATATATTAGAATGTATTTGTAGCTATGGTGACTGCTGCACAAGATACTGGCTACAAATTCAGGGGGAACACATCTATTTGGCCGTCCTGGACTAAGCTGCGTACGTACTAGTGCAATGAGAGACTGGGCTTGCAATGGACGGATGCCGTTGAAGTAGCACAAGACAAGGATTCTTGGAATAGTCATATCGACAACAAAACAGAATCGATAAACATAGTAACCTGTCGATTTTCGTTTATCTGTAACGCTAGCACGCCCGGTGCTGCTTCGGTTAAAAATGAATAGACTGCGCTGTGAACCTTTGCCTTACTTGAGCAAACTTTACTTTTCTACGCAGGATCTGGTTATTTCAATGTGAGCTCGTTAGCGGTTAACTTACAACTGATGTCGTAGTTTATTCAAATCATTCTCGAACAGAGGTGCCAAAAATATGGTTACGTGCTTTGCCTCAAGCTCGTTGAAATGATACCCAGATTTTACGTTAAGGCGAGTTGTTGAATGTGCTGATTGTTTTTTAACCAATCGCTAAAATAATCCTGAAGAAGCTTCGCATTCCCGTAAACCTTGTAAGTCTTCGGTGACTAGTAGATCTCGCGTCCAAAGAAGTATGTTTCTCTTTTATAATTAACTAGCCGACGTGCACCCGGCCTTGCTAGGGGTTATCCTTAAGAGATACATATATCATTGCGGACTTTTCTGTAGGCCTTTTTGAGATGTACAATTCCGTTGTGCATTATTTTGTTGTATCTCCTAAGGTTTAGCCAGCCTTAGCAATGTAAGCGCCCGAAATTTTTTTTTGTACAACTTGATTACAAAACATCAAGTTTTCTCTACTTTCTACAGATATAATATGCATGTATTATATATATATAAACCTTCTGGAAAAAATCTCTAAACGACAGTGAGAACCCTATCTAAATCAGTTGCGTAAGAACTAAGCGCACAAAAAGACAGACGCGGATAGTGAATTTATTTTATACTCTTTAAAGATAATAAAAAATTCCTATGAAATTATAAGATTTGTCAGTATGTTTGAAGTACAGAATTATACAATTTATCCAAAGAAATATCGCCCACGGTTCTTATGCCTAGGAACCTTGGACATCACCATCTCAATGACAATTCTTTTTTAGAACTTATTCCTATTTACAGCTCGTAGCAGTAACCACCACTTTGAACCGGAACCGGAAAGTTACAAACAAATTTACAGTCAGATGAAATGCCAAATAGTCGAGAGAAAACAGGACTTCGCCATGCTTATTCTCGACCAATAAAATACCTGCTTCTCTGTGGAGGTGAGGGCCTCATCGGCTGGAAGAGCCTCGGTCCCGTTGCTCCAGGAAACCACTGCTGGAGGACTGGATCCTGAGGACTTGCATTCCAATGTGATTTTACTGCCCTGCACCACATGGTGCTCCACCCCTGATATGGTGATATCCACAGGGAGCACTAGAAATGAAGCGTTAAGGTTATTTTTCATTTAGAAGGAAGAATGACACATAAAAGAAAGGTCTCCATAATTTCCCACACAATCATTTTCCCCCTTCTAACGACCGTGCAATTCCCTAATTAACTCCCCACTCATCAATTCATCAATTCTTCTGCCGATTTGGGTTTGTTTCCCAACCACCCTCTAACCCCTCTCCCAATTTAATATATATTTAACTTACAACTCATACTGATGAAGGTAACATTGTTTCCAGTTTTTATAATTTTTTTACAACATTACAGATTTGAGTCTTAAACCCTGTAAGTGTGTTATAATACAATAAAAAAAAGATTTAATGATCCTCCGCAGTAAGGAAGGACCTAAGTAACTTCCCTCACAGGTGAGTTCATAAATAAATTTGTGCTGCTCGCTCTATAGTAAAGGCAGTTATGGTTATGTCCTTGAGAGTGAGACTCTGGTTCAGGGAAATTTATTTGAGTCAGAATCTCATTGCTAGATATACATACATTTATTAGAAAAAATAAATATTTAAGCAGAGTCAATACCTCAACATTTTCTTGGGAGTGGTAGTTGGTCATGCCCAAAATATATTCAAACATTGTACATACAAAATATGATGTTAAATATATGTATAAAAAAATATATTTCTTAGTCCTCCTCACTAGGGTGACCTGTGCTGAGGCGGACTAAAGTTATTCATTTCTATTTTATTAGTTTTCTATGCCATTTTTAATGTTTTGTTCAGAGTTTTTTCATTAATCTCTTTCAGCCAGATTTTTAATCAGTCAAATTTTCTATTCGCTTTATATCAGGGGGAAGGATTTTGTTGAGTTTCATCGCAAAATAAATATAATTTCTTTGCCCAAATGTAGTTTTATGACCTGGAATATTTTTTATGTCATTGTGATTTGACCTTGTTTGATGAATACGCGATATTGTAGAGGATTCAATATTTTTTAATAGTTTCAATAGTATATTTTTGGCATATATTTGTTATACATTTGGTACTTCAAAACTATTGAAAATTCAATAGACGGCTAATTCAAATAGATGGATTTTGTATCTAATATGTAAAGGTGTATGTAAGCAAAGTAATTCGACTAATTAATCCAGTAATTTAGTGATATTTTAATTATTCAAGATTGATACTTACATATCAGATCAAGTTGTAAGCTAATTTCCATGGGATTTGGCAGTGCTTCAGAAGTTGCTGAGCACTTGAGTGTCTTCCCTTGGTACTTGCGTTCCACTTCCAAAAGAAGACGATTGGTTGTTACTGCATCCTCACCTTCTCCCGAAGTTGAGGTATCACCTGGCAATTAAAAAAGCAGTTTATATGTATTAGTAATTATCTAGATACTAGTCATCGTCTACCTGTTGTTCGATTCCACTAGGGTATTTACTTGGTCATGATCTTTGGTGTCCCAGTCTGCGTCTGCGTACCCAATCTGCGTCTTTTTAATAAAGAGTAATAAGGGTTCGATGCAAAGCAAAGCTAAAACATAAAGAAGAACCATGAGTTCATCTCTGTGTTATGTGCTTTACGGACGACTCAATTTGGTTGAGCGGTTGCTATCAATCTGGTTGAGTTGAACCGTGTGGAAGTTCGTTGAATACGATGAGGTTAGCACCCAACGGTTGAATCTGCACTGAACCAACCAAATGATCTGTAAGGACCATTAGAATTGAATATAATGGTAAGCGATTAAAACAAAACAGTGACTAACTAGAACATTATAATAAATCTAAGAGATTAGTTTAGTTTAGGTAAGTTGTAAGAAATATAATTCTCGATAGGCATCCATAAAAGGTGTCATCTGTCTGCGTACAGCGTATCCTAAGACATTTTGCGAGTCAAACTGAGAATTCAAACTTGGACAGACTCATGGTTACTGGCAAAGTGGAAGGCAGAAAAAGTAGAGGAAGATCGCCAGTGCATTGGAGTGATCAAGCATCGTATCCAGAATGTTGGTGTTCTCTATGCAACGCAGCACTGTGAGGAGTGGACGAGCCTGGTTCAGCAGGGAAATCGGAGTGGGGTCACGATCCTCAGCAATTAAGAAACGATTAAAGAAAAATACTATCGCATGTCCACTTTCGATCTGGGGGGACGTACCTAATCACTGTTTCTGCTCTCCTGTAAAATTTGACAAAAAACCAAAATTTTGAAAAAAATTACAATTTTATAGCCGGATTTATGTTCGCTCACAACTTGAGTTATATGAATCGAGTCATTTTTACGAATTCGTAACAAAATTTGCATTCTGAAAGAAAAACTGTTAAAAATATTGACATTTGCTAACATTGTTCACTTTGTGTGTCCTTAGTTCGCGACGTTCAGCCGCCATGATTGTCGGAGCAGTACTGGCACAAATTTCCATTCTTCCTCTCTAAAACGAAACTAATTTTGATGTTTTAATGTTTGTAATTGCCCCAAAAGAAACTGTCACCCACTGGGATGCGATTGCCTTCTCATACCAGGCATTGATTTTAAAGATGTTTTCACCTCAAAATGTGACGTGCGATAGTTTACCTCTGAGCTCTAATGTTTTGGTTAGGTTAAGTAGGTTATGTTTGTTTGTTTTTTTTTAAATCTTTATTTTGCTTCAATGTTCCGTTTAGGTAGATACCTGACAGTTCTTCATCTCCCACAGTCCACAGCAGCTGTGGGGTCGGCTTGCCACCCTTGGCCTTGCACTCCACGGGCACCTGACTCCCCTCCAACAAGCCCCCGAGGGGGGAGCCCTGGGGCTTCTCACTGCCGAGGTGGTCCACTATTTTGAGTTCAGATGGCTTCACTAGAAACAAAATGCAAGAAAGTTATTAAAATTTAACAAATATATTTTTCATTGTTCCTTTGATCAACACAATAGGTTCATGCTCATCTCATGGTAGTCGAATAGTATGTATCTTGAGAATAATGCTTGAACTATACCTTATTTCGCTTGCCATACAATCCCGCGATGATAATATGCCGTGATCTGCTAGCCAGGCGATATTTGAAAATAATGGGACCCCCTCTCCTGCCAGGAGGGGTCAGATCAATTTAGGGAGCTGCCGTGATCACGCAGCTGACGGCTGTCAAGGTGACAGATCCCGTGTAAAGAAATGATATTCCGCGGCAGCTTCCCAATTGATCTGACCCCTCTCCTGCCGTGGGGAGAGCTTTGATGCGTAAAGCGTGGTCTGTCACTAGCATTATAGCATGCTAGCTGCTCAAAATATGTTTTTGGTTAAACACACATAGGTAATATAGTTTTCCTATTAATTGTAACTATATTTTTAGTATAATTTATCATCCTTTCAACATATTCCATCCACTTGAACAATATTTTTTACCATTATTTGGAGAAGAAATTCGTTATTAGAAAATATTTTTGTAAATTTTTGAACATTTTTTATTTACGTATTTTGATATTTTGGAATATATTCTACATTTGAGATTTTTTTTCATATGATCGTTTTTTTATAAATGTCCCAACTGCTGTCTGGAGTCAGTTAAACTAAGCATGCCCAATTGGGGTATTCTGTGAGGCTAAAGGCAGTGGAAAGGTGAGGAAGTACCTGGCAATTCAGATCTGGTCACCAAACATGGCAAAATCCATTTCAAGCAACTTTTCAATTCTGAATAGTGGTCCTACACCATGGTGATTATACCTCCAATGTAAATTAATTGTCTAAAGTTTAGTTTATATAAACAAAAAAATATTATGGTGGTTTGTTTTTGTGGTATTATGCAGTGTTGCGCTACCTCCTTCTTTAGCCAACGTTGCGGACAGCATTGCAGTGTCCATCATCAGGGCAGATTTATAATCATTACAAAATATAGTTAAATTATGGTAATTATCGACAAGGGTCGAATATCGTTACATTTTAAATAAATTTAATATTTCATTGAAGGTATTCGGAATATAAAGAATGCTTTCGAAAACTTACTACAGGACACGCCCATAAAACACTTCTATTTTCAGTTTTATAAACCACCCTGGATTTCTCCCTTCAAATCTATATCCACAGAAATAAATTATTCTCGACAAGTTTAAAAATAAGAATATATATACATCGCAAATACCTGTTGGGAAGTAAGAGCTTCATAGATGCACGCACAGATGGCAGTGCATAGAGTTTGCGCGGAAGTCCGCAAGATGGAGCCAGTGGCCAGTAGTCGCCAGGGCCAGTGGGAATGCTCTCAGAGAAACTTACTGTTTCAGATTCCAATTAGCCAGCTTCTAGTTAGGTCGACTACCGAGTCACCATTATAATACGCGGAGAATTAATTAAATCCCTGATTAATCTAAAACAACCATTTATTTATAAACTCCTTCCAAGACGAGTTGGAGACCTGTTTGTACGAACACAACTATACCCGAACAAATTCATTTAGATTTACTTTTTTTACAAAAATTTTGCCCAAGAGTAAAATATTGATTTTGACATAATAGTGCTTCATCGATAACGTAATACTAAACTAATAAAAATATGGCGTCTTTGTACTTAAACAATGTCAGATTTTGAGTGACGAGTACACAAATTTATCGAATTTCTTCAAAGTGCTTCTTTCCTTTATGCTTTAAGTTCAGATGTTATCTCATGTGATTTGTCCCACGATATAAAGAAGAGGGAGTTTTGGAAGAGAGTATAAAATCGATCTAACCAAATTTTGAGATGGAATAGCTGAATAATACTTATGATGAAATTAATAGAGAAAATTTGAATATTTCTGTCGTTAAAATTCTTGGAATTGAAAATAATTACGAGCAAAGAATTTAGATGATCGAAAAAATGGGTTAGTGAAAATTCTTTGCTAGCTGTATGTAAATATTACGCAATTAAAAAAAATATGATACCGCGCTAAAGTTCCAACTGATTCTCATTTTCCGGAGACAGTGGGACTAAGGCAACCCCAATTGTTGGGACGCTGAATAGGTACATTTCTCATTATAAGTTGCATTGTTGTTACATTTACTAGTTATTACACGAGAAAAATTACGAGATGTAACTTGGTTTGCAAAGATGAAAACTGAGAAATTTTCTCGTTACAAAAGCACAATTCTATTATGGGTATAATGTATTATACAGGGTGTATCGGTAAGTACCCGACAAACTTTAACCAGCTATTCCTCAGCACATTTGGAGTAAAAAATGTTATGGGCGCTTTGCTGTCCGGTAACATTTTTTTTCCATTAAAAACAAAAAATAAATAAAAAATCCACACTCCGTCACTGTCATTTGCATTGTATCTCGTGTTCAGCAGCTGTTATTAGCAAGTGTGTCAAAAAGTGTCCTCGCTCTTTCGTACACACTAAATAATAATAGCTAAAAATGAGACGAATGGTGCCGTGCCATTTCGTTGTGATTGTAAAAGCGCGCCAACGTAGGTACGTACGTACATTATTCAACGAAACTCGAACAAAATATTACCAGATGGGTTTTCAAACTTTGACAAAGGATAAAACATTGGTGACATGTGGTGAAAATATGAATAATAAATTTTTTATTAAAAAAAAATGTTACCGGACAGCAAAGTGCCCATAACATTTTTTACTCCAAATGTGCTAAGGAATAGCTGATTAAAGTTTGTCGGGTACGTGCCGATACACCCTGTATATTATTAAAATGTATTATATATTATCTATTTAAAAAAATTATATTCCATCAACTCATTGTTACCCGTCTTCCAGAAGAACCTTAAAGGATATTCAAACGCAATACTTGTAAAGCTATTCATGTCAGCAATAAACCACAAAATACCACAAGTCACAAATGTGCAATATTACATTTTGCCATTCATTTCTGACATAGATGGCTTATATACTGTCAGCCTTAAGCAAGGTGAGATTGGTCCGGTCAAAAAGAAAGGGGAAATACTAGTTAGTTATAAAGGCTTTTTAATATCATAAAACCATAAAAATATAATTTCTAAACTCACTCAGTGCTTTGAGGTGTACTATACTGATGGGTTCACAGCTTTCAGAGGGAGTGATGTAGGTCAGTTCACATGTGTAGGTATTTTCGTCCTCCAGTTGAACTGGTGAGATTCTTAACTCTCCAGGAACTGAGAGTGATACTACCATCCTGGAAAAAAACATGGCTTCATTACAAATAATTAAGTTTATTTTCCTCTTTTTATGTGAATAATGCACAAGAGTCGCAACTGTTCCCAACCGTCTGGACCCGGAGGGACTATGGCCTTATATGTTCATCTCCATAAATGTTCTACTAATATCAGACAAAATGCGTTTATATTCAGAGCCTGTAGTATATTTAATAAGAATTTTAATGATATGGACATATTCACATGTAATTTAAGAACCTTTAAAAGATATGTAATAACTAACATTAAATCATTTTAAATATTCTACTGGAAGTTATCATGTTGTTGCTTTGAATCCTTTCCAATTACTTACCTTCCAATTTATACTCATGTGTTCAATTTAGTTGTACGTATACATTTATTATATTGTTATTATTGCTATTGTGTAGTGCGTTTATTGATTGCTGCTGTGTTGAAATTTTACAATACATTATGTTTTGAATTTTAGCTGGTTATTAGTATATCAGTTAACTTTAAATTTTTGAAATTATTAGTTATTAGTATATCAGTTAACTTTAATTTTTTATTTATTTGTGTTCTTACATCTTCTATTATTTTTTATTTATTATTTACAATATTGTATTTTTTGTAAATCTCTCAGGCCACGGGTACAGAACCCTTAGTTTTTTTTAATATTCTTTATTATTATTATAATTTTAAGTGAAAATCTGTTATTGGATTTTATCTTTATTATTTAGTTTATTCTTATATATGTAAATAATCTGTTGATTTTCCCAAATAAATAAAATAAAATATGCTGTGAGAAGGAAAGGAAATGGATAAGAGGAAAGTTGGGCATTGCCTAGCTCTTCAGATTTGGTTACAAAACACGTCAAAAGACATTAAATAAACGTCAGATTCTGAATGATGGTCTTTCGTCAGGGCGATACTAAAAGTATCTCTCGTCAGGGCGATACCAAGCTCTCATTTTATCTTATTGTTCTTATGTAACAACTTCTACAGGAATATCATCAAATTTATATAAGAGAAACAATAGTATAGGACCCAAGGAAGATCCTTGAGGTACCCCTTGGTTTCAGAAATTATAACATTCGTAGGTTCTTCTTTGAATGTAAAAGTTCTGAGGAGAAATTATGAGAGACTAAATTACAGAAACAGAATGGTTCACTCTTACGTTTTCACTATTCTTCTGTAATTATAAAATTAGTATAAAAAATATTTACTTTACCTATCATCTTCTGTCTTAGCCAATTCAGCTGCTTCTGCCAATAAGGCTACTCTTTTCCCATCTCGATACCATCTCACTGAATGTAGAGCACCGCAATCGTTCCCTAACGAACAGGCCAATATAGCTTCCTCTCCAACCAAGACGGCCACATCGGCTGCAAAAAAGAAGAAAACATATTAATACAGGATAAATAAGGCTTTTTTTCACATCACAATTGAGTCAGTAATCGAAGCCTGCGGGACTGTTACATGCACACATATGTGGCTACTATCCACTGCTGATCACAGACATAAACACCTAACAACTACTTAAAATAAACTAGCGCCACTCTCGACTTGAATGGGTCACATCTACTTACCTTGCTTGTTCAGTCATTTGTATCGTTTATCTTAAATCTTACAAAATAAAATCTAATTCCATATATTGCTCAGACACTATAACACAATCAATACATCAAAAATACATCATCGACGCTACAACCCTTAGGTTTCAGAGAGATTTGGCCTTGTACATGGAAGAAGGAACGTTTCTAAGGCTGCAGGGTCGGCTTCCATACCATTCAGCCACCTAAGCTTAGGCCTCTCAATACTCCTTCGTCCTGGAGGTTTATCAAAGAGACGTTCCTTTATTGATCGATTTTATTCTATTCTTGCTAAGCATCCTGCACAGCAGAGCCGTTCCAATTGTATAATTATTATTGATGAGAGCTCTATCGGAAATTGGAAATGTAGTAAGACAGAATGAAACACAGAGGGGAAGAGAATGATTAGAAAAAATCCTCTGATAAATTAAGATATAAAAGAAATGACTGGAGCCAAAACAAGCATTATATTGCCGGGGTTAGTGAGACTATGGCACCCCCAATTTGAGGTACAAGTGTATTGTGAGTAGGAGAATGAGGTGGGGAAAAAGAAGATTAGGCTGACTATTCAGATGTAGTCGCTTTTTTACATGAACTCCACACAGGAAAACCCGAGGAAAATAATTTTCCTCAGGGCCCTGTAGTCTTTGGGGATGTTCAGGAGAGGAAGGAGTGAACATGGGTCTTGAAAAGACTCATGTTGTAGGAGGGAGGATACATAGAGGCCGGTAAATCGTTCCACAGCCGAGCTATTGAACTCACGAAAGAGTCGTAGAAACGATAGACACTCAAGTGACAAATGTCAACCATGTTGGACGCACGTTTGACGTGTTTCCCGACTAGGCACCGCTTCCAAAGGGATCCTTGGAGTATCTTTCATTGAAATACCGATAGAATGCAATCAGGTTGTTAAGATAGGGGAATCTGTTTGAATAGTAATAATAATAATACAGCATTCGTATAGCGCAGTTTAGTGTCATTTCACTTCAAGTGCGCTTTACTATAAAAAACTTAAAAATTGTAATTTAGTATTAGTGCTCATGTTCTTACAATTATTCCTTACCAAATAATAATATAACACTAAATGTACAGTTTATACAAAGATAACAATAACAGCAGGACAAAACAAGAACACTAACCCTTAGAAGACGGCTAATAGTTTGTAAATATCTCAAAGCCAAATACAGGGTTTTCCAATAAGAGGTGTTATTTTGAATAGCCCGCTATTTCGGTAGATGTTACCTTTTGACATTTGACAAGTAGAAACTACGCCATTAATAAAAATGGAACGATACACGCTTCAACAACGCATTGAAATTATTAAAATTCACTTGAGTGAATCAAATGCAAATCATCTTGAGTGATGAGGCCCATTTCCACCTCGGTGGCTTCAGCAACAAGCAAAATTGTACCTTACTTTTTCGAAAATGAGGCTGGAGCAACAGTTACGATGAGTGGATCGCTATCGAGAGATGATTAATGATTTTTTATGGCCGCAATTGGATGGTATTGATCTGATCAACGTTTACATTCAACAAGACGGCGATACGTGCCACACAAGCAACGAAACCATTGATCTTTTACGATTGAATATCAAAATAACACCTCTTATTGGAAAACCCTGTATAATGTTTAAAATTGTATTTGAAATAATTGACAGGCATCTACAATGGCAACGTTATACTTTTCATGGACAATATTGAAATGCGTTTAAAACTTGTAAAACCTAGCTCTATACACTGCACATTGCAGTGCACCTGAAGGTAATCATGATTTCACGGAAACAGGAGGCAGTTTGTGCTCAGAATGAGAATCTTCTGAGAAAACATCTGATATGGTGATGTTAGAATGGAGACCGAAATTCGGGACCTTGGAGTTATGTTTGACACTCAATTAAATTTTGTAAATCAAATACAACAAATAACTAACAAAGGTATGAAGACACTGGGATTTATAATCAGAACCATCAAAGACTTCGACTCGTTTGAGGTTATAAAAATCGTGTATCTGTCGCTAGTACGCAGCTTGTTAGAATGCAATTCAATAGTGTAGTCCCCGTACTACCAAATTCATATAAAAAATATTGAACGTGTGCAGCACAAATTTTTACGATTTATTAACTTCAAATTACACATACCTATTCAACACATAAACTATACATTATTACTAAATACACTTAAAATACGTTCACTAGAAAACAGAAGAAAAATATATGACCTAACTTTTTTATTTAAGATTATTAACTCCAAACTAGACTGTTGTGAACTCCTGCAACTCATAAATTTCAGAGTACCTACTCGAGCAACTAGGCAACATGTATTATTCTGCAACAACAACTTTAGTACTAGCAATCACATACATGCACCTATTTTATATTCATGACATATTTAAAATAAGCTTGCCTGTGTTCAAGTTAGCATGTTTAAAGAGCGATTATGTATATTTGCTGTTTTCTTGTAGATTTGTTGTGAACTTAAAAAAAATGTTATTTTTGTGCTGATGTTTTAAGGCGATGCACTACGTAGTAATTTAAAATCAAGTGTTTTTGGTTTGAAAATTTGGTCGCCTAGAAATGTTTCAGATGCTTTAATTAAATACTGCGAGTAGAATACATCTTGGCCTTTGAAATAATCGAGAATTTTTTAGATAAGTCTTTTTATAAGCCCATAAAAGAATAATGAATAGGCCTATAAAAACTGCTTCAAAGTTCAAAATCTCCTACTTACGAACCCATTTTCGGTTATGGTTTTATTGTATAATGTGGAAAATTAAGTTATTTATAAAATTATCGAAAAACATTTAAATATTTGTGTCTGAAAATCCACAAAATAATATAAAAGGCACTTTTTGGCCATGTTTTTTTCTTGCATAAATCAAAACAGGCGTATGATGTGAAGCGGGAATTTAAACCTTATCGCCATCTACGTAAGGTGTGTAAATTGTGTAAAATATGTAACATGTAAAAGCCCATCAGGACGTTTAAATAAATAAATAAATAAAATAAATCAATTTTACAAAATATTATTTTAATTGTATGCGGAACAATCTATAAAATAATAAAATATATTTTTAATCGCCAGTTCGGGTTTCGAACCCACGTCCTCAGTATTCAGAGTAAAAGACCTAACCGCTCTGCAACGGAGATGGTAAACTCTAGAATAATAGTAATTCTAGATGAAAAGAAGCCCCGCTACTTCGTCTAAGAAATTTACTAATCTAATTTCCTGTTTTAAAATTATTCACGTGTGAAAATTTACACTCGTGTCAAATTTCAACACCTGTGATGCTAAATTATTATTGCTGGTGTAATATAAGATCCCAGGTGTTTAAAATTAATTTAACACAACTATGAAGTCATTTTTGTAAGAATCATAATTGGGTTAGCACTCAAAATTGGCGCTAAAAGCCTCTGTAAATTTCTATCACGAGCAATACCTCAAAAGAAGTATGCGAAAATATATATATATAAATATATTTTTTTTATTTGGTACAATATTTTTTACATTTTAAAGTTTTCCAGTAATGTTGGCCTCACTGGGTGGCTTGCCCGTGCTGAGGCCTTCATTTTATAATATGAAAATATAATCTACATAATACATTTAAAGGGAAAATAATACATTTAAAATATAATCTTGTGTGTTTGTGAGTGATGTGTGTTTATATTGGTTTTGTGTGTTACGTGTAGGTTTTATTTTTATTTTATGTTATGACATTTTTTTAATATTGTCTTTTTTGTTCTTTAATCCATTTTGTAATTTTGTGTGTGAATTTATTTTTATTTAAATTTTTTTTTTAATTTTTGATTAAATAAGATTTAATATACATAAATATAAAATGAATATAATTTATTATAAAAGTAAGTGTACAACGTGCGTGCCACTAAAACTCAGAAACGAGTCCCGGTACGATCAAGGGAGTTATATCGTGTGGTAGCCCTATATCCCCCATCCATGAAGAAGGTTCCGATTTTTACCCGAAGGTCGTGCTTTTGAAGATATAAGGGCTGGAAGTTTCGCGCTCTAGAAATTGCTGGAACAGTCCAGAACATTCTGGAATGTTGTGGAATGTTAGGGAATAGTCTGGAACGTTCGGAAACATCCCGGAACATCCAGGATTACAGGTCGTTTCCTGATAAACTTTTAATAAATTCGTAATCGTGACAATACATTGGTATCTCTGATAAATAGTATAAAACAAAGTCACTACCCGCGTCTGTCTGTTTGTGCGCTTAGTTCTTCTGAACTATGCAATGAAGTTTAATAAGGTTTTCACTATCGTTTAGGGATTTTCTTCCGGAAGGTTTATATATATGTATATAATACATGGATATTATATTTAATGAAAGTAGAAAAAAGTCAAGCAACGACGGGTACACGTCAGATAGTAATATATACAAATTAAACCTGCGTATGTTTGCTAACCATCACGCCGTTTCCCCGCAGGGGTCGGCAGAGAGGACGGACCGCCAAACAACTCGGTCTTGGAACACACTTCTTGCCTCATTCACATTCATATATCGTCTCATACATACTCTTCTATTATTCTGACTCTTGAAATGGCCCGACTCTAGTATCTGATTCACTTGGTCGTGCCATGTCTTCCTCGGGCGTCCCCGACTTCTGCTACCATTCACATTTGCACCATATATCCTCCTTACACTCCTATCTTCGCTCATTCGCTCTACATGCCCAAACCATCTAAGCGTCCCTTTCTTAATCTTACTCACTACGCTTACATCAGCCTTGCACTCTTTGCGGATCTCCATATTCCTCACACGATCAAACATAGTTTTACCACACATATGCCTCAGGGATCTCATTTCAACAGCATTTAATCTACTTTCATCCTTTCTTTGCCAGTTCCATGCCTCACTTCCATACATCAGGGTAGGTACCAGCACTCTGTTGTGGACTGCTAACTTCGCTTCTTTGGACAATTTTTTGTTAGCGCCAACTGCGTTCAGTCCTCCATTAATGGAGTTACCTGCATTTACCCTTCTTTCAATATCTCTGTCAGCCTTCCCATCTCTCGTAAACATGCTTCCTAAATACACAAACTCATCCACCTGCTCCAAGTATTCCTCATTCACAATTATATTGCACACTGTTTTCATACTCTCTCTTTCAAACACCATTACTTTAGACTTACTTACATTAATCATTAACTCATTCTTCATGCATACTTCGTTCATCCTAGTCACGAGAGACTGTAGATCATCTATACTATTAGTAATCAGCACCGCATCATCAGCATACAACAGGCAACATACTTTCAATAGTTTGCGCTCGCAAAACTCGAAAAGTAGTCAACCGATATCGATGAAAATTTCAAAGTTTGTTCTTATTAGTGTCGCAGGTAATGATGTAAGAAGTCGGGGTCGCCCAAGGAATACTTAACGCAATATGTCTGCACCGGAATGAATTAAAGTTGATGTATTGTAGCTTTTTAACAGTAACATTGTGGTACATACAGTAGTGAATGAGACGCTCGAGAAAGACGAGAAGAATTGCGGGTCCACTAGTTATATATATAGAGGTAGATAGGAAAATGTCTTAGGTTTTCAGTAAATAAAATTCTAAAACATAATCTTTTGAATTCTATGAAATAGATTTAAAATATAGATTTTACTACAATATCTATAATAGTTGCTGTGATATTTTTTTAACCTTTTACTCAGAATAAAGACGAATAAAATACATTATCTGGGCCTGTTTGGTGATAAAAAATAACTAACATTCTTAGCTTAAATTTCAAACGAAGGCCTCTCAGTGTAAATTAAAAATCAAATAAAATCAATAATCCTTGGGGCTGCCGTCTGAAGGGTGTTTTTGAAGGGAGAACGGAGTTTTGAAGAGACCGATATATTAGGAGGCAGGAAACGCATAAGCAGGCAAATCGTTCTACAGTCAAGCTTAGGCTTTAGCTTTAGGCGAAGCTTAATGCTAAATCACTATTTTGATTAATCTTTATAACGAATTGATGTACATTATGAATACCAAAAAATATGCTTTAGATAAATTGAAGGTTTTCCTATCGTTTCGCGTGAGTAGAAAATAAATAAATTACTCAATAAAAAATATAAATGTAAACTACTAAAAAAAATTTTTTCCAATAGAAATGTATGAACGCGTAAAGGAAACAACTTAAAAAAATACAGTACTATAGATAAGATAATAATATGTGACAGTTTCACATGATTAACTTTTTTGCCTTCTTATAAAATTATTTATAAAATAAATAAAAACCAGTTTTGTGATTGAAAATGAACGTTTCTAGACTCCATTTGTCAAGCGATTTGAATGCCTATTACCTACAATATAAGGTATACCAAGAATATACACATTTTTAACTTGTAGCTTCCTCTTAAGAACAATTGTAGAAACGACAATACGTAGAACAACAAAACATCCCACCAAATTAACTCTTCGATGAGCCTTCCCCGCACAGAGTTTTGGCGGCCGAGCAGAAAGAGCCGATGAGTCGCAAGGCTCGCTGAATGAGAAGACTTCGTGGACATGAACCTGCCGACAAAAACAACATACCAGGAGCTCAGACATATGATTGGGTATTTCCATTTGCTGATTGTAAACATGTGTTTTTCAGTCCAGTTCAGATGTCAAAAATAACAAAACAATGACACCATTTGTGTAAAAAAAATATATTAATTTATCCGTGATTTTTCACGGGTCTGCGCTGGTATATACATATATGTTATAAATTAGATTAACATTGAAATTTCTCCTAGATTTTGTTTGTTTTCATTTCTTTGTAGTTTTACTTCGCCGTATGTTGCAATTTCATTGTATAAGTCCAGTTGGCGAATGTGCCCACATTACGGACTAGTTTCAGGTTACGTGACAACGGTGTTGACAGAACCCAGTTAAGTGAATTTTCCGGGTACATTCCCGTACAAAACAGTGCGATTTGTGCTCCAATTGCTGACCGGAAATTGTTCGTACGGGAAAGCAATTAGTGTCTTAGGAACGTGTCAATACTGAGAGTACCTGGGGGGGTGTAGTCACAACTACAAGAGAGATGCGCGGGTACAGTACAACCTCCCCCTAGGGTTAGGAGCTTTCTTTGTTTTCTCATTTGTATACATCTGCAGGTAGATCGCAATCAGTAAAGTCATTTTATTTATGCGACAATTTTCAATGAATTTAATTTTTATAAATTATCTTACATTAGCGATTTAAAAATCATTGTACAGTTAAGGTCAATGAAATTATTTATTTTTATTTTAACCATTTATACATCGAAGTTTACAAACGTCTAATTTATTATTAATTAAATATATAATCAAATTTTCATACCTATCACTTTTTATTTTTATTAATATAGCTCCTACAATCTAGCTTTAATCTATCAATTGGTGCAGACTTTATAGTTTCTGGAAGCGCGTTATAGTAATGTATTCCTTTGTTTACTAAACTACAGGGTTTTCCAATAAGAGGTGTTATTTTGAATAGCCCGCTATTTCGGTAGATGTTACTTTTGAAGCTGTCATTTTTTGACATTTGACAAGTAGAAACTACGCCATTAATAAAAATGGAACGATAAACGCTTCAACAACGCATTGAAATTATTAAAATTCACTTGAGTGAATCAAATGCAAATCATCTTGAGTGATGAGGCCCATTTACACGTCGGTGGCTTCGTCAACAAGCAAAAATGTCGCATATGGGGCTCGGAAAACCCAAGAGTTATGTTGAAAAGCCTCTCTATCCTCAACGTTTGACTGTTTGGTGCGATTTATGGCCCGGCGGAGTCATTGGACCTTACTTTTTCGAAAATGTGGCTGGAGCAACAGTTACGGTGAATGGATTGCGCTATCGAGAGATGATTAATGATTTTTTTATGGCCGGAATTAGATGGTATTGATCTGGACAACGTTTACTTTCAACAAGACGGCGCTACGTGCCACACAAGCAACGAAACCATTGATCTTTTACGAATGAATATCAAAATAACACCTCTTATTGGAAAACCTCATATTTGTTTACTGGTTTTGCCTAATTTCATTGCACGTTCTTGAATTATTTTTGTGAATGTCCCGATTGCATATAATATTGTTTGAAAAGTATTTTGGTAATAGGTTATTTATTATTGTATGTATTAATATCATCGTGTTTAAAGCATTTGTTTTGCTTTTAGTCAATTTAGTTCCTTTCACATTTTATTTACTGTTGAAAATCTATTTCGTCTAAGTATTATTCTCATTGATCTATTTTGTAGAATTTTTAAACTTATTTTTTTCTCCGTCATTATATAAGATAAGAATCATTTAGCAGCTCCGCTCAAGAGAGAAACTCAGCAATTAAAATCGTTTAAATTTTCCGTCCATACGATGCCCGTACAATGCACTGAGCCGCTTCCAACTAACGAGTTAGTTTAAATACTTGAACATTGATGGGAAGGCCCGAATAAACCATTATGGTCATAATTTTATTCATTTTTATTTTTTTATTTATAATGGCGACTATTTAAACATTGTACATACGAAATATGATGTTAAATTGTATTTCTTAGTCCTCCTCACTAGGGTGACCTGTGCTGAGGCGGACTAAAGTTATTCATTTCTGTTTTATTAGTTTTCTATGTAGTTTTTAATGTTTTTTTCAAGGCGATGCACTACGTCGTGTAATATTTTAAATTGAGCCGCCATCAATAACAAACCTTACGTAGATGGCGATAAGGTTTAAATTCCCGCTTAACACCATCCGCCTGTTTTGATTTATGCAAAAAAAAACATGGCTAAAAAGTGTCTTTTATTTTATTTTGTTGATGTTCAGGCATAAATATTTAATTTTTTTCCGATCATTTTATAAACAACTTAATTTGCCACAGTATACAATAAAATCATAACCAAAAATGGGTTCGCAAGTAGGAGATTTTGAACTTTAAAGCAGTTTTCATAGTCCTATACATTATTTTTTTCTGGGCTTATAAAAATACTCGATTATTTCAAAGGCCAGGATGTATTCTACTCGCAGTATTTAATTAAAGCATCTGAAACATTTCTAGGCGACCAAATTTTCAAACAAAAACACATGATTTTGCATTACTACTTATGGCATCGCCTTAAGCCAGATTTTTATTCTTGATTTGCAATCAGTCAAATTTTCTGGTAAGTTTTTAGATTCTCACGGCCAAAAGCATTTTTGTTGTTTGTTTTTGGGGTGTTATGCCGTGTTGCGCTAACTCCTTCTTTAGCCGACGTTTCGGACAGCGTTGCAGTGTCCATCATCATCAGGATCTGCCCTGATGATGGACACTGCAACGCTGTCCGAAACGTCGACTAAAGAAGGAGTTAGCGCAACACGGCATAACACCCCAAAAACAAACAACAAAAAAAGTCAAATTTTCTATTCGCTTTATATCAGGGGGAAGGATTGTTGTGGAGTTTCGTCGCAAAATAAAAATAATTTTTTAAATGTAGTTTTATGACCTGGAATATTTTTTATGTCATTGTGATTTGACCTTGTTTGATGAATACGCGGTATTGTACAGGATTCATTATTTTTTAATAGTTTCACTAGTATATTTTTAGCATATATTTGTTGTACATTTGGTATATCAAGTACCAAGTATGTGCAGCTCTTTCTGTCCGTCAGATTAAAAATGCCATTTTCACCTGGCAACAGCATTATCAAAATTTTTGACCTTTTAAAAAATAATCAAACTTAAAAAAATTATAATCAGCTAAACAAATTAATTTCGGTTGCAGTTCTGTCTGTGAGTGATTGTAACTCTGGTATTCTGGTATATGGTACTCGGATTTGTTTTGAATATAAGTGTCATTTTTAAAATGAAACTGATTGTTTGAAGAATTCATACTAGCAATAAGGTGCCTAGCTAAAATACATATATTTTTTAAGAGAAAATTATTTTGATTCTGTATTTGAATTCAGTATTTCTTTTGTTTAAATTTGTTAAAAAGTCAGATTTCGTGATTTTGCATGGGTCTGCGCTTTCATTTAAAGAAGCGTTATTGACTAATTAACAAAATTTACTATAGTAATATCCCTTGAATTTTCACGGGTCTGCATTATTATTTTCGTAAATATTGTTTCGAGAAAAATTACAAAAAAGTGTAAAAAATCTTAGTAGTAGAATTAACCATAAAATGAAACAAATATTTTAAATTATTTTTTTATGAAAACAAGGTTTTTTATGAATCAAGGTTTTTATGCATAGAACAAAGGATATTGAAGCTGACCGGAAATCAGAAGAAATTGTGGGCTCAATTCCCGTCTGCGGCATTTATTATTTTTTTTCAATTTGTATGGGTATTTGAGCTGATAACAATTTTTTTTTGCCAATGAAAACCATTGTAATTTTCATTTTTATGTGGAAATATCAACTTCTGGTTCGAAATCAAACACGTATACCACTACACTACGGATAGCGTTTAATCTGAGAAACCGTGGGAAAGCTATAATAATTTCCAGCATTGTAACAAAACTACTGATCGTGTTCCTAAAGCAGGTATCGGCAGGTCTTTTTTTGTACAAATATCGTCATATTTTGTTCATAATAATAGAGCTACATCATCTCGTAACCATAATACATCTATTTTGAATGGACCAACCTTCCTAGAGACCGGAGTCAACCGCGCTACCGACCTTACTAGATGCCGATCGTGTAGGACCTGCATTTATTTCGTATTTCTACTGCTGATTTCAGAGAAATGCATACGTGGGTGACACCAAAAGTTGATAAAATGCATTGTCATTGTCGACAGAGTCTATCTGCCGAGTTTCAGCTCGTTTAAATGTCGGGAAGTGTGTTAATTTCTGCTTCAAAGATTTGCGTTCAATAATTATCGAAAACAAAAGTGAAAAGAAGTGTGCAAATTCATCAATCTCGGAATAAAACTGAAGAATTCTTCTTGAAAAAACATCTAAATAGATGAATAAGAACGGAAATGTCTGAATTATAGATAGCCCTGATTTACTGAACCTAAGCACCTTCAACATAGCAACTAGAACTACTCGATCTAAAATTCTTTTTATTTGCAACAATAATATCAGGACTGAGTCATTTAGATACTCACTTGAACCTAGATTGCATGCAGTTGGCAATGCTTTCGCAGCAATAGTAGATGTGTTCAATTGCACGGAATATAGTTACAAGAAGGCTATAATAATATACCTCAACAATAATAATATCTATTGTAAACATGAAAGTAACTTCCACAATCTTATGTAAAAAGTAATTTCTTCAATGATTGAATTTATTGTTACGTATTTATGTTACATTACCGACTTCACTTGAATTAAACCTATCAATTTGATTGTCCTAAAACGGGAAACCTCCATATTGGACAGTCAAAGATTCATTATTCTGTAATTGTATCTCCCGAGTAAAAATAATATTATAAGCAGTAATTGTTGATTGAAGTACTAATACATATTGAATTATTTGGCGTGTTGGAAATAAGCCGACGTGGCTCAGTGGTTCAAAGCACCTGACCGGACATCAAAAGGTGCGGGTTCAATTCCCGTCGGCGGCATTTATTTTTACTTTTTCAATTTGTGTGAATATTTCAAGCGACTAATTATTGCTTATAATAATTTGTTATCCTTTGTGCTATGAATAAAAAACCATGTCGTATAAACATTGGTTTGTGGCGTCGAGAAAAATCTACATTAAATAATTAATAATAAACCGCTTGACCTACTTAGTATCTACTCCCGAATTATGTACTTGCATCGTTAAATCGTAAACAAAGTAATCTACGTACTTCAAGTACCTACCTGCCTATTGATGACAATAACACTGCAGTCCGTCTCGAATACTACGAGAACTCGCCAGAAGGTTCGAGCCTACGGCCTAGGCATAATTGCCAAGCCGTCGAAAGTTCGCGAATGATCCAGATCGAGCGAGTGTCTTCGATTTAGTTGCCATCCACCTACCTACTGCCGCCGTCGGCCGAGTAGTATAAATAAGCCCGACGCAGCGAGTCAGTCAGTCAGTCATCAGTTATCAATCTGCCGCCAGTGGATAAATCTCACGAGTGACGATCGGCGCGTCCCGCGCCCCGCGAAGGACACGTACCCGGCTTCGCCCCTATCATCATGGACTCTATCGGGACATCATCTTAGCGCCTCGGCCTTGTCCATGGTCAGCGCTAAAACGGATTACAAGCGCCCTGGTTCCAGCGTCTCTGACCAGCGCTTCTTCCACGCAACCATGACCACCACGAGGACACGCAGCATCCTCACTGGTCACGCCGTTCCCGTTCAACTGCCCACAAGGTCCGCCGCACCTTCGGCCGTCTCGTCAGCACTGGAGTGCCTGAAGACCTACGTTCTTCGCCAGTGCCTGACCTACATCGAGTCCCGGTCACCAGCGCCCGGCGTCGACTCACTGACCCGCGCTTGACCAGCACATCATCAGCCAGCATCCGGAATATTCTACATCTGTCCAGCGTCAACTCTCGTTACGGCTACACTGACTCACCAATAAACACATGTGACCTTCACAACCTTCTTTCATTTCGTGCCTCACCATTGATCCCCAAAGTGGTGACCCCGACGTGATCTGCAGCCCGACGTGATCTGCAGCCCGACGTGATCTGCAGCCTGACGTAATTCTGCAGCCTGACGTGATAGTGTTACCTCAACTCACCGGTAACCCCGTCTAAAATGGGTGATCAGTTAAGGCATCACGGAGCATCACGCACCAGACCATCTCCGCACAAGCGCGGATAGTAGTGCCACCATCAAACGCACTACGATAGTCTCCAATCTAGGAGAAATGGGACCCTTCAAGTAACAGCTTTTAAAATCATGAACTATTACATTGACAGCCCATACCTCTTGGAATGCTATAAATTGTTTGTGCCGAACAACTACCGTCAGGGTCGACGCCACGACTTGCTCTGTATTCCACACGGAAGAATGGACCTTATGGCCCAGCATAGCATGACAAGAGACAAGAGGTAGGTGCTGCTAAACGATACTTCTAGGTCTCTTGACATTTTCAACATTGGCCTTGAAGATTTCAAAAGTCATTTTAGGCAAGAACTTTAAAATATTGGTTATTGTAAAATATTTCATTTAAAGCTTTGTATATTTTTGTTATATTTTGTATATTTTTGTTATTTCATGTGTATTGTAATAGGATTGCATCAATCTGTAATGCACAAAAAAAAGTGATATTATAATTATAAAATGATCTACAGAGCAGAATCACGCCTATAGGAAAGGAATGAATCAACCGCAGATGGCGTGAAATGCTGCTTGCGGATGCTTCGTTCCTTTCCCGTTATTCGTGGATCCACTTGCGCATTTTTTCTCGTGCTTTTATGCAGCATTGTACAGGGTTTTCCAATAAGAGGTGTTATTTTGATATTCAATCGTAAAAGATCAAAGGTTTCGTTACTTGTGTGGCACGTAGCGCCGTCTTGTTGAAAGTAAAAGTTGTCCAGATCAATACCATCCAATTCCGGCCATAAAAAATCATTAATCATCTCTCGATAGGGCAATCCATTCACCGTAACTGTTGCTCCAGCCTCATTTTCGAAAAAGTAAGGTCCAATGACTCCGCCGGACCATAAACCGCACCAAACAGTCACACGTTGAGGATAGAGAGGCTTTTCAACAATAACTCTTGGGTTTTCCGAGACCCAGATGCGACAATTTTGCTTGTTGACGAAGCCACCGAGGTGGAAATGGGCCTAATCACTCAAGAAGATTTGCATTTGATTCACTCAAGTGAATTTTGATAATTTCAACGCGTTGTTGAAGCGTGTATCGTTCCATTTTTATTAATGGAGTAGTTTCTACTTGTCAAATTTCAGAAAATGACAGCTTCATAAGTAACATCTACCGAAATAGCGGGCTATTCAAAATAACACCTCTTATTGGAAAACCCTGTATTATCAGCGCCTTGGCGCCTTGACAATTCGGCGTCCCTAGCGTACTGCTCCAATTGCGCTCGAGTTGGGTCAGCCCTAGACAGAGCATAGAGTATTATTTGCGTTCCTCGATCACCATAGTTCACATTCCTAGAATATTAATCATTTCAAAGATGCCATGGATGTTAGCACTGGAAATCTACCTATGCCCATTTTTATGGATACACCTAAGGCTGTGTATATATGTACGATACAAAGCGCGAGAAAAGTCACGAATTACGGGAAAAGAATATCGATTGCGATTGCTTTCTTTCCTTGCTTTCCTATAATTTGTGGCTCGGCTCGCGATTTGATTTGGATACGCAGCATAATAAGGTACTATGTAGGTTTTTATCACCATAACGTTACTATAATTGTACCAAAGAGAGATCGTACGTGACGTCATCGTCCGAATATTTTCTGTCTTTTTCGTTTTTATACACGACGAGTGAGAAGGAAATTTTTTCGTTTGACTTACGAACGACCTTTCGTTGGGACTCCTTTATAATTAAGTGAATTTTGTCATGAAAGGTTTATTCAACTAATACTAATAAATTACAAAATTTTGAGGTTAGTTTTGAAACTTCATAATTTTTGACTGACCATAGCGAAGTTCTGTTTTAACTCAACCATTTAGCATTTAATAAATAAATTAGTCTGTACATTTGTTTGTTACGTTCCGTTTTCGGCTCAAAATGGTGGCCGTGTTGGATACTAATATACTTTTAATAAGTAATGAAAAATTAATATTATGGTACAAACCTTCCTGAAGAAAGTTTAAAAAAATAATTTTTATCAACACTGAAAAATTCTTCACTAAAAACAGTTTATAATTTAAGATAAAATAAAATTAATAATAAAATATTTGTGGTTTATAATTCAAGATGAAATATTTGTGGTTTAAAATTAGATAAAATATTTGTGGCTTATAATAAAAGGTAAAATATTTGAGGTTTATAATTAAAGGTAAAATATTTGAGGTTTATACTTAAAGGTTAAATATTTATAATTTAAGGTAAAATATTTGTGGTTTATAATTAAGATGACAGGTCTATTTTGACACAATAGACCAAAAAATATTATTGGCTAAGCTAAAAAAATAGGAGCAGTTGAAACGACAATAAACCTGTTGACGACATATACGAGTATAACAGAGCGAGAAAAACAAGAACAGATTGGCCAACAAAAGAGTAAACTTTGGTGTCCCCCAAGGAAGCGTACTGGGTCCGATTCTATTTATTATCTATTTAAATGATATCACTAACCTTAACATTAAAGGAAACATAATTAGTTTTGCTGAAGATACAGTTATATCATTTCAAGAAGAAAACTGGACGGAAACATGGTTTTATGTGGCTGAACAAAGGCTATCAATTACACTTCAAAATTGGCTGAACATTAACTCGCTTACCTTAATATAAGCAAAACTAAATAAATAATATTATCAATGAATTCAAGGGCCAACCAATAAAATTCCTTGAACTAAAATTACGCGAATGCCATAGAAATAATGTTCAATATCAATGCCCAATTATAGAAAGATCACAAAGCATAAAATATCTCGGGGTAGTAATTAAAGAAAATCTTAGATGGAACCTAAATATCAAAGGTATAACAGAGAAGCTTAGAAAACTTATATATTTCTTGTAAAATCTAAGAAAAGTGGTAAATAAATAGAACATGAAAAACATATATTACGCCTTATGTCACTGTCGTATTGAATGTGGAATTATAGGATGTATTTAAGTATATTACATAACCTGAACACAATTCAAAAATTAATCATAAAGACCATACTGAAAGTACCCATAAGAACGCATTCGATTGAAATTTTCAATAGATATGATGTACCAAATGTACACAACAAATATATGCTAAAAATATACTATTGAAACTGAATCCTCTAGCATACCGCGTATTCATTATACTAGGTCAAATAGCAATGACATAAAAAATATTCCAGGTCATAAAACCACATTCGGACAAAGAAATTACATTTATTTTGCGACAAAACTACACAACTCTCCTTTCCCCAGATATAAAGCAAATAGAAAATTTGAATGATTACAAATCAAGAATAAAAATCTGGCTGAAAAAGATTAATGAAAAAACTTTGAAAAAAACATTAAAAACGATATAGAAAAGAAATAAAATAGAAATAAATAACTTTAGTCCGCCTCAGCACAGGTCACCCTAGTGAGGAGGACTAAGAAATACAATTTACTATACATATATTCACTATCATATTTTGTATGTACAATGTTTAAATTTACGTGTGTTGCAGTAATAAAAAAAAATAGTTAGATATTTAAGTACCTACTCACAAAACTTTGGTTTTGATTTATTTAATAAGACAAAATTAGAAACATCCCTTTTGGACTTGAGGCCTACTTTCTTGGTTAAGCAAGATGTTGCCAAATTATGTATTGTTTTTAAGTTTAATTTGTGGAACTCCATTATATTTTTTATTTCTTTTACATACTCAATAATTTTATTATTCAATGTATAAAAACAGTTTATTTATAAAAAAGTTCGGCTATATAATTATTATTACGTGTGAAAGCTGTTTCGCCCTCTGAATGCATTACCAAACTGTTCAATTTTGTTGCCAATCAATCAATTGTCCAATTTTGTTGCCAATTTATTTTTTGTGATAATATTGGCGTTAGGAAGAAAATACCACACTTATTCGTTCAAAAGTTATTTTATATAGAACAGTTTCCATTGAAATACCGTTGAAAGAGACACACATATAATTACTTAGTATCTACTATGATTTATGGTTAAAGACCACCTATTGTGCTGACATTCTATGTCAAAAGTTCAAGACGTTTTCTAGGTACAGAAAAAGAAGAAGAAGACGATCGTACTTCTAAACGTTATGGAGTTATAATATATTGAAGTCATTATACTCCATGAATGAAATTACATAGCTTGCGAAATTCCCCTTAAAACAATGTTTCTCAATATTGCGTTATATTTAAAACGATGTTTTTAAAATTGTCTTGTCCGTATGTTGCGAGGCTGAAGCGAGTGTGGAAGGAAAGGAGATGGAGAAGATGACGGTTGGAAGTACCTGGCAATTTGGTCACCGAAATCGACTAAAGCCATTTTAAGTAATGTTTCGGATCTTAATGGTGGTATTTTACAAGGGCGATACTGAGAGTATAATTTTAATAAAATAATTTATACGGTTCCACGACAAAAAAAAAACAAAATCAAAAAGCAACAAAACTCACCTCAACTAAATTCTTTTAACATGTTTTGTTTTGTCACCATTCTGGTTTCTTTGATAACCTATGTTTAGTTCATTACTAGATCTGAATTGCCAGGCCTTTCCTATTTCCTAACCTTCATCTTCACTTTCTCATTCACGTTGTGTTCTTTTTCGTCACAACACAATTCTCCTCATAATTTGATAGATAGTTCATACACTTCATAACTCCTCGAACGCTACAAGTTGTTTGTACCAAACAACTACTGAAAGCGGCGGCACCACGATCTGCTATGCGTACCACATTGCAAATCAGACGTTTAGGCTTAGCATAGCATGACACGGAGTATGGTGCTGCTTAAAACATGTATCTTGATAGCTTTAATATAAAGCTTGAAGGTTTAATGAGACATGCAAAGAAATGTTTCTTTATAATTATTCATATCATAATATTTATAGTTCAGGCTTAAAAACTTACCACTTTTATCTATTATTTAACTTTTAATGTATTTTTGTTACTGTAAATGTGTATTAAAAAAAAAAATAATCCTGAACATGGGGAAGACTAAAGGACTAAAGTAAGAAAGGGCATATATTTAATAACTACAGGACGAAGGAGTGCCGGGAGACCTAAATAAAGGATACTGGACGTTGTCTATACGAACACTAAAGTTTTTGGCATTAATGTTAGTAATGTGTTGGAAAAAAATATGTTTATGTTTCCATGGAAAACTAGAAGCGTAAATATATATATTCTGAAAGAGCTAAGCAGTCCCAATTTATGAATAGGCTATCGACACTGTCTGTCTACCGCGTAACGTAAGATATTTTAGAGATGTTTCTCGCCAAAATGAGAACTATAACCAGGAAAAACTCATGTCCACTGGCAAAGTGAGAGGCAGGAGAAACAGAGAAAGATTACCGATGCTTCGGAGTGATCAAATATCATCTATTAACTATGGTGTCCTTGGATCTCCAAGCAGCATAGGATAACAAGGAGTGGACGAGCCTTTTTCATATTGAAAATTGGTGTGGAGTCAGGATCTTCAGCAAGAGGTAACGGCTATGGCATACGGAAACTAGAGGAAGACAGCAGGAGACCGGCAGGAGTAGAGGCGTTTCCTTGAGACGACTAAGAGTCTTCAAGGGTGATTATGCGGACGATGTACGTTTGTATAATCATTTATTGTTATACAGGCTTCGGTCAGTTAAACTCTAGTGTGGAATCACATAAAAAACTCTTAAAAACGTCAAAGAAGTTTACTTGTTGGTACCACCCACAGTTTAAGCACTTTTAAACGTCGCGTCGTTTGGAAAAAAAGTGTGGGAAAATCTTGTATCATGAAACAAAGGACAATCGCAGCAGCCATCTTGGATTCATTTTCTCACGGACGTTGTCTATGGGAACAGAATAAAATATTGTTACAAGTGGCTGTTGCGCCTTGTATGTATTAGTTAATACAGGTGGAATAGTGAAGGAATCAGAAATGTGGAAACGTTTTTTTGTGTAGACTTATTGACCAGTTTATAGCAAAGTGGTCTAAAGCATCGGGTTCATCCCACATAAAACAAGGAAAAACAAGAAAAATACCACGGAAAGAAGCTACACTGGTATTTTGTGGTCTCATAACCCGCATGTCATCCCGTATCGATATCTCCACAGAGCGAGTCTTTCTCTTTTCTCAAAAGGTTCGGTTTCACATCCTGTCTCCTGTCCGCATATCAAAGGCGTCCCTCAAGGATCTCCCCTTGGACCTTTCTTTTTTATGGTAAGAATAGGAACGTCGCTTCATTAAATACTTTGATTGAATTGTGATTTGAAGTGTATCAGAAGATGTACGATTATAATTGCAATTTTAATATAAAAAAGAAAACATCTCAAGGTCCGTTACGAAGAACCTAACAATATAATTATTTTTCCTACAACCATCATTAAATGCATTTTTTTCTGTCCAATACATTATCTCACCACAATACCGGTGAATCTTTAACAATCATATATTTATATAGAAATATTTAAGCTACGATATCTAACCACTAAACCGGCGTGTGCCGACCCAGAATGTTTGCCCTGCACCAGCATTCAGTATATATATATTTTTTATAAAAATAGTATATTATGAACTACCATAAATATTTTCCCCGAAATAGCTAGCTCTCGGTTACTGCGAGGTACGACAGGTTTAAACGGCCACCATCTTGAAACCGAAACCTAAACATAAAAAAATACGAGAAATGGTCGAGTTAAAACAGTTTTTTTTTTAACATTAATCCCACACAGGAAGCCCTGAAGAAAATAATTTCTCTCAGGCCCTATGTCATCTTTTGGGATGCTGTGTGGAGGGTATTTTTAAGGAAAAGAATAAAGGAGCGGAGGTTTTGGAAAGGAAAAAGTTGTGAAGGGTTTGTAGGAATAAAAATATGGATCAGTGTGTCCAGGAGTGACGGACGAATGAATATATCCCTCCCACTGCGGCGATGAACCCGGGCACCCCTGCTAAATCATCAAAAATAGCGAATGACTTGGAGTGACTTATGGCAGAGGTATCTAATAAATGGTTCTCGGGGCGGTGGTACGCAAACCCGCCACAAAAATTGAAATTCCCTAAGCTCAGCCAATAATGAACAGTATCTTCAGTAACCGGTATCCTCGCAGAGATGACAGAATCAAAATTGCGTATATTAATTGAAAATCAAAAAGAAATTAGCGAACGGTAATTAACAGATTTCTTTGTAGGACAACTGATCTGCTTTTAGTTATGTTACAATTACAAGCACAGATCTTCGATTGAATATGTTTCAATAATTCAGTCACTGGATTGTTAAGTTGCCTCCAAGCCGTGTTCGTAAATTGGACCGTTAGGTAAAAGGTAACAGCGATTGACTCTTTTGTGGCTTTCTTTGCACACAATAAACTGATTTTATTTTCGGGTGAATACGTCCTTTTATAACTCCTGAATTAGGTAAGGATTAGCACTATTTTCAAGATCTATGGCATTATGGTTTAGGTGTGAATTATTAAGTAGGTACCCACGTGTATGTTCAGTTGATCAAAGAGGTGATTTCTTTTCTTTCTGGAGCAATATTATTTATTTATTTAGAATTTACGGCACAAGTGCCATTTATATACAAATTTTTTATTTTATTTTTTTACATAAAAATAGTGCAGTATTAAATTTTGATGAGAAAAATTAAAGAATTAAAATTAGTTAAAACATACCAAATACAATAACAGTAAAGAAAGAAGCAATGACAATAGCCTGTTATGTAGTGACCTCATTAAAATAAGTGACGTTAAAATGGTTTATTAGTGCAGCTTTATATTTTACAAGGGTAATATTAAAAGTATCTGCGATTTTAGCATAAAAGTTCCCAAGTGTGTGCAATCTATTTATAACTGAGTTATATCCTGAGACTGTGGTATAATTGTCACAATAATACATACTAGAGGACCTTGATCTAATGGTAGGTACATATATATATATTTTTTTTGAATAACTTAATTTTATAAACTCAAATTTAGCCTAGAAAACAGACTTTCTTTCAAATAATGAATGAATCTTTCAATACTTAGTTTTAATATAATGCATAACACCTTCGATAGCCCACTTGGAATGGTTTATACGTGCTTGAATACTTCAGACGCAGAGTTCAGAGTGCAGAACATATGTTCTAGCACAGCATAGCATGACACGACGAATAGTGCTAATGAATGAAGTTTGCACAGACAGACTAAGCCACATCAAGTAATATATAAAAATTGAGCCTGCGTGTGTTTGTGCTCGCAAAACTCGAAAGGTGAACCGATATCGCTGGCAATTTCAAAGTTTATTCTTATTATTGCCAGGAGTGTTTGAATGATAGAATTAAAGTAGATGTAATGTAGTTTTTTACCAGCAAAATTGTGGTATACAGTAGTGGAGAAGCAGTAGACTTAAAATTTTAAAATTAAAATTAAAAATAGTGGACGGGATAGACATCTCTGGTCAGTTATTGTATAGATTTTGCTCTGCAGGTAAGTGATAATGAAATACAGTCATCTGTGCAGTAAGCAGCTGGATTCATCTGAATTATATTGTTTGACAAAAGGGGGCACCACTATTCTTGTTTGGTCGATTTAAGACTAAAAGATTCAAATATTTTTGTCACAAGAAAGGGACAGTACTTTTAGAATTACAATGTGTTAATTCAATTTCATTCTAAATTCTACTCTCTTGAGAGCTTGTCGTGACAGATCATTATTTTATGGTGCGATTGCCGTCCGCTGCCGAATTTGGAGATTAACCTTGAGAATAAGGAATCGCTGCTAATTTCAATGCGAGTGATATATTCGGTGAGTTCTCTGTTTTTTTTTGTATTTGATGGCTAGATGATAATGATCATACATAAATTAGTTTAAAATTATAAGGAGTGTAATGCTGTAATATTTTTGTAATATGGCAGCTGTGTTATCATATTTGGTTAAATCTTAATGAAGGAATCTTCTCTACATATCTACGTTACCCAATACGTCCACCCTTCCACAGAATATGACCACCCTATTCCCCTTTCTCCTATGTCCATCCCAATTGATATAGCCTCCTCACTTTGAAGCCTTCCATTGTAGACCCTTCCATTGTATTTAATACTTTGGTCGTACCACTAGAATCCAATCTCAAACCTCACGTTTCGCTACGGCATAATTTAAAAATAATCAGAAATATAAAATTTTAAGCCCTCAACAATTTCAGTAGAAAGAATTTTAAATTTGCTATGCACAATTAAATAACAAAAATGATGATCATTTTTAATACATATTTAAATAAGACGAATGGAAAATTTTGAATTCAAATTTAAATCAGGAAGCAAATAAAAAATTAAATACCTTTTTTATTGATATTTTTCCCATAAAGCAGTCACTGTGTATTTGCCAAAATTTTATTAATTTATGTAATTATTGATATGAATTTTCAAAAGTATTATCATGATTATTTTTTGGGTCGTTATACCGTGTGGCGTTTCCTCCTTCTTTAGCCAACGCTTCGGACATCGTAACAATGTTCATCATCAAGGCTGGTATGTAGAAGAATTTGAATTAAGACCACGGTTAAGCTTTATAGTTATTGATATCCGGTACTTGACGGCTACACCAAAACTAAACACCTAAAACAACATGAATTAAAATAATTATTATAATGATTTAACGGATCTAAGAGGAGTAAAACGCGCAACACGGTATCAACTCTACATACAATACACATCTGATGATACATTGAAAAGCTTTCCAAAACAGTGTCGGAAAGGAGGTAGCGCAACACGGCATAACACCCCAAAAATAAATCACTTTTGGCAATGAAAATCTAAAACGATTGTTAAATGTATGTTTCGAATAATTTTATTTTTAATTATCCCGCACCGGTTTCGCTTCAGCGAAGTATCTTTGGGGTTATCCGTATTAAAATTGACTTCATTAATTTCATATCTTGTAAATCTGTTTAATGTGATTACCGCACAAGAGTTTCAATTGCATGTAGCTAGTGGGGCTATAACATCCCCAATTTGCGGTAGATTGTAGGTGGAATTAAGGAAAGAAAGAAGAAGGAAATGACAAAGGTTGGGAAGTACCTGCCTTATCCCTAGACCTAAAGACATTTCACCAACTGTATGGAACAAAGCACAACCAATCGATTGATTTCCAGTAATTTGTTTGTAGGTACTAAATAGGGTGATAACTAACACGAACAGATCAGGGTCGGATTTACAGTATTTTAACAAATTACATACAAAAATACTTATTGGTCGATATTCGTTTGAATGGGAAAATATTGTAACTTAAAAAAAAACTATGGATCAAGCGAATATAAAAAAAATCAACTCGCAAAACATTTTTTTTTTTTAAATAATATCAAGATTTATTATAAGATGTAATTTTTGTTTTGTTTGAAGAAGGATTGAAACTTTCTCACCAAGAACTGGATTTTAACTGTTGTGAACTTTAAAAAACCTTCAACTAATATAAAAAATAAATTAAAACATGAAACAGAATAAGACACATAAAAAAAAGATAACGGTCACAGCTAGGAATCGAACCCAGGATCTCTTGTCTTGGTGGGACAGGCGTCTTAACCAAAATGACTGTTATATTTTTATTTTTTCTGTGTCTTGTTCTGTTTCATGTTTCGTTTAAATTTATTAATATTATCTTCTTCTTCAATGAAATATTACATAGATGAGTATAACCTTCTAAATAAGTTAAAAATAAAAAAAAAGTTATTCTTAATAAAAGTGATTTAACTGAGGATTAAACCTTCCTCCCCAGGAACTGGAGCCAATCGCCCTAACAACGGAGCCAAATCCCGATTGGGTAGGACCGACATTTATTTCGTATATTTGCTAATGTCATACAATTGCAGAGAAATGTGAATATGTTTGCGATTGCCACCAAAATTTGATGTAATGCATTGTCATCGACAACGAATTTATCTGAAGAGTTTCATTTCGATCGGACATCGGGAAGTGGGTTGATTTCCCCTTACAAGATCTGCATTCAAATTGTGAAATTTAATATTAAAACCTGTTATTTTTTAACACATATGGAGATAAACGCATGTAAAGGTATTTTGAATTTTTAAATGGACGTACTTATGATCAAAGAAGTCATTCATTAGGAGCAAATAAGACAGATGTTTTTTCAAATTTAAAGTCGCTATCCGAGTCTGTCTATTTGTGCGCTTAGTTCTTCTAAACTACGCAACGGATTTTGATAAGGTTTTCATTTTCATTTAGAGAATTTATTCCGGAAGGTTTATGTATATAAAACATGCATATAATTTTTGTAGAAAGCAAAGAAAAGTCTCCGAGCAAAGCCAGGTACACGTCAGATAGTATTTTATAAATTCTTTCATCTCCATAAATCTTACAATTATAATAATATCCCGTGATTTATGACGGGTCTTTGCTAGTTTTGTTCTGAAATCGGTCCAGTTATTAAATTTATAGAATTTGTTGAGAGGGAACACCTACGTAAAAGATTAAACAAAATGTAAAAAATCTCTTTCATTTGCATTCGGAATAAATCTGTAATATTGGTGTTGATGTCTTTACTGCACATGGTATTACAACGGTTGCATAATGTCCCTGGAGAATTTGAACAATTCATCAAATTTCAACGTTCATTTTCGGGTTCTGTGAAAGTCCTATCAAGTTCTGTTCTTTTAGCACCGTCACTTAGCGCACTAATGAAACCACTCCAAATATGTGAAGATTTTGCAAAAAATTTTGACCTTGTATATAATACGTTCAAGTCGATACGGTTTTCAAATGCAAAAACGAAGACATGCTAACACCTTCAGTATGGCTAGATGGAAGGAAAATAGATGTTAGTCGTAGCGTCAAATACATGGGACATATTATCACAGACGACCTGAAAGACATCGAGGATATGGAAAGGCAAAGAAAAGCGATATCCGTTAGAGCAGGTATGCTGTCAAGGCGTTTTCACTTTTGCAGTACGAACGTGAAAAATATACTTTTCAACGCATTTTGCACTTCGCTGTACACGTCAGAACTGTGGGTGGATTACATTGCATCCCAATGGCATAAAGTAAAAGTCGCTTACAATAATGTTTATCGCCAATTATTCCGCCTACCGAGATACTGCAGCGCCACGGAAATGTTTCTGGAAGGACGTGTACACTCTTTGAGAGCGCTTCTCCGCCATCATATGGGGAGCTTATGGCGCAGACTACGCCAATCAAGTAACAAAATCATCACTGCCATGGTTGCCTGGATGGAGTCCGCTCTGGAGAAGGGAGATGTGCAAATATCCATTATAAACGGCTGCTTACACTCATTTTTGTGTTTATATATTATCTTTTTTCACTTAAATTCCGCTTTTTTGTGCCTATCGGAATCACCTATATATTATTATTATTGTTCGAACTCTAATTATGTATATTATTTCAAATATGGAATGTATTGCATTGTTATTATATCATTATAGGCTAGTTGCTTGGTAGAACTGAAATAAAAACGGAACTTGAAAAATTTTTTCAAATAACTTGAAAATTAACTTTGAAAATTGAAGAATTGTTCAAATTCTACGAAACAACCCGTCCTAAGTCTAGCATTATGGTGTGGCATGCATTGTCAGTATTGTCTTCATAATATGATATTTCTATAGTAGCGCCAGTGAAACAAAACTATTACAGGAACGCCACGCGATCCGACCGATGTAATTTCACACTTCAGTGATTATTGAAGGAACAATATTATGTAGGGGTCTAATGTCTTGTTCTTGCAGGGGTGGTCAAATTACGGACGTTATTTAAAATATTAATTAATTTTTTATTTTTTAAGTGCGAACCGCACAAGTGTTCGGGGCAGTGAGACTATGGCATCTTTAATTGAGTGGTGAGGCTGAAGGTAACGGAGCGGGGAAGGATTTTGGTAAGAGGAAAGTGAAGAAGTATCTACCTGGTTATTCATACCTTGTCACCAAACACGGCTAAAGCTATTTCAAGTAACGATGGTCTATCCCCAGGCCTATACTAAGTGTGTGACATGTATGCTGCTTGAAATGGTTGGCGTGGACCAGATCTTAATAGCCAGGTTACTTTCTAGCTCCTAAAATCTTTAACCTTATCCCTGAAAACCTAAAAACCGTGAGTCAACCCCATTCCTTTAAAAAACAAATTACGAAATGGATCCTTACACACAGAATACATTACAACTACAATATCAATTCATTCTATACTCTATCAATTTAATCACTGGAGAAGCAGTCGATTTAAAATTAGTGTGAATTAAATTTTAAAATTAAAAATTAAAAATAATGGACAGAAGAGACATCTCTGGTCAGTTTTGTATAGATTTTGCTCTGCAGGTGAGTGATAACGAATTACAGTCATCTTTGCATTAATCAGATGGATTCTTCCGAATTATATCATTTGACAAAAGAAGGCACCACTCTGTTTGGTGGATTTAAGACAAAAGGATTAAGATATTTTTGTCACAATAATGTGGCAGTACGTTTGGAATTACAATGTGCTAATTCATCTTTATTAAAAATTCTACTCTCTTGAGAGCTGGTTGACATATTATAATCTCATAGTGCGAATGCAAATATTATTGTGCCGATTTGCCGTCTGCTGCCGAATTTGAAGATCAAGGAGCTACACTCAATGCGAGTGATATTTCTGGTGAGTCTTCTGTTTTTATGTATTTTGGTGGCTGGTTTATAAGTTGTTACTTCTCCTGCAGAGTGAATTTAATAATCAATCCATTTTTTTCATAGGGAATTAATTTCCCTGATGGTCTGTGCTACTTACAAGCAAGATCATCACCAATCACCTTTCAGACAAAACATAATAAATCCTTATTCCCTAACTTAGCAGTTTAGTATATACATAATTAATTAGTGTGATCTATTTACTAATAATTTCTAAAATTTTTCATCTTTTTATAATTCTCTAACTTTTCCATCCTCTTCTTGCAATCCAAACTAGCTATGCATCATTTTTATTTTTTATATTATAGTAATGTAAAGATTCTATGTCCGCAAACTGTAAAATTCACCCGTCATAACACAGGGTCATCCCTAGCATGGAGGGTGAAATATCACAAAAAAATCAGATGTACTCTCTAAATCATATATCAATAAAATAAATAAAGGTACTTCCACACTTTCCTCTTCCCAAACTTCTGCTCCTCACCACTACCTTCAGCCTCGCAACCTTCCACAATTGCTGAAGCCAGTGAGACTCACAGTTGTGCAGTAATCACATAAAAAATACAGTGTGTGGCAAGCCTACGCACGACGGAAGTGAAACTTTTAGTATTCTTCTCTCTCACTTTTCATTTCATTCTCTCTTTTTTCTCACTTCTATCTCGTCACTACTCATTTTCGACACTAAAACTCTGTTCCAAATCGAATAAACCACAATCAATTACGTATTTCACTCGTATTACACTCACCGCGCAGTACACGAAGCAAGCAGCTGATGCCTGGCGTGGCGTCGTTGGCTAGAGAGAGAGGAAAAGAGAGAAGAGAGAGAACGTTCGTAAGTGGCTCCCTCACCTCAGTAAGCGACTACGGTGTTTGAGCGACAGTGAACAGTGAACAGTTTGGTCAAAACCAAATGATCACGGTTTTTCGTGACGGTCATGAGTCTGTTTTACTCCGGTCCTCGAAAATGCATGACGCGCGTAAAAAAGGTTCACTTCAAAAAAAAATCTCTCTGAAAATTACAGTTTATTCAGCATCATCACGCAATAGAGCAACATAATGATTTCTTTACAAATATTCATAATACAGACAACTAAGTCCAAAATATAATTGGTTTAGATCACCTGTAACGACATCCTTTCATTCCCTTGTCTCTTTGTCTGCTGTTCCCAAGGAAATGGGAAGTTCGACTCACTGAATAATCCCGGCTATAAAAGGACAAGAAATTGAAGAAAGAAAAAATATATTATTACAAATTAATATTACTGCATTAAAAAAAATGATACAATATTGACGGCAACGTTTATAAACAGAAATTGATGGATACATATGGATGTTTGAGAATATCATGTTGCTTTATAACACAGTGTCAAAAGTTTTCGCTACACGCGTAGAAAACTTACTGATATGAAATATTGTCAATTTATTAAAAATCTAGTCAAATAATTCGTTTTCCTGTCAAAAACAGGACTGGAGGCCTATAACGAATGATTTGACAAATTTCATAACAAACTATCAGTAAATCACGAATTAGGAAGTCGGAACCAGTGTTCTTAAAAATAATAATATTTTCGAATTTCGTCCATTACACTTATATGGACAAAGCCACCTGCGTGAATACGTCTTTAGATATATTATAAATGTCTAATATTTTTTTAGAAAATGGTCATGCAGTCATTTTTTTAACAGTATCTTGATAAAAAAAGCCGTACTCATTTTTCTCAGTGAGGCTTCGGTCAAAGTTTATATCATATGGTCTGGGGAAACCATTGGTTATCCCGAAACTGGTTGGTACACAAACATTTAGTGTTTTATTTTAATACAATATAAAGCCATAGAAAAAATAAGAAAACTAGAAGTGCCTTGTGGGCGTATTTCGTGATTCAAATACTTGCCTAATCGAGTCAAAAATTTCCAATACAAAACATTGTTTACGAAATTCTAATGAGATCAATAGGCGAGTGTAAGAGAGAATATTGGGCTAAATGGAACATTTGTTTCCATACAAAATTAAAAAAAAATGAACTAGGAGTGTCAGGTTATTACATGGAGTCAGGCTATTCGTAACAAGCGAATGTTTGTCTTCATTTAAACCAAAAAAAAACTAGTAATTAAAACAGAAGTGATTAAAACTTTATCCCACTAACAACAGATTCTAATTGGAAACTGGAAAATAATTACGTAATTTAATGTTTTAATTACAGTAGTGAGAATAATTAGAATTGCATATTGGATGAACTGTTACATTAACTTATCTGTCTTTTGTTAAGACGGACAAATTAGAATAAAATATGTTTGCATTTATAGATCAGGTTGTAGATTTAAGCTCTAGTGCTTTGACGTATTGTTTGTTCGAATATACTCGTTCACAAAATTTTTGAATTGGTCATTTTATTACTACGTATCTAGAACAGATAACGTGGATGGGTACAATCGCTCGGTTACAATCTGTTTCAATTTATGAGCCGGGTTTCGGTACCGCCGCCCCGAGAACCATTTATCGGATATGCCATAGTTCACCCAAGTGGTTCGCTACGTTTGGTGATTTAGCAGAGGTACCTGGGTTCAGCGGGTGAGGTGTGTTCAGGATGCGCCTGCCCACCAGCTGCGTGGCGTGCCAGATCGGGAGAGGTTCCCGCGGCAGTGAGAGTGATATATTCATACGTTCGTCACTCCTGGACAAACTTCTCCCTAGATTCCTACCCAACCCTCATCCCTTTAACCTTCTCAAAACTTCCTCTCCTCCTTTCCTTAAAAAATACATTCAATACCTTGGACAATAATTTGGACCTTAAGCAGACCTATAGTGCTCAATGTCTTAAATTTATTTATACGCGACCAAACAACTTTATTAAAAATTCAAATCGTACCAGCCAACGACATTGCGCTTGTGAATATGCTGTGCCTCACTGCAAAACCAGGTTGGCCCAAAGGCATATTAGTTTTATTGCTCCAAAAATGTATAATTCTTTATGTACAACCTTTAAAAGGGACACGTGTGTAAACCTTCAATCTTTTAAAAAGTACATCAAATCTTGGCTAAAAAACACTGGAGTAGATATTTTTTTCTTTTAAGTTTTATAAAACTATCTGTAACATTTATATCCATGTAGAGATTATTTTTTATTATTTCACATTCATAAAAAACAGCGGATACATTTTTTTGTTTGTTTGTAATGCTTTGTCTGCTTATTCACTTTTTAAGATGTCTTCTTTAAAAACTAGTATTTACCTTATTCTTTGTGTTATTTTAAAACTTTTACATATTTCATGATTTACTTTCTTGTATTGCATCTCTACAGTAACTCTTTTAAAATAACTTAAATTTATATTTGATATTGTATTTCCACTTAAACCATAGACACAAGATAAAAATACTTATAATACCCACACTCAGGCTTCGCCTTCGTGGGATTTTTTTTTAAACTATGTACATTTATTTCAATATTTTTTATACATTTTTCAATATTTTATGTAACCATGTATGTATAAAAAAAAAATTCAATAATAAATAAAAAAAAATAAAAAAAATACAGCATCCCAAAAAATTGGCATAGGCACTGTAGGAAATTATTTCCCTGTGTAGAGTTAATGCAAAAAAAATTATTCAAACTAATCAAATGCATACTGATTACAGTTGATGTAAGTAACAAGAACACCAACTGTATAAAACGTATGTATATTATACAACGGAAGAGCAGTAACTGAGAAGATTGTAATCTAGAACCTTTGCATATATTTACCTACAAATAAAACAAATGGTTGAAACTATAACGGAAAATGTACTTGAGATGCATCTAATTATTTAATTTCTTTATCAATTCCCCAAGGAAATTTTTAAAATAAGAACTTATCAAAAGCGATTGCAAATTAGACAGAAATACAGCAGTGTGTATGCAAAAAATTCTAATTTAATCACTGAAGAAATGTCAGAAAAAAGATTCAGTCGCATCTGGGATTGAACTCAGGACCTCGGCATTGCTGGAACTTTGCTATGACCACTGAGCTAATTCAACTATCTCCCCGTCGGTCATATTCAATGGTGTCATACACGGTTGTAGGGTAAATTATAGGGAGTTTACATCTCCAGAAAATAATGACAACATTACTTTTACCCACATTCTTGTGAGGAAAATAATTCATTCTATCTCCAGTGGTCTAGCCGTCGGTTTAGCCCTAAAATCTCCTCTAACGTACGCGATCTGTTTTGTTCATAAAATTATTATAACGTGAGTTTAGTTAAAATAAAAACTAAATTGAAGATATCCGAATTCTCATTATTGCACACCGAGAGTAATCACGCAACCTTGGATTCTGCGGATTGGAGAACCACAGAATCATTCAGCCAAAAACCCATTGAAATTGGCGATAATCACAATCTTCCAAAAGGTTCATGAAATTCGAATTTTGCGCACTTCGTCATAATACGAATATATAAAATCAAATGTAGGAGTTTCGACGTCAGATAAAATATTTGTAATTTACTAAAAGTTTATCAGGAAAACTGTTAATTCAGTCTTTAAGGTCTGCAATTCCATTTTTAACCAGGATACTAATAATTTTACCAGTCGAGTGATTTTCGGCATATAATGCCGAGTTTGCAAAACGTCTTGAGTGATCACACGCCATAACACGCCATTTTTGACTCGCATAATTCAGGGAAGAATCTTAGCTTAGTGGTCAGAGCAAAGCCTCGGCAAGGCTGGGTTCCAGGGTTCAATTCCTGGAAGAGACCAAATCTTTTTCAATGAGAGTTGTTAATATTATTTTCAAAAATTAAACATAACAATTTGTGGATAAACTCAATAAGTAATTCCACTATAAAGTTTTTGAATATTCTAATTTGTCTAGAACCACGCTTGAGTGTCATGCAAAATCTTGATATATAAAACATAACACTTGAACGATTTCTAAGCAGAATTCTTGGCTGAAAACACTATGCAATAATTACAATGGCGTAATATCCAAGGTAGATATTTTCAGTTGCGAACTTACCAAATACAAGATGTCCATAAAAGAATATTTCTCTGATGGTTTGTGAATCGTTTCTCTATTGTTTATATCTCTATTATGATTCGATTTATATCTACAACCTCTCTCCATGGCCATATATGTATTGTTTTGTAAATTTTTCGTTTTATATAATCTTTTGTTTTGTATATTTTTTTTAATTCATAATCGTCGAATACTTAACGCAATATGTCTGCGCCGGAATGAATTAAAGTCAATGTAATGCAGTTTATTTAACAGTAATATTGTGGTATACAGTAGTAAATGGTGGAAGAAGTCTGATATGCCAAAGAAAGACTTTAGCAATGGCTAAACATTTCGGGTTTCAATAGTGTTTGATGTTTATTTAGGTTCAAATATTTTTTGTTTTATTTCAACGACGAGTTATTTTATTTATTTTACACTATAGAAACAAACAGTACATGATTTACAGAGATGAAACAATATACAGGAATAAGATACTTCATGTTGGGTACCTATGATATGTTTCCTTGTAATGTCTGCTAAGTGGTATGTTTATTCCTTAATTACCAGGTGACGTGTGTAGTATATAGGTGTGTGTGTAATGTGTGCGTGAGTTTTTGTGTGTGTCTGTATGTATGCGCAATGAACAGTTTAAATTATTGACATGACGCCACGTTTGAATTTGGGCAGTGAATCCGAATAAATATCAATTTTAGGTTGGAAGAAATATTATTTAGAGTATGAAGAGCTCGATTAATTGGAGAATTAGATTTGTTTTATAATTAAGCGTGTGGAATAGCACTGTATGTCGTGTACGTCTCAAAGGTATATTAAAATTAATAAGGGACAGAAGTTCGGTACAGTTAGTACAGTTTTTGTTATACTGCTACAAGTAAAAATGATTTGACGTAGATTCGCTCAAATTAACGATTGATCGTAAAATATAATTAGAAATCATAATGGACCTGACTGGAACTAAAATACGAGAATTGACATTTGCCTTCGAAGATTGCGAAATAATAACGTAATTTTATAGCATGTGTAATGAGGATTAATGACATTATTAAATGTTTTTGCAAACACCTTCACACAACCAATGTGTGAAATGGCGATGTGTCATGCTCATATTGCTAGTACACAATAAGTGGCATAAAGTATTTATTCCTATAAGCAGTGCGTGAAATGGCATGATTTCCACATTTTTCTGTCTATTTTCTTATATCTAATTAAAAAAATCCTGCGTTCATATTTTTCGAGCACACATCACTCAATTAAAAAACTAACTAACAATCACCCCGTTTTCCCGAAGGGGTAGGCAGAGAGAACGCCAAAAATTATTACATCGCCAAATACCGCCATATTATACTATTTATTACACTGCCAAACATTATCATAAACATTTTATAATGTATCTATTGATTCTGATCATATTGTAATAATATACAATGATAATTATTATAATAAATGTTTTATTATATCTTTATGTCACAAATAGATTTAAGGCGATGCACTACGTCGTGTAATATTTTGTATCAAGACGCCATCAATAACACTCCTTACGTAGATGGCGATAAGGCTTAAATTCCCGCTTAACACCATCCAGCTGTTTTGATTTAGGCAAGAAAAAAACATGGCCAAAAAGTGCCTTTTATTTTATTTTGTGGATGTTCAAATGTTCAGCCATAAATATTTAATTTCCGATCATTTTATAAATAACTTAATTTGCTACATTATACAATAAAACCTTAACCGAAAATGGGTTCGTAAGAAGGAAATTTTGAACTTTAAAGCAGTTTTCATAGGCCTTATAAATTATTTTTTTCTGGGCTTATAAAAAGACTTATGTAAAAAATACTCGGTTATTTCAAAGGCCAAGATGTATTATACTCGCGGTATTTATTTAAAGCATTTGAAACATTTCTAGGCGACCCAAATTTTCAAACCAAAAACACATGGCATTACTACGTAGTGCATCGCTTTAATGATATCCTCACAGGGATCTCTCGTGCTGAGGATTTCATTTACACATGACTATGAATATAATGAAAAGTGTTTGAAATAATTACAAATAAATTACATGGTGGTTTCACTTTGAGTCTGTATTTGGAGTCAGTATATTATCTATTTCTGATCTCCCTATGTTTTGTATACAGTTAGTTATTTGAGATTTAAATGTTAAAATATTATTGTGAGTTTTAAATTACAGTGGGATTTTGTAAGTTTAGTGTCATATTATGGGAAGCTTTTTCGCCCAAATGTTGTATTTGTAGTTGCTTGTTTGATAAGTTTTTGACCCTGCGATCTCGTGTTTCTAATTTATGTGTTAGCTGTTTTTTGCGTTGAGGCTACGAGTATAACAGCCCCTGAAGTATTTTCAATGATAAACGATAAAAATACCCTTTAGTTTTATTAGATGTTTCAGAAAAGTACCATCCACCTATTTTGTAAAACCGAGTTACATCTATTTATGTATAATTAACATAATTTTTAATTTCCGCACGTATTTATTAAATTCCTAGGTTTTATAAAGCTATATGAGGGAAAGTTTTCAAAAACCCAAAAGAATCCATAAGTTTGTTCATAAAATATATTTATAGTACTCATAAGTCATAACTTTAATTTTAATTAAACACCTAGGAACCTACTCTATAGCTTTCGAATTAACAAATCAGCAAGTTCGTGGTTTAACCTTTCCTTGTCGTTGGTTGCGTGTAAAATCCAGAAGAAATAAAAAAAATTCTGTGTCTATGTCTCTGACAAAATCTTATTTGATATGAATTAAGTATTAGTATTGAAATATTGCATATTTTAAATCTTGCTTCAGAAGTCAGTAAACATTCTCCGGTTTATTAAATTCTATCAAACTTACATTGTCGCATTTGGCTTAATGCTTCCCAAAGGAAAGATGTTGTTTTAACCTACTGTAACCGAAAGCCCAAATAATGGAGAACCACAGGTCAGAAACTGCAAGCTTGTTGATAGCATTATTAGATATTTAAACCTTGTAGGTTTACTGTGATTAAAGCCAAAGTCTTGGAACCCATGGATTACAAAGTTGAGGTAGTTCATAGATTGCACACATTATGTCATAACTATAAGTCCTTGTGGTATGACATTATTAGGGATCTGAACTTTTTGCGTTATTCTATAACGAAATATGCGTTATTTTTGGCGGAATAGCGTTATTTTTACTTCCGAGGTATTTTGTATGTGCTATATATTTCTTTTTTTTTAAGTTGTCGTAAAAAGAAATACTATTTTTGAAACTAGATAAAATTGTCTTTGTGATGTTTGTATTTTATGTAAACATTTATAATTCTAAATAATAAAATGTTAATTTCAAACATGACAATTTAAAAAAAAACGAGAAACGAAACATTTTGACTCTAAACATCGAAAATTTGGAAGAATTCGATATTTAGAAAATATATTCCTTTTGTGTAGGGAATTAGTAAAAAAACTATAACCTCACTTTTTATGTCATTTATACAAAAAAAATCTATGAATTATAGAAGAAAATATAAAAATACTCAAGGGCAGATCTGTCCTTCAAGGGCTCTAATGGAACATGATGTTTGTGGCTAGTAATGTATGGATGCCCCGGTCAGATGTGTCCTTCAAGGGCTCTAATGGAATATGATTTTTGTGGCTACTAATGTATGGATGCCCGGTCAGATGTGTCCTTCAAGGGCTCTAATGGAATATGATGTTTGTGGCTAGTAATGTATGGATGCCCCGGTCAGATGTGTCCTTCAAGGGTTCTAATGGAATATGATGTTTGTGGCTAGTAATGTATGGATGCCCCGGTCAGATGTGTCCTTCAAGGGCTCTAATGGAATATGATTTTTGTGGCTACTAATGTATGGATGCCCGGTCAGATGTGTCCTTCAAGGGCTCTAATGGAATATGATGTTTGTGGCTAGTAATGTATGGATGCCCCGGTCAGATGTGTCCTTCAAGGGCTCTAATGGAATATGATGTTTGTGGCTAGTAATGTATGGATGCCCCGGTCAGATGTGTCCTTCAAGGGCTCTAATGGAATATGATTTTTGTGGCTACTAATGTATGGATGCCCGGTCAGATGTGTCCTTCAAGGGCTCTAATGGAATATGATGTTTGTGGCTAGTAATGTATGGATGCCCCGGTCAGATGTGTCCTTCAAGGGTTCTAATGGAATATGATGTTTGTGGCTAGTAATGTATGGATGCCCCGGTCAGATGTGTCCTTCAAGGGCTCTAATGGAATATGATTTTTGTGGCTACTAATGTATGGATGCCCGGTCAGATGTGTCCTTCAAGGGCTCTAATGGAATATGATGTTTGTGGCTAGTAATGTATGGATGCCCCGGTCAGATGTGTCCTTCAAGGGTTCTAATGGAATATGATGTTTGTGGCTAGCAATGTATGGATGCCCCGGTCAGATGTGTCCTTCAAGGGCTCTAATGGAATATGATGTTTGTGGCTAGTAATGTATGGACGCCCCGGTCAGATCTGTCCTTCAAGGGCTCTAATGGAATATAATGTTGGTGGCTAGTAATGTCCATCCGAGACTTGAGGGTTTAATAATTCGTGTCATACTTTTATGTGTCTATTAAAAAAATATATATATGATTTATTACATTAGTTTATAGTACGAACGACAACTTTTATAAAATACATAAATTCTTCAGACTCCATTTTATACATCAAACAGTTCTGTGACATTATTTTTTCTCATATGCGTCAATCGAATTCTATTTTATTGTCTTTTTTTTAACTACAGTAGTTTGAATCAATAAATGAATGAAATGGAATGTTGGAAGTGGAAATTAACACATTTCTAGACATCTGATAGAGCTGAAACTCGGCAGATAGACTCGTTGTCGATGGAAATGTACCCTTTCAACTATGCTAAATACGCGCTCACACACACGCTTTTCCCTGAAATTAAATGACATTATAAAACATAACAGCAATTAATACACGAAATACATTTCGGTACCATCCAATTAGGATTTGGTTTGAGTGATAGCGGTGTTCACTCATTTTAGTCAGTCCCTTGGGAGGAAGGTTTAATCAAATTGAAATGCATCGTCATAGACAATGAGCCTATTTGTCGAGTTTCACCTAGATACAAAAACAAAATCAAAATTCCAATAGATGCATTTAAGGCGATGCCATACGTAGGAATGCAAAATCATGTGTGTTTGGTTTGAAAATTTGGTCGCCTAGAAATGTTTCAGATGCTTTAATTAAATACTGAGAGTAGAATACATCTTGGCCTTTGAAATAATTGAGTATTTTAAAGATAAGTCTTTTTATAAGCCCAGAAAAAAATAATGCATAAGGCCTATGAAAACTGCTTTAAAGTTCAAAATCTCCTACTTACGAATCCATTTTCGGTTATGATTTTATTGTATAATGTGGAAAATTAAGTTATTTATAAAATGATCGAAAAAAAATTAAATATTTATGCCTGAACATCCACAAAATAAAATAAAAGGCACTTTTTGGCCGTGTTTTTTTCTAGCGGGTTAAACGGGAATTTAAAACTTAACGCCATCTACGTAAGGGTTATTATTGATAGCGGCTCAATTTAAAATATTACACGACGTAGTGCATCGCCTTAAAAAACAGAGTTGCTGCAGATATACAATACAATAAAACCAATAAAAAATGCAACAGTCAAAAGTTCACAATTCACTGACCGTGCAACAACAAACTAACAAGCAAGTATGAGAAATACCCTAAGAAAGAACGAAGAATCCACGATAATTTAGACAGGAATTCCGCTCCGTTGGTCAGCATAGGTGATGGCCGCATTTACCTTTCTGAACAGATACCTACCTTGCCGTGGGTACTTACCGACAGTATCTACCTATCAGCGTGGGACCGAGAGGGTCGCAGTGAGCAGCCAAGCGAGAAGGTCCTGGTTCGATACCCGTTCCCACACCCCAACAAATGCCAGGAATATGAATATATTTTAAATTTTAATTTAATTAGCAATTTACTGCGGTGAGAATTTCATTAAAACATTAAGTTATGAATTACCTGACAAGATTTGTAAAACTCCCACTAGGTACCATCATTATATTAGGAAATGTTACTTTTGTAATGATGGAGAACTTAAGGCGAAGCTTAATGCCAAATCACTATTTTGATTAATCTTTATAACGAATTGGTGTACATTATGAAAACCAAAAAAAAAATGCTTTAGTCAAATTGAAGGTTTTCCTATTGCGTCACTTGAGTAGAATACAAATAAAAAAATAAATTACTCCATTAAAAATTTAAATGCAAACTACTAAAAATATATATTTTTTAAATAGAAATGTATGAACGCATAAAGGAAACAACTTTTAAAATACAGTTTTATAGCCAAGATTATCTGTGATAGTTTCACTTGATTAACTTTTTTGCTTTCTTATAAAATTATTTACAAAATAAGTAAAAACCAGTTTTTTGCTTGAAATCGAACGTTTCTAGACTCCGTTTGTCAAGCGATGTTAATGCCTATTATCTACGATATAAGGTATACCAAGAATATACACAATTTTGGCTTGCAGCTTCCTCTTAACTAGCAAAGGAATCGAAACCATGTAAGAGCCCGTCGCATTTGTCCATTCTACTAACCGTTCAGATGGTAGGAAGAAATGGTAAAATTCAATAATAACAAATCATTCGCCTGAAATACCCATTCAAATTGAACAAAAATTCCCGAGAAAGAAAAAAAGCCGCTGACGGGAATTTAACCCGCAACCTTCTGATTGCCGGTCAGCTACTTTAACCACTTAAGATACGTTGGCTTATTCTAAACCCGCCAAATAATTCAATATGTACTGGTATTTTTCACCTGAAAACTAGGCTTTGTTAGTGCTGACTTCCCCACTAGATGGCGTCGAGTTTTGGAGATATATAATTTCTACATTTATCGGTGAAATATTTTGACTTGTCAAATATTATTATTTTTTAATGATAAACTAATGTTTATGACACAAGGTTTAGGTTTAATACCTTAGGATTTTAAAAATTAAAGTTCATTTTTAATTTAATTAATTTTAAAAATAACATTCAATAATAATAAACATTAAATAATTATAAGCAATAATTAGTCTCCTGAAATACCAATACAAATTGAAAATATCTCCGGAGTAAAAATAAATGCCGCCAACGGGAATTGAACCCGTTATAGGGTTGAAACCATGATAGGGTCAATTCCCGTTGGCGGCATTTATTTTTACTCGCTGTTGTGAGGTGCTACATAGAAAAGTATTAAATAATTTATCGAACCGTATTATGATTTAATAAATTTATTCACATTTTTGTTAGATGGCGTCACTCGCATTGGCGTAGAGTGAATTATTTCTCAAATACGTTTTGGGTTATTTTAGCTCGGTAAGATGGGGAAAATAAGAATCGAATTGACAGCATTTCAGCCAACATTTATTGATTGTGAAATCGGATTGAAAGCTTTTACGCCATGAACCTTATTATATATCCTTTTAAAATACAGTAAAATTGGGTGACTTTGGTAAAATTTCAACTTTGCAAATAGGTACACAATAATCGATTATTATTAATGCGTAATTATTTGTTTATATTCTAAAAAACTGGCATTTAGTTAGTATCATCTACTTTTCGTTTATTTTATTCTCTTTTTGTCTTAACTGCTCTAATAATTTCAGTAAAAGTAGTATCTTTTCTTTTCTTTTCATTACATTGTTATTACATCTACATATATAATATCATGAAGTTTTAAACCCTTCAGTACTTTTATCACATTTGTTCAATTTGCAATGTTTTCTATGTATTTCAAATGCGCTATATACATACTGTTTTAGAAACTAGATAAAGATAAATCTTTCCGGTGTTTGCATTTAAAATAAACATTACGATTTCTAAATAATAAAATTTTAATTTCAAACGTCAAAAATGTTAATCATAGAAAAATTGAGATAAGTCTATATTTCGAAAATAATTCGTTTTGTTTGGGGAATTTGTGAGAAAAATGAACCTTCACTTTATCTCGTTCATATAATAAAAAATAAGAAATAATTTCAAAAGTTAAATCGATTGTTACGATAGCGGTGTGAAATATGAATGACTCATTTTGGCCATTTATAGGATTTTATTAATGGATTACAGTTTAAATATTTGAAAGAAATATTATATTTTTTCTAACGTCAACAAATAATGTATTTATGCATGATAGAAAAACAGATAACAATACTTGGGTCGTTATTCAATATTTACTAGTATTTCAATCGTAAATTCAATCAACAATCCTACAAAAATTAAGTTGGTTGAAATTCTAGTACATACTGAAATATTTGGCGGGTTGGGAATAAGCCGACGTAGATTAGTGGTTCAGAGCACCTGACCGGTAATCAGGAGGGCATTTATTTTTACTCTGAAGAGATTATCAATTTTTATGGATATTTCAGGCGAGTAAATATTGCTTATAATAATTTGTTTTCTAAATTGACACTGACTTATTATACAAGCGACATTGTATCCACACTACCCGAAAACAAAACAATAAAAAGAAGCAAGTAATTTCTGAGCGGGAATTATTGCAGTTATTCGCGATGATCAAAGTTGCTCCCCGATTTAAAAGTCGCCCCATGTTACAATAATTTATTATGCTAACACGCAATTGGAGTAAAGTAGGAGAGGTCCTGTACTATCATATACTATGCTAACACGTAATTGGAATATAGTAGGAGAGGTCCTGTACTATCATATACTATGCTAACACGCAATTGGAGTATAGTAGGAGAGGTCCTGTACTATCATATACTGTGCCAACACGCAATTGGAATATAATAGGAGACGTCCTGTACTATAATTTTTTTTAAATGTTAACTATTATATTTTTAAATATGTGTAAAAATATAAATTAAATTAGATACGGCAAAATTTTGTCACGTTCTAACCACTCTGCCTACCCATGTGGAGAAAGCGAAACAATCAAAGATGCTCTTTGCTTCAAAAACCTAAAAACATACCCCGTATTGGGGTTGTCATAGTCCCACCGTCTCCGGGCTGTTGGAACACTGACAATTTGGCTTATTGAAATATAACGTCATATTTTAGATTAAACCTGCGAAAAAGCGCCTGCAAAATTTCAGTTTGCATTTAATGCTGAGATTTCAATTCGCCACGCAGCGCAATCTAATTTACAAAAATAAATTGGAAAATTTTTTCACATCTTTAACCTCAAAATGGAATTATGACATTTTTTCTCACAATATTTAAACAAACCGCTATTTATTTGAAAATGACTCTCGAAATTACGTTAAAATTTCGTGTTTGTAATTTTTGCTGGTACGATCAAGGTGAAGAAACCTTATACGAACATACATCCCAACTACAGATGAGTGAGTGGAAGAATGAAGATTGGTAAGAGGAAGGTTGAGAAGTATCTGGCTATTCAGATTTGTTTGATGAGCAGATCTGAATAACCAGGTTCTTTCCAACTTTCATGTTCTTCATTTCTTTCCCTCCCAATAGGGAATGACGAAGCCCCATTGACATATATATAATATTACATCGCTATTTTCTGAGACTGAGATGGTTAGAAATAGGGGAGAGAGGGGAGAAAGAGAACACAGCGGAGACTTTAATCTTCTTCAAGTATAAGCCGGATGGTAAAATTACCTCCTAATTACCATACAGAAGGTATTGTGGAGGAAAAGCAATAATCAATAAGTATTCGAAAACAGAGCAGGGAGTAATCGAAAGGTTAGCGCTTTCGATATAATCGATCATAGTTTTATCGAATGATTGAGTCAATCAATTACCACTTCTACTCTAATGCTAAACATTTAAATTCGTCTACATTACAATTTAAGGAGTTTAAAAAAGTATTAAAAAAATAATAAATATTTAAGGGGACACTTACAGGTTTTAGCAATCTTGGGATGGAAAGTACCTACACAATTCTAATATAAATATAACTAATTATTATAATTGGTAATTTCCAGGGGAAATACAAATTTAATAGAATTATTTTTATTGAATTGTGTTAGTAGTTAATTTGAAGATTGAATTAAGTTAATTTGTATGTTGAATTAAGTTTGTAGTTATTTAATAAGACTTTGAATATTGTTCACACAACGCCTTTTAAACATTGTTTTCGTTTTGTATATATTTACTCCTCCCATAAACACGAGCTCCTGCAGCTAGAATAGTTAGAAAAAAATTGCATTATAATTCGAAATCTTGTATTATTTTGCAATAATTTTTTTTATAATACCCATAAGGCGAGACGACAATATTTTAAGTAATACAAGTGGAAACAGAAAAAATAAACACAATATTGCATGATTAGGTTTTTTGAAATATTCGTAAGATTTTTTGGAAAATTGTTCAATTTTATTTATTTCTTCTTTTTTTTTTACACGTGTCATCTTTGGGGATGCTTTGTGGAGAGTATTTATAAAGAAGGAAAAAGAGGAAGTTCTGGTTAGGAAAAATGTATGAGGGATGGGTAAGAATCTAGGGGTTATTATGTCTAGGAGTGACGGACGTATAAATCCATTCATCCCACAGCAGTGCAAGACGATGGTTCGAGAGAGACCAGCTGGAGTCAAAGGGTCTCCCCAAGATGGTCTCTTCCGTTCTGGCCCGCTATGCAGCTGTTGATCTGTACAGATCTCACCCTATGAACCCTGGCACCCCTGCTAAGTCATCAAACGTAGCAAACCATTTGGGGTGACCTTTGGCAGAGGTGTTGGTAATCCAATAAATGGTTTCTGGGGCGGCGGTACCCATACCCGCCTCCCAAATTAAATCTTCTGATCGGTTGACAATACAGCGCAATTCAAAAGGGAGGTAACTGTAGTTTTTTTATGGCTTGGTAAATATAAAAGGTTTTGCATTTGGGTTTAGCTGTTATAAATTGGTTTGTATTTCACATAAGTTTGTAGTATTTCTGATTTTCTTTAAGATTTTTCTTAATACAATTTAAAAATTCAAAGTTGCTTATGTATTTCGAAACATCAATCGATTATAAAATTATTTTGAAATCGAAAATATTTTGTGATGCTCTCTATTATCGATGGCTCGATTCAAAATAAAATAAAAGGCATCTTCCGTACAAAAGATATTATACAATTTTGTAAGGAAATTAAAGATTTTAATATCAAAACGACACCCCCCCTTCCTTCCCCCGTTTCCCTACAATATTGAAATGTCGCAATACGGCATCTTCTTTACTGGGAACACCTTAGATTATAGACTGCGCAACTGCACAGGATGCAGATAAACTATGAAATGGAAAACCAAAACTGTACGCTACAATAAGTCTCATTTATTCCAATTCATAAATGCCTTAGATATATTTTGTGAGATAAAATAAGAAGGTTTTAATGTTCGACAAGTAAAAATATTTCATCATTTAATGAAAACATAATATATCTCGACGCCATCTAGTGAGAAATTAACTATTTAACAATATTTTTCCTATAAACAAAGTTGATTGTTTTCAGGGGAAAAAAATCAAAAAAGCAATAATTGTTGAATGAAATACTAGTATTTATTGAATTATTTAACGGTTACAAATAAGCTGACGTAGCACAGTAGTTCCGTGGCGGCATTTATTTTTTTTCAATTTATATCTGTGTTTCAGGCTAAAAATAATTGCTTATAATATTTTTTTATAAAAAGAAGGAGTAGTCATAAGGTTTATAGTACCTATGTAATGTTTTCACTAACACTAAACACGCTGTGTGTATTTACCTACTGTATTGTCTATTTCACGCCATAAACGAACAATTTCCAGCGTCGTCAAGTATTCCCCAGGGGTCAGACCTTGGTCCTCCGTTGTTCCTTATACTTATTTATTTATACGCCCATTGGGCGTTTACATACATAGTTCATAAAAAAATAATATTCTGAAGATTGTAAGTTCACAAAAGTAATAGTAAAAATACATATAACCATATCCATTTGACATATTATAACAGCAAGTTGTAGCAGTGCGTACTCCTGGGCGGCGCAGTACCTACCCGATTAGAATAAACATTGGTCAACATTCTCCGATTGGCACTACTGTTTCGAGTTATTGGTGCGGAGCGCACTTCATCGACCTCAGTTGCTTGCTGGACTCGGGGGTCTACGGTGTGTGTTCGTGCGACACTGGAACAATGAGGGTCTACTTTGCAAATCACGAAAGGTCTTTTTCACTTTTAACTTTTTAATAATGTAATTATCATTCTATTAGGGATTACTATTTTTAACTTCTTGCGTAGTTATTTTATAACACGCTGGCGCCCGCTCAGACATTCCTTACAAGATTTTAAGTGTTTTAAATTTATTAATGTTACCTGCTCGTTAGTCAAAAATTTTATCAAGATGGCGTTAAACTCACGTACATTCTTGACACGCCCGGAGATAAGTTATTTGTTAGAGTCTCATGTTTATTTTTATTGTTCAAGTATATAATTAATTGTTTTTAATAAATTAGCGTCTGTTGATATTTAAAACATTCTATTATTTAATCTTCCTTATCAGATCTCATCACTACCTACATACATTGCGGTCAGTGCGTGTGCGTAGATGACTAGATTGTTGTATTTGGTAATTTACCAATTAATGTCACAATCGATAGATCCATCATTAATTTATACAATTAATCTTTTCATCACCCATCCATTGCGACAATGTTACAAAGTAAATAGTAAATGCATACAATAATTATTTGTAGGTATAAACCTATTGTACAAAAATAAGAATAAGAATATTCCTACTCCTAAGTTATACAGACTTAAATTAGTTAATAAGAAATGTAAAGTTTAACAGCAAGTAAATAGTAATTTTTTTTTTTTTTTTTTTTTATAGTGAATACCTCACAAGAGTCCCAACTGCTCCCGTCTGGAGCCAGTGAGACTATGGCATCCCCAATTGGGGGATGTTGTGAGGCTGAAGGTAAGTGGGGAAGGGAAAGAGGAAGGTGGGGAAGTACCTGGCTATTCAGATCTAGTCACTAAACACGGCTAAAGCCATTTGGAGCAACGTTTCAATTCTGAATGGTGGTCTTACACCAGGGCGATACTGGTAGTATCTTCCACTCTGGAAATAATTATTTGTAGGTATAAACATATATGCATACAATAATTATTTGTAGGTATAAACCTGTTGTACAAAAATAAGAATAAGAATATTCCTACTCCTCATAAAGAAGCGTTTGTGGAAAAATATTTCAATTTGAAGACTTGGGTTCGAACTTTAAAAGACTTTTTCTCAGGCTCTATGGCACCGAACGGACTGATATTTTGGAATCCCACTAAGAATCATGCTCTTAAACGAAATCACAATGAAAATCTGCATAAAGTAGCATTAGTGGAAAAAACTTTATTCTAAACATCACAAATTGAGGACTTGGGTTCGAACTTTGGGAGTCGTTTTCTCAGATTCTATGGCACCGAACGGACTGAAATGTTGGATTCCCATTAAGAATCATTTTTATAGCCGAAATCACAATAAAAATCTGCATAAAGTAGCATTTGTGGAAAAATATTTATTCCAACAATCACAATTTGAAGACTTGGGTTCGAACTTTGGGAGTCGTTTTCTCAGGCTCTATGGCACCGAACTGACTGATATTTCAGAATCCCGCTAAGAATCCTGTTCTTAACCGAAATCAGAATGAAAATCTGCATAAAAAAGCGTTTGTGGAAAAATCTTCACTCCAATTTGAAGACTTGTGTTCGAACTTTGGGGGTCGTTTTCTCAGGCTCTATGGCGCCGAACGGACTGATATTTCGGAATCCCACTTAAAATCATTTTTATAAACGAAATCACATTGAAAATCTGCATAAAGTAGCTTTTGTTTATGTATAGCTTTTCCTCTCGCTTGTATAGCATATAGTGGACTCACATAATATTAGAATATTAGCTTAGAGTATATAGGTATTTTACCCAGGGCATTCGAGTTTCGGAAAATTAGATTTCGGAGCAAACCAGGCGAGCTGCACCCCTCGGGCAAGGGGGGAAGTACGCTACTGGAAATCTTGACACTTCAGGAGTGGGCTTAAAACTCAAAATTAAATTAATTCAAATTAAATAATGATTTTAAAAAATATGACTACCGCCAGTAGGACTAATGAATTCCTTACAGAGAAATATTGTAAGGCTAAAGGTTGTGTAAAGAGGAAGGAGATGGGGTAGAGCCTGGCTATTCGGCTCTGGTCACCAAACAGGGCTAAAGCCAATTTCATTGGTGGTCTTTCGATCATTCGATCTTCCAGGGCGATGCTGATAGCATTTGATTTGTGATTATGTGACCAGATTTGAATAGTCAGGTACTTTCTTTCCCACTCCCTGCAGCCTTATATTTGTGTGCGATTATGTGTGTGTGAGAGAGAGAGAGAGAGAGAAAGAAGAGCAGGGGGATATAAATGGATGTAATTATGTTAAATATATTTATGTATTTATCAACGCTTTTTGTAGGGGCTTTTAGGTATGAATAGTAAAAATTATACAGTATTTATTATAACTAAACACTCACAGTAACAGTTTTTGTTAAACGATAAATTAAAGTTTTTTTTAATATTAACTCCACATAGGAGGCCCTGAAGAAAATAATTTCCCTCAGGGCCTATGTCATCTTTGGGGATGCTGTGTGGAGGTTCTTTTTGTGGAGAGGAAGGAGTGAACATGGGTCTTGAAGAGTCCCATGCTGTAGGAGGGAGGAAACACAGAGGCCGGCAGTTCGTTCCACAGCCGAGCTGTTGAACTTAAGAACGAATCGTAGAAGAGACCCGTTCTCATGTGACAAATGTTAACCGTGTACAAATGTTGGGCGCGCGTTTGGCGTTTATCCCGACTACGCACCGGTGCCGAAGGGATCAATGACGCTAGTTCCTCAGAGCATCTTCCATTGTAATACCGATGTCCACTGGCTCAAAATAATTATTTCCAAAGGCGTTCTGGGAAATTATGAATACATATGGTAGTTAGTCCCAGAATTTCATCATCAGAAATAAATCATCTAGTGGAATTCAAAAGCTTATCAATCCAAGTAATAATAATTTTCGATTATAAAACGTTTATTTTAGAATTATAAATATATAAAACCAAGTCAGTGAAAGTCACACTTGTAGGAATTGTCTGCGTTTAGTGAGTGCTTCTGACGGATCTCTTGTGAGTTCTAGCATGGACGATCGATAAAGACTTTGTCAATATGACATTGACAAAATACGTCATTTATGATCAGTTAACGGTATTTGCGAGCACGGTAGAAATATGATTTGGAAGGTAGGTTGACAAAAGCCGCTACTTTTAAGAAGAGGAACTTCTGGGAAGGCAAAATGTATGAGGGTCGGGAAGGAATCTAGGGATCAGTCTGTCCAGCATATGAATTTATTCACCCACTGCGGCACAAGGCGATAGGTCGAGAGACCAGCTGGAGAAGTCTTCTAAAACTGGCGTCTCCCGATCTGGCACGACACGAATTTGTTGAGCAGGCGCATCCTGAACACACCTCATCCGATGAATACGGACACCCCTGCTAAATCATTAAACGTTGTGAACCACTTGCAGTGAACTATGGCAGAGGTGTTGGTTATCCCATAAACCTGCTGCCAAATTGACAATCAATTGATTCCGTTAATCGAAAACAATAGTTATTAGTTATAGCTAGTGACCTCATGAACTAATTAACTCCTCTTTTAGTGTTAAAAAGTACATGCGGACTGCCAATGCATATCAAAGTTAATACAGGGTTTTCCAAGAAGAGGTGTTATTTTGATATTCAATCGTAAAAGATCAATGGTTTCGTTGCTTGTGTGGCTCGTAGCGCCGTCTTGTTGAAAGTAAACGTTGTCCAGATCAATACCATCAAATTCTGGCCATAAAAAATCATTAATCATCTCTCAATAGCGCAATCCATTCACCGTAACTGTTGCTCCAGCCTCATTTTCGAAAAAGTAAGATCCAATGACTTTGCCGGACCATAAACCGCACCAAACAGTCACACGTTGAGGATAAAGAGGCTTTTCAACAATAATTCTTGGGTTTTCCGAGCCCCAGATGCGACAATTTTGCTTGTTGACGAAGTCACCGAGGTGGAAATGGGCCTCATCACTCAAGATGATTTGCATTTGATTCACTCAAGTGAATTTTAATAATTTCAATGCGTAGTTAAAGCGTGTGTTGTTCCATTTTTATTAATGGCGTGGTTTCTACTTGTCAAATATCAAAAAATGACAGCTTCAAAAGTAACATCTGCCGAAATAGCGGGCTATTCAAAATAACACCTCTTATTGGAAAACCCTGAATTTCAATTTAAAATTGTCAATTTACTAGTATTTTTAACTTTAACGTAGCTTTCTGAGGTTTAGGAATGTTAATTCATAGAGAGATGCGCTAGTGTTGCCAGTGTGTAACAATTCTGATTTATTGTGGGTGTGGGTATCAATCATCGCTGCCATGCTCAGGGAATCGGTGTAAAATCGTCGGTAGTTCCGTCTATCGATCCGATATTGTAAAATTATCGATTTCGCTTTGCTAGACACCTGACCTTGCAAACGTTCAGAGAATTCTGGATCTATAAATAATAATAATAACTCGATGCACTGGAAGCAAACGTTAATAATGTACTTATTTTACGGACCATTTCTGAGTAGATGCGAGCTGTTTGGCAGAAAACGCATTAATCTAAATAAGATCTGTGCCAATGCTGCTCTTAATTGGTAAATATTTATGGATGTTGTATGGCAGTGAAACAAAACGCACAAAAGTTCCAACTTCACAGTGAGACTATGGCATCCTCATTTGAGGTATATAATGAGGCTGAAAGTAATAGGGAATGGAAGGAGGTGGGAAAGAGGAAGGTGGGGAAGTACATGGCTTTTAAAATCTCGTTACCAATCACGACCAAAGCCATTTCAAGCAACGTTTCAATTCTGAATGGTTGTCTTACACCAGGGCGATACTGAGAGTTACTCTAAATCTGAATATACTATTTATTATTTGAAATAAGTAAGTTGTGAAATGACACAAATTAATCTTTAAAAAATAGAGCAAACAAATAAGAAAAGGAAAGACATTATTTGAAAGTTTTGATTCTAATATAAATGAATGTAATTATTTTTTTTATTTTTTCACTAACAAGCTTTTGATTTACAGAAAAAAAAAAAAAACTTTTTTCACTTAGTTAACTAGAATTATAATTCTATTACATTGTGCTACAGTACGATGTTATTCACTTTCAATGTGTGTTATAGTATATGTCTTATTTTCAAATGTGTGCTATATTGCCTTGTACTTTTGAATGTACGTTATCGTAATGTCATTCAAAGTGTTAGTGTACTGGGGACGCTTTAGTGAGTTCTATGATTGTATGTAAGAGTCTGTTATTTATTTTATATAACGGGAGACTTATATTGTATTATAATTGTATATTGAGATAGAACCTGCAGACAAGCAGCCATGGGGCAGCTTCGTGGGACTATCCATACATTGTCTAAAAAAAAAAAAAATGAAAAATTTTCAGTCAATAAAGAATTATTATTAAAAAAAAAAATTAAAAAAAATCAATTTATTTGCGCCCGATGGGATTTAAACCCGCGACTTCTGGCTTGCTAGTCGAGAGCATTACAACTCAGCTTTACCACGAATTGGTGTACATTATGAATAACATAAAATGTGCCTTGGATAAATTGTAGCTTTCCCTATGTTTTCGTCCGAGTAGAATAAAAATTAAACGTTAATTTATAAAATAATTAAACGTTAGCTACTAAAAAATGATTTTTTTCACTAAAAATGCATTAACGCATATAAGAAACATCGCTTTAAAAATACAAGATTTTGATTAAGTTTTTTCTTATAAAATTTCTAGCTGACGTGTACCCGACGTTCTTGGGAATTATCCTTAGGAGATAGACACATGCCACCTTTGACTTTTGTGTAGGCCTTTTTAAGATATACAATTCCGTAGTAAATTATTTTGATGTATCTCATAGGGTTTAGACAGCATTAGCAATGTAAGCGCCCGAAAATAATTTTTTTACGACTTGACTTTTCTCTACTTTCTATAAATATATTACGCATGTATTTTACATTTAAACCCTCCGGAAAAAAATATCTAAATTCTAGTGAAAACCTTATCCAAGTGCGTCACGTAGTTTAGAAGAACTAAGCGCACAAACAGACAAACACGGATATCGGCTTTGTTTTATACTATTAGCGATTAGAGATTCACAAAATAAATAAAAACCAATTTATCGCTAGAATCGACTGTTTCCAGACACCGTTTGCCAAACGATTGTTAAAATTTATTTATTACCAATATTACACCACCCAAGCGTAGTGTATTCAATTCATCGGCCGACTAATTCCTTCATCACAACACAAGCAACATTTTTCGCTTACTGTGGTGGTAGTAGGAGAATTTCAAATATTATCAGGTTATTCGTAAACAGGGAATTTTTGGCTTCAAATAATGTATGACAGTCTTACAAATGTGGGTTTCGGAAAGGGATGTAAGGTTGATGTAAGCGTAACTAATAAGATTAAGAAAGGGACTCTTATATGGTTTCGACATGTATGATTTTTTACATTAATTTCTGTGGACCTTTTTTAAGGAGAGGAAATTCTGGGAAGGAAAAATGTCTGAGGGGTGGGTACTAATCTAGGGATAAGTGCATCCATTAGTGACGAACATATAAATATATCCCTCCCGCTGTGGCGCAAGGTGATGGGTCGAGAGGCCAGTTGGAGAGGTCAAAGGGTCTCCCTAAGCCAGTCTCTCCCGATCTGGCACCCCACGCAGTTGGTGGGCTGGCGCATCCTGAACATACCTCACCTGAGAATATTTAAGCCCCGCATACCCAATTTTCACCGATTTATAACAAGTTCCTCATTAAGTTTTTAAGAACAAAAAAAAATTATATGAAATTCCCTTGATAGAAAAAAATCGCAAAGTTAGGTCCGAAAATTATTTATTCTGTTATTTAATATGTTATAGACATGAAAAAATTCACAGTGTATCTTTGAATGCAACTAAAGCATTTGTCGAGAGACTTTTGCTCTATTTCAAACGAGTCGTGTTTTATTAAATATTTTCACCATTTTCGCATAATTATTATCGTTTTTTAATGTTCCTTCTATCACTAGTTTTTACATATCTCCTTTTCAACCATCTCCAAACGCTTAATACGGGGCCTTAAACGATGTGTGTTGTTAATTGATTGTTATTATACCTGTAAGAATGGCGTTCTTATTTGATATATAGGGTTTTCCAATAAGAGGTGTTATTTTGAATAGCCCGCTATTTCGCTAGATGTTACTTTTGAAGCTGTCATTTTTTAACATTTGACAAGTAGAAACTACGCCATTAATAAAAATGGAACGATACACGCTTCAACAATGCATTGAAATTATTAAAATTCACTTGAGTTAATCAAATGCAAATCATCTTGAGTGATGAGGCCCATTTCCACCTCGGTGGCTTCGTCAACAAGCAAAATTGTCGCATCTGGGGCTCATAAAACCCAAGAGTTATTGTTGAAAAGCCTCACCTATCCTCAACGTGTGACTGTTTGGTGCGGTTTATGGTTCGGCGGAGTCATTGGACCTTACTTTTTCGAAAATGAGGCTGGAGCAACAGTTACGGTGAATGGATTGCGCTATCGAGAGATGATTAATGATTTTTTATGGCCGGAATTGGATGGTATTGATCTGGACAACGTTTATTTCAACAAAACGGTGCTATGTGCCACATAAGCAACGAAACCATTGATCTTTTACGATTGAATATCAAAATAACACCTCTTATTGGAAAACCCTGTATTATTCATAATAACACCTAGACAACTATTTTTAGATTGAAACTTCGTTTCTATCATTAGTTATTGAGCTTTAAAATACCCATTTATATGTTAGTTAAGTTGACTTAGTAGCTGTTGTAACGAAAAAAAACGAAAGCTTTCAGTTAAGTTTTAAGAATAATTTTTTCTTGCTTTACTAAACGGAAATAAGTGTTCGTCAATTATTATTTCACACTCTAATCGCCCACGTTATAGCTATTTTAGAGGATTTAGCGATTGGAATGTGAGAATAGACATAGTACCAAAACTAATGGCGAATGGAAGATTTCAGAGATTTTCTAGGTCAATGCTATATTAGTTCCAGCGCACAAGGCCCCGTATTAAGCGTTCAAAGATGGTTTGAAAGAGGGAAATGTAAATACGAATGTTAGAGGGATCGCGCTAATATTAGAAAAAAAAACGATAATAATTAAGTGAAAATGGTGAAAATATTTAATAAAACACGACTCGTTTGAAATAGAGCAAAAATCTCTCGAAAAATGCTTTAGTTGAGTTTAAAGATACACTGTAAATTTTTTTCATGTCTATAACATATTAAATAACAGAACAAAACGTGTTTTTAACCCCTTCAGTAATCATTTAAAAATTAAAAATGAAAAAAAAACACCTTTTTTTTATCAATTAATTTTATTTACTCAAAATATATATCCTCATATAAAAGCCATTTCGGGCCCAAAATATAGTGTGAAAAAATAATTAAATATATATTTTTTTATTTCACATAATAGCCGCCCGAGTATACTCGGGCGTGGTCCTTAAGAGGTTAATAAATTTCGGAGCAAACTTTGCGATTTTTTTCTATCGAGGGAATTTCATAGAATTAACGTTTCGGCATAACAAATGTATAGATAATATCTTTAAAAATAACTTTTTATTTTTTGGAACATAAAAACATAAAGAGTTAACGAGAAACTTGTTATAAATCGGTAGAAATTGGGTATCCGGGGGCTTAGGTAACGACTGACTAGAAGTTCTGTGAATAGTATTAGACCTCGCTTCCAAAAAAGTATGTTTATTTATCAAAACTAAATTTTCCTCTGAAATCATAAGATTTGTAAGTAGGTACTTAAGTACCTTAATTAACGAACAGGACGATTTTAATTTTGAAAAACGAATCTTTTCTGAACCATTAACACCGTGTACCAACGCAAAATTGTCGTCGGGCGCCAGCTGATTCTATTTTCGTAATACTTAACTTATTTATTTTTCCTAAATCGATTTAAATTTTACCATCTAACCAGATAATGTGTGTTTATATATGTATATTATCTGACATAAGTATTTTTCCAGGAATAGCTACTTACATGATTACAAAGAACTATACTTTATTTTATTTTGTTTTTATTAGCCTGTCGGCTCCTGTGGCGCACGACAGGTTAAAACAGCCACCATCTTGAATCGGAACCGGGGAGTGACAAACAAATTTATAGACATATGTAATGCCAAACTGTCGAGTTAAAACAGGACTCTGAAATATAATCTTTTGAAGTTTAGTTTGAAAACAAAAAACCAATCCGATTCCAAGAAGCTTGATCCCCCGGACAGTTGAACACACGGTCAGTTGATCCTCCAAATAGTTGATCCTCCGAACAGTTGATCCTTTGAACAGTTGATCCCCAGGATAGTTGATCCATCGGATAGTTAATCCCGGACAGTTGATCCCCCGAGCAGTTGATTCCCGGACAGTTAATCCCCCGAACAGTTAATCCTCCAGATAGTTGGTACCCTGGACTGTTGATTTCCAGGACAGTTGAGCCCCCAAACAGTTGATCATTCGGGCAGTTGATCCTTTGGTTAGATAATCTTTGGATAGTTGATTCCCCGGACATTTGATTCCCCGGACAGTTGATTCCCCAGATAGTTAATCCTCTGGGATAGTTGGTACCTCGGACTTTTGATTCCCCGGACAGTTGATCCCCCGAACTGTTCATCCTTCGGGCAGTTGATCCTTGGGATAGATAATCCCTGGACAGTTGACTTCCCGGACAGTTGATCCTTCTAATAGTTCGTCCACCGGATAGTCGATTCATCGAACAATTGATTCTTCAGACAGCTAATCTCATAGACAGCTGATTACCCGAAAAGTTGATCCTTCAGACCTTTAATCTTCCGTACTTGGTCCCCCATATAGTTGATCTTTCGGATAATTGGTCCCCGGACAGTTAACCTCCGGATATATGATCCCCCGGACAGATAATTCCTGGACAGTTGATACTCCGAATAGTTGACACCCCGAACAGTTGATCATTCGGACAATTGAACCCCGAACAGTTGATCCCTTGGACACATATTTCTCTGAAGGATTACTTATGTTGTACTACCTTCCTAGTATGGTATGGTACGTATGCAGAGCGGATATACGGCCGCATAACAAAAGTCCAACAGCCAATACACATCCTGGTGGTCTTCGTTATCGCGTCCGTCGCTCCATATCTTTTGCATTTTGTATTAGGTCATCAACGCACTGAATGCCTCTACCAGTCTAATTAAAAAACATTTAAATATTTTATTTATTTGCTCAACTTAATTGCAAATACGTGTTCCGGATATGCGAGTATTTCTATTACAACGTGTGACTAACAAATCTAATTGTTTTGTTTAAATAATGTCTTAAAATGAGTGGACGTAACGGGTGAATAACAACGTACCCACGTTTTTATTGTATACTAGCGCGAACGCGTGATGAAAATCACGGGATACTATAATTGTAGGATTTGTGAAACCGAAAGTATTTATGAAGTTAGAAATTAGTCAGAAATTGAAAAAAAAGTACCTACACATTTTAAATATAAAATTATTACAAAAATAAAATAATGTTGGTATCATTATTGGTATTTCATCGCTTGTCTGATATGATTATTAAATAGATCTATTTGAATTTAACTATGGTTTTTGGGAATGAATTAACGAATGAACAACTTGGAAGCGAATATTAAACCACATAAAACCGATATCTGAACGAGCTTAAATACGGCAGATAGGTTTGTTGTTGATGACAATGCATTTGATCAAATTTCGGTGACAATCACGTACACATACGCGGAAATATATGTATCTGAAATCGGATGACATTACAGCATTTAATATTCAAAATAAATGTCGGACCTACGCGATCGGCATTTGGCGAGGATGGTAGAGTTAACGACCCCAGTTCCTGGGTAGGAAGGTTAAATAATCCAACCAACAATATTTTTTTATGTTTTAAAAGATATTTTAAAACAGATGTAGATATATTACGGGTACTTTGTTACGGGTTGATTTTTGATCAGTGCCAATATTGGAAAATTAAAACTCATTGAAGGTGAATAATTTTGCATATTACGCATATTTATTTATTTTATTTTATATTATAGAAACAAACAGTACATGATTTACAGAGTTGAAACAATATACAGGAATAAGATACTTCATGTTGTGTACCTATGATATGTTTCCTTGTAATGTCTGCTAAGTGGTATGTTTATTCCTTAATTACCAGGTGACGTGTGTAGTATATAGGTGTGTGTGTGTGACGTGTGTAATGTATGTGTGAGTGTTTGTATGTGTGTGTGTCTGTATGTATGCGCATTGAATAGTTTAAATTATTGACATGATGCCACGTTTAAATTTGGGCAGTGAATCCGAAAAAATGTCAATGTAAAAATATCATCACAAACAACCAAATTTAGTGATTCATGTTTGATAATATCGTCTATTTTATTAAAATTTCATAAGTTTAGTGCAATATAGAAATTCCTCCAACGAATTATCAGTTAAATTATAAAAACATGTTTTATATTAAAAGATAGTAGCCAATAAAAATATGCATTGAGAAATTGAATATTGGTGGTTGTTGGTCGAAGTATGATACAGTTAAATATGACCGAAGGGGATATGGTCTAACTAGCTCAATGGTAGAGTCAAGTCCTGGAAAGGGTAAGTTCCTGGGTTTAATTCCTAAATGCGACCAAATCTTTTTCTGATTTAGAGTTTCAATTTTCGTTTGAGAACCGCTAATATTATTTTCAATGATTACTTATATGAAGGTGATTGCTCAAAATCAAGTGTTTTATGTGTAAATTTAATTTTCTACTTTTGTTTTGTGCGATTGACTTTAAAATCTAAAATAAATTGTACAAAACTGCTGGAGAATATCAGGTAGCATTGCCCAATCTACTCTTGATTATTATCTAATTAAATCATTCCAGCATCCGCTATGAGATGTTTACCATTTCCCGGTGAGATTTTGCATGTAGAGCTTGATACGGCCACCTTTGCAGCCACACAGAAGAAGAAATAATCTTGAAAATAAAACGTTTTACGGATACCAAAATATTTTCAAAAGATTTTTTTCAAACTAATATCACATAAAGAATTTGTAATATGGTATGTCGATTCTTCTACATATTGAAATTCCATGGTTTTTGTTTACAGCATTTTAGCCTTGATTATTGTGCATTTTTTAAAACACATCTTTTTTATTTATTAATTTTCGGGAAATCGACAGTTTACATTTATTTCAGTTTGTACATAAGTATTATATAGCCAAAATAAAACCAATTATGGATTTCCTCCTTTTAACTTTACCTCTACTGAGACAGAATATGAATTAAAAAGTTTATGCAAAACAAAAGATTAATTATAAAACTTAAAATTTACAAAACAATACATTTATAGCCATGGAGAGAGGTTGTACATATAAATAAAAACATAATAGAAATATAAACAATAGAGACATAACATTATTCACAAACCATCAGAGAAATATTCTTTTATGGACTTCTTGTATTTGGTAAGTTCGCAGATGAAAATATCCACCTTCGATAATACGCTATTGTAATTATTGCATAGTCTGTTCAGGCAAGAATTCTGCCTAGAGTTCGTTTTGCATTGATCCACCCTGAACAGGACACAAGAGCGTGTTGAACGCGCAGGTACATTGAATTGAATCTTATTTAGCAACTCTGGGCATTGAATATTATTTTTGACTACTTTATATAAGAATAGTGCATCCTAATGATCTTGATCTACACAAAAGCCGAGTGTTCAGCAGAGCAACTAACCATTAATCTTTCGAGTCCAAATACATCTTCCGAACCCAGACTTTTACTGGCTCTAGTATTTAAGACAACTTTCATAAGGACATTCTAAAACTATCGAGAGGAATATAAGGTGGAAATCAAGCTGAGATAAATTGATGCGGACAAGTTGTTCTTCAACTACGCTTCAAACGGAATCATACCAGTCCATAACTAAGCAAGCCACTTATTTTTACCAGACAGTATAAATATTTTATAAAATTATTTTTATAATTTTTTTTTTCATTTTGTTTACAAAAATCCCACCCTTTATAGATCAGATGCCAATACTTTTCAATGGAATATCTGCGCATGGCTTTATGGCTAATCTTGACAAAATACTCGATAAAATTGCTTGTATTTTCTATATTAATTTTATTTAAAATTGTTATTTGCCTTAGTCGTCACCACGACTTGTTCAAATATCAAGCGTGATTTGTCGTGCTTGCAAGTGTCGACTAATTACCGGTATTGTTGATAAAATCTTTTATCGAGTAAATGTTAATAAATTAAAGGCGTTCCTGCTAGGTACTTAGGAGTTTAGCATTATTTTGTTCTAGTCTTTATCAAAATATGCCAGCGAAAGAATTTTAAGAAGTTCGTGTGTGAAAATGTCGACTGTTTACCGATACTGGTGATAAAAAAAGACTAATTAGCGATTCTATTGATAAAAATTTTCATCGAAATATGCCAGTGTTGATAATTTTAAGGCGTTCGTGCTAGCCAAACTGTTGACTAATTACCAATACTGTTGATAAAAAGTTTCATCACAATAACCAGTGTTGATAATTTTAAGGCGTTTGTGCCATCAAATATTGACTAAATACCGATATTGTTCATAAAAATACCTAAGTTGATAATTTTAAGCTCATTCGTGCTAATAAATGTCGACTAATAATGTTGATGAAAATCCTATACGCCATAATATATTGCTATCAAATGTCGACTAATTACCAATATTATTGATAAAAAAAATCTACATCACATGCCAAATATTGACTAAATACCGATATTGTTTGTAATAAAACCCAGTGTTGATAATTTTAAGCTCGTTCGTGCTAACAAATGTCGACTGATTACAGATAAAATTGATAAAAATCCTATGTGCCATAATATTTTGCCAGCAATTTTCGACTAATTACCGATATTATCGATAAAAAAATCTACAACAGATGCCGGTGTTGATAATTTTACATCGTTCCTGTAAGGTAAGGATTGGTCTTTCCACCGATTTTGTGATATTTTGCCATAGTATCTGCCATACCCAGAGTTGCTACGTAACCAACTGCAAAGTTATTTGTGTCGAGCTACGGACCGTAGAAGCTGTGAGCAGTTAGCGGGAGAGTAATCTCGTTGATGTGTAATCTATTTTGGAATCAAACGAGGACCGTGGGTGTTTATTGGTAGATAAATAATTTGGTAGAGAATACGCGACCCAGCGGAAATATACACATTTATTGAACGTCAGAGGACAAGATGATGGCCAGAAAAACAATCTGATAATTACACAATCATGAATAATTAATTTTACAAGTAAATGGTTTGGAAATCTAACACGGAGAAAAATGAGTAAAATGAGGATTCATATGTCTTATACTGATTTATAAATGTGGAAATTCTAACTATACAATTGTAAATGTTCTCCAAAATGCACTGGAAAGAATCTCAGACTTGTGATGTCCCGAAAGAAACCATTCATCTGTTCTGAATGCAATTACTAATGTTATCCAAATTGACCCTGGTAATAAATTACATCTTTGCGATTCTTTCAGGGAAAAAGAATCCATCCTGTCACTTCGAATGCAATCAACAATGTTCTCGAAATTTGTTTTGACAGCATCGCCATTCCATTATAAGAATGTTATGTACTAAATACACAATTTGGCTGTCCTGAAACGGGAATCCTTCCCAGTTGGACAGACAAAGGTTCATATTGTTTTGTATTGTTAATAATAACAATACAACTAACGCAATGGTGTATTATGTACAAAAAAAACAATACAACTAACACAATTGTGTATTGTGTACAAAAAATAACAATACAACTAACACAATTGTGTATTGTGTACAAAAAAAAATAATACAACTAACACAATTGTGTATTGTATACAAAAAAAAACAATACAACTAACACAATTGGCAATAGTAATAATAAATAATCATATTTGGCTAATTTATATAGCGCAGTTTTCGTGAAAAAAAAACCTCAAGGGCGTTGTGCAATACAACCTAACCTAACACCTAATCTTACGTAACCTAACCTGACTTACCTTACCCAACTACTGTAACAAATATGCGACTGCCGCCTTTTAAAAAAGAGACAACAATTTAGGTATACTACAAAATCTTCCAAAGTTGTCCAGACTCTCTTCATAATCAACTACTGCCATTCCATATGATGCATTAGTTAATAACAATCTCTTGACTATTACTCCGCCATCCCCACAGCAAAAAGTTAAATGTATATAGAAAGAAAAAGATATTACAATAGCCAACCTACAATACTAATGTACTGTTACTACAAAAATATATTTATATAGGTATGAAGTTCGTATTTCTATTTGCAGCGAAATCTCAAATACCCACGTACCGGTCTTTAAAAGCTTTCAGAGATTTCTCAGTCGATGAGCATTGGACTAAAACGCTGTCAATTGGATTAAAATTTTCGCAAAGATAATATTTAATTTTCCTTGAAAAAAAGTTCTTGCGTAAAAAATTAAAGTAATAAATATAGGGACAGATATTTGAGTTGAGAGCAGCACAGTCCTGTTTTAACTTGACCGTTTTGAAGTTATCGAACTACCAGTAAGCATAAATCATTGTTATATTAGGTTTTACCACGAGTCGTATATTTATACGACTCGTGGTAAAACCTAAGTATTTACTTAAAAAAATAATAATAAACAAAATAAACTTACCCGCATCTGCAAGACGATTTTTCCCGCCAACGAAGAAAATGAAAAAAAATATGAAAATCCTATACAGAGGCGCCATCTTCAGATTTTGTTTAGCACCACAAACGTTTATCACTAAAACACATACAATATTTTATTTTTCACAAACAACACAACACTTTTCTCTGGATCATGTTTTATTTTGTTTAATCAACAGAAAATATTTTTATTTATTGGTTCTTCAAAACTTATCCATACATTTTCTTTGCCAGTCATTCTTTGGTTAACTACTTTAAAATCACCTTTTGTTGTTTTTAATAACTTTTTTATGGTCTTCAACACTATTGTTCTTGTTTTCAGCAGTTCTTATAATTGAATCCTGAAAATAAAATAAATAAATTAGTATTTAATTAAATATATTAGTTTAGTTCGGATTTATCAACTATTTATAGAGAAGTAACAAGTAAAGGCCTGCAGAACTAACTTGCCAATGGTCATGCCTGTGGGGAGAGCAATCTTGCTGTTGAACAGAATCAATTCGGATATCGACATTTTTAGCATCAATGAAGCTTCCTTTAAAAGGCATGCTCTGTTATCACTGGTATAGTTGATATACAAACTGTTAATATTAATCTAAGAATTCTTTTTACAAAAATATTTTTAAAACGCATTGAAATTAACAATTTTGTAATGTTTTTGAAATGAATAAACAAAATTGAATTGAATTGAAAAGTGAGTGAACGCAGGGCGGATGGATTTGATTTTGTACTAATCAACAGTTTTATTCCAAGATTAATGAAATTTTGCACACTTTATCTTCAAAACAAGATGAAGGTCACTGTCTACATCTGATTTTGAAAAACTCTGTGTAAAACCCGGGACACCGCGGGAACTTCAGTTAGTAATATATAAAGATTGTTGTTTTTTTTTTTTAATTACAATTTTTTCAGAGATCGATGAAAATTTGCACACTTGAACTTCAAAACAAGAGGAAAATCACTGTTTGAAAAAAAAAACCATCCCATCCCCTTTTCCCACCCCTTAAAACAGAGTAAAGCTCGTGAAACGCGTAGTGCTTTAGCTAATAAGCAATGTAAGAGAAAAGGTCACGTTTTATTTCACTTACTGTCCGAAGCCAATAGGACCATAGCATCCCTCAATTGGGGTATATTATGAAGCTAATGGATATGGAATGGGGCTGAGATGGGGGGAGGAAGGATGAGAAGCACCTAACTATTCAGGTCTGGTCGTAAAACACACAAACTGCTGGTAGCCAGTGACACCATGTCATCTCCAATAATTGGGTTACGTTGTGAGTTTGAATAAGACGGAGAAGAGGAGTCTTGAAAAATCATGGCTAATCAGATCATAAAACACGTTTAAAGTAAAGCAACATCGTTTCGATTCCGATTGTTGGTATTTCACCATAGGGAGATATTGAGAATTAAATTGGTAGGAAGTTTATAGGAAATCTCCGTTAAAACGTGGTACCTAAATGTGGGTTATGGGTTTTGTCCGTTCACAGCCGATGTGTGTAATGCTAATACGTTTGGTTAATGTGTCGGTGATTGCCGTAACCTGTAACTCTCAAACTGAGTTCTTGAACATTAGGATAAAAATATTATAATGTAATTGCCAATTGTATCTTTTTATACTAAAGCTAATTTTAAACTAAACTCAACAACAAAATACAACTCTCGTTCAAAAATCACAATAGAATTATAAGATTTAAATTTAAATAAAAGCTGGATACAAAAGTAGGGAGAACAGATATAGAAAATACTAGATTAATGCGAATCTTAATGGCAAATCACTATTTTGATTAATCTTTATAACGAATTGGTGTACATTATGGATACCAAAAAATATGCTTTAGATAAATTGAAGGTTTTCCTATCGTTTCGCTTGAGTAGAATATAAATAAAAAAATCAAATACTCAATAAAAAATTTAAAGTTACTACTAAAAAATATATTTTTTCAATATAAATGTATAAAAGAAACAACTTTAAAAAAATACAGTATTATAGCTAAGATTATCTCTGACAGTTTCAAATTGGACTAATTGGAAGAAAATTCAGGCGACTAATTATTGCTTATAATTATTTAAAAAACATATATATTAAAACCTTCAATAAAAAATATATCAACATTTATTTTTCTTACAAAAGGAAGATAATGAAACATTTATTATTGTTTTTACAAAATGCAACTATTGCAATTTAAAATTATAGCAAATACTGCAAAATAAATCCATATTTATCTTGCGTAATGTAATATACACGGGTAGCAGATATATAATTCACTATGCTCACAAATCTGTTTTTTTGCGATAGCCTCGCAGTTATTTATTTGCACGGTTAGTTTTCTAATAAAAGCATTTATTAAAAAAACAAAATAAAACAAAATAATAGTATTTATATAACCAGAACGCTCAGAACAATAGAATAAAGACTAACACAAGAAGTGCCTTGTGGGGGTGTTTCGTGGTCCAATTATAATCCCAATTTGGGCTTAGTTTTAAGAGGAAGCTACAAACCAAAAATGTGTATATTCTTGGTATACCTTATATTCTAGGCAATAGGCATTAAAATCGCTTAAAAACGGAGTCTAGAAACGTTCGATTTCAAGCACCAAACTGGTTTTTATTTATTTTGTAAATAATTTTATAAGAAAGCAAAAAAGTTAATCAAGTGAAACTGTCACAGATAATCTTAGCTATCTGTATTTTTTAAAGTTGTTTTCTTTACGCGTTCATACATTTCTATTGAAAAAAATTTTTTTTTAGTAGTTTACATTTATAATGTTTATCGAGTTATTTATTTTTTTATTTGTATTCTACTCAAGCGAAACGATAGGAAAATCTTCAATTTATCTAACGCATATTTTTTGGTATTCATAATGTACACCAATTCGTTATAAAGATTAATCAAAATAGTGATTTAGCAATAAGCTTCGCCTTAATACAAAACTGTGTTTCAACAAGATTACGAAATTCAAATTACGATATTCAATTTCAGGCAAGTGTAAGAGAGACAAACCGTATGCTAAATGGTCTAGAACCAATAGGTACTAAGTCAGTATTAAAATTTGCATTGAAGGCACTTTTCTTCTTTATTATTCTATACAATTTTCCAGAAGACAGACGGTACAAAATCGCCCCAAACGTTGCGCTATAAGTGGGGCTTTTGCGTAATGATATCTATCTCATCGAAGCGTGTTCCACTATTGCAGATGCATAGCAGTGCGCGGGGACCGGATTTGGTAGTTTCAGGACATTCCGCGTTAGAGCGGGAGCGTTAGATTTCAAATTGGACTAATTGGAAGAAAAAAAGTGGATTCAATTATTTTCTGAAGAAATGTCTGAATTCTCGACAAATCAGTTCCAATTTTCAATTAAGATAATTTTCTGTCAGGAATATTACATTATAGGAGGTATTATTGAATTCTCTAAACAAACACTTGCAATTTTAAAAAAAATTCTAGAAGACATTAAACCGGAGTTACAGACAGACAATCGAAATCAGTATTTTTGACGTTGTTTGATGATAAAAGTATTTGAATCAAGCGGCGCACAGCGTGCAAAACACAAATCCTGTTCACATCCCTGTACACTGTCTTATTGCATCGGCGTAATTTGGGAGGCTGGTATGGGTACCGTCGCCCCGAGAACCATTTATTGGATAGTTAACCCTCCTCCCATAAGACACCCCAAGTGGTTAGCTACGTTTGGTGACTTAGCAGGGGTGCCCGGGCTCATGGGGTGATGTTTGTCTAGGTCGTGGCGGGTCGGATCGGGAGAGACTGGTCTTCCGACTCTCCGCAGTGAGGGGGAAGAATTCAAACGTCCGTCACTCTCAGACATACTGACCCCCAGATTCCTACCCACCCATCATACTTTTTGTCCTTCCCAGAACGTTCTCTCCTTCCTTTCCCTAAAAATATCCTCCTCACAGCATCCCTAAAGATGAGATAGGCCCTAAGGGAATTTTAAACCGGGCTTAACTGACCGTGAGAATCTAATGACGAAAACAGAATGAAGTCATTAACACAAGCAACAGGTGGATACTCTGCCAAAATATTTTTAGCGCTAATATACCCACTGATGTAACATGCAACGTATATATTTCGGTGTCACATGTGCATAATGGTGACCGGATAAATCATCACAATGATAATTCATCACATCTTTAAAAAGTTATATAAAGTCATGGAAAGTAATGAAAAAAACTTTATTAACTGGGTTAAGTAGGTTAGGTTAGGTAAAAAAAAAATTTTTCATCGGTTCTAATGACTTTATATCACTTTTTAAAAGTGTGTTGAATTGTCACTGTGTTGAGTTATCATGGAACCGTGCATAATATTGTAGAAAAGCTGGTCATTTTACAAGTACTAGGAAATAATGTTAATTTATTAAGAATCTGGATAAATTACTCGTTTTCCTGTTAAAAATGCTATATAAAAACGTGTTCATACACTTACTGATATTGATACTGACATACTTATACTGAAGCATTCTGCCATGATATCTGTCAGTAAAAGAACACGTGTTTTCGATATATTCTGAATGACTAATATTTTGTCAGGAATTTAGCATGCTGTCAGTTTTATAACAGTATCGTTTTTCTCCACGAAGATAATATGTACAATAACACAAACTAATTTAGCCTGAATTAGTTTCATGAAATCAGGTTCACAAATTTGTTTTGAATTCGCGTTACATTTTCAAAATTGGAAATCAGGCAAGCGATAAAGTACCGATTTATGTACAGTATTTTATTATTAAAAATTGGAACTGATTTGTCTATAATCAAGAATTCAGATTATCCCGTCATTTTTAACGGTTCTGCGAACGTTATGGAACATATACTAGTCCCAGTAAGAAATCGTTGTTCTAGTATCTTCTGTCTTTTTCGTTTGCAAATAAGACGCATGAGAAGGAAGAGGATAACGTCCGTACTAGCTCTCGCTGGGACTAGTTTACTGTTTTTGATAGTTTGTGCTGTGCGTTACTTGGTCCTGCATGAAACCGCAAATGTGAACTAAAATTTAGTTTCAATTTTAAAAATTGGAACTCTTTGTGTGAAGGATTGCCATAAAGTACCTATCTAAGAATATAATACTGGAGGCCTTGAGGAAAATAGCTTCACTAAAAGTCTATATTTGGGGATGCTGTGTGGAGGGTATTTTTAAGGAAAGGAAGGAGAAGAAGTTGTGGGAAGGAAAATTATGAGGAGTGGGTTGGAACTGGGGGTCACTGGGTCCAGGAGATACGGACGTTTGAGTCCTGCTGTTTTTTACAGAAAATTTCTTTTTCATAATTAGAATTATAATATCGAATAGACGACTTGTTTTTAAAATGATTTCATATCAATTATCTAAATAAATAAAAATTTAAATGTTCTTTTGTCTTTGTCTGATAATGTGAAGTACCTACATTCCTATATCAGTGAATTTGTGACAATTTATAACATTTTACCAGTCTGTTAAGAAAACCAGTGAGGATGTTGATGCATTTAATTCGATCCTTTTACGGAAGCTTGGGCAATGATCATCCGCAGTGTCCCTCAAGGCCATGATATCCACATGCAACAAGTCGTAAGGTAGGTGAGAATCCCCTTCCAATTCCAACTGTTAACCACAGCCACATCAATAGTTTTGTCAAATATTGATTACAGTCCACAATATGTATATACATAACGCTGTATGATGCAGCCTTAGTTCCAGAAGAGATGTTGCATTACTCCTGATGGCGTATAAGCTTCTAAACGGTTTATTATCAATACCAGACATTCTGGCTAAAATAGGATTCTATGTCCCGGATTTTGCGCGAGGCCGCCAACACAGGTGCAGAACTAACTTACCAATAGTGATGCCCTTAGGAAGAATCACTAGGTTAATTAACTGTCTCGCAGGAAATGTGGATATTTTCCACATGTCCTACAACGTATTTAAGAGGAAGCTACAAGCCAAAAATGTGTATATTCTTGGTATACCTTATATCGTAGGTAATAGGCATTAAAATCGCTTGAAAAACGGAGTCTATAAACATTCGATTTCAAGCACAAAACTGGTTTTTATTTATTTTGTAAGAAAGCAAAAAAGTAAGTCAAGTGAAACTGTCACAGATAATCTTAGCTATAATACTGTATTTTTATAAAGTTGTTTCCTTTACGCGTTCATACATTTCTATTGATAAAATATATTTTTTGTAGTAGCTTACATTTATATTTTTTATTGAGTAATTAATTTTTTTATTTCTATTCTACTCAAGCGAAACGATAGAAAAACCTTCAATTTATCTAAATCATATTTATTTTTTGGTATTCATAATGTACACCAATTCGTTATAGAGATTAATCAAAATATTGATTTGGCATTAAGCTTCGTCTTAAACGTGAAATATTATTATTCTGGACTTTTTGTCCCACTTGTAAATATATTTGCTATTCACTTTTTTGTAATTTTTAATTACCGATATTGCAATGTACTGGTTTATACTGTTTTTGCAAATAAATAAATAAAACCATAAATTGATTCGCGACTCTAATCACTCATACCGAGCGATACTGAGATCACCCCACTGCGATCTGTTGTGAAATTTAATGATAATTCACATATCAGAATTAAGATCGTCGTAAATATCGAAGTAAATCTTTCAGTGCCAAAACGAGGTGATATTAAAATAGAAATTAAATCTTAAGTAATAATTATTCTAGGAAAGCATGATTAAAGTCAAATGAAATCTTTCTCATCGATTGGGCCCGTTGTCTGAGGCCATACAAGATATTCTTAAGATGAAAAAAATATGAAATAGCTGAGAGTAAGTACCTACACAACTACGGAAATATTTTTTTTCTAAAAAAAAAAAACATTCTTTCACATGTTGTGACTGGTCTCTCGGCCGAGTAACAGCGCGATCACCCAGAAAGGTCAAAAATGTCCCATAACTACAGATTAATTTTTTTTTTAATTTGCTCCTAATAATAAAATCACTTTTTGATTAATCTTTATAACGAATTGGTGTACATTATGAATACCAAAAATATGCTTTAGATAAATTGAAAGTTTTCTTATCATTTTGCTTGAGTAGAATACAAATAAAAAAATGAATTACTCAATAAAAAATATAAATATAAAATACTACAAATAATATATTTTATCAATAGAAATGTATGAACGCGTAAAGGAAACAACTTTAAAAAATACAGTATTATAGCTAAGATTATCTGCGACAGTTTCACTTGATTAACTTTTTTGCTTTCTTATAAGATTATTTACAAAATAAATAAAAATAAGTTTTGTGCTTGAAATCGAACGTTTCTAGACTCCGTTTGTCAAGCGATTAATGCCTATTACCTACGATATAAGGTATACTAAGAATATACACATTTTTGGCTTGTAGCTTCCTCATAAGTTAAGAAAAGGTACGTCCCTTAACACTCTTAATACATATCAAAATTTTTATGTAAAGGAGAATGTCTGTGTGTTCGTGGAGGGCAGACGGGAGGCGTAAATTTAATTTTTAAACAAATCTACAGTTTTATTCCGAAATTTTGCACATATGACCTTAAAAACTATCATTGTCACAATAGATTAAAAAAAACTCTGCTTAAAGCCCGGGTAACGCCGGGAAAGTCAACTAGTATATCCAATAAACAAAGAAGAGTGTCTGTTTGTGGCGGGTGGTCGGCGTGGATTGGATTTGCATACAAATCTACAGTTTTATCCCGAGATTGATGAAATTTTGCACACTTCACCTTCAAAACAAGAGGAAGGTCACTGTCACGTGATATTTCGAATAAGTACTTTAAAACAAAGTTATTCTAGATCTGGTTCAGAAATAAACACCACATATATCGGTTAGTTGTTTTTTAAGTTGTCGAAATAATTACATCGTTTTGCTGTATACTTCAAACTTATTATCTCCCGGTTTATATTGGTGCCGATGTTACGGTGGCTGTATCAAACGGCGTCGGTCATTCGGTAATTTGGCAAACTCTCATAAGAGACGGGACGCCAAGAGCAATGTCGCAATGGCTCCACTAGAACCAAATGGTGGGTCATTTTCAATATTAGCGATTTAGTACTTGATGGAACGAAATCCTTGGAGAGTACTGGACGCCCCTGAGAAACTAATTCACTCCTAGACCAATTTTGGGAGATATTTCTCCTAAACGTCAAACACCAATAGTCTTTTTGTGAGATTTTCCCTCAGACGTCAACACTCATGCAGTATTTTTGGAGAAATTTTTTCCAGACGTCAAACACTCAAATAGTCTTTTTGGGAGATATTTTTTCCAGACGTCAAACACCCATAGAGTATTTATAGGAGATATTTCTCCCTTACATCAAACACCCATTGAGTAGTTTTGGAAGATATTTTACCAGATGTTAAACAGCTAAAGAGTCTTTTTTGGAGATATTTCTTCCAGACGTCAAATACCTATATAGTCTTTTTGGGAGAAATTTCTCCAAGACGTCTAACACTCAAATAGTATATTTTGGAGATATTTCGCCCATATTTCAAACACCTAAAGTGTATTTTTGGGAGATATTTCTCCCATAAGTCAAATAACCATTGAGTGTTTTTGGGAGATATTTCTCCCAGACGTTAAACACCCATTGATTTTTTATGGGAGATATTTCTCCCAGCCTGATACGAACCCATAAAATTCATGCTCTCTCATTTGGTATTATTTTAAGATACATGATTTATACATTGTTTAAAAGAGAGAACACCATGCATACAGTTTGCATACAAAAGATTAATTGAAAAAAAAAATCCAAAAATTAACAATATTATTTGGCATTTGAAAATATAAATCATATTTTATTAATAAATATTTTTTTAATAAAAAAAAATAAGTAACCGGAATTAGAAAAAGGAGTATTTTTTTTAACAGAAACGTTGTGGTATACAGAAGTGAATCGTAGAAGATGTCGGAGACCCAAGCAATACCGAAAATTCGCAGGGTCCACTGGTATAAAATAAATGATATATGAAGTTTTGAAATATCAATTTAACCTTCTAAAAAATAGACCTCACAATGTTGTTCCATATCGATGAGTAATTCAAAATTTGTTTGTCAAAAAACTTATGAAATCTCGGAGCCAGTTAATGTACGTTATGAGGATGTACAAAAGCAGGGACGGGAAGAAAATGAGAAAAGAGGGATATAATTTGTTATCTCCCTGTTTTTTTACTGTGTACTTTTAAGAACATGTATATAATAAAATAGAACATATTATTAGTCCTCCTCACTAGGAGATGTTGTGCTGAGACAAACTAGATTTTGGATGGAGAGATTTAATTTTTATTTTTTATATTAACTCCACACAGGAGGCCCTGAAGAAAATAATTTCCATCAGGGCCTATGACATCTTTGGGGATGCTGTGTGGAGGGTCTTTTTGTGGAGAGGAAGGAGTGAACATGGATCTTGAAGAGTCCCATGTTGTAGGAGGGAAGAAACACAGAGGCCGGCAGTTCGTTCCACAGCCGAGCTGTTGAACTTAATAACGAATCGTAGAAGCGACCCGTTCTCATGTGAAAAAAAGCCATCTTCAAGGTTAGGGTATTATCAGATGATGATTCTAGTCATTCTTTTTCAATAATGCCGAAAAGATTTGTTGGATTTAATGTAGATATTAATTGATTTAATTTGTTTGATGCTGGGAGGGAGTTTGTTAAATAAATTAACAGCTAAAAATTCAGAGCTTTTGTCCAAAGGTTGTAAAAAGCATGGGTTTATTTAACATGTTTATTCAAAAAAAATTAGAAAAAATATTTATTGCACAAAAATACAGAGTACAAAGGGTATAGCTTATAAGTTACATCCTATTTCTTCCAGCTAACCAAACAAATACACATTATATTACAACAATTACATGTAAACAAATGTATGTAAAAAAATAAAAAAAAGAGGTATTTAATTTATGTAAGGTATTCATTTAAGTTGTAGTGACATCCCGGAACATTCTGCAATGATCCGGAATAGTCTTGAACGTTCGGGAATATCCCAGATTTCAATGAATTAAAAACGGGATTACAGCCCGTTTCCTGACAAACTTTTAGTAAATTCGTAATCGTGACAATACATTGGTATCTCTAAATAGTATAAAACAATGTCACTATCCGCGTCTGCCTGTTAGTGCGCTTAGTTCTTCTAAACTATGCAACGGAATTTAATATGGCTTTAACTATCATTTAAAGAATTTCTTCCGGAAGGCTTGCATATATAATACATGCATATTAAACTTATAGAAAGTAGAGAAAAGTCAATGTTTTATATTCAAGTCGTAAAAAATATATTTTCTAGCACTATATTGCAAATACTGGCTAAGCCTTTTGAGATACATCAAAATAATGTATTACGGAATTGTATAATTTAGAAAGGCCTACGGAAAAATTCAAGACAGTATATGTCTATCTCCTAAGAATAACCCCCAGCAACGCCGAGTACAGAATAGTAGTGTTAGTTTGAAAGAAGGAGACGAAAAAAAAAAGGTTAAGAAGAATTTAAATATACTCTTCTTGAAGTATTTTTAACAGTTTTCAAGATATGTTTTACTGCTTCGTCGGAAATTGAGCCCGCGACTAAATTATATTCTATGCGACCTTTCTCTTGTATTATTTGAGATGTTTCACGCTTACAATGCTCAAGCGCAATATTGCTTTTCCCGGATGTAATCTAAAATTACACCAGAGCGATAAATTTGATATCGTTCAGATATCAAATGACTGACAAAATCATAATACATGTAAATTGATTATTTACCTACAATGAAGTATTCCAGTCAATTTAAGGCCCCGTAGTAAGCGTTCAAAGATGGTTTGAAAGGTAGATATGTAAATACGAATCTTAGAGGGAGAAAAATTAAGCAAAAATGGTGAAAATATTTAATAAAATACGACTCGTTTGTTGAGATAGAGCAAAAATCTGTCGACAAATGCTTTAGTTGCATTTAAAGATACACTGTGAATTTTTTCGTGCATATAACATATTAAAAAAACGAACAAAACGTGTTTTTAATAATTTTCGGAGCTTACTTTGCGATTTTTTTCTATCGAGGGAATATTATATAATTAACGATTCGGCATAACAAATGTATAGATATTATCTTCAAAAGTTACGTATCTTTTTTATTTGTACTATACTATTTGGACATTCTGTATGTACATGTATAACAGCAAAACGTACATGTATACATATATAGGTGTACCCGACAGACTTTAACCGGCAATTACTGAGTTTATTTAACAGTAAAATAAATAATGTCGTACTTAAAAGCCGACGCGACGTTCGTTACAAACAACCCAATGCGTCACGTGGTGCATGCTTCGTCTCGTCTGTCCAATGCTGCTGGAACGAGACGGAGATCTACCCATGTGACGTGTTAGGTTGTAACCAGTAGCGGCATGTGATATAAAAATAATTTGTTTTTTATTTGAAAAAAAATTCTACCGAATGGAAAAATTACATCTAAATGTTGTACTTCAAATAAAGTCACACAAGAAAATATTGAAGTATGATTGAAAAATAACGTTGGTACGTTGTTGGCATTTTTGTGTCTTTCGTTTTCATGCAAGACGTGTAAGAAGGATAAAACTGTTGGAAGAGTTTGGCATCATAAACATTCTAAATACATTATGTGTTAATAAGTGCGCAAGTAAATTTTATTTGATTAATTTGTGTTATTACGCAATTTACTTGATTGATTTAAAAGTATATTTGCGGCACGTTTCAGAGTGGAAAATACTCTCAGTATTGCCCTGGTCTTAAGACCACTATTCAGAATTGAAACGTGGCTTGGTATGACTTTGGGCCGTGTTTAAAGACCAGATCTGAATAGCCAGCCACTTCCCCACCTTTCTCTTCCCCATCTCCTTCTCCTCCGCACTTCCTTCAGCCTTACAACATACCCCAATTCGGGAATGTTATACTGTCACTTACGACTCCAGACGGTTGGGAGCAGTAAGAACTCTGATGTGGTATCACTTTATCATATTCATTACATCGGTATCATATTTCCTGATAAATATAATCACGAAATGCAATAATATTAGATTTTTTTCGAACACGTGTTCCGACATCCTAATGACATAATAAATTAGTTTGTTAAGAAACCTTCATTCATTCATTCGTTAAAGGCTTGCAGTCCCGTTTTTAACAGGAATACGAAAAATTTGACCAGAATTTTAATAAATTATATATTAGTAAGTTTTCTCCGTGTAGCGACCTTAATCGATCGTTTTATTTAGAATTATATATACCAATAAAACAAAAATTCAAGCATCAGACGCGACATACTAAAAAAGATGAAATTACAACATGAACATTTTTATAACACGCTTCAAGATCAGAGAATTTAATAATCTGGACCAATGTATTTTGATACGTTTGACAGATTGGGGATCGAGAAATATATTGAGAATGTTTGTGCAGTTTTTTTATTTATGTTTTGTGATTTCAAATGTTGGCAAATTTCCAAAAGTCTTTGCGGAATTTTAAACTCGGAGCTTTCAAATGAAAACTTTCTGTAGAGAGAAATTATTACGTCATGATTTAAATGGGACTTGACAACAAACTTTTTTACTTTCCTTAGGTTTAAAAAAAGGCGCTAATTGTCGTAGAATGTGTATTTTAAGCATTGAAAATTGAAACAAGGGAGATAGGTCATGAACCTGTTATTAATATTAAACCCAAACAGGAGGCCCAGAGGAACATAATTTCCACCAGGAAATATGTCATCAATGGGGATGCTGTGTGGAGGGTATTTAAAGGAAATAAAGGAGAGGAATTCTGGGAATCTAGGGGGTCAGTGTATCCAGAAATGACGACGTATGAATTCATCCCTCCTGCTGCGGTGCGAGACGATGGGTTGAGAGAGACCAGCTGGAGAGATCAAAGGTTCTCCCTCAAACCAGGGTTTCTCGATCCGACCCGCCACGCAGCTGGTGGGCAGGAGCAGCCGCCGAAAATAACTGAACACACCTCACCTGATGAACCCGGGCACCCCTGCTAACTCACCAAACGTAGCAAATCACTTGGGGTGACCTATGGCAGAGGTGTTGATTATCAAATAAATGGTTACCTGGGCGGCGGTACCCATACCCGCCTCCCAAAATAAAATCTATTATTAGTATTGCACTGCGCTAATATCACCCATAATACTGCTGTGCGCTTGTACACACAGCGGCGCCTCGCTTTGGTTTCTACCTACACACGAAATGCATTATTTTTTGCATAGTTGTTTTGATCGCTAGTTTTATCACAGCTTAGCGACATTCAGCAGGCAAACATGAAATATTTCTTTGTTTCTCCCATCTATGCAGAGCACACACTAAAATCAATGCATTTTACTATAAAATACATATCCTATCTTGGAACTGCAGTCGACAAATATATATCAACCTCGCCACATGCCGATCGGGTAACGACTGAAAACAGCACGACCCTCTAGACAAAATAAGACTCCCAGGTTCCTTCCCCCACTACACGGGATGTAATGGTCTTTTTTGCTGCACCCTGTACTACTCGGAAGACCACGATCAAGTAAATAAAATACTTAAGTCGGACTATGTCAAGAGTCAGAATATCAGAAGAGTATGTATGAGACGATGTATGCATGTGGATGATGAACGGAATGTGTGCCGAGAGTTGATAGAGTTGCGTGGTGGTATATCATCTCTGCCTACCCCTTAGAGGAAACGGCGTGATGGTAGCTTAGTTAAAGTGGATAAACACACTATACGAAAAATCTGGTCATTAAGATGACCCTGCCAAAAATGTATTTTCATTACATTTTTTATGCGTTATTTTTTCAATGCATATTTTTTGCTGGCTACATAGACAAGTGGGCCGTAATTGCATTCGTCTGAGGAAACTATGATTCAGAATTCAGAGTTCAATCGCCTTTTACGCGTCAGAAATCATAATAAAATTATGACCAATTTATTTATTTGTTTATCAAAGTTATGTTGATGTATTAATATCATCCTTTTTTGTAACAAATAGGGCTGGGCTGAGGTTTTTATTGACATATTATTATTAAACCTTAAAAGTATGGATAATATGATGTAATTATAAATGAACAATGCGTCACAAAAATCACACATGATAAATCTTATGAGACAATAAAGCTTTCGTCTCTTTCGGATGTGCAGCGTTGTCGCCCTGATCCACGCCTCTGGAAGAAGCCACCGGTCTCCGAGCAACATCACTCTGTCGCATCCCTGATTGCAGTAGTGCCACCACATGAGCGGCTTAATCAGCAGTGGTGTCCATTTTGAGGGGTTGTTTTCTAGCGCTAACTATTCACGTGTGTCCTCTTCAACATTCAGATAGTGAGTGACCTTTGACTTAAACTGCTAATTTTATAACCCAGGAAGAAACTATTGTCTGATAAGATGTCATTAAATTTACCTTCAATTGATATCAATATTAGTTTATTTATTACACTGTTATACGTGGTGGAATTATATATTATTAAAATAGAAAATAAAACATTTTTTAACTTATTTCCACTTGTTTATTTTACCAGTACCGGTTTCGTCCTATTATGGACTTAAATTGCCAGCCTGAAGATGTCCATAATAGGACGAAACCGGTACTGGTAAAATAAACAAGTGGAAATAAGTTAAAAAATGTTTTATTTTCTATTTTGATATCAATATTGTTTGGGTTAAATGTGTTGACTCGGGGTTTGGCGCTCGGAAAAAATTACGCCTGAAACTTATGTTCGAAGATTTTGTGACGCCTAGTGTATATTATCTATTGTTCTTTTCTGAAATAATTATAAATGTATAACATGGTGTTTTTTAATGCAGTTTAATTGTTTCAGTTTCTGTCTGTATTTGGTATCACTATATTTTCTATTTCTGATCTCCCAAAGTTTTGTATCTAGCTTTTTACTTCTGTAACTGTTATAATGTTGTTGTTGTGGACTTTATTACAATAGCATAAGTTGTTTGGGTATTGTTTTTGATCCTGAGTGTTTCTAATATACATGTTAGTTGTTACTTCCAGTGTTTGTAATTATTTATTTATTTTAATATCAACGGTATAAAATATACCATATACAGTAAATGAACATAAAGGAGTATTGTTTTAGAATAGAGTTATTTAATTGACTGTAGTCACTAAGTACATCATATTCACGCACTTGAAATGCCTTCCACTTAGATTTGAATAGTAAACAATAACGCCACCGACTTAGTACCTTTTGGTTCTAATCTATTTAGCACGCGCTCTGCCTCCCTAAACATTTGACCGACATCATTTATAGTCGCCCCGTTAAATTATGGGTATTATAGGCGTATCTGTGTCCCCAAAGTAAGCACAAATTGATCAAACATTCAAAATCAATTTATTGAGCCTGTTTGGGACCAAGGAGTCGAAAGGCCCAATGGAAATTGGTGACATCAGTGTTCTTTCAAATCGTTTAATATATACACGGTGTCCAGAAACTCGTAGCACAAGCGGGAAACTAATGAATTTACTTCAGGCCGAGAACCAAAAACGACATATTTTTTCCCTTCTTAAATACATCTTATTAAATTGCACTCTTGTTTTCTCACTTTCAACTCAACTCAATTTCTGACATCCGATCGAACTGAAACTCGGCAGAAAGACTCGTTGTCGATGACAATGCATTCTATCACAATGGTGGCAATTACGAACACACGCGGACATATAAGTATTTCTCTGAAAATGGATGACATTACTGGAGTTAATATACGAAATGAATGTCGATCCTACCCAATGGGAAATGGTTCAGTTATTAGGCTTCCCCTCCAGTCTCCAGGGATTAAGGTTCAATTCTCAGTTAAACCAAAGAAATTTTGGAAACGATTATTTTTAAACACACAAATGAAAAGTTTCCTATTGTACTGTTCTGTTGACCTACCTTATTTCTTGAAATAGACCCGTGTACACATAAAAATACGATTTAAAATCTCTCAAATCTAGCGGTAAAATAATGAACACCTCATGTCCACTTGGATTTATGGCTTTTTAATATTATTAATTTGAAATTAATTGTAGTTCCAGCTTTTAGCGTTTTTCGACATGAGCGCTGGTGGTTGAAGTTATAGCCAATCAAATAGAAGCGTTCCCGGCTCCCGCGTAAAACAGGTGGTCGCGCCAAATGTCACATTCAAAAATAGAATGCCACAGACGATTTTGAAACATAGATTTGCAAGTCTCATATTGTGATATTAATGCTACAGCTTTCGGAGTTCGTGCGAAGATATTTTTACATTTTTGTATGTTTTAGACAACCGGAGTACATTTGAGTAGGTATATATTTTTATTTTCATAAGACAGCTATTATAGCTCTTGTAATCAAGTCGTTTTGTTATAAAAAAATCTTGACCGGTTAGCGGATGAGTGTTGCCAAGCATCAATCCTCTGCTAATACTCCATCATTGCACAAGAAATATTTCCGTAGTAGAAGGAGGTATTTAAATATTGTCAGGTAATTCGTAACTGTTGTAACTGTTCATCACTTTAAATGACTTTACATCACTTTTTAAGTGTGTGAATTATCATTTTGTTGAGTGTTCCGGTTACCGTGATATATAAAATGAGCTCCGATAGCTTCTTTAGCTGGCAAAATGAATTATTCTGGACCTCAACCTTGAGGTTATAATAGTACTTATTATAAATCTCAATTCCTGTATTATCGACAACTATGTGCCATCTATGGATAACCTCTTAAACTTCTATCGTGGATATCATAGTAACTTGGGAATGTTAATCTTTCTTTAAACGAAACAAAAAAAAATGATTTGAAGGAATTCACTTCAAGAAAAAAGTTTTGGGGATTGTAATGCTGTTTTACCGATATTTTAATGGAATTTTGTTTCAGAATGGTAATAATAGGCCGGCCTATAAGGAAACAGCGTTTGACGCTAGTAAAAACGTCAAGGGCGCTGTGCAAGTTATTATCAACGACTTGGTTCCTTGCCGGCACCGGACTGCTCCAATTACACCTTCACAAGGCTGGCCCCTCTTACGTCTGAGCAATATTAAGAATATCTACCACTCTGAAGATAAAAATACAAATGAGGTATTTCAAAGCATACATTTACGGAATGCCATTCAATATAATAACTATTTCTCATGCGCTTTGGGCGTGCAATATGCAATGGAAAAGATTTTGTTCGATATTAGGTACTCCTTTGCAAACGTGTCATTAAAAATTATATTTGTATCGAAAAATAAATATGACTCCCTTTAGCGCAGCTGGTAGAGCATCGCCCCGGCAAGGCGAAGGATCTGGGTTCAAATCCCAGATTTGACCTATCTTTTTCTAATTTTTCTCTTTTAAATATTCGTTTTAAAATTGCCTTAAATAATTGTAATAGTAAATAAAAAATTGTCTATTACCTAACTTTCATAGGTACATTTTAATTAAGTTGGCTGATCTTAAGAGCCAATAGTTTTTTCTTAAATACATTAATTATATTGACTGATGTCAAGCTATTGGGAAGGAATTGTATATGTGTACCCCTCGTGGTCTATGTTTCTTTTATCACTTTCAGTCTTTGCAGAATGTGTGTATAGTTTATTATGTTGTCTTGTGTAGTGTTCGTGCTCTATGGTTTACGGAAACTATGGTAAGGAATAATTGCATCAGTCTGAAATTGGTTTGAATAAGCTAAAACCAGTCTCGGCCAAAAAATAAAATAACTGGAATTTTAAATTTATTTTTTAATATTTTATTTGAGTATATTTAGAAAACCTCCATAATTGTTTTGGATTAAGTACTTTGTAACATTAATTTGATTTAAACAAATTTAAGGGTACAGTGGAATATAGGTAATTTGTAAATTTTGCAGATACGTCCGAGTAAATAATTTTGGGCGTATTTTCATTTGAATTGTTGTTTGTGAAATAAGATCATTTTTTTTTTTTAAAGAAAGACAAACATTTCCTGGTTACGAATAACCTGACAATATTTGAAAATCTCCTACTACCACCACAGTAAGCTGAAAATGTTGCTTGTGTTGTGATGGAGGACTTAGCCAGCCGAGGAATTGAACACACTACGCCCGAGTGAGACCCAAGCGCGATGTCAACTCGGCCACCGACCGGACATGTTTTATAATTAATTTAGTAGGTATTTAAAATAACATATCTAAAAAACAGGTCGGTGGCTGAGTTGACATCGTGTTTGGGTCCAACCCAGTGTTCAATTATCATTAAAGAAATGATTCAATCTAACAAAGATTAGTTATATTTTTCTTCTGTAGGTATGTTTTCGAATATACATTTTTCTTGTACAATGATATGTATTTTTCACTATACATTTTTCTGGTATAATGTTATGTTTTTCCACTATAATTTTTCTTGTATAATGTTATGTGTTTCTTCAGTATTTTTTCCACTGCACATTTTTCTTAGATAATGTTATGTGTTTCTTCTGTACGTTTTTCCACTATACATTTTTCTTGTATAATGTTATGTGTTTCTTCAGTATTTTTTCCACTGTACATTTTTTTTATATAATGTTATGTGTTTCTTCTGTATGTTTTTCTTCTATACATTTTTCTTGTATAATGTTATGTTTATCTTAAGTATGTTTTTCCACTATAAATTTCTCATATATAATTTTATGTTTTTCTTGTGTATGTTTTTCCACTATACATTTTTCTATTGTATGTTTTTCCAATATACATTTTTCTTGTATAATGTTATGTTTTTCTTCTATTATTTCGCTTTATAATTTACATCTTGTATATTTGGAACGTTTATAAAAATTAACGTACTAAATAAAGTTGACAAAATTCAAAATTCTACACATAAATTACTATGTACAATGTGAGCTTAGAACTGGGTACCCCAGTAAGGTCACATTCTTTTCAACAAATGTAAAAAAATTTTAAAATATAATTTTTAAAAAATTATAAAAAAAAAAATTCTTCTCCATCACAACTACTGTGGTGGTAGTAGGAGATTTTAAAATATTGTCAGGTTATCCGTAACATGGGAATGTTTGTCTTTCTTTAAAAAAAATTAAAATGTCTTATGATTTCAGAGGAAAATTTGGTTTTGATTAATTGAATAAGAGAATATTACTAACATACTTTTTGGACCTGAGGTCTACTAACTGTTCACATAACTACTAGTTAGTTAATTATCTACCTATAGCCGTTCTTTACAACCAAAGTTAAGCGACAGTATGGATTTAACCGCTGTTTTCATTTCCATAGCTCTTTGATAAATTTAGTTAATCTTTAATGTCGTTTTTACGATTTCATTTCGGTCATCTCAAACAACTGTTTGTAAAACTAACAAGTTACAGATTAAATGCACTATAAACCGTTTTAATGAACCGAATCGTTGGAGGATAGCTATATTAACTATGTATCTATACACATTCTCCGGAAACTTGAAGTACAAATGAAAAAACTAACATTTGGGTAAATATATATATATTTTTTTTATCCGCTGCTCATCTCACTACGGAATTCCTGTGTCGAGATGAGCAGCTTTACGATTATATTTAATCAAATAAGTCAAGTACATAATACATACATAGATGGATTATACCGAATATGGAGTTTTTAGGGTTATTTATGATAGAAGCTACGATATGGGTAATCCAAAATCACCACTCTCAGCTGGTACGGAATTTTTCACTATTTTGTTTAATAGATTCAACAAACCTTTGGTTTTTATATTTTTAATTAGCATATTATGAAGCAACGGAGCTTTATAAAAAAAAATACAGTGTGTGGCAAGCCTACGCAAGACGGAAGTGAAACTTTTAGTATTCTTCTCTATCTCTTTTTATTTCATTCTCTCTTTTTTTCTGTCTATTGACATATTTATAAGTAGCATGTGATAAAAAAAAATTAAAAGTTATAAAAATATGGGATTCGAACCCGGGTCCTGCATAACGAGTGTCGAACGCTCTGCCTCTAGACCGCGGTTATTACGTATTCCACCAAAATATCATATAGTAAAAATATCTAAAAGTCGCAGCATTTTATCACTTTTCCTCGTATTAAAAAAAATCACAAAAAGAAAAAAAAAATAGTTAAAGCGGGGATCGAACCTCGGTTCTTCAACGGTTCGACAACAGTCGAGCGCTCTGCCTCTAGACCGCGATGCTGAGTTTGGAGAGTGACCTAAACTAGGTATATAATATTAGCTAGGCTCCTATAGCGAAATGATCACGGTTTTTCGTGACGGTCATGAGTCGGTTTTACTCCGGTCCTCGAAATTGCATGACGCGCGTAAAGAAGTTTCACTTCAAAAAACTCCTTTGTCCAAAGGATGTTCTGGTATTCACCGGCTGATATATTAAAGAAGAACCCAATATAGTGTTGCGCACTTGTTGTAATCTTTTGGCAGTTTCAATGTTTTTATTGTTTTAATTTTTTTTAACACGTAATATTATATTTTAAATTAATATTTGCAATACGTTATTCCCAAATGAGTTTAATAAAACTAATTTCGGGTGAGACACTTTAATTACATTAAAATGAAATTATTTTTAATGATTGAATTCGAAATACAAAACTCATCTGTCTCAACAACAATCGTTTGTATTTTTACATTTGTACACAAGAGCGTGTTGAACGCGCAGGTACATTAAACAAGATTCCATTCAATGTATCTGCGCGTTCAATACGCTCTTGTGTCCTGTTCAGGGTTGATCAAAGCAAAACGAACTCTAAGCAGAATTCTTGCCTGAACAGACTATGCAATAATTACAATAGCGTGTTATCCAAGGTTGATATTTTCAGTTCCGAACTTACCAAATACTAGAGGTCCATAAAATAATATTTCTCTGATAGTTTGTGAATAATGTTTATGTCTCTATTGTTTATATCTCTATTATGATTTGATTTATACATACAACCTCTCTCCATGGCTATAAATGTATTGTTTTGTAAATTTTTCGATTTATATAATCTTTGTTTTGTATAATTTATTTAAATAACTTATTCAATATTATGCTGTCTTAGTTAAAGTCACAAGGAGAAAATCCATAATTGGTTTTATTTTACTATACAATACTTATGTACAAACTGATTAAATGTAAACTGTCGATTTCCCGAAAATTAATAAATAAATAAAATAAATTTGTTAAGTGATAAATTTAAGATGTCCACTGACTTTGTATAATTATTTCTGTCCATAAGTATTATGGGCAATGAGGAATACATATGGTAGTTAGTGTCAGAATTTCTGCACTGAAATAAATCCGGACTTCTAGTATTGGAAGTGGAATTAGTGGATTCCGAAAGCTTATCAATGCAAGCAATTCTGGACTATCAAATGCATCATTTTATAAAGAACTACCAAGTCAGTGAAAATCCTTCTGTCAGACAATTAAAACATATTCATTTAATTTAAAAGAGTGTTGTAGTTCAACAAAATTTATGGAATACCCATTTTAAAACTTATTCTTTCAATATCTTGTGCGTGTATATTGCAATGTGTTTTCCAGAAGGGAGAATCGTATTCAAGTTGACTTCTAACAAATGCAATATAAAAACAGTTTAATACTTTTTTTTTTTTTTTACCTACACTTACACTTAATATTATATAACATTAATATTATATATATAACCTACACTTAATATTTTTGAAATTTCTGGTTAACCTAGTTATAAATCCCAACATTTGTAAGACATTGTTAAAGATTTCCGTCATGTGGTTAACAAAAGAAAGATTTGATTGAAAAGTGATGCCTAAGTCTTTAATTTGAGTTAATTGCTCTAGAGCATTGTTATCAATGTTGTAATTAAAATTCACTGGACTTTTTAATAAAAAAATTAAATAATTTTACATTTTGAGATATTTGAGTAAGGTCTGTTTACATTGCACCAAATTAACAATTTGTTGACATTATCTTATAAAATTTTACAATGATAAATATTTTGTCATTATCATCAGCAAAAAGTAAAATAAATACGCCATGAAATATATTTGCAATATAATTTATAAGTAATAATGGACCAAGGTGTGAACCCTGTGGGACTCCACTTGTTGAATTATTTCTGACAGGGAGGATTTTATTTTAATAATTTGTTGTCTAACAGTAAGATAGCTCTTAAACCAAGCTCATATGTTGCCCAGTATACCAAGCTTTTCTAGTTTCTAAATAAGAATTTTATGGGAAACTGTATCAAAGGCTTTTCTAAAATCAGTATAAACAGAGTTCACTTATTTTTTTCTTTCTTTAAAAGGATTAGTTATATAATTTTCATAAATACTTAAATTGGAAAGAGTACTTCTACCTGACATACATCCAAACTGGTAAGGTGATATTACAGGTTTTATTTGTATAATTAGTTTGTCCACTATACGGCTTTCATAGAGTTCAGGTATGGTGGATTGAATGGATATCGGTCTGTAATTACAAACATCACCTTTGTCACCTTGAAAATTGGAGTCAAGTGACAATTTTGCACTTCTAAGGAATAATTTCACTAGATAAAGATATATTAAAAAGTTTGGGCAATGGAAGAACAATTACTTTGATTTTGTTCAATGAAGAGTTTTCATTCAATCGGTGATTCAATCCAATATTATATTTTTATGCATCTCTTGAAAAAATTGAGTTTTTATACGGACAAAACTATTGAATCATATTTATATTGCGTATGTACAGGCGCAAACAAATAATTCATCTTAATATTTTAAATCATAACTTACAAAACATGTGTTTAAGTGAAATAATTAAATTAGCGCCATCTATGAAAGAGCTGATTGTGAATTCTTTCAATATCAGTTGTTTAATGTCTTTTAAAATCCGTCAATGCGTATAGACTGGACTCCAAAAGTTTTTGACCCTTTCGTTTCCGAAGATTAAGGTTAAAAAAAATTGAAATGCTCAGAACGAAAAGTGTGATATAGATTCACCAGTTTCCCGCTTGTACAACGAGTTACCAGATACCGTGTATATTTATATGATGTTTATTGTTTGTTACTAGTTTAGCATCAAGCCGCGTCATTATACTGTGATAGTGTTTAAGTTAGTGTAAACTATTTTTGATTACTCTTTTATATATCAGGTCGTTAAAGGTTAGGACATGTCATTGGCAGGGATGGGACACAGATACATATACGTATGTATCTACTCTTTGTTAAATAGAGTTTTAAATCGAAATAATTATAACGGCGTAAATTTCACGTACCAATAATTCACAGACACAAATCTCACGTATCAATAATTACACAGTTGTGAATTTCTTGTACCAATAACTCTACACAGGCGTGAATTTTACGTACCAATAATTACACAAGCGAGAGTTTCAACTACCAATAAATACACAGTCGTGAATTGCAATCACCAATACTTACACAGGGTATATGTCACGTACCTATACCTATACCAGGTACCAATAATTACAAAGGATGAATGTCATGTACCTGTACTTACACAGGCGTGAACTTCAGGTATCAATAATTACACAGGCTTGAATTTCATTAGCCAATAATTTCACACGCTTGAATTTCACGTACTAATAATTACACAGAAGTGAGTTTTACGTACTACTAATTACACAAACGAGAGTTTAATGTACCAATAACTACACCGGGTGAATATCAGGCACCAATAATTACACATAATGAATGTCACGTACCTATACTAACATAGGCGTCAATTTTAGGTACCAATAATAACACAGAAGTAAATTTCATGTACCAATAATTACACAGGATGAATGTCACGTACCAATAATAATTACAAAAGCGTTTATTTTACGTAATAATATTACACATATAATACACGTGTAATCTCTGTATCGTTCAAAAAGAAGAAGAAGATGGTTCGTTAGAGAAATATGTAATAACCAAATAAATGTGTAAATACCAATGTTAGAAGGAGCGCTCCAATATAAAAAAATAGAAAAAATAAGAAAACTAGAAGCGCTTTCCAAAGAAATTTAAATAAAAACAAATGTTTCATTTAGCCCACTAGCCCAGCGCTCTGTGTCATTTACACTCGTCTGACATCGTAAATTTTCATCCCATTTGAATTTCGTAAACACGGATTTGTATTGGAAATTTATGCCTCGATTTGGTAAACATATGTAACACGAAACGCGCCCACGAGGCATTTCTTGTGATATTGCTCATTTATGTAAAAAAATATATAATTAACAGGCGTAAGCGAAATTATTTAGTAAATCGTGACTTATTATTTAAAATGGAGTAAAAATCTCCCAACAAAGATCTTAATCAGCAAAGATCTTAATCAGCAACAGAATAGAATATACAGAATTTTTTATGATTTTCGGAGCATGCTATGCGAATTTCATATAACTATTTTTTAAAAAATCTTAAAAAATAACATTTATTTGAGAGCTTAAAACGAGTGATAAAGTGAAATATGTCATATTTCACTTGATCACTCGGATTGCGGGATCTGAAATTACACCTAGTGGAATAACACGCATCAAATAAACCTAACCTAACCTTTTTTTTTTTGCTCATATTAATTTATATGGCAGACACTTAAACACTACAGTTTAAACCTATTAGAAAACCGATAATTCCAGTAGGTGTAATTAGTAGCCGCAATAATCTCCAAGTGTAATTCTGCCAGAGAAATATTAGTACGTGTAATTCAATCCCATGTAATTTTGTCCTGACATCGTCAAACTGACAACTGTCAGAGCTTATAAAAAGCATGTATGCCTTATATTGTCACGATTGTAGGTAATATGCATTAAAATCGCTGGACAAACGGAGTCTAGAAACGTTGGATTTCAAGCAAAAAAGTGGTTTTTAATTATTTTGTAAATAATTTTATCATCATCATCACTTTTGGCTCTACAACCCCTGGTGGGTCTTGGCCTCCTCAAGAGTCTTCCTCCACTCATCTCGGTTCCGCGCCAGCTCTCTCCTGTTTCGAAGCTCCAAGGCAGACAAATCTTTGAGGACGTTGTCGCTCCATCTTAACCTTGGCCTTCCCAGGCTCCTTCTCCCTATCGGTCTTGAGCTCAGCAGGGACTTTGGTTCTTGATGCTCGGTCATTCTCTCCACATGACCTAGCCACCGAAGTCTTCCCAGTTTTATGAACTTTGTGACGTTTAGCTCCTTAAACAGAGTATAGAGCTCATTGTTATAACGTCTGCGCCAAAATCCATTTTCTAGAACCGGTCCGAAGATGCGCCTCAAAATTTTCCTTTCAAAAACGTCCAGTGCTTGCTCATTCTTCTTAGTTAGAACCCACGTCTCGGCTGCGTACGTAAGCACTGGTCTAATTAGTGTTTTGTACACTAATACCTTGGTGGTTCTGGAAAGCAGTCTGGATTTTTTTTGTTTTTGTAGGCGGAAATAGCAGCGGTTTGCATTCACGATGCGCTTCTGGATCTCATCTGTAGTGTTGTTATTGTTTGTTATCAGGGAGCCCAGGTATGTGAATCTTGGTACCGTTTCAAAATTTTGGCTTCCACATACGAGAGATGGGGTTTGTTGGGTTCATCCTACGGCCATGTATTTTGTCTTCTGCTGGTTTACTACAAGACCCATATTTTTGGCAGAACTTTCAAGATTTATGAAGGCGTCTTGTAAATCATCGGGATTTTTCGCAATTTAAAATAATTTTATAAGAAAACAAAAAAGTAAATCAAGGGAAACTGTCACAGATAATCTTAACTATAATAAGGTATTTTTTTTTAAATTGTTTTCTTTAGGCGTTCATACACTTCTATTGATAAAAGATTTTTTTAGTAGTTTAATTTATATTTTTTACTGAGTAATTTATTTATTTTATTTGTATTCTACTCAAGGGAAACGTTAAGAAAACCTTCAATTTATCTAAAGCAAATTTTTTGGCATTCATAATGTACACCAATTCGTTATGAAGATTAATCAAAATAGTGATTTAGCATTAAGCTTCGCCTTAATCATAAGTATTTCTAAACATCAAACCGGGACAGACGCCCTCCGTGGTCGAGGTGCAAGTCTCTTTACTGGCAAACCGAAGGTCGCGGGTTCAAATCTCGGCGTGTGCAAGTAAATTTTATTTGATGAATTTGTGTCATTTCGCAATGACTTCATTTAAAAATAATATATAGTATACTTGCGGTACGTTCCAGAGTGAAAGATACTCTCAGTATCGCCCTGGTGTAAGACCACCATTCAGGATTGAAACGTTGCTTGAAATGGCTTTGGCCGTGTTTGGTGACCAAATCTGACTAGTAAGAGTATCTAATGTTGAAAAACTTTCAAATGGTGAGCCACAATGTAGTGAAATTTGCACAGCGGGATTCTAATATCTGGAATTTCTGTATCAACACAATTTCTTCAGGCTTAGAAAAATCTGTTCCATCACGAGCTACGGGGCTTTAAATATGGATTGAAGTATAAGAAAAAAATAGAAAGTAATGAAATAGATCCCCGTTTCAAAATGTTTCGTATGAAACAAAAGTGTTAAAACTCGGGCGAAGTCGGGTATTAAAAGTATCGCCCTGGTTAAAGACCACCATTCTGATCACATCTGAATAGCCAGGTATTTTCGGACCATTCTTTTTTCGTATTCTTCCCCTCTCTGCTCTTTTTAGCCTCACCAAAAACACTATTGGCGTTGTAGTAATCTTATACTGGCGATGGACAAATTAAAGCTATTAGGTCGACTCATTGGCGTTGTTCAAAAAAAAATTACGATCCCCCTTGCCTGATAACCTGCAACCGTTATTTAACCAACCCGACATTCAGGTAAACCCAATATAGCGAAGTAACATATAAGTGTGGACCCACAGGTGTGCCTTGAATTTTATCACTAGCCAGGGATCGACCCCCGACCCTCCGTTATCCACGCACCATTGCTCACCTCTCTGCCACCTGTCATTTTACTTATTACGGTTGAGACCATCATTGTCGTCTTAGCAAATGCAAAAAATGAATATTTATGCTTTGTTTTCTATATATATATATTCTGATGTTTTTTTCCCGTACGCGTTTCTTTACCATTTTTCTTATTATTGCCATCAGGAGTGTTAAGAGAGTGATTTGAATAGTAGAAGTAGTCGGGGTCAAAATATGTGGTTTAAAACAAAGTAAGTTTTTATTTCATTTATATAATGTCAAGCCACAAAGTGTTTGCTTTCTTCGATAATTTGTTTTTATTGTAAAGCTGAAATAATCTGACCACCTGAATTTACCATAGCCTGAGGGCGTTAACAATAATTGAGTGAGGTAGCTACTTATCGTTAAGTTTTTGCCCCTTTCTCCCTTTTAACGATTGCAGGTTTGTCTTAATTGTTGTATGTCAATAGTCATTCGATAGTTTACCCGGCTATGAAGTTAAATTTAAAGGTGTTTGGCAAATCCCTGAATTATATTTTTCTGTCCTTGAAAATGGTAATTTTTATTTTCTGTAACTACAGTTCCGTAAGTACATTCATGTACATTTCTGTAGATACTAAATTCAGTGCAGAGCGGAGATTTTGGGCGAGCTTTAAGTTTCGAAACAGTAAACAAAAGCGTTGATATTTTGGGAATATTTTACAGCGCATTCTGTTTTGATAAACATTGAATTTATCTGCTACCCGAAGCTTAAATTTGTATGCTATTTTTGGAACGTGTTTTGAAGGTGTTATAAACATCCAGACTTACGATTTATTAGTGATAAAACAGGGTGATACTGAAAGTATCACCGTTTATACCATAATAAAATCGGTTTTTTATGTGACACCTCACAAGAGCGCCCTAGTATGTACAGTTTAAAGACAGGGGAACTATAACGCCACCAGATTAGGCAGTGTTGTGAGGCGGGTTAAGGTAGAGGCTGTAGGAAGGGATTTATTATTGCGGCACGGATTATTAAGAAGGAGAAAAAATAAATGCAGGTAGCTCGTTCCAAATGCAACGCGGGTTACACAAAAACTAGTCGAAGAAATGACTCATTCTCTCAAAGCCAACATCAACTACTACTGTGAACGGGTATTCTGCTCTTGTCCGTCAAGTTTTGCGTGCTAGCCTTTTTATGTGAATATCGTACAAGAGTCCGAACTGCCCCCAACCGTCTGGAGCCAGTCTGAATATGACATCCCCATTTTGTGTACATGTTTGTGTTTTACGGCAGAATGAAAGGAGATGGAGAAGATAAAGGGAAAGAGAATGTTGGAGAAGGGCCTGGCCATTCAGATTATCACATTTCATGACACATCAAAGATATTTCAAGCAACGTTTCGATTTAGAATGGTGGTCTTTCACTAGGGCGATACTGAGAGTATCTTTTTTTAAATTTTAGCTTCACACAGGAGGCCCTGAACGAAATAATTCTCCCTCAGGGCCTATGTCATCTTTGGGGATGCTGTGTGGAGGGTATTTTAAGGAAGGAAGGATGGGAAGTTTTGGAAAGGAAAAATGTACGAGAGGTGTATAGGAATCTGGAGGTCAGATTGTCCAGGAGTCACGGACATATTATTACATCCCTAAGACAATGATCCAAGAGAGTCCTGCTGGAGAGGTCAAAAGGTCTCCCTCATCCAGTTTTCTCCCGATCCGGCCTGCCACGCAGTTGGCGGACAGACGCATCCGCCGAACACGGGCATCCCTGCTAAGTTATCAAAATTAGCGAACCAGAGGATTTAGTAATTAAAAAGTGGTTCCGGAGGGCGGGGTAACCCATACGCGCTTCCCAAATTTCAAATTCTACATGTACCTATCAATGGTCCGTATAATAATATGTATTAAGTTATTCTTGCTAGTTTCCCAGAAAATGTGACATATTGCCGATGGAATTTTCGCGACCGTACGAACGGAAAACGCTGGACATACGAAAGGACTGTGTATGCATTACATTTGACTGTCTATTTATATATGTTTGGCCCACATACGAGCAGCATACATATATAATACATATGCATATATACGCTGACTTAATATATCACCAATACAAACATCGCTATTTCGGAAACCGCACGTATTATAACGAACTGTAAGCAAATTCTAGATTATTTCAGACTAAAACTTTTTAACTATGAATTAAAAGACTGTGTGTAGGTACTGGTCTGAAGATGCCTGAAGCAGGTGAAAATGATCAGTTAAAACATAAGCAAAATTGATAAATGAATGTTGAGATCGACAAACTTATCTACGCAGTCAAAATTGGGATATTCAAGGGTAAGCTATCGCTAGTTTACATAGTGTGAATCAAAAAAATCTATGTATTTACAATTTTTATAAAATAGTTCATTCTTTTTGTAGTTCTTCTTTTCACCTCCTGTAGAGACAAGTATAATAATAATTGTTATTTCAATTCACGGCTCTTAAAAAGTGTTATAAAGTTATGAAAAGTGATGAAAAAAAATAAGTTAAATAGGTTACATTTGTAACTATTTAATTTAGTTTTTGTTTCATCATTTAAAATGACTTTATATCCCCTATTAAAGGTGTGTTGAATTGTTTTTTTATGACTTATGACTAAAGTTTTTAGTGTCAGTAAGTACATGCTGAAGGCAAATATATAGTTATTATTAGTACTATTGATATATTTATTGATTCCATTTATAGAATTAAGTGTAATCTATGCCAGCACTTTGTTGAATCCTACAAATTATAGTAGCTATGGTAATGTAGTTTTAGTGATTTTTCTTATATGTTGTAGCATTGTTCTAGTTTCTAAATTATTTTATGATACTGTTACATTTTTTACTAATATTTTTTTATATTCAGTTTATCAGTTTATTGTTACATCTTGCTTTAAATATTTTTTGCATAATTTTCGATAGCTCACTAGATATATTCTGTTTTTAAAATCCACGTAAAAGCCCAGCTGGGCATAAAACCAAATAAAATAAAATAAAAATTCGTCAGTGTCATTTTTTTCTTCTTAAGAAGAAAGACAAACATTCCCGGGTTACTCCTACTACCACCACAGTAAGCGGAAAATATTGCGTGTGTTGTGATGGAGGACTTAGCCAGTCGAGGAATTGAACACACTACGCCTGGGTGGGACCCAAACGCGATGTCAACTCAGCCACCGACCGGTCTATTTCAAACGGTTACGTAAAAGATTCATAAAAAATGGCTCCAGTATTGCCAGCGTATATAGATTTCTAATTTATTGCATTATCAATATCGGTCTGGCTATCAACAGCGCGACCGTCCTCAGAAAATCGTTAGTTACGTGTATCGATCCGACATTGTAAAGTTATTGATTTAACTGAATATAGTCATGGAAAATCGCATAAAAACATACATCAGGAAGATATTAATTACCGATTTATGAAATCCATGATAAATATATTACAAGTAATATCATACATTTTTTTCTTCAATTCTCTATTCTGCAATATCATTTCGTACCGTTAAAAAAACTTGGTTTGAAGTTCTCTATACAAATCTCACAGCTTTGAAGAACACGTGTCCGGCATGTGGACGTTATTAAATTGATTGAAAACAGACCTGTCGGTGGCAACGTGAGATTGTTTATGTACATGATGTCACTCCATCCACCGAAAAACGGTAACTAATGTCTCCCTTACTAATAACCGCGTTTGAATTTTACACAACTGATAAACAATCAATTACCGTGCGGGGTTTATTATCAGTAGTGTAATATTTAAAAGACATCTATTAGTAAGGGAGTTATCTACAGGAGTGTGCGAATTACTTAGTCAGAAAAACAGTTTTTTAACGGTTCCATGATAACTCACACATTTAAAAAGTGATAAAAAGTCATTAGAAACGATGAAAAAAAAATTTAAACCTAACTTAACCTAACTTACATAACCCCGTTTAATTTTTTTTTTCTGTTTCATCACTTTCCATGACTTTATATAACTTTTTAAAGATCTGATGAATTATCATTGTGATGATTTATCCGGTTACCGGGTCACCTCAGGTGATTGGCTACGTTTGGTGACTGAGCAGGGGTGCCCGGGTACCGTTTACCTTCCCAGAACTTCCTCTCCTTAAAAAATACCCTCCACACAGCATCCCCATAGATGACATAAGCCCTGATGGAAATTATTTTACTCAGACTTTCTGTGTAGGATTAATGTTAAAACGTGACCTACAGCAGAGGTGTTGGTTATTCAATAAATTGGAGATTATAAATTGTTATCAAATAATTTAATTTCTTTTCATAAATCCGGATTTCGAGTTTCACAAAATACGCACATCAGGAATTTCCGAAATAGCGCCGGATTTGCAATCCCTAATTCTGACGATGATAATGTTATAATATATGTGTGATCTAATTGCGTATTTCTGGCGTATTTGATGGCGCCACGTATTTCTTTAATGGAGGTCGTGGTCGATGTCTGGCGACGAACAAAAATAATTGTGATGCGATGATTTCTTCAAATATATATGACAGAATTAAACCTTGTATTCTGAAGCAATATCCAGCGGGTTAAGGGGAAGCTACAAGCCAAAAATGTGTATATTCTTGGTATACCTTATATTGTAGGTAATAGGCATTACAATCGCTTGAGAAATGGAGTCTAGAAACGTTCGATTTCAAGCACAAAACTGGTTTTTATTTATTTTTTAAATAATTTTATAAGAAAGCAAAAAAGTTATTCAAGTAAAACTGTCACAAATAATCTTAGCTACAATACGGTATTTTTTTAAGTTGTTTTCTTTACGCGTTCATACATTTCTATTGAAAAAAATTATTTCTTAGTAGTTTACATTTGTATTTTTTTATTGTGTAAATTGTTATTTTTTCTATTCTACTCAAGCGAAACGATAGAAAAACCTTCAATTTATCTAAAGCATATTTTTTGGTATTCATAATGTACACCAATTCGTTATAAAGATTAATTAAAATAGTGATTTAGCATTAAGGAACGTACTAACAATTTTCTTCCACATTTCATCTCTTTTAACTCAGCCAAGTAACTGATCAATCCATTGATTCGACTCTTACTGTGCAATACCTATTTATGTTTGTATTTTTAGTTGAAAATAGATGAAAAATGTCATCGGAGACGAAAATTTCGTAAATAACTGGCTTTGGTCTCAAGTGACCTACCAGGTAAGTATTTTACTGTATATTATCTCCACATATAGTTAGTAATAATATAGATCATTGTAGAAATTTATTATATATTTGTACAGCGCCCTTGACGTGATTTTGCACTAAAACGGCGCTACACAAATCATCCAAATATTATTATTAAGTAAATCATGTATGTCCCTTCATTCTCTGTATATACAAATAAATATGCAAAAATTTCTAACTAGTATAGGGTTTTCCAATAAGAAGTGTTATTTTATTATGTATATAAATTAAATTTTTATTTATTTTATATACATAAACACACATTTGCCACAAACTACATATCACGTCTTATCACTTATCACTTCTTTTATTTTATTATGTATATAAATTAAAAATGACAGCTTTAAAAGTAACATCTACCGAAATAGCGGGCTATTCAAAATAACACCTCTTATTGGAAAACCCTATACAATACTGATTCCTACCTAGCTATCCAGCTAGTGATCCGTAGGTCGCGGGTTCGAATCCCGGCTTGCGCAAGAAAATTTGATTTATTTCACATTATTATGTAAATTAAAAATAATATATAGTATATTTGCGAATGCCCGTAATGATATAATAACAGAACTTGAAAAGGACTTTAACAGAACCCGAAAATGAACGTTTAAAATTGATGAATTGTTCAAATTCTGTAAAAAAAACTCAGCCTTAGTCATCGTCCTGGTCTAAGACCAACATTAAGCATTGAAACATTGCTTGAAATGGCTTTAGCTGACTTCGATGGTCGGATTTGAAGAGCCAGGTTTTTCCTCGCCTTCCTTCTTCTCAAGGGTGCCGAAATTGTTGTAATGAATTATAAATTCCGTGTTTACTGCATGAGGATTCTGTCAGACTTCAGACAAACAATTTTTACACATAATAGAATAATAACCAAATATTTTAGTCTGGTCAAGAGCCAGGATTGTGTGTCGAGACATAGTTGTGTGGCTTTATATCCTCTCTACCTACCGCTGCGGTAAACAGCGTGATTGTTAGTTACTAGTGAAGAAACTACTTGATATGGACAGAAACTCGCTGAGGGAACTGGTAGGACTGCTAAGGGGACACTGCCATCTCAGGAGACACATGCAGATATTGGGAGTGGAAAACACCAATAGATGCAGGAAATGTGAAGAGCACAAAGAGACTCCAATTCACCTATGGTGCCAATATGGGAACTAGTCTCAGATACCTGGGGAGACATACAGTAGAACCAGAAGACATAGCCACATACCCAATGACAACCCTGGTGAACTTTAATAGAGGGACTGGGTTGTTGTTAAAGGAATGAGGTAAAATGGGAGATAGCACAATGGTCCTATGGCCTAAGTGCTCATGGGAACTATATGTAAACCGTCTCCGCCCTCATTAAAAAAAAGTAGTTATCATATTAATTATTTTTGTATCTTTAAAATTTTTAATATACAATACTAATATTGTACCAGGAAGTTATTTTCAAAATTTTCTCAGAAAAATCTATTTCTAGACAGTATGTTGCTTCAACGAATTTAACTTGTGCCCGACGGATCCTAATTCTATAATAACATAACCTAACCTAACCTAACCTAACCTAACCTAACCTAACCTAACCTAACCTAAACTAACCTATCCTAACCTAACCAGTAACTGTATTATCTTTTTTATTGAATTTTATTTAATTGTAAAATGGAGACCTCTGCATGGGTGAAACACCCAGTAAGGCCTATATTATAAAATTATGTAAAGTTATTGTAAATATGTAATAAATTATGTAAAGTTATTGTAAATATGTAATAAATTATAATCATTAAAATGAAATTACTTATTTTTTTTGAAAATCAAAATCACTAAAAATACACCATAAATATTGTATTAAAATTCTAAGTTATTTAGAATGGGTAAATAAATAGTTATTAACATGTGTCAGCTATTTCGCCTTCTGAAGCATTTATAAAAAAAAGTCTTTGATATCGAAAAAGTTGTCATTTTCATAATATTAAAAAAAGAACACAACATGTCCTGTTTCCTATTTTTAAAAATAAATAAAGATCTGAAACTCTCCCAATATACTAATAGCATCATTTAAGGTGTAAAACGTAGCTTGTGCAATGATGGATGACTTAGCTAGAATTGAACGAAAAATGCTTTTGTGGGAACCAGAAGTATTTGTCTACTCGACAATAATATTGTTCAAAAGTTGATATTTTTAAAGCTGTAAGCAAATAGTGTGTATAAACGTTATATCCTCTCTGCGTACCACGACGGACATTTAACAAGAAGTACCTATTTATTGTGTGTGTATATTTATATGTATGTATTATAATTTTATAAAAAAAATAATACTCACCCAGGTTCAATAAATTGACACTGAAAATCCAAAAATCACAATGTTCAATGAAAATATCGTGAAAAGTTTTAAACTTTAAGAACACACCTTGAAAATAAAAAAAATATATCATACAGTCATAATTTGTTCATGTTCAAAAATAATTGCAAACACGTAAACTTAGAATAACACACTTTTAAAATCTATTTTCACATAATTTATTAATTTCTTTCGCTATAATAATTAATTTGTTTTGTTTATTAAGTTCGTTTCGTATAAATATATATTATTATTAATTTCGTTATTCGATACTTTATTTTGACAGAAGTATTTTTGGTCACAGATCGCAGAATACGCGACCGTTCGCGGCGAGCGCTAGAATTAAACTGAATAAGTTTGAATTTGCCGCCAAGGCGTGGCGCTGTCGTCGCGTTCGGACCAGTTCGGATGTTCCAAGTTCGAAATTTGAATCGAGTCGTCCTGTTCGCTGTTTAAATTAATTTAATTTATTAGATAGCTAGTTTGACTGTGCAAAATTTTTGAAAATTACATATTTTTATTTATTTATTTATACGCTTAGTAAGGCTTTTCGATAAAAGTGATACATGATGCAGTGTACTAGGAGAATATCTGTATTATATTATTATATAGCTGTATTATATACTGTATTAAAAGCAACAAAAAATAAAATAGAAATTAGAGCAACACTAAATATAAGACAAAACACTAAAACTACATTTATAACGCTACTCGAATTTGTAGGATTCAACAAAGTGTTGGTATAGATTATGCTTAGTTCTATAAATGGAGTTAATAAATATAACAATAGTACCCCCATACTTGTTGCCCAGATCATGCATCCTATTGGTCAGTGAGTGTGTCTGATAGCTGGTTGTGTATGTATTGCAGAAGAATGTTATATTTTGTCTTGTATTCCTAGTCGGCACATGGAATTTAATAGTGGCAACGATGGCAGGACTGTCAATTAAGTTGTTGATTACACTGTGTAACACAACCAACACCGTGTTACAGGGAAGAAAATAAAAATTCCAAATAAAATATAATTTGAGAATCTATCATGTATTTTCTGATTTAAGTGTGACAGCTGTTTCGTTTTCCATCTTCGTTTTTCATTCATGTAAAACAGAGTGTCTGTAGCGTGCGAGCGGTGTGGATTTGATTTTTTATACATATCCAGTTTTATCGATATTGATGAAATTTAGCACACTTGATATTCAAAACAAGGGGAAGGTTACTGTCTCCATTATATTTCGAAGAAACTCTGTTTAAAGCCCGGGAAACGCCGGGGACCTCAGCTAGTTGGTAGTGTCTTGTTTTGATTGACAGTAAAATTGATTTTTTAAAGCTCAGTAGTTCATAATGGTATCGAATTTAATAATTGGAAATTAATTGAAATAGTGACAATGTAATTTCATGATGCCACAGATATGACTTCGACTAATGCTGTAAATATAATATTTAGTTTCATAGACAAATTAAATTTTATTAATTTGTTCATTCCAAAAAAAACGTGTTTTAACTCTTACACAACCGTTAACGATACATAAATAGTCGTTTTTCAGTTGTGTTAATTTAAGAGGAAGCTACAAGCCAAAAATGTGTATATTCTTGGTATACCTTATATTGTAGGTAATAGGCAAATGGAGTCTAGAAACGTTCGATTTCAAGCGCAAAACTGGTATTTTTTTTATTTTGTAAATTAATTTTATAAGATAGCAAAATATTTAATTAAGTGAAACTGTCATAGATAATCTTAGCTATAATACTGTATTTTTATAAATTGTTTCCTTTTTGCGATCATACATTTCTATTGAAAAAATATTTTTTAGTAGCTTACATTTATATTTTTTATTGAGTAATTTATTTTTTTATTTGTATTCTACTCAAGCGAAACGATAGGAAAACCTTCAATTTATCTAAAACATATTTTTTGGTATTCATAATGTACACCAATTCGTTATAAAGATTAATCAAAATAGTGATTTAGCATTTAGCTTCGCTTTAAAACACGAAATCAGTAAGATTTTTTGAGAAAAAACACATTCGTAAATTCACAGTTCATTAATCTGAAATTATTCGAAAACCTCATGCCACCATCATTATAGTGGGAAAATGTTACTTGCGTAATAATGGAGGACTTAACAAGTAGAGGATTTGAAACTGATGCATTTGTTCATTCACCTACTAACCGTTCAAAACATTCCATTTGAGCAGAAAATACAGGAAACAGTGTCGAAGTTAACTGAAGCCCCATAAAGTGCAACAGTTGGTTTAATATATTCACCAAACAGTAGCGGCACGTGAATATTATTAAAAAGCGTATATCTAACTATTTCCATAAAAAAGATTGTCTGGGGCGGGCCGCGCTTGTTAAGTTTTTATAAAAATCTACAATTTAATTCTGAGATTAATGAAATTTCAAAAAGTCTAATTTAAAAAAATCCGTATTACAAAAAACACAATTTTTCGACTAGTAGGCAATTTTATAGATTTTTTAATTTTTTTTTATTTGACTGAGGATATAACCTTTCTCCCCAGGAACAAACTGCTATGTAATCAAAAACTTTAAAAAATTTTTTTTGACGAGGTTTGTACCTTCCTCCCCATATACATACTGGAGTCAACCGCGCTAATAAAGCGCCAAATCCCGATTGGGCATGAACGTTTATTTCATATATTGACCGCTGTAATGTCATCCAATTTCATAGAAATCCGTATATCTCCGCATGTGTATGCGTGAATGCCACCAAAATTTGAAAAAAATGCATTGTCATTTATAACGAGTCTATTTGCCCAGTTTCAGCTTGATAGGATATCGGAAATCAGGTTAATTTCTACTTCAAAGATTAGCATTAATTCATTCTTTTATTCACGAAAACAAAAGTGAGATTCAAAAAGATGAATTCAAAAATATATTCATTTGCTAATGAAGTGTCTGTCGGGAAAGTCTTGCCAGACCCTACATAATAATTACCAAGATATTAAACAATTTTTTTTAAAAATATATATTTAGGCAAAGTAATCACGAGCCGCGACTGTATTTTTTAACCCCAAGGGCGGAAGTCATTGAGAGTAAGGAGGAACGGGGTTTTTATCAGTAGTAAATTTTTACCTCTCCTTTTTTTTAAAGGGGTGAACTAGGAATATTAAAATTATGGGGATCCTGGAAAAAGCTGGCCGCCGCAATAATAATAATGTTTGGATGATTTCCATAGCGCCGTTTTTGTGCAAAATCATCCCAAAGGCGCTCAATGCACCCAAGGTTCTGTCACTGACAGAGCTGTGAACATAATACCCATTTTGTCAATTTATATTTACGAAGTAAATTTAAATAAATACAGAAAATGCTTAAAAAATTATAAATAAGCTTAAGAGGAAGCTATAAGCCAAAAATGTGTGTACTCTTGGTGAACCTTATATTGTAGGTAATAGGCATTAAAATCGCTTGACAAACAGAGTCTAGAAACGTTCGATTTCAAGCACAAAATTGGTTTTTATTTATTTTCTAAATAATTTTATAAGAAAGCAAAAAAGTTAATCAATTGAAACTGTCACAGACAATTTTAAAGTTATATCCTTTACTCGTTCATACATTTCTATAGATAAAATATATTTTTTTAGTAGATTACATTCATATTACTTATTAAGTAATTTATTATTTTATTTGTATTCTACTCAAGCGAAAAGATAGCAAAACCTTAATTTTATCTAAAGCATATTTTTTGGTATTCATAATGTACACCAAATCGTTATAAAGATTAATCAAAATAGTGATTAAAAAGTTTTGATTTTTATCGACAAAAAAACAATTACCATTATTACCAAACATAGACGTGCCACTTAGAAAAATGAGTAATGCTAATTAAAATCCTGTTAAAAACATGACAGCAAGCCGCTTCCTAATAAAATTTTAGTGCTTTCCTAATGTATCGGAAAGTTACATGTTCGCGCATCTGCGTTTGTTCTGTTAATATTTAATGACGAAATACGAAAATATAATGATTTTTTATGAACACGTGTTCCGACATCGCGTTAATACATTCAGTTTTTAATAAAAGTTTTACATGGAACCTATCAATTCATTCATTTAGGGCCTGCAGTCCCGTTTTTCACAGTATAGCGAATATAATAATCCATTATAATGCATTCTAATATAATCGTTCATACTTTAAACATGTATAAATATTTAATTCATATGTTAACACTAGACCTCACATACTAACTATATACCATTGGTTGCCACGAGACAGGCAGTCGCCTAGTGTGGTAATATAATGTATCACATGTAAGAAAATGTATTATTGTATTATCACTAACTAACTAACTAACTAACCATCACGCCGTTTCCCCGCAGGGGTAGGCAGAGAGGACGGACCGCCAAACAACTCGGTCTTGGCACACACTTCTTGCCTCATTCACATTCATACATCGTCTCATACATACTCTTCTATTGTTCTGACTCTTGACATGGCCCGACTCAAGTATCTGATTCACTTGGTCGTGCCATGTCTTCCTCGGGCGTCCCCGACTTCTGCTACCATTCACATTTGCATCGTATATTCTCCTTACACTCCTTTCTTCGCTCATTCGCTCTACATGCCCAAACCATCTAAGCGTCCCTTTCTTGATCTTACTCATTACGCTTACATCAGCCTTGCACTCTTTGCGGATATCCACATTCCTCACACGATCATACATGGTTTTACCACACATACGCCTCAGGGATCTCATTTCAACAGCATTCAATCTACTTTCATCCTTTCTTTGCCAGTTCCATGCCTCACTTCCATACATCAGGGACTCCATTGTGGACTGCTAACTTCGCTTCTTTGGACAATTTTTTGTTAGCGCCAACTGCGTTCAGTCCTCCATTAATGGAGTTACCTGCATTTACTCTTCTTTCAATATCTCTGTCAGCCTTCCCATCTCTCGTAAACATGCTTCCTAAATACACAAATTCATCCACCTGCTCCAAGTATTCCCCATTCACAGCTATATTGCACACTGTTTTCGTACTTTCTCTTTCAAACACCATTACTTTAGACTTACTTACATTCATCATTAACTCATTCTTCACGCATACTTCGTTCATCCTAGACACGAGAGACTGCAGATCATCCATACTATTAGCAATCAGCACCGCATCATCAGCATACAACAGGCAACATACTTTCAGATTACTCAAATTCGCGCCCAATCCCACATCTTTCAATTCTTGCATACAATTATCCATGTATAGATTGAATAACCATGGTGACATTACGCAGCCTTGTTTAACACCTTTTGTGATATCAAACCACCCCGTAAAACCACCGTTCACTCTAACACATGCAACGCTTCCCTCATATAGAGACGCAATTGCCTGAGTCAGATTCGCATTCACTCCATACTTGGACAACACCTTCCATAGCTTTTTCCTGTCGACTCGGTCGTATGCTTTTTGTAGATCTACAAAGGCACAGAAAAGTTTCTGGTTTCTTGCCAGAAACTTCTCGGTGAGCATACGCAATGAGAAGATCTGGTCCATGCACCCCCTTCCACTCATAAAAGCACCTTGCACATCCCATATTTTATCCTTTGTTTCCTTTCTTACCCTTTCAATCAAAATTCTACCATACAGCTTGCCAACTGAACTTAGCAGGCTAATAGCCCTATGATTCCCACATTCCATACGTGACCCTTTACCTTTGTATAATGGCATGATCACTGCCCTTCTCCAATCTAAGGGCGTGTAACCTTCCTTTAAACATTGGTTAAAAAGATTGCACAACCATGTGAGAATTATACGGCTACCTCCTTTAAAATATTCAGCAGCAATATTGTCGAAACCGACAGCCTTACCATTCTTCATACACTTAATTGATCTTTCTATCTCATCCATGCTAATTTCGGTAACATTCAGTCCATCATCATTCATATCTGATTCGCCGCTAGAATCACTGTCACTCACTTCGCTTTCAAAGACTTCCTCGAAATACTTCATCCATCTCTCTTTTATTTTTTCCTCATTCGTCAACATTTTTCCATCTTTCGATTTTATTACTTTCATGCTTCCGGTTTCAGGGCCACACCGGGACCTTTTGACTTCCTTCCAAAACAACTTAATGTTTTCTTGGAAATGGTTTGTCATTTTCATTCCTTCTTCCTCTTCCAGGCGTTTCTTTCGTTCTTTCACTCCAACTCTTACTTTTTTCTTACATTCCTTATATACTTCTTTTGCTCGATCCTTCTCTTCGCTGGAAGCACTGCCAGCTGCAATCAGACATAGCCATGCTTTCTTCTTCTCTGAGACTAGTGCTTTAATATCATCATCCCACCATGCATCACCTTTCTTTCTACCTTGCGTACTTATTCCACACACCTCTCTAGCAGGTTCACAAAGACTCACTTTTATGTGGTTCCATGTTTCGTCTATGCTTAGACCGTCCATTTTTTTCTCATTCAATCTCATCTCTGCACAATTCACATACTTACTTCTCTCATTATCGTTTTGTAGTTTTTCTATTTTGATTCTTGTTGGAGTTAGTACCGTTTTCACTTTAGAGCGCCAACCGCGAAAGAGGTTTACTCTCGACACCACCAGAAAGTGGTCAGTTTCAACCTCTGCCCCTCTGAAAACTCTCGTGTCCTCGGTAACGGCTCTCAACCTAGAGTCAATTACTACAAAATCGATAATTGACCTCTCATTTCCTCTTTCCCACGTATATTGGTGGATACCTTTATGATCGAAAAAAGTATTGGACACAAACAGGTTCCACTCTAAACATACTTCAAGTATTCTGTTCCCGTTGTCATTCGTTCTTATATCCCCAAACATACCTAAGGCCGATTCAAATCCGTCACGTCTAATTCCTACCCACCCATTCAAATCGCCTGCCATTATAATCCTTTCATTAATATTTTTCAGTCTCATCACATCATTCACACCAGTCCAAAAATCATCTTTCTCTTCGTCACTCTCAGAATTGACAGGGGCATAACAAACAACAAGAAACACCCTTGTAAAACCGATTTTGAACCTAATCCACATTATTCTCGAACTTACACATTCATACTGCAACATACATTCAATCATTCTGGGAGACAGTAGTGCTGCAACACCCTGACACGCTTTCTCTGTATCTGGTCTCCCAGACCAAATGACGAGCCTATCATTATGCTGCATTGTACCGCTCCCTTTTTTCATACTCTCTGTTACACAAAGTATGTCCAAATATTTGCTAACCATCGTGTCACACAATTCATTAATCTTTCTTTCCATACCTCCTCTAATATTATCATATATTCTATAAATAAATAAATAAATAAATAGAGATTTTTTTAATAAAGTAGCATTATTTTATATCACTAAGTTTTCTCCTGGTGTGATAACATAAATTAGAGTCGAACTAGAGGCAAACCATATGACCATATGTTTGACACCAGGAGAGTTCGAGAGTATTTTGAATAATCTACGACATCATTCATAGGTTGAATGCCGAAGAGCGCACACTGAAATAACCAGAACTTGCGCAGAAAGGTAAAGTTCGTTAAAGTAAGACAGTAGTTTGCAGCGTAGTCCATTGTGTGACTTTTCTGCTCAGAATGCGTATCGTGAATAAAAATGGTTGATACATTATAACAGGTTTGTAACAATAGGACAAGCTGAGTTTATGCTACTGCAATACGTACAAGCAACTTCTGCAAAACTTTTACGTTTCTGCAGTACCTCTACAATGTTCACCGCTGGATCACTCCTTCCCTGCATTGCTTCACCACCGACTAGCCAGCTCCTGGGTCAGGACACGGGAATCAACCAATGTCATTGTCGTGGTTACATCAGAGTGGCTCAACTCTCCCATTGATGGGCGATGGATGCAGATGATGAAAAAACAAACCTGGTGGACGATCCATCAAATTTATTTCATGTTTTATTTTCATGTACCGTAATACTGGATAATATAATGACGATTTTAAAATAAGTTGGTTTTCGGTAAATTTAAATATATTGTCGGTTAAATTGTGAAGCTGTTTTGTGAAAAATAAACTTGCTGATCGTCAGCGTAGCTTTGTAAAAAGGATGAAGAGAAGTGGACCCAAAACGGATCCCTGGGGTACCTCTGAAGAAAGTGTTGCGATGTTGGACAATTTATTTCCAACCCTCACGGCTTGTAAGCGATTTGATAGATAGGAAGTACATTTAATTCCTCTACGAGTGTCTATAGATATATTATATATAAATGTAAGTACTTGCAATGATAAACTACTTATGATTTTGCTTATTACAACATAATTTAAAAAAAATAATAATTAAATAGTTTAAATATGGTAGCAGTTAAATGGCAGGCGTATCCTGAACACCTCACGCGATGAACCCGGGCAACCCTGCTAAATCACCAAACGTAACGAACCCCTTGGGGTGATCAATGGCAGAAGTGTTGGTTATCCTATAAATGGTTCCCGAGGCGGCGGTACCCAAAACCGCCTCCCTAATTATAAATAAATTTTTAATTTTTTTTTTTTATCATGTTAATTGTTGTATCTATAACTCATGTAATTTGGCAGATTAGATATTGCACCGCCCATCCGGTCCCGCTAAAATAAAATCTAAAATAAATTACAAAATGGGGTCACTTTGTTACAACCAGTCCGTCACTATTGTATTGTCGTGCTTGACTGGGTAGCAAAAGAGGGTCGTAGGAGGTTGAAGGATTATAACACAGGGGTGAATTGTCTCGTGTGGTATTTGTTATTCCACGATGTCGATTGTGCCTAAACTTTGGAAGATATCAAAAATTAAATAATGGATTTAATTCTTTTTTTTTAAATCCAAACAATTTTCGGTGTGCAACATCTTTTAGTGCAAATTATCATAAGCAATAATTAGTCGCCTGTAATATCAATACAAATTGAAAATATCTCCCGAGTAAAAATAAATGCCACCGACGGGAATTGAACCCGCACCTTCTGATGTTCGGTCAGATGCTCTGGAACACTGAGTCACGAGGCTTATTTCCAACCCGCCAAATAATTCAATATGTACTAGTACTTCAATCAACAAATACTGCTTATTAATGTTTTTTCACCTGTAAACAACCAACTTTAGTTTTCAATTTGTATTGATATTTCAGGCAACTAATTATTGCTTATAATAATTTGTTATCCTTTGTGCTATGCATATAACCTTGTCTTATGAACATTAGTTTATCATTAAAAAAATAATAATATTTGACAAGTGAAAATATTTCACCAACAAATGTAGATATAATATGTCTCGACGCCATCTAGTGGGAAAATTTAGCACTAACAAAGACTTTCCTACAAATAATCTTTTAGTGCGCCTAGGGGTGTATTACCGATTCTGGCGTAGGCTAATACCAATGTAAAATTGTTCCTATTGACTCCCACCTATGTATTGTAAGTTACTTCCGTCCTACAACGAGTTTTGTAACTGCTCTAGCAAGAAATAAAAAAAAAAAAATAAAAAAAATTGAATAAGATACTTGAGTCGGGCTATTCAGAATAATAGAATAGTATGTGTGAGACGATGTATGAATGTGAATGAGGCAAGGAGTGTGTGTCAAAACCGAGTTGTTTAGTGGTCCGTCTTCTCTGCCTATCCCTGCGGGGAGACGTCGTGACGGTTAGTTAGTTAATATAATATACTTTAACATGGAATAATTTTAAGATATTATGCATTTTTGTATGGGAGCTTACGATCACAGGGACCTAGTTACAAAAATGCCATAATCATATTTATTAGTGACACAAAGCTCTATATTGGGCATACCAGTTGGATTTACAGTGGGACATATGAGTATTACATTTTTTTTATTTTCGTTTATCTCAAAACTTTGTTTTTGTAGATAGGCCCCTGTGATCCTAAGCCTCCTTGTTACATTCTATATAAAATTAATAATATTATTTAATTTGTATATTTGGTGCTAGCTGTACCCCGCCACGCGTTTCTGTGGCTGAGTCTGTATGTGCATATAGAGAAACCATAACCCGATTTTACGTCCAACAAATAGCGATGTTTAAAAAAAGCATGTTTTTAACTGACACAGGTGACATCTATATAATAAAGGTATATGAAAACACACGCATATTCGAATGCAACGTTGTGTCAAAATTTCAAAGCAATCGGTTAAGAACTTACGGAGATTTAAGATTTTGAACAAACAAACATTTACCTATGATATGTTTCCTTGTAATGTCTGGTAAGTGGTATGAGTAGTCATTTAGTACCAGGTGGCGTGTGTAGTAGTTAGGTGTGTGTGTGTGTATTTAAGTGTGAGTGTGTATTCGTATACGCATTGAACAGTTTATATTATTGACATGATAACACGTTTGAATTTGGGCAGTGAATCCGAAAAAAAACAATTTTTTAGTTTAGACAAATATTATTTAGAGTATGAAGATTTCGGTTGATTGACGAATTGGATGCTGAATTTTTTTTGTAATCAAGCGTGTGGAATAGCACTGTATGTCGTGTACGTCTCAAAGGTATGTTAAAGTTAATAAGGGACAGAAGTTTAGTACAGTCGATGTAATTGTTTAAAATACTATGTATAAATATTTAATCAGATAAAAACCAATTCAGCCCTGCATAATTATTGGCTTATAATGGCTTTAAAACAACGTGTGAAACTTCTACAATCCACAATAGAACCTTACATAGTCGTTAAACATAGGTTAGGATATGTATAACACAAGCTAATATGACCGACAACCGATTAAATGCCTGTTTTAAAGTTGATGATACGAGTTGCGTGTGTCGGGAGTTGAGACCTTGTGGCAGTCTTCGTAACCTCTTAATATGTCATTATTGTCAAATGTTTCGTATGCACATGTATTTTTCATGTGAAATCGTGTTAGATATATTTGTTATTAAATAAACTAAGAAAAACTCATTTTTTTGGTTTAAATAAATTCACAAATTACTTGAAAACATTTTATTTTTTTACAATAGATAGGCAATTTTTATATGTTGTACAGTGTTAAAACGGAAAATAAAATATACTCCTGTCAATAATAAGTACACATTTTTCAGCGAAAGCGAAAAGTATTTTTTGAGTCTATAGGGCCAAACAAATAATCATTTTTATATATATGTGGAATGATACAAAATATGTAATTTTTTTTTCAAAGAAAAAATCATCGGAAAGCTTATCACTTTGTGATGTCATTATTTATTATATTAAAACACAAATAACTTTGTTTACATCACTTTGATATACAGGGTGTATCGGCAAGTACCCGGCAAACTTTAACCAGCTATTCCTCAGCACATTTGGAGTAAAAAATGTTATGGGCGCTTTGCTGTCCGGTAACATTTTTTTTCCATTAAAAACAAAAAATAAATAAAAAATCCACACTCCGTCACTGTCATTTGCATTGTTTCTCGTGTTCAGCAGCTGTTATTAGCAAGTGTGTCAAAAAATGTCCTCGCTCTTTCGTACACACTAAATAATAATAGTTAAAAATGAGACGAATGGTGCCATGCCATTTCGTTGTGATTGTAAAAGCGCGCCAAGGTAGGTACGTACGTACATTATTCAACGAAACTCGAACAAAATATTGCCAGATGGGTTTTCAAACTTTGACAAAGAATAAAAAACATTGGTGACATGTGGTTAAAATATGAATAGTAAATTTTTTATTAAAAAAAAATGTTACCGGACAGCAAAGTGCCCATAACATTTTTTACTCCAAATGTGCTAAGGAATAGCTTGTTAAAGTTTGTCGGGTACGTGCCGATACACCCTGTATATAACCTCTATATGTTTCATGAACAAAGTTCACCTCATCAGGAGCAAGTATATAGTAAAGTCAAAAATTAAATATAGATTACAATTGAACAGTGGAAGGAGTGGGGAGGGGTAAGAGTGGGCGGAGTTTTTCAGAATTAGTAATTACAATATTGTTAGACGGGAAAGACCAGTTTAAATGTATAGGTTATATATATTAAAGTGATGTAAACAAAGTTGTTTGTGTTACCATTAAGGAAATATATAATATCGACTGTCATTCGACTCTGTATCTCATTCCAGTGCAGAGATAATGCGAAGTCTTCCCCGGGCGTCCCTGACTTATTCTACCATGAATAACACTATCTAAACACTCCTGGCAACAATAATAACAATATTTAAAATTTTCAACTAAATCGGTGCAGTAGTTTTTGAGTCTAAACAAACCAACGATTATTTTAATAAATATAGATTTTTTTTAATATTTGAAATTTTGAATATTGAATTGTAATATCTTTTCAAAGTTTTATTAAGGCGATGCCATACGTAGTAATTCAAAATTATGTGTTTTTGGTTTGAAAATTTGGTCGCCTAAAAATGTTTCAGATGCTTTAATTAAATACTGCGAGTAGAATACATCTTGGCCTTTGAAATAATCGAGTATTTTTTAGATAAGTCTTTTTATAAGCCCAGAAAAAAATAATGTATAGGCCCATGAAAACAGCTCTAAAGTTCAAAATCTCCTACTTACGAACCCATTTTCGTTTATGATTTTATTGTATAATGTGTCAAATTAAGTTAGTTATAAAATGATCGGAAAACATTTAAATATTTATGCCTGAACATCCACAAAATAAAATAAAAGGCACTTTTTGGCCATGTTTTTTTCTTGCCTAAATCAAAACAGCTGGTTGGTGTTAAGCGGGAATTTAATCCTTATTGCCATCTACGTAAGGGTTGTTATTGATAGCGGCTCAATTTAAAATATAACAAGACGTGGGGCATCGCCTTAAAAAAATATATAAATATTTCTTGTTTGGAGAAAAGGGGGAATTGTTAAAACCAGGGTTTTGATGGGATAGTCCTTTGTATTGTGGCATAGTCTCCCTTGGATTGATTAGCAAAAATGCCAATACTCTGACCAAACATCGCGGTATCTATCTTTGTGGTTTATGATGGTAACAATAGGGTTGGATGCTAAATTGTAAGTTAGGAACCTATGTCATCTTTTGGGATGCTGTATAGTGGTGTGCCCGTAGTAAGCGTTCAGAGATGGCTTGAAAGGGAGATATATAAATACGGGTGACCCATAGACATATGAATATTAATAGACTAGAACTTAAAGGTGAGGGGTAAAATAAACATTTGGGGAACGCGGGGGAAAGCTGACTGTGATTCGTCAATAAATCAATCTGACAGTATATAGGCATCTCGCATTATAATATCACCATTTAGTTCTTAAAAGTAAAATCTGCTTTTGAATGAATAGACATTTTAACATGGGAGCGCAAATTACTCGCCACGTTATGAACAAATTTGCGAAGTCCAAATTCGGCAAAGAAAATTTCTTCTATTTTCAGAGTCGAATATTTTGTTTACGTATTTAGTTAAGACACTTTTATTTTTTTTTTTTTTTTTACCGTAATACCGCACAAGAGTCCCAACTGCTCCCGTCTGGAGCCAGTGAGACTATGGCATCCCCAATTGGGGTATGTTGCGAGGCTGAGGGTATTGGGGAGGGGAGGGAGATGGGGAAGAGGAAGGTGGGGAAGTACCTGGCTATTCAGATCTGGTCACCAAACACGGCTAAAGCCATTTCAAGCAACGTTTCAATTCTGAATGGTGGTCTTACACCAGGGCGATACTGAGAGTGTCTTCCACTCTGGAACGTGCCGCAAATATACTATATATTATTTTAAATGAATTAATTGTGAAATAACACAAATTAATCAAATAAAATTTATTTGCGCACGCCGGGTTCGAACCCGCGACCTTCGGATCTGTAGTCAAAAGCGTATACCACTAGACCACGCCGGCCGTCGTCTTATAAATGTTTCATAATTTAATATTCATATGTCTGTGGGGTGACGGGATAAATCATCAAAATGATAATTCATCACATCTTTAAAAAGTTATTTAAAGTCATGGAAAGTGATGAAACAAAACCTTTTTAACTAGGTTAAGTAGGTTAGGTTAGGTTAGGTTAAAATTATATATTTTTTTCATCGTTTTTAATGACTTTATATCACTTTTTAAAGGTGTGTTGAATAGTCACTGTGTTGAGTTAGCATGGAACCATAAATACGAATGTTAGAGAGAGCGCGCTAATATTCGAAAACGATAATAATTAAGCGAAAATGGTGAAAATGTTTAATTAAAAACGATTCGTTTGAAATTGAGCAAAAATCTTTCAACAAATGATTTAGTTGCATTTAAAGATACACTTTTATATTCATTTAAAGATACAGATTTTTTGCATGCCTATAACACATTACATAAGAGTACAAAACGTGTTTTTAATAATTTTAGGAGCTTACTTTGCGATTTTTTTTCTATCCAGGGAATTTCATATAATTAAACTAAATTTAATTTTTTTCAACTTTAAATTGCCATAACAAATGTATAGATATTATATTAAAAAATAACATATATTTTTTTGCCACCTAAAAACTTAAAGAGTTAACGAGAAACTTGTTATAAATCGGTACAAATTGGGTATGCGGGGACTTAGATCACCAAAGAGGTGTTGAATATCCAAAAAATGGTTTCAGGGGCTGCGGTACCCAAACCCCTATAGTGCCATCTATTATGCAAAAAAGAAACTAATCAACAAGTGAATACACTGAAAGAACAACTTTGTTCCATCTAGAATAATGTCCTGTTAATTGAGATCATTGATGAAAAAACTTTTGTTCTACTTACATCTTTTATAAAGATCATATAAATTTAGAGTAAATAAACTCCATTACAAGGTAGGTTAATAATTTGAATTTCCTATTAGAAACAACGCCAAACCCAGTTGCCGACATCCATTCGAGCTGAACCTCAGCAGATTGACTCGTTGACGATGGCAATGCATTTCAACAACTTTTGGTGGCACTCACGTACACTATTTATTGGATAATCAACACTTGTCAAAGGTTCCCCCTAAGTGGTTCATTATGTTTGGTCACTTAGCAAGGGTGCCCGGTTTCATGCGGTGGGGTTTGTCTAGGTCTTGGGGGCGAATGTGTCTCCCAACCAACTGATTGGCTTTTTGACGTCTCTAGTCAGACTCTCTGGACCCATAGCCTTGCACTGTAGTGAGAGGAATGGATTCATACGTCCTCCTATGTCACTCCTGGACACACTGACCCCCAGTTTTCTACCCTCCCCTCATATATATTTCCTTCCCAGAACTTTCTCTCCTTCCTTTCCTTTAAACACTGTGATGTCTGTATGAATGTGTTTAAGCGCGAGCGAGATAGCATGCGTGCGAAAGCTATATAAGACAATGCATACAAGGATTATCCTCTTTTGTTACAAGCAGCTCCCTAATAAATACCAGTACATAGATCAAGTATCATTATTGTGTACGACCTTCACCCGCTTCAATACTCCTTACATTACAAACACCCTCAACACAGCATCTCTCAGAAAAGTTATACTCTTCAGGTCCTTCTGTGTGGAATAACATTTCACAGTTTTATTGCATCCTTTGAAGCTATATTGCCAGAACGGCTCATTTAGACTCTAGACCCTTTGGCCTGATTCTGTGACCTACATAATGGCTGGCAGGGTTGCCTTAGACCTTTACACCGCCCTTTCTCTGCTGTGAGTCACTAATTGGTAGACCCTTCAATACATCAATACATCTCAGGGGTTGCAAATTGATTGATGCCATTCTACTGTGGCAGGGATGAAAAGATATCTATAAGGGATGAGCGTGATTCAATGAATTTGAAATCTTTATAACTAGCTTTCTGATCTCCCCCGTGATCTAGTTCTTGGGATACTTGATTATTATAACGAAAGTGCGACTTACGTCGTTTATGAGAGAGATAGCATGAAAGAGACACAACACTGTGTGCAGTGGTAGTCATTGACTTTTGTGGAAGGGATGCTGGCACAGAGTCAGGGCCGGCCCTATGCGGTGAATCAAGAATAACGAAAGTGACACGGATGTCTAGCATGGATGATCGATAAAGCCTTATGTCAATACGAGATTAACGTAATCCGTAATATATGGTCAGTTAACGATATTTGCAAGCACGGTCAGAATATGGTTCCGACAGCCGGTAGAAAAAAGCCGCTACTCTTAGCGCGGCCTCTAAGGTGTCGGAGAAGATGTCAAAATGCAAATTTTTTTGGATAATGTCCTTCGTTATGCAAAACAACTGACATGTCAATAAATGAACTACCTAATTAACACGATCTATACACTTAATTAATTCACCTAAGACGCGATCAATTGTTGATCAAAAAGTTGTTAGTTATGAGTTATGACCAAAGAACTTATGAACTAATTAACGCTATTTTTAGTGTCAAAAAGTACACGTGTACTGCCAGTGTATTCAATAAAAGTTAATATTTGTTGGGAAGTAAGAGCTTCATAAATGCACGCAGAGATGGCAGTGCATAGAGCTTGCGTGGAAGTCCGCAAGATGGAGCCAGTGGCCAGTAGTCGCCAGGGCCAGTGGGAAGGATCCCAGAGAAACTTACTGTTTCAGATTCCAATTAGCCAGCTTCTAGCTAGGTCTACTATCGAGTCACCTTTATAATACGCGGAGTATTAATAAATTCGTGATTAATCTAAAAGAACCAATTATTTATAAAACTCCTCCCACGACGAGTTGGAGATCTGTTTGTAAGAACACAACAATACTTCAATTAGACATGTTCAATTTATTCGTATTATTAACTTTTATGTAGCTGTCTGACGTTTAGGAATTTATTTATTTATTATACATTAATGCCCTATCGGGCTTTTACAGAGTAAATTGACAATTTATATATGTAAGTGTAACATAATACATGGATAATAGCATAACTAGAATAAAAATAAAAATCAAATGCTAATACTAAGATTAACATCAAATCAAAATCATAACAATACCTGATATTATAAATAAAGCAAATTTTCAAATACAAAGTAAGTATGTACATTTTACATTCGTATATTTTATTTATTTATTTATTGGACAATTTGTATAGTGCCCCTTTTGTGAGATATCACCTCAGGGGCGCTTTACAGTTGATGCAGGTATTATTACAAGAATAAATTGAAATTAAGTTAAATAAAATGAAGTACAGAAACGGGTGATGAAGTACAGAAACAGATAACACGAAGATGGAGACTCTGCAGCAAGAATCCTAGGTGGTGAGGAAACTCGACCAGCTGCTTAAGCGAGAGAGGGCACCGCGTCCACCAACAGTGCAAGGGCGAGGTTCGCCATCCGTCCAGGTATGTGTCTGCTGCTAATTAAGGGCTAACACAGTATTCTCACATAGATAACAGACCTTGGCAGCACCGCTGTGACGTTCGGCAAATCCATCATTCATCTCCATGTAATCTTGTTCCTAGTGATTGTGTTAGCGGTGCAATGTGCCCGTAATAAAAGGCGATGGTCGGGATAATAAATAACCCTGGGCACTTGTTAGGGCCTTCAGAGTTTCCAAGAATTCCGTTGAAAATATTGCATACAATTATCTATTCATGTTTGTTACAAACCAGTAAGACTGAAAACAGGAAAATAATTTACTTGTAAGGTATTTAAAAAATATATATAAATAAACTGATATGTATTTAAAACAGAAGTTAAAAAAAGAAGCAAAATAATGTCTGTTGTATCTATAGAAAAAAAATAAAAAAATAATAAGTAATGGCAAAATACCATCGCTGTAATGAATTTCGAATTTAAATAATAGTGCTTGAAATGGTAAATATATCAAAGTATAATTTACATTGACTATTACACATACAGTCGTTAATATGCGTGTAAAAAAACAAATAAATTAAGGAGTATGTGATTTAAACGTTGGAAGATTTAGAGAAACACTTAAAAAAAAAAACTAATTAATAATTCAAGTTAATAACTAGCAAATAGGTTTGAAATTAGTTGCCTTTTGAAACTCACAAAATTATTAACACCAAACATATCAGTAATTTCACAGTGTTTGTTTGCAAGTCGATGAATTCTTAGAATTGGTGAATAAATAGAGTAGTTAGTATTGAGGTTATTGTTACATTTAAAAGTGTCTTTGCTTCGAGTTTGTCTGGCAGGTATATTCATATAAATTAATTCCAATAATTCAGTCAATTAGATATTTGATAATTTTGAATAAAAATAATATATCACTTAAAACTCTTCTATCAATGTCAGTATTGTCAGCGTATGTCAATTTGTAGTATAAATATTGGTCTGGCTATCAACAGTGCCACCGTGCTCGGGAAATCGGAAAAAAATCATCGGTAGTTACGCCTATCGATCCGATGTTGTAAAGTTATCGATTTGACTGAGCTGGACCATTCGATCATTTATTAACTTGTTACATATAAGATTTGTAACAAGGTGTATGTATCACTTTACTTACATCGCATCTATGGTCTTGGTGTGTGGGACCTTTAAGTACCTACACATTGTCATTTTGCTATTGGCCAAATTGACAGCCCTGAAATTCTGACTTGGAGAGTTGTCGAACCTGAGGGAGCAAGGATCTGTGATTTGCATTGGAAGCAGTCGCCATTCTTTGATCACCAGCCCAGAGCAGCGTGCATTCCTCTTGGCTGAGGTTCGATGAACACATTCGCCAATTTTTGTGAGCATCAGCTTTGCATATGGAGCATTGACCATTGGATTTATGGAATCGGATGTCATCTGCCGATCCTCATTAGTTAAGAGGGACCCTTTTGGAGACCAGCAGCGTGAGGCTGTTTTGAATTGGACTACAATATTATTTTTTGGATAAATTATAAACTGGACTTGCTGCGAAGAACCGGAATCTACTACTTAGCATCAAGAACGAGCTGGTATCACACCTTCATTTTACCTATGCAAGCCTTTTGCCAGACAGATTATATAGTAGGATGCTAATTAATTTCTATTTTGTGGTAACACATTTTTAGTATTCTTAAATATTTTTTATTTCTAGATAATAAACCCATCCTTACTTTTATTTGTTGCCACTTAATCCCACGGTAACAAACCACGAACTTTGACAATCTTTCTCCTTACATTGAAATATTAATGGTAAATATTCAGAACGGTCCATTCCCGTGAAAGTCACCCTAAATCTAAAATTGACTCATATTCATAATATCGGTGAAACGTAAATAAATATGGGCATCCTGCTTACGATGTGCGGCAAATTGAATATCCCTGACTCAAAGCAATAAGTAAGTACTGGGGCCGAGGCCTAACATTTTCCTTCCCTACTGTGGGTACTGATATTAATTTGGGTCGTACAGGGTCGAACTTTGTAGGTTGCCAATAATCTTGTTGACGTGAAATGACGATATTTCCATCCGGCCGCCAAAACTCTGTGCGATATATTTTTTTCTATCCCTACTAACATTTGCGATGGATGAGATGGAACAATTTTCAACGTATTTCTTTGCATAAATTTTAATAAAATAATAAAATAATTGTTTTATTATCAAAAATAAAAATACTTGTTTACTTTCACCGGACGGTGGCTGAGTTGACATCGCGTTTGGGTCCCACCCAGGCGTAGTGTGTTCAATTCCTCGGCTGGCTAAGTCCTTCTATCGCCTGCCGTAATGGTAGTAGGAGGTTTTAAAATATTTTCAGGTTATTCGTAACTCGGGGATGTTTAAAAATTAATGAAAAAATACTAAAAATTTTCACTTCCTTCAATGAAAATCAATTTCGATGTTTCACATCTGTCAGGCGTGGTTTAAAGAAACACAATTAAAATCTCCATGTTTTATTGTTAATGACTGTGATGACAGTTTAAGTAAATAGTCTTTCAGTTATTATAGCATACGAGCTTGTCTCGAGCCAGAGAGATGTTGAGATTACAAGAGATCGGATAATGCCTCCTGGCAGTCCAATGTATTCGTCACAATTTTAAAGGAGAATACCATCTAAAAAGGAACATAAACATAATAAACGCTGTATTTGTTGTGAAACTGGAGAATAATTTTAAACAGAATAATCACAACAAACTGGCGCAGCCGGTAGGATTCGGACCTACGTTCCCATAATATCTTTCTCATTAAAAATGCCAATATTAATCAACGTATAAAAAAAATTATTATTACTTTTTCCCATCCTGCCCTTTCTTCGTAATTGACATGTCAACGTTTTGGTTAGGTTAGGTAAGGCATCCAATACTGTTCTGTTCTGTACAGAATATGAAGGGAATGTAGAAAGGGGAGGATTCTGTACTACCAAAGGAGATGGAAAATAGATAGGTACTAAGCAAACGGGAGTACCATAGGTGTTCAAAGGGATAAACGCATTGAGAGTTCACAGGATCAAAGAAAAAATATTCTAATTTGAATCCTTAGGTGAATACGTAATTGATGTAGATATTATTCTAAAATGGATTGTAACCTATTATTAGATGGGTATACAAGGGTACCCAACTACTACCACCTTTATGGTGCCAGTTAGACTATGGCATCCCCAGTTGGGGTAAGGTAGTGGGGAGGGGTAGTTAATGGTGAAGAGCAAGGTACGAAAATACCTGGATATTGAGATCTGTACACCAAACATGACTAAAGCCATTTTAAGCAAAAAAATCTGAATGATGGTCTTTCACTTGGGCGGTGCTGAGAGTAAATTTCACTATGGAAGGCGCGGTTGTATATCTACTATATATTATTTAAAATGAATAAATTATGAATCAACACAAATGAATTGAATAAAATTTACTTGCGAACGCCAGGATTTGAAACCACTACCTCCGGATTTGTAACCACTCAACCACGAAGTGCTGATTTGAAAGAAAATCAAAACCAAAATTCATGCACATATAAAACCTTTACAAATAACTCAAAATTATATCATCAAAGTTATGTATAGTCGGAAAAGAACATTTTAAACAGATGAGTTATACAAAGAATCTAAACTATTCTGTCTCCGTAAACTATTTGTTTTGCAAACTATGAAATACATCTTTAAAAACAAAAATAAATTCGGAAACAGAATCAACATTAGAAATAATAATATATTTTATACTCCCCAAACGAACACAAAACAAATGCAAACACACTGCAGTTTCATTGGAACTCGTACTTTCAATCTTTTACCGAAAAATATTCAAGTGATTACCTACTAAACTTCCTCAATATTTAAAAGTGTTAAAATTATGGCTTTTCGATACAGCAGTTGAAACTTTTTTTATTTAATTTGTATCAATTTATGTTTCTCATAAAACATTCACCATGTATTACACTAAACACTTATAACTTCACTATACACTATTGTAAACACTTTTTATACAAACCGCTTAGACAAAATGTTATCTTGTTTTTGTTTTATATGCCCACAGTTTGTTTATTTCTAGGTACAATAATATAATAACTTAAATATATTACCCACGCACAGGCTGCGCCTTAGTGGGTTCCCATTATTCGTATTGATTTATATAATATTGTATGTAAATGTAAAAATTAGGAAAAATAAAGGAATAAAAAAAAAACGCAAATACGTAAGGATGTGTATAAATATGCGAACCGAACTGCCGAGCGGAACCACGACTTACGGAAGAAGAAAGAAAGCAATTGATAATTCCTGGCTCGGCTCGCTCGTTTTTTCTCGTCTATATACGCAGCATAAGGTTTCCTGAATTATAGTTAAGTTATTGCTTCCTGTCGAAGGTTGAATAATTCCGATAATTAATTATTGGTTTCCTCACTCTCAGAGTACGAGAAGTCCATTATCTGAAGTCTCTTGACCTTCTGAAGATGGAATTCAACTACCTACCACAAGGGACAAAGGTCAAAGGAACTTGTGATAATCAAATCAAATAGAGTTATTACTAAATCAATCAGTTGCTCGAGTGGGATAATGGTACTGCTGTACGGTATTCGCATAAAAAACAGCAAAAAAATTAAATAATTTTCAAATAAATACGAATTATTTCTGCAATCGCTAAACAAATGATAAGAAACTACAATATATTTATGTATTTGCAATTGTATTAGAACACAGTGAAGCATGCAACTTAAAGAGTAAGATAGAGAGTAAGCTAAGAGTAATATATATATATATATATATATATATATATATATATATTACTCTTAGCTTACTCTATATATATATATATAAGCTAAGAGTAAGCAATAATTAGTCGCCTGTAATACCAATACAAATTGAACATATCTCCCTAGTAAAAATAAATGCCGCCGACGGGAATTGAACCCGTGCCTTCTGATGTCCGGTCAGACGCTCCGGACCACTGAGCCACGTCGGCTTATTTCCAATTACTGCTTATTATATTAAAGGCGACTAATAATTTATTATCCTTTGTGCTATGCATAAAAACCTTATAAACGTTTATCATTAAAAAAATAATTAAAGAGTAAGGACGAAAGTAGAGTATGTGGTTCAGCACCATAATATTATGTATTTTTAAATACATTAATTTGAATGTTTCTTTTGTTTTCGTGAATAAATTAATGCAAATCATGGAGGTGGAAATTAACCAAGACATCCGATCGAGCTGAAACTCGGCGGATGGACTCGATGTCGATGCCAATGCATTCTGGTGTCAATCACAAATACTTAAATCACTATGAAATTAAATTAGAGCAGTTAATATACGAAATATTGACAGGACGAACACAACAAGTACAAATAGGCGAACAAAAAAGAAATCCTCTTCCAATAAACTACGGCGTCCCTCAAGGAAGTGTCTTGGGACCAATCTTATTTCTCATCTACATAAATGAAATTACCAAACTTCCCATCAATGAAAACATAATTAGTTTTGCCGATGATACCTACTGTTATGTTATTCCACGAAAAGGACTGGATGGACACTTATAAAGAGGCTGAACATGGACTAACTGCACTTCAAAATTGGCTTCGGATGAACTCTCTTACGCTCAATATAATTAAAACTTATTATCTAGCCTTTTCAATAAACTCAAGAGGTCAACCGGGTAAAGAATACACTCTAAAGTTGCACGAGTGCCAAAACAATAAGTCACATTGCTCTTGCCCTATTATAACAAAGGCAAAAAGTATTAAGTATCTAGGAGTGGCAATAGACGAAAACCTTAGATGGGACATACACATAAATGGAATCACTAAAAAGCTTACGAGACTTGTATATTTCTTCAAAAACCTAAGAAACATACTACCTAGGAAAGATATCAAAAAAGTATTTTATGCTTTATGTCATTCCCGTCTTGAGTACGAAATTCTAGTATGGGGATCTGCTACATCAAATAATATTAACCACTTAGATATTGCCCAGAAGAGCATTATAAAAACCATGCTAAAATTACCCATCAGAACCCCCTCAAAAGATATTTTTAAGTGTTTTGACATTCTAAATTTAAAACAAATATATGCCAAGAATATTTTAATACATCATTTTAAAAACAGAAAATCTCCTAATGAAACTCGGATACATGATACAAGAGCCTCAAAAAGGGATATACGAGATGTTCCAAAATTCAAGACAAGTTTTGGCCAAAGAAACCACATATATCTGGCAACCAAACTTTACAACATCCTTCCTCCATGTTTGAAAAAGATAGAAAAGATAAATAAGCTTAAGGAAAAAATCAAAACATGGGTGAAAGAAATTAATGCAGGCATACTAGAAAATGTATTAAAAACATCATAGAAACTAAATAACAGAAAATCAAAGAAATCTACCAGTCCGCCTCAGCACAGGACTACCTAGTGAGGAGGGCTAAGAACAAACAGATGAAATATTATAGATTATCATATATTGTAACTCTCATCAAACCTGTAATTAAATAGACACTAATAAAAAAAAATAAAAAAAATAAAAGTCGGACCTACCCGATTAGGACTGGCGAGGTTGGTATATTTGTTGACTCCAGTTGAATCCTCAAAACCAAAAACCTCTTCAAAGTCTAAACAAAAAATATATTTTTTGTTGTTTCAAATGACATTTAAAAAAATATTTATCGCCGTAAAAAGTTGTGGTAATGAAGATGGCTTGAAATGGCTTTAGCCATGTTTGGTGACCCTTCCTCATCCCCGTTTTCTTTCCTCTCCTTAATTTCAGCCTCATATAATTGGGGATGCCATAGTCTCACCTGCTCCAGACTGTTGAGAGCATTTGGGACTCTTGTGCACTATTCATATAATAAAATAAAATCAAATGTGAGTTCTGCGGCTAAAGAGGTCTTAGCACCATTGTGAAGCCATGGCTATAATTAACATGTAATACAGGCGTAATAAAGGATGGCCATCTTGTAGAGCAGGTTACCCCGCGTGACCCAACAGCGTGACGAAATAAACACAAGCAAAAAGTTAAAATTGTATAAAATCACTTCATGTATCATCGCTGCCGTAAAATGGGATGAACAGTGCAGTTATTGTTACATTTTACACAGGAGGCTCTGAGGAAAAAGCCTCTCACAGGGTCTATGTCAGAAGAGGATGTTTTGTGTAGGAAAAAGGTGGGATCTGTCTGTAGGGGTCAATGTGTCCATTAGTGACGGACGTATGAATCCATCCCTCGCACTGCTGTTCAAGGTGATGGATCGAGAGATTCCGGCTGGAGAGGTCTCTCTCAACCAGTCTCTCCCGTTCCAGCCCGCCACGCAGTAGGTGAGCAAATGCATTCGCCGGAAAGACAAACCTAGACCTAGACTTAAAATACAATTTATTATTAAATACTCTAAAAATACATACATTTGAAGATAGACGTAAAATAAACGATTTAACGTTCTTATTCAAAATACTTAACTCTAAATTCGACTGTTGTGAACTCCTGCAACTTATAAACTTACATACACCCACAGTAACAACACGACAAAATACAATATTCTACAGCAGCACACATAAGCGTAACTACATTGCGCACTCTCCGATACAACGACTTCACACCATGGGAAATCATTACTTGGGTGATGTTGACATATTCAATACCAACTTGGCAAGTTTTGTGGATCATTTAAAACATTTATTTCAACAATACTCCTAAACACATCATGTAAACCTACAAATAGCTGTAATTTTCTGTTTTTGTTTCTTGTGTTTGTATGACTTGTTGCATAGCTTTTATAAAATGTTATTTTATTCTTATTTTTTATGTTTCAAAGTATCTGTCAAATTAAAATTATACTACAACCATGTAAAAGCCCTCTGGGCGTTAAATAAATAAATAAATAGACAAACCTAGACCTAGACAAACCTCACCCCATGAAGCCGGGCATCCCTGCTAAGTCATCAAACGTATGAAAACACTTCGGGTGACCTATGGAAAGGACAACATACATATTATATATACATGGCACGACCAAGTAATATCACACCATGTCAAGAGTCAGAATTAGAAAAGAGCACCCATGTATGAAATGATTTATGATTCATGAATGTGAATGAACCAATGGTCGTGTACCAAGCTTGTTTCATAAAAGATTAGTAACAAGGTGTGTGGTTCCTTCTAATTAATTTACATGTATTGTTTCGGTGTGTGGCACCTCTATTACTTACTCAATTAACCACTGTACATTGGTTAGATTGCCAACTCGGCAATATTTTTGACTGACGGACAACGGATCCTACAACTCCTCAATACCACCACCATTATCTGATATTGGAGACTGGATTCTTGGGGAATTTGATAATCGGAAAACATATTCTTATCTTGGACAAAAAACAAACCACAAACTACATCACTTGATATTTCCAATATATAAAGTGATGTAGTTTGTTCTCAGTCCTCCTCACTAGGTATTCCTGTTCCGAGGCGGACTGTAGTTTGTTGTATTTGTGTTTCTCATCTTCTAATTTGTTGGTTCCCACAAAATATAAAATAAATTAAGCAAAAAGTATTTATGTTTTGTTGTCTGTAGGTTGGGTTGGGGTTACTTCATAAATCTTCAAGTTTAGTTAGGCATAATTTGATGTCTTTTTAAAACTTTTCTATATCCATGGTGTTTTTAATTTCAATAGGAAGGGCATTATATAATTTTATAGCATGGAAATAGTGGTTTTTCTGGCCGAAAGATGTATTTAATTTAGGAATGTTTAGTAGATTTGAGGATTTCTTCCTTGTAGTGTAGGTGTGTTGTTCAGCAAGGTACTCATATTTTTCTTTAAAATTGAGTAGTGCATTTTTTGACTACAGTTTTATGGTGACCGGATAACTCATCAAAATGATAATACATCACATCTTTAAAAAGTTATATAAAGTCATGGAAAGTGATGAAACAAAAACTTTATTAACTGGGTTAAGTAGGTTAGGTTAGGTTTAAATTTTTTTTTCTTCTTTTCTAATGATTTTATATAATTTTTTAAAAGTGTGTTGAATTTTCATTGTGTTGATTTATCATGGAACCCAGTTTTATAATGCTGAACACGTTAAATTTTTAAAAAGTATCTTTTGATTGAGTCCTTATGAGTACTTTCAGGATAATTTTTATTATTACTTTTTGTGTTTTAACGAGCTGATTCATGTGAAGGTTTGAGGCAGATCCCCATCCAATAGTCCTATATTCTATGCGTGATTGGCAAAGAGTATGGTAAACTTTATAATTATTTTTTAACTGGTCTTATTCTTAATTTATTTGAAATGTATCGCGAAACAGCAAAGCTGCGAGCGGCAGCGGCGGCGAGTGACGAGCAGTGACATCTGTTGTCTCCGATAGAAGCTTTCATTTCAGTCCATACGATTCGCTGGATCGATTTAAAGAATGTCCCCAGCTTTGGCATCTTCTGTCCTTATGCGCGCCATTGAATAAACGAGATGGCACTATGTCTTTCGTTTAAGTAAAAAAATAGGTACCGAAGAAAGCTTAGGGACGCTTAGGTCATGGCCGTAAGGGAGACAGTACGATGAATATTTTATGTTTTAAAGAGATGATGACATAAACATATGTCGGTTTTTTAATTTTACACGCTTGTAGTTTGTGAAAAATTGGTTGTTTTTAAAGTTTCTTTGCTCCCAGTATCTTTGGATACTGGAGACGGGCGTTTCAAAGTTTTATTTCATTTACTTTAAAATTGTGCATAGCTACATTTACATAATATGCGATAAGTACATGGTTAGTGTAGTTATTTATTATATTATAGGATGCACACATTACTAATGTTTGTAAACGTCTACGGTCTATTGTGGGTAGAATTTATAAAATAAAATATTTTGTGCCTATAAGTACTTTAAAATTAATCTACCTATCTCTGGCTGAATCCACAATCCGTTATGTAATCACTTCTTGGGGACATTCTTGTAAAACTAACATAAGTTATATCCAAACAGTACAAAACTCCCTTACAAAATTGTTAATCCATAAATATACCAATGAACACAGAAGCGAAACTAAATTAATATACAAGTCTCTGAATGTTTTACCTGTCAGAGGATTATTGTTTTATAATATTATAAGTCAACATCTTATACTCTCTGATTCCTTGTATAGGGAAAGAGTTTTACATAAACATAATACAAGATTCACCCAAAATGAAGGACTGGTGGTCCCGAAATGTACCAATAAATACGGTGAAAGAACCCTAAACTTTATTGTACCCAGAATATTTAATAAACTACCAATGACAATTAAACATATAAACGTTTTTATAGCCAAAGTCAAATATAATCTAAGGAAATGGCTATTAGATAATGAGGATTTATATTGATGCACTACTGAAGACCTTTTTTTCTTAATTAGAATTCACATTCTAGGGAAATGGAAAATCGTTATAAATTTGTATTACCTTATGTATATTAAAACCATAGAAGTACTTGTTGATTATATTCATTTGTTCATATATTCATTTTGTGCTTGTGTTGTTATATGAGGCTTATACTGCTTCTTACATATTTGTATTTATACAATTCTGTAATTTAACCAATTTATCATTTATTGTTAATTTATCATCAACATTATACATACCTACATACTGTTTACCATTGTACCATGTTGTTGCAAAAATGTTGTCATTATGTCTTCTTCTTCTTCTTCTTCCTAGCACTATCCCAACTCATTGCCTAGGTAGGCTGTTGGGGTCGGCTCTTCTCGTTCTCAGGTTATAGCTTCTTCGGTTCTGAGTGTCGCTTTCATCTAGGCCGTTTCTTTGTAGGATTTTGGAGCATTGGGTCATCCAGGAGTTCTTTGGTCTACCTCTGGATGACTGTCTTTGAAGCTCTATAGACATTGTCTGCTTCACTGTGTGGTCTGGTGGTCTCCGTCTTATGTGCCCATACCATCTTAACTGTTAAAAATGTTGTCATTATGTACCTGCTGACAAACTACATAAGTAGTTTAGCAGGTTTAAATGTTAATAAATAAAAAAATAAATAAAAAAAATAACATAATATGTATTTAGAGTCGTGGACTCATGACGTACCTAGATACAAATTGATATAGATTAGATAAAGATTAGTCACACATTTTTTTTTCAAATGACTACCACGCCTGGATTCATAGAGCCACCTCTGGAGCCATGATTGACAAGGCCACTCTTATTTTGGAATTTTAGCCGAATTTCTTAGCTGCCTGCCAAGCTGTTTATCAAGTGAGCTCTTTTATCAGACAGTAAGCAATTTTAGGATAGTCTTGATTTTCAATAAATATTTTTTTCTTGATAAAATCAAAAAATATTTTTTCTGTTGTAAAAAAAACCCATCCGCTTTCAGAGCAGTAGCCAAAAAATAAAATAAACTGAGTTAACATGCATAGCGGTCCATCCACAGAATGCTAGGGTTAGTTAAATAGGTTAGTTAGTTAGTTGAAATACATGCAAGTAAACTGTTCTCACTGTGGGTCTGTGCTGAGCTATCTTTTTACAGAAGCTTCTGTTTCCAGGTATTAGACAAATTTTGTTCATTATCTAATATAATATTATTTTTTACTTATATACCTAGTTATTGTATACTTTCTTACACTGTGTTCTTGAAACTTTATGTACTTATGCTTACATACTAAGTAATTTTATAATTTTTTGAACTTCCTTGCAACATTTTGTGTCTGATTTGATTTATTTTTGTACTTTTACTTATAAACCTATTTGTTTTATACTTTTTTACACTTTGTACATGTAATTTTTTTGTACTTATATACTTAGTTATTTTATACTTTTTTACACTTAATACTTGCAACTTGTTGTATTTAATTTTACCTATTTTTGGACTTATACTGATATACCTAGTTATTTTATTATTTTTTACACTTTGTACTTGTAAATTTATAATTTTTACGCTTTATACTTGTAATTTTTTAAGCTTTGCTTTTATATATTATTTTTTATTTATGTTGTATGTTCTAATACTCTGTTCTTGTTTACACTTGGTACATTAAATTTATTCTTATGTTAATGGCAAATATTGTGCCGTATGTATTAAATAAAATAATTTAATATAATTGCATAACCTGAATAAAAACACTTTTAAACAAAAAAAATCAATGTTATTATTTCACACTAGTGTCTCTGTTCACCTCGCTTTACTTACAATTTTACCCAAGTAATGTAAACCAACTTCCGTGCTTTATTCACAGGGTCTTCGGGGTGTTTTGTCTCCCTCTCTCTCATGGATTTAACGCGAATTAGTATTGCTGTTCTCCTCTGTCGCACAGTGGTAATGCTGGGAAAAAATTACATTTACGTGGGAATTTTAAAGACAATGCTTATGCTGAATAAATCTATGGAAATTACATTTTTTTATTGTTACACATGGTGATGGTTACTACACGGTGTGACAAATTGCGTCAGAATTTCACATAAATTTCAATGAAGAAATATTATTATTAAAAAATATAAAAATAATAAATAGGGCTCACGGGTTCAAATCCGGCATGTATTTAGTACTTGAGACGGGCCATATCAATAGTCAGAAGTGTACGTATGAGACGATGTACGAATGTGAACGAGGCAAGGAGTGATTTCTCTAGCGGTATGTCCTCTCTGTCTACAGTGCTTACCCCTGCGGAGAAGGTCAGGTCCAAACCTTCCACTTGCTCATCTCTTTGCCTTTCCCACTCCATACAGCCTCACAAAATACCCTGATTAGGGATATCATTGTCCTATTAGCTTGACGATTAGGAGCATTTGAGGCTCATATAATATCTTTCTTTACTATAGTACTAAACTCTACAACAAGATACTACTCTCATTCAAAACTCATAACAATATTATATCATTTTAATATCAAATAAAAAGCTGGGTACAAAACATAGGGAAATCAGAAATAGATAATATACTGACACCAAACACAGGCTGAATCCGAAAGCACTCAACTGGACAAAAACATAGTTAGATCAGAAATAGATAATATACTGATACCAAACACAGGCTGAAATCGAAGGCACTCAACTAAAAAAAAACATATTGAGATCGGAAATAGATAATATACTGACACCAAACACAGGCTGAAACCGAAAGCACTCAACTGGACAAAAACATAGTTAGATCAGAAATAGATAATATACTGATACCAAACACAGGCTGAAATCGAAGGCACTCAACTAAAAAAAAACATATTGAGATCGGAAATAGATAATATACTGACACCAAACACAGGCTGAAACCGAAAGCACTCAACTGAACAAAAACATAGTTAGATCAGAAATAGATAATATACTGACACCAAATACAGGTGGTTGTTATATATTATATATTTATAATTATTTCTGTAAAAACACTATTTAATATATTTATAATTATTTCGTATTATCCATACTTCTAAATTTTATAAAAATGCAAATAAGTAAAATTTTCAGAACGGGAGATCCCAGTGAGGATATCACATTATCTCTATTTGATACAAGATAAGGAAGTTAATAAAACACTTATTATTATTATTTTAATGTAAAAAAACTGTTATTTTTGTTGGACCACCTGTTTCCACGGAAATATAAGACCTCGATTATGTCTATCCACACTGTATAAATTATTAAATGCAACTTTGTAGACGGTTTCATGAACTCGAGCATTAATAATTAATCATTTACCATTAAGCATTAATCATTAATCATTAATCATTAATCATTAATCATTAATCATTAATCATTAATCATTAATCATTAATCATTAATCATTAATCATTAATCATTAATCATTAATCATTAATCATTAATCATTAATCATTAATCATTAATCATTAATCATTAATCATTAATCATTAATCATTAATCATTAATCATTAATCATTAATCATTAATCATTAATCATTAATCATTAATCATTAATCATTAATCATTAATCATTAATCATTAATCATTAATCATTAATCATTAATCATTAATCATTAATCATTAATCATTAATCATTAATCATTAATCATTAATCATTAATCATTAATCATTAATCATTAATCATTAATCATTAATCATTAATCATTAGCACTAAGCACTAAGCACTAAGCACTAAGCACTTAGCACTAAGCACTAAGCACTAAGCACTAAGCACTAAGCACTAAGCACTAAGCACTAAGCACTTAGCACTAAGCACTAAGCACTAAGCACTAAGCACTAAGCACTAAGCACTAAGCACTAAGCACTAAGCAATTTAGTAGTTTGATATATACCCTGTATAAACTCTTTGAGAAGTCTTTATGTTCTGGGTCTTTTACAGCTCAGCAGAAAAAGAGTTATTTAACACCTATTCATAAAAAACGCGATAAAAGCGATATATCAAACTACAGACAAATTTGCATAATGTCTACTTTACCGAACATTTTGAGAAATTAGTGCTAGATATTATTTATTTATTTATTAATTTACAGACAATATGTCCATTAAAACCATAATATTGACACGAATAAGAAAACATAGATGACAGTGAATGGAGAGTACATGAATGTGAAGGGCAAAGACAATGTAAAATAGAAAATGTACATATAGAAAATAACTACAAGTCAGAGCATCAATAACGATTAAGTTGTGAAAAATTACACATTACGAATCGCTTTTTGAAAGACATTTAGACTTACACCAAAAAATTCAATGCTCTGACTTGAGTTTACAAGTCTCGACATTCTGGACAAAGAAGAATGGTACCCATAGTTAGTTGAGTGGTGATTGAGGAACAACAATTCATTATTTCGGAGTCTACGGGATGGGGTGTTGAATTGAATGAGTTGTAGCAGTTCAGGTGAGTCGGTTATACTGTTGATTATTTTAAATATGAAAATTAGATCGGAGTCTTTTCTACGTTTTTTTAATGAAGATAGGTTTAAAGTTTGTTCAATTTCCTCATATGAGTAATCGCCTCTTTCGAGTCCTAACCTCCAAGCAATTCGCCGTAGGAAGCGATGTTGGACAGATTCGATGTGACTAATGTGGACAGCATAGAAAGGAGACCAAATGACACTGGCATATTCAAAGTGAGGACGAACCAACGAACAATATAGAGTTTTAAGTGTTCTTATATGTTTAAAGTCTGAGGTAATTCTATGAATGAACCCGAGTAGTTTAAGTGATTTATTTACGATGTTATTTATATGATCTCGAAAAGAGAGTTTGCAATCAAGAGTGACCCCAAGGTCCTTGATGGATGTGACAGTTGATAGACAAGCACCATTTAGTTTATACTCAAACTGAATAGGTTTATTGGCTCTGTAAAAGGGCAAAACTTTGCATTTATCAACATTAAGTTCCAAGCAGTTTAGTTTGCACCAATCATTAAATGAATCAATATCAAGTTGAAATAGTAAACAGTCATGAAAGGATTTAATTATCTTAAGAATCTTATTATCATCAGCAAAAAGCCAGAAACGTGTGTACGAAAAAACTTTAGTTAAGTCATTAATAAAAAGGTTAAAAAGAAGCGGTGCCAAATGGGCTCCTTGGGGAACACCGGACGTTACATCAATGTTAAAGGATTCAAAGTTATTTATTTTAACTCTTTGTTTTCTGTCATTCAAGTAAGATTGAAAAAATGATAACATAGGATTTCTAATACCTATAGCATAAAGTTTGGCCATGAGGATTGAGTGATTTACTTTGTCAAAGGCTTTAGAGAAGTCGGTGTAAAGGACATCAGCCTAAGAGTTTTCTTCTAAAGCTTTAACAATGATGTTTGTAAAAGACAGTAAATTAGTTGTTGTAGATTTCGCCGATCTAAATCCGTGCTGTTCCTCAATCAGAACATTTTTGAATATAGGAGTGATTTTCTTTGTAATTATTGACTCAAATATTTTCGGAATATTAGATATAATTGATATTGGTCAGTAATTTCCAATATTTGATTTGTTCCCAGACTTGAAAATGGGTCGAATATACGAAATTTTCCATGAGTCTGCAAAAGTTCCAGATGATAGTGATAAGTTGTACAACATACAAATTGGGTTAGATAAAGTATATTTACATTCTTTTAGTAAGATTTCTGGAATGCCATCAGGTCCGGAAGTTTTTTTATGAGAAAGATTATTTAAGGCTTGGTATACCTCTACAAGTGATATTTGGCAATCATTCAAGTCAATATTATGGTCATAGTTAAGTGGAGGGATGGTGTATGACGCATCAGAATATACAGAGGAGAAATGTTTGGCAAAAAGGTTGGCGATGTCATGACCATTAGTAGCATGAGTTTCATTATAATACATACTTGAAGGGAGATCATTATCAGCACGCTTTTGCGTAACAAATTGCCAAAATTGTTTAAGATTTTTGAGTAATTTTGTCTCTGTAACTTCAACAAAGGATTTATAGCACTTGGCTGATTCGATTTTGGACAATTCCCTTAGCTGAGAGAATTTTTGATAAAAGTTTAAGTTTCCAGTCACTTTAAATAACTTATGGGTTTTCTTTTTTTCAATTATTAATCGTTTAAGTGTCGAGTTAAACCAATTAGGAAACTTGGGTTGACAGTATAATCCCTTAGGAATAAACAAATCAATGGCACGTGATAAACATTCATTAAATTTATATACAGCGTCATTAATATCAGAATTTAAAAATAGTGTTGACCAGTTAATCTGAGAAAGATAATTGTTAAATTTTGAATAGTCACCATCGAGAAATTTGTAGTGATATGAGACATTTGGTTTCAATGAAGCGAGTTTGAAAAAATTTGAGATGTTAATCGAGAGAGGTGGATGATATCTATCAATTGGTAACAACGAGATATCAGCTTCACTTACTATGACAATTTGTATACTAGTGAAAATTAAATCCAGGCAAGAACCCAAACAGTTAGTGACAGCATTTACTTGAAACATATTCAAATAGGCAAAACAATAGGCAAAAAAATAAGAACTTTCACAACAAAAAATGTTAAATTATTTGATTATTTGATTCACACTAAAAAAAAAAAAATACATATGTATGTAATAATTTATATTTAGATTATTTTATCTAGGTAATCTTTTATTTTTTAATTACGTTTCTTTTTCCTGTATTTTGTATTTTTATTTATTTACTTTGTATTTTTATTCACTTTTATTATTATTGATATATGTAATGGTAGATACTGCTACCCGGCTCAGAACAGATATTGTCTAGTGAGTCGGGTAGCGCACATAATATGTAAACAAATATTGATGTCAATAAACGCCCGGGTTACCGGAAATAAAAAAAATTAACAATTTCAATAGCTTGTGAGGAAAGATTACTAGTGAGAGTGTTGACACCTTTATTGTCATTTAGCCACAATATTTTAGGCAAATTATAATCACCACAAATAAACAATGAACCAGCGTTTCTAGATACATGCTCAACTAAAGCAGTATGTGACTTGTAGACTTCTAACGAGGAAGATGGGGGAATGTAAACACAACCAAGTACAAGCTTTTTGGTACCAAATAGAATACACAAGAATAATTGATCACAAACATTGTTGGATGATTCTAGAATATGGCAAGGGTATTTTTTGTTTACACATATCATCACTCCACCTCCTTTTGACTTCCCAGAAGTAGTAGAACGGTCACTACGAAAAATATTATAATCAAACAGTCCAAGTTCAGCAGATGCGACATTATCAGAGAGCCATGTTTCGGTAAAGAATAAAAAGTCATAATGACATACACTGACGTTACAGCGAATAGTGTTTAGTTTTGTATTTAGGCCACGGACATTTTGGTAGTACGTAGAGAAAGAATTTTTCACGGAATGATTGTACAGGTTTAACCTAAAAAATTTGTCCTAGAAAGTTCACGTCTCTCTGCTGCTTGGCGGGCGGGGCAGTCTTGAGCTCCAGTGTTGTGGGAAACCGGTTTCCTAAAGAAAGTACAGGTGGCACATACAGGAGATTTCTCCTTTTTGGGGAGGCATCTCGATTGTGGCCAACTTTGGCACAGTGACGACAGGTGGGTAAGTCTGCTTGGCACTTCGAGGCTATGTGACCATACAATTGACAGCGGCCACACTTCAAACTATCTACCCAGTCTCTTACCCGGTGTAGCTGCCAGTCAATGGCAAGTTTAGTGCGAGATATCAACGAGTGGCGAACAGATGGAGGAACTCTGAAAATGTGGATGCAATTACCTGTGCGGGGGCCAGTTTATGAGAAAAGGTCATATTCTCCTTTAAATGTTCTAAAGATAGACCTGTATCGTTGGTGGATTGATGATGGACGGCACTTATAATTTCATCAGGCGAAATATTTTGAGGAAGGTCGTGGATAGCAATGCGAGGGAGGCGGTTTGGGGCGATGGTTGCTTTTAGGCCCGCTTCAGATAGCGCTGGAGCATTTGCCAATTTTTTCGCTTCGGCTGAAGTGCTAGGGTGGATTAACATCCCACCACTTTTTAATTCACGCAACCCCGTCACTTGAATGCCCAGGGTGGCAGGATTTATGGCAGTTTTCAGTGTTTTTAGGGTAGCTTCAGAAGTGGACTGTGAATTTTCAGCTGGAAAAACTAAAACTGAAGGTCTAGCAGGGCCAGGAAGAGCATTGTTCCTGGTTATAGGTGGCAAGCGGGGAAATTGGCTACTTGACTGAGAGTGGGTAGCAGCAACCGTATTCCAGGCACCTTGTGGTCTTTGATCTACTTCTGACAATTTGACTTCCAGGCACTTTATTTGATTGTCCTTTTCGACAAGTGTATTTTTCAGTGACTCCACCAATTTAGTGATGGTTTCCATTTAAGCCATAAGATTGTCATATTGTCTGCTGATAAGATCTCTCGAGTTTCTACTTTCTAGGTTTTCATCGTCAATTTTTTTTATAATCGCCAATTCAATTAAATTCAAATCAATTCAATTAGTTTATTCCTTTAAAAACATTACAAAATTACATTTTATTTCGTTTTTAAGTACATTTGTAAAATGGTATTACATAATAAGTAAGCGGTGTATTAACTATACCAGCATCAATAGAGCTTGCCTTTTAAAGGCAGCTTCACCGATGCTAAATATGTCGATATCCGAATTGATTCTGTTCAACAGCAAGACTGCTCTCCCCACCGGCATGACCATTGGCAAGTTAGTCCTGCAGGCCGGGAGATAAAACAGTCTATGCTGTCGGTGACGGAGATAACCATCAGGAACATAGAGACTAATACTCTCCATGATAGTCGGATTTTCAAACCATCCACGAATCAGTTTGAAGAAGTGTGATACAATATGCACATCTCTTCTGACCCGCAGATGGTTCATACCGAGCATGCCCAAGAGAAAGTCAGTAGGATAGAGCCACGGGTAGTAGCCATACTCCCTCAGGTAGAGGAATCTCAGAAATTTAAAGGCTTCCAGTTTAGTTGACATTTCTTTTTCCATTTTCTCGACTAGCATATCAATTTGAGAAGGTACAACGGTGGTCAAGCTGGTTGACGCGGGCATTTGTCCTTTGCTTGATGCTGGTTTGGTCTTAATTCCCTTCTTTTGTTGTTTGTCCACTACTTTTTTGCTTTCAGCTCGGGTTTGTATTGGAGACTTAAGTTCTGGGCTGCTATGGCTTCGGATTATTGGTGATCTTGGCGTAGTTCCCGATTTTTTAAAGGGATCTTTAACACCTGGTGGGGTACAAGGGGGGTCTGCCATTTAGGATTTATTGTAGTTGCATATCACTTGGCAGAAGTTGTCAGCTGATGTCTGTGGTATTTGTTTATGAAGATTTATTTTGTAGATTTATTTTGTAGATTTATTTTGTAGCGCCTGTTGGTAGGCAATATTAATATCACTTTTACCTCTGACGCCTGTTTGCAGGCAATCTGATATGAAAAAATCACTTTAGTCAGTACAACACTAAAACTCGATGAATTAATTTATTTTATTTTATTGTTTATTTTTGTAGTCTGTACATAGATGGAGTTGTAGTGCACTTTACACTTATGAGAAAAAAAAAGTAAAAATGTTTTGGTTGGGCTGAGTATTGAACACTGCTTCTCTTGAACTGGCCAGATTTAGTGAACTGCGCTCACCACTACACTATTGCCGGTTATTAGAAACTGGGATTAATTCGTCAATATGGTCAATTGTTCATAAAAGTGATTTAAAAATAAAAATTATATAAATAAATATATTTTTTTTGTTTCCTTTAATTTTATAATCACTTTAGAGGCACTCCCCGTTGGGGTCTCGAAAGACAGACACTGAGTTTTATTGAATTCAATGAGTTTTATTGCCATAAAAAGATATTTCAGTTTAGTTATGCACTTATTATTGTCAAAAGTTATCCTCCGTACACTGTCAAATTTTTAGAGATAAATCACTTTTTTAGCATTTATCGGTAGATATCGGGAAGACAAAGATACCGGGCGACAGCCCGAGAAAAACTCTACACTTCAACACAAATTCGCTTCGATTTTACACTATTATAATGTTTTTTTTTTATTAAGATTCGGGAGCAACAGAAAAAGCGACAATTTATCAAAGTTCTCGTTATCGATCATTGTACAGCCTATCAACAAAATTATTGTTCCTAACCAACATGGCTTCATCACAGGTAGGGTTGCCAGATGATAATTTGATAAAGAAGGGCAGATGAGTCTAAAAAGAAGGATTTTCTGTAAAAAAGGAGGAAATTTTGAAATTAAACGATTTTTTTACATTATTTTACTTTATTGTAATCATATTTAACTGAGCTGCCAATTTTGGAAAGAAGTTCTTGTTTTTTTTAACAAATAATTATAAAAATCTTCACATGTCATGTTTTTGAAGTTGTATTGAGTAAGAATTAAAGATTTAACTGTCTGAACACTTAGCCTATTCCTCTCTTTGCTCCAGTGAGTATTAATCAGTGAAAAAACTCTTTCCACATTTGCGTTATGTGCGCTTATACAAAAATAAAACTCGCAGATTTTGAGCAGTTCTTAGAAACATTCAATGTTTTGAAACTTTTGAAGTAGATTTTCCACAGCTCGTGCAACTTCAAATCATAATATGCTTCATCTTCATCTGATTTTGATTTAAGAAATTAAATCAAGTTACAAAATTGATTGTGGCGTGAGCGGTGACTCACCGCTCAGCCGCCCTGCCCCCTTTTTCGCCTCCCGCCAGTCCCGCCTGATGTTTAGAAAAAAGGAGGATTTACAGTAGGTAAGGGAGGACGGGAGGACAAAACATGGAAAAGGAGGACATGTCCTCCTTTTGGATACCATCTGGCAACCCTAATCACAAGTCGCTCTACCTTAAGTAATTCAATGATTTATTTATTATTTATTTATCTGAATTTCTTGGCCTCAAACAACAAGCGGACAGAATATACATTTTTTTTATATATTAACTCCACACAGGAGGCCCTGAAGAAAATAATTTCCCTCAGGGCCTGTGTCATCTTTGGGGATGCTGTGTGGAGGGTCTTTTTGTGGAGAGGAAGGAGTTAACATGGGTCTTGAAGAGTCCCATGTTGTAGGAGGGACGAAACACAGAGGCCGGCAGCTCGTTCCACAGCCGAGCTGTTGAACTTAAGAACGAATCGTAGAAGCGACCCGTTCTCATGTGACAAATGTCAACCGTGTAAAAATGTTGGGCGCGCGTTTGGCGTGTATCCCGACTACGCACCGGTGCCGAAGGGATCACTGACGCTAGTTCCTAATAGCCAGTTACAATGATTTTAATAAAGCTTTTGACAAGGTTCGACATCACATACAATATACGAGGCGTATCCAGAAAGTAAGTGTACTGAATTTCTGTAGGTTACAATTTTTTTTATTGAAACAAAAAAATTACATAGTTACCGTAGTACATATGTAAGCTATTTTTAGACATAGTCGCCATTCCTCTCAATGCAGGTGGTGAAGCCGGGATCAACTTTTTGATGCCTCCCTCGAAGAAGTTTTCCGCCAACCCCTTCGTCCACTTCTCCACCTCCTCCTTTACCTCCTCGTCGGTTAAAAACCTTTTTTCACCCATGTACAGCTTCAGGGAGGTAAAGAGATAATAATCTGAAGGTGCTAGGTCAGGGGAATGCGCGGAGTGGTTCAGGACATCCCATTTAAACGTGGCGTTGGCCGTGTGTGGTCTGGCATTCTCGTGCAGCAGGCTGACTCCCTTTGTCAGCATGCCTCTCCTCTTGTTTTGAATCGCCTTCCGCAATTTTTTTAGGGTCTCACAGTATCTTGCAGAGTTGATGGTCTCCCCTTGAGGCAGATATTCAATAAAAAATTATGCCTTGACTGTACCAAAACACGGATGCCATGATTTTCTTGGCTGAAATTGTGGTTTTGAACTTTTTGGCGGAGGGTGAAGAGGTGAGAACCGTTTTAAAACTCGCGATACCACTTGTACACACTCGTACGATTCATAGCTTTATCACCATATGTAGTTTTCACCTCATTATAAACCTCAAACGGAGGTTTTCCCTTCCAAACGAGATAACGGATGACGCCGCGTATTTCGCATTTGGCGGGAGATTGGATTGACATTTTTCACAAAACGTGTTGTTGCGTCGACACTTCTCAACGTACTGACCATAAATCAACTATCTATAGATTGATAACTCCGCCCTCTTTCCATACGTTTGCTTTCGTCAAGTTTTAACCATAGATCTGGCAAATTTGAATACACCACGCATCGCCGACGTCACAGCACACCATCGACAAAGGATAGAGGAAATTAAAAAAAAGGCGCAACCATAGACAATTTAATTCTGCTTCGGAACCTACCTAAAACCCAATTCATTAGCCTAAAACATAAGTAAAATGTCACCCAAGACCACAAGGTCCCATCTGACAAAGCCCTGTCCTAAGAAAGAAATGAACTTTAAAGTAACTTCCTTTACAGCTCATTTTCTCAGGACAGCGTTTTATCAGAAGGAAGCTGAAAAGCAAACTCATAATTACATGTACAATAATTTTATTTTTTAAATATAAACATGAAATACAATAATATAAGCACAAAACACATTTAAAAGGTGAAATTACTGTATCAATATAAAACTAACTGTTGGAAATGATAGTTATTTTCTTTCAACATCCAACGGCAATTGAAAAAAAATATTGTCAATGTCAACGATTCAACCTACTGTTTTAGAGTCTAATTACATTATTATTATTTTTGTTTCCCTCCTACTTATCTTATTACTTAAATATTTATACCTTTCATATATAAATAGTAAGTATATAATACTTTTTAGTTTAAAAAACTTTATATCCCTTTTAGATATTTTTAACTTAGGAATAGTACACAACATAAAGAATGTAACAGTGTAAACAGAAAAGTAAATTTAACAATAGGTTATTGTTTTAACAATACATATTGGCACCTGATAAATAAATAGGGTATAATAATAACAAATAAAAACACCAAATACAAGAGTAAAATTTAAAGAAGGTGTTGAGAGAATATTCATTATGATGTCAAGTATGTAATAAAAAAGTAGAACTATATATAAACTAGACATATGAAATAAACTAATTCGACTATTTTTTTATTAACACTAGTCGGTGACTGAAAATGGGCTGCAGACTAATACAGCCAAACTGAATAATGTAAACTCCGCATCAGAGAATATTTGGCTTAAAATTACAAACGATAACAATATTTGACTTGTATATTTATTTTTTCGTTATTATTCTACTACTCATATAGAGATGTCAATAGAAAATGAATTGGCAAGGATACACCACAACCATACAATGGACCTGATTTAATGAGGAGCATGGCAGTACTACGATATTTAAAAGACGCTTATAGGAACAAATTGTGGTCCTAATTGGTTTTAACTTATTAAAATAAATTAGTTATGACAACCATTTCTTCCTATATTTGGCATATTTTAAATGTTGCAGTACTGCTATTTTCTTCATGGAGTCAGGTCCATTGTATGGTAGTGTATCCTTGCCAATTAATTTTCTATTGACATCGGTACACCATGCATTGATTATAAATGGTACAGTAATTTTGATAATGAATTGAATAAAAAAAATTTATGTTCGTTACAATGCCAATCAAAACATATATATTTGGCAATGGTTTCTTCAATAACAGGCACAAGATATAAATTTTCGCAATTATAATTCAGCACATACTCGACGACATAATGAATTTCAAGAGCGTTGATAGCAAATTTCTTAGTGGGATCATATGGGTCACCTATGCAAGATATTTTACATCTATGTTCTGCCATCCCCTGTGCAGCAAGAGCGACACTGCTGGTTGCAAAGAAGACATTACTGGGTCCTGCACTTATTTCTGGAAAAAATATATCATAGTTCTTGAGAAATTGAAGTAAAGATTGACATATTAGACGAACAAAACTATTCCCTTTTAAGTAATATAAAACAGATATGTAGGTAACTTCATTTTCTACTAGCATCCCCTGTGCAGCAACGGGTACGCTGCTGGTTGAGATGTTACGCTCTGAAATAAATATAATTATTAGATTAACCGAATTAACAAAACATATTATTATTATTATAGGCTGATGCAGTATAGAATACCTTTTAGGATGTAGTCATGATACGTGCTGAACACCATTCTCGAAATGGACTCTCAGAGGTTATGGTTGGAAACTTGTGTCGAATAGTCTCTGTCCGTACATCCTTTCACACAATACGTTTTAAGGACTTTTATCGGTAGGCACATAAATGTTATTTTTTAGCTTCTGTTTTTTCACTCTTTTCTTTTATGACTTTTAACTTTAATATATATGTTTTAACTTTACAAATTAATATTGTAATTTAAATAACAATTCGAATATGATTTTAAGTCCCTATAAATGCTGATTAATTTCAATCCATTTATTTTTCTAAGTAAGTAAAAAAAAAAAAAAAAAAAAAAAAACTGTTCTCCATAATGTTATTCAGTATTGTTTGTAAATCATTTTGTATATATATTTGTAAAACATTTATGTACTACAGATATAATAACTATTTTATTTATATATGTACGTAAACTTTTAAATGTCACATAGTTAATGTGGTGAACGTATGTCTGTCGGTATGAAAGAGACAGGCATATCTGAGTGAGACAGCATGACCGAGACGTATAAAAAGGCGTGTCTGTTGTAACTCGTCCTCTCTTAACAACAACATCTCGAATACTGTACATTAGTAATAACACTAAATAAACCAAATAGTATGGAGTATCCAAACGACTATTATTTACATCTTATCTGAGTGATCGACACGGCAGATCACCACAGTTGGCGCAGCCGAAAAAGGAAGCTGAACAGCCGCTAAATTCTTCCTGGAGGAAGAACCACAGTAGGCGCAGCTGAAAGAACCACAGTTGGCGCAGCCAAAAAAAAGAAAAAGGAATCTGAACAGCTATTAAATTCTTCCTGGAGGAAGAACTACAGTTGGAGCAGCCGAAAAAGGAAGCTGATCAGCCATTAAATTCTTCCTGGAGGAAGAACCACAGTAGGCGCAGCTGAAAGAACCATAGTTTGGTTATAATCCCACCGAGCACCGCGGAAGGGATTATTGTCGCATAAAAAATAAAATAATTTGGGGGCAGCTTCACGGACAGTATCGGACATTGAAGGAGCATCAAGGCAAGGAACTGGTGAGGAGATTCAAGGCGCTGAGCTCAAGGAATCAGCAGCCGAGAAACCGGATGAAAAACGGATCCAGGCAGCTTGTACGGGGACCCGACACGGGAAGGCGTGGCGGTGGTGACCGGACGAGAAGGACGACCAGGAATCCGGACGGAGCCAGAAGACGGTCGGACGCGGAAGGGCGGCGATCGGCGGCAGCATCAATCATCAGATTCGTGAGTTGAGTGCTGTTTGTTGTTGTTTTTTCTGATTATTGGTAATCTGTGTGGAAATGGAGGGAGTGGGTTTACCCAGGTTTTGTCACCTTAGGGACGGGCTGGAGACGTTCGTGCTACAGTTTGAGCAGTTGATCCTCGTCAATGATGACAAATTTAAATCCGAGGATAAAAAGAGGGCGGTTTTAATATCCCACCTACACACAGACACGATTAATCTACTGATAGATTTATGTTTTCCAAAAAAAATAACAGAATTATCGGTTGAAAATATATTTTTGTTATTAGGAAACCACATTGGTGTTTCAAAGAATGTGTTTAAGGAACGTGGAAATTTTTTTGCGGCGAAACAAAAAGTTGGGGAATCTATAAATGATTATATAGCTAGGTTACGTTGTCTAACAAGATTCTGCAAATTTGAAAGCAGACTGGAAGAAAACTTAAAAGATATTTTTGTGACTGGTTTATTAGAAGGTCGTATTAAAGAAAAAATGTTTTTAGATGCAGAGAAGCTGACTTTAAAAAGTACATTAGAGTGCGCATCGGGAATGGATTCATTTCATAAAAATATTACGTGTATTAAATCCGAGAGTGTCGGGCTCATTTCTAGAAGTAAGAAAAATTTTAATAGTAGTGCAGGTAGGAATTATTCTACTTCACCGGCGCGGGCGGAAGACAAAAATGTTACAATTCCCAGAAAGAAATCAGTAGAACGTATACAACAGTTGAAGTGCAAATATTGTAATTTAAATAATCATGATTCCAGTAATTGTAGATTAAAAAACGTGACGTGTTTTAATTGCAAAAACAAGGGACATTTTAGTAAAAATTGTCGCAAAAAAAAAACGGGAGGAAGTTTCATCTGTGTTTGTGAATTCAAGTGAAATAAATTCAAGGTTAACAAGAAATACCGATCCCATTTATTTATCGTTAAAAGTTAATAACGGTATCATCATAAAAGGATTATTTGACACGGGTGCAGGAATATCGATCCTATCGGATAAAGATTATTGGGAACATTTTAAAGATGTACAATTGAAGCCGAAGAATTTAACCCTGAAGGGTTACAATAATTGTAAGTTACAGTTACTTGGATGTTTAATTTTGTCAATTAATTTCAATGGTATTACTAAAATAATGGAATTTTGTGTTGTAAAGGATGGTTCAACCACTGTGCTAGGTAGAGACTTCGTAAAAGAATTTAACATTGGTTTTACGGGTTTCGAGACGGTTTCTTCACAGTTGAAAAGTGAAATACTCACGCATAATATTCACGACGTAAACAATAATAGTGTCGATACGTTAGTGCGTAAATATCCGGAGGTATTTTCAAGTAAACTAGGTAGATTCAATAAATTTAAAGTTCATTTAAAATTGAAAGAAAATGCAGAACCGAAATTCTGCAATCCGAGAAGTATTCCTTTCGCTTTGAAAGCGAAAGTTGAAACGGAATTGAACCGTTTACAAGAAGAGGGAATTTTAGTTCCGATTAGTTATAGCAAGTTTGCATCTCCTATCGTGCCCGTAGTTAAAAGCGATGGAAGCATTAGAATTTGCGGGGATTATAAATGTACTGTGAACCCACAATTGATTGTTGACAAATATCCCATGCCGAAGATAGAAGTTTTATTATCACAAATTTCGGGCGGAATAATATTTTCAAAAATTGATTTACGTCAAGCTTATTTACAGTTGGAACTAGACGAAGAAAGTATGGAATATACTACGATTTCTACACATTTAGGATTATTTAAATTCACTAGGCTAGTGTTTGGGATTAACAGTGCACCGGCAATATTTTGTAGAACTATAGCTTCATGTCTACAAGGTTTGAAGAAAACAGCGGTTTTCCTGGATGATATTATGGTTACAGGAGAAACGATAGAGGAACATAATGCTAATTTAAATGCAGTTCTTAATAGGTTAAAAGATTGCGGTTTGTGCGTAAATATTCAAAAGTGCAATTTTAACGCTTCATCGGTATGTTTCTTAGGGTTTGAAATCTCGAAGGAAGGGATTAAACCTATGGAAGATAAAACGAACGCAATTAGTAAAGTCGCGCAACCAAAAGATTTATCAGAGCTACGCAGTTTTTTAGGAATGGTAAATTTTTACCGATCTTTTGTGCCAAATATGTCTATGTTATTAGATCCTTTGCACAAATTATTGAAAAAAAATACGAATTTTGATTTTAATCAAGATTGCGTAAAAGTTTTTAATAAAATAAAATTAATTTTATGTGATAATCGAGTGTTAGCACATTACGATCCAAATGTTACTTTGAAGGTAGTTACGGACGCCTCAACGAAAGGTTTGGGTGCAACATTGTTACATGTGTATGAAAATAATTTACAAAGACCTATTTCTTTTGTTTCTCGTAAACTGACAGAAGCGGAAAAGAAATATTCAATTTTAGACCTCGAGGCTTGTGCAATTGTGTTTGCTTTTAAGAAGTTTTTCGAGTACATTTACGGAAGGGAATTCATTCTAGAAATAGATAATGAACCTTTATGTAGAATTTTTGGTGAAAAAAAAGGAATTCCTGTTTTAACTTGTAATAGATTACAACGTTATGGTGTAATTCTCTCATCTTTCAATTATAAAGTTCAATACGTAAAATCAACATTAAATTGTTCGGATTACTTATCTCGCGTACCTGTAGGAGATCCTGTTGAGGAAAATAATAACTTTGATTCAAGAATTTTGTGTTTATTCAAAAATAATAGCGAGATGCCAATAGATGTTGAGGAAGTTAAAGCAGAATCTAATACGGATAAATTATTATTAGAGATAAAAAATTATCTTAGAACAGGGTGGCCAAATAAAGTCAATAAGGATGATTGCAAATGGATTTATTGGATAAAAAGGAACGATTTATCAATAATTGATGATTGTATTTTCTGGAACCATAGGTTAGTAATTCCAATAAGTTTAAGGGATAAGATATTAAGCTTATTGCATAGATCTCATCTAGGGATTGCCAAGATGAAAGGGCTAGCTAGAGGCTATTTTTGGTGGCCAGGGATTGACAGTCAAATTGAATTTTTAGTTAGAGAGTGCGGAATTTGTGCGGAAATTCAACCATCACAACCCAAGAGTGAGTTAACTCCATGGCCGATAACGGAAGAAATTTGGAGTAGGGTTCATATAGATTACGTAGGGCCTATCGGAAATAAATATTTTTTGGTAATCATAGATTCAACCTCAAAATGGTTGGATTGCGTGGAAGTAAATTCACCTAACTCAGATAATACCATTAAAATCTTAAAGAGATTATTCAGTTATTTCGGTAGTGTACAAACCTTAGTTTCTGATAATGGAGCAGCATTCATGTCAGCAGACTTTAAACAGTTTTGCGAGAGAAATGGCATTAAACATTTAACAACACCTATAAATCATCCTCAATCAAATGGATTGGCAGAGAATGCAGTCAAAACGTGTAAAAATTTTTTAAAGAAAATATTGTTAGAAAAAAAATTTCAGTCAGGTTATAATGAGAAGTTAGAATGTTTTCTCATAGATTATAGGAATGCACCACACTGTACAACAGGGTTAGAGCCAGCAGTTGTAATGTTTGGTAGAAGGTTAAGGTCAAATTTGAATAATTTTATACCTAGAGGGGGGAAGGTAAAGGAAAATGTGATTGATAAAGATACCAAAATGAAAATGTCAAAATGTCAGGAAAATCAGAAATTCTATTATAGAAGGAATAACAAAGTATCTACGAATTTTAAGATTAATCAGAAAGTTATGGTTAGGGATTTTAGAGACCAAAACAATGATAAGTGGGTACCAGGGAAAGTACATAAACGTTTGGGAAATAAACTATATTTAATTGAGGTTAAATTGAATGATAAAATCATGTACTGGAAAAGACATTTTGATCAATTATCCAAACTGTGTGTATCATGGGAAAAGAACCCTAGTATTTTAATCCCTGAGTCTGAGACGAGGAGGCTATCGTTCGATGAGTACGATGTCTCCGACTTTGTTTCGGATGACAATCTAACGGGTGACCCTCTTTTTCCTTCCAGCTCCAGTGAACCCGTGGCGTCAACGTCGGGGAACTGGAAGGAGCGCCTTCGACCAAGGACAGAGAAATCAAAATAAGCAGCAGTCAACTCTCCGAATCAACATGGTTATAAATAAAAAAGAAAATGTTGTAAAATAATAATTAAATATGTGTATGTATGTTTTATAATTATTATTATGATAATCATGTTGTGTTACTGTCTGCTGATTTAAGTGTGGAGGGATGTGGTGAACGTATGTCTGTCGGTATGAAAGAGACAGGCATATCTGAGTGAGACAGCATGACCGAGACGTATAAAAAGGCGTGTCTGTTGTAACTCGTCCTCTCTTAACAACAACATCTCGAATACTGTACATTAGTAATAACACTAAATAAACCAAATAGTATGGAGTATCCAAACGACTATTATTTACATCTTATCTGAGTGATCGACACGGCAGATCACCACAGTTAATGTAATAACACTAATAACAATGTATGTAAAAGCCCAATGGGCGTTTAAATAAATAAATAAATAAATAAATAAATTTATCACACATAAATCAACTGTTTCACACAACCAGATATTTTACAATTTTATGATGACAAACAACGGCGTCTGTCAAACTTTTCTTACAGTTTTTTAGAGGAAGTGAAATGGCGGGAAGCATGAGTCGGCCACCTAGCGGCGAGAACACGCATTACACCGTTTGCGAACCCTCTCTTTCTGGCGCACGAGTCTTATGGTAAAGTGAGCGAGAAACAAAAAAAATACGCATCGCCTACGTCACAAACATAGATTTTTACCATGTCTATAATTTGTGTTGACGTTTTTAAGCGGAGTTATACCCCCCTGGTACTGACCTTGAACCGGTCTCGTTGCGGAGGGGAAGAGTCAGGCTACACGTAAGTGTAGCCAACATGTCGAAAATAAAATTCATTTGGTCGTGAGAGCCTCAGTACACTTACTTTCTGGATACGCCTCGTATATATAAACTCCGATTGTTGGACATCAAATGTAAATTATTGAGTTGAATTGTTGGTTATCTTAGCAAAAGGGTGCTTAGCGTAAAGATTATTTCTGCACAATCTTATATATTTGAGGCCACAAGTGGGGTTCCTCAAGGGTCCCACCTCGGACCAATATTTTTTTATTATTCATCGGGGACACTGATGACCAATTTAATGATGTAGAAGTTCTGCTATTTGCTGACGATTTTATAATATATAAAAGACTACGAAATGCTTACGATTGTCAAATTTTACAGAGTAATTTAAGAACAACTTCATCAATGGTGTGAACAAAATGCTATATTTTTGAACATTCAGAAATGTCAAGTAATACGATTTTCGAAAACTCGTTATAATATCTTACATGCATATACGTGAAATAATATTAAAATAATACCAGTGTTACAAATTTGTGACTTGGATGTAATAATCGATGAAAACTTGACATTCATTGCATACATCAACTATATAACTAATAAGGCTTTAAAGATGCTTGGCTTCCTTTGCAGAACTTTGATTGATTTTAAGTCCTTAGATTGTATGAGAACCCTCTATATTTCATTAGTCAGAAGTCAAGTGGAATATAATTCACCTATTTGGTCCCCTTTATATAAAGTTCACTCTAACAATATAGAGAGAGAGTGCAGCGCAAATACGTAAATTTTAAGCCCAGAATTCCAATTGATTACATTAATTATGTCAGTTTGATTAATCAATTGCATCTCTTAACATTGTCTGACAGGAGAATTATAGACCTAGATGTTAATGTCAGACCTAGTTGTGTTACACAGCGTCATTAACAACTTATTTCAAAGTCCTGCCATCGTTGCCACTATTAAATTCCATGTGTGGATTAGAAATTTAAGACAAAATATAACATTCTTCTGCAATACATACACAACCAACTATCAGACACACTCACTGACCAATAGGTTGCATGATCTGGGCAACAAGTATGGGGGTACTATTGATATGTTTATTGACTCCATTTATAGAAGAGTAATCTATACCAGCACTTTATTGAATCCTATAAATAAGAGTAGCATTGGTAATGTAGTTTTAGTGATTTGTCTTATATATAGCATTGCTCTAGTTTCTATAATAGTTTTTGTTACTTTTACATGTTTAACTAATATTATAAATGGTTCAATTATGTACATTGCTACTTGACGTGTGCCACATAACATGGATTTAAAAAGCCCTGGACGGAGCTATTGGAGAGAGCTAATTTGAAGCTGCATTTGAAGCTGAGAGGGAAAATGCATGAAAAATGCAAAAACCTACTTAAATTTTTTAATGAAATCCTATTCCTAAAACTAACTAACTAACTAATGCGCCGAGGACGAACCGCCAAACAACTCGGTCTTGGCACACACTCCTTGCCTCATTTACACTTATACAACGTCTCATACATACTCTTCTATTATTCTGACTCTTGAAATGGCCCGACTCAAGTATCTGATTCACTTGATCGTGCCATGTCTTCCTCGGGCGTCCCTGACTTCTGCTACCATTCACATTTGCGTCATATATTACAAATACCCCAAAAAAATAGTAAGCCGTCATATTTGCATTAACAGCGTACAAATAAAATTATAACAGTTCAATATGCACCACTTTCAACACAAATCATTTCCAAGGTTTGTCATACAAGATGGCTGACAGGCAAGTTCCCCTCACCCATTGACTTAAAAAGTCCTGGATAAGCCCGAGAACAATTTAAAGCTGCGGGGTGAGGGGGAAAATTTATGGTAATGCCAAAAATATATATTTTTAATGACGTATCTTATTCCTTGTGTCATAAAATACTCCAAAAAATCATAAGCCTATATAACTGCATTTAAAACACCAAAATAAAATAATAATAGTTCATTATGCACCAAACCAGTTCAAAAGTAGTCATAAAAAATGGCTGCCAGGCATTTTGCCCTACCCCTTTTTTTGGCTTCAATGCCATTCATTCAAAATCACACGAATGCTCTGTCCAGTGGCGATGGTCATAATCAATGAACCATCGAATATTTACTTCCATCTTTTTGGCAATCAAAATATTTTAATTAATTGTCATGAAAAAATGGATTCTCTCAAAAATCATTCGAAATAACAGTCCGAGACAATCGTTTTGAAAAGTCATCGAACAAGGAATCAATTCTGTCAAAAATCATTCTTAACCACACCCGTCACCTAATTGGTCAGTATTTATCTATATAAAAGCAGCTACGTCATTGGTCGGAATTCAAATCGTTTCCCAAATCCAAAATACGTCAAAAATATCTTGGATTCTGTGACAAACGAGATATTATTCCCGTGGGTACATTTTTTTTACGTACTACCTAATATGATTTGATATGCATTTGGGATTACGCAATTATTGTCTGGTAATCGTCAAATGTTGGAATGTTAGGTATTAACCGAGCTCTTAATACTATAAATAATATTTGTCTAAACTCAAATATTGAAATTTTTTCGGAATCACTGCCAAAAAATTCAAACGTGGCATCATGTCAATAATATAAACTGTTCAATGCGCATACGTATACACACTTACATACACACACACCTATATACTACACACGCCACCTGGTAAATAATTAAGGAATATACATACCACTTATCAGACATTACAAGGAAACATATCACCAACATAAAATATGTTTAATTTAAAAAAAAAATATTTCCTGTAAATTGTTTCATCACTGTTACTCAAGTACTATTTGTTTCTATAATATCAAATAATAAATTGATTGAAAGATTTTTATGTGATTTTTTATGTTTTAATTAAGTGTTAAAGGTTTTTAGGTTGTTCGTTTGGGTATCATAAAATAAACACTGTTTTTGGTATGTACATTGTAATGTCTATATAATCCATAACATATTAATACAGGCAAAGGCAATGATATTATAATAATGGCAAACGAATAGTTGTAGTTTCACATTAATTCATGGCGATAGAAAGCCAAGCAAGTATAAGGATACATTGTAATGTCTATATAATGCATAACATGTTAATACAGGTGAAGGCAATGATATTATAATAATGGCAAACGAATAGTTATAGTTTTTCAAAAGAAGCAAACACATTGTGACTTGACATTTTAAATAATAAAAAAGGAAAACACTTTGTTTAAAGTCACTTTATTGAAATTTTTTAAAGTCTACCGGTTTCGGTACCTCCGTACCATCATCAGTAATAACCTAACCCAACCTAACCTAACTCCCCACCCCCACTTCCCTCCCGCAACTAATACTGTCTCTCTCTGTTTTTCTATCTCTTTCTCTCTCAACTATTTGTTTAGATATATATATGTGTATTATTCTGTATTTGTTAGTTTTTTATAACAGTCCTGATGATGGTACGGAGGTACCGAAACCGGTAGACTTTAAAAAATTTCAATAAAGTGACTTTAAACAAAGTGTTTTACTTTTTTATTATTTAGAATAGTTATAGTTTCACATTCATTCATGGTGATAGAAAACCGAGCAAGTATAAAGAATAAAGATACATTGTAATTTCTATATAATCCATAACATGTTAATACAGGTAAAGGCAATGATATTATAATAATGGCAAACGAATAGTTATAGTTTCACATTCATTCATGGTGATAGAAAACCGAGCAAGTATAAAGAATAAAGATACATTGTAATGTCTATATAATCCATAACATGTTAATACAGGTAAAGGCAATGATATTATAATAATGGCAAACGAATAGTTATAGTTTCACATTCATTCATGGTGATAGAAAACCGAGCAAGTATAAAGAATAAAGATACATTGTAATGTCTATATAATCCATAACATGTTAATACATGTAAAGGCAATGATATTATAATAATGGCAAACGAATAGTTATAGTTTCACATTCATTCATGGTGATAGAAAACCGAGCAAGTATAAAGAATAAAGATACATTGTAATGTCTATATAATCCATAACATGTTAATACAGGTAAAGGCAATGATATTATAATAATGGCAAACGAATAGTTATAGTTTCACATTCATTCATGGTGATAGAAAACCGAGCAAGTATAAAGAATAAAGATACATTGTAATGTCTATATAATCCATAACATGTTAATACAGGTAAAGGCAATGATATTATAATAATGGCAAACGAATAGTTATAGTTTCACATTCATTCATGGTGATAGAAAACCGAGCAAGTATAAAGAATAAAGATACATTGTAATGTCTATATAATCCATAACATGTTAATACAGGTAAAGGCAATGATATTATAATAATGGCAAACGAATAGTTATAGTTTCACATTCATTCATGGTGATAGAAAACCGAGCAAGTATAAAGAATAAAGATACATTGTGATGTCTATATAATCCATAACATGTCAATACAGGTAAGGGCAATGATATTATAATAATTGCAAACGAATAGTTATAGTTTCACATTAATTCATGGTGATAGAAAGCCAAGCAAGTATAAGGAATAAAGATACATTGTAATGTCTATATAATCCATAACATGTTAATACATGTAAAGGCAATGATATTATAATAATGGCAAACGAATAGTTATAGTTTCACATTCATTCATGGTGATAGAAAACCGAGCAAGTATAAAGAATAAAGATACATTGTAATGTCTATATAATCCATAACATGTTAATACAGGTAAAGGCAATGATATTATAATAATGGCATACGAATAGTTACAGTTTCATTGTTGTTAGTTTTTTATTCCAATTAAAAGAAAATTACATTTTCACCTATTTAACTACAAATATATTTTTTTTAGTTAAATTACTCGTAATTACATAACATTATTGTTCACTTTCAGTGTTTTGCTGATTGAGCACAAAAGTGAACAATTTGTTTTTTTAAATATGGCTACCCTTTTTTAATTTTTATAATTATCTGGAAGGCAATTATATATGTTGCCTCCCTCGTAACCAATGTATTTCTTGCCATATTTAGTATGTATGGCGTTTAAATGTATGTTATCGTGTTGCCGTGTAAAGTGTGTGTGAACTTGGGACGTTTGAATGAATTCTGAATTTGTATGTTACATTAATTCATGGTGAAAACAGAGCAAATATGATGAAACATTATTATCTATAATACACATTCAAGTAGGTATAGGCAATGATATTATAAAAATCCAAGACATTATATTCACACTAATCGAATAAAAAATGTAGCGCAGCTTATGAAAAGGATAATTATTCAAAGAATATGAATTTGAACGGGCTACTAAAGTATGTCCACTGGACCTAGTTCAGTGAAACCATACACATTGTCCTTGTAACGTAACTTCACTCTATTAATTTATCATAATTTATTTTTACAAACATAGAAGAAAATTATGCTAACCAAGTAATAACTAGTGAACAGTTAAAAAGTGTTTAAAGAATGTTTATAATTTTATATTATTTAATGATTCAAAACCAACATTTACCCATAAGATATATAAGCTGCTTTAAAAAATACCTAAATAATTTTAAACCATAAATATTTAACGTTACATTATATATATTTTTTTAATTTCAAATAATGGATTGCACAATTTATACAAACAAATGTCACCATTTCAATAAAAATTCTAGTTAAAATTTTCTTCAGGCCGGTAGGTACTCTAATATTAATCATTCCGGTTTTACAGCTCGTAGTAGGAACCACGATCATGCGAACTAAATTGATTAAGTTAGGATCCATGCGATCGTGCGATAAAAATGTAGTATCCAACAAGGCCACCATCTTGAACCGGAACCGGAACGTAACAACAAATTTGCAGACAGATAAAATTCCAATTAATACTGACGATGGACACTGAAACGCTGTCCGAAATGTTAACTAAAGAAGGAGGAAGTGCAATATGGCATAATAACTCAAAAACATCACGATAATACGTTTGGCCGTGAAAATCTTAAATCATGGCCAGAGAATTGGTTACTTATAAAGTTAGCCTGAGAAGTATTGAAGCAAAGGAAATTAATTCGAAAAATTATTTGCAGTCAGAATCTTGAACCATATAAGAATTTAATATTATTTTGGTTTGTTGTGCATCCTCAAGGAAGGCGACTACACTGTGGTGATAGTGGGATCGAGCAACTTGAACAGGTGTCCTGTGTTGCATATCTCTTGAGGCCAGGACGACCTGCAAGTCCTGTTTCTCCGCTGATATCAGCGGTATGTCTCCTTTCTCAGCACAGTCAAAGATCTCCTGAGCCAACTCCAGTATGGAGGTTACGGCCTGACTGCCCGAACATTGGAGCGCTGTGTGCCCGTTGCTCCTATCCGGGCTATTGTAAATGGCGCCGTGCTCTAGCAAACATTTCACAACATCAACAAACCCTTTATTGGCAGCCACATGCAAAGCAGAGGCACCGCCCACAATGGTTTTAGCGTTAATGAAATCATCGAAAGCTCTAGCTTTAACCGTCTTCACAGTCTTCAATAAGGAACGAACGCTGTCCACACAACCTCGTGATGCAGAAGTGTGCAATGCTGTCTTCCCTTTGACGCAAGCGGCAGTAGCATCAGCTCCACTCTTCAACAGTAACTTAACAATATCCGCGTGTCCTCTACTTGCAGTAAAATGCAACGGTGTTTTTCCATCTACGTCTGTTGTGTTCACATCTGATCCATTGCGGATCAAACTCTCCACCTGGGTAATATCACCTGCGCTAGCAGCTATAATTATATCCATTTCACATCTACCTTCAAAGCTGAATTTATCGAAAAATGCATTTCTGCCAGTCGACAAATATTCTTTGAACGCTTTAAAGGCTGTATCCAACATTATCATATTTGGGTTATTAATTTGGCAATCCCGATGTTCCAATTGTTCCCTGTAAAGCTTGTGTGCGTGTAATAGTCTACCTTGGAATAGGTAAATATGCACAATATGGGTGCAGATTTCCAGAGTTTCAATGTGGTTGTGGCCTAAGACATTCTTCTGAAATGCATAGACTTTCTGATAGACCTCCAGGGCCTCCATAGTTCTACCTTGAGCATTGAGAACACGGGCCAAGTTACCTAGAGCTTGCAGAGTTCTGCTGTGATCTATTCCATAAATGCTTTTACTGTCCTCGTGAACTTTCTTGATAATGATTAAAGCTTCCTTGTGCTCCCCTTGTTGTGCGAGCACAGAAGCTATGTTGCTTTGCACAGTTAGAGTGTTATTCAAACCCAATACTTGTAATTTTTCAAGAACTTCATAATTCAATTTTAAAGCTGCGTCATAATTTTCCAGCTCATCTAGACTTTGTGCCATGTGTATTTCGGTTTCCAATAAATCCATGTGATCTTCGCCCAGAGCTTCCCTTTGTGCAGCGGTAACTTCCTGAAATATTTTTAAAGCTTCTTGACTACGTCCCAGCCGCAATAGCGCAAGAGCGATCCGACTTCTCGTCCAAAGCGTTAGTCGATTATTTGGTCCAAGGGTATCTTTTCTTTTGCTATAAATTTCTTCTAATATTGTTAAACCGGCGAAAACTTTTGATTGATTGCAGAATATTTGAGCTATCTCTTGTTTAATTAGAAGAGTGCCAGGGTCATTTCTTCCTAATAAAAGTTCTCTTTCATTTAACAAGTTCTTCAAAATAGACAAAGCTTCAGTGAAATTTTTGAGTTCCATCAAACCTTTGACTTTTGTCAGATTGAGAGAAAACTGATCTTGCAAAATTTGATATAAACTTTCTACTTCAGGAAAGTTGTTTTTTATAGCAACATCCACGAGCGTGCTTCCTTGTGTATTCCGAGACCCTAGCACAGCTTTAATGTTGCTGATATCTCCATTTTCGGTAATGTCTTCTATCACTTTTGTGTCACAATTTTCAGCTTTTTCGAAAGAGCTCTCTACAAGTTTCAGTAAAAAAACTGTTCTTTCCTGCGTTGCTAAATCATAAGGTGTTTTTCCGTTTTCACACATAACATTGTATATGGCGCCATTTTTTAAAAAATATACAATGATTCCCAGATGAGAGAATTCTGAAGCAAAATGGAGAGGAGTTTTCCCACCGCTTCCAACAGCATTAAGATTAGCTCCGTTTACAATTAAAAGTTCACATATCTCCTGAAAGCCTTTTTCAGAGACCAAATGCAGAAGTGAGAAATTATCCGTGTTTTTTGCTTCTATGGGTTTTCCGACTTCTTTAATTATCTTTTCTACTTTTGAAACAGCATTCTCATTTGCAGCCTGAAAGAGATGTCCAACAGTCACTAACAACACTTTGATTTCAGTATTTCTTGTACATTTTGATGGTGTATTACCATTACAATTCGTAGCATTATACATTGCACCGTTACTGAGTAAAGCAATCACAAGATCCTTGTATCCCTCCGAAGCGGCATAATGGATGGGTTGGTTTCCCCCCAAGTCGACTGCATTTACATCAGCATTTTTATCTATCAGGTATTGAGCCAGTGTCGAGTGTCCGCCCGCTGCAGCCAAGTGTAACAGTGTAGCGCCATTTTCATCGATATTGCCAATACTCATCCCACGTTCGAGAAAAAAATCTACCAGTTTGACATGCCCCGCTAAGGCTGCGATGTGGATCCCTTTTGAACCATTTGAATTCTTAGCATTTACGTCTGCTCCTTGGTCTAACAAGTATTTCACGACTTCTAGATTTCCCTTCTTAGTGGCGAGGTCTAAAAGCGACTCTCCTTTGCTGTTCCTAGCATCTATTTTAACATTACAATGTTTGAAAAAACAAATCAAATTATTTAATTGGTTAGAAATAATTGCTACCTCTATTGGTGTCTGATTCGTTATATCTAGAGCATCGTAGTTGGCTCCCAAATAAAGTAAAGTTTTCGTAACTTCGGGATAGTCCAGGGTAGCTGCTAAATGCAGCGGTGAAGATTTTCCATCAAGTTTTAAATTAGCATCAGCTCCGTGTAGGAGTAAGAGTTTCACAAACTCTTTGTGACCGCCTTGCACAGCCAACAATAAAGCTGTATTTTTTTCTGAATTAATTGCATCAATCTGAACCCCTTTATTTATCAGAGCTCGGCCTATCTGCCAATACCCTGAGGTGGCCGCTAACTGCAAGAAGGAAGGTCCTTGGTCATTAATATGAATGTCTATCTCTTTGTGTTTGAGCAACGCTTCGACTATGTGTCTATGTCCTGCAGAAATTGCTACAGTCAGCGGTCTCCCTCTCCCTGCATTGATATTGGCTCCTTTGGCTAACAATACATTCAATATGTCTTTATTGTGGAATGCACAACATAACGGCGAATCTTGCTCCACGTTTAATGAGTTTATATCAGCACCTTTTTCTAATAATAGACAAACAATTGCTTTGTGGTTTCCTTCTACTGCTAGATGTAATGCTGTATTACCATGCTCATCTATAGCATGTAGATTTGCTTGTCCTTCAATCAATGCTTCAACAATGCTACTATGTCCATAAAAAGATGCTATGTGCAAAGGTGTGAAGCTGTTCTTACAAACTTCTTCAACATTTGCTCCGCTGTTAAGCAAGAGCCGAACAGTTTTCTCATTGCTGGCTTTTTGGACGGCAAAGTGCAATGGCGTGCAATTCATTTTGTTCTTGGTATTTATATTGGAACCCTTTATTATTAAAGACTCTGAAACCTCCACATGCCCTTCCCGGGCACTCAGATGTAGAGGAGTGGAACCATTATCATTAACAGAGCAGACATTAGCTCCTGCAGCCAATAAGATGTCTACAGTTTCTCGGTGACCCCAATCTGCAGCCAGGTGTAATGGCGTCTCCTGCTTTGCAGTTTTTTCATCAATGACGGCTCCCCACTCAACCAAAGATGTAACAACATTGTTATGACCTGACTTAGCACTGATGTGTAATGCAGAAATTCCACGAGGATCTGTATAATCTAACTGTGCCCCAGCTTTTATAAGAAGTTCAACTATATCCAAGTTTCCCCTCCCCGCTGCAAAAAGCAGTGCAGTCATTCCATCTTTATTTAAAGCGTTAACATTAGCGTTGTGTTCTAAAATAATCTGTACTATTTTTTTGTGGCCATTGGTGATAGCCTCATGCAAAGGAGTGTCGTAAGAGTGCTTGCAGGCTATGTCAACGAAAGCTCCTTCCTTCAGAAGGAGATTTACAATATCTTCGTGTTCTGTTAATACGGCCAATAGTAAAGGAGTTGATCCGTCGTTTGCTCTCAAGTTCACATAAGCGCCATGTTTTATAAGATTTGCAACAATCTCCTGATAACCGTAAGTCACTGCCATGTGCAAAGGGCGTGCGCCTCGAAAATCCTTGGCATTGACATCAGCTCCTTTCTCCAATAGATACTGCACCAGCTCTGCATGCCCGTGCTCAACAGCTATACGAAGAGTTACATCCCTTTCATCAACCATATCTGCAGTAGCAACATCTAACAGAACTTCAACCGATTCAAGAAAATTGTTTACTGTTGCGTAATGTAAAGAAGAAAGGCCTTCGCAATCTTTAATACTGGCGTTAGCTCCAAGGGACAATAATATTGCAACAGTTTGCTTGTGACCATTTAGAGCTGCCATATGCAGAGGTGTCCTCCCAGAAGTATCGAGTTGATCAACTGAAATACTTACCTCTTTCACAAGGTACTTCACAATGGCATCCCGTCCAAAAGCAGCTGCTAAGTGCAAAGGGGTCTGCTCATATATGTCTCTTGAATCTGAGCTCACATCGTTTTCAATTAACATTCGAACCATTTCAACACTGGTTCCCACGGCTGCAGCGTGCAACGTGGTAGAATAATCCAATAAATTCCTGGAATATAAATCCGCCCCTTCACGGAGACATGTTTGCAAACTTTCAAGGTTTCCTTCAACTAAAGCTTTCCACATCGCTTCCTGTTTGTCTATAATCTCTAAGTTATTATAGATTTTCTGTTCTAACTGTTTTATATTGGGCGTTAATATTTTGCCTATTTTTCTATTGTTTAAAGTGAGTGTTTCTTTCGTGGCAGGTTCAATAAGTATCATAATGTTCAAGACCATAGCAGAGAATGAGTCGCTAGATAGAATATTGTCAACCAACGGATTGCCGTGAGCCAAATAGTTCCTCAACATCCTCCCACTCAACAGAGGCATGTTATCGTCAAGATAAAGCCAATTATTAGAGAGACACTTGGTCCGTTCTTCCAACAAAGACATGGTGTCCAGCATGAGGGCCTCGATCATCAGTTTGTTTTGATTCGACGTTTGGACTAACGAAAGCAGATTGTGAGGTGCGTGGTGTGATCTGCCGTTTCCTATAGCATCTGCAAGTTCACATAGGTGTTGGGTTATATGTGTATCCAAAACATCATCTTTGATAATATTATTAATTTGTACCTCTGCGCTCGAGTTCTTTCCTATAATGATATTGTCTTTGTCATGGACTTTGTGCAATAACAGCTGTGTTCTGTATTCGTCAATCCAGTTGATAGCGTTTTTCTGATTATTAACTAGAATCATAATTTTAAAAAATAAATATTCTATTTCAGTTGTATCTTTAGGAAGGATTCTCAAAGATATGCTTTGATAGAAGCTTTCGGATAATTTTTGTGTAGTGAACCATTCCAAATGATTTTTTTCTGATGGGTAGACTATGAATTCGGCAGGAAAGTAAAGCTTCCTCCACAAATAAAAGTAGTTGACCTTCCTCCTATTGCATTTAGTATACTGGAAAACGTTATTCAAAAAGAAAAGATGCTTAATAATTTTAAAAAAGTCTTCTTGTAAATTAATATTTTTATTTTTCATTTTGTTTATCTGTATTATGTCAGTCAATGTTTTCTCCTCAGACGGTGATATATCTGATACCAATCTCTTGATTTCTTCAATAATTCCTCCGATATTTTGGTGTTCCTTTGTGGTAAGATCTTGGTTAGTTTCAGATTTTAAAAGCATTGGGAACTGATTCAAATTACGCAGGATTTCTTCAAAATGTTCAAGGTTTATAAATTCAGTCGAAATTAATTGTTCTAAAACATTAATTTTATTGAAGTAACTGATGTCGTTCATCACTATCGCTATCTTTTTGATATCGTTTAGAATATTTAGATACAATGTAGAATCTTTTACCATCATCTTGTCGTCTTGGATAAAATGGACGTGTGATATTGAGTTGCGTAGGTCTTTAAGAATATCTCTGGTTTGTTTTGGTGCCAACAATAGTAAAAGGTCACTTACAGCGGTGGACAGATTGGGACTGTCCAGGGTGTCCTTCAGGTATTCTCCCAGCACTTGCAGAGTCCTCTTGATGGTCAGCTGCCCTTCTCTTGTAGCGGGGTCTACCAGCAAGGCAGAATCAATGTAGGTCTTCATGATATTCAGTGAATAGATATCTCGTACGATCTTGTAATCAGTGTACAAACCTTGAAATTGGGGGTATTTTCTGATGATGTCTGCAACAACCTTTTCACGGTTCGATCGAACTCTGGAACGAAGCTTGGAGACATCGACACTATGGATTAATCCCTCCAAATCACTCAAGGCTTGAGAAAAGTCAGCTAATATCTTAAGCAATGCATTCTTTCTCAGTACGGATAGGTAAAGTAAGTTAATTACTTTAAGCTTAGTGTGAGCAGATATGAAACGCACCAAACAAAACTCTAGTTCCTCCCAAGGCACAGTAGAGTATGTAGCCTTCAATAGTTGTTTTAAAATGTGCACATTCTGTGCTATGAATTTGGCAATGCATATAAACCTGCTGTCCACTTTCTTGTCGCAGTATTCTGACGTAAGAGTTGAGATGTTTACTGTGATTAATTGGAGCCTCTGTTGTATGAATGCCTTATCTGGAGGAGTAGGGAGTTCATTGTCGTTAGAGTAAAAACGCAACATAATCAGTTTAGATTGAACAAACAGTTGCATATTTTTCGCAATGTGGACATTTTTCAAAAGTAATTCATCATAAGACACGGAGAGTAGTTTTTCCAGTACTTCAGGGAAGGCTGATCTACTGAGGAGTGTTTCGAGGAGGTTTACATTGCTGGAACGGATTGCATAGTATACCGCATTGTGTCCCTCTTTATCCTTGTAATTCCAGGACTCTCCTATCGTCCCCACATTCTCATTTTGACTACTGACCAGGCACTTCAATGCCTCAGTCTGCTTGTGCTTACAAGCCAGGGTGATCAACTTAAAGAGATCTTCAAGAGGTGGTCCATTCTCTTCTCCAGACACTGCGTCAATCATTCCCTCCATAGTTCTCTTTTGGTCTCTGGTACGAACATTACCATCCAAGGATCCAATATGGGATTTCTGAAAGTTAACCAAAACTTATGGTGAGAGGCGTGGAATTGTCTTTTCTGTATACCTTTATATTATAATCCTATGTCCAGTGGCTTACCCGCAGTTCGACAATGGTGGATAAAAATGATTTAAAAATTTAATTTTAAAAAAAAATTTCACTCTAAAATCGACATTTTCAAGTAAAAACAGTGTTTTGTGTTAAGTTGAAAAGGAAAAGAATACTTTCATAATTTTTAATTTTCCAGATCCAGTGAGACTACTGCATATCCAATTGGGGCATGTTGTAAGGCTGAAGGTAATGGAGAGGGGAAGGAGATGGGAAGAGGAAGGTTAAAAAATATCGGGCTATTCAGATCTGGTCACCAAACACGGCCAAGGCCATTTCAAGCAACGTTTCAATACTGAATATCTTCTAGTCTGGAATGTGCCGCAAATATACTGTATATTATTTGAAAAGAGTAAAAGAGATTTGCGGCATATTCCAGAGTGGAAGATACTCTCAGTTTTGCCCTGGTGTAAGATCACCATTCAGAATTGAAACGTTGCTTGAAATGGCTTTAGCCGTATTTGGTGATCACATCTAAATAGCCGTTTACTTCCTAACCTCCCCTTTTCCATCTCCTTCCCTTCCCCACTAACTTCAGCCTCATCACATATCCCGATTGGGGATGTCATTGTCTCACTGGCTCTAGACGGTTGGGAGCAATTGTATGTGGTTTAACCACAATTCAATAGTAATAAAGGTAGGCAGGTATATATAACACTGACCTACTGACCATAGATATAAAATAACAGTAGACTTGTCCCAACGTAAAATCTGTTTAACATTTCAACGAGCTAGAGCCAAAAACCACTTGACCATATTTTTGGTACTTCCTAACCTTCCTTATCCCCATGTATTTCCCCTCCCATTACCTTCAGCCTCAAAACATACCCCAATTGGGGATGCCATAGTCTCACTGGCTCCAGACGGTTGGGAGCAGTTCGGGACTCATGTGCGGGTTTACATATAAAAAAAAATCTATAAAAAAAACATGCACAAACCATCATAGTGTCCATATTCATTATGCTAACATCATTCTTGCAGTCTTCAAAGTAAACATTCGGCATTGACGAAAGATCGGTGGGCATAGGTGTACACGCCAAACGCGCACCCATCGTTTATACATGGATGATCCTTGAGAACGGGTCGCTTCTACGATTCTTATGTAATACTTGGCTATCAGCTGTGGAATGATTAGCCGACCTCTATGTTTCTTCTCTGCTAAAACTCATCCACACCCAGATTCACTGCTTTCTTTCCTCAAAAAGAACCTCCATGCAGAATACCGAAAGATGACACAGGCCCTGGGGTAAATAAATTTCTGTGCCAAGTAAGGAACCCTGCCAGTAACTTTAGTTGCGGAGACAATTTCAAATCAATTCAAATTTTTAAAAAAACTTACCTCGTGTTACCCCCATATACCGTAATTGTTTTTGATTCACGCAACTGTTGCCTGCAAATTAAGTTGCCCGTGTGCTTCTGGATCTAATAGAAACAAAAAATATATGTCTGATAGAATATTTTCAAAATCGCCATTTTAATTCTAATTTTAATGTGGATTTTACTGTTATTAGTATAAGTGTGAAGTACAACGCTCCGGTTTTAATTTTCAAAATAAAATCAAATTTAATTCTACTTTTCAAGTGGATTTTATTGTTTATAAGTGAAATATTCAATTACATACCTTTCTTCAAAGATGCGTGTTATTATTATAAATAATTTCCAGTTTACCGTTCACTAAACATAAAATACTGAAATTTCGTTAAGATTTGACGCTGTTATCAAAGGTTATCAGTATTATCAAAGACTGATCTACAAATAAGATTAGTTTTTGATTTATCAAATTATCAAATCAAAATTAGAGACGGACTTACTGAAATCGATATATTATATCATAAAGCAGTGTTCCCCAACCTTTTCTTAACCAAGAGTACAAATAGTGGAGGATACTCTCAGTGCCCTGGAGAAAGAAGACTATTCAGATTCGTAACATTGCTTGAAATACCTTTAGCGTGTTTGGTGATCAGAACTAAATATCCAGGTGTTTTTCCAGCCTCCTCTTCCCAATACTCTGGTTGGGGACACACTGGCTTCAGATAGTTGGGAGTGGTTAGAAGTCTTGTGTGAACACCAAAGTTCTTTGAATTTAGAGGGACACACAAAGAAAAAAAAATTGGATGAATAATTAGAATTTTTCACATTTTTTATTTTATTTTTATTTTTTTTATTTTTTATTTTATTTTTTAATTTTTTTATTTATTGTTATTAAGTTTAATTTGTAGAACTCCATTTTATTTTTTATTTTTTATATATTCAATAATATTATTATTGGGTTTATAAAAACAGTTTATTTTTAAACAAGTTCTGCTGTGTAATTATTATTACGCGTGACAGCTGTTTCGCCTTCTGAAGGCATTATCAAACTGTACATTATATAAAAAAATAAATAAATAAATAAATAAATAAATAAATAAAATAAAATAAATTTAAAAAAAAAGAATCACTATATCAAAGTGTACATCTGTATTTGTTGGTTCGATACGCGAAATCCCTACAACCACAGACAATTCTCAAGGCAAGTCTGTCGAATTTCCATTCCTTTTATTGAATATTTGCTTTATTAGGCAACTCAATATTATTACTTTCATCTCACACCAGCAAAATTAACGGAAATTATTGAACCACCTCATCTACTGGGCTTACCTTTTTTTCTCAAACCAAGACAATTTTTATAAAACTTCGTCTGGTGTCTCGATAAGGAAACCTCAGTGATGGCAAAACAGTTTTAAAATTTGTTATTAAATTAATAACTTCATTATTTATAGCGAAGCAAAGCCATTCTCGTGTTCTGATTGCAGCTTTTTATGTTTTATTTATGTCGTATTAGTAAAGGCATATTCCGACTCGAAACGGAAAAATACATTATTGTGTTCTAACTGCAGTATCTATGTTAAAAATACGTGTTTGCGAAGACATATTCGGCCTCATAGTGGAAAAACCATTCTCGTGTTCTGATTGCAATATTCATGTTTAAAAACGTTGTATTCGCACAGGCACATTCGAACTCTCCTAGATGCTACGTATTATGATTCAATCTAGGCAAAATTTTGCCATGGGTTAGCCAACATCTTCAGAGAATGTTTTTCTTCTTTCACTGTGGCAGAACACTTAGCATTGACCCACGGAATACTGGTATTCTGTGCCGCTGGTTGAGAATATAACTGATAATTTTTTTTTATCAACTTATTTTAATTAATCTTTATCGTTATCGTTAAATAATTACGTAATCAGTGTGATGATGAAGTCATGAAACAACAGTTTGGTATGTATTAAATAAAAAAACACACTTTATAATACACAAAAAAAAAACTGTGTATTACAAATTCTGTTTTTTCATTTAATATATAATGTCACACCCCAAAGTATATGCTTCCTTCGAAAAAAATTGGTAATGTATTTAATCGTTAACTTAATTTAACTTAAACCAAAAGACAAAACAACTTCATGCCGTTTCGGCGTAGGGGTAGGATGTAAAAAAATGGTACTCGATAATTACATTTCAGTAAATACAATAATTATTGGCACCATATCTTTTTATTAAATAAGCAGAGGTCCCCTTCTAATTAATTTCTTCAACCCCTTTTTCCTTTGCCCCCCACTGAGGTGGAACCCATTCCTTTAGGTCGAACCCTCCCCATGGGAATGCTACAGCTACACTACTGTGTAACAGAGTACCTAACAATATGACAGCCACCCAACTCTGTCCTCGCTTCATTTACATTCATACATACTCAGATATTCTTTTATTAGTCTGACACATGACGTGACCCGACTTATTTGATTCTCTTTATCTCATATATCTTGTCCTCGAGGATTTTTTTACATCAATCTTACACAGGAAGCCGAAAGGAAAATAATTTTCAATAGGGCCTATGTCATCTTTGGGGGTGCTACGTGGTGGGTCTTTTTAAGGAGAGGAAGTTCTGAGAAGGAAAAAGGTATGGTGGATAGGTAGGAATCTAGGAATCAGTGTGTCCAATATATCCCTCCTGCTGCAGCGCTAAATGATGGGTTAAAAGACTAGTTGAAGAGGTCAAGGGTCTCAAAACCAGCCTCTCCCGATCTGGCATGACACGCAGCTGGTGGGCAGGTGCGTCCTGAACACATCTTTTCCGATGAACCCGAGCACCCTTGCTAAATCACCAAACCCAGCGAACTTCTTGGGGTGACCTATGCGCAGAGCTGTTGGTTATACAATAAAATTCATTCTATTCATGTTCAAATCATCCAAGCGTTCCCGATTACCAGCTATTTTGGGCTACTCGCATTTTTGTAATTTCACATTGATAGGCGATTATATAAATGAAAAGTTGTTCAGGAATAACTTTTTCGTCAACTTATTTTGAAGGTAATACATATCAATGTAATATATCATTCAAAAATAAGATAATACAGGGTTTTACAATAAGAGGTGTGTTGTTATTTTGATATTCAATCGTAAAAGATCAATGGTTTCGTTGTTTGTGTGGCACGTAGCGCCGTCTTGTTGAAAGTAAACGCTGTCTAGATCAATACCATCCAATTCCGGCCATAAAAAATCATTAATCATCTCTCGATAGCGCAATCCATTCACCGTAACTGTTGCTCCAGCCTCATTTTCAAAAAAGTAAGGTCCAATGACTCCGCCGGACCATAAACCGCACCAAACAGTCACACGTTGAGGATAGAGAGGCTTTTCAACAATAACTCTTGGGTTTTCCGAGCCCCAGATGCGACAATTTTGCTTGTTGACGAAGCCACCGAGGTGGAAATGGGCCTCATCACTCATGATGATTTGCACTTGATTCACCCAAGTGAATTTAAATAATTTCAATGCGTTGTTGAAGCGTGTATTGTTCCATTTGTATTGATAGTGTAGTTTTTAGTTGTCAAATGTCAAAAAATGACAGCTTCAAAAGTAACATCTACCGAAATAGCGGGCTATTTAAAATAACACCTCTTATTGAAAACCCTATACTAATAAATTTAAACGACGAAACAGAAAAAAATAACGGTCTGAATTTTAGTCAAACTGTAATTGGTTTGAGACTTGGCTTTTTACAACTAAAATGATTTTTATTTTTTTTATTTTTTTTTTATTTAAACGCCCATAGGGCTTTTACCTATAATAATGTACATCTTTATTTTTTAGTTATACAGATTACATTTTTAAAAAATCAGTGTTAACAAAATACAGGTTACATAAAAAAAATATCAGAGTTTACAAAATAAGTTACATAAAACATAAGAGTTTAAAAAATATAGGTATGGATAGAGTACAAATAAGTGAGACGAAAAATAGAAAATCTGCCAAAATCCTCCAAATCAACCATAATGATAATAAGAAAGTACAACAATGGTTTACAAATTAGGTAAAAATAATTCGCACATACTCCTTTAAAGTTTGCCAAGTTCAAATTATTGTCAAATACATTTATATTGTTTAAGTATTTGTTACCAAGACTGTGTAAACGTTGTATTGGAGAGTGAAAACTATAATTGGAATGAGATGTATGTATGTAAAATGTTGATATTTGTCTAGTTGTTCGTGTAGGTATGTGTAAATTTATTAAATGCAGGAGTTCACAACAATCAAATTTACAATTCAATTATTTAAATAAAAAGGTTAGGTCGTTTATTTTTCTTCTGTTTTCTAATGTCGAAATATTTAAAAGATTCAATAATGACTGGTAATTTATATGTTCTAAAGGGATGTTAAGTTTAAAATTGACGAAACGTAGAAATTTTCTTTGAATTCTTTCAACATTATGAATATGTACATTGTAGAAGGGTGACCAAACTATGGAGTTATGTTCTATCTGGCTTCTAACAAGGGATATGTACAATAGTTTTATGATTTGTAAAGATTCAAAGTTTTTAATTGTTCTTAATATAAAACCTAATGTTTTCATACCCTTATTCACAATTTGTTGAATGTGGGCCATAAAGTCTAGTTTCTCATCCATTATTATGCCAAGATCTCGCATTTCCTTTACTCTTTCTAAATTTGTTTTATTTATTGAATAGCCAAAAAATTGTGATGTTTTTTTTCTGGAAAAGGTCAAAATTTTGCATTTTTCTACATTTAAATATAAATTGTTTTGTGAAACCCAGTTATTTAGCATGTCTATATTAGATTGAAGAACTTGACAGTCGTTTAAGGACGTTATTTATTTATATAATTTAATATCGTCAGCGAATAGTAGAACATTGACATTTTTAAAGCAGTTGACTATGTCATTTATAAAAACAATAATTAAAATTGGGCCAAGATGACTACCTTGCGGTACGCCACTAGTGGCCAAAAATGGTTTAGATAAAAAAGATTTTATTTTAACAAGTAAAGTTCTACCAGATATGTAGCTACCTAACCAGCTTAACATATTTGCTCTAATTCTTAAAGCATGATGTTTTTGGATCAGTACTTTGTGAGACACTTTATCAAAGGCTTTCGAAAAATCAGTATATATACAGTCAACTTGTTTATTTTTAGAAAAAGACTCGAATATATAGTTTTAAAACAGTAGTAAATTTGTTGTAGTTGATCTACCTCTAATGAAGCCATGTTGTTTGTCATTTATTAACTTTGTTAGTGTGGGATATATTTCTTCCAAAACTAAAGATTCAAAGATTTTGGGTAATACAGATTGTATGCATATTGGTCGATAGTTTGAAATGTCAGTCTCGTCACTTTTTTTAAATATTGGAATAATATAGCTGGATTTCCAGTAGACGGGAAAATATCCAGAGGATAGTAGGTGGTTAAATAAAATGGTTTGTGGTTTAGACAATACGGAGGAGCACTGTTTTAGGAAAATTGGCGGGATGGTGTCCGGGCCTGCAGCCTTGTTTATGTCTAAGGAACTTTTTTTTTTTTTGCAAGATTCTTCGGTGATGTAGCAGTCTGTTGAATGTGTGGTTTTTTTGAATGTGTATGAAGGAATATTTTCTTCTGGTGTTTCATCATCATAAAAATTTTTAAAGAAATCAGAAAAAAGATTTACAATGTCTTGCGTATTGTTGGCGTATTTGTCGTTCATGTGCATTTATGGAGGATAGTCTGTGCTGTCGTTGTTTATTTTTTTAATAAATTTCCAGAGATTGTTCGAGTTTAAGGCTGTGTTCTCGATAGAATTTTTATATGTTTTATAACAGATTTTAGAGAGATCTTTGCATTTTTTCCTACTTTCACTGAAATTTGTATAGTCGATTTTCTTCACAGTTTTTTTGAATTTTTTATGAAGTATTTTTTGTTGTTGTTGTAGTGAGGCTATTAGTTCTGATGAGAAGTAAGTTGGATATGTATGTTTTTTAGGAGTAATTAGTGGTACATATGATTTGATAGTAGTGGAGAATATTGAATATAGGTTTTCTAAGGAATCGTCAGTATTAACGTCAGACAAAAAAGACCAATCAACATGCGAAAGATGAGAATTTATAGATTCAAAATCTGATTTTCTGTAGTTGAGAGTTTTTTCAACGGGTTTCGGCTTGACGCCACATATATTTAACTTAATATAAAGAGGGGGTGATGGTTATCAATAGGTAACAGAGAATCATTACATTTCTCAATGAACAATTTAGGATAATTTGATATTGCTAGATCTAGTAAGCGATCATTTGTGTTGTATATAAAGTTATGTTGTAAAATATTTAAAAAAATTGTCATATATAAAATCTCACGTGCACAATCATTTTGCCTTTCATTAACAATGAAACCACTATCACTTGTTTTCCATTTTAGGTTAGGGAGGTTGTAACCCCTGAGAATAATAATTTTAGAGTTAGGGTATTTGTAGAGTAGATTTTCAACGTCTTCGCTGTGGCTTCGATAGTTTCTGGCATCAGATAGTGGCGGTGTGTATAAAGTTGCAATTTTTTCTTTTCTACAGTGGTATCAATTTGTATAAATAGTTGTTCGAGTGTATTATTTTTTGTTTTGAGTTTTCTTGACATCAATTTCTTTTTTATTGCAATTAGCACTCCGCCTCCCCTTGTTTTGGAACTGGATTTAGAGTTTCTATAGCAGCGAAAAATTTTGTAGTTGTCAAGTCCGAGTTCTGTTGATTTTATTACCGAATCGAGCCAAGTTTCTGTCAGCACATATACGTCGTAATGGTGTAGCGATATTGTAGAACGTAGTTCTGGATATTGTGGAGTTATTGAATTCTATTTTAAGGGACCTTGGTTTTTCAACACTTTATCACGGCTTGCGGTATCATCGAGAGCAGAGATTAAAACAGTTACCTTGTTTTTGTCATCGATTAGTTTGTTGGCCGCAGTTGTTTCAATGCTTTCGGGTATATTACAAACGATGATGTTTTTAGCTCTTTCGCTACGCTCATTTATTTTCAGAAATGACCTCGCAAATGTCTAGGTTGATTTGCGGGGATGGGATATTTATTCCGATTTCCTTATAAGCCCGTAATTCACCCTCTAGACTAGCAGTTTTATTAATGATGTAAGTACCTATAGTTATATTAACATAAATTTTAACTCTTTCTTTTACTCTTTTGTTAAATATTTTCTTCAGCATTGGATTCTTTCCGGATATCCACGAAAATTTAGGACAAGTATCAACACTCGATTGTGGACTTCTAGCTTCGTTTCTTTAGATTTTTTTTTTAAGACCAATGAAAGAATTACAAATACTCATTTCGGTTGTGGGTCTGTCTGTGGTGTAACTCTGGTTCAATGAACTCGGATTTTTTTTTTGAATTTAAGTGTCATTTTCAAAATTGAAACTGGCTGTCAAGATTTTAGAGAAGCAATAAAATACCTACCTATAGTACTTATAACGCAACAATCAACAGAATGACTCAAATTCTGCAATAACCATTGACATTTTCAACGTCGTTTATAGACAGTTTACCATAAATCTTATGACTCATGTCACGAAATAGCAAAAAAACCCACATTATTATTTTGTCCGGGGCAGTGAGTGAAAAGTTAGTAAAAAAACCTTTTTATCCTCGCAAGTTATTTAAATTTGTAAATCTTCTCAGCGGATAATATATTGTCGTATAACTGTTTTATGGAGAATATTTAAAAAAAAATCGGTTTCAGTTTCGGTTTCGGCTTCATTCTGTATTTTCTATTTCTGATCTCAATATATTTTGTATCCCGCTTTTCATTTGAGATTTAAATGTTATAATATCTTTGTGAGTTTTAAATGATAGTGAGATTTTGTTGTAAAGTACCATAATATATGAAGCTTTTTTGCTTAAATGATTAGTAGTTGCTTGTCGTAAATGTTTTTGAGATCTATTGTTTCTAATATACGCGGTAGTTGTTATTTCTTGTATTTCACTCTATTGTCGAAAAACTGTCAAAAACTGAACACATAGTCCATAATATTAGGAAATAAAAGCAAACAAAATATAATAAACAATGTATTAAACTGTGTATTTCTTTTATTATTAGTATATAATATCAAGAATTTGACCATGATTTTGCAGAAGTAATGATTAGGTTAATGTCCTCATTAAGCTAAACCATAGATTTATCCTTTCTGCTCGTATCTGATTTTAGGTCTATATCCATTCTCATCCGCTTCATAAGTAACAATCTGAAATAATATTTGTAATTAGTATAATAAATTAATATTCAAACCCCTTCCGTATTTATAAACAGCGCCAACCGAGACGGACTCTTAGAAGTAGTTCTATCTCCTTTATTATTGCGGTGACATATTATATGATTTAAATAGTGTTAGAAATAAAGAGCATCACAATTTGTATTTTCATTTAAAAGTTTACAGTAGCATTCTCTAGAGTGGATCTCAGGTATGGGGGCCAGAGGACACTGTCTATGTACTAATGGTCTAGAAGATACAAAATAAGTTTTTACGATACCTCTAGATGAGAGAGTTTGGTTATTACCCATGGCTGTTTCCAACAGCATTTATCTCGCAAATGCTGGGTGTATGCAGCCTTAGTTCCAGAAGGGATGTTGTATTACTCCTGATGGCGTATAAGCTTCTAAACGGTTTAGTATCAATACCAGACATTCTGGCTAAAATAAAATTCTATGTCCCGGATAATTTTGCGCGAGGCCGCCAACACAGGCTTTTGATTCTTCCTAGGTGCAGAACTAACTTACCGATGGTAATGCCCTTGGGAAGAATCACTAGATTAATTAACTGCCTCGCAGGAAATGTGGATATTTTCCACATGTCCTACAATGTATTTAAACCTGAAATATTATTATTATTATTTTTTTATTCTTAAATATATTTGTTATACAATGGTATAGTATATTGTCCTCCACGCTAGGAGTTCACCTGTGTTGTGGAGGACTTTTTCAATTGTAAAGTTATGTAATTCTAAAACAATACAGTGGAGTTGGTTACACAGAGAAACATTAAAAATTAAAATATAAAATCGATTTTTCCATAGTCATAACAATAGTTTTTCCATAGTTATTCCAAAAAAGTGAAATATAAAAAAATATATATTAAAAGGATTGTAGCCAGTTCCATATGTGTTTTTTGTATTCTGTAAGATTAGATGTTTTATATTGTGTTGGAAGTGAATTGTCTAGTTTTATAGCCTGGAATCTGTAGTGTTTTTGTCCAAAGGATGTGTTGGTTTTTGGTATTAGTAGTTGGTGTGCATGTCTTGTTCTGGTATTGCGAGAAGTTTGTGAAGTTTTAAATGTGTTTAGGTTCTTGTAAAGGAAAGTAAGTATTTGTTTAGAATATAATTTTTGAATCTTCAACACTGGGAATTTTTTAAATATGGTTGATGTGGGTGTTAGTATTGGTACTTTAATAATTACTTTTATTAAGGTTTTCTGAGCTTTATACAGTGTGTCTATGTATTTTTTACTGGCATAGCCCCAGGCAATAATGCCGTATTCCATTATAGATTGTGCTATTGCGGGGTATATATTCTTACTATCAAATATGTTTAGTATATTTCTCACGTTTTTGAAAAAGTAAATAAACTTGTTTATCTTTCCTTTAACCGACTCAATATGTCTGTCCCATTTTAAATAACGGTCGAAGTATATACCAAGATATTTGATATTTTCGGTTTGTGTGATTGGAGGACAATTGCATGGGGTGCAGACTTAACATTGAAAACCTAAATTTGAAACATTTTTTTTGTCCCACTTGTAAATGTATTTGCTATTCATTTTTTTGTAATCTTTAATTACCGATATTGCAATGTACTGGTATATGCTGTTTTGCAAATAAATAAATAGATTATATGAAACATCATTTATCATTTAAATCATAATCTTCAAGGTTTGCAATTGTTTTATTAAACAATTTTACATAAAACGAAAGAAAATGAAGTGGCATAACTTTGCCTAATTAAAACTGTTTTTCAGTTTCTTGTAACGTGGTAATTACAGTTTACATGATGAAAACCATCGGTAACCGAGTTAACTTCATCTGTGTTTTAATGCTAAAGTCTTGTTTACATTCAATAACAGCGAATTCCTGGACGGTTGAACCATCAAGTCAATAGGACAATGACCCACCCAATAAAGACAACAATAATTAAAAATTAAATTATAAAAGATTATGTTTATTAAATTTTATACAAAATCAAAATAACACTGACCATAATTGATTTGAAAACTGCCAAATAGCGAGCAGTGACAAATTGGCGTTAGACGTTTGGCGAGTAGTGACATCTAACATTTCAGTTAGAAGCTCTATAATCTTTATTGTGCCCGCTGACCCAAAAAATATTTTCAAAATTATTTTGAAAGTTCGTAATATTCTTTTGCTATTTTTGTAATTTGTGACGAATCATTATATTTTTCGAAATCAGTTGATGTCATGTTAAAAGAAAAATATAATTTTGTCAGTTATTGACCACTTCTCGGCGGTTATAGAAAATAACTTCAGTTAAACTATTTTTTTGTTTATTTTTCACTATTTTTTTTTCATCATGTATGGAAAGTTTTCCTCAAGCCACTTTTTGATGAGAAATTAAAACATTTTCTAATCATACATGAGGGCATTTTGGCGCTTTTATGAAATTTAATTAGAGGTAGCACGCGACCCTACGCGACGTATTGCAGTTTAATACTAAAACTGCGAAATTGAAAGCAATACAATTGTCTTGCTTTTTGGCTTGCCACTTTGAGAATTCTACAGCGCGTCTATTTTTAATGTTACGATATTGGGTAAAGGCCCCGTAGTAAGCGTTCTAAGATGGTTTGGAAGGGAGATATGTAAATACGAATGTTAGAGAGAGCGCGCTAATACTAATAAAAACGATCATTATTAAGCTAAAAATTGTGAAAATATTTAATAGAACACGATTCGTTTGAAGTAGAGCAAAAATCTCTCGACAAATGCTTTAGTTGCATTAAAAGATACGCTGTGAATTTTTTCACGCCTATAACATATTAAATAACAGAACAAAACGTGATTTTAATAATTTTAGGAGCTTATTATCTTCAAAAATAACATTTTTTTTTGAAAGTTAAAAACTTGAAGAGTTAACGAGAAACTTGTTATAAATCGGTAGAAATTAGGTACGGGGGGCTTAAATAGGTTAGGTTTATAGGACCGTTTTGTTTGTCACTTTTAATGACTTTATATAACTTTTGAAAAGGGCGTTAAGTCGCTGCTGTCCTGAGTTGCCATGCAACCTTCAAATAAGGTGACCGGATAACTGTGATAATTCATCAAAATCACAATTCAACACGCCTATAAAAAGTGTTATAAAGTTATGAAAAGTGATGAAACAAAAATTAAGTTAAATAGGTTACATATGTAACTGTATAACCTAGTTTTTGTTTCATCACTTTTCGTAACTTTATAACACTTTTTATAGGTGTGTTGAATTGTTATTTTGAAGAGTTATCACGGAACCTTCAAATAAGTGCCAGAAATATATTTGAAAATATTGAAATATCTTGAATATGAAAACGATAAGGTTGGTGCTTCATCTTGGCAGTATAGGGGAGGTTAGAAATATGTTATTTTGAAGGATATTAACCTGTTTTCTGCCGTCGGGAAGAAGGACAAAGTACTCTCCCACTGTTTTCTTTCCTTGCATTGTCTCCCTATGGCCATAGTTGTTTCCTGATTTCTTGTCTTTCACTGTGTACGCGAAGTTGTAGTTGGGTTTCTAAAATTACAAAATTCATCCATATAATGTCCGTTCCATATAATAACACAGGAGGCCACGAGGAAAATAGTTTCCCACAGGGTCCACGTCGTCTTTGGGGATGTGTGGAGGGTATTTTTGAGGTAAGTTAGTGTGAATCTCAGCAACTGAATGAGTTCATGATACTACATGAAGTGAATGGTAAAAAAGTCGGGGATCCCCGTAGAAGACATAAACCAAATAATTGTTTGTGGTAAAATGAGACTAACTGATTTATTTAATATGCACGGTATAAATTTTAGCATACACAATATTTTTTTTAATATTCACTCCACACAGGAGGCCCTGAAGAAAATAATTTCCCTCAGGGCCTGTGTCATCTTTGGGGATGCTGTGTTGAGGGTCTTTTTGTGGAGAAGAAGGAGTGAACATGGGTCTTGAAGAGTCCCATGTTGTAGGAGGGAGGAAACACAGAGGCCGACAGTTCGTTCCACAGCCGAGCTGTTGAACTTAAGAACGAATCGTAGAAGCGACCCGTTCTCATGTGACAAATGTCAACTGTGTACAAATGTTGGGCGCGCGTTTGGCGTGTATCCCGACTACGCACCGGTGCCGAAGGGATCAATGACGCTAGTTCCTCAGAGCATCTTCCATTTTAATACCGATAGAACAAGGACAGCATACCTACCTGACGCCTGTGCTCTAAAGATTGCAGTCCGTCTGTTAAGATTGGGGAATCTATCAAACGGACAGAGTTTTTGCACAGAGTCAAGGGTTTTTTCAGGTATTTAGGGGCTCCGGAGATGGCTGCCAAATTCGAGAGTAGGGCGCACTTGCGATTTGTACAGGGTCAGCAGTTGTGTACTATTAAAGTATCTGCGGGCCCTGTACAGTACGCCCAGCTTCTGAGAGGCCAGCTTTACTCTGGCTTCGATGGATCCCCCAATACAAAAAATAATTAGATGTAAGAATAATTACATGTCACAGAATACAAGCATAATCAAACACTAGTGTAGCGATCGACGAGATTCATCTAGAATGTCTCGCAAAAGGTAAACAATACGAGCTACCTGTCTACGGGCTACCGACGTCTGGAACTACCTACGACAATACGTCGCGAGTTGGACTAGCACATTACGCCCATTCGCTAGAAGGTTCTAGCCTATTGCCTAGGCATAATTCCAGTGCCATCGAAACTGATACTAATTATATAAACAAAAATAACAATTGACTGTGATCATAAAATGACGACAAAGTATAAAATTAATACAAGCTCTAGAAGGAGATACAAGTACATACAAAATATTATAAACAAGTATGAGAAGACTTAGGTTTAATCAATAATGATTTAGAAGATATGATATTATAGCCTTTTTCTAACTAGCTTCTGTGCAGTTAAACAGATTTGCCACATCTGCGTACCTATTTATTTATTTATTAAGACATACACAGTACAATTAGATACAGTTAAGGATATTTTTCGTTGCAGTAACTATTACGTATGTATATAAAATATCATTATGTAATTTCGCTTGAGATTGTTCTGAAAACTTAACTAATGATTTTAAGTTAAAATTAATGAATTTAAATTTAAATTAATTTTTGAGTAAGTAATAGTTATAAAAGGAAGAAATTGTGTGAAGAGAAAAAAAATAAATTGAAGTCAAGCAATTGACTGTTAATACATAGAAGTTTTGAAAAATGAAGTGAAAGTATTTTTGAAATGTGTCACGCTAAGAAATTTAATAAGTTAGTTTTGTACGTTAGAAAGGAATCATGAAAGATGTCTAAGTCTAGTAATTTTTCGTAGTGGGTGTAAGTTGTGATTGTGCGAGTAAATACTGAGTCGTTTGCTGCATTGGTATTGTTGGCTTTAATATGAAAAAGTGTAGTGTGGCCTCCTTATTACTAACTTTATGTTGTCTAAGTACAAGCTAGTGTCTGAAATGCTCAGTCCTGGAATTGTTACATTTAAACAGGATTTTAGAACGAGTAGCTCTTGTAGGTGTATGTAATTCAATAAGGTAATGCACGAATAAAGAGGTGTAAGGAGAATGTACTACTTGGAAGTGGATGGTTAAAGAGGTAGAGGATGCCCTAGGAAGACATGGCACGATGAAGTGAAAGAAATACTCATTACAATATAATAATATTTCCACCATTAAAATTTGCCCAGTTGTCAGCTTTACTGCCGGTTATGATTTGAGGTTTTCACGGCCAAAATTATTATAGTGATTTGTTTTGGGGTATTACGCCGTGTTGCGCTACCGCCTTCTTTAGTCAACGTTTCGGACAGCATTGCAGAGTCCATCACCAGGGCAGGTGTGGTACTTTGCTCACTGAATTAGGTTTAATATTATAATGTTAATGAATATTCGGTATTCAGAGAATATGTTTCCCCGAATAAATAACAAATATTTACTGAACCGGGCGCCGCACTCATTTGAACAGATTATGAAAATAACACCTGGTTTCAACTCAATTACTACAAGAAACAACTATTTACGTCAGAGGAGATGGTAAATATGTATTCACTGAAAATGCAAAAAATATTTAAATAACCTAAACTAGGAACCTAACAACCTATTTTATGCATGCTCCCCTGACTTGAATAGTTTCTTGTAGTAATCAAGGACGGGTTATTGGCAGAATTTGAACAATTCATCAAATTTCAAAGTTAATATTCAAGTTTTGTGAAAGGCCTCTTCAAGTGGAGTTAATATCCAAATACTGTGAAATAACCTAACATGATGAGATAATAACAGAACTTGATTAGAACTTTCACGGAATTTAAATTTTGACTTGGAATTAGATGAATTATTCTAATTCTGTGAAACTACCTGTCCTACGTTGAAACGAATCGCCATTGATATAAATTAGTCAATGTCTGTGCCTATTCAAAATGTTGCAGTTCAGTTAAAAAGAAATCAATTAACGTACATGTTTTCATACATACATTCTGTTCTTTTGAGTTCTCGTAGAAGGATGGAAGATATTCGTTTGATGGAGGTTCATACAGATACGGTTGAGATTCGGTCGGCGGAGTGGTGGGTGCTCCATAATAGTACGGTTGAGCGCTGGGGGCTCCATTAAATGTTTGTGCGTCACTGAGAGGAGGCAATATATCAATTGATATATCTGCAACACACACTGCTGCCACCAGGACCACGATTAAGACACAAGAGATCTGGAAATAAATTTGTAGCTATAGTTGTATACCATATATATTACAGAGATTAAAAATGTAGAACAGGTGAAGATAACACGTAAATGATAAATGGTAAAATAATATAAAGAAATACATATAAGTTATAACAAATAGTAGAATAGTAGTAACTAGGTACATACAAAATTGTGTATATTAGTAGCGGCAGCTACTATAAGGTTCTAGAACATCGATTTTTGCAACGCGCATCACATTGGAACCTATGAGACGAGCGGCGCAATATGCGCCGAACTATTAGACTGGAAAATTTCTTGATTCTACCAGGCGTAAGTGTGCCCTATATAAAGCGGCCATGTCGAGGAACCTAGCCAGTCTTAAACAGGTCAGTCTTATAAGAGAGTCAGGCCCATTTAAGTGCCCAGCTACAATTGTTTCGCTGCCCTCCTGAGCACCGCGCACCGTGCATCCCCCGCACTACACACCGTGCATTTTCCGCTCCCGCATCTACCTACTATGTGTATCCGGCATCTAAAGCGTGGTTCGAACCCATCATCAGCCAACCAGGTCCACCGTACCTTTGGCTTACTTCACAATGGAGTACCATAAAGACTCATGGTCTTCACCATTGATGAAAACCACCTGCAAGTCGGTCTCCACCTACGCGGTGTCGAGAAACAGAGTTCTTCGCCGTGATCATGGACCACGGATTCACATCCCATCGAGATGTGACCTACATGACGACATCTACATTCAACGTCAGCAACAACTGTGACTACTCTGGCTACTCTATTTAGACTAAGTTATTCGACTACCTCAATAAAGCAGCTACCAGGACTCCCAGGACACAACATCAATAAGATTTAAAACAAAACTAAAGAGAACGATATAAAATCGACGGCTGTAGAGCCTTGAAATCGAGAAAAATGCACTTATTAGCTTAAAACTTCCGTTCAATCTTATAGGATGATCTCCGTGGTTGAATGGTTACGATCCTCAGCAACGAATCCGAAGGTCGCTGGTTCAAAACCAGGCGCGCGCAAGTAAAATTTATTTTATCATTGAAGACTATATTAGCTATTCTCAATAAATATTGCTTAATTATTATCAAAATATAGCTTGAAATTAATTTAGCCGTGTTTGGTTTCCAGATTTGAATAGCTAAGTACCTCCCCATCTTCCCTTTCCCCATCTCCTTATCCTCCCCACTACCATCAGCCTCACAACATACCCCAACGGGAGATGATATAGTCTCACTGGCTCCAGGCGTTTGGGAGCCGTTGGGACTCTTGTGCGATATTCTCATCATTTAAAAAAGAGCACTTATTAATTCTCTCATAATCGTACATTGATAGTTACGTGATATAAAAATAAACCACTGAATACATAATGCACACTAGAAATGCGTTCCATTATGATATTCAAATATGATGTCGATATACGTAGTCAGTAAAGTGTGAGAGACAGAGCTAAATGGACTCGAAGCTAGAACCCAAATGTACTAAATCAGTGGCGACTTTGGTTTCCATTCAAATTAACATGGAAGGCATTTCCAGTGTGTCTTAAAGGAACGAAACAACTGCAAGCGGGGTTTTGCGCTATTTGCGGTTGCTTCGTTCCTTTCCCATAAGTGGAGGTTCAGCTCAGCAGTTTGGCTCGCGTATTTATACGTATCATTGTCAGATTTTATGTGATTGCATTTACCAACTATATTACAATGTCTGTCCATCGTTCTACATAGGCAAGACAACTAAAAATTTAAATAATAGATTCACGGAACATTAAGAGTTTAAAAGAGAATAATTTTTCAGAGTTTGCCAATCATCTTATTTCCAAGGATAATACTTTTTATAAGGACACAGGGGTTAAAGTTCTTCACCTTTATTACGGTGTTATTATTATAAAGGCAAACAATTAGATAACTAAGAAGCAATCAAAATCGGAAAATCCCTTAATAATAACTCTAGTTTAATGAAGAATCAAATTAATCTATCTTTTAGTCCTATTTTAGATATAATTCCATTTAAGAGGAAGCTATAAGCCAAATATTTGAATATTCTTGGTATTCCTTGTATTGTAGGTAATAGGCATTAAAATCGCTTGACAAACGGAGTCTAAAAACGTTCGATTTCAAGCTCAAAACCGGTTTTTATTTATTTTGTAAATAATTTTATAAGAAAGCAAAAAGTTAATCAAGTGAAACTGTCACAGATAATCTTAGCTATTTTACTGTATTTTTTTAAGTTGTTTCCTTTACGCGTTCATACATTTCTATTGAAAAAAATTTTTTTTTTGTAGTTTACATTTGTATTTTTTATTGAGTAATTCATTTTTTTATTTGTATTCTACTCAAGCAAAATGATAAGAAAACCTTCAATTTATCTAAAGCATATTTTTTATATTCATAATTTACACAAATTCGTTATAAAGATTAATCAAAAAAGTGATTTAGCATTAAGCTTCGCCTTAACCGCTCTGTTCTTCCTGGAAATCCCGTAACTACCACTTCCACTTTGTTCACCTCTTCCTCAAACACCTACGATTTTTTTTATATAAATCGGTCAATATTTTGTATGGTAGATTAGTTTTTTAATATTCTTTTGTTGAAGGAAGGGTTCTTCCGAAACCGGTAGAGTGTAAATGAAATTAAAGTGGTCAATAACAATATTTTTGTTTTTTTATTGTAAATTGTGACAGGCCACAAAGTTAATGCTTTTTTTTCAAATACGGAATAAATTGTAATTTAATAAATTTTGAAGGAAATATCCATCAATGTAATATATCATTAAAAAATAAGATAATACTAGTAAATCTAAAGGAAACATGAAACAGAACAAGACCCCAAAAAATAAGAAGGTCTCAACTGGAAATTGAACGCAGGATCTTCGTTTTATCGGAACAACGCCTCGAATCAATCGGCCCATATACTCGTAAATAAAAATCGGAAATGTTTATCCGAGACACTATCTAGGTTACAAACCGATTCTTTAGAAGTTTGTAATCACTCAAAAATACAGCTACCAGAAATTGGTTGTACAATGATATTGTTAATTTTGTATTTCAAATATGTCAATTTAAAATCAGACTTTTCGTTTAAAAGTCAAATAAATAGGACTGTAAGCACCGGTTTTTTTCACCTAAGACAACTCAAGTCTGTCCGAAGAAACCTTCCTACAGAAGAAACAAAACTACTTATCAACTCTTACGTAGTCTCACGTCTCGATTACTGCAACGGCATTTATGCCAGCCTTCCACAATATCAAATTGACAAACTTCAATCAGTGTTTAATGCAGCAGCACGGCTCATATCCGAGGTTTCAAAATATTCGCACATTTCAGAACACCTTCGTAACCTTCACTGGCTCAAGTGCCCTGAAAGAATCCAGTACAAACTTTGCTGGATGGTGTTTAAATCCATCAATGAAATGGCCCCACCCTCTGAACTATGCGTCCCAGAAAACACTCGTCTGAGGCAGTCAACTCTTAGATCAGCAACATCATCAGCTGTAGGCAGACTGATAAAACCCATGCGCAAGCCAAATACTAAATTTGGTGATCGCGCTTTCGGAGTATCTGGGCCGAAGGCTTGGAATAAACTCTCTCCGGAACTAAGATCCATAACAAGTCCAACATAATTCAGGTCTAAACTAATAACTTACCTTTTAAAGCTGTCATACCCTTAAATTATATATATCATTCCTAAGAGAATGTCCAGTTATATTCAATTTTCCGAATATGTCATCAATCCCGTATCTAAATTTCGCTAATAAACAATTAGATAATGTTAATTAAGTGTTAATCTCAAGTGACCTACCAGGTAAGTATTGTACTGTATATTATCTCCATAAATAGTTAGTAATAACATAGATCACTGTAGAAATGTATTATAAGTTTGTCCAGCGCCCTTGAGGTGATTTTGCACAAAAACGGCGCTATACAAGTCATCCAATTATTATTATTATGAGATAGACAAATTTGATATACGAAATGACATGTAGGTCCCAATTTCCGAGTGGTAAACATATCAGATTGGTTCGTGGCGTTGTCTTAAGACAAGAGATCCTGGGTTGGATTCCCAGTTGAGACCGTTAAATTTTTATTTTTCTGTGTCTTATTCTGTTAGGTGTTTTGTTTAGATTTATTAGTATTACCTTATTTTACAATGATACATTAAATACTAAATATTTAATTAAATGATAAATTGCGCAAATGTTTTATGATAATGTATTTTCTACATAGTAAGCAGGGCCTCTGAAGAAGTGTTCTATCGATTTAAAAACAGTAAATTTAATATATATTTTTTGTTGCTAAATTTCGTTCTTGACATTATTGTTTATGGAAAACAAGATACAATTTTTATTTCAAAGCGATGTTTACGTAATAATTTTTTTCTATTATGAAAAAAATACGCCAAAATCAAATACTAATAAGTGATTTAACAGCATTTATCGTTCTATATAAAGATTTTATATAAATTTTCTCTTTTGTTGATTATTGTGTTTCGAAATTTGCATAATATTTCTTACCTTCATTTTATCGGTATGTTGAGGTCAAACAGATCTGAAAAGAAACAATATCATTTTAATATTGTAATGTATTAAATTTTTTCGTAGGTGTAACAGATAAATTTTTATTACTGGTGACCTTCGTCATCGATAGGTTAAAAACATCTATTATGAATCTTAATGTCACAGGTTCTGATCCTGGCGGGATAATTCTTTTAATTAATATTATCGGAGACTTAAAAATGTATGTATCTCAAGGTTTAGCCAGCGTTAGCAATGTAAGCGCCCAAATTTTTTTTACGACTCGATGACAAAACATCTCGTTTCTCTACTTTCTATAAATATAATATGAATGTATTTTATGTATAATATTCCAGAAAAATTTTTCTAAATGATAGTGAAAACCATTTAAAAATCCGTTGCGTAATTTAGAAGAACTAAGCGCACAAACAGACAGACGCAAATAGCGACTTCGTTTATCACTATTTTCAGATTAGACATTGGTTGTCTAACATTAAATTTATCTGTAGGTAAGAACACAAACTCACTCTCCGGTGAAAGATTACCATTGCGAAACGAAACGATGGTAAAAATAGTCTTGGCCGTGTTTGGGGACTTGAACTGAATAGCCAGGTACTTCCCAACCTTCCTCTTTCCTTCTCGTCTCCTTTCTTTCCACACTTCCTTCAGCCTCTCAACGTACACCGATTCTGCTGATTCCGTACAGTTGAGACTTATATTTATAAAGTTAGCGTTGGGATGTGTTGGGAAATGTTAATGAGCCAATTAACCTCGCAGGCCTCTGGCATATCGTCAGAATTTTGAAGTATTTCCACTTTGCAATAAAATCCAAGCATTACTAAAATTACTAATAACGAAAAAAATATAAAAACACGTTCCTCTTTGATCACTTTGTTGAACTTTGGTCAACTTCCTGATTTGAATATAAAGTGTGGTGTTTTCTCTTTCTAACACTGTTTAGATCGTATTTCTCACAATGACAATAACGGAGACCTTATCAGTTATTCCCAAAAGCAAACAAATTAGCTCAAGGTGTTAAAAATATTTAATGGTTAATTGCACAGGATGCATTGTTTATGGTTCATCAATCACCAGGTAAAGATTAGAGATGCTATACAACAAAGAGAAATAACAAAAATATAAAGAGAAATAACAAATATATAAAGAGAAATAGCAAAAATGTAAAGAGAAATAACAAAAATATAAAGAGAATAACAAAAATTTTAAGAGAAATAAGAAATATAAAACGCAAAATCAAATATTAGATACATAAAGAGAATAAAAAAATACTACATTCTAATACCACTACATTATCGAAGACCGATATGCGTTTTGTATGGGATGGCAGATTCTGCAGAAGTAACCAGATGCTAACCCTATACAAGTCTCAAGTATGCCCAACAATTGAATTTGGGAGCCACCTCTGGGCTGGAGCCCCACACAATACTAATTGATTCTGTGCAAAGGAGGGCAGTCCGTCTGATTAACAATCCATTATTAACAAACCGAATGTCATATTTAATGCACAGACGCAATGTAAGCATGCTGAGTCTGTTCTACAGGTATTATTATTAATTAAGCATGCTTTAAGGAGCCAGCAGCATTGATCCCCGGTGAACTCACTCGGCGTACACGAGCGGAGCACCCGTTCATAGTTGATGTTGGCTTCTTCTCGTTTCTTGTATGACAGCTCGTGACAGGCTTCTTTAAGGCCCGCATATATAAATCCCTCCCTACAGCCCCTATCTTAACCCGCCTCACAATGCTGCCCAACCGGGTGGCGGCAATGCTCCCCTGCCTTTATATTGTACACTCAGGGTCGATCATGTTAATTTTTGATTTGATAATGCTGTACGTTTATAAACAGAGTCCTATTAAAAATAGAGACAAAAATAAAGTATCAGACCTATAAAAAACGGTTTTAATGTTCAAAATCTCCTACTTACGAACCCCTTTTCAATTATAGTTTTATTGTATATTGTGGGAAATTAAGTTTTTTTAGAAAATGACCGTAAATTGTTTAAATATTTGTACCTGAGCTTCACAAAATATGTTAAAACCCACCTTTTGGCGATGTTTTTTTCATCCATAAAACGTGTTTCTTGTGTTAAGCGGGAAATTAAACCATATCACCACCTACATAAGGAGTGTTATTGTTAGCGACACGATTCCAAACGTTACGTCACGTGGTTCACGGGCCTTAAAGTCTGCTGTGGGCGAATCTGTTTACGCGAAGTGGTAATTTTTTCATTAATATTTTTCAAATATTCAAATTCCTTTTAGACTCTATAAGCAATTTCCTGTCTTTGCCTAATCCTGTTTGTGATCGAATAATCGAAGGTCTAATTTAAAATGATTCTCTTCCATTTTTGTTTTAGTTGCAATTGCAAAGTTTGTACATAATGTAGGTACAAAGTATAATGTAAGTATAAATTCAATTTTTTCACAGTCCTTCTCACTAGGGTTTCCAGTTCTGAGGCGGACTGTAGTTCTTAAACTTTTGTATTTAGTTTCAAGTTGTCTTTACATCGTCTTCATAATGTTTGTAAGTTGAATATCACTTTGTTCTCTCAGCCATGTTTTTACTTTTGTTGTAAGTATATTCACTTCCGTTATTTTTTTTTATTTTGTCCATGCTTCGGTGTTTATGGCTTTGTGGTGCCTATTTTCCAAAATATTTAGATGCAAAATGAGACATTTGATAGACCCCGTTAACATCACATTGATTCTATAAAATCTTCGGCATTGCTACCCTTCATAAACAATTTTCCCGTATGACAAATTACTACATTACCAATAACACTACATTCTCCAGACTTGTAAGTAGGATGACTAATGACTACATTTCCAATAACACTACATTCTCTAAGACTCGTTAGTAGAATGACTAATTACTACATTACCAATAACACTACATTCTCCAGACTTGTTAGTAGGATGACTAATGACTAAATTTCCAATAACACTACATTCTCCAAGACTCGTTAGTAGGATGACTAATTACTACATTACCAATAACACTACATTCTCCAGACTTGTTAGTAGGATGACTAATGACTAAATTTCCAATAACACTACATTCTCCAAGACTCGTTAGTAGGATGACTAATTACTACATTTCCAATAACACTACAATGTTAATGTTAGTTATAAGTTTCTACACATGTAAATATATACGTCATTAAGATAGTAGTTATAGGCCTTAGTTGTAAGTCACTAGATATAAGTCTTAGATGTAAGTCACTAGTTTTAAGTCATTAGTTCTAGTATTAACTATTTATTTAACATATTTGTACAGCGCCCTTGAGGTGATTTTACACGAAAACGACGCTATATAAATTAGCCAAATATTATTATTATTATTATTCGCCAAGACTCGTTAGTAGGATGACTAATGACTACATTTCCAATAACACTACATTCTCCTATACTTGTTACTAGGATCACTAATTACTACATTTCCAATAACACTACATTCTCCAAGACTTGTTAGTAGGATGACATATTACTACATTTCCAGTTAGTAGGATGACAAGTTTGACTTTTTTTAAATATGCGAGAAGGTTGAAAACTGAATGCGTGAAACATTTAAAAAAACAAAAATTTTCATATAAAAACTTTTCATTTTTGTGTAAATCACTCCAATGCCTTGAACGAATTCTTCGCCGCAAAGGTTAGATAAAAGTAGTTATAATACGATATTTATAAGATACTGAGACCGTGTCTCTCTTAGACAATTACATTCAAATCAACCATTTGCTTTGAATTTAAGTGTCATTTTCAAAATTGGTACTGACTGTGGGAAGAAAATCAAAGTCACGGACAGTTATTGTAGTATGTACGGTGCTAAAACTCGCTGTATTTGTAATGTGTATGTACAAACAATAATGTAACCTAACCAAACGCCTTGTCATTGATAGTTATTATACTATGTATTGAGCTAAAACTTGGTGTATTATTATAAAAATGTAACCTAAAATAATGTATTGCTGTATAAGAACCTATATTAATCATTTATAAGTAAACCATGGACAAAATGCGAAAAATAATTAACTAAAAAATCTGCCTCAACACAGGCTCAACACGTGTTGCTTAGACGTCCAACAGATGGCGCTGTTTTGAAATAAAAACATAATTTTTCCTGTCACAAGTGACAGTAATTATTAATTTTAATAATTAATAATTTTTCCTAACACACGCGTATTCGAATGCAACGTTGTGTCAAAATTTCAAAGCAATCGGTGAAGAACTTACGGAGATTTAAGATTTTGAACAAACTAACATTTACATTTTTATTTATATAGATAGATAGATATACAGATGTAGGTACCCTGGTGTTGACACGAATAAAGTCAAAACTACTTGTCATGTGTAAAGAAAATCAATTGTTATTATCAAACTTATAAAAAAAAACTATTAAATTATCCAGTTTTCACCATAAAAAATCACTTAAAATTCACAGAAAAAGAATTCTTACCATGCCACTTAAACACAGAAAAATAAATAAATTAATTAATCAACATTTGCCAATACCACACTACTTTCTTTTAACTGTACATCTGTACAAGATACGCTATGATAGTGACACTCTTTGGTCCATGTTGCAGGATTATATACATAATATTACATCACTCAAAGGCAATTTCGGTGTTAATCGAGTTACGGAATCGTAACATGTTTTTTTGTGAAATTATGGCGATATTACATTAAAGATTCTACAAAAGGCGATTTTTAAAGATAATTTTGCAAAGAACTGCAATTTAATACTTAGTAATCGATAAGTTATTGTAATTTAATGTATTTTATTCCGACGTTTTTATTGTATTTACGATTTTTTACGTATGTTAAAATATTGCATTCACGTGTAGCTGCAAATATATTATATTAATAAAAAATGGTGTAGAAAATTACTATAAGAATCAATTGAAGATACTCTCAGTATCGCCCTGGTGTAAGACCACGATTCAGAATTGAAACGTTGCTTGAAATAGCTTTAGCCGTGTTTGGTGACCAGATCTGAATAGCCAGGTACTCCCCCACCTTCATTTTCCCCATCTCCTTCCCATCTCCATTACTTCAGCGTAACAACATACTCCAATTAGGGTGCCATAGTCTCACTGGTTCCAGACGATTGGAAGCAGTTAAGACTCTTGTGCGGTATTAAAATAAAATTATATATTAAATAATATTTACATTATAAGGTGATTAGTAGAAAACGAAATTAAAAAATGAATATTTGAACTAAATTTTAAACGAAATAGAATGTTAATAATTTAAGAAGAAGATAAATGAAGCTAAACAAACAAATGAAACAGAACAAGACACAGAAAATAACAAAATGGTAACGATCGCAACTGGGAATCGAATCCAGGATCTCTGCATTATCGAAACAAGTTCTCTATCCACTCGGCCATTGCGCTTTTTTTTACGTCATTTTTGTCGATATCATATTTCAAATTCATAATGAACAACATTATCTTAATATATATTTTTCCTATATTTTTGGCTGTTATCGTTTTGAATGATTTTTGACTAAGTAATTTACTATTAACCGGGATTAAGTCTAGGATAAATGTAATATCCGATTATTATTTTTATTATGACCTACTGAATTTGTTTAAAATTCTGGAATGAATATGAATATATGAAGCTCCAAATGCTGGCAAAAAAAGCAATTGCTGTTGTTTCGACAGCCCTTGGAATATACCAGAAATATTTCTGGCCGCGAGTTTCTTTGTAAAATATCGAAAGGGGAACGGAATGGAGCTACGAGACGATGCCACCAGAATAATGAGTCCAGGACCAAAGTCCTACATTTAGTCCTGGAATCCTGAATGTTCCCTCTTTCTCGTAACTCGGAATTGCAACCTAACAACCTGTTAACAGAGGCGTTGCAGAAATAAAAAATACCGTATCCAGTGGTTTACTCCTAAAAAAACTCATTTATTTTTATTTTTATAGAATAACATTATGCAATAGGTAAGTATATATATATATATATATATATATTGGGTCAATGTATCTACATATATATATATTTTTTTTAATTTTTTATTTTTTATTACATATTCTTATTCTACTACTCCATAACTTGAGCTCCAGGAGCTCGTGTTTATGGAAGGAGTATTTACCTTTAGTTCTAATGATTTTTTAAACAATAATCAAAAACTTACGATATAGATACAAACATAATATTAACATAGGTACACAAATTAGAAAAGTGTGTTTTTAAAGATGATTAAAATAATATATCTTTTTACAGATTAAGTAAGCGTGAGGAACCAAAAAAAGGAAAAAAGAAATATCAGGTACACAAATTAGAAAAACAGTTTTTTAAAGACCAATAAAATAATATATCTTATTACAGAATAAGTCAGCGTAAGAAAATTAAGGGTACAATATATCAGGTACAGAAATTAGATCAATATTTTTTTAAAGACAATTAAAAATGTATATATTTTTACAGATTGAGTAAGTGTTAGAAAATTAGGGGTGCAATATATCATTATCCAATTTTAGGGACTTAATTAACTGTTTAAATTGTTCATAATTCATAGTTTCGGTTACACTAATTTTATTTTTCGACAATAATATATTGTACCATCTCACACCTAAATACGAAGGTGCCGTGGTCGTTCTAAGCATAGTTCAATGGGTATTGTTAATAAAGCTTTAGATTGGTTCAGAACTTATCTAGGAAATAGATCACATAGAGTAATGATTAATGATCACATTATTTCAGATAAATCAATTTAATATGGTGTTCCTCAGGGTAGTGTTCTAGGTCCAATTTTATTTTTGTTATATTTTAACGACATTTGTAAGCTGCGGTTTTCTAGTACTTCAGTAGTATTTTCAGATGAAACTGTTTTGGTTTTGCTGGTGATACATGGGATGAAACTTATGCTAAATGCAAGGCGGGATTAAGGCCAGTCAAAATTTGGCTTGATCAAAACCTGTTAACCTTAAACATCACCAAAATAAAAGAGATTACTTTTAGGTAAATCAGCTATCTTTGGACCGTTCCTTAAAAATACAGTTTGGTGTGCAGGAGTGTAATTGTCAACCTTTGGAAAGAGTAGGCAATATCAAATATCTTGGCTTAATAATTGATGGAAATCTAAAATGGAACAATCATGTTACGTGTCCTACATCCCCAGGATTTAAAAAAATATATTGTACATGGTTACATTAAAAACTGTATAATACGTGCTTGTTCAATCAATGTTTTCATATACTAATGTGTGTTGGGGTTCACGTCACAAGACTACCCTAGAGCCTTGAAATGATGCAGAAAAATTAATTTTAAAAATAATGTGTATAAGAAAAGTTTTTTTCGTCACAGTTATTATATGGTCAAAAAAAATATGTCAATAAGGCAGTTGTACACAATACAGGTTCTCTGTAAATTGATACTGCCAAAATATCACAACACTAGATTGGATTCTTCTTTAATATATCAGCCGGTGAATACCAGAACATCCTTTGGACAAAAGAGTTTTTCTTATAAAGCTCCGTTGCTTTAAAATATGCTTGGTGAAAATATAATAACATAAATTAAATAAATATAATATTTTCTTGAATAGATTCGTTGAATCTATTCAAGAAAATGGTAAAAAATCAATACTGGCTGAGAGTGGTGATGTTTGTTGGATTGCCCATGTCTTGGTTCTGTCATGAATCACCTTAGGAGCCCCATATTCGATGTGATCCATCTGTGTATGTGTTATGTACTTTACTTATTTGATTAAATATAATTATAAAGCTGCTCATCTCGATACAGGAATTCTATAGTGAGATGAGCAGCGGAGGAAAAGAAGGAAAAAAAAACAAAATTTTCGATTTCACTGGAATTTATTTTGTAATAACTTTTGAAAGTTATACCATTCAATGTGATGTGAATTATTAAAAAAGAAGGTGAAACTAATAGTTAAAAACAAAACATGAAACAGAACAAGACAAAGAAAATAAAAAAAGTCACAACTGAGAATCCAGCGCCTCAAGCTACTCAGCCATTGTGACCAATTTTTACGTCATTTTTGAAATAGGAAGAAATAACAAAATATGAATACGGACATAAACAAAGAGAAACGTTTCGAAATATTCAAGAAAACACATTCAACATCCAGCTGAAATCATTGCACAGCAGCAAATATTATATTTCTTTAATCTCATATGTTTAATGCACACTTAAATATTTAATGCATACTTTTATTATTAAATTTACCTACACTTCAGGAATTTATAAAAACCATGCCCGTAAGGTTTTTGTAAAGATATTTTATCATATAATACACAGGGTGTTAAGAAACGCACATGAATTAGTGTAACCAGTGATTCCTGAAATTAATCGGAGCAAAAAAAGTAGATGAAATTTTGGTCTCCGGTGACTTTTTTTGATGTTTTTAATTTAATTTTCATTTTTTATTAAAGTCTTCCACATGTCTAGACAGCTTAACCGCCAGGCCCCTAACATTGACCCTAGCTGTCCGATTCCTTCTGATTTTCTGTTTTTTTTTGTAAGTAAAAAAAAAAAAAAAAAAATGTTAACTAAATAATGTAAAAATGAAAAAATGTAAAAGAGGAAACCAAAATTTAATTAAGATTTTTTACTCCAAATAACGTCAGAAATCACTGGTTAAAGTAAGTCAATTACGTCCCTTAACACCCTGTATAAAAATTCAGCCTGCGTATGCTATGTGCAAGCAAAACTCGAAAAGAAGTCCAACGATATCGCAGAAAATTTCAAAGTTTGTTCTTATAAGTGCTAGGAGTATTAAGAGAGGATTGTTAGTTTGAATGGCAACAGTTATGTTAAAAATATATGTGTCTTTTTCGTGATTAAATTAAGTAAATAATAAAAAAAACGTAAGGTGAGCAATTTTTGAATTTTTATATTTGCCATAAAAAATATAATATTTCCAAAATATTGTATTTATTTCAAATAATCACAAACAATAATAATAATTGAAACTGGCCCAGTCTAACCCGCACACCCACACATTACAAATTTATTAACTCTTCAACAATCAATAATAATGATAATTGTAACTGGCACAGTCTAACCCGCACAACCACATATTACAACTTTATTAAATCTTCAACAATCAACAACAATGATAATTGTAATTGGCACAGTCTAACCCGCACAACCACATATTACAACTTTGGTTACTCTTCAACAACCAACAACAATGATAATTGTAATTAAAACAGTCTTACCAACACAACCACATATTACAACTTTATTAACTCTTCAACAATAAACAACAATGATTATTGTTAATGGCACAGTCTAACCCGCACAACCACATATTACAAGTATATGTTAACTCTTCAACAAACATCAACAATGAAAATTGTAACTGGCAAAGTATAACCCGTACAGCCAAATATTACAAAATTATTAATTATTCATCAATCAACAAAAATGAAAATTGTAACTGTTACAATCTAACCCGCACAACTACATCTTTCAACTTTATTAACTCTTCAACAATCAACAACAATGATAATTGTAATTAACCCAGTCTTACCAACACAACCATATATTACAACTTTATTAACTCTTCAACAACCAACAACAATGATAATTGTCATTAACACAGTCTAACCAACACAACAACATATTACAACTTTATCAAGTCTTCAACAATCATCAACAATGAAAATTGTAACTGACAAAGTATAACCCGTACAGCCAAATATTACAACATTATTAATTATTCAACAATCAACAAAAATGAAAATTGTAACTGCTACAATCTAACCCGCACAACTACATCTGTCAACTTCATTAACTCTTCAACAATAAACAACAATGATAATTGTAACTAACCCAGTCTTACCAACACAACCATATATTACAACTTTATTAACTCTTCAACAACCAACAACAATGATAATTGTCATTAACACAGTCTAACCAACACAACCACATATTACAACTTTATTAACTCTTCAACAATCATCAACAATGAAAATTGTAACTGACAAAGTATAACCCGTACAGCCAAATATTACAACATTATTAATTATTCAACAATCAACAAAAATGATAATTGTAACTGTTACAATCTAACCCGCACAACTACATCTTTCAATTTTATTAACTCTTCAACAATCAACAACAATGATAATTGTAATAAACCCAGTCGTACCAACACAACCACATATTACAACTTTATTAACTCTTCAACAATCAAAAACAATGATAATTTTAATTGGAACAGTCTAACCACCAAAACCACATATTGCAACTTTAGTAACTCTTCAACAATCATTAACAATGAAAATTGTAACTTGCAAAGTATAACCCGTACAGCCAAATATAACAAAATTATTTATTCTTCAACAATCAACAAAAATGAAAATTGTAACTGTTTCAATCTAACCCGCACAAATACATCTTTCAACTTGATTAAATCTCCAACAATCAACAACAATGATAATTGTAACCAACCCAGTCTAACCAACACAAACCCAGATTACAACTTTATTAACTCTTTAACAATCAAACACAATGATAATTTTAATTGGCACAGTCTAACCACCAAAACCACATATAACAAATTTAGTAACTCTCCAACAATCAACAATAATGTAAATTGTAACTGGCACAGTCTAACCCGCACAACCACATATTACAACTTTATTAACTCTTCAACAACCAACAACAATGATAATTGTAATTAACACAGTTTAACCAACACAACCACATATTACAACTTTATTAACTCTTCAACAATCAACAACAATGATAATTGTAACTAACCCAGTCGTACCACCACAACCACATATTACAACTTTATTAACTCTTCAACAATCAATAACAATGATAATTGTGACTGGCACAGTCTAACGCGCACACCCACATATTACAACTTTATTAACTCTTCAACAATAAACAACAAAAATAATTGTAATTGGCACAGTCTAACCCGCACAACAACATATTACAACTTTAGTTACTCTTCAAAAATCAACAACAATGATTATTGAAATTGGCACAGTCTAACCCGCATAACCACATATTACAACTTTATTGACTGTTCAACAATAAAACAAATGATTATTGTAACTGGCACAGTCTAACCCGCACAACCAGACATTACATATTTATTAACTCTTCAACAATCAATAACAATGATAAATGTAACTGGCACAGTCTAACGCGCACAGCCACATATTACAACTTTATTAACCATTCAACAACCAACAAATATGAAAATTGTAATTGGCACAGCCTAACCCGCACGACCATACATTACAATTTAAGTAACTCTCCAACAATCAACAATAATGATAATTGTAACTGGCACAGTCTAACCCGCAACACCACATATAACAACTTTATTAACTCTTCAACAACAAACAACAATGATAATTGTAATTAACACAGTCTAACCAACACACCCAAATATTACAACTTTATTAACTCTTCAACAATCAACAACAATTATAATTTTAATTGGCACAATCTAACCACCAAAACCACATATTACAACTTAAGTAACTCTCCAACAATCAACAATAATGATAATTGTAAGTGGCACAGTCTAACCGGTGCAACTAAACAGTACAACTTTATTTACTCTTCAATAATCAATAATAATGATAATTGTTACTGGCACAGTGAACACGTACAACCACATATTACAACTTTACTAACTCTTCAACAATCATCAACAATGAAAATTGTAACTGGCACAGTATAACCCCCCCAGAAAAATATTAAAATTGTAATAACTCTTCAACAATCAACAATAATAATAATTCTAACTGGCACAGTCTACCCCGCACAACCACATAAGACAACTTTATTAACTCTTCACCAATCAAAAACAATGATAATTGTAATTGTCACAGTCTAAGCAGCAAAACCACATATTACAACTTAAGTTACTCTTTAAAAATCAACAACAATGATAATTGTAACTGGCACATTATTACCCGTGCAGCCACATATAACAATTGTATTAACTCTTCAACAATCAACAATAATGATAATTCTAACAGGCTCAGTCTACCACGCACAACCACATAAGACAAATTTATTAACTCTGCATCAATCAACAACAATGATAATTGGAATTGGCACGGTATAAACCGCAAAACCACATTTTACAAATTAAGTATTTCTTCAAAATTCAAGAATAATGATAATTGTAACTGGAACAGTCTAAATAGCACAACGAGAGATTACAACTTTATAATATCTTCAAAAATGTTAAAAAAACAATGATTATTGTATGTGGAACAGGACAACCCGCACAAATACACATTACAAGTTTATTAACTCTTCAACAATCAACAATCAACAACAATGATAATTGTTAATGGAGCAGTCTAAACCGCACAACAACATATTAGCACTTTATTAACTCTAAAACAATCATCAACAATGAAAATTGGAAACTTGCACAGTATAACCCGTACAGCCACATATAACAATTGTATAAACTCTTAAACAATCAACAATAATGATAATTGTAACTGGCACAGTCTAACCCGCTCAACCACATATTACAACTTTATTAACTTTTCAACAACCAACAACTATGATAATTGTAATAAACACAGTCTAACCAACACAATCACAAATGACAACTTTATAAACTCTTAAACAATCAACAACAATGATAATTTGAATTGGCACAGTCTAACCACCAAAAACTCATATTAGAACTTAAGTAACTCTCCAACAATCAATTACAATGATAATTGTAACTGGCACAGTCTAACCCGAAAAACCACATATTACAAAATTATTAATTCTTCAACAATCAACAAAAATGCAAATTGTTACTGTAACAGCCTTACCCGCAAAACCACATATTTCAACTTTATTAACTCTTCAACAATCAACAACAATGATAATTGTAATTGGCACAGTCTAACCCGCACAACCACAAATTACAACTTAAGTTACTCTTCAACAATCAACAACAATGATCATTGTAATTAGCACAGTCTAACCCGCATAACCACATATTACAACTTTATTGACTATTCAACAATAAAACAAATGAGAATTGTAACTGGCACAGTCTAACCCGCACAACCACATATTACAACTTTAAATACTCTTCAACAATCAACAACAATGATTATTGTTATTGGCACAGTCTAACCCGCATAACCACATATTACAACTTTATTGACTATTCAACAATAAAAAAATGATAATTGTAATTGGCACAGTCTAACCCGCACAACCACACATAACATATTTATTAACTATTCAACAATCAATAACAATGATAATTGAAACTGGCACAGTCTAACGCGCACAGCCACATATTACAACTTTGGTTACACTTCAACAATCAAAAACAATGATTATTGTAATTGGCACAGTCTAACCCGCATAACCACATATTACAACTTTATTAACTCTTCAACAATCAACAACAATGATAATTGTAATTGGCACAGTCTAACCCGCACAACCACATATTACAACTTTGGTTACACTTCAACAATCAACAACATTGATTATTGTAATTGGCACAGTCTAACCCGCATAACCACATATTACAACTTTATTGACTATTCAACAATAAAACAAATGATAATTGTAACTGGCACAGTCTAACCCGCACAACCACACATTACATATTTATTACTCTTCAACAATCAATTACAATGATAATTGTAACTGGAAGTGTCTCACGCGCACAGCCACATATTACAACTTTATTAACCACTCAACAACCAACAACAATGATAATTGTAATTGGAACAGTCTAACCCGCACAATCACATATTACATATTAATAAACTCTTCAACAATCAATAACACTGATAATTGTAACTGGCACAGTCAAACCCGCACAACCACATATTACAACTTTATTAAATATTCAACAATAAAAAAATGATAATTGTCACTGCCACAGTCTAACCCGCACAACCAAAAAACAACTTTATTAACTCTTCAACAACCAACAACAATGATAATTGTAATAAACATAATCTAACCAACACAACCACATATTACAACTTTATAAACTCTTCTACAATCAACAACAGTGATAATTTTAATTGGCACAGTCTAACCACCAAAACCACATATTACAACTTTAGTAACTCTCCACCAATCAACAATAATGATTATTGTAACTGGCACAGTCTAACCCGCACAACCACATATTACAACTTTATTAACTCTTCAACAATCAACAATAATGATAATAGTAACTGGCACAGTCTATCCCGCACAACCAAATATTACAACTTTATTAACTCTTCAACAACCAACAACAATGATAATTGTAATAAACACAGTCTAACCAACACAACCACAAATGACAACTTTATAAAATCTTAAACAATCAACAACAATGATAATTTTAATTGGCACAGTCTAACCACCAAAACCACATATTGCAACTTTAGTAACTCTCCAACAATCAACAATAATGATAATTTTAATTTGCACAGTCTAACCACCAAAACAACATATTACAACTTTAGTAATTCTCCACCAATCAAAAATAATGATTATTTAAACTGGCACAGTCTAACCCGGAAACCACATATTACAACTTTATTAACTCTTCAACAACCAACAACAATGATAATTGTAATTAACACAGTCTTACCAACACAACCACATATTACAACTTTATTAACTCTTCAACAATAAACAACAATGATTATTGTTAATGGCACAGTCTAACCCGCACAACCACATATTACAAGTTTATGTTAACTCTTCAACAAACATCAACAATGAAAGTTGTAACTGGCAAAGTATAACCCGTACAGCCAAATATTACAACATTATTAATTATTCATCAATCAACAAAAATGAAAATTGTAACTGTTACAATCTAACCCGCACAACTACATCTTTCAACTTTATTAACTCTTCAACAATCAACAACAATGATAATTGTAATTAACCCAGTCTTACGCACACAACCATATATTACAACTTTATTAACTCTTCAACAACCAACAACAATGATAATTGTCATTAACACAGTCTAACCAACACAAAAACATATTACCACTTTATTAAGTCTTCAACAATCATCAACAATGAAAATTGTAACTGACAAAGTATAACCCGTACAGCCAAATATTACAACATTATTAATTATTCAACAATCAACAAAAATGAAAATTGTAACTGTTACAATCTAACCCGCACAACTACATCTTTCAACTTCATTAACTCTTCAACAATAAACAACAATGATAATTGTAATTAACCCAGTCTTACCAACACAACCATATATTACAACTTTATTAACTCTTCAACAACCAACAACAATGATAATTGTCATAAACACAGTCTAACCAACACAACCACATATTACAACTTTATTAACTCTTCAACAATCATCAACAATGAAAATTGTAACTGACAAAGTATAACCCGTACAGCCAAATATTACAACATTATTAATAATTCAACATTCAACAAAAGTGAAAATCGTAACTGTTACAATCTAACCCGCACAACTACATCTTTCAACTTCATTAACTCTTCAACAATAAACAACAATGATAATTGTAACTAACCCAGTCTTACCAACACAACCATATATTACAACTTTATTAACTCTTCAACAACCTACAACAATGATAATTGTCATTAACACAGTCTAACCAACACAACCACATATTACAACTTTATTAACTCTTCAACAATCATCAACAATGAAAATTGTAACTGACAAAGTATAACCCGTACAGCAAAATATTACAACATTATTAATTCTTCAACAATCAACAAAAATGAAAATTGTGACTGTTACAATTTAACCCGCACAACTACATCTTTCAACTTTATTAACTCTTCAACAATCAACAACAATGATAATTGTAACCAACCCAGTCTAACCAACACAAACCCAGATTACAACTTTATTAACTCTTTAACAATCAAACACAATGATAATTTTAATTGGCACAGTCTAACCACCAAAACCACATATAACAAATTTAGTAACTCTTCAACAATCAACAACAATGAAAATTGTAACTGGCAAAGTATAACCCGAACAGCCAAATATTACAACATTATTAATTATTCAACAATCAACAAAAATGATAATTGTAACTGTTACAATCTAACCCGCACAACTACATCTTTCAATTTTATTAACTCTTCAACAATCTACAACAATGATAATTGTAATAAACCCAGTCGTACCAACACAACCACATATTACTACTTTATTAACTCTTCAACAATCAAAAACAATGATAATTTTAATTGGAACAGTCTAACCACCAAAACCACATATTGCAACTTTAGTAACTCTTCAACAATCATTAACAATGAAAATTGTAACTTGCAAAGTATAACCCGTACAGCCAAATATTACAAAATTATTTATTCTTCAACAATCAACAAAAATGAAAATTGTAACTTTTTCAATCTAACCCGCACAAATACATCTTTCAACTTCATTAACTCTTCAACAATAAACAACAATGATAATTGTAATTAACCCAGTCTTACCAACACAACCATATATTACAACTTTATTAACTCTTCAACAACCAACAACAATGATAATTGTCATAAACACAGTCTAACCAACACAACCACATATTACAACTTTATTAACTCTTCAACAATCATCAACAATGAAAATTGTAACTGACAAAGTATAACCCGTACAGCCAAATATTACAACATTATTAATAATTCAACATTCAACAAAAGTGAAAATCGTAACTGTTACAATCTAACCCGCACAACTACATCTTTCAACTTCATTAACTCTTCAACAATAAACAACAATGATAATTGTAACTAACCCAGTCTTACCAACACAACCATATATTACAACTTTATTAACTCTTCAACAACCTACAACAATGATAATTGTCATTAACACAGTCTAACCAACACAACCACATATTACAACTTTATTAACTCTTCAACAATCATCAACAATGAAAATTGTAACTGACAAAGTATAACCCGTACAGCAAAATATTACAACATTATTAATTCTTCCACAATCAACAAAAATGAAAATTGTGACTGTTACAATTTAACCCGCACAACTACATCTTTCAACTTTATTAACTCTTCAACAATCAACAACAATGATAATTGTAACCAACCCAGTCTAACCAACACAAACCCAGATTACAACTTTATTAACTCTTTAACAATCAAACACAATGATAATTTTAATTGGCACAGTCTAACCACCAAAACCACATATAACAAATTTAGTAACTCTTCAATAATCAACAACAATGAAAATTGTAACTGGCAAAGTATAACCCGAACAGCCAAATATTACAACATTATTAATTATTCAACAATCAACAAAAATGATAATTGTAACTGTTACAATCTAACCCGCACAACTACATCTTTCAATTTTATTAACTCTTCAACAATCTACAACAATGATAATTGTAATAAACCCAGTCGTACCAACACAACCACATATTACTACTTTATTAACTCTTCAACAATCAAAAACAATGATAATTTTAATTGGAACAGTCTAACCACCAAAACCACATATTGCAACTTTAGTAACTCTTCAACAATCATTAACAATGAAAATTGTAACTTGCAAAGTATAACCCGTACAGCCAAATATTACAAAATTATTTATTCTTCAACAATCAACAAAAATGAAAATTGTAACTTTTTCAATCTAACCCGCACAAATACATCTTTCAACTTCATTAACTCTTCAACAATAAACAACAATGATAATTGTAATTAACCCAGTCTTACCAACACAACCATATATTACAACTTTATTAACTCTTCAACAACCAACAACAATGATAATTGTCATAAACACAGTCTAACCAACACAACCACATATTACAACTTTATTAACTCTTCAACAATCATCAACAATGAAAATTGTAACTGACAAAGTATAACCCGTACAGCCAAATATTACAACATTATTAATAATTCAACATTCAACAAAAGTGAAAATCGTAACTGTTACAATCTAACCCGCACAACTACATCTTTCAACTTCATTAACTCTTCAACAATAAACAACAATGATAATTGTAACTAACCCAGTCTTACCAACACAACCATATATTACAACTTTATTAACTCTTCAACAACCTACAACAATGATAATTGTCATTAACACAGTCTAACCAACACAACCACATATTACAACTTTATTAACTCTTCAACAATCATCAACAATGAAAATTGTAACTGACAAAGTATAACCCGTACAGCAAAATATTACAACATTATTAATTCTTCAACAATCAACAAAAATGAAAATTGTGACTGTTACAATTTAACCCGCACAACTACATCTTTCAACTTTATTAACTCTTCAACAATCAAAAACAATGATAATTGTAACCAACCCAGTCTAACCAACACAAACCCATATTACAACTTTATTAACTCTTTAACAATCAAACACAATGATAATTTTAATTGGCACAGTCTAACCACCAAAACCACATATAACAAATTTAGTAACTCTTCAACAATCAACAACAATGAAAATTGTAACTGGCAAAGTATAACCCGAACAGCCAAATATTACAACATTATTAATTATTCAACAATCAACAAAAATGATAATTGTAACTGTTACAATCTAACCCGCACAACTACATCTTTCAATTTTATTAACTCTTCAACAATCTACAACAATGATAATTGTAATAAACCCAGTCGTACCAACACAACCACATATTACTACTTTATTAACTCTTCAACAATCAAAAACAATGATAATTTTAATTGGAACAGTCTAACCACCAAAACCACATATTGCAACTTTAGTAACTCTTCAACAATCATTAACAATGAAAATTGTAACTTGCAAAGTATAACCCGTACAGCCAAATATTACAAAATTATTTATTCTTCAACAATCAACAAAAATGAAAATTGTAACTGTTTCAATCTAACCCGCACAAATACATCTTTCAACTTGATTAACTCTTCAACAATCAACAACAATGATAATTGTAACTAACCCAGTCTTACCAACACAACCACATATTACAACTTTATTAACTCTTCAACAACCAACAACAATGATAATTGTAATAAACAAAGTTTAACCAACACAAACACATATTACAACTTTCTTAACTCTTCAACAATCAACAACAATGATAATTGTAATTAACCCAGTCGTACCACCACAACCACATATTACAACTTTATTAACTCTTCAACAATCAATAACAATGATAATTGTGACTGGCACAGTCTAACGCGCACACCCACATATTACAACTTTATTAACTCTTCAACAATAAACAACAATAATAATTGTAATTGGCACAGTCTAACCCGCACAACAACATATTACAACTTTAGTTACTCTTCAACAATCAAAAACAATGATTATTGAAATTGGCACAGTCTTACCCGCATAACCACATATTACAACTTTATTGACTATTCAACAATAAAACAAATGATAATTGTAACTGGCACAGTCTAACCCGCACAACCAGACATTACATATTTATTAACTCTTCAACAATCAATAACAATGATAAATGTAACTGGCAGAGTCTAACGCGCACAGCCACATATTAAAACTTTATTAACCATTCAACAACAAACAAATATGAAAATTGTAATTGGCACAGCCTAACCCGCACGACCATACATTACAATTTAAGTAACTCTCCAACAATCAACAATAATGATAATTGTAACTGGCACAGTCTAACCCGCAACACCACATATAACAACTTTATTAACTCTTCAACAACAACAACAATGATAATTGTAATTAACACAGTCTAACCAACACACCCAAATATTACAACTTTATTAACTCTTCAATAATCAACAACAATTATAATTTTAATTGGCACAATCTAACCACCAAAACCACATATTACAACTTAAGTAACTCTCCAACAATCAACAATAATGATAATTGTAAGTGGCACAGTCTAACCGGTGCAACTAAACAGTACAACTTTATTTACTCTTCAATAATCAATAATAATGATAATTGTTACTGGCACAGTGAACACGTACAACCACATATTACAACTTTACAAACTCTTCAACAATCATCAACAATGAAAATTGTAACTGGCACAGTATAACCCCCCCAGAAAATATTAAAATTGTAATAACTCTTCAACAATCAACAATAATAATAATTCTAACTGGCACAGTCTACCCCGCACAACCACATAAGACAACTTTATTAACTCTTCACCAATCAACAACAATGATAATTTTAATTTGCACAGTCTAACCACCAAAACCACATATTACAACTTTAATAATTCTCCACCAATCAAAAATAATGATTATTTTAACTGGCACAGTCTAACCCGGAAACTACATATTACAACTTTATTAACTCTTCAACAACCAACAACAATGATAATTGTCATTAACACAGTCTAACCAACACAACCAAATATTACAACTTTATTAACTCTTCAACAATCATCAACAAAGAAAATTGTAACTGACAAAGTATAACCCGTACAGCCAAATATTACAACATTATTAATTCTTCAACAATCAACCAAAATGAAAATTGTGACTGTTACAATCTAACCCGCACAACTACATCTATCAACTTTATTAACTCTTCAACAATCAACAACAATGATAATTGTAACTAACCCAGTCTAACCAACACAAACCCATATTACAACTTTATTAACTCTTCAACAATCAAACACAATGATAATTTTAATTGGCACAGTCTAACCACCAAAACCACATATAACAAATTTAGTAACTCTCCAACAATCAACAATAATGATAATTGTAACTGGCACAGTCTAACCCGCACAACCACATATTACAACTTTATTAAATATTCAACAATAAAAAAATGATAATTGTCACTGCCACAGTCTAACCCGCACAACCAAAAAACAACTTTATTAACTCTTCAACAACCAACAACAATGATAATTGTAATAAACATAATCTAACCAACACAACCACATATTACAACTTTATAAACTCTTCTACAATCAACAACAGTGATTATTTTAATTGGCACAGTCTAACCACCAAAACCACATATTACAACTTTAGTAACTCTCCACCAATCAACAATAATGATTATTGTAACTGGCACAGTCTAACCCGCACAACCACATATTAGAACTTTATTAACTCTTCAACAATCAACAATAATGATAATAGTAACTGGCACAGTCTATCCCGCACAACCAAATATTACAACTTTATTAACTCTTCAACAACCAACAACAATGATAATTGTAATTAACACAGTCTAACCAACACAACCACAAATGACAACTTTATAAACTCTTAAACAATCAACAACAATGATAATTTTTATGGGCACAGTCTAACCACCAAAACCACATATTGCAACTTTAGTAACTCTCCAACAATCAACAATAATGATAATTTTAATTTGCACAGTCTAACCACCAAAACAACATATTACAACTTTAGTAATTCTCCACCAATCAAAAATAATGATTATTTAAACTGGCACAGTCTAACCCGGAAACCACATATTACAACTTTATTAACTCTTCAACAACCAACAACAATGATAATTGTAATTAACATATTACAACTTTATTAACTCTTCAACAATAAACAACAATGATTATTGTTAATGGCACAGTCTAACCCGCACAACCACATATTACAAGTTTATGTTAACTCTTCAACAAACATCAACAATGAAAGTTGTAACTGGCAAAGTATAACCCGTACAGCCAAATATTACAACATTATTAATTATTCATCAATCAACAAAAATGAAAATTGTAACTGTTACAATCTAACCCGCACAACTACGTCTTTCAACTTTATTAACTCTTCAACAATCAACAACAATGATAATTGTAATTAACCCAGTCTTACGCACACAACCATATATTACAACTTTATTAACTCTTCAACAACCAACAACAATGATAATTGTCATTAACACAGTCTAACCAACACAACAACATATTACCACTTTATTAAGTCTTCAACAATCATCAACAATGAAAATTGTAACTGACAAAGTATAACCCGTACAGCCAAATATTACAACATTATTAATTATTCAACAATCAACAAAAATGAAAATTGTAACTGTTACAATCTAACCCGCACAACTACATCTTTCAACTTCATTAACTCTTCAACAATAAACAACAATGATAATTGTAACTAACCCAGTCTTACCAACACAACCATATATTACAACTTTATTAACTCTTCAACAACCTACAACAATGATAATTGTCATTAACACAGTCTAACCAACACAACCACATATTACAACTTTATTAACTCTTCAACAATCATCAACAATGAAAATTGTAACTGACAAAGTATAACCCGTACAGCAAAATATTACAACATTATTAATTAATTCTTCAACAATCAACAAAAATGAAAATTGTCACTGTTACAATTTAACCCGCACAACTACATCTTTCAACTTTATTAACTCTTCAACAATCAACAACAATGATAATTGTAACCAACCCAGTCTAACCAACAAAAACCCATATTACAACTTTATTAACTCTTTAACAATCAAACACAATGATAATTTTAATTGGCACAGTCTAACCACCAAAACCACATATAACAAATTTAGTAACTCTTCAACAATCAACAACAATGAAAATTGTAACTGGCAAAGTATAACCCGAACAGCCAAATATTACAACATTATTAATTATTCAACAATCAACAAAAATGATAATTGTAACTGTTACAATCTAACCCGCACAACTACATCTTTCAATTTTATTAACTCTTCAACAATCTACAACAATGATAATTGTAATAAACCCAGTCGTACCAACACAACCACATATTACTACTTTATTAACTCTTCAACAATCAAAAACAATGATAATTTTAATTGGAACAGTCTAACCACCAAAACCACATATTGCAACTTTAGTAACTCTTCAACAATCATTAACAATGAAAATTGTAACTTGCAAAGTATAACCCGTACAGCCAAATATTACAAAATTATTTATTCTTCAACAATCAACAAAAATGAAAATTGTAACTGTTTCAATCTAACCCGCACAAATACATCTATCAACTTGATTAACTCTTCAACAATCAACAACAATGATAATTGTAACTAACCCAGTCTTACCAACACAACCACATATTACAACTTTATTAACTCTTCAACAACCAACAACAATGATAATTGTAATAAACAAAGTTTAACCAACACAAACACATATTACAACTTTCTTAACTCTTCAACAATCAACAACAATGATAATTGTAATTAACCCAGTCGTACCACCACAACCACATATTACAACTTTATTAACTCTTCAACAATCAATAACAATGATAATTGTGACTGGCACAGTCTAACGCGCACACCCACATATTACAACTTTATTAACTCTTCAACAATAAACAACAATAATAATTGTAATTGGCACAGTCTAACCCGCACAACAACATATTACAACTTTAGTTACTCTTCAACAATCAAAAACAATGATTATTGAAATTGGCACAGTCTTACCCGCATAACCACATATTACAACTTTATTGACTATTCAACAATAAAACAAATGATAATTGTAACTGGCACAGTCTAACCCGCACAACCAGACATTACATATTTATTAACTCTTCAACAATCAATAACAATGATAAATGTAACTGGCAGAGTCTAACGCGCACAGCCACATATTAAAACTTTATTAACCATTCAACAACAAACAAATATGAAAATTGTAATTGGCACAGCCTAACCCGCACGACCATACATTACAATTTAAGTAACTCTCCAACAATCAACAATAATGATAATTGTAACTGGCACAGTCTAACCCGCAACACCACATATAACAACTTTATTAACTCTTCAACAACAACAACAATGATTATTGTAATTAACACAGTCTAACCAACACACCCAAATATTACAACTTTATTAACTCTTCAATAATCAACAACAATTATAATTTTAATTGGCACAATCTAACCACCAAAACCACATATTACAACTTAAGTAACTCTCCAACAATCAACAATAATGATAATTGTAAGTGGCACAGTCTAACCGGTGCAACTAAACAGTACAACTTTATTTACTCTTCAATAATCAATAATAATGATAATTGTTACTGGCACAGTGAACACGTACAACCACATATTACAACTTTACAAACTCTTCAACAATCATCAACAATGAAAATTGTAACTGGCACAGTATAACCCCCCCAGAAAAATATTAAAATTGTAATAACTCTTCAACAATCAACAATAATAATAATTCTAACTGGCACAGTCTACCCCGCACAACCACATAAGACAACTTTATTAACTCTTCACCAATCAACAACAATGATAATTTTAATTTGCACAGTCTAACCACCAAAACCACATATTACAACTTTAATAATTCTCCACCAATCAAAAATAATGATTATTTTAACTGGCACAGTCTAACCCGGAAACTACATATTACAACTTTATTAACTCTTCAACAACCAACAACAATGATAATTGTCATTAACACAGTCTAACCAACACAACCAAATATTACAACTTTATTAACTCTTCAACAATCATCAACAAAGAAAATTGTAACTGACAAAGTATAACCCGTACAGCCAAATATTACAACATTATTAATTCTTCAACAATCAACCAAAATGAAAATTGTGACTGTTACAATCTAACCCGCACAACTACATCTATCAACTTTATTAACTCTTCAACAATCAACAACAATGATAATTGTAACTAACCCAGTCTAACCAACACAAACCCATATTACAACTTTATTAACTCTTCAACAATCAAACACAATGATAATTTTAATTGGCACAGTCTAACCACCAAAACCACATATAACAAATTTAGTAACTCTCCAACAATCAACAATAATGATAATTGTAACTGGCACAGTCTAACCCGCACAACCACATATTACAACTTTATTAAATATTCAACAATAAAAAAATGATAATTGTCACTGCCACAGTCTAACCCGCACAACCAAAAAACAACTTTATTAACTCTTCAACAACCAACAACAATGATAATTGTAATAAACATAATCTAACCAACACAACCACATATTACAACTTTATAAACTCTTCTACAATCAACAACAGTGATTATTTTAATTGGCACAGTCTAACCACCAAAACCACATATTACAACTTTAGTAACTCTCCACCAATCAACAATAATGATTATTGTAACTGGCACAGTCTAACCCGCACAACCACATATTAGAACTTTATTAACTCTTCAACAATCAACAATAATGATAATAGTAACTGGCACAGTCTATCCCGCACAACCAAATATTACAACTTTATTAACTCTTCAACAACCAACAACAATGATAATTGTAATTAACACAGTCTTACCAACACAACCACAAATGACAACTTTATAAACTCTTAAACAATCAACAACAATGATAATTTTTATGGGCACAGTCTAACCACCAAAACCACATATTGCAACTTTAGTAACTCTCCAACAATCAACAATAATGATAATTTTAATTTGCACAGTCTAACCACCAAAACAACATATTACAACTTTAGTAATTCTCCACCAATCAAAAATAATGATTATTTAAACTGGCACAGTCTAACCCGGAAACCACATATTACAACTTTATTAACTCTTCAACAACCAACAACAATGATAATTGTAATTAACATATTACAACTTTATTACCTCTTCAACAATAAACAACAATGATTATTGTTAATGGCACAGTCTAACCCGCACAACCACATATTACAAGTTTATGTTAACTCTTCAACAAACATCAACAATGAAAGTTGTAACTGGCAAAGTATAACCCGTACAGCCAAATATTACAACATTATTAATTATTCATCAATCAACAAAAATGAAAATTGTAACTGTTACAATCTAACCCGCACAACTACGTCTTTCAACTTTATTAACTCTTCAACAATCAACAACAATGATAATTGTAATTAACCCAGTCTTACGCACACAACCATATATTACAACTTTATTAACTCTTCAACAACCAACAACAATGATAATTGTCATTAACACAGTCTAACCAACACAACAACATATTACCACTTTATTAAGTCTTCAACAATCATCAACAATGAAAATTGTAACTGACAAAGTATAACCCGTACAGCCAAATATTACAACATTATTAATTATTCAACAATCAACAAAAATGAAAATTGTAACTGTTACAATCGAACCCGCACAACTACATCTTTCAACTTCATTAACTCTTCAACAATAAACAACAATGATAATTGTAACTAACCCAGTCTTACCAACACAACCATATATTACAACTTTATTAACTCTTCAACAACCTACAACAATGATAATTGTCATTAACACAGTCTAACCAACACAACCACATATTACAACTTTATTAACTCTTCAACAATCATCAACAATGAAAATTGTAACTGACAAAGTATAACCCGTACAGCAAAATATTACAACATTATTAATTCTTCAACAATCAACAAAAATGAAAATTGTCACTGTTACAATTTAACCCGCACAACTACATCTTTCAACTTTATTAACTCTTCAACAATCAACAACTATGATAATTGTAACCAACCCAGTCTAACCAACACAAACCCATATTACAACTTTATTAACTCTTTAACAATCAAACACAATGATAATTTTAATTGGCACAGTCTAACCACCAAAACCACATATAACAAATTTAGTAACTCTCCAACAATCAACAATAATGATAATTGTAAGTGGCACAGTCTAACCCGCACAACCACATATTACAACTTTATTAACTCTTCAACAATCAACAACAATGAAAATTGTAACTGGCAAAGTATAACCCGAACAGCCAAATATTACAACATTATTAATTATTCAACAATCAACAAAAATGATAATTGTAACTGTTACAATCTAACCCGCACAACTACATCTTTCAATTTTATTAACTCTTCAACAATCTACAACAATGATAATTGTAATAAACCCAGTCGTACCAACACAACCACATATTACTACTTTATTAACTGTTCAACAATCAAAAACAATGATAATTTTAATTGGAACAGTCTAACCACCAAAACCACATATTGCAACTTTAGTAACTCTTCAACAATCATTAACAATGAAAATTGTAACTTGCAAAGTATAACCCGTACAGCCAAATATTACAAAATTATTTATTCTTCAACAATCAACAAAAATGAAAATTGTAACTGTTTCAATCTAACCCGCACAAATACATCTTTCAACTTGATTAACTCTTCAACAATCAACAACAATGATAATTGTAACTAACCCAGTCTTACCAACACAACCACATATTACAACTTTATTAACTCTTCAACAATCATTAACAATGATAATTTTAATTGGCACAGTCTAACCACCAAAACCACATATTACAACTTGAGTAACACTCCAACAATCAACAATAATGTAAATTGTAACTGGCACAGTCTAACACGCACAACCACATATTACAACTTTATTAACTCTTCAACAACCAACAACAATGATAATTGTAATAAACAAAGTTTAACCAACACAACCACATATTACAACTTTATTAACTCTTCAACAATCAACAACAATGATAATTGTAATTAACCCAGTCGTACCACCACAACCACATTTCACAACTTTATTAACTCTTCAACAATCAATAACAATGATAATTGTGACTGGCATAGTCTAACGCGCACACCCACATATTACAACTTTATTAACTCTTCAACAATAAACAACAATAATAATTGTAATTGGCACAGTCTAACCCGCACAACAACATATTACAACTTTAGTTACTCTTCAACAATCAACAACAATGATTATTGAAATTGGCACAGTCTAACCCGCATAACCACATATTACAACTTTATTGACTATTCAACAATAAAACAAATGATAATTGTAACTGGCACAGTCTAACCCGCACAACCAGACATTACATATTTATTAACTCTTCAACAATCAATAACAATGATAAATGTAACTGGCAGAGTCTAACGCGCACAGCCACATATTAAAACTTTATTAACCATTCAACAACAAACAAATATGAAAATTGTAATTGGCACAGCCTAACCCGCACGACCATACATTACAATTTAAGTAACTCTCCAACAATCAACAATAATGATAATTGTAACTGGCACAGTCTAACCCGCAACACCACATATAACAACTTTATTAACTCTTCAACAACAACAACAATGATAATTGTAATTAACACAGTCTAACCAACACACCCAAATATTAACCCTTTATTAACTCTTCAACAATCAACAACAATTATAATTTTAATTGGCACAATCTAACCACCAAAACCACATATTACAACTTAAGTAACTCTCCAACAATCAACAATAATGATAATTGTAAGTGGCACAGTCTTACCGGTGCAACTAAACAGTACAACTTTATTAACTCTTCAACAATCATCAACAATGAAATATGTAACTGACAAAGTTTAACCCGTACAGCCAAATATTACGACATTATTAATTCTTCAACAATCAACAAAAATGAAAATTGTGACTGTTACAATCTAACCCGCACAACTACATCTTTCAACTTTATTAACTCTTCAACAATCAACAACAATGATAATTGTAACTAACCCAGTCTAACCAACACAAACCCATATTACAACTTTATTAACTCTTTAACAATCAAACACAATGATAATTTTAATTGGCACAGTCTAACCACCAAAACCACATATAACAAATTTAGTAACTCTCCAACAATCAACAATAATGATAATTGTAACTGGCACAGTCTAACCCGCACAACCACATATTACAACTTTACTAACTCTTCAACAACCAACAACAATGATAATTGTATTAAACACAGTCTAACCAACACAACCACATAACACAACTTTATAAACTCTTCAACAATCAACAACAATGAAAATTGTAACTGGCAAAGTATAACCCGTACAGCCAAATATTACAACATTATTAATTATTCAACAATCAACAAAAATGATAATTGTAACTGTTACAATCTAACCCGCACAACTACATCTTTCAATTTTATTAACTCTTCAACAATCAACAACAATGATAATTGTAATAAACCCAGTCGTACCAACACAACCACATATTACAACTTTATTAAGTCTTCAACAATCAAAAACAATGATAATTGTAATTAACACAGTTTAACCAACACAACCACATATTACAACTTTATTAACTCTTCAACAATCAACAACAATGATAATTGTAATTAACCCAGTCGTACCACCACAACCACATATTTCAACTTTATTAACTCTTCAACAATCAATAACAATGATAATTTTAATTGGAACAGTCTAACCACCACAATCACATATTGCAACTTTAATAACTCTTCAACAATCAACAACAATGAAAATTGAAACTGGCAAAGTATAACCCGTACATGCAAATATTACAACATTATTAATTCTTCAACAATCAACAAAAACGAAAATTGTAACTGTTTCAATCTAACCCGCACAACTACATCTTTCAACGTTATTAACTCTTCAACAATCAACAACAATGATAATTGTAATTAACCCAGTCTTACCAACACAACCACATATTACAACTTTATTAACTCTTCAACAATCAATAACAATGATAATTTTAATTGGCACAGTCTAACCACCAAAACCACATATTACAACTTTAGTAACTCTCCAACAATCAACAATAATGATAATTGTAACTGGCACAGTCTAACCCGCACAACCACATATTACAATTTTACTAACTCTTTAACAACCAACAACAATGATAATTGTAATTAACACAGTCTTACCAACACAACCACATAATACAACTTTACTAACTCTTCAACAACCAACAACATTGATAATTGTCATAAACACAGTCTAACCAACACAACCATATATTACAACTTTATTAAATCTTCAACAATCAACAACATTGATAATTGTTATTTGCACAATCTAACCCGCACAAGCACATATTACAACTTTATTAACTCTTCAACAATCATCATCAATGAAAATTGTAATTAACACAGTCTTACCAACACAACCACATATTACAACTTTATTAACTCTTCAACAATCTATAACAATGGTTATTGTTAATGGCACAGTCTAACCCGCACAACCACATATTACAAGTTTATGTTAACTCTTCAACAAACATCAACAATGAAAATTGTAACTGGCAAAGTATAACCCGTACAGCCAAATATTACAACATTATTAATTATTCATCGGTCAACAAAAATGAAAATTGTAACTGTTACAATCTAACCCGCACAACTACATCTTTCAACTTTATTTACTCTTCAACAATCAACAACAATGATAATTGTAATTAACCCAGTCTTACCAACACAACCATATATTACAACTTTATTAACTCTTCAACAACCAACAACAATGATAATTGTCATTAACACAGTCTAACCAACACAACAACATATTACAACTTTATTAACTCTTCAACAATCATCAACAATGAAAATTGTAACTGACAAAGTATAACCCGTTCAGCCAAATATTACAACATTATTAATTATTCAACATTCAACAAAAGTGAAAATTGTAACTGTTACAATCTAACCCGCACAACTACATCTTTCAACTTCATTAACTCTTCAACAATAAACAACAATGATAATTGTTACTAACCCAGTCTTACCAACACAACCATATATTACAACTTTATTAACTCTTCAACAACCAACAACAATGATTATTGTCATTAACACAGTCTAACCAACACAACCACATATTACAACTTTATTAACTCTTCAACAATCATAAACAATGAAAATTGTAACTGACAAAGTATAACCCGTACAGCCAAATATTACAACATTATTAATTCTTCAACAATCAACAAAAATGAAAATTGTTACTGTTACAATCTAAACCGCACAACTACATATTTCAACTTTATTAACTCTTCAACAATCAACAACAATGATAATTGTAACTTACCAGGTCTAACCAACACAAACCCATATTACAACTTTATTAACTCTTCAACAATCAAACACAATGATAATTTTAATTGGCACAGTCTAACCACCAAAACCACATATAACAAATTTAGTAACTCTCCAACAATCAACAATAATGATAATTGTAACTGGCACAATCTAACCCGCGGAACCACATATTACAACTTTATTAACTCTTCAACAACCAACAACAATGATAATTGTAATAAACACAGTCTAACAAACACAACCACATATTACATCTTTATAAACTCTTCAACAATCAACAACAATGAAAATTGTAACTGGCAAAGTATAACCCGTACAGCCAAATATTACAACATTATTAATTATTCAACAATCAACAAAAATGATAATCGTAACTGTTACAATCTAACCCGCACAACTACATCTTTCAATTTTATTTACTCTTCAACAATCAACAACAATGATAATTGTAATAAACCCAGTCGTACCAACACAACCACATATTACAACTTTATTAACTCTTCAACAATCAAAAACAATGATAATTTTAATTGGAACAGTCTAACCACCCAAAACCACATATTGCAACTTTCGTAACTCTTCAACAATCATTAACAATGAAAATTGTAACTTGCAAAGTATAACCCGTACAGCCAAATATTACAAAATTATTTATTCTTCAACAATCAACAAAAATGAAAATTGTAACTGTTTCAATCTAACCCGCACAAATACATCTTTCAACTTGATTAACTCTTCAACAATCAAGAACAATGATAATTGTCTATTACCCAGTATAACCAACACAACCACATATTACAACTTTATTAACTCTTCAACAATAACTTACAATGATAATTGTAATTGGCACAGTCTAACCACCAAAACCACATATTACAACTTGAGTAACTCTCCAACAATCAACAATAATGTTAATTGTAACTGGCACAGTCTAACCGCACAACCACATATTACAACTTTATTAACTCTTCAACAACCAACAACAATGATATTTGTTATTGGAGCAGTCGAAACCGCACAACAACATATTAGCACTTTATTAACTCTAAAACAATCATCAACAATGAAAATTGGAAACTGGCACAGTATAACCCGTACAGCCACATATAACAATTGTATAAACTCTTCAACAATCAACAATAATGATAATTGTAACTGGCACAGTCTAACCCGCACAACCAACACCTTTATTAACTTTTCAACAACCAACAACTATGATAATTGTAATAAACACAGTCTAACCAACACAATCACAAATGACAACTTTATAAACTCTTAAACAATCAACAACAATGATAATTGTAATTAACACAGTTTAACCAACACAACCACATATTACAACTTTATTAATTCTTCAACAATCAACAACAACGATAATTGTAATTAACCCAGTCGTACCACCACAACCACATATTACAACTTTATTAACTCTTCAACAATCAATAACAATGATAATTTTAATTGGAACAGTCTAACCACCACAACCACATATTGCAACTTTAGTAACTCTTCAACAATCAACAACAATGAAAATTGAAACTGGCAAAGTATAACCCGTAGAGGCAAATATTAACATTATTAATTCTTCAACATTCAACAAAAACGAAAATTGTAACTGTTTCAATCTAACCCGCACAACTACATCTTTCAACTTTATTAACTCTTCAATAATCAACAACAATGATAATTGTAATTAACCCAGTCTTACCAACACAACCACATATTACAACTTTTTTAAATCTTCAACAATCAATAACAATGATAATTGTAACTGGCACAGTCTAACGCGCACAGCCACATATTACAACTTTGGTTACACTTCAACAATCAAAAACAATGATTATTGTAATTGGCACAGTCTAACCCACATAACCACATATTACAACTTTATTAACTCTTCAACAATCAACAACAATGATAATTGTAATTGGCACAGTCTAACCCGCACAACCACATATTACAACTTTGGTTACACTTCAACAATCAACAACAATGATTATTGTAATTGGCACAGTCTAACCCGCATAACCACATATTACAACTTTATTGACTATTCAACAATAAAACAAATTATAATTGTAACTGGCACAGTCTAACCCGCACAACCACACATTACATATTTATTAACTCTTCAACAATCAATAACAATGATAATTGTAACTGGAAGTGTCTAACGCGCACAGACACATATTAAAACTTTATTAACCACTCAACAACCAACAACAATGATAATTGTAATTGGAACAGTCTAACCCGCACAATCACATATTACATATTAATAAACTCTTCAACAATCAATGACACTGATTATTGTAACTGGCACAGTCAAACCCGCACAACCACATATTACAACTTTATTAAATATTCAACAATAAAAAAATGATAATTGTCACTGCCACAGTCTAACCCGCACAACCAAAAAACAACTTTATTAACTCTTTAACAACCAACAACAATGATAATTGTAATAAACATAATCTAACCAACACAACCACATATTACAACTTTATAAACTCTTCAACAATCAACAACAGTAATAATTTTAATTGGCATAGTCTAACCACCAAAACCACATATTACAACTTAAGTAACTCTCCACCAATCAACAATAATGATTATTGTCACTGGCACAGTCTAACCCGCACAACCACATATTACAACTTTATTAACTCTTCAACAATAAACAATAATGATAATAGTAACTGGCACAGTCTATCCCGCACAACCTAATATTACAACTTTATTAACTCTTCAACAACCAACAACAATGATAATTGTAATAAACACAGTCTAACCAACACAATCACAAATGACAACTTTATAAACTCTTAAACAATGAACAACAATGATAATTTTAATTGGCACAGACTAACCACCAAAACCACATATTGCAACTTTGGTAATTCTCCAACAATCAACAATAATGATATTTTTAATTTGCACAGTCTAACCACCAAAACCACATATTGCAACTTTAGTAACTCTCCAACAATCAACAATAATGATTATTTTAATTTGCACAGTCTAACCACCAAAACCACATATTACAACTTTAATAATTCTCCACCAATCAAAAATAATGATTATTTTAACTGGCACAGTCTAACCCGGAAACCACATATTACAACTTTATTAACTCTTCAACAACCAACAACAATGATAATTGTCATTAACACAGTCTAACCAACACAACCAAATATTACAAATTTATTAACTCTTCAACAATCATCAACAATGAAAATTGTAACTGACAAAGTATAACCCGTACAGCCAAATATTACGACATTATTAATTCTTCAACAATCAACCAAAATGAAAATTGTGACTGTTACAATCTAACCCGCACAACTACATCTATCAACTTTATTAACTCTTCAACAATCAACAACAATGATAATTGTAACTAACCCAGTCTAACCAACACAAACCCATATTACAACTTTATTAACTCTTCAACAATCATCAACAATGAAAATTGGAAACTGGCACAGTATAACCCGTACAGCCACATATAAAAATTGTATAAACTCTTCAACAATCAACAATAATGATAATTGTATCTGGCACAGTCTAACCCGCACAACCAACACCTTTATTAACTTTTCAACAACCAACAACTATGATAATTGTAATAAACACAGTCTAACCAACACAATCACAAATGACAACTTTATAAACTCTTAAACAATCAACAACAATGATAATTGTAATAAAAACAGTTTAACCAACACAACCACATATTACAACTTTATTAACTCTTCAACAATCAACAACAATGATAATTGTAATTAACCCAGTCGTACCACCACAACCACATATTACAACTTTATTAACTCTTCAACAATCAATTACAATGATAATTGTAATTGTCACAGTCTAAGCAGCAAAACCACATATTACAACTTAAGTTACTCTTTAAAAATCAACAACAATGATAATTGTAACTGGCACATTATTACCCGTGCAGCCACTTATAACAATTGTATTAACTCTTCAACAATCAACAATAATGATAATTCTAACTGGCTCAGTCTACCACGCACAACCACATAAGACAAATTTATTAACTCTGCATCAATCAACAACAATGATAATTGGAATTGGCACTGTATAAACCGCAAAACCACATTTTACAAATTAAGTATTTCTTCAAAATTCAAGAATAATGATAATTGTAACTGGAACAGTCTAAATAGCACAACGAGAGATTACAACTTTATAATCTCTTAAAAAATGTTAAAAAAACAATGATTATTGTATGTGGAACAGGACAACCCGCACAAATACACATTACAAGTTTATTAACTCTTCAACAATCAACAATCAACAACAATGATAATTGTTATTGGAGCAGTCTAAACCGCACAACAACATATTAGCACTTTATTAACTCTAAAACAATCATCAACAATGAAAATTGGAAACTTGCACAGTATAACCCGTACAGCCTTATATAACAATTGTATAAACTCTTCAACAATCATTAATAATGATAATTGTAACTGGCACAGTCTAACCCGCTCAACCACATATTACAACTTTATTAACTTTTCAACAACCAACAACTATGATAATTGTAATAAACACAGTCTAACCAACACAATCACAAATGACAACTTTATAAACTCTTAAACAATCAACAACAATGATAATTTTAATTGGCAAAGTCTAACCACCAAAAACTCATATTACAACTTAAGTAACTCTCCAACAATCAACAATAATGATAATTGTAACTGGCACAGTCTAACCCGAAAAACCACATATTACAAAATTATTAATTCTTCAACAATCAACAAAAATGAAAATTGTTACTGTAACAGTCTTACCCGCAAAACCATATATTTCAACTTTATTAACTCTTCAACAATCAACAACAATGATTATTGTAATTGGCACAGTCTAACCCGCATAACCACAATTTACAACTTAAGTTACTCTTCAACAATCAACAACAATGATTATTGTAATTGGCACAGTCTAACCCGCATAACCACATATTACAACTTTATTGACTATTCAACAAAAAAAAATGATAATTGTAATTGGCACAGTCTAACCCGCACAACCACACATAACATATTTATTAACTATTCAACAATCAATTACAATGATAATTGTAACTGGCACAGTCTAACGCGCACAGCCACATATTACAACTTTGGTTACACTTCAACAATCAAAAACAATGATTATTGTAATTGGCACAGTCTAACCCGCATAACCACATATTACAACTTTATTAACTCTTCAACAATCAACAACAATGATTATTGTAATTGGCACAGTCTAACCCGCATAACCACAATTTACAACTTAAGTTACTCTTCAACAATCAACAACAATGATTATTGTAATTGGCACAGTCTAACCCGCATAACCACATATTACAACTTTATTGACTATTCAACAATAAAACAAATTATAATTGTAACTGGCACAGTCTAACCCGCACAACCACACATTACATATTTATTAACTCTTCAACAATCAATAACAATGATAATTGTAACTGGAAGTGTCTAACGCGCACAGACACATATTAAAACTTTATTAACCACTCAACAACCAACAACAATGATAATTGTAATTGGAACAGTCTAACCCGCACAATCACATATTACATATTAATAAACTCTTCAACAATCAATGACACTGATAATTGTAACTGGCACAGTCAAACCCGCATAACCACATATTACAACTTTATTAAATATTCAACAATAAAAAAATGATAATTGTCACTGCCACAGTCTAACCCGCACATACAAAAAACAACTTTATTAACTCTTCAACAACCAACAACAATGATAATTGTAATAAACATAATCTAACCAACACAACCACATATTACAACTTTATAAACTCTGCAACAATCAACGACAGTAATAATTTTATTTGGCACAGTCTAACCACCAAAACCACATATTACAACTTAAGTAACTCTCCACCAATCAACAATAATGATTATTGTCACTGGCACAGTCTTACCCGCACAACCACATATTACAACTTTATTAACTCATCAACAATCAACAATAATGATAATAGTAACTGGCACAGTCTATCCCGCACAACCATTATTACAACTTTATTAACTCTTCAACAACCAACAACAATGATAATTGTAATTAACACAGTCTAACCAACACAACCACAAATGACAACTTTATAAACTCTTAAACAATCAACAACAATGATAATTTTAATTGGCACAGACTAACCACCAAAACCACATATTGCAACTTTGGTAATTCTCCAACAATCAACAATAATGATATTTTTAATTTGCACAGTCTAACCACCAAAACCACATATTGCAACTTTAGTAACTCTCCAACAATCAACAATAATGATAATTTTAATTTGCACAGTCTAACCACCAAAACCACATATTACAACTTTAATAATTCTCCACCAATCAAAAATAATGATTATTTTAACTGGCACAGTCTAACCCGGAAACCACATATTACAACTTTATTAACTCTTCAACAACCAACAACAATGATAATTGTCATTAACACAGTCTAACCAACACAACCAAATATTACAACTTTATTAACTCTTCAACAATCATCAACAATGAAAATTGTAACTGACAAAGTATAACCCGTACAGCCAAATATTACGACATTATTAATTCTTCAACAATCAACCAAAATGAAAATTGTGACTGTTACAATCTAACCCGCACAACTACATCTATCAACTTTATTAACTCTTCAACAATCAACAACAATGATAATTGTAACTAACCCAGTCTAACCAACACAAACCCATATTACAACTTTATTAACTCTTCAACAATCAAACACAATGATAATTTTAATTGGCACAGTCTAACCACCAAAACCACATATAACAAATTTAGTAACTCTCCAACAATCAACAATAATGATAATTGTAACTGGCACAGTCTAACCCGCACTACCACACATTACAACTTTATTAACTCTTCAACAACCAACAACAATGATAATTGTAATAAACACAGTCTAACCAACACAATCACGAATGACAACTTTATAAACTCTTAAACAATGAACAACAATGATAATTTTAATTGGCACAGACTAACCACCAAAACCACATATTGCAACTTTGGTAATTCTCCAACAATCAACAATAATGATATTTTTAATTTGCACAGTCTAACCACCAAAACCACATATTGCAACTTTAGTAACTCTCCAACAATCAACAATAATGATAATTTTAATTTGCACAGTCTAACCACCAAAACCACATATTACAACTTTAATAATTCTCCACCAATCAAAAATAATGATTATTTTAACTGGCACAGTCTAACCCGGAAACCACATATTACAACTTTATTAACTCTTCAACAACCAACAACAATGATAATTGTCATTAACACAGTCTAACCAACACAACCAAATATTACAACTTTATTAACTCTTCAACAATCATCAACAATGAAAATTGTAACTGACAAAGTATAACCCGTACAGCCAAATATTACGACATTATTAATTCTTCAACAATCAACCAAAATGAAAATTGTGACTGTTACAATCTAAACCGCACAACTACATCTATCAACTTTATTAACTCTTCAACAATCAACAACAATGATAATTGTAACTAACCCAGTCTAACCAACACAAACCCATATTACAACTTTATTAACTCTTCAACAATCAAACACAATGATAATTTTAATTGGCACAGTCTAACCACCAAAACCACATATAAAAAATTTAGTAACTCTCCAACAATCAACAATAATGATAATTGTAACTGGCACAGTCTAACCCGCACTACCACACATTACAACTTTATTAACTCTTCAACAACCAACAACAATGATAATTGTAATAAACACAGTCTAACCAACACAATCACAAATGACAACTTTATAAACTCTTAAACAATGAACAACAATGATAATTTGAATTGGCACAGTCTAACCACCAAAAACTCATATTACAACTTAAGTAACTCTCCAACAATCAACAATAATGATTATTGTCACTGGCACAGTCTAACCCGCACAACCACATATTACAACTTTATTAACTCTTCAACAATCAACAATAATGATTATAGTAACTGGCACAGTCTATCCCGCACAACCAAATATTACAACTTTATTAACTCTTCAACAACCAACAACAATGATAATTGTAATTAACACAGTCTAACCAACACAACCACAAATGACAACTTTATAAACTCTTAAACAATCAACAACAATGATAATTTTAATTGGCACAGTCTAACCACCAAAACCACATATTGCAACTTTAGTAACTCTCCAACAATCAACAATAATGATAATTTTAATTTGCACAGTCTAACCACCAAAACAACATATTACAACTTTAGTAATTCTCCACCAATCAAAAATAATGATTATTTAAACTGGCACAGTCTAACCCGGAAACCACATATTACAACTTTATTAACTCTTCAACAACCAACAACAATGATAATTGTAATTAACACAGTCTTACCAACACAACCACATATTACAACTTTATTAACTCTTCAACAATAAACAACAATGATTTTTGTTAATGGCACAGTCTAACCCGCACAACCACATATTACAAGTTTATGTTAACTCTTCAACAAACATCAACAATGAAAATTGTAACTGGCAAAGTATAACCCGTACAGCCAAATATTACAACATTATTAATTATTCATCAATCAACAAAAATGAATATTGTAACTGTTACAATCTAACCCGCACAACTACATCTTTCAACTTCATTAACTTTTCAACAATAAACAACAATGATAATTGTAATTAACCCAGTCTTACCAACACAACCAAATATTACAACTTTATTAACTCTTCAACAACCAACAACAATGATAATTGTCATAAACACAGTCTAACCAACACAACCACATATTACAACTTTATTAACTCTTCAACAATCATCAACAATGAAAATTGTAACTGACAAAGTATAACCCGTACAGCCAAATATTACAACATTATTAATAATTCAACATTCAACAAAAGTGAAAATTGTAACTGTTACAATCTAACCCGCACAACTACATCTTTCAACTTCATTAACTCTTCAACAATAAACAACAATGATAATTGTAACTAACCCAGTCTTACCAACACAACCATATATTACAACTTTATTAACTCTTCAACAACCAACAACAATGATTATTGTCATTAACACAGTCTAACCAACACAACCACATATTACAACTTTATTAACTCTTCAACAATCATCAACAATGAAAATTGTAACTGACAAAGTATAACCCGTACAGCCAAATATTACAACATTATTAATTCTTCAACAATCAACAAAAATGAAAATTGTGACTGTTACAATCTAACCCGCACAACTACATCTTTCAACTTTATTAACTCTTCAACAATCAACAACAATGATAATTGTAACTCACCCAGTCTAACCAACACAAACCCATATTACAACTTTATTAACTCTTTAACAATCAAACACAATGATAATTTTAATTGGCACAGTCTTACCACCAAAACCACATATAACAAATTTAGTAACTCTCCAACAATCAACAATAATGATAATTGTAACTGGCACAGTCTAACCCGCACAACCACATACTACAACTTTATTAACTCTTCAACAACCAACAACAATGATAATTGTATTAAACACAGTCTAACCAACACAACCACATATTACAACTTTATAAACTCTTCAACAATCATCAACAATGAAAATTGTAACTGGCACAGTATAACCCCCCCAGAAAAATATTAAAATTGTAATAACTCTTCAACAATCAACAATAATAATAATTCTAACTGGCACAGTCTACCCCGCACAACCACATAAGACAACTTTATTAACTCTTCACCAATCAACAACAATGATAATTGTAATTGTCACAGTCTAAGCAGCAAAACCGCATATTACAACTTAAGTTACTCTTTAAAAATCACCAACAATGATAATTGTAACTGGCACATTATTACCCGTGCAGCCACATATAACAATTGTATTAACTCTTCAACAATCAACAATAAAGATAATTCTAACAGGCTCAGTCTACCACGCACAACCACATAAGACAAATTTATTAACTCTGCATCAATCAACAACAATGATAATTGGAATTGGCACGGTCTAAACCGCATAACCACATTTTACAAATTAAGTGTTTCTTCAAAATTCAAGAATAATGATTATTGTAACTGGAACAGTCTAAATAGCACAACGAGATATTACAACTTTATAATCTCTTCAAAAATGTTAAAAAAACAATGATTATTGTATGTGAAACAGGACTACCCGCACAAATTAACATTACAAGTTTATTAAATCTTCAACAATCAACAATCAACAACAATGATAATTGTTATTGGAGCAGTCTAAACCGCACAACAACATATTAGCAGTTTATTAACTCTAAAACAATCATCAACAATGAAAATTGGAAACTGGCACAGTATTACCCGTACAGCCAAATATAACAATTGTATAAACTCTTCAACAATCAACAATAATGATAATTGTAACTGGCACAGTCTAACCCGAAAAACCACATATTACAAAATTATTATTTCTTCAACAATCAACAAAAATGCAAATTGTTACTGTAACAGTCTTACCCGCAAAACCACATATTTCAACTTTATTAACTCTTCAACAATCAACAACAATGATAATTGTAATTGGCACAATCTAACCCGCACAACCACAAATTACAACTTAAGTTACTCTTCAACAATCAACAACAATGATCATTGTAATTAGCACAGTCTAACCCGCATAACCACATATTACAACTTTATAAACTCTTCTACAATCAACAACAGTGATTATTTTAATTGGCACAGTCTAACCACCAAAACCACATATTACAACTTTAGTAACTCTCCACCAATCAACAATAATGATTATTGTAACTGGCACAGTCTAACCCGCACAACCACATATTAGAACTTTATTAACTCTTCAACAATCAACAATAATGATAATAGTAACTGGCACAGTCTATCCCGCACAACCAAATATTACAACTTTATTAACTCTTCAACAACCAACAACAATGATAATTGTAATTAACACAGTCTAACCAACACAACCACAAATGACAACTTTATAAACTCTTAAACAATCAACAACAATGATAATTTTTATGGGCACAGTCTAACCACCAAAACCACATATTGCAACTTTAGTAACTCTCCAACAATCAACAATAATGATAATTTTAATTTGCACAGTCTAACCACCAAAACAACATATTACAACTTTAGTAATTCTCCACCAATCAAAAATAATGATTATTTAAACTGGCACAGTCTAACCCGGAAACCACATATTACAACTTTATTAACTCTTCAACAACCAACAACAATGATAATTGTAATTAACATATTACAACTTTATTAACTCTTCAACAATAAACAACAATGATTATTGTTAATGGCACAGTCTAACCCGCACAACCACATATTACAAGTTTATGTTAACTCTTCAACAAACATCAACAATGAAAGTTGTAACTGGCAAAGTATAACCCGTACAGCCAAATATTACAACATTATTAATTATTCATCAATCAACAAAAATGAAAATTGTAACTGTTACAATCTAACCCGCACAACTACGTCTTTCAACTTTATTAACTCTTCAACAATCAACAACAATGATAATTGTAATTAACCCAGTCTTACGCACACAACCATATATTACAACTTTATTAACTCTTCAACAACCAACAACAATGATAATTGTCATTAACACAGTCTAACCAACACAACAACATATTACCACTTTATTAAGTCTTCAACAATCATCAACAATGAAAATTGTAACTGACAAAGTATAACCCGTACAGCCAAATATTACAACATTATTAATTATTCAACAATCAACAAAAATGAAAATTGTAACTGTTACAATCTAACCCGCACAACTACATCTTTCAACTTCATTAACTCTTCAACAATAAACAACAATGATAATTGTAACTAACCCAGTCTTACCAACACAACCATATATTACAACTTTATTAACTCTTCAACAACCTACAACAATGATAATTGTCATTAACACAGTCTAACCAACACAACCACATATTACAACTTTATTAACTCTTCAACAATCATCAACAATGAAAATTGTAACTGACAAAGTATAACCCGTACAGCAAAATATTACAACATTATTAATTCTTCAACAATCAACAAAAATGAAAATTGTCACTGTTACAATTTAACCCGCACAACTACATCTTTCAACTTTATTAACTCTTCAACAATCAACAACAATGATAATTGTAACCAACCCAGTCTAACCAACACAAACCCATATTACAACTTTATTAACTCTTTAACAATCAAACACAATGATAATTTTAATTGGCACAGTCTAACCACCAAAACCACATATAACAAATTTAGTAACTCTTCAACAATCAACAACAATGAAAATTGTAACTGGCAAAGTATAACCCGAACAGCCAAATATTACAACATTATTAATTATTCAACAATCAACAAAAATGATAATTGTAACTGTTACAATCTAACCCGCACAACTACATCTTTCAATTTTATTAACTCTTCAACAATCTACAACAATGATAATTGTAATAAACCCAGTCGTACCAACACAACCACATATTACTACTTTATTAACTCTTCAACAATCAAAAACAATGATAATTTTAATTGGAACAGTCTAACCACCAAAACCACATATTGCAACTTTAGTAACTCTTCAACAATCATTAACAATGAAAATTGTAACTTGCAAAGTATAACCCGTACAGCCAAATATTACAAAATTATTTATTCTTCAACAATCAACAAAAATGAAAATTGTAACTTTTTCAATCTAACCCGCACAAATACATCTTTCAACTTCATTAACTCTTCAACAATAAACAACAATGATAATTGTAATTAACCCAGTCTTACCAACACAACCATATATTACAACTTTATTAACTCTTCAACAACCAACAACAATGATAATTGTCATAAACACAGTCTAACCAACACAACCACATATTACAACTTTATTAACTCTTCAACAATCATCAACAATGAAAATTGTAACTGACAAAGTATAACCCGTACAGCCAAATATTACAACATTATTAATAATTCAACATTCAACAAAAGTGAAAATCGTAACTGTTACAATCTAACCCGCACAACTACATCTTTCAACTTCATTAACACTTCAACAATAAACAACAATGATAATTGTAACTAACCCAGTCTTACCAACACAACCATATATTACAACTTTATTAACTCTTCAACAACCTACAACAATGATAATTGTCATTAACACAGTCTAACCAACACAACCACATATTACAACTTTATTAACTCTTCAACAATCATCAACAATGAAAATTGTAACTGACAAAGTATAACCCGTACAGCAAAATATTACAACATTATTAATTCTTCAACAATCAACAAAAATGAAAATTGTGACTGTTACAATTTAACCCGCACAACTACATCTTTCAACTTTATTAACTCTTCAACAATCAAAAACAATGATAATTGTAACCAACCCAGTCTAACCAACACAAACCCATATTACAACTTTATTAACTCTTTAACAATCAAACACAATGATAATTTTAATTGGCACAGTCTAACCACCAAAACCACATATAACAAATTTAGTAACTCTTCAACAATCAACAACAATGAAAATTGTAACTGGCAAAGTATAACCCGAACAGCCAAATATTACAACATTATTAATTATTCAACAATCAACAAAAATGATAATTGTAACTGTTACAATCTAACCCGCACAACTACATCTTTCAATTTTATTAACTCTTCAACAATCTACAACAATGATAATTGTAATAAACCCAGTCGTACCAACACAACCACATATTACTACTTTATTAACTCTTCAACAATCAAAAACAATGATAATTTTAATTGGAACAGTCTAACCACCAAAACCACATATTGCAACTTTAGTAACTCTTCAACAATCAATAACAATGAAAATTGTAACTTGCAAAGTATAACCCGTACAGCCAAATATTACAAAATTATTTATTCTTCAACAATCAACAAAAATGAAAATTGTAACTGTTTCAATCTAACCCGCACAAATACATCTATCAACTTGATTAACTCTTCAACAATCAACAACAATGATAATTGTAACTAACCCAGTCTTACCAACACAACCACATATTACAACTTTATTAACTCTTCAACAACCAACAACAATGATAATTGTAATAAACAAAGTTTAACCAACACAAACACATATTACAACTTTCTTAACTCTTCAACAATCAACAACAATGATAATTGTAATTAACCCAGTCGTACCACCACAACCACATATTACAACTTTATTAACTCTTCAACAATCAATAACAATGATAATTGTGACTGGCACAGTCTAACGCGCACACCCACATATTACAACTTTATTAACTCTTCAACAATAAACAACAATAATAATTGTAATTGGCACAGTCTAACCCGCACAACAACATATTACAACTTTAGTTACTCTTCAACAATCAAAAACAATGATTATTGAAATTGGCACAGTCTTACCCGCATAACCACATATTACAACTTTATTGACTATTCAACAATAAAACAAATGATAATTGTAACTGGCACAGTCTAACCCGCACAACCAGACATTACATATTTATTAACTCTTCAACAATCAATAACAATGATAAATGTAACTGGCAGAGTCTAACGCGCACAGCCACATATTAAAACTTTATTAACCATTCAACAACAAACAAATATGAAAATTGTAATTGGCACAGCCTAACCCGCACGACCATACATTACAATTTAAGTAACTCTCCAACAATCAACAATAATGATAATTGTAACTGGCACAGTCTAACCCGCAACACCACATATAACAACTTTATTAACTCTTCAACAACAACAACAATGATAATTGTAATTAACACAGTCTAACCAACACACCCAAATATTACAACTTTATTAACTCTTCAATAATCAACAACAATTATAATTTTAATTGGCACAATCTTACCACCAAAACCACATATTACAACTTAAGTAACTCTCCAACAATCAACAATAATGATAATTGTAAGTGGCACAGTCTAACCGGTGCAACTAAACAGTACAACTTTATTTACTCTTCAATAATCAATAATAATGATAATTGTTACTGGCACAGTGAACACGTACAACCACATATTACAACTTTACAAACTCTTCAACAATCATCAACAATGAAAATTGTAACTGGCACAGTATAACCCCCCCAGAAAAATATTAAAATTGTAATAACTCTTCAACAATCAACAATAATAATAATTCTAACTGGCACAGTCTACCCCGCACAACCACATAAGACAACTTTATTAACTCTTCACCAATCAACAACAATGATAATTTTAATTTGCACAGTCTAACCACCAAAACCACATATTACAACTTTAATAATTCTCCACCAATCAAAAATAATGATTATTTTAACTGGCACAGTCTAACCCGGAAACTACATATTACAACTTTATTAACTCTTCAACAACCAACAACAATGATAATTGTCATTAACACAGTCTAACCAACACAACCAAATATTACAACTTTATTAACTCTTCAACAATCATCAACAAAGAAAATTGTAACTGACAAAGTATAACCCGTACAGCCAAATATTACAACATTATTAATTCTTCAACAATCAACCAAAATGAAAATTGTGACTGTTACAATCTAACCCGCACAACTACATCTATCAACTTTATTAACTCTTCAACAATCAACAACAATGATAATTGTAACTAACCCAGTCTAACCAACACAAACCCATATTACAACTTTATTAACTCTTCAACAATCGAACACAATGATAATTTTAATTGGCACAGTCTAACCACCAAAACCACATATAACAAATTTAGTAACTCTCCAACAATCAACAATAATGATAATTGTAACTGGCACAGTCTAACCCGCACAACCACATATTACAACTTTATTAAATATTCAACAATAAAAAAATGATAATTGTCACTGCCACAGTCTAACCCGCACAACCAAAAAACAACTTTATTAACTCTTCAACAACCAACAACAATGATAATTGTAATAAACATAATCTAACCAACACAACCACATATTACAACTTTATAAACTCTTCTACAATCAACAACAGTGATTATTTTAATTGGCACAGTCTAACCACCAAAACCACATATTACAACTTTAGTAACTCTCCACCAATCAACAATAATGATTATTGTAACTGGCACAGTCTAACCCGCACAACCACATATTAGAACTTTATTAACTCTTCAACAATCAACAATAATGATAATAGTAACTGGCACAGTCTATCCCGCACAACCAAATATTACAACTTTATTAACTCTTCAACAACCAACAACAATGATAATTGTAATTAACACAGTCTAACCAACACAACCACAAATGACAACTTTATAAACTCTTAAACAATCAACAACAATGATAATTTTTATGGGCACAGTCTAACCACCAAAACCACATATTGCAACTTTAGTAACTCTCCAACAATCAACAATAATGATAATTTTAATTTGCACAGTCTAACCACCAAAACAACATATTACAACTTTAGTAATTCTCCACCAATCAAAAATAATGATTATTTAAACTGGCACAGTCTAACCCGGAAACCACATATTACAACTTTATTAACTCTTCAACAACCAACAACAATGATAATTGTAATTAACATATTACAACTTTATTAACTCTTCAACAATAAACAACAATGATTATTGTTAATGGCACAGTCTAACCCGCACAACCACATATTACAAGTTTATGTTAACTCTTCAACAAACATCAACAATGAAAGTTGTAACTGGCAAAGTATAACCCGTACAGCCAAATATTACAACATTATTAATTATTCATCAATCAACAAAAATGAAAATTGTAACTGTTACAATCTAACCCGCACAACTACGTCTTTCAACTTTATTAACTCTTCAACAATCAACAACAATGATAATTGTAATTAACCCAGTCTTACGCACACAACCATATATTACAACTTTATTAACTCTTCAACAACCAACAACAATGATAATTGTCATTAACACAGTCTAACCAACACAACAACATATTACCACTTTATTAAGTCTTCAACAATCATCAACAATGAAAATTGTAACTGACAAAGTATAACCCGTACAGCCAAATATTACAACATTATTAATTATTCAACAATCAACAAAAATGAAAATTGTAACTGTTACAATCTAACCCGCACAACTACATCTTTCAACTTCATTAACTCTTCAACAATAAACAACAATGATAATTGTAACTAACCCAGTCTTACCAACACAACCATATATTACAACTTTATTAACTCTTCAACAACCTACAACAATGATAATTGTCATTAACACAGTCTAACCAACACAACCACATATTACAACTTTATTAACTCTTCAACAATCATCAACAATGAAAATTGTAACTGACAAAGTATAACCCGTACAGCAAAATATTACAACATTATTAATTCTTCAACAATCAACAAAAATGAAAATTGTCACTGTTACAATTTAACCCGCACAACTACATCTTTCAACTTTATTAACTCTTCAACAATCAACAACAATGATAATTGTAACCAACCCAGTCTAACCAACACAAACCCATATTACAACTTTATTAACTCTTTAACAATCAAACACAATGATAATTTTAATTGGCACAGTCTAACCACCAAAACCACATATAACAAATTTAGTAACTCTTCAACAATCAACAACAATGAAAATTGTAACTGGCAAAGTATAACCCGAACAGCCAAATATTACAACATTATTAATTATTCAACAATCAACAAAAATGATAATTGTAACTGTTACAATCTAACCCGCACAACTACATCTTTCAATTTTATTAACTCTTCAACAATCTACAACAATGATAATTGTAATAAACCCAGTCGTACCAACACAACCACATATTACTACTTTATTAACTCTTCAACAATCAAAAACAATGATAATTTTAATTGGAACAGTCTAACCACCAAAACCACATATTGCAACTTTAGTAACTCTTCAACAATCATTAACAATGAAAATTGTAACTTGCAAAGTATAACCCGTACAGCCAAATATTACAAAATTATTTATTCTTCAACAATCAACAAAAATGAAAATTGTAACTTTTTCAATCTAACCCGCACAAATACATCTTTCAACTTCATTAACTCTTCAACAATAAACAACAATGATAATTGTAATTAACCCAGTCTTACCAACACAACCATATATTACAACTTTATTAACTCTTCAACAACCAACAACAATGATAATTGTCATAAACACAGTCTAACCAACACAACCACATATTACAACTTTATTAACTCTTCAACAATCATCAACAATGAAAATTGTAACTGACAAAGTATAACCCGTACAGCCAAATATTACAACATTATTAATAATTCAACATTCAACAAAAGTGAAAATCGTAACTGTTACAATCTAACCCGCACAACTACATCTTTCAACTTCATTAACACTTCAACAATAAACAACAATGATAATTGTAACTAACCCAGTCTTACCAACACAACCATATATTACAACTTTATTAACTCTTCAACAACCTACAACAATGATAATTGTCATTAACACAGTCTAACCAACACAACCACATATTACAACTTTATTAACTCTTCAACAATCATCAACAATGAAAATTGTAACTGACAAAGTATAACCCGTACAGCAAAATATTACAACATTATTAATTCTTCAACAATCAACAAAAATGAAAATTGTGACTGTTACAATTTAACCCGCACAACTACATCTTTCAACTTTATTAACTCTTCAACAATCAAAAACAATGATAATTGTAACCAACCCAGTCTAACCAACACAAACCCATATTACAACTTTATTAACTCTTTAACAATCAAACACAATGATAATTTTAATTGGCACAGTCTAACCACCAAAACCACATATAACAAATTTAGTAACTCTTCAACAATCAACAACAATGAAAATTGTAACTGGCAAAGTATAACCCGAACAGCCAAATATTACAACATTATTAATTATTCAACAATCAACAAAAATGATAATTGTAACTGTTACAATCTAACCCGCACAACTACATCTTTCAATTTTATTAACTCTTCAACAATCTACAACAATGATAATTGTAATAAACCCAGTCGTACCAACACAACCACATATTACTACTTTATTAACTCTTCAACAATCAAAAACAATGATAATTTTAATTGGAACAGTCTAACCACCAAAACCACATATTGCAACTTTAGTAACTCTTCAACAATCAATAACAATGAAAATTGTAACTTGCAAAGTATAACCCGTACAGCCAAATATTACAAAATTATTTATTCTTCAACAATCAACAAAAATGAAAATTGTAACTGTTTCAATCTAACCCGCACAAATACATCTATCAACTTGATTAACTCTTCAACAATCAACAACAATGATAATTGTAACTAACCCAGTCTTACCAACACAACCACATATTACAACTTTATTAACTCTTCAACAACCAACAACAATGATAATTGTAATAAACAAAGTTTAACCAACACAAACACATATTACAACTTTCTTAACTCTTCAACAATCAACAACAATGATAATTGTAATTAACCCAGTCGTACCACCACAACCACATATTACAACTTTATTAACTCTTCAACAATCAATAACAATGATAATTGTGACTGGCACAGTCTAACGCGCACACCCACATATTACAACTTTATTAACTCTTCAACAATAAACAACAATAATAATTGTAATTGGCACAGTCTAACCCGCACAACAACATATTACAACTTTAGTTACTCTTCAACAATCAAAAACAATGATTATTGAAATTGGCACAGTCTTACCCGCATAACCACATATTACAACTTTATTGACTATTCAACAATAAAACAAATGATAATTGTAACTGGCACAGTCTAACCCGCACAACCAGACATTACATATTTATTAACTCTTCAACAATCAATAACAATGATAAATGTAACTGGCAGAGTCTAACGCGCACAGCCACATATTAAAACTTTATTAACCATTCAACAACAAACAAATATGAAAATTGTAATTGGCACAGCCTAACCCGCACGACCATACATTACAATTTAAGTAACTCTCCAACAATCAACAATAATGATAATTGTAACTGGCACAGTCTAACCCGCAACACCACATATAACAACTTTATTAACTCTTCAACAACAACAACAATGATAATTGTAATTAACACAGTCTAACCAACACACCCAAATATTACAACTTTATTAACTCTTCAATAATCAACAACAATTATAATTTTAATTGGCACAATCTTACCACCAAAACCACATATTACAACTTAAGTAACTCTCCAACAATCAACAATAATGATAATTGTAAGTGGCACAGTCTAACCGGTGCAACTAAACAGTACAACTTTATTTACTCTTCAATAATCAATAATAATGATAATTGTTACTGGCACAGTGAACACGTACAACCACATATTACAACTTTACAAACTCTTCAACAATCATCAACAATGAAAATTGTAACTGGCACAGTATAACCCCCCCAGAAAAATATTAAAATTGTAATAACTCTTCAACAATCAACAATAATAATAATTCTAACTGGCACAGTCTACCCCGCACAACCACATAAGACAACTTTATTAACTCTTCACCAATCAACAACAATGATAATTTTAATTTGCACAGTCTAACCACCAAAACCACATATTACAACTTTAATAATTCTCCACCAATCAAAAATAATGATTATTTTAACTGGCACAGTCTAACCCGGAAACTACATATTACAACTTTATTAACTCTTCAACAACCAACAACAATGATAATTGTCATTAACACAGTCTAACCAACACAACCAAATATTACAACTTTATTAACTCTTCAACAATCATCAACAAAGAAAATTGTAACTGACAAAGTATAACCCGTACAGCCAAATATTACAACATTATTAATTCTTCAACAATCAACCAAAATGAAAATTGTGACTGTTACAATCTAACCCGCACAACTACATCTATCAACTTTATTAACTCTTCAACAATCAACAACAATGATAATTGTAACTAACCCAGTCTAACCAACACAAACCCATATTACAACTTTATTAACTCTTCAACAATCGAACACAATGATAATTTTAATTGGCACAGTCTAACCACCAAAACCACATATAACAAATTTAGTAACTCTCCAACAATCAACAATAATGATAATTGTAACTGGCACAGTCTAACCCGCACAACCACATATTACAACTTTATTAAATATTCAACAATAAAAAAATGATAATTGTCACTGCCACAGTCTAACCCGCACAACCAAAAAACAACTTTATTAACTCTTCAACAACCAACAACAATGATAATTGTAATAAACATAATCTAACCAACACAACCACATATTACAACTTTATAAACTCTTCTACAATCAACAACAGTGATTATTTTAATTGGCACAGTCTAACCACCAAAACCACATATTACAACTTTAGTAACTCTCCACCAATCAACAATAATGATTATTGTAACTGGCACAGTCTAACCCGCACAACCACATATTAGAACTTTATTAACTCTTCAACAATCAACAATAATGATAATAGTAACTGGCACAGTCTATCCCGCACAACCAAATATTACAACTTTATTAACTCTTCAACAACCAACAACAATGATAATTGTAATTAACACAGTCTAACCAACACAACCACAAATGACAACTTTATAAACTCTTAAACAATCAACAACAATGATAATTTTTATGGGCACAGTCTAACCACCAAAACCACATATTGCAACTTTAGTAACTCTCCAACAATCAACAATAATGATAATTTTAATTTGCACAGTCTAACCACCAAAACAACATATTACAACTTTAGTAATTCTCCACCAATCAAAAATAATGATTATTTAAACTGGCACAGTCTAACCCGGAAACCACATATTACAACTTTATTAACTCTTCAACAACCAACAACAATGATAATTGTAATTAACATATTACAACTTTATTAACTCTTCAACAATAAACAACAATGATTATTGTTAATGGCACAGTCTAACCCGCACAACCACATATTACAAGTTTATGTTAACTCTTCAACAAACATCAACAATGAAAGTTGTAACTGGCAAAGTATAACCCGTACAGCCAAATATTACAACATTATTAATTATTCATCAATCAACAAAAATGAAAATTGTAACTGTTACAATCTAACCCGCACAACTACGTCTTTCAACTTTATTAACTCTTCAACAATCAACAACAATGATAATTGTAATTAACCCAGTCTTACGCACACAACCATATATTACAACTTTATTAACTCTTCAACAACCAACAACAATGATAATTGTCATTAACACAGTCTAACCAACACAACAACATATTACCACTTTATTAAGTCTTCAACAATCATCAACAATGAAAATTGTAACTGACAAAGTATAACCCGTACAGCCAAATATTACAACATTATTAATTATTCAACAATCAACAAAAATGAAAATTGTAACTGTTACAATCGAACCCGCACAACTACATCTTTCAACTTCATTAACTCTTCAACAATAAACAACAATGATAATTGTAACTAACCCAGTCTTACCAACACAACCATATATTACAACTTTATTAACTCTTCAACAACCTACAACAATGATAATTGTCATTAACACAGTCTAACCAACACAACCACATATTACAACTTTATTAACTCTTCAACAATCATCAACAATGAAAATTGTAACTGACAAAGTATAACCCGTACAGCAAAATATTACAACATTATTAATTCTTCAACAATCAACAAAAATGAAAATTGTCACTGTTACAATTTAACCCGCACAACTACATCTTTCAACTTTATTAACTCTTCAACAATCAACAACTATGATAATTGTAACCAACCCAGTCTAACCAACACAAACCCATATTACAACTTTATTAACTCTTTAACAATCAAACACAATGATAATTTTAATTGGCACAGTCTAACCACCAAAACCACATATAACAAATTTAGTAACTCTCCAACAATCAACAATAATGATAATTGTAAGTGGCACAGTCTAACCCGCACAACCACATATTACAACTTTATTAACTCTTCAACAATCAACAACAATGAAAATTGTAACTGGCAAAGTATAACCCGAACAGCCAAATATTACAACATTATTAATTATTCAACAATCAACAAAAATGATAATTGTAACTGTTACAATCTAACCCGCACAACTACATCTTTCAATTTTATTAACTCTTCAACAATCTACAACAATGATAATTGTAATAAACCCAGTCGTACCAACACAACCACATATTACTACTTTATTAACTGTTCAACAATCAAAAACAATGATAATTTTAATTGGAACAGTCTAACCACCAAAACCACATATTGCAACTTTAGTAACTCTTCAACAATCATTAACAATGAAAATTGTAACTTGCAAAGTATAACCCGTACAGCCAAATATTACAAAATTATTTATTCTTCAACAATCAACAAAAATGAAAATTGTAACTGTTTCAATCTAACCCGCACAAATACATCTTTCAACTTGATTAACTCTTCAACAATCAACAACAATGATAATTGTAACTAACCCAGTCTTACCAACACAACCACATATTACAACTTTATTAACTCTTCAACAATCATTAACAATGATAATTTTAATTGGCACAGTCTAACCACCAAAACCACATATTACAACTTGAGTAACACTCCAACAATCAACAATAATGTAAATTGTAACTGGCACAGTCTAACACGCACAACCACATATTACAACTTTATTAACTCTTCAACAACCAACAACAATGATAATTGTAATAAACAAAGTTTAACCAACACAACCACATATTACAACTTTATTAACTCTTCAACAATCAACAACAATGATAATTGTAATTAACCCAGTCGTACCACCACAACCACATTTCACAACTTTATTAACTCTTCAACAATCAATAACAATGATAATTGTGACTGGCATAGTCTAACGCGCACACCCACATATTACAACTTTATTAACTCTTCAACAATAAACAACAATAATAATTGTAATTGGCACAGTCTAACCCGCACAACAACATATTACAACTTTAGTTACTCTTCAACAATCAACAACAATGATTATTGAAATTGGCACAGTCTAACCCGCATAACCACATATTACAACTTTATTGACTATTCAACAATAAAACAAATGATAATTGTAACTGGCACAGTCTAACCCGCACAACCAGACATTACATATTTATTAACTCTTCAACAATCAATAACAATGATAAATGTAACTGGCAGAGTCTAACGCGCACAGCCACATATTAAAACTTTATTAACCATTCAACAACAAACAAATATGAAAATTGTAATTGGCACAGCCTAACCCGCACGACCATACATTACAATTTAAGTAACTCTCCAACAATCAACAATAATGATAATTGTAACTGGCACAGTCTAACCCGCAACACCACATATAACAACTTTATTAACTCTTCAACAACAACAACAATGATAATTGTAATTAACACAGTCTAACCAACACACCCAAATATTACAACTTTATTAACTCTTCAACAATCAACAACAATTATAATTTTAATTGGCACAATCTAACCACCAAAACCACATATTACAACTTAAGTAACTCTCCAACAATCAACAATAATGATAATTGTAAGTGGCACAGTCTTACCGGTGCAACTAAACAGTACAACTTTATTAACTCTTCAACAATCATCAACAATGAAATATGTAACTGACAAAGTATAACCCGTACAGCCAAATATTACGACATTATTAATTCTTCAACAATCAACAAAAATGAAAATTGTGACTGTTACAATCTAACCCGCACAACTACATCTTTCAACTTTATTAACTCTTCAACAATCAACAACAATGATAATTGTAACTAACCCAGTCTAACCAACACAAACCCATATTACAACTTTATTAACTCTTTAACAATCAAACACAATGATAATTTTAATTGGCACAGTCTAACCACCAAAACCACATATAACAAATTTAGTAACTCTCCAACAATCAACAATAATGATAATTGTAACTGGCACAGTCTAACCCGCACAACCACATATTACAACTTTACTAACTCTTCAACAACCAACAACAATGATAATTGTATTAAACACAGTCTAACCAACACAACCACATAACACAACTTTATAAACTCTTCAACAATCAACAACAATGAAAATTGTAACTGGCAAAGTATAACCCGTACAGCCAAATATTACAACATTATTAATTATTCAACAATCAACAAAAATGATAATTGTAACTGTTACAATCTAACCCGCACAACTACATCTTTCAATTTTATTAACTCTTCAACAATCAACAACAATGATAATTGTAATAAACCCAGTCGTACCAACACAACCACATATTACAACTTTATTAACTCTTCAACAATCAAAAACAATGATAATTGTAATTAACACAGTTTAACCAACACAACCACATATTACAACTTTATTAACTCTTCAACAATCAACAACAATGATAATTGTAATTAACCCAGTCGTACCACCACAACCACATATTTCAACTTTATTAACTCTTCAACAATCAATAACAATGATAATTTTAATTGGAACAGTCTAACCACCACAATCACATATTGCAACTTTAATAACTCTTCAACAATCAACAACAATGAAAATTGAAACTGGCAAAGTATAACCCGTACATGCAAATATTACAACATTATTAATTCTTCAACAATCAACAAAAACGAAAATTGTAACTGTTTCAATCTAACCCGCACAACTACATCTTTCAACGTTATTAACTCTTCAACAATCAACAACAATGATAATTGTAATTAACCCAGTCTTACCAACACAACCACATATTACAACTTTATTAACTCTTCAACAATCAATAACAATGATAATTTTAATTGGCACAGTCTAACCACCAAAACCACATATTACAACTTTAGTAACTCTCCAACAATCAACAATAATGATAATTGTAACTGGCACAGTCTAACCCGCACAACCACATATTACAATTTTACTAACTCTTTAACAACCAACAACAATGATAATTGTAATTAACACAGTCTTACCAACACAACCACATAATACAACTTTACTAACTCTTCAACAACCAACAACATTGATAATTGTCATAAACACAGTCTAACCAACACAACCATATATTACAACTTTATTAAATCTTCAACAATCAACAACATTGATAATTGTTATTTGCACAATCTAACCCGCACAAGCACATATTACAACTTTATTAACTCTTCAACAATCATCATCAATGAAAATTGTAATTAACACAGTCTTACCAACACAACCACATATTACAACTTTATTAACTCTTCAACAATCTATAACAATGGTTATTGTTAATGGCACAGTCTAACCCGCACAACCACATATTACAAGTTTATGTTAACTCTTCAACAAACATCAACAATGAAAATTGTAACTGGCAAAGTATAACCCGTACAGCCAAATATTACAACATTATTAATTATTCATCGTTTAACAAAAATGAAAATTGTAACTGTTACAATCTAACCCGCACAACTACATCTTTCAACTTTATTTACTCTTCAACAATCAACAACAATGATAATTGTAATTAACCCAGTCTTACCAACACAACCATATATTACAACTTTATTAACTCTTCAACAACCAACAACAATGATAATTGTCATTAACACAGTCTAACCAACACAACAACATATTACAACTTTATTAACTCTTCAACAATCATCAACAATGAAAATTGTAACTGACAAAGTATAACCCGTTCAGCCAAATATTACAACATTATTAATTATTCAACATTCAACAAAAGTGAAAATTGTAACTGTTACAATCTAACCCGCACAACTACATCTTTCAACTTCATTAACTCTTCAACAATAAACAACAATGATAATTGTTACTAACCCAGTCTTACCAACACAACCATATATTACAACTTTATTAACTCTTCAACAACCAACAACAATGATTATTGTCATTAACACAGTCTAACCAACACAACCACATATTACAACTTTATTAACTCTTCAACAATCATAAACAATGAAAATTGTAACTGACAAAGTATAACCCGTACAGCCAAATATTACAACATTATTAATTCTTCAACAATCAACAAAAATGAAAATTGTTACTGTTACAATCTAAACCGCACAACTACATATTTCAACTTTTAACTCTTCAACAATCAACAACAATGATAATTGTAACTTACCAGGTCTAACCAACACAAACCCATATTACAACTTTATTAACTCTTCAACAATCAAACACAATGATAATTTTAATTGGCACAGTCTAACCACCAAAACCACATATAACAAATTTAGTAACTCTCCAACAATCAACAATAATGATAATTGTAACTGGCACAATCTAACCCGCGGAACCACATATTACAACTTTATTAACTCTTCAACAACCAACAACAATGATAATTGTAATAAACACAGTCTAACAAACACAACCACATATTACATCTTTACAAACTCTTCAACAATCAACAACAATGAAAATTGTAACTGGCAAAGTATAACCCGTACAGCCAAATATTACAACATTATTAATTATTCAACAATCAACAAAAATGATAATCGTAACTGTTACAATCTAACCCGCACAACTACATCTTTCAATTTTATTTACTCTTCAACAATCAACAACAATGATAATTGTAATAAACCCAGTCGTACCAACACAACCACATATTACAACTTTATTAACTCTTCAACAATCAAAAACAATGATAATTTTAATTGGAACAGTCTAACCACCCAAAACCACATATTGCAACTTTCGTAACTCTTCAACAATCATTAACAATGAAAATTGTAACTTGCAAAGTATAACCCGTACAGCCAAATATTACAAAATTATTTATTCTTCAACAATCAACAAAAATGAAAATTGTAACTGTTTCAATCTAACCCGCACAAATACATCTTTCAACTTGATTAACTCTTCAACAATCAAGAACAATGATAATTGTCTATTACCCAGTATAACCAACACAACCACATATTACAACTTTATTAACTCTTCAACAATAACTTACAATGATAATTGTAATTGGCACAGTCTAACCACCAAAACCACATATTACAACTTGAGTAACTCTCCAACAATCAACAATAATGTTAATTGTAACTGGCACAGTCTAACCGCACAACCACATATTACAACTTTATTAACTCTTCAACAACCAACAACAATGATATTTGTTATTGGAGCAGTCTAAACCGCACAACAACATATTAGCACTTTATTAACTCTAAAACAATCATCAACAATGAAAATTGGAAACTGGCACAGTATAACCCGTACAGCCACATATAACAATTGTATAAACTCTTCAACAATCAACAATAATGATAATTGTAACTGGCACAGTCTAACCCGCACAACCAACACCTTTATTAACTTTTCAACAACCAACAACTATGATAATTGTAATAAACACAGTCTAACCAACACAATCACAAATGACAACTTTATAAACTCTTAAACAATCAACAACAATGATAATTGTAATTAACACAGTTTAACCAACACAACCACATATTACAACTTTATTAATTCTTCAACAATCAACAACAACGATAATTGTATTTAACCCAGTCGTACCACCACAACCACATATTACAACTTTATTAACTCTTCAACAATCAATAACAATGATAATTTTAATTGGAACAGTCTAACCACCACAACCACATATTGCAACTTTAGTAACTCTTCAACAATCAACAACAATGAAAATTGAAACTGGCAAAGTATAACCCGTAGAGGCAAATATTAACATTATTAATTCTTCAACATTCAACAAAAACGAAAATTGTAACTGTTTCAATCTAACCCGCACAACTACATCTTTCAACTTTATTAACTCTTCAATAATCAACAACAATGATAATTGTAATTAACCCAGTCTTACCAACACAACCACATATTACAACTTTTTTAAATCTTCAACAATCAATAACAATGATAATTGTAACTGGCACAGTCTAACGCGCACAGCCACATATTACAACTTTGGTTACACTTCAACAATCAAAAACAATGATTATTGTAATTGGCACAGTCTAACCCACATAACCACATATTACAACTTTATTAACTCTTCAACAATCAACAACAATGATAATTGTAATTGGCACAGTCTAACCCGCACAACCACATATTACAACTTTGGTTACACTTCAACAATCAACAACAATGATTATTGTAATTGGCACAGTCTAACCCGCATAACCACATATTACAACTTTATTGACTATTCAACAATAAAACAAATTATAATTGTAACTGGCACAGTCTAACCCGCACAACCACACATTACATATTTATTAACTCTTCAACAATCAATAACAATGATAATTGTAACTGGAAGTGTCTAACGCGCACAGACACATATTAAAACTTTATTAACCACTCAACAACCAACAACAATGATAATTGTAATTGGAACAGTCTAACCCGCACAATCACATATTACATATTAATAAACTCTTCAACAATCAATGACACTGATTATTGTAACTGGCACAGTCAAACCCGCACAACCACATATTACAACTTTATTAAATATTCAACAATAAAAAAATGATAATTGTCACTGCCACAGTCTAACCCGCACAACCAAAAAACAACTTTATTAACTCTTTAACAACCAACAACAATGATAATTGTAATAAACATAATCTAACCAACACAACCACATATTACAACTTTATAAACTCTTCAACAATCAACAACAGTAATAATTTTAATTGGCATAGTCTAACCACCAAAACCACATATTACAACTTAAGTAACTCTCCACCAATCAACAATAATGATTATTGTCACTGGCACAGTCTAACCCGCACAACCACATATTACAACTTTATTAACTCTTCAACAATAAACAATAATGATAATAGTAACTGGCACAGTCTATCCCGCACAACCTAATATTACAACTTTATTAACTCTTCAACAACCAACAACAATGATAATTGTAATAAACACAGTCTAACCAACACAATCACAAATGACAACTTTATAAACTCTTAAACAATGAACAACAATGATAATTTTAATTGGCACAGACTAACCACCAAAACCACATATTGCAACTTTGGTAATTCTCCAACAATCAACAATAATGATATTTTTAATTTGCACAGTCTAACCACCAAAACCACATATTGCAACTTTAGTAACTCTCCAACAATCAACAATAATGATTATTTTAATTTGCACAGTCTAACCACCAAAACCACATATTACAACTTTAATAATTCTCCACCAATCAAAAATAATGATTATTTTAACTGGCACAGTCTAACCCGGAAACCACATATTACAACTTTATTAACTCTTCAACAACCAACAACAATGATAATTGTCATTAACACAGTCTAACCAACACAACCAAATATTTCAAATTTATTAACTCTTCAACAATCATCAACAATGAAAATTGTAACTGACAAAGTATAACCCGTACAGCCAAATATTACGACATTATTAATTCTTCAACAATCAACCAAAATGAAAATTGTGACTGTTACAATCTAACCCGCACAACTACATCTATCAACTTTATTAACTCTTCAACAATCAACAACAATGATAATTGTAACTAACCCAGTCTAACCAACACAAACCCATATTACAACTTTATTAACTCTTCAACAATCATCAACAATGAAAATTGGAAACTGGCACAGTATAACCCGTACAGCCACATATAAAAATTGTATAAACTCTTCAACAATCAACAATAATGATAATTGTATCTGGCACAGTCTAACCCGCACAACCAACACCTTTATTAACTTTTCAACAACCAACAACTATGATAATTGTAATAAACACAGTCTAACCAACACAATCACAAATGACAACTTTATAAACTCTTAAACAATCAACAACAATGATAATTGTAATAAAAACAGTTTAACCAACACAACCACATATTACAACTTTATTAACTCTTCAACAATCAACAACAATGATAATTGTAATTAACCCAGTCGTACCACCACAACCACATATTACAACTTTATTAACTCTTCAACAATCAATTACAATGATAATTGTAATTGTCACAGTCTAAGCAGCAAAACCACATATTACAACTTAAGTTACTCTTTAAAAATCAACAACAATGATAATTGTAACTGGCACATTATTACCCGTGCAGCCACTTATAACAATTGTATTAACTCTTCAACAATCAACAATAATGATAATTCTAACTGGCTCAGTCTACCACGCACAACCACATAAGACAAATTTATTAACTCTGCATCAATCAACAACAATGATAATTGGAATTGGCACTGTATAAACCGCAAAACCACATTTTACAAATTAAGTATTTCTTCAAAATTCAAGAATAATGATAATTGTAACTGGAACAGTCTAAATAGCACAACGAGAGATTACAACTTTATAATCTCTTAAAAAATGTTAAAAAAACAATGATTATTGTATGTGGAACAGGACAACCCGCACAAATACACATTACAAGTTTATTAACTCTTCAACAATCAACAATCAACAACAATGATAATTGTTATTGGAGCAGTCTAAACCGCACAACAACATATTAGCACTTTATTAACTCTAAAACAATCATCAACAATGAAAATTGGAAACTTGCACAGTATAACCCGTACAGCCTTATATAACAATTGTATAAACTCTTCAACAATCATTAATAATGATAATTGTAACTGGCACAGTCTAACCCGCTCAACCACATATTACAACTTTATTAACTTTTCAACAACCAACAACTATGATAATTGTAATAAACACAGTCTAACCAACACAATCACAAATGACAACTTTATAAACTCTTAAACAATCAACAACAATGATAATTTTAATTGGCAAAGTCTAACCACCAAAAACTCATATTACAACTTAAGTAACTCTCCAACAATCAACAATAATGATAATTGTAACTGGCACAGTCTAACCCGAAAAACCACATATTACAAAATTATTAATTCTTCAACAATCAACAAAAATGAAAATTGTTACTGTAACAGTCTTACCCGCAAAACCATATATTTCAACTTTATTAACTCTTCAACAATCAACAACAATGATTATTGTAATTGGCACAGTCTAACCCGCATAACCACAATTTACAACTTAAGTTACTCTTCAACAATCAACAACAATGATTATTGTAATTGGCACAGTCTAACCCGCATAACCACATATTACAACTTTATTGACTATTCAACAAAAAAAAATGATAATTGTAATTGGCACAGTCTAACCCGCACAACCACACATAACATATTTATTAACTATTCAACAATCAATTACAATGATAATTGTAACTGGCACAGTCTAACGCGCACAGCCACATATTACAACTTTGGTTACACTTCAACAATCAAAAACAATGATTATTGTAATTGGCACAGTCTAACCCGCATAACCACATATTACAACTTTATTAACTCTTCAACAATCAACAACAATGATAATTGTAATTGGCACAGTCTAACCCGCACAACCACATATTACAACTTTAAATACTCTTCAACAATCAACAACAATGATTATTGTAATTGGCACAGTCTAACCCGCATAACCACATATTACAACTTTATTGACTATTCAACAAAAAAAAATGATAATTGTAATTGGCACAGTCTAACCCGCACAACCACACATAACATATTTATTAACTATTCAACAATCAATTACAATGATAATTGTAACTGGCACAGTCTAACGCGCACAGCCACATATTACAACTTTGGTTACACTTCAACAATCAAAAACAATGATTATTGTAATTTGCACAGTCTAACCCGCATAACCACATATTACAACTTTATTAACTCTTCAACAATCAAAAACAATGATAATTGTAATTGGCACAGTCTATCCCGCACAACCACATATTACAACTTTGGTTACACTTCAACAATCAACAACAATGATTATTGTAATTGGCACAGTCTAACCCGCATAACCACATATTACAACTTTATTGACTATTCAACAATAAAACAAATTATAATTGTAACTGGCACAGTCTAACCCGCACAACCACACATTACATATTTATTAACTCTTCAACAATCAATAACAATGATAATTGTAACTGGAAGTGTCTAACGCGCACAGACACATATTAAAACTTTATTAACCACTCAACAACCAACAACAATGATAATTGTAATTGGAACAGTCTAACCCGCACAATCACATATTACATATTAATAAACTCTTCAACAATCAATGACACTGATAATTGTAACTGGCACAGTCAAACCCGCATAACCACATATTACAACTTTATTAAATATTCAACAATAAAAAAATGATAATTGTCACTGCCACAGTCTAACCCGCACATACAAAAAACAACTTTATTAACTCTTCAACAACCAACAACAATGATAATTGTAATAAACATAATCTAACCAACACAACCACATATTACAACTTTATAAACTCTGCAACAATCAACGACAGTAATAATTTTATTTGGCACAGTCTAACCACCAAAACCACATATTACAACTTAAGTAACTCTCCACCAATCAACAATAATGATTATTGTCACTGGCACAGTCTTACCCGCACAACCACATATTACAACTTTATTAACTCATCAACAATCAACAATAATGATAATAGTAACTGGCACAGTCTATCCCGCACAACCATTATTACAACTTTATTAACTCTTCAACAACCAACAACAATGATAATTGTAATTAACACAGTCTAACCAACACAACCACAAATGACAACTTTATAAACTCTTAAACAATCAACAACAATGATAATTTTAATTGGCACAGACTAACCACCAAAACCACATATTGCAACTTTGGTAATTCTCCAACAATCAACAATAATGATATTTTTAATTTGCACAGTCTAACCACCAAAACCACATATTGCAACTTTAGTAACTCTCCAACAATCAACAATAATGATAATTTTAATTTGCACAGTCTAACCACCAAAACCACATATTACAACTTTAATAATTCTCCACCAATCAAAAATAATGATTATTTTAACTGGCACAGTCTAACCCGGAAACCACATATTACAACTTTATTAACTCTTCAACAACCAACAACAATGATAATTGTCATTAACACAGTCTAACCAACACAACCAAATATTACAACTTTATTAACTCTTCAACAATCATCAACAATGAAAATTGTAACTGACAAAGTATAACCCGTACAGCCAAATATTACGACATTATTAATTCTTCAACAATCAACCAAAATGAAAATTGTGACTGTTACAATCTAACCCGCACAACTACATCTATCAACTTTATTAACTCTTCAACAATCAACAACAATGATAATTGTAACTAACCCAGTCTAACCAACACAAACCCATATTACAACTTTATTAACTCTTCAACAATCAAACACAATGATAATTTTAATTGGCACAGTCTAACCACCAAAACCACATATAACAAATTTAGTAACTCTCCAACAATCAACAATAATGATAATTGTAACTGGCACAGTCTAACCCGCACTACCACACATTACAACTTTATTAACTCTTCAACAACCAACAACAATGATAATTGTAATAAACACAGTCTAACCAACACAATCACGAATGACAACTTTATAAACTCTTAAACAATGAACAACAATGATAATTTTAATTGGCACAGACTAACCACCAAAACCACATATTGCAACTTTGGTAATTCTCCAACAATCAACAATAATGATATTTTTAATTTGCACAGTCTAACCACCAAAACCACATATTGCAACTTTAGTAACTCTCCAACAATCAACAATAATGATAATTTTAATTTGCACAGTCTAACCACCAAAACCACATATTACAACTTTAATAATTCTCCACCAATCAAAAATAATGATTATTTTAACTGGCACAGTCTAACCCGGAAACCACATATTACAACTTTATTAACTCTTCAACAACCAACAACAATGATAATTGTCATTAACACAGTCTAACCAACACAACCAAATATTACAACTTTATTAACTCTTCAACAATCATCAACAATGAAAATTGTAACTGACAAAGTATAACCCGTACAGCCAAATATTACGACATTATTAATTCTTCAACAATCAACCAAAATGAAAATTGTGACTGTTACAATCTAAACCGCACAACTACATCTATCAACTTTATTAACTCTTCAACAATCAACAACAATGATAATTGTAACTAACCCAGTCTAACCAACACAAACCCATATTACAACTTTATTAACTCTTCAACAATCAAACACAATGATAATTTTAATTGGCACAGTCTAACCACCAAAACCACATATAAAAAATTTAGTAACTCTCCAACAATCAACAATAATGATAATTGTAACTGGCACAGTCTAACCCGCACTACCACACATTACAACTTTATTAACTCTTCAACAACCAACAACAATGATAATTGTAATAAACACAGTCTAACCAACACAATCACAAATGACAACTTTATAAACTCTTAAACAATGAACAACAATGATAATTTGAATTGGCACAGTCTAACCACCAAAAACTCATATTACAACTTAAGTAACTCTCCAACAATCAACAATAATGATTATTGTCACTGGCACAGTCTAACCCGCACAACCACATATTACAACTTTATTAACTCTTCAACAATCAACAATAATGATTATAGTAACTGGCACAGTCTATCCCGCACAACCAAATATTACAACTTTATTAACTCTTCAACAACCAACAACAATGATAATTGTAATTAACACAGTCTAACCAACACAACCACAAATGACAACTTTATAAACTCTTAAACAATCAACAACAATGATAATTTTAATTGGCACAGTCTAACCACCAAAACCACATATTGCAACTTTAGTAACTCTCCAACAATCAACAATAATGATAATTTTAATTTGCACAGTCTAACCACCAAAACAACATATTACAACTTTAGTAATTCTCCACCAATCAAAAATAATGATTATTTAAACTGGCACAGTCTAACCCGGAAACCACATATTACAACTTTATTAACTCTTCAACAACCAACAACAATGATAATTGTAATTAACACAGTCTTACCAACACAACCACATATTACAACTTTATTAACTCTTCAACAATAAACAACAATGATTTTTGTTAATGGCACAGTCTAACCCGCACAACCACATATTACAAGTTTATGTTAACTCTTCAACAAACATCAACAATGAAAATTGTAACTGGCAAAGTATAACCCGTACAGCCAAATATTACAACATTATTAATTATTCATCAATCAACAAAAATGAATATTGTAACTGTTACAATCTAACCCGCACAACTACATCTTTCAACTTCATTAACTTTTCAACAATAAACAACAATGATAATTGTAATTAACCCAGTCTTACCAACACAACCAAATATTACAACTTTATTAACTCTTCAACAACCAACAACAATGATAATTGTCATAAACACAGTCTAACCAACACAACCACATATTACAACTTTATTAACTCTTCAACAATCATCAACAATGAAAATTGTAACTGACAAAGTATAACCCGTACAGCCAAATATTACAACATTATTAATAATTCAACATTCAACAAAAGTGAAAATTGTAACTGTTACAATCTAACCCGCACAACTACATCTTTCAACTTCATTAACTCTTCAACAATAAACAACAATGATAATTGTAACTAACCCAGTCTTACCAACACAACCATATATTACAACTTTATTAACTCTTCAACAACCAACAACAATGATTATTGTCATTAACACAGTCTAACCAACACAACCACATATTACAACTTTATTAACTCTTCAACAATCATCAACAATGAAAATTGTAACTGACAAAGTATAACCCGTACAGCCAAATATTACAACATTATTAATTCTTCAACAATCAACAAAAATGAAAATTGTGACTGTTACAATCTAACCCGCACAACTACATCTTTCAACTTTATTAACTCTTCAACAATCAACAACAATGATAATTGTAACTCACCCAGTCTAACCAACACAAACCCATATTACAACTTTATTAACTCTTTAACAATCAAACACAATGATAATTTTAATTGGCACAGTCTTACCACCAAAACCACATATAACAAATTTAGTAACTCTCCAACAATCAACAATAATGATAATTGTAACTGGCACAGTCTAACCCGCACAACCACATATTACAACTTTATTAACTCTTCAACAACCAACAACAATGATAATTGTAATTTACACAGTCTAACCAACACAACCACAAATGACAACTTTATAAACTCTTAAACTATCAACAAATATGATAATTTTAATTGGCACAGACTAACCACCAAAACCACATATTGCAACTTTAGTAATTCTCCAACAATCAACAATAATGATAATTTTAATTTGCACAGTCTAACCACCAAAACCACATGTTGCAACTTTAGTAACTCTCCAACAATCAACAATAATGATAATTTTAATTTGCACAGTCTAACCACCAAAACCACATATTACAACTTTAATAATTCTCCACCAATCAAAAATAATGATTATTTTAACTGGCACAGTCTAACCCGGAAACCACATATTACAACTTTATTAACTCTTCAACAACCAACAACAATGATAATTGTCATTAACACAGTCTAACCAACACAACCAAATATTACAACTTTATTAACTCTTCAACAATCATCAACAATGAAAATTGTAACTGACAAAGTATAACCCGTACAGCCAAATATTACGACATTATTAATTCTTCAACAATCAACCAAAATGAAAATTGTGACTGTTACAATCTAACCCGCACAACTACATCTATCAACTTTATTAACTCTTCAACAATCAACAACAATGATAATTGTAACTAACCCAGTCTAACCAACACAAACCCATATTACAACTTTATTAACTCTTCAACAATCAAACACAATGATAATTTTAATTGGCACAGTCTAACCACCAAAACCACATATAACAAATTTAGTAACTCTCCAACAATCAACAATAATGATAATTGTAACTGGCACAGTCTAACCCGCACTACCACACATTACAACTTTATTAACTCTTCAACAACCAACAACAATGATAATTGTAATAAACACAGTCTAACCAACACAACCACATATTACAACTTTATAAACTCTTCAACAATCAACAACAGTGATAATTTTAATTGGCACAGTCTAACCACCAAAACCACATATTACAACTCAAGTAACTCTCCACCAATCAACAATGATGATTATTGTAACTGGCACATTATTACCCGTGCAGCCACATATAACAATTGTATTAACTCTTCAACAATCAACAATAATGATAATTCTAACAGGCACAGTCTTCTACAATGATTATTGTATGTGGAACAGGACAACCCGCACAAATACACATTACAAGTTTATTAACTCTTCAACAATCAACAACAATGATAATTGTTATTGGAGCAGTCTAAACCGCACAACAACATATAAGCACTTTATTAACTCTAAAACAATCATCAACAATGAAAATTGGAAACTGGCACAGTATAACCCGTACAGCCACATATAACAATTGTATAAACTCTTCAACAATCAACAATAATGATAATTGTAACTGGCACAGTCTAACCCGCTCAACCACATATTACAACTTTATTAACTTTTCAACAACCAACAACTATGATAATTGTAATAAACACAGTCTAACCAACACAATCACAAATGACAACTTTATAAACTCTTAAACAATGAACAACAATGATAATTTGAATTGGCACAGTCTAACCACCAAAAACTGATATTACAACTTAAGTAACTCTCCAACAATCAACAATAATGATAATTGTAACTGGCACAGTCTAACCCGAAAAACCACATATTACAAAATTATTAATTCTTCAACAATCAACAAAAATGCAAATTGTTACTGTAACAGCCTTACCCGCAAAACCACATATTTCAACTTTATTAACTCTTCAACAATCAACAACAATGATAATTGTTATTGGCACAGTCTAACCCGCACAACCACAAATTACAACTTAAGTTACTCTTCAACAATCAACAACAATGATCATTGTAATAAGCACAGTCTAACCCGCATAACCACATATTACAACTTTATTGACTATTCAACAATAAAACAAATGAGAATTGTAACTGGCACAGTCTAACCCGCACAACCACATATTACAACTTTAAATACTCTTCAACAATCAACAACAATGATTATTGTTATTGGCACAGTCTAACCCGCATAACCACATATTACAACTTTATTGACTATTCAACAATAAAATTTTTTTAATTGTAATTGGCACAGTCTAACCCGCACAACCACACATAACATATTTATTAACTATTCAATTATCAATAACAATGATAATTGTAATTGGCACAGTCTCACGCGCACAGCCACATATTACAACTTTGGTTACACTTCAACAATCAAAAACAATGATTATTGTAATTGGAACAGTCTAACCCGCATAACCACATATTACAACTTTATTAACTCTTCAACAATCAACTACAATGATAATTGTAATTGGCACAGTCTAACCCGCACAACCACATATTACAACTTTGGTTACACTTCAACAATCAACAACAATGATTATTGTTATTGGCACAGTCTAACCCGCATAACCACATATTACAACTTTATTGACTATTCAACAATAAAACAAATGATAATTGTAACTGGCACAGTCTAACCCGCACAACCACACTTTACATATTTATTAACTCTTCAACAATCAATTACAATGATAATTGTAACTGGAAGTGTCTCACGCGCACAGCCACATATTACAACTTTATTAACCACTCAACAACCAACAACAATGATAATTGTAATTGGAACAGTCTAACCCGCACAATCACATATCACATATTAATAAACTCTTCAACAATCAATAACACTGATAATTGTAACTGGCACAGTCAAACCCGCACAACCACATATTACAACTTTATTAAATATTCAACGATAAAAAAATGATAATTGTCACTGCCACAGTCTAACCCGCACAACCAAAAAAACAACTTTATTAACTCTTCAACAACCAACAACAATGATAATTGTAATAAACATAATCTAACCAACACAACCACATATTACAACTTTATAAACTCTTCTACAATCAACAACAGTGATAATTTTAATTGGCACAGTCTAACCACCAAAACCACATATTACAACTTTAGTAACTCTCCACCAATCAACAATAATGATTATTGTAACTGGCACAGTCTAACCCGCACAACCACATATTACAACTTTATTAACTCTTCAACAACCAACAACAATGATAATTGTAATTAACACAGTCTAACCAACACAACCACAAATGACAACTTTATAAACTCTTAAACAATCAACAACAATGATAATTTTAATTGGCACAGTCTAACCAACAAAACCACATATTGCAACTTTAGTAACTCTCCAACAATCAACAATAATGATAATTTTAATTTGCACAGTCTAACCACCAAAACAACATATTACAACTTTAGTAATTCTCCACCAATCAAAAATAATGATTATTTAAACTGGCACAGTCTAACCCGGAAACCACATATTACAACTTTATTAACTCTTCAACAACCAACAACAATGATAATTGTAATTAACACAGTCTTACCAACACAACCACATATTACAACTTTATTAACTCTTCAACAATAAACAACAATGATTATTGTTAATGGCACAGTCTAACCCGCACAACCACATATTACAAGTTTATGTTAACTCTTCAACAAACATCAACAATGAAAATTGTAACTGGCAAAGTATAACCCGTACAGCCAAATATTACAACATTATTAATTATTCATCAATCAACAAAAATGAATATTGTAACTGTTACAATCTAACCCGCACAACTACATCTTTCAACTTCATTAACTCTTCAACAATAAACAACAATGATAATTGTAATTAACCCAGTCTTACCAACACAACCATATATTACAACTTTATTAACTCTTCAACAACCAACAACAATGATAATTGTCATAAACACAGTCTAACCAACACAACCACATATTACAACTTTATTAACTCTTCAGCAATCATCAACAATGAAAATTGTAACTGACAAAGTATAACCCGTACAGCCAAATATTACAACATTATTAATTCTTCAACAATCAACAAAAATGAAAATTGTGACTGTTACAATCTAACCCGCACAACTACATCTTTCAACTTTATTAACTCTTCAACAATCAACAACAATGATAATTGTAACCAACCCAGTCTAACCAACACAAACCCATATTACAACTTTATTAACTCTTTAACAATCAAACACAATGATAATTTTAATTGGCACAGTCTAACCACCAAAACCACTTATAACAAATTTAGTAACTCTCCAACAATCAACAATAATGATAATTGTAAGTGGCACAGTCTAACCCGCACAACCACATATTACAACTTTATTAACTCTTCAACAATCAACAACAATGAAAATTGTAACTGGCAAAGTATAACCCGAACAGCCAAATATTACAACATTATAAATTATTCAACAATCAACAAAAATGATAATAGTAACTGTTACAATCTAACCCGCACAACTACATCTTTCAATTTTATTAACTCTTCAACAATCTGCAACAATGATAATTGTAATAAACCCAGTCGTACCAACACAACCACATATTACTACTTTATTAACTCTTCAACAATCAAAAACAATGATTATTTTAATTGGAACAGTCTTACCACCAAAACCACATTTTGCAACTTTAGTAACTCTTCAACAATCATTAACAATGAAAATTGTAACTTGCAAAGTATAACCCGTACAGCCAAATATTACAAAATTATTTATTCATCAACAATCAACAAAAATGAAAATTGTAACTGTTTCAATCTAACCCGCACAAATAAATCTTTCAACTTGATTAACTCTTCAACAATCAACAACAATGATAATTGTTACTAACCCAGTCTTACCAACACAACCACATATTTTTTTTATTTTTTTTTATTTATTATTTAATAAATGTTTACAAGTTACATTTTTAGACATTTTTTTTAACTACCATACTAGGCTACTGCCCGTGTTGTGGTAGTTATACATGAAATAATAATAACAATGACATAAAAGAACTAAAAAATACTTATAGTAACATAAGTATGTAAGTATAAATCATAATGAAGTAATAATAAAAATAACTTAGAAGAACTAAAAATACTATTTTATAGAAACATAAGAAAGAATTAGAGAAAAAAAAAAAAAAACAAATTTAATGATAAATAAAACTAAAAACAAATATATTAAAATTAATAGTAGACTGAAAAAATAAAGAAAAAGTATATGTATATTTAAAAAGATACAAATAAAAATTAAAAATATTAAACATTAGGATTAAAATATAAACATAATTAATATAGATTGTTTAATGCATATAATTGTTTGTGTGCAAGTTTATTTATCTTAGGTATTATCTATAAGACAACATGTTTATGTTCAACACTTAATTTTAATTTTCGTGATATGAGACAAGTTGGAAAAGAAGTTTTTACAACTTTATTAACTCTTCAACAATCATTAACAATGATAATTTTAATTGGCACAGTCTAACCACCAAAACCACATATTACAACTTGAGTAACACTCCAACAATCAACAATAATGTAAATTGTAACTGGCACAGTCTAACACGCACAACCACATATTACAACTTTATTAACTCTTCAACAACCAACAACAATGATAATTGTAATTAACACAGTCTAACCAACACAACCACAGATGACAACTTTATAAACTCTTAAACAATCAACAACAATGATAATTTTAATTGGCACAGTCTAACCACCAAAACCACATATTGCAACTTTAGTAACTCTCCAACAATCAACAATAATGATAATTTTAATTTGCACAGTCTAACCACCAAAACAACATATTACAACTTTAGTTATTCTCCACCAATCAAAAATAATGATTATTTAAACTGGCACAGTCTAACCCGGAAACCACATATTACAACTTTATTAACTCTTCAACAACCAACAACAATGATAATTGAAATAAACACAGTGTTACCAACACAACCAAATATTACAACTTTATTAACTCTTCAACAATAAACAACAATGATTATTGTTAATGGCACAGTCTAACCCGCACAACCACATATTACAAGTTTATATTAACTCTTCAACAAACATCAACAATGAAAATTGTAACTGGCAAAGTATAACCCGTACAGCCAAATATTACAACATTATTAATTATTCATCAATCAACAAAAATGAATATTGTAACTGTTACAATCTAACCCGCACAACTACATCTTTCAACTTCATTAACTCTTCAACAATAAACAACAATGATAATTGTAATTAACCCAGTCTTACCAACACAACCATATATTACAACTTTATTAACTCTTCAACAACCAACAACAATGATAATTGTCATAAACACAGTCTAACCAACACAACCACATATTACAACTTTATTAACTCTTCAACAATCATCAACAATGAAAATTGTAACTGACAAAGTATAACCCGTACAGCCAAATATTACAACATTATTAATAATTCAACATTCAACAAAAGTGAAAATTGTAACTGTTACAATCTAACCCGCACAACTACATCTTTCAACTTCATTAACTCTTCAACAATAAACAACAATGATAATTGTAACTAACCCAGTCTTACCAACACAACCATATATTACAACTTTATTAACTCTTCAACAACCAACAACAATGATAATTGTCATTAACACAGTCTAACCAACACAACCACATATTACAACTTTATTAACTCTTCAACAATCATCAACAATGAAAATTGTAACTGACAAAGTATAACCCGTACAGCCAAATATTACAACATTATTAATTCTTCAACAATCAACAAAAATGAAAATTGTGACTGTTACAATCTAACCCGCACAACAACATCTTTCAACTTTATTAACTCTTCAACAATCAACAACAATGATTATTGTAACCAACCCAGTCTAACCAACACAAACCCATATTACAACTTTATTAACTCTTTAACAATCAAACACAATGATAATTTTAATTGGCACAGTCTAACCACCAAAACCACATATAACAAATTTAGTAACTCTCCAACAATCAACAATAATGATAATTGTAAGTGGCACAGTCTAACCCGCACAACCACATATTACAACTTTATTAACTCTTCTACAATCAACAACAATGAAAATTGTAACTGGCAAAGTATAACCCGAACAGCCAAATATTACAACATTATAAATTATTCAACAATCAACAAAAATGATAATTGTAACTGTTACAATCTAACCCGCACAACTACATCTTTCAATTTTATTAACTCTTCAACAATCTACAACAATGATAATTGTAATAAACCCAGTCGTACCAACACAACCACATATTACTACTTTATTAACTCTTCAACAATCAAAAACAATGATAATTTTAATTGGAACAGTCTAACCACCAAAACCACATTTTGCAACTTTAGTAACTCTTCAACAATCATTAACAATGAAAATTGTAACTTGCAAAGTATAACCCGTACAGCCAAATATTACAAAATTATTTATTCATCAACAATCAACAAAAATGAAAATTGTAACTGTTTCAATCTAACCCGCACAAATAAATCTTTCATCTTGATTAACTCTTCAACAATCAACAACAATGATAATTGTAACTAACCCAGTCTTACCAACACAACCACATATTACAACTTTATTAACTCTTCAACAATCATTAACAATGATAATTTTAATTGGCACAGTCTAACCACCAAAACCACATATTACAACTTGAGTAACACTCCAACAATCAACAATAATGTAAATTGTAACTGGCACAGTCTAACACGCACAACCACATATTACAACTTTATTAACTCTTCAACAACCAACAACAATGATAATTGTAATAAACAAAGTTTAACCAACACAACCACATATTCCAACTTTATTAACTCTTCAACAATCAACAACAATGATAATCGTTATTAACCCAGTCGTACCACCACAACCACATATTACAACTTTATTAACTCTTCAACAATCAATAACAATGATAATTGTGACTGGCACAGTCTAACGCGCACACCCACATATTACAACTTTATTAACTCTTCAACAAAAAACAACAATAATAATTGTAATTGGCACAGTCTAACCCGCACAACAACATATTACAACTTTAGTTACTCTTCAACAATCAACAACAATGATTATTGAAATTGGCACAGTCTAACCCGCATAACCACATATTACAACTTTATTGACTATTCAACAATAAAACAAATGATAATTGTAACTGGCACAGTCTAACCCGCATAACCAGACATTACATATTTATTAACTCTTCAACAATCAATAACAATGATAAATGTAACTGGCACAGTCTAACGCGCACAGCCACATATTAAAACTTTATTAACCATTCAACAACAAACAAATATGAAAATTGTTATCGGCACAGCCTAACCCGCACGACAATACATTACAATTTAAGTAACTCTCCAACAATCAACAATAATGATAATTGTAACTGGCACAGTCTAACCCGCAACACCACATATAACAACTTTATTAACTCTTCAACAACAACAACAATGATAATTGTAATTAACACAGTCTAACCAACACACCCAAATATTACAACTTTATTAACTCTTCAACAATCAACAACAATTTTAATTTTAATTGGCACAATCTAACCACCAAAACCACATATTACAACTTAAGTAACTCTCCAACAATCAACAATAATGATAATTGTAAGTGGCACAGTCTATCCGGTGCAACTAAACAGTACAACTTTATTTACTCTTCAATAATCAATAATAATGATAATTGTTACTGGCACAGTGAACACGTACAACCACATATTACAACTTTACTAACTCTTCAACAATCATCAACAATGAAAATTGTAACTGGCACAGTATAACCCCCCCAGAAAAATATTAAAATTGTAATAACTCTTCAACAATCAACAATAATAATAATAATTCTAACTGGCACAGTCTACCCCGCACAACCACATAAGACAACTTTATTAACTCTTCACCAATCAACAACAATGATAATTGTAATTGTCACAGTCTAAGCAGCAAAACCGAATATTACAACTAAAGTTACTCTTTAAAAATCACCAACAATGATAATTGTAACTGGCACATTATTACCCGTGCAGCCACATATAACAATTGTATTAACTCTTCAACAATCAACAATAATGATAATTCTAACAGGCTCAGTCTACCACGCACAACCACATAAGACAAATTTATTAACTCTGCATCAATCAACAACAATGATAATTGGAATTGGCACGGTCTAAACCGCATAACCACATTTTACAAATTAAGTATTTCTTCAAAATTCAAGAATAATGATTATTGTAACTGGAACAGTCTAAATAGCACAACGAGAGATTACAACTTTATAATCTCTTAAAAAATGTTAAAAAAACAATGATTATTGTATGTGGAACAGGACAACCCGCACAAATACACATTACAAGTTTATTAACTCTTCAACAATCAACAATCAACAACAATGATAATTGTTATTGGAGCAGTCTAAACCGCACAACAACATATTAGCACTTTATTAACTCTAAAACAATCATCAACAATGAAAATTGGAAACTGGCACAGTATAACCCGTACAGCTAAATATAACAATTGTATAAACTCTTCAACAATCAACAATAATGATAATTGTAACTGGCACAGTCTAACCCGAAAAACCACATATTACAAAATTATTAATTCTTCAACAATCAACAAAAATGCAAATTGTTACTGTAACAGTCTTACCCGCAAAACCACATTTTTCAACTTTATTAAATCTTCAACAATCAACAACAATGATAATTGTAATTGGCACAGTCTAACCCGCACAACCACAAATTACAACTTAAGTTACTCTTCAACAATCAACAACAATGATCATTGTAATTAGCACAGTCTAACCCGCATAACCACAAATTACAACTTTATTGACTATTCAACAATAAAACAAATGAGAATTCTAACTGGCACAGTCTAACCCGCACAACCACATATTACAACTTTAAATACTCTTCAACAATCAACAACAATGATTATTGTATATGGCACAGTCTAACCCGCATAACCACATATTACAACTTTATTGACTATTCAACAATAAAAAAATGATAATTGTAATTGGCACAGTCTAACCCGCACAACCAAATATTACAACTTTGGTAACTCTTCAACAATCAACAACAATGATTATTGTAATTGGCACAGTCTAACCCGCATAACCACATATTACAACTTTATTGACTATTCAACAATAAAACAAATGATAATTGTAACTGGCAAGGTCTAACCCGCACAACCACACATTACATATTTATTAACTCTTCAACAATCAATAACAATGATAATTGTAACTGGAAGTGTCTAACGCGCACAGCAACATATTACAACTTTATTAACCACTCAACAACCAACAACAATGATAATTGTAATTGGAACAGTCAAACCCGCACAACCACATCTTACAACTTTATTAAATATTCAACAATAAAAAAATGATAATTGTCACTGCCACAGTCAAACCCGCACAACCAAAAAAACAACTTTATTAACTCTTCAACAACCAACAACAATGATAATTGTAATAAACATAATCTAACCAACACAACCACATATTACAACTTTATAAACTCTTCAACAATCAACAACAGTGATAATTTTAATTGGCACAGTCTAACCACCAAAACCACATATTACAACTTTAGTAACTCTCCACCAATCAACAATAATGATTTTTTTTTTTTTTTTTTTTTTTATGTGACACCTCACAAGAGTGTCCCTGCCTGTGCAGTGCACAGACAGGGGAACTATGTCACCACCCGGTTGGGCGGCGTTGTGAGGCGGAGTAAGGTAGGGGCTGTAGGAAGGGATTTGTTAATGCGGGCCTTGAAGAGGCTCGGATTATAGGAGGGAGGAAAAACAGATGCCGGTAGCTCGTTCCACATACGAGCCGACTTACACAAAAACGAGTCGTAAAAACGGCCCGTTCTCATGAAGCCAACGTCAACCGTGAACGGGTGTTCAGTTCGTGTCCGTCGAGTTTCGCGCACGTGCACCGGTGCATCAGGAATCAATGCTGCTAGCTCCTTGGAGCAGGCTCCACTGAAATACCTGTAGAACAGACACAGCATGCCTACATTGCGTCTATGCATCAGAGAAGGCAATCGGTCTGTTAACAACGGATTGTCAATCAGACGGATCGCCCTCCTTTGCACAGACTCAAGCAGGTTTATCAAGTATTTTGGGGCACCAGCCCAAAGGTGGCTCCCAAATTCAATAGTTGGGCGGACTTGAGACTTGTACAGGGTCAGCAGCTGGTCACTGTTGAAGAATCTCCTAGCCCTGTACAAGACGCCCAATTTTTTGGAGGCCTGATTTACTCGGGCTTCTATGGATCCCCGATACTTGAGCTGGTCTGATATAGAAACTCCAAGCATTTCAATGGAGTCTTTATTGGGGAGAGTGCTTCCATCAAATTGCACCAGACAGTCATTGATCTCCCTCTTTGCCGAAATCAGACACGCTTGGGTTTTTGAGACGTTGAAACTGACCAAGTTGGCCTTACCCCAGGCACGAACCATCTCTAGGTGGTGGTCAATTTTTCGCTTCAAAACTTCCCGAGCTGTAACTCTTCAACAATCAACAATAATGATAATAGTAACTGGCACAGTCTATCCCGCACAACCAAATATTACAACTTTATTAACTCTTCAACAAAAAACAACAATGATAATTGTAAATAACACAGTCTAACCAACACAACCACAAATGACAACTTTATAAACTCTTAAACAATCAACAACAATGATAATTTTAATTGGCACAGTCTAACTACCAAAACCACATATTGCAACTTTAGTAACTCGCCAACAATCAACAATAATGATAATTTTAATTTGCACAGTCTAACCACCAAAACAACATATTACAACTTTAGTAATTCTCCACCAATCAAAAATAATGATTATTTAAACTGGCACAGTCTAACCCGGAAACCACATATTACAACTTTATTAACTCTTCAACAACCAACAACAATGATAATTGTAATTAACACAGTCTTACCAACACAACCACATTTTTCAACTTTATTAACTCTTCAACAATAAACAACAATAATTATTGTTAATGGCACAGTCTAACCCGCACAACCACATATTACAAGTTTATGTTAACTCTTCAACAAACATCAACAATGAAAATTGTAACTGGCAAAGTATAACCCGTACAGCCAAATATTACAACTTTATTAATTATTCATCAATCAACAAAAATGAAAATTGTAACTGTTACAATTTAACCCGCACAACTACATCTTTCAACTTCATTAACTCTTCAACAATCAACAACAATGATAATTGTAATTAACCCAGTCTTACCAACACAACCACATATTACAACTTTATTAACTCTTTAACAACCAACAACAATGATAATTGTCATTAACACAGTCTAACCAACACAACCACATATAACAACTTTATTAACTCTTCAACAATCATCAACAATGATAATTGTCATTAACACAGTCCAACCAACACAACCACATATAACAACTTTATTAACTCTTCAACAATCATCAAAAATGAAAATTGTAACTGTTACAATTTAACCCGCACAACTACATCTTTCAACTTTATTAACTCTTCAACAATCAACAACAATGATAATTGTAATTAACCCAGTCTTACCAACACAACCACATATTACAACTTTATTAACTCTTTAACAACCAACAACAATGATAATTGTCATTAACACAGTCCAACCAACACAACCACATATAACAACTTTATTAACTCTTCAACAATCATCAACAATGAAAATTGTAACTGACAAAGTATAACCCGTACAGCCAAATATTACAACATTATTAATTCTTCAACAATCAACAAAAATGAAAATTGTAACTGTTACAATCTAACCCGCACAACTACATCTTTCAACTTTATTAACTCTTCAACAATCAACAACAATGATAATTGTAACTAACCCAGTCTAACCAACACAAACCCATATTACAACTTTATTAACTCTTCAACAATCAAACACAATGATAATTTTAATTGGCACAGTCTAACCACCAAAACCACATATAACAAATTTAGTAACTCTCCAACAATCAACAATAATGATAATTGTAACTGGCACAGTCTAACCCGCACAACCACATATTACAACTTTATTAACTCTTCAACAACCAACAACAATGATAATTGTATTAAACACAGTCTAACCAACACAACCACATATTACAACTTTATAAACTCTTCAACAATCAACAACAATAAAAATTGTAACTGGCAAAGTATAACCCGTACAGCCAAATATTACAACATTATTAATTATTCAACAATCAACAAAAATGATAATTGTAACTGTTACAATCTAACCCGCACAACTACATCTTTCAATTTTATTAACTCTTCAACAATCAACAACAATGATAATTGTAATAAACCCAGTCGTACCAACACAACCACATATTACAACTTTATTAACTCTTCAACAATCAAAAACAATGATAATTGTAATTAACACAGTTAAACCAACACAACCACATATTACAACTTTATTAACTCTTCAACAATCAACAACAATGATAATTGTAATTAACCCAGTCGTACCACCACAACCACATATTACAACTTTATTAACTCTTCAACAATCAATAACAATGATAATTTTAATTGGAACAGTCTAACCACCACAACCACATATTGCAACTTTAATAACTCTTCAACAATCAACAACAATGAAAATTAAACCTGGCAAAGTATAACCCGTACATGCAAATATTACAACATTATTAATTCTTCAACAATCAACAAAAACGAAAATTGAAACTGTTTCAATCTAACCCGCACAACTACATCTTTCAACTTTATTAACTCTTCAACAATCAACAACAATGATAATTGTAATTAACCCAGTCTTACCAACACAACCACATATTACAACTTTATTAACTCTTCAACAATCAATAACAATGATAATTTTAATTGGCACAGTCTAACCACCAAAACCACATATTACAACTTTAGTAACTCTCCAACAATCAACAATAATGATAATTGTAACTGGCACAGTCTAACCCGCACAACCACATTTTACAATTTTACTAACTCTTTAACAACCAACAACAATGATAATTGTAATTAACACAGTCTTACCAACACAACCACATAATAAAACTTTACTAACTCTTCAACAACCAACAACAATGATAATTGTCATAAACACAGTCTAACCAACACAACCACATATTACAACTTTATTAAATCTTCACCAATCAACAAAATTGATAATTGTTATTTGCACAATCTAACCCGCACAAGCACATATTACAACTTTATTAACTCTTCAACAATAATCATCAATGAAAATTGTAATGAACACAGTCTTACCAACACAACCACATATTACAACTTTATTAACTCTTCAACAATCAATAACAATGATTATTGTTAATGGCACAGTCTAACCCGCACAACCACATATTACAAGTTTATGTTAACTCTTCATCAAACATCAACAATGAAAATTGTAACTGGCAAAGTATAACCCGTACAGCCAAATATTACAACATTATTAATTATTCATCAGTCAACAAAAATGAAAATTGTAACTGTTACAATCTAACCCGCACAACTACATCTTTCAACTTTATTTACTCTTCAACAATCAACAACAATAATAATTGTAATTAACCCAGTCTTACCATTACAACCATATATTACAACTTTATTAACTCTTCAACAACCAACAACAATGATAATTGTCAATAACACAGTCTAACCAACACAACCACATATTACAACTTTATTAACTCTTCAACAATCATCAACAATGAAAATTGTAACTGACAAAGTATAACCCGTACAGCCAAATATTACAACATTATTAATTCTTCAACAATCAACAAAAATGAAAATTGTTACTGTTACAATCTAACCCGCACAACTACATATTTCAACTTTATTAACTCCTTAACAATCAACAACAATGATAATTGTAACTAACCAGGTCTAACCAACACAAACCCATATTACAACTTTATTAACTCTTCAACAATCAAACACAATGATAATTTTAATTGGCACAGTCTAACCACCAAAACCACATATAACAAATTTAGTAACTCTCCAACAATCAACAATAATGATAATTGTAACTGGCACAGTCTAACCCGCGGAACCACATATTACAACTTTAATAACTCTTCAACAACCAACAACAATGATAATTGTAATAAACACAGTCTAACCAACACAACCACATATTACAACTTTATAAACTATTCAACAATCAACAACGATGAAAATTGTAACTGGCAAAGTATAACCCGTACAGCCAAATATTACAACATTACTAATTATTCAACAATCAACAAAAATGATAATTGTAACTGTTACAATCTAACCCGCACAACTACATCTTTCAATTTTATTAACTCTTCAACAATCAACAACAATGATAATTGTAATAAACCCAGTCGTACCAACACAACCACATATTACAACTTTATTAACTCTTCAACAATCAAAAACAATGATAATTTTAATTGGAACAGTCTAACCACCAAAACCACATATTGCAACTTTCGTAACTCTTCAACAATCATTAACAATGAAAATTGTAACTTGCAAAGTATAACCCGTACAGCCAAATATTACAAAATTATTTATTCTTCAACAATCAACAAAAATGAAAATTGTAACTGTTTCAATCTAACCCGCACAACTACATCTTTCAACTTTATTAACTCTTCAACAATCATCAACAATGATAATTGTAATTAACCCAGTCTTACCAACACAACCACTTATTACAACTCTAGTAACTCTCCAACAATCAATAATACCGATGATTGTATCTGTATTAGTAACTCTTCAACAATCAACAACAATGAAAATTGAAACTGGAAAAGTATAACCCGTACAGGCAAATATTAACATTATTAATTCTTCATTAATCAACAAAAACGAAAATTGTAACTGTTTCAATCTAACCCGCACAACTACATCTTTCAACTTTATTAACTCTTTAACAACCAACAACAATGATAATTGTAAGTAACCCAGTCTTACCAACACAACCACATATTACAACTTTATTAACTCTTCAACAACCAACAACAATGATAATTGTCATAAACACAGTCTCACCAACACAACCACATATTACAACTTTATTAACTCTTCAACAATAAACAACAATGATCAAAACCACATATTGCAACTTAAGTAACTCTCCAACAATCAACAATAATGATAATTTTAATTTGCACAGTCTAACCACCAAAACCAAATATTACAACTTTAGTAATTCTCCACCAATCAAAAATAATGATTATTTTAACTTGCACAGTCTAACCCGGAAACCACATATTACAACTTTATTAACTCTTCAACAAACATCATCAATGAAAATTGTAACTGGCAAAGTATAACCCGTAGAGCCAAATATTACAACATTATTAATTATTCAACATTCAACAAAAGTGAAAATTGTAACTGTTACAATCTAACCCGCACAACTACATCTTTCAACTTCATTAACTATTCAAAAATAAACAACAATGATAATTGTAATTAACCCAGTCTTACCAACACAACCATGTATTACAACTTTATTAACTCTTCAACAACCAACAACAATGATAATTGTCATTAACACAGTCTAACCAACACAACCACATATTACAACTTTATTAACTCTTCAACAATCATCAACAATGAAAATTGTAACTGACAAAGTATAACCTGTACAGCCAAATATTACAACATTATTAATTCTTCAACAATCAACAAAAATGAAAATTGTGACTGTTATAATCTAACCCGCACAACTACATCTTTCAACTTTATTAACTCTTCAACAATCAACAACAATGATAATTGTAACTAACCCAGTCTAACCAACACAAACCCATATTACAACTTTATTAACTCTTCAACAATCAAACACAATGATAATTTTAATTGGCACAGTCTTACCACCAAAACCACATATAACAAATTTAGTAACTCTCCAACAATCAACAATAATGATAATTGTAACTGGCACAGTCTAACCCGCACAACCACATATTACAACTTTATTAACTCTTCAACAACCAACAACAATGATAATTGTATTAAACACAGTCTAACCAACACAACCACATATTACATCTTTATAAACTCTTCAACAATCAACAACAATGAAAATTGTAACTGGCAAAGTATAACCCGTACAGCCAAATATTACAACATTATTAATTATTCAACAATCAACAAAAATGATAATTGTAACTGTTACAATCTAACCCGCACAAATACATCTTTCAATTTTATTAACTCTTCAACAATCAACAACAATGATAATTGTAATAAACCCAGTCGTACCAACACAACCACATATTACAACTTTATTAACTCTTCAACAATCAAAAACAATGATAATTGTAATTAACACAGTTTAACCAACACAACCACATATTACAACTTTATTAACTCTTCAACAATCAACAACAATGATAATTGTTATTAACCCAGTCGTACCACCACAACCACATATTACAACTTTATTAACTCTTCAACAATCAATAACAATGATAAATGTAACTGGCACAGTCTAACGCGCACAGCCACATATTAAAACTTTATTAACCATTCAACAACAAACAAATATGAAAATTGTAATCGGCACAGCCTAACCCGCACGACCATACATTACAATTTAAGTAACTCTCCAACAATCAACAATAATGATAATTGTAACTGGCACAGTCTAACCCGCAACACCACATATAACAACTTTATTAACTCTTCAACAACAACAACAATGATAATTGTAATTAACACAGTCTAACCAACACACCCAAATATTACAACTTTATTAACTCTTCAACAATCAACAACAATTATAATTTTAATTGGCACAATCTAACCACCAAAACCACATATTACAACTTAAGTAACTCTCCAACAATCAACAATAATGATAATTGTAAGTGGCACAGTCTATCCGGTGCAACTAAACAGTACAACTTTATTTACTCTTCAATAATCAATAATAATGATAATTGTTACTGGCACAGTGAACACGTACAACCACATATTACAACTTTACTAACTCTTCAACAATCATCAACAATGAAAATTGTAACTGGCACAGTATAACCCCCCCAGAAAAATATTAAAATTGTAATAACTCTTCAACAATCAACAATAATAATTATAATTCTAACTGGCACAGTCTACCCCGCACAACCACATAAGACAACTTTATTAACTCTTCACCAATCAACAACAATGATAATTGTAATTGTCACAGTCTAAGAAGCAAAACCGCATATTACAACTTAAGTTACTCTTTAAAAATCACCAACAATGATAATTGTAACTGGCACATTATTACCCGTGCAGCCACATATAACAATTGTATTAACTCTTCAACAATCAACAATAATGATAATTCTAACAGGCTCAGTCTACCACGCACAACCACATAAGACAAATTTATTAACTCTGCATCAATCAACAACAATGATAATTGGAATTGGCACGGTCTAAACCGCATAACCACATTTTACAAATTAAGTATTTCTTCAAAATTCAAGAATAATGATTATTGTAACTGGAACAGTCTAAATAGCACAACGAGAGATTACAACTTTATAATCTCTTCAAAAATGTTAAAAAAACAATGATTATTGTATGTGGAACAGGACAACCCACACAAATACACATTATAAGTTTATTAAATCTTCAACAATCAACAATCAACAACAATGATAATTGTTATTGGAGCAGTCTAAACCGCACAACAACATATTAGCACTTTATTAACTCTAAAACAATCATCAACAAAGAAAATTGGAAACTGGCACAGTATAACCCGTACAGCCAAATATAACAATTGTATAAACTCTTCAACAATCAACAATAATGATAATTGTAATTAACCCAGTCTTACCAACACAACCACATATTACAACTTTATTAACTCTTCAACAATCAATAACAATGATAATTTTAATTGGCACAGTCTAACCACCAAAACCACATATTACAACTTGAGTAACTCTCCAAAAATCAACAATAATGTTAATTGTAACTGGCACAGTCTAACCCGCACAACCACATATTACAACTTTATTAACTCTTCAACAACCAACAACAATGATAATTGTAATTAACACAGTTTAACCAACACAACCACATATTACAACTTTATTAACTCTTCAACAATCAAAAACAATGATAATTTTAATTGGAACAGTCTAACCACCAAAACCACATATTGCAACTTTAGTAACACTTCAACATCCAACAACAATGATAATTGTCATAAACACAGTCTAACCAACACAACCACATTTTACAACTTTATTAACTCTTCAACAATCAACATCAATGATATTTGTTATTGGCACAGTCTTACCCGCACAACCACATATTACAACTTTATTAACTCTTCAACAATCATCAACAATGAAAATTGTAACTTTGCAAAGTATAACCCGTACAGCCAAATTTAACAACATTATTAATTCTTCAACAATCAACATAAATGAAAATTGTGACTTTTACAATCTAACCCGCACAATTACATCTTTTAACTTTATTAACTCTTCAACAATCAACAACAATGAAAATTGTAACTAACCCAGTCTTACCAACACAACCACAAATTACTACTTTATTAACTCTTCATCAATCAATAACAATGATAATTTTATTTTGCACAGTCTAACCACCAAAACTACATAATTCAACTTTAGTAACTCTCCAACAATCAACAATAATGATAATTATAACTGGCACAGTCTAACCCGCACAACCACATATTACAACTTTATTAACTCTTCAACAACCAACAACAATGATAATTGTAATTAACACAGTCTAACCAACACAACCACATATTACAACTTTACTAAATCTTCAACAATCAACAACAATGATAATTGTTATTTGCACATTCTAACCCGCACAACCACATATTACAACTTTATTAACTCTTCAACAATCATCAACAATGATAATTATCATTAACACAGTCTAACCAGCACAACCACATATTACAACTTTATTAAATCTTCAACAATCAACAACAATGATAATTGTTATTTGCACAGTCTAACCCGCACAACCACATATTACAACTTTATTAACTCTTCAACAATCATCAACAATGAAAATTGTAACTGGCAAAGTATAACCCGTACAGCCAAATATTACAACATTATTTATTCTTCAACAATCAACAAAAATGAAAATTGTGACTTTTACAATCTAACCCGCACAACTACATCTTTCAACTTTATTAACTCTTCAACAATCAACAATTATGATAATTCTAACAGGCTCAGTCTACCACGCACAACCACATAAGACAAATGTATTAACTCTGCATCAATCAACAACAATGATAATTGTAATTGGCACGGTCTAAACCGCAAAACCACATTTTACAACTTAAGTATTTCTTCAAAATTCAAGAATAATGATAATTGTTACTGGAACAGTCTAAATAGCACAACGACAGATTAACACTTTATAATCTCTTCAAAAATGTTAAAAAAACAATGATTATTGTATGTGGAACAGTACAACCCGCACAAATACACATTACAAGTTTATTAACTCTTCAACAATCAACAACAATGATAATTGTTATTGGAGCAGTCTAAACCGCACAACAACATATTAGCACTTTATTAACTCTAAAACAATCATCAACAATGAAAATTGGAAACTGGCACAGTATAATCCGTACAGCCACATATAACAATTGTATAAACTCTTCAACAATCAACAATAATGATAATTGTAACTGGCACAGTCTAACCCGCACAACCACATATTACAACTTTATTAACTTTTCAACAACCAACAACAATGATTATTGTAATATACACAGTCTAACCAACACAATTACAAATAACAACTTTATAAACTCTTTAACAATCAACAACAATGATAATTTTAATTGGCACAGTCAAACCACCAAAACCACATATTACAACTTAAGTAACTCTCCAACTATCAACAATAATGATAATTGTAACTGGCACAGTCTACCCGCAAAACCACATATTACAAAATTATTAATTCTTCAACAATCAACAAAAATGCAAATTGTTACTGTAACAGTCTTACCCGCAAAACCACATATTTCAACTTTAGTTACTCTTCAACAATCAACAGCAATGATTATTGTAATTGGCACAGTCTAACCCGCATAACCACATATTACAACTTTATTGACTATTCAACAGTCAAAAAAATGATAATTGTAATTGGCACAGTCTAACCCGCACAACCACACATAACATATTTATTAACTATTCAACAATCAATAACAATGATAATTGTAATTGGCACAGTCTAACCCGCACAACCACATATTACAACTTTGGTTACACTTCAACAATCAACAACAATGATTATTGTAATTGGCACATTCTAAACCGCATAACCACATATTACAACTTTATTGACTATTCAACAATAAAACAAATGATAATTGTAACTGGCACAGTCTGACCCGCACAACCACTTATGACATATTTATTAACTCTTCAACAATCAATAACAATGATAATTGTAACTGGCAGAGTCTAACGCGCACAGCCACATATTACAACTTTATTAACCACTCAACAACCAACAACAATGATAATTGTAATTGGAACAGTCTAACCCGCACAATCACATATTACATATTAATAAACTCTTCAATAATCAATAACACTGATAATTGTAACTGGCACAGTCAAACCCGCACAACCACATATTACAACTTTATTAAATATTCAACAATAAAAAAATGAATATTGTAACTGGCACACTCTACCCGCAAAACCAAATATTACAAAATTATTAATTCTTCAACAATCAACAAAAATGCAAATTGTTACAGTAACAGTCTTACCCGCAAAACCACATATTTCAACTTTAGTTACTCTTCAACAATCAACAGCAATGATTATTGTAATTGGCACAGTCTAACCCGCATAACCACATATTACAACTTTATTGACTATTCAACAGTAAAAAAAATGATAATTGTAATTGGCACAGTCTAACCCGCACAACCACACATAACATATTTATTAACTATTCAACAATCAATAACAATGATAATTGTAATTGGCACAGTCTAACCCGCACAACCACATATTACAACTTTGGTTACACTTCAACAATCAACAACAATGATTATTGTAATTGGCACATTCTAACCCGCATAACCACATATTACAACTTTATTAACTCTTCAACAATCATCATTAATGAAAATTGTAATAAACACAGTCTTACCAACACAACCACATATAACAACTTTATTAACACTTCAACAAACAACCAACACAACCACAAATGACAATTTTATAAACTCTTAAACAATCAACAACAATGATAATTTTAATTGGCACAGTCTAACCCGCACAACCACATATTACAATTTTACTAACTCTTCAACAACCAACAACAATGATAATTGTAATAAACACAGTCTTACCAACACAACCACATATTACAACTTTATTAACTCTTCAACAATCAATAACAATGATTATTGTTTTTGGCACAGTCTAACCCGCACAACCACAAATTACAAGTTTATTAACTCTTCAACAATCAACAACAATGATTATTTTTATTGTCACAGTCTATCCCGCACAACCACATATTACAACTTTATTAACTCTTCAACAATCATCAACAATGAAAATTGTAACTGGCACATTCTAACCCGGCAACCACATATTACAACTTTATCAACTCTTCATCAACCAACAACAATTATAATTGTAATTATAACAGTCTTACCAACACAACCACATATTACAACTTTATTAACTCTTCAACAACCAACAACAATGATAATTGTCATTAACACAGTCTAACCAACACAACCACATATAACAACTTTATTAACTCTTCAACAATAACTAACAATGATAATTTTAATTGGCACAGTCTAACCACCAAAACCACATATTACAATTTGAGTAACTCTCCAACAATCAACAATAATGTTAATTGTATCTGGCACAGTCTAACCGCACAACCACATATTACAACTTTATTAACTCTTCAACAACCAACAACAATGATAATTGTTATTGGAGCAGTCTAAACCGCACAACAACATATTAGCACTTTATTAACTCTAAAACAATCATCAACAATGAAAATTGGAAACTGGCACAGTATAACCCGTACAGCAACATATAACAATTGTATAAACTCTTCAACAATCAACAATAATGATAATTGTAACTGGCACAGTCTAACCCGCACAACCACATATTACAACTTTATTAACTCTTCAACAACCAACAACAATGATAATTGTAATTAACACAGTCTAACCAGCACAACCACAAATGACAACTTTATAAACTCTTAAACAATCAACAACAATGATAATTTTAATTGGCACAGTCTAACCACCAAAACCACATATTGCAACTTAAGTAACTCTCCAACAATCAACAATAACGATAATTTTAATTTGCACAGTCTAACCACCAAAACCACATATTACAACTTTAGTAATTCTCCTCCAATCAAAAATAATGATTATTTTAACTTGCACAGTCTAACCCGGAAACCACATATTACAATTTTATTAACTCTTCAACAAACAACAACAATGATAATTGTAATTAACACAGTCTTACCAACACAACCACATATTACAACTTTATTAACTCTTCAACAATAAACAACAATGATTATTGTTAATGGCACAGTCTAACCCGCACAACCACATATCACAAGTTTATGTTAACTCTTCAACAAACATCAACAATGAAATTTGTAACTGGCAATGTATAACCCGTACAGCCAAATATTACAAAATTATTTATTCTTCAACAATCAACAAAAATGAAAATTGTAACTGTTTCAATCTAACCCGCACAAATACATCTTTCAACTTGATTAACTCTTCAACAATCAACAACAATGATAATTGTCTATAACCCAGTCTTACCAACACAACCACATATTACAACTTTATTAACTCTTCAACAATCACTTACAATGATAATTTTAATTGGCACAGTCTAACCACCAAAACCACATATTACAACTTGAGTAACTCTCCAACAATCAACAATAATGTTAATTGTAACTGGCACAGTCTAACCGCACAAACACATATTACAACTTTATTAACTCTTCAACAACCAACAACAATGATAATTGTTATTGGAGCAGTCTAAACCGCACAACAACATATTAGCACTTTATTAACTCTAAAACAATCATCAACAATGAAAATTGGAAACTGGCACAGTATAACCCGTACAGCCACATATAACAATTGTATAAACTCTTCAACAATCAACAATAATGATAATTGTATCTGGCACAGTCTAACCCGCACAACCAACACCTTTATTAACTTTTCACAACCAACAACTATGATAATTGTAACTGGAACAGTCTAAATAGCACAACGACGGATTAACACTTTATAATCTCTTCAAAAATGTTAAAAAACAATGATTATTGTATGTGGAACAGTACAACCCGCACAAATACACATTACAAGTTTATTAACTCTTCAACAATCAACAACAATGATAATTGTTATTGGAGCAGTCTAAACCGCACAACCACATATTACAACTTTATTAACTCTTCAACAATCATCAACATTGAAAATTGTAACTTGCACATTCTAACCCGGAAACCACATATTACAACTTTATCAACTCTTCATCAACCAAAAAAAATTATAATTGTAATTAAAACAGTCTTACCAACACAACCACATATTACAACTTTATTAACTCTTCAACAACCAACAACAATGATAATTGTCATAAACACAGTCTAACCAACACAACCACATATTACAACTTTATTAACTCTTCAACAATCAACAACAATGATAATTGTAATTAACCCAGTCTTACCAACACAACCACATATTACAACTTTATTAACTCTTCAACATCCAACAACAATGATAATTGTCATAAACACAGTCTAACCAACACAACCACATATTACAACTTTATTAAATCTTCAACAATCAACAACATTGATAATTGTTATTTGCACAATCTAACCCGCACAAGCACATATTACAACTTTATTAACTCTTCAACAATCATCATCAATGAAAATTGTAATAAACACAGTCTTACCAACACAACCACATATAACAACTTTATTATCTCTTCAACAAACAACCAACACAACCACAAATGACAATTTTATAAACTCTGAAACAATCAACAACAATGATAATTTTAATTGGCACAGTCTAACCCGCACAACCACATATTACAATTTTACTAACTCTTCAACAACCAACAACAATGATAATTGTAATAAACACAGTCTTACCAACACAACCACATATTACAACTTTATTAACTCTTCAACAATCAATAACAATGATTATTGTTTTTGGCACAGTCTAACCCGCACAACCACAAATTACAAGTTTATTAACTCTTCAACAATCAACAACAATGATTATTGTTATTCTCACAGTCTAACCCGCACAACCACATATTACAACTTTATTAACTCTTCAACAATCATCATTAATGAAAATTGTAACTGGCACAGTCTAACCCGGAAACCACATATTACAACTTTATCAACTCTTCATCAACCAACAACAATTATAATTGTAATTAACACAGTCTTACCAACACAACCACATATTACAACTTTATTAACTCTTCAACAACCAACAACAATGATAATTGTCATTAACACAGTCTAACCAACACAACCACATATTACAACTTTATTAACTCTTCAACAATCAACAACAATGATAATTGTTATTGGCACAGTCTTACCCGCACAACCACATATTACAACTTTATTAACTCTTCAACAATCATCAACAATGAAAATTGTAACTTTGTAAAGTATAACCCGTACAGCCAAATTTAACAACATTATTAATTCTTCAACAATCAACAAAAATGAAAATTGTGACTTTTACAATCTAACCCGCACAATTACATCTTTTAACTTTAGTATCTCTCCAACAATCAACAATAATAATAATTGTTACTGGCACAGTCTAACCCGCACAACCACACATTACAATTTTACTAACTCTTTAACAACCAACAACAATGATAATTGTAATAAACCCAGTCTTACCAACACAACCACATATTAAAACTTTATTAACTCTTCAACATCCAACAACAATGATAATTGTCATAAACACAGTCTAACCAACACAACCACATATTATAACTTTATTAAATCTTCAACAATCAACAACATTGATAATTGTTATTTGCACAATCTAACCCGCACAAGCACATATTACAACTTTATTAACTCTTCAACAATCATCATCAATGAAAATTGTAATAAACACAGTCTTACCAACACAACCACATATAACAACTTTATTATCTCTTCAACAAACAACCAACACAACCACAAATGACAATTTTATAAACTCTGAAACAATCAACAACAATGATAATTTTAATTGGCACAGTCTAACCCGCACAACCACATATTACAATTTTACTAACTCTTCAACAACCAACAACAATGATAATTGTAATAAACACAGTCTTACCAACACAACCACATATTACAACTTTATAAACTCTTCAACAATCAATAACAATGATTATTGTTTTTGGCACAGTCTAACCCGCACAACCACAAATTACAAGTTTATTAACTCTTCAACAATCAACAACAATGATTATTGTTATTGTCACAGTCTAACCCGCACAACCACATATTACAACTTTATTAACTCTTCAACAATCATCAACAATGAAAATTGTAACTGGCACAGTCTAACCCGGAAACCACATATTACAACTTTATCAACTCTTCATCAACCAACAACAATTATAATTGTAATTAACACAGTCTTACCAACACAACCACATATTAAAACTTTATTAACTCTTCAACATTCAACAACAATGATAATTGTCATAAACACAGTCTAACCAACACAACCACATTTTACAACTTTATTAACTCTTCAACAATCAACATCAATGATAATTGTTATTGGCACAGTCTTACCCGCACAACCACATATTACAACTTTATTAACTCTTCAACAATCATCAACAATGAAAATTGTAACTTTGCAAAGTATAACCCGTACAGCCAAATTTAACAACATTATTAATTCTTCAACAATCAACAAAAATGAAAATTGTGACTTTTACAATCTAACCCGCACAATAACATCTTTTAACTTTATTAACTCTTCAACAATCAACAACAATGAAAATTGTTACTAACCCAGTCTTACCAACACAACCACAAATTACAACTTTATTAACTCTTCATCAATCAATAACAATGATAATTTTATTTTGCACAGTCTAACCACCAAAACTACATAATTCAACTTTAGTAACTCTCCAACAATCAACAATAATGATAATTATAACTGGCACAGTCTAATCCGCACAACCACATATTACAACTTTATTAACTCTTCAACAACCAACAACAATGATAATTGTAATTAACACAGTCTAACCAACACAACCACATATTACAACTTTACTAAATCTTCAACAATCAACAACAATGATAATTGTTATTTGCACATTCTAACCCGCACAACCACATATTACAACTTTATTAACTCTTCAACAATCATCAACAATGATAATTGTCATTAACACAGTCTAACCAGCACAACCACATATTACAACTTTATTAAATCTTCAACAATCAACAACAATGATAATTGTTATTTGCACAGTCTAACCCGCACAACCACATATTACAACTTTATTAACTCTTCAACAATCATCAACAATGAAAATTGTAACTGGCAAAGTATAACCCGTACAGCCAAATATTACAACATTATTAATTCTTCAACAATCAACAAAAATGAAAATTGTGACTTTTACAATCTAACCCGCACAACTACATCTTTCAACTTTATTAACTCTTCAACAATCAACAATAATGATAATTCTAACAGGCTCAGTCTACCACGCACAACCACATAAGACAAATTTATTAACTCTTCATCAATCAACAACAATGATAATTGTAATTGGCACGGTCTAAACCGCAAAACCACATTTTACAACTTAAGTATTTCTTCAAAATTCAAGAATAATGATAATTGTAACTGGAACAGTCTAAATAGCACAACGACAGATTAACACTTTATAATCTCTTCAAAAATGTTAAAAAAACAATGATTATTGTATGTGGAACAGTACAACCCGCACAAATACACATTACAAGTTTATTAACTCTTCAACAATCAACAACAATGATAATTGTTATTGGAGCAGTCTAAACCGCACAACAACATATTAGCACTTTATTAACTCTAAAACAATCATCAACAATGAAAATTGGAAACTGGCACAGTATAACCCGTACAGCCACATATAACAATTGTATAAACTCTTCAACAATCAACAATAATGATAATTGTAACTGGCACAGTCTAACCCGCACAACCACATATTACAACTTTATTAACTTTTCAACAACCAACAACAATGATTATTGTAATATACACAGTCTAACCAACACAATCACAAATAACAACTTTATAAACTCTTTAACAATCAACAACAATGATAATTTTAATTGGCACAGTCAAACCACCAAAACCACATATTACAACTTAAGTTACTCTCCAACAATCAACAATAATGATAATTGTAACTGGCACAGTCTACCCGCAAAACCACATATTACAAAATTATTAATTCTTCAACAATCAACAAAAATGCAAATTGTTACTGTAACAGTCTTACCCGCAAAACCACATATTTCAACTTTAGTTACTCTTCAACAATCAACAGCAATGATTATTGTAATTGGCACAGTCTAACCCGCATAACCACATATTACAACTTTATTGACTATTCAACAGTAAAAAAAATGATAATTGTAATTGGCACAGTCTAACCCGCACAACCACACATAACATATTTATTAACTATTCAACAATCAATAACAATGATAATTGTAATTGGCACAGTCTAACCCGCACAACCACATATTACAACTTTGGTTACACTTCAACAATCAACAACAATGATTATTGTAATTGGCACATTCTAACCCGCATAACCACATATTACAACTTTATTGACTATTCAACAATAAAACAAATGATAATTGTAACTGGCACAGTCTAACCCGCACAACCACTTATTACATATTTATTAACTCTTCAACAATCAATATCAATGATAATTGTAACTGGCAGAGTCTAACGCGCACAGCCACATATTACAACTTTATTAACCACTCAACAACCAACAACAATGATAATTGTAATTGGAACAGTCTAACCCGCACAATCACATATTACATATTAATAAACTCTTCAATAATCAATAACACTGATAATTGTAACTGGCACAGTCAAACCCGCACAACCACATATTACAACTTTATTAAATATTCAACAATAAAAAAATGAATATTGTAACTGGCACAGTCTACCCGCAAAACACCATATTACAAAATTATTAATTCTTCAACAATCAACAAAAATGCAAATTGTTACTGTAACAGTCTTACCCGCAAAACCACATATTTCAACTTTTGTTACTCTTCAACAATCAACAGCAATGATTATTGTAATTGGCACAGTCTAACCCGCATAACCACATATTACAACTTTATTGACTATTCAACAGTAAAAAAAATGATAATTGTAATTGGCACAGTCTAACCCGCACAACCACACATAACATATTTATTAACTATTCAACAATCAATAACAATGATAATTGTAATTGGCACAGTCTAACCCGCACAACCACATATTACAACTTTGGTTACACTTCAACAATCAACAACAATGATTATTGTAATTGGCACATTCTAACCCGCATAACCACATATTACAACTTTTTTGACTATTCAACAATAAAACAAATGATAATTGTAACTGGCACAGTCTAACCCGCACAACCACTTATTACATATTTATTAACTCTTCAACAATCAATAACAATGATAATTGTAACTGGCAGAGTCTAACGCGCACAGCCACATATTACAACTTTATTAACCACTCAACAACCAACAACAATGATAATTGTAATTGGAACAGTCTAACCCGCACAATCACATATTACATATTAATAAACTCTTCAATAATCAATAACACTGATAATTGTAACTGGCACAGTCAAACCCGCACAACCACATATTACAACTTTATTAAATATTCAACAATAAAAAAATGAATATTGTAACTGGCACAGTCTAACCCGCACAACCAAAAAAACAACTTTATTAACTCTTCAACAACCAACAACAATGATAATTGTAATAAACATAATCTAACCAACACAACCACATATTACAACTTTATAAACTCTTCAACAATCAACAACAGTGATAATTTTAATTGGCACAGTCTAACCACCAAAACCACATATTACAACTTTAGTAACTCTCCACCAATCAACAATAATGATTATTGTAACTGGCACAGTCTAACCCGGAAACCACATATTTCAACTTTATTAACTCTTCAACAACCAACAACAATGATAATTGTAATTAACACAGTCTTACCAACACAACCACATATTACAACTTTATTAACTCTTCGACAATAAACAACAATGATTATTGTTAATGGCATAGTCTTACCCGCACAACCACATATTACAAGTTTATTAACTCTTCAACAAACATCAACAACGAAAATTGTAACTGGCAAAGCATAACCCGTACAGCCAAATATTACAACATTATTAATTATTTATCAATCAACAAAAATGAAAATTGTAACTGTTACAATCTAACCCGCACAACTACATCTTTCAACTTTATTAACTCTTCAACAATCAACAACAATGATAATTGTAATTAACCCAGTCTTACCAACACAACCATATATTAACTTTATTAATTCTGCAACAACCATCAACAATGATAATTGTCATTAACACAGTCTAACCAACACAACAACATATTTTCACTTTATTAAGTCTTCAACAATCATCAACAATGAAAATTGTAACTGACAAAGTATAACCCGTACAGCCAAATATTACAACATTATTAATTCTTCAACAATCAACAAAAATGAAAATTGTGACTGTTACAATCTAACCCGCACAACTACATCTTTCAACTTTATTAACTCTTCAACAATCAACAACAATGATAATTGTAACTAACCCAGTCTAACCAACACAAACCCATATTACAACTTTATTAACTCTTCAACAATCAAAAACAATGATAATTTTAATTGGAACAGTCTAACCACCAAAACCACATATTGCAACTTTAGTAACTCTTCAACAATCATTAACAATGAAAATTGTAACTTGCAAAGTATAACCCGTACAGCCAAATATTACAAAATTATTTATTCTTCAACAATCAACAAAAATGAAAATTGTAACTGTTCCAATCTAACCCGCACAACTACATCTTTCAATTTTATTAACTCTTCAACAATCAACAACAATGATAATTATAATTAACCCAGTCTTACCAACACAACCACATATTACAACTTTATTAACTCTTCAACAATCACTAACAATGATAATTTTAATTGGCACATTCTAACCACCAAAACCACATATTACCACTTGAGTAACTTTCCAACAATCAACAATAATGTTAATTGTAACTGGCACAGTCTAACCCGCACAACCACATATTACAACTTGATTAACTCTTCAACAACCAAAAATAATGATAATTGTAATTATTACAGTTTAACCAACACAACCACATATTACAACTTTATTAACTCTTCAACAATTAACACTAATGATCATTGTAATTATCCCAGTCATACCAACACAACCACATATTACAACTTTATTAACTCTTCAACAATCAATAACAATGATAATTTTAATTGGAACAGTCTAACCACCACAACCACATATTGCAACTTTAGTAACTCTTCAACAATCAACAACAATGAAAATTGAAGCTGGCAAAGTATAACCCGTACAGCCAAATATTACAACATTATTAATATTTCAACAATCAACAAAAACGAAAATTGTAACTGTTTCAATCTAACCCGCACAACTACATCTTTCAACTTTATTAACTCTTCAACAATCATCAACAATGATAATTGTAATTAACCCAGTCTTACCAACACAACCACTTATTACAACTCTAGTAACTCTCCAACAATCAACAATACCGATGATTGTATCTGGCACAGTCTAACCCGCAAAACCACATATTACAACTTAATTATCTCTTCAACAACCAACAACAATGATTATTGTAATTAACACAATCTTACCAACACAACCTTATATTACAACTTTATTATCTTTTCAACAATCATCAACAATGAAAATTGTAACTGGAAAAGTATGACACATACAGCCAAATATTACAACATTATTAATTCTTCAACAATCAACAAAAATGAAAATTGTAACTGTTTCAATCTAACCCGCACAACACATCCACATATTACAACTTTATTAACTCTTCAAAAATCAACAGCAATGATAATTTTAATTGGCACAGTCTAACCACCAAAATCACATATTACAACTTTAGTAGCTCTCCAACATTCAACAATAATGTTAATAAAAACAGTAATTTTACAACTTTATTAACTTTTCAACAACCAACAACAATGATTATTGTAATAAACACAGTCTCACCAACAGAACCACATATTTCCACTTTATTAACTCTTCAACAATCAACAACAATGATAATTGTAATTAATCCAGTCTTACCAACACAACCACTTATTACAACTCTAGTAACTCTCCAACAATCAACAATACCGATTATTGTTACTGGCACAGTCTAACCCGCACAACCACATATTACAACTTAATTAACTCTTCAACAATCAACAACAATGATAATTTTAATTGGCACAGTCTAACCACCAAAACCACATATTACAACTTTAGTAACTCTCCAACAATCAACATTAATGATAATTGTAAGTGGCACAGTCTAACCGGTGCAACTACACAGTACAACTTTATTTACTCTTCAATAATCAATAATAATGATTATTGTTACTGGCACAGTGAACCCGCACAACCACATATTACAACTTTACTAACTCTTCAACAATCATTAACAATGAAAATTGTAACTGGCACAGTATAACCCCCCCAGTAAAATATTACAATTGTAATAACTCTTCAACAATCAATAATAATGATAATTCTAACTGGCACAGTCTACCCCGCACAACCACATAAGACAACTTTATTAACTCTTCAACAATCAACAACAATGATAATTGTTATTGTCACAGTCTAAGCCGCCAAACCACATATTACAATTTTAATAAATCTTAAACAATGATAAAAAAAACACTAATAATTGTAAGTGGCACAGTATAACCCGCACAACTACACATTACAACTTTATTAACTCTTCAACAATCAACTACAATGATAATTGTTATTGGCACAGTCTTTCCCGCAAAACCACATACTACAACACTATTAATTGTTCCACAATCAACAAAAATGAAATGTGAACTGTCACAGTCTAACCCCCACAAACACATATTTTAACTTTATTACTTCTTCAACAGTCAACAACATTGATCATTGTACTTGGCACAGTCTAACCCGCACAACCACATATTACAACTTTATTAACTCTTCAACAATGATTAAATAACAATAATAATTGTAAGTGGCACAGTCTAAAGGGTGCAACTACACATTATAACTTTATTTACTCTTCATCAATCCATATTAATCATAATTGTAACTGGCACAGTCTAACCCGCACAACCACATATTACAACTTTATTAACTCTTCAACAATAAACAACAATGATAATTGCAATTGGCACAGTCTAACCCTTGAATTTATTATTAATATTATTAATTCTTCAACAATCCACCATAATTTTGAAATATGAATTAACATTTAAAAAATATATTTTTAAATCAATATTGCAGGTGGGTAAATAATTAAGATTCTGGAGTCATAAGAGGCTTGGAAGGTATAGATGATTTGACCTATCCGATTTATGTTGAGTGGTTTCGATCCTTGGCTATGAATCCGGGGGTTTCGGATTGAAATCCCGGCGTTCGCAAGTAAATTTTATTTGATTTATTAATGTTTTTTAAAATATACTTTATTGCTGTAAGTTCCAGAGCGAATAATATTTTCAGTATCATCCAGGTGTAGTAAGACCACCAATTAGAAGAGATACGTTTCTTGAAATGGCTTTAGCTGTGTTTGGTGACTAGATCTTAATAACCGGGTACTTCCACACCTTACCCTTCTTATTACCTTCAGCCTCATAATGTATCCAAATTGGGAATGCCATAGTCTCGCTGGCTCCAGACGGTGGACACATAAAAAGATCTTTAAATCTTCCGCATTCCCTTTAAATACATTATGATACGAAAGAATCAATTTAAACTTATTTAGACTAATGTTGCGACATAGAAATGGGTAAAAAAAATCCTAAATGTTTATGGTAACATTACGTTACATCATGACATTCATTACGAAGGCTTTTTTGTACAGAAAGGGATGGTTTAATATCCTCCGTTGTTTCATTTTGAGTATCCTCCGTTAGCTGGACCCCTGCCGTAGCCTGATTGGCTCTCCTCGTACCTGATATTGGGACTATATCCGTTCTCGTCGGTCTCTTAAGTCACAATCTGGAAATAAAGAGGACATGTTAGGACTTTGGTTACTCCTAGATAAGCAAAATATCTCGCAGCCAAGCTATGGAAATTGCAATCATTTAGAAGGCGTCAAAAATAATGCACATAACACAATTTGAATAATTTAAAATGTGAATAAATTTAAAGATTCGAAAAAACTGATGAAATTAAGGAAAATTTGAATAGTTTGTACCTGTTTCCTGCCTTCGGGAAGGAAGGACAAAGTACTCTACATCAGTCATCTCACCTTGTCTGGACTCCTTATGGCTGAAGTCATTTCCAGATGATTCGTCCTTCACCATATACTCGAAGTTGTAGTTGGCGGGTTCCTGAGATAGCAGACAGAATGAACAAACTGACTTTGATGCTTTCTAGAATAGAAAAAAACCCCGATATAGACAACAGATATGGTGGTAGTATTAACGTCTTGTTCATCTCCGTATCCGTTACCTCCAGAGTAACCCTAGTTAGCGGGAAGGTACTGGTTTGAGAGAGTTCCATCGATAGAGGAAAGTGCGGGGGTTCCGTTGTTGTAGGATTGACGACTCAAAAAAATAGCCGTAAATATATTAATGTTCCATGGTACACATCAAGTGGTTCGCGGCGGCGAATTGGTTGATTGGTTGAGTGGTTGATTGGCGGCGGATGCCCCTGGCCACCAACTGTTACTGGAAACTGGCTGTGGGAATTTATTTTACCTCTCCAGCAGGACTCTCTTGACCCATCGCCTTGCACCGCAGTGGGAGAGATTGACTCATACGTCCGTCACTCCTGATCATATTTACCTCCAGATTCCTGCACACCCCTCGAACCGTTTCCTTCCTAAATCTTTCTCTCCTTACTTTCAATAAAAAATCCCTCCACACAACATCCCCAAATTACATAGGCCCTGAGGGAAATAATTTTCCTATGTGGCGCTAATGTTAAAAAAACACCATGAGTCAAATGACCTCCAGTGACGTTGCAGTAAAAAAAGACAAATTAATAGTCATTTACCTGGACTGTCTGTGTCGTGCATTTGGAGCATCGTATTTGATGTGTACAATGATAACTTTTCGAATACCAATACGCAATATTAGAAATCCGAATATTTTTCAGTGTTAATGTTAATATCATAAAGTTAATAAATATCATCACTATCAATGAATATTTACCGCTTTCTGTCAGTTGTTATCTTACACTATATATAATATATGTAACTATAATGAAAAAAAATTTTCTCTTTTGTTAAACATTTTGTATTCGCAGATGATACGGCATTGGTCATATCACATAAAGATCTAAAAATTGCTATTGAACTCATGCAAATTGACTTTATTCGACTTTGTAAATGGTCACATAATGCAGGACTATTAATAAATGTTAAAAAAAAACAAAGTTATGCATATAAGATCACCTAATGCCAGATTTCAATTTAATCCTAATATTATTTCTCATAATTTTAATTGCATCCATAAAAATATCCCGACTAATTGTAAATGTGAAAGCTTAGAATTAGTTAAGGAATATGTCTATCTTGTTGTTACAGTAGATTTTTTTTTCAAATGGGACAAACATAATAAAAAAAACCTGTAAAAGACTCAGATCTATTGCTTTCAGAATGTACACATTATTTTTTTTCCTATCAATTGAAACACTTAAAATAATTTATATGTCAATGGCAGAATCTATTATAAGATATGGATTAACCATATGGGGAAATACTACTATAACCAATCTGAAACAAGTCCAAGTTGTACAAAACGCAATTGTAAAATTACTAGCCGTCCGTAATATTTTTAAACAGAGACATAATACACGGTTGCTGTTTCAGAATGCCAAAATTTTACCTGTTAAGGCTATTCCATAGCGAAAAATCATAATTCAGTATATATTTACCCCGCAGCATAAAGAAAAATTAGAACATAAATACAGTACTAGATTCTCGCGCAATGACGGCTTAATAGTTCCGAAATTTAATAATAAATACGGATAGAGAACGTTTGAATACAACATACCAAAGATATTTAATTTATTACCTGACACTATAAAGCAATGTAAGTCTATGATAAGGTTAAATATATGGTGAAAAATTGGCTATTGGAAAAAAATATTTACTTTAATATGTATGAAAAATTGTATGAAAAAAATTGTTGATTCTGTAGATAAAAGATGTAAATTATAACTTATAAAAATGTATATGTAACTAAACTTTAAGCACCTGTTGACAAGCCAATTCAATTGGCTTAGCAGGACTTGTTTGTTGATATGTATTAACTATTTATTCAATAAAAAAAATTTCTTAACAAAAAATATATGGATGAATAATTTTTTCGACTTTATAAACACACTATTGCTGACACAATTTTCTGCACGCTTGTGCTTATATTTATCACCGATTATTAATTCCTATCAACTTTGATTTGAGGAGAATTATAGAGAATTCAGGCACTTTTTTTAACTCCCCGCCATTCTTTAAAACAGTTAAACAGATGGATGTTTATGGTCCATCGAGCCGGATGCACTGATAGCGACAAATGCACTGGTACGTACAAGAACAGAGGGTAGGAAGAAATTTGGGAATTGTGAAACATAAAACAATACTTCAAAGTAAAGCGGTCTTTTCTGCATACGTGATGCCTAAATATATTGTGTGTGCTTAGCAAAGGCGTAATCACATGGTGTGGAAGGATATATAAGAAAACATTTTTTAATTTGTATTTATTTAATAAATAACATGCACAGGTAATTATAATAAATTCACATAATTTAAAAGCCATAGAAATGTGACATCAACACGCCAAATGAACATTATATAATAGATTAAATTTATAATAAAAATAATTAATGATTTTTAAATATCAATAATATGGCAGGTGGGTAAAAGCAATGATTTAAATTAATATTAAAACAATGAAGAGCTATTTCATCAATGACGTGTTGAATTTAAGTTTCTAGAAGGTTTGTGTTATTTAATATCCTCCGTTGTTTCCTCCTGAGTATCCTCCGTTAGCTGGACCCCGGCCATATCCTGATTGGCTCTCCTCGTATCTAATCTTGGGCCTATATCCGTTCTCGTCGGCCTCGTAGGTCACAATCTGGAAATAAACAGATAAATTAGGACTTTGGTTACGCCTAGATAAGCAACGTGCCTCGCAGCAAAGTTATGCAAATTGGAATCATTGATTTTATAGGAATTTGGAGGATTTGAAGGGTTTGTACCTGTTTCCTGCCGTCGGGAAGAAGGACAAAGTACTCTCCCTCAGTCATCTCCCCTTGTCTAGACTCCTTGTGGCCGAAGTCGTTTCCAGATGGTTCGTCCTTCACCGTGTACTCGAAGTTGTAGTTGGCAGGCTCCTGAGATAACGGATAGAATTAACAAATTGACTCTGATGCCTTCTATTGTAGAACAAAACCCTGTTATGAGAAGCAGATAAGGTGGTAAAACTTACGTTCTGTTCGTCTCCGTATCCGTTACTTCCCGAGTAACCCTGGTTAGCGGGAAGGTACTGGTTGGAGGGGGCTCCGTTGTTAGAAGAAGGTGCGGGGGCTCCATAGTTGGAAGAAGGCCTAAAAAATCGTGATTAATTATAATAATTCTGGGATTTGACATTCCGCTGCTTGGAATACTCTTCTCTCAGATCAAGTTCAAAAGTTTTCAACGCGTTCTGTGCTGATTAAAGTAACTGATATGCATCGTATACGTCTTTCTCAATTAAGAATATGTGCACGTAAACAGAAGAATTCTTAAGAATTGGTTCTATACATTGCGGATAAAAGCTTAGCTTAATAATAAATCATTGTCTATAATACCCATGTAAGAAAATAAACTTAACGTTTTAAAGTTTTATAATAATAATACTTTTCCAGAAATATTACTGATACGCTTTACAATTTCACAAAAAGGAAAGGTCCCAGATCCGACCCTTGTGGAACTCCAAGTTGAACTTGAGATTCTTCAGAATTTTTTTTGATTAAGCTGTTACAATGACTTGTTATATGAAAATGAAATATATACAAAGTATTTCATTTTCACGTAATTAAAATGACACCACAAAGTAATTTTGCAACTATTGAAGAAGTGTCAATAATATATTTATGATACTATTACCTTTAAGAATGGAACATTGGAAACCCAATTATTTTGCATATTATACAAAGTTATTGAGTTATCGACGTTTTTTATAATCTAATAATTGAGTTCTATGCGAAGATGTTTAGCAAAGTTCCCGCAAGCTCTAATGCGATGTACCTATATAGTTTTATGCACATTGTAAAACAATTACCTGGACTGTCTGAGTGCATTTGGAGAGCCGTATTTACTTGAAGGGGCACTGATTCCGCTTGATGGAGCACCATATTGGGAAGACAGGGCGCTTGGCGCTCCGTACTGGCTTGACGGGGCCCCATACTGGCTCGATGGGGCGCTGGGTGCTCCATACTGCGATGACGGGGCGCTGAGACCCTGTCCAGGAGGAAGGTATCTATCCACAGGAGGCTCAGCAAGGCACACTGCAGCCAAAGCGACAAAAAGGGCGCAAGAGATCTGGAAATATAAAACAACAGTTTGTATTTCGTATTAAAATGTATAAAAATGAGCCATGAAAATGACAGAGGAAGTATTAAAGTAGAACAAATGTTGTAGAAATGAGATCCTTGAGGCGAATGTGGTAAAACGTGTTACAAATGTGGATAACCGGAAAGAACGCGAAGCTAAAGAAAGCGTGAATAAAGTGAACAAGATTACGAAAGAGAAGCTAGTATAGTATTGACACGTGGAACGGAAAACATCGGAAAGAGTGTCATCAGAATATTATGACGCCAAAATGAATGATAGAAGAAATCGTTTACGTTCGAGGACGACATGACACGATCAAGTAAATCAATTAGGTAATTGTCTTAGATCATATCAACAGTCGGAATAACAGAAGACTAAATTACGTGAACATCATCAAAGCTTTCGTTATCAATGGAAGCGTTTTTCATATTTATAAGTACATGTATATTATGTGTTATTTTCAACAACTTTTTTTCTTAACTTATTTTTAAAGTTATACCCATCAATTTAATATATTATTGAAGAAGAAGATAATACTAATAAATCTAAACGAAACGTGAAATAGAACAAGACACAGAACAATAAAAAGATAATGGTAACAAGGATCGAACCCAGGATCTCTTGTCTTACAAGGACAGGTGTCTTAAACCACTCGACTATTGGGACCTTTGGCGATCTGACATTAGTTACTCTTTTATTTTTATTATTTTTTTAAATTATATATTAAAAGTACCGATAAACTCATTTAGCAGTTTGTATAACGGGTTCTTTACATTATAAATCTTATTATAGTGAGTTTACAGTTACATTTTTACAATGTTATGTATAAATCAAGAAATTAAAAATTTTACAGAAATATAGGAAAAGAAAAATTATGAAAAACATAAATAAATTTTTAAAAGTCTTTAGAATAATATATCATTGTAAACTAATACAAATGAATTCTTTCAGTAAGCCAAGTCTTCAGTAAGTTCACCAATTGTTTGTTTTTGGCACAGTTTTTAATTTCAGCAGGTAACATATTAAAACAACTGGGAATCATATAGTTTAACGTTCTTTGTCCATATTTATTTGTATGCTTGGGTACAATAAGTCTTCCATTAAAGTTAAAACGAGTATTATGATTGTGTTCTAGCCTGTTTATATATAAGGGGTTATTTATGTGCTGGAATATTATGCCTTTCTTTGTATAAATTTTTTTCAGCTAATAATTTAACCAATGAATTTTGCACGGATTGGAAAATCCCCAAGCTGTTATTCCTTACCTTATAACAGATTCAGCTAGAGATAAATAAATTATTCGAAGTGGATTATATGATATTGTTAATTCTGATTTTGGAATATGAGATCGACAAATATGACGTTTAATAAATAGATCCCAATGGTCGAGTAGTTTAAGACGCCTGTCCCTGCAAGACAAGAGATCCTTGGTTCGATTCCTTGTTGCTACAGTTATCTTTTTCCTTCTTCTGTATTAATTGTAATTTCTCTATTGAATTTATTTTCAAAAAATATTAATGAAAATCTATAATCACCTTCATTTTGTGTGCTAATTTATATCCAATCAACGAACTGACACTGTATGAACACTTAGATGACTATAGCGTTAGATCTTTACTGAAGAAGAAGCTGCGAGACTGTGATACTCTCTGGTCCATAGCGGGGCTTTTATAGGTCTCTCTAAAGGCAGATGTTGGGTTGGTTGTGAAATCGTCGCCCCAGTGCTTAATTGTCCAAACGACCATTTTAGCGAAAATGAGTTTTTAACGCAATATTGTTAAGAATCAAATTACGCGTCGTTCGATGAAGAAAAAATAGTTTTATCAGCCTCCTACAATTAATTATAAGCATTTTAAAATGTCAATGTCCACAACAATATTCTAAAAGTGAGTACTTGTTTGGCCAATCTCCTTATTAGGCCAACCTCCTAGAGTCGAGAATTAAAATTGCGTGCTAGTTTGTTCAAACTCCACCAACCGACCAATTACAGCACGATGCGAGGATCACGTGATGCCGCCATCTTAAGTTTTTACATTCCAACGGTGTTTGTTTTCTGGTGTTACGCGGAAGTAAAAAAGCATTTAAATATATACCAAGGAGTTTTTGATAGACAAAACAACAGGAAAATATCAATAACTAATTACAAAAGTGCATACATACGCAGCAGTGCGGAAATAGAGCGGTAAGTGTTAGTTTTAAATATCTCTATCAATACCAAATTTGTTTTGTTTTTTACATTGCAATGAACTTTGTGATACAGCGTGTTCACTTTTCTGTTTTCGCTCAGACTCTACTTTTTGCAAGTTTTTGCTGTCAAAATTGGTTTTTTGACTGACGATTCATATTAAACTAGTTAGATTAGTATTTCAATTCGAAATTTTCAGTATATCCGTATTTGTATGTAGCCGTTTGAGATTTACAAATTGATCTATAGTGATTATGCAGTTTGTTGAAATAAATTATAGTTATATAATAAATTATAATTCTGATTTTTTCCTCATTTGTGTGTTTTGGGGTTTTGATTACGATTCTGAGCATTACCAACAAAAACGGTAGGATTTTAATTTTTAGCCAAAAAAACATGTATAGGTATATTATTCACTGAAATAATTTGCATAAATTTCATATAATTTAAGTGATTTAGTTTTTTGGCCACGCGTACTGTTTAGGCGCAATTCTATGGGAGCACTCTCCCCAATAAAGACTCCATTGAAAGCTTGGAGTTAGTATATCAGACCGGCTCAAGTATCGGGGTTCCATAGAAGCCCGAGTAAATCAGGCTTCCAAGAAGCTGGACGTCTTGTACACGGCTAGGATATCCTTCAACAGTGACCAGCTGCTGACCCTGTACAAGTCTCAAGTCCGCCCAACAGTTGAATTTGGGAGCCACCTCTGGGCTGGTGCCCCAAAATACTTAATTAACCTACTTGAATCTGTGCAAAGGAGGGCGATCCGTCTGATTGACAATCCGTTGTTAACAGACCGATTGCCTTCTCTAATGCATAGACGCAATGTAGGCATTCTGTGTCTGTTCTACAGGTATTTCAATGGAGCCTGCTCCAAGGAGCTAACAGCATTGATCCCTGATGCACCGGTGCACGTGCGCGAAACTCGACGGACACGAGCGGAACACCCGTTTACGATTGACGTTAGCTTCATGAGAACGGGTCGTTTTTTGTAAGTCGGTTCGTATGTGGAACGAGCTACCGGCATCTCTCTCCTATAATCCGAGCCTCTTCAAGGCCAGCATTAATAAATCCCTTCATACAGCCCCTACCTTAACCCGCCTCACAACGCCGCCCAACCGGGTGGATACATAGTTCCCCTGTCTGTATACTGGCAGGGACGCTCTTGTGAGGTGTCACATAAAAAAAAATCTGATCGTAAGAGATTCAGCCTACTGCGGTCATCTTCAGACTGGTACAGATATTCCTTAAGCTGTGCTTTATATACATTAAATTTAGGGAGGGGGATTAAAAGGGGTGGAATGCAATGATTTTATTCAAATTTTATGGATATCCCATTTTCGTTGCTATGTCGTAACAACGAAGATGGAAGTCTAAAGATGGTTGATAGGCTAAACCCGGTCACGGTCAGAAATAAAAAAAAGTTGGACATTGTTTAATATATTATTATAATTGAAGTAAATTATTATAATGGAACTGTCGAGTACCTGGCACGCGTTTCAATGCCACTCAAAGAAAGATTTGTCCCGCATCCCACGAACCCTCCCCCCTCACGGATTATCCTCACCCTTCCCTCTTTCAGTCCCTACTGCTAAGCTACAAGAAATAATGCACACATTTTTATAACAACTCGATCACCACCTATTATACAATCTGAATGCAAATTTCATAACGCCAGAGTTCACCTATATGTATGGAAACCTTCGCCGGCGTGCGCAAAGCAACTCACCAAAGTTTCATCGCAATCGGATGAATGATATAGGAAATAATAAGAGAATCTTTATACAAATATCACAACGCCATAGTTCAATATAATATAGGGAAACCTTCGCGGGCATGCGCACAACTCAAAGTTACAAAGTTTTATCGCAGTCGGTAGAGTGGTATGGGAAATAAGATGTGAATTTGTACATAAATTTCATAACGCCAGAGCTCACTTTTATGTATAGAAAAGGTATAGGAAATAAGAAGGAACAAACAAAGAAAAAATCACTATTATAAATATATATATATAGATTCCACCACGAATTGTCAGTATCCATAATAGAAATATTGAAAATAAACTCATCCTGTATATAACTAAAGGTGGTCGTTTGAACAAACAAGCACGGAAAGTTCTACGCAAAAGTTGCCCTATCTCCAATTCCAGTTTGTTCAATCTCCATTTACAAAATTCTGGTGGTGCGTTTTTGTTCAATCTCCATTTTAAAATGTAAAAAAAAGTATCAAAAACTATCCTTAGTCAATTTACAAAGAATTATTTAAGCTGATCAGACCTTTAGCTTGACGGAAATATCTTCATCTTAAACACCTGTCATAATGTTTCATTGAAATAATCAAAGAAAACCTCCTCCTGTAAAATTTGCAAATGGTCGTTTGGACAATTAAGCACTGAGGTGACGAAATGAGATCAATTTCGTTATCAGCTGATACGCCGGAGAGCATGCTCTTCAAAGAGATTGTTGGGGCACTTATTGAAGGCTGTTAAAGGAGCTATTATTTATTGGCTAGGTAACAAATAAGCGATTCTGGTTTTTGAATTTGAATACTGGACAAGCGTATCAAATGCTCCCAACTATATGCCAGGAGCTAGTGTTTTTTTATGCATTGCACAAAGGATAACAAATTATTCGCCAGAAATACCCAAACAAATTGATTTCATTGCGTGCTTCATGACTAGATTCAACACAACATCACCAGTTTCAAGAGTGATTTCATAGCGAGCTTCATCACTACATTCAACACAACATCGCCAGTTTCATCAGTCATTATTACATCGCATGTTTCATCACAAGTTTCATCGCATGTTTCATCACTGATTTCATCACAGGTTTCATCGCTGAATTCATCACTGGATAAATAATAAAAATAATAAACATATTTTTAAATTTACAATACTTGATATTACGCACCAAACAACACAAATTAAGGTTATGATTAGTTTCTTAGAAAAGGCACTGCCTATTTAGAAACTAATGTTGATTAATTATTGTTATGATTGTTAACTGGGCCATAATGTATTCACACCGGTATTGCAGCTTTTCCTCCACGTACATTCTACTTGTCAATATCATTGTGTGTATATCAAACATACAGGCATAATTATTTGGCCTAATATGTAACATATAAATAAATAAATAGGGATCTATGAAATGATGTTTGACGAATGTTCCTCCGTAGACACGAATTCGCACCTTGAACAAAAATGTAGCAAACAAATTTAGCGTTGCACATTCCATAATAACTTTTTTAACCTATTTTAACCCCACAGGCCTCTGGCATCTTGACCGTTGTATTTCTTGCAATAAAATCCAAATTAATGGAATATTTCTGAACGTATCCGAAAACTAAAAACTGTTTTTGAAAGGTTATTACTAAATAAGATTTCAAATTTTAAAATTTTGAAACAAACAGCTTCACAATTTTATACAAATAATTACATTTTACTTGTTGCATTAATCAGTGAAGTATCCACATAAAATTCATATTAAATACAGAAAAAAATACCTAAATAAAACAGAAAAACATTAAAACACATTAATGAAAATAACTCAGATATCTTACACAGAGCAGGGGAGAGGGTACGTAATTAACAATTTGATTTAAATTTCTCCAATTTTCATTTAGTAAACTGAACTAAGGAAAAATGAGAAATATCGAAAATATATAACTTTATGGGAAATAACCAATTATCCCGAGGGGTTAATGATTGGAACCCAAAATTATTTTTTTAAATTTTAATATATTCCCAATAACTCTTGAATTTCTAAAACCAGTATGACTATGGCATCCTGTAAGCTGTAGAACTATTAGGACGGGTTATTCGGACAATTGGAACAATTTTTCAAATTTTTGATTAATTTAAAATTTCTGCGAAAGATTTTTCAAGTTCTGTTATTATTTCAGTTCTGCAACAAGCCTATAATGATATAATAACAGAACTTGAATAAGGCTTTTACATAACCCGAAAATGAACGTTGAAATTCGATCAATTGTTCAAATTCTCCAAAACAAAGGATAAAGGAAACAAATTATTACAAGCAATAATTATGCGCCTGAAATATTCAATTAAATTGAAAATATTTCGCCAGTCAAAATAAATGCTGCAGAGGACATTATAATTTTCCCGTAGGCGGCATTTATTTTAACCCAGGAGATATTTTCAATTTGTTTGGGTATTTTTGGCGAATAATTTGTTATCCTTTGTGCAACGCATAAAAAAACCTTGTAATATTAGTTTATCATTAATTAAAAATTATGCACAGACATTGATGTAGGTTTTTAACAGGACCCTTCAAAATTCCTTACATTCTTAAACAAATTACATTCGATGTTATGTATTATAGAAAACTTATTATTGCATTGTATTTTTTATAATCTTTCCCTCATTTTTTGCTTTCATTAGTTTTTATTAAAACAAATCCATTTTTATCAATTTTTATATGTAAATCTAGGCAGTAAGTCATCTCAGTATGTCATGTCACTACGTCATGTCAGTATATCATGTCATGTCAGGATGTCATGTCACTATGTCATGTCAGTATGTCATATCAGTAAGTCATGTCAGTAAGTCATGTCAGTATGTAATGTCAGTATGTCATGTCAGTATGTCATGTCAGTATGTCATTTCAGTATGTCAAACAGTATGTCATGTCAGTATGTCATGTAAGTATGTTATGTCAGTACGCATAATCATATGTTATCCACAGAGTAGCTGGGACGAGTCAGCACTTATTCTTGTCCAGGCCGTCGCCCAGTGGAAGGGCGCGCCCCTACACCATGGATGGAGATTTTCCCTCAAGCCACTGTTAGTACAAGTGCTAAATATGTTTACTATTTAATTTAATTTTCCATTTAATATCATGTAATTTATTTAGATGTAGGTATGCTTTTATATGGCAGATAAAGTATTGCAGTCCGCTCTGCTCAGTTTAAATAAACAAAAAATATTAATATTATTCTATTTGTAGCTACTTAAGAGGAAACGCTGGCTGCGTTTTGTCCATACAAACGTATTCACATATTTCTTATTTGGATTTTGACACTAGTAATATAAACATCTCTCAAATCAAACTCTAAGTTACTTCTTGTAGGAGTTAGGACCCCACTAAAGTTACTTCTTATAAGAGAGTTAGGACCCTACTAAAGTTACTTCTTATAGGAGAGTTAGGACCCTACTAAAATCCTTACAATTGTTTACTTTGAACTCCATCAACAGACGTTCAGTACAAAATATTGACAATTTATTTAAAAAAAGCCAAATATACAGACATATAAAATGCGCGTCCGCTCGTCCTCTTTATCCGAACTTTTGTTATATTTTTAAATTTACTATTTTGGTCTTCAAAAATCTTTATAATACTGTTAAATATGTAGACATGTATAAAGACTATTAAAGAGCAAATTAAAATATACGAATACGAAACGAAAAAAAAACAATCAAGATTAGTTGCGAGTCTAAAGGGAGTAAGGAACGGGAAGAGATGAGGCAGATGAAGTTTGGGAAGTATCTGCCTAACCATTCAAGTCATAAAGCCATTTCAAGCAACGTTTCGATTTTTAATGGTGATCTTTCTCCAGGGCGGTACTGAGAGTATTAACCACCCTGGAACGTGCCTTGCATAAACTACACTTATATTATTTTCTAATAAGATATTTATTGCAAGTGAAATAATACATTTTTACTGTTAAATGAAAACACACTTAGTAATACATCACTTTTTATTGAATTAATAAATGACAACCAACATTTAATTGACACCGGGCATTTGATTGACACCGAGCATTTGATTGACACCGGGCATTAATTTGGATTTGTTCCTGAAGTCCTGAGGAGACCCAAAACCTATAGAGCACGGCTGATTACGGAGGCCATTGAAATCCATAAAAATCCCGTAAACATTAATAGAGACGATGGAGCGAAAGCTCAATAGTTCCTGGTATCCGGTAATTGACGGCTACACCACAGCTAACACATGCTACACGAGCTGGCAACACGGTATCACAACCTCATACATAAGCTCACATTTCACCACAAACTCAAATAACACATTTGCCCTGATGATGGACACTGCAATGCTGTCCGAAACGTTGGCTAAAGAAGGAGTTAGCGAAACACGGCATAACACCCCAAAAACAAATAACAAAAATACTTTTGGCCGTGAAAATCTTAAATCATATTTGACAACCAACCAGGTTTTGCTTATCTTAAGCTTCGTCAGGGCTATTAATATCACACCTTTATTGCTTGTATATTAATTAAATACGATATGTTTTCGTACGCAAGGAATCAGCACCACAACCTCTTGATTCGTAGTCGATGATCTTAACTGTTTGACCGTGGAGGTTGAATTCAATATTTTAAAGCGTGTGTTAAATTTCATCCAAAGGCAAAATTATTGAACATACTTCGGAAACATTAACACGCCCATAATACTACCATCTGATAACTGAGTTACATCAAAAGATCAAGGGTAGAATTTTTAAAATAAAAACACTTTAATTTCCTTCTTTCAAATCAGTTTATTTTAAATTATAAAAAAATATTATTTTCTCATTTTAAAATTTAAGGGAAGAACATCCCCTTGATAGTTAATTTGCAAATGGTTACTTAACCTCGTATGTAATCAGGGCTAGAGGGTACGTTAATTTACATTGCGTGGCACATAAAGTTACATGCAGGTAAGATTGGTATTTTTAAAATTATATTGATGGTAGCATTGAAAAAAAATTCAACTGTTACTTGAAAGCATTTAATTTTCAGTAAAAAAACACCATTTTAATAATCTGATTACATAATCCGTCGGTTTATAATAATAAAACAAACAATTAATTGCGCGCATAAATTTTTTCAAACATTTATGTTTGTATGCTTTGGTCATCATACCTGTTTAATGTACTTTAATAAATTCTTAAAAATTATGTACGAAATATTTTTTAAATCAGATCTAACAACCCTTCAAATACCTTTTAATTTTTATCAAAAATTTGTTTGCGGATTAATCTTTCAGAACACAAGTATACACGATCTTATCTGGGTTCAATTACATTGGCTTTTCTTTTTAAAAATGCTCTCTTCCCTTTGGGGGCTTGTCAAACAAAAATCTATTACGCACTGTACAGTCGTCCACAGAGTAATGCATTGGTGCAACGATGACAGGTCATTGATTTGGAACAAAAAATAAGTTGGATACAGAACCGATCCCTGTGGGACGCCAGAATTTTTCTAAATACTTTTTGGTTTAATCATTCACAATATCTTGCCTTATCTGGGTTCATCCGCAATATAAATCACGATCACTGAAAGAAACCCCATTCTCCATCAAAAAAAGTCTTGACTAACCCGCTTTTTAATATTAATTATTTTATGATATTTAATCTTTTTTGGTTCCTTTAGATAAGCAGTGCAATGTTTACTCTTTACTCATTGTTTCTACACGATACCGTGGTATTTTGCTTGGTGATGATTTTTTTAAAGGATCGAAATATATTAACTTTTTTAGACTATGACACGTGTTAAACAGATATTTGGAAAGAAAAATACACAAAAAATATTTTTATAGTAGTTTTTTTTAATAAGTAAGTAGTGATTATAATTATTAATTCACATTTCAAGAACATAGCAATGCGATTGGAACAGTCAAACAAACAAAGTATATATTGCACTATTAACAACTCCCCACCAACACGTCAAATGAACATTATATACATAAAAAAATAAAATAAATAATTATTTGTAGAAATCTATATGGCAGGTTGGTAGCAATACCCAAAATAAATATGAAAAAAATGAAGTGATATTATTTCAATGACGTGTTGAACGTATGATAGATGTGAGATTTCACAATGTTTGTGTGGTTTAATATCCTCCGTTGTTTCCTCCAGAGTATCCTCCGTTAGCTGGACCCCTGCCGTATCCTGATTGGCTCTCCTCGTACCTGATCTTGGGCCTATATCCGTTCTCGTCGGCCTCGTAAGTCACAATCTGTAGAAAAAACAGATTAGTTAGGACTCACGCCTACGTAAGTTGCGCCTATATAAGCAACACGCCTCGCAGCCAAGCTATGAAATTTGAAATCATTGAGAAGGCGTTGATGAAATAATTCAGAGTCATTTAAATAATTATAGAATTCTATGAATAAAAAAATGAATTATTGAAGATATTAGGACTAAAGGTATTTTGAGAATTTGAAGATACTGAAGGGTTTGTACCTGTTTTCTGCCATCGGGAAGAAGGACGAAGTACTCTCCCTCAGTCATCTCCCCTTGTCTGGACTCCTTGTGGCCGAAGTCATTTCCAGATGGCTCGTCTTTTACCGTGTACTCGAAGTTGTAGTTGGCAGGCTCCTAAATAATAAACAGAGTTAACAAACTGACACTAATACCTTTTGCAATAGATTAAATCCCTAATATAGGAAATAGATAATGTGGTTATACTTACGTTCTGTTCATCTCCATATCCGTTACCTCCAGAGTACCCCTGGTTAGCGGGGAGGTACTGGTTGGAGGGAGCTCCGTAGTTAGAGGAAGGTGCGGGGGCTCCGTAGTTGGAAGATGGCCTAAAAAGTCATTATTAGCCATTAGACTTCAGATATTTTATATCCCATTACGGAGAATAATCTGCAGTCAGATCACTTTAAAAAGTTTTTAATAAGCTTAGTGCATATTAAAGTACCTAACTCATATTGCCTTCATTAATTATATCCAATTTTCTCGCCTTACTAGGCTTTATTCACTACTGTGAATCAATGTTTATTTTACAGATGATTTTTAAGGTTTCGCAATTTTGTTATAAAACAAAGTTTCCAGAAATGTTGCTAATACAATTCATAAAAAGCGCAGCTCCCGAAACAGACCCTTGTGGAACTCCTAGTTATACTTGAGTATTCAGAAGTTTGTTACCTGGACTGTCTGAGTCTTGCATTTGGAGCACCGTATTTGCTTGAAGGGGCAGAGAATCCGCTTGATGGAGCACCATACTTGGAAGAAAGGGCACTTGGCGCTCCGTACTGGCTGGATGGAGCCTTGTACTGGTTTGATGGGGCCCCATACTGGCTAGATGGGGCGCTAGGGGCTCCGTATTGGCTTGATGGGGTGTTGTACTGGTTTGATGGGGCCCCATATTGACTCGAAGGGGCGTTGGGGGCTCCATACTGCGACCCCGAGGCACTGAGACCCTGTCCGGGAGGAAGATATTTATCTACTGGAGGCTCTGCAAAGCATACTGCAGCAAGAGCGACAACGAGGGCGCAAGAGATCTGAAAACATAAATAATCTTAGTTTTATATATTGATATATGTTTTATTGCTCTAACATTAGTATTTTACTTTTGCACAAGGTCCATAAAGAGATTACCGAGACTTACGACCATAGAAAATAGAATCAAAGGCAGATATGGCTATCTACGAGCTACGACCAAACTGCACGGACTTTCAACATACATAATAATTTTTGTACCTGCTTTATCGCTTATCTCAAATCACTTCCAATTTTGAAAATATTATTTTACATATTACGCAGAAATATTTCATAATATAACGAATGCAAGCACCGACAACCGAAATTAATATGATTAATTACAAAATGAGAATTATTGGTCGAAGGCAGCACAGCTATCTTTATAGATGAAGACATTTTAAATTTTTGTTTGTGGAACAATTGAGAAAGAAATTTTATAATCACCATTTTCATTTTGTGTTGTAATTTATATCCTAAAAATGAACTGAAACTGTATGAACACAGATGACTGTAGCACGAGATCTTCACTGAAGAAGATTATATGAGACTGTGATACTCTTTGGTCCGTTGCTGATCTTATATAGCTCTCTCTAAAGGCAGATAGTGGTTTCATTACGAAATCAGATCATTTAAGTTATCAGGTGATGTGCTGGAAAGGATGCTACGCAAGGAGATTGTTATAGGCTGTGGAATTTAAGGTGTTTGTGATCAATATAAATTAAATTTACTAATATGAATCGCACCGTGCGTGGTCTTGAATAAAAAAACAATTTTTCCACATTTTTTAAGCATTCGAACGAATCTTGCATGTAATGATTTATTTATAATATTTGACGTATATCTTTAAATTTTTAACTCTACACAGGAGGTGTGAAATTGTTTAGGAATGCTGTGTGGAGGGTCTTTTAAAGAAAGGAAGAGGAGGACGTTCTGGGAAGGAAAAAGGTATGAGGGGTGGGATGATCAAGTGAATCCATCCCCCCTTGCTGCGATGCAAGATGATGGGTTGAGAGAGACCAGCTGGAGAAATCAAAGGATCTCCCCAAGCCGGCCTCTTCCGATCTGGTACATCTAGTACAATTTACTTTATTTGTGTTCTTTTTCGTCAGTTTTAATCCAATAATATTGTCATATTTTGAATATGATTTCATGTTTTTGGAGAGGCGAGGTTATTTTGGGTATACTATTTTTAATTCGCTGTTTTTAAAAACATACATTTCTAACGCATGTGCAAGCAAATAGAATTTGAAGAAATCAAAGTTTATATTGTGCATAAATGAATCGAAAATGTCAGAATTTTTTGGTAATTCCCTGGAAATTATTATTATAATGCTAAGCTGCTTTTTCTACTTTTTTCATGTTTGAAATGAAAATAGTGCATTTTTTAAATTTTAAAATACAAAAATTTAAAAGAAAGATAACAAAACTCTCTTACAACACAACTACACCACCAGAACAATAACCAACGGTCACTACAAAGTACCTTCACTACATACCACGTCAGCTCAAAGACAATTTTTCTTCCTAGCTCCTAAAATCTTTAACCTTATCCCTGGAAACCGAAAAACCGTGAGTCAACCCCATTCCTTTAAAAAACAAATTACGAAATGGATCCTTACACACGGAATACATTACAACTACAATACCCATTCATTCTACACTCTATCAATTTAATCACCTTTCAGACAAAACATAATATATCCTTATTCCCTAACTTAGCGGTATAGTATGTACATAATTAATTAGTGTGATCTATTTACTAATAATTTCTCAAATTTGTAATCTTCTTATAATTCTCTAGTTTTCTCCATCCTCTTCTTGCAACCCAAACTAGCTATAGGTACATCATTTTTCTTTTTTATATTATGGTAATGTATAGATTCTATGTCCGCAAACTGTAAAATTCACCCGCCATAACACAGGGTCATCCCTAGCATGGAGGGTGAAATATCACAAAAAACCACATGTACTCTCTAAATCATTTATCAATAAAATAAAATAAATAATTTTATGTTGTTTCTTAAATAATAGTTATTTTCACGACATCTTTAAAATGAAGAATTACATAGAACATTTAAAAAGTTTGGAAAAATTCCGAAATTGGATTAGAAATTATTATTATTTCAAGTTTATACCATAGATAAACTAAACTCTCTGGCTGGATAAGTAATGTATATATCTCTCCATGAACTATTTTATCTCAGTTTATATTATAAGTTTCAATTATTAAGATTTTCACATACACGATCGTTTATTAAGTGAACAAAATTTTCACAACGTTTTTCAGTAGGGAGAGTATTTCAGATTCTTTTTTTGAATTTCATTATAGGAAACTGAATGATGTCGTCAAAAAGGCTAATTAATCCTTTAAGGAAAAGCAAGAATACATAATAATTGATTTTATACACTTTTTCCATTATTAAATGATTAAAAATAATTTATTTGATAGTTGGGAGAAGCTCAGTGAGTTTTGATTAAGTTTCTTGCATACACCGTTCTACCAATGTCCTTATCAGCCTTTTTATCTCTAGTGAACAAACTCGTGCTTGCCAAATATACAAACTCTTTCACTTGATAATTAATTAATCATTTTCAAGATCAAGTTATTTATTGCAATCATTAAAATCGTCTTGTTTGGACTTATTCCTTTCATTTCTGACACCCCAGTCGTGAAGAATGATGGACCTTGGTAGATATTTCAGCCAAATAACTTCCGAAGCACTTTCAAGGGTATTAAGATTTCAAGTAATTTAATTTATTATTTTAATACACATGTCACAACATGTGCCATTAATATACATATAAAGTTACAAGTATATTATGTAAAAAAATATAAATTAGATAACACAAAAAATATTGAAGTTACTACGAAAACCAAATTTTAATAACTTTGTTTTCGCAGTAATACAATAATAGTTAATAAAAAGTATTAACTATTATTGTGGTTATAAAACTATATTCAAGGTGTAAATAGACTTACTTGACTAACTAAAATTAATTAACTAACTAACATTTGACATTTACCAGTGATTCCTGATATTATTTGGACTAAAATAGAAAGAAAATTTTTGTCTCCGGTGACATTTTTGATAATTTTTTTTCACCAAAAAATATTTAAATCTGTAGTATTTGGACAACTATGGTAGATAAATTATTATAAGCAATAATTAGTCGCTTGTAATATCAATACAAATTGAAAATATCTCCCGAGTAAAAATAAATGTCGCCGACGGGAATTGAACCCGCGCCTTCTGATATCCGATCAGACGTTTTGAACCACTGAGTCAAATACTTCAATATGTACTAGCACTTCAATCAACAACTACTGCTTATTATATTTTTTCCACCTGTAAACAACCAAATTTATTTTTTTATGAAAGGCTTTGTAAGTGCTAAATTTCCCACTAGATGGCATCGAGACATATTATATCTGTTGGTGAAATATTTTGACTTGTCAAATATTCAAGTCTTTTTAATTAGTGTTTTTACTCGAGAGATATTTTCAATTTGTATTGATATTACAGGCCACTAATTATCGCTTATAATAATTTATTATCCTTTGTGCTATGCATAAAATCCTTGTCTTATAAACATTAGTTTATCATTAAAAAAATAACTATGGTAGAGGTGAGGGGTTGGGTGGTACTTGGCTGAGTTACTAGTGAAGACATGCTAAAACAAATTGAAAATTCATCAAAAATGTCACCGGTGACCAAAATTTCGTTTACTCCAAATAATTTCAGGAATCACTGGTTAAAGTAAGTCAAGTACGTCCCCTAACACCGTTTATGTAATATAATATAACAATCATGCATAATCCAAAATGGATTGACTGAAAATAACCTAATTTTTTTATATTTTATAATATTGAATATATGTATAGTATATTATATTTCTTAGTCCTCCTCACTAGGTTGACCTGTGCTGAGGCGGACTAAAGTTATTCATTTATCTTTTATTAGTTTTCCATGTCGTTTTTGATATTTTTTTCAGAGTTTTTTCAGTGGTCTCTTTCAGCCAGATTTTTATTCTTGATTTGTAATCATTAAACGTTTCTATTCGCTTTATATCTGGGGAAGGATGTTGTGTAGTTTTCTTTGTCCGAATGTGGTTTTATGACTTGGAATATATTTTATATCATTGTGATTTGACCTAGCTTGGTGAATACGCGGTGTTGTAGAGGATTCTGTATTTTTGAATAGTTTTTACTATATTTTTAGCATATATTTGTTGTCCGTATGGTACATCAAAACTATTGAAAATTTCAATCGAAGGCGTTCTTATGGGTACTTTCAGTATAATCTTTATGATTCATTTTTGAATTGTGTTCAGATTATGTATATACTTAGATACAGCAGATTCCCATCCTATAATTCCACATTCAATACGAGAATGACATAAATGATTGTATAAAAATCACATTAAATATCTGTTGTCAGAATAACCAATTATTGTTGAGTGGAAGATACTCTTAGTATTGTTATTGTGTAAGACTACGAATCAGTATTGAAACTTTGCTTGAAATGGCTTTGGCCGTCTTTGGTGACAAGATCTGAATAGCGAGGTACATCCCCACCTTCTTCTTTTCCATCTCCTTCTCCTCCCCACAACCTTCAGCCTCACAACATACCCCAATTGAGGAAGCAGAGTCTCACTAGCTCCAGACGGTTGGGAGTAGTTGGGACTTGTGCGGTATTGACATAAAAATAACATCTTTTACCCATACTACTATAAATCGCATATATATTTTTAGTCCGTGCAGCTTACTTAGTGCTTAGCTTGAAGACTTTTGATACCCAAACATCCCATATCTTCATTTCGTGGGGTTACTGCCAAAAAGTGGTAACTACATTTTTTTCAAGTCAACGACGATTTTAATATAAAATATGTCTGGAATAATTTAGGCTCCCCTCTTACGTCGTTAAGTAGGTGTTTAGCTAAGGCTTTTTTTTGTAAAACTTTGTATTATCATTCTGTCATACTTAACCCTCCGATGAGCATTGTGGCCTGTCCAGGCCAACTTCCAGAAGCTGATCGTTAATGGGATAAAAGTGCATGAGTGGTGTTGAATTTAGTTGACAAGTATCGTTATACCGTCCGAACAGTATACTGTGATAACTTTTTTACGTCACTCGACTCGGCCAGAATTCTGAAGGAAAAAGGACTTGTCGTCGTTGGTACTGTAGGCGCAAACAGAGTGTTTGTCCCGTTATATACACATACACACATATTGACATGTACATACACACTATTTTCACATCTGCCTTTATATAAAACTAGTTTGAAAGAGCACCTATTTTATGGCCTGGACATGCCACTTTGCCCGTCCAAAGGGGCAAAAGTAAATTATCCATCGGAGGGTTAATAGACAGAAGCATGTTTTTTTGAAAAATAACAATAATGATTTGTTTCAAATTGACATTAACATTATTTCCCAAAACCCTTACCTTATAATAGAGATCAAACATTAAAATAGAGTTTACTCCAAACATGGTTTTGTAAGTTACTAACTTTTAACAGTTACCCCATGATTTGTTTTTATTATTTATTATGTGAAATCATCCTAGATCAAATTGTTATTAAATACTGAACATCTGAAGTTATTATTATTTATCGATTTTCGCCATATAGTTAGGATGTTAAGTTATGTAGTTTGCCCCCGTACACACGAATATGAAATATATACATGAATAAATGTATATATTTATAGAGCGAGACGGTTTATATATAGTTCCCGTGAGCACTTAGGCTATAAGCCAATTGTGCTATCTCCCATTTTACCTCATTCCTTTAACACCCGGTCCCTTTTATAAAGTTCACCAGGGTTGTCATTGGATATGTGGCTATGTCTTCTGGTTCCATAAGTGTGTCTTCTCGGGTCTCATCTCTCCTCTCCAATCCCCCTTGGTTCCCTGAAGGCCCACAAAGGAAGAGAGCCTCATCTCTCCTCCCCACTCCTCTTTGGTTCCATGAAGGTCTCACGAGGGAAAAGAGCCTCATCTCACCTCTCCACTCCTTGGTTCCCCGAAGGCCCCATGGCGGAAGAGTCCACTCTTATTTGGTTCCCTGAAGATCCCACGAGGAAAGAGAGCATCATCTCTTCTCTTTGGTTCCCTAAAGGTTCCACGAGGGAAAAGAGCCTCATATCACTTCTCCACTCCTCCTTGGTTCCCCGAAAACACAATAGGGGAAGCGTTAACTCTTTCTTGGTTCCCTGAAGACCCCACGAGGAAAGATAGACTTATCTCTCCCCTTCAGTCCTTCTCGGTTCCCTAATATGAATAAATATTTTCATCCAACTACAAAAACAATTATTTGACGAAACGGATAAAAAATACAATATTGTATCGGAAATTCAATCCAATTTTATCATTGCCTTTCTTGAAAGAATTGAGTTTGCATACCAACAAAACTATGTATTCACATTCATATTTCGTATGTATGGGTGCAAACAAAGTATATTTTTTTCCTAAAATAACCAAATTAGCGCCATCTACGAAATAGCAGATTATGATTTCTTTTGAGTGTTCTTTTTCGTGGGGTGTCAACGATTGTGGGAACAATTCAGACAGACTATAAAGTGCCTACTAAACTAAATAATTAGAAATGATTTTTATCTAAATTTTTAAAAACATTGGAATATTTCAAGTTTATTAACGGTGCTCATTGGAAAGGTAAAATTCTAATCGTCTGTAAAATTGATAATGTTTGTTTAGAAAGACAAATATATTTTTTTAATTCTTCCAGTTTCACATATCCTATAATTTTAATATCCCATAATTTTCACGGATCTGCGCTAGATCCGTAAAAAAAGGTTGTTTTCATTTTATTCGAATAAATTAATTGATATGACCGGTCGGTGGCTGAGTTGACATTGCGTTTAGATCCCACCCAGGTGTAGTGCGTTCAATTCCTCAGGTGTCTGAGTCCTCCATAACAACACAAGCAACATTTTACGCTTACTGTAGTTGTAGTAGGAGATTTTTTTTAAATATTGTGAGATTATTCATAACCCGGAAATGATTATTTTTCTTTTTAAAATAAAAAAAAAAATATTTAGGAAAGTGTAGTAGAAGTAATGTAATAAAATCTACACTAGAAATGATTTATGTGTAAATTATACGCGGGTAGAATTTACACAAAAATCAGGGAATCAATGGGAAACTGTCTAAGGTTTCGTTTATTTATTTTATTTGCAGAGATATTGAAATAATTATAGACATGTCAAATCAGTTAACAGCACTGCCAAGGAAAGGTTAAAGAAAGTGCATGATTATTAATTTGTTTAAAACTATCTTTATTCACAATAAATATCATATTTAATCATAAACTTACAAATCAATTAATGTGTTTCGCATTGCGAATGGCACAGTCGAACAAACAATGAATATATTGCACTGGAATCAACTTGTCAAGAACACGTTTCTTGAACATAATACTAATGCTTTCTACAATAATATATAATACTAATGTATACAATAGTAGGTACAAAACTAAAAATATGTATAGGTACAAAATACGTATGGCGGATGGGTTGACTATAAATAAATATTAGAAAATTGGTAGATATTTCAATAACGTGTTGAATGTAAGTTTCGTATAAGATTCCAGATGGTTTGTGTTGTTTAATATCCTCCGTTATTTTTTCCTGAGTATCCTCCGTTAGCTGGACCCCTGCCGTATCCTGATTGGCTCTCCTCGTACCTGATTTTGGGTCTATATCCATCCTCGTCGGCCTCGTAGGTCACAATCTAGAAAAAAAACGGATAAGTTAGGACTTACGCCTACGCTAGTTACGCCTATATAAGCAACACGCCTCGCAGTCAAGCTATGAAATTTGAAATCATTGAGAAAGTGTTGATGAAATAATACAGTGTCATTTGAATATTAAAGAATTCTATGAATAAAAAATTAAATTGTTGCAGTTATCGAAGGGTTTGTACCTGTTTCCTACCGTCGGGAAGAAGGACGAAGTACTCTCCCTCAGTCATCTCCCCTTGCCTGGACTCCTTGTGGCCGAAGTCATTTCCAGAGGGCTCGTCCTTCACCGTGTACTCGAAATTGTAGTTGGCAGGCTCCTGAAATAAAAAAAAAGAAGATAACAAACTGACACTGATGCTTTCTAGAATAGAAAAAAAACCTAATATAGGAAACAGAAAAGGCAATACTTACGTTTTGTTCATCTCCATATCCGTTACCTCCAGAGTACCCCTGGTTAGCGGGAAGGTACTGGTTGGAGGGAGCTCCGTAGTTAGAGGAAGGTGCAGGGGCTCCATAACTGGAAGATGGCCTAAAAACAATAACAAAAAAACTTAAGTTAGTCAACCCAAAATCTGGAATTGTAACAATTGTTAACACTTCTAACAGACTTCTCATATCCTTGTACGTATCTACATGTATTACTAATTTATTGAACGATAAATGAATTCAAACAGTTGTCAAAGGTTTTATCATTCTCTCGTATTTAACCATCGCCGGCGTTCCACAGGGATCAGTTGTGACTACGATTTTATTGGCATAAAAATATATTTAAACATATTGAAAGATATTACAAGGTTTGGTGATGTTACGGATTATAACTATTGATGGATAAACAGACTGACCAGAATAATATCAAGAAAGGTTACAGTAATAACACTCTGGATTTTAAAATAATTATGTCATAGCCATGCACTTGAGATAAAGGTATTAATTTTTGTAAATAGGAAAATCTTTACTGGTCTTGATCATGAATTTTGAAAAGAAATCTTCGTTCCATCTTTTTCCTCCTGGTGTATGTTTTTCTTTATAATATAAGCATCATGTTATTATTTTTTCTTCTAATGTTAACTGTAATAAATATCTTACACCATGTTACCTTTTATCGTTTTACTCATAATATGGTATAATAAAGTTTTTTTAATTTTATTTCAGAATATTAAATCTCAAGTGGCGATATTAATGCTTTTTCTATTATTTCTTAGCACTGGCAATACCGATCGTTTGTTTGCTATTTCCGAAATAGTCTTATAAATTTCGTTTTCAGATGCCGCTCAAGTTAACAGATCTCGCTGTGTGTTTGGATAATGTTTTGGAATATATTTCGGTAGATGTATTTAAAAGAATGCGGAACAAAGAATGTCAATGTAAAAATAAATAAAAAAAAACGATATGATTATGGTAATATACGTTAGTCTATATATTAGTACGTTTAACTCAATTAAATTTACCTGGACTTTCTAGACTGGGTGCTTGGTGATCTATATTTGCTGGAAGGAGCAGAGAACTGGGAAGATGGAGCACCGTACTGGCTAGATGGAGCACTGTATTGGCTTGATGGGGCAGAGAACTGGCTAGATGGAGCACCGTACTGAGTAGACGGAGCACTGTACTGACTAGATGGAGCACCGTATTGGCTTGAAGGGGCTCCATATTTGCTTGAAGGAGCAGAAAACTGGCTAGATGGAGCACCGTACTGGGTAGATGGAGCACTGTACTGACTAGATGGAGCACCGTATTGGCTTGAAGGGGCTCCATATTTGCTTGAAGGAGCAGAAAACTGGCTAGATGGAGCACCGTACTGGGTAGATGGAGCACTGTACTGACTAGAAGGAGCACCGTATTGGCTTGAAGGGGCTCCATATTTGCTAGACGGGGCACTTAGAGCAGAGAATTCGTTCGATGGAGCACCATACTGGTTCGATGGAGCACTAGAGCCCTGACCGGGAGGAAGGTATCTATCCACAGGAGGCTCTGCGAAGCACACTGCAGCCAATACCACAACTGTGGCACAAGATATCTAGAAAAAGGAACACAGTTTTTTTAAGCATTGAAGATTATGTTAACAATTCTCAAACAAAATAAGTAAAACAGAAAAATCATACAAATATTTGGTCGCGTCTAGGAATTGAACCCAGGAACATCGGTACATTTTTCTTACCTTCATTTTCGACAAGTTGTTGCTACGCTGGAGAACTGAAACAAAATAAATTAAAGGTGAGAAGTTTGTTTTGGAATTATATTATATACGCACAGACCCGTGAAAATAAAATAAAATTTTTAATTAACAAAAAACAAAAATCACCACCGAGAATCGAACTCCAATTAGCTGTAATCATTTTTCTTGCGATTTAATCACCAACTATTTGTAAGAACGGTGGCATAAATTCATTACATGTTCGGACTCTTGTACGGTATTAACGTATTGTAAATTGGTATTGAAGCTAATGTGAATAGTAGACGAAGTCGGGAACGCCTGAGGAAGACATGGCACGATCAAGTAAATAAGATACTTGAGTCGGGCCATTCCAACAATCAGAATAATATAAGAGTATGTATGAGACATTGTATGAATGTGAATGAGGCAAGGCATTTTTGCCAATACTGAGTTGTTTGGCGGTCCATCCTCTCTGTCTACGCAAGATTTACGTATTTTTGAATTTAAGAATATTACACACGAACCAATCAAAACTTTATCTACAAACTAATAATAAGTTTTGTGGTTATGGAGAAATATTTTTATTTTGTTGGAGAAGTTACGTAGTTACGTAATTGATAAAAAAATCAACTAATTTCTCTTAATTTGATTTTAAATGAAATTATTAAAATTAAACTAAATCAAATCAATTAATAAATTAGATTAACGCATTACAATTACACGGATTATCTTGGGTTCAATACACAAAATATGCATAAAAAACAATTACACGGATTATCATGGGAACAATATACAAAATCTGTATAAAAAACCATTAGACGGATTATCATAGGAACAATCCACAAAATCTGCATTAAAAATGGTCATTTATTCATCTCGTGAATAATAATTGAGATTTAAACAGTTTTCTACGCGAAATACCATTATTCCAAGTACCTAATTTTATGAATGCTTGTTTAACTTGTGTGCTCGTAAAATCACTTGAGCATATTTTCACTTGTTTCGTCCTAGAAAATTTATAAATACTGTATAACTGATACTAAACACTCTTTAAGGCGATGCACTACATCGTGTAATATTTTGAATCGTACCACCATCAATAACAGTCCTTACATAGATGGCGATAAGGCTTAAATTCCCGCTTAACACCATCCAGCTGTTTTGATTTAGGCAAGAAAAAAACATGGCCAAAAAGTGCCTTTTATTTTATTTTGTGGATGTTCATGATGAATAACTTAATTTGCCACATTATACAATAAAACCAAAACCAAAAATGGGTTCGTAAGTAGGAAATTTTGAACTTTAAAGCAGTTTTCATAGGCCTTATAAATTATTTTTTTCTGGGCTTATAAAAAGACTTATGTAAAAAATACTCGATTATTTCAAAGGTCAATATGTATTATACTCGCGGTATTTATTTAAAGCATCTGAAACATTTCTAGGCGACCAAATTTTCAAATCAAAATCACATGATTTTGCATTACTACGTAGTGCATCGCCTTAATCAAAGTGTTCATGAAACACTTGCATGGATTGTTTTAGAAAATTTGAATAATTCTTCAAATTTCAAAGCAGCTTTTCAATATTTCAGTTCTGTCAAGTAACTGGCCTACAATGATATAATACAGAACTGGAATAGGACGATCAGAGAACTCTTGAAATGTTCAAATTCAATTAAACAACCCATGTTTAAATTTTAGAAATATTAGCAAAACTCGAATGCTCACCTGATAAAAATAAATAATATGTTAACTCGGTGAATTCAAGAGATCTTCACTGGGGAAGATGTTGAATATCTCTGATACTATTTGGTTCGTATCGCGAGCTTAAATACTTCTCTTCTTGTGAAATTGGAGCAGTTTTTTTACACAGAAGATGTTACTCTACTCTTCAAGGAGAATGATAGGTATACGTTTATTTATCGAAGGTTACAGTGAGGGAATCAATGCCTGGGTTATTGATAAGTTGTTAAATTATTAATGATAGTATAATTGAAAGATCAATTAAGTATTACCCATTTTGATATGATGTTATTGCGGCTGATGTAACAAACGTGGAGCATGCAAACTACATGGAAATTTCCTGAAATCATTTCAGATATCTCGAATCTTTCCTACAACACTTTCGCAAGCGTTCTTGGCGTGTGTGTTCTTGTTTAAGTGAAAACAGCGCTATATATGTTTATTAACAGCCTGGTTAATTTTTTGAGATGGACGGTGACATGTTGTGAGAATGCATAAAATTAAATTATTTAAATATTGAATTTAAGACTAACAAGTTGATATATTCGTACATATACATATCGAGTTGAGTTGGCTCGCGGTTGGGTGCAACCACAGACATAGGAATTAATAGACGAGAAGATAATGGCGAGGGGTAAAATCAACTGTTGAAGAACGAAGGGAGTAAGGCTGACTGTGATTCGTCAATAAATCAATCTGACAGTAAATAGGCATCTCGCATTATAATATCACCATTTACTTCTTAAAAGTAAAATCTGCTTTTGAATGAATAGACATTTTTACATGGGAGCGCAAATTACTCGCCACGTTATGAACAAATTTGCGAAGTCCAAATTCGGCAAAAAAATTCGGTTTTATTTTCAGAGTCGAATATTTCGTTTAAGTATTTAGTTAAGACACTTTTATAAATGTTCATAATTTACTTCCCAGCAACCAACCAGCTTTGTGTTTCGCGTCCAGACGTTTCTCGATGTGATAGTATATGTTTCTAAAACTGATCTATATTATACGATGTGAATATGCTTAAAATAAAGTAAAATAATGCTTATATATGGAATGTAATACGACAATTGGGTTTATTCTCTTTTTCACATCTATTTTTACAAGTTTTCATAGTACAAGTCAACATTTTGCCGTGTTATTTCGTAAAATGAACCGATGATGCCTCGACCATAGTTCGCACAAGAATGATGACGTCACGTTTTCAAATTTCACTTGAGGCCATACGCGAGCACAGCCGGTTCCAATGGAACCGGTATGGGGAGTGGGGATAATACGCTTTTAATCACTTAGGGCAGGTCTACTGATATTTATATGTCTATGGGTGCAACCCAAATATCGTAAGTTTAATTCCTCGACTAGCCAAGCCGTCCATCACGACATAAGCAACATTTTCCGCTTACTGTAGTGGTATTAAGAGATTAAAAAATATTGTCAGGTTATTCGTAATGCGGGAATGTTTGTTTTTCCTTTTAACTTAGTTGTGAAACTAGTTGATCTTTGCCCTGAAGACGAGTATTTAACTATTAAAGCGACTTACAATATAAGTTCTAACGGTATATTTTTTTTCTTCTTTTCAAATGTGAGAATTTCAAATTGTCATTATAATATTTGTCTTTAGAGAAAGCTACAAGCCGAAAATATGTACATTCTTGGTATACCTTATATCGTAGGTAATAGGCATTAAATCGCTTGACAAACGGATTCTAGAAATGTTAGATTTCAAGCAAAAAACTGGTTTTTATTTATTTTGTAAATAATTTTATAAGAAAGCAAAAAAGTTAATCAAGTGAAACTGTCACAGATAATCTTAGCTATAATACTGTATTTTTTTTAAGTTGTTTCGTTTATGTGTTCAAACATTTGTATTGAAAAAATATTTTTTTTAGTTTTTTGCATTTATATTTTTAATTGAGTAATTTTTTATTCTATTTGTATTCTACTCAAGCGAAACGATAGAAAAATATTCAATTTATCTAAAGCATATTTTTTGGTATTCATAATGTACACCCATTCGTCATAAAGATTAATCAAAATAGTGATTTGGCATTAAGCTTCGCCTTATGTCTAGTCATATCTTGAGGTTCTCGGTGATCCTTGACTTTCCTAAGCAGATCCATAGGTAATGAGTTTGTATTCCGGCTTCCGTAAATAAATTGAATTATTTTAATAAAATATTGTTTCTTATTTAATTAAGGTAAAAAAAATATGTTGCCACATATTCCAAAGTGCATTAGATACTCTCAAATTCGCATTGGTGAAATAGCACAATTTATAATAGGAATGTTTCTTAAAATGGCTTTAGCCGTGCTTCGTGTCCAGATCATCCCTACCCCATTCTCTTCAGTCTCATTACCTACACCAATTAGGATTATACAGGGTGTATCGGCACTAACCCGACAAACTTTAATCAGCTATTCCTTAGCAAATTTGGAGTAAAAAATGTTATGGGCACTTTGCTGTCCGGTAGCATTTTTTTTTTTCAATTAAAAACAAAAAAAATAAAAATTTCCACACTACATCACTGTCATTGGCATTGCTTTTCGTATTCAACAGCTGTTATAAGCAAGTATGTCGAAAAGCGTCTTCGCTCTTTCGCACACACTAAATAATAATAGTTAAAAATGAGACGAATGGTGCCGTGCCATTTCGTTGTGATTGTAAAAGCGCGCCAATATAGGTACACACGTACATTATTCAACGGAATTCGAATAAAATATTGCCCGATGGGTTTTCAAACTTTGAAAAAGGATAGAACAGTGGTGACATGTGGTGAAAATATGAATAATAATTTTTTTATTAAAAAAAAAAACGTTACCGGACAGCAAAGTGCACATAAGATTTTTTACTCCAAATATGCTAAGGAATAGCTGGTTAAAGTTTGTCGGGTACGTGCCGATACACCCTGTATAGTTCCACTAGCTCCGAACAGTTGGATTTATGAGCGACATTATTTAATAATATTTCATCGTTGAAACATGAGTGAGAAGTTTTTATTCAATTCAATTCAGTTCAATTCTGTCAAAAATAATTTCCGAAATAACCTCATAAATCAAAAATAATCGCTGTAATTATTTTCAAGTTCAAGTATTTGTAGAACTCAATTTTTTCTTTTATATATTATTATTTTTTTAATATTTCCGATTTTATGTCCGGGTTAAATCTTCCCCATAGGAAAAACTAAACGCTTCCACACACTTTTCCACAAATGATCATCTAGTCAATCAACACTATGCAAGTGCATTATATAAGCAAAATGAATACAAAAAAATACAAGAACAACCAGAGTCAAATCACCAAAGATCAAATGGGAAAATAATTCACCGACTCCAGATATTATATCAGAGGGTTCGGCTCGGTAGAACTCCTAACAGGGCCTATAAAACCTACTGATCCCTCAACATAAATATTTAAAAAATCTTTCGTTATCCTGCATGTATTTCAAATTACTGATTTTTGCATTTCTATATATACATTTTTTGATATATCTAATACGCCTAAATTTTTAATGAGAGAGCTAGGTATAATGCCAGTAGCCGAAATAACCAATGGTAATATTTTTATAGTCTGAGAATCCCAAAATCTTTTTATCTCATTTCCTAAATATGTGTATTTTCTTATTTTTTCATTAACAGATTTTTAAATATTACAGGAATTTGGAATAGCGACATCAATGATATAAGTTATTTTTTATTTTGTCATTTAAAACTATATCGGGTCTATTATGACTAATCGTTCGGTTTGTTAGTATAGTTTTATCATAATATATGTTATAAAATTTGTTTTCTAAAAATGAATTTGGTTCGTTTTCATAATATGGTATTATATTACGGCAGTCAATCAAGTTATGTTTAATTACCAAAATTTGGTGAATTATTTTTAAAACTTGATTGTGCCTAAATGTATACTCGAACGGTGCTAATATAGAACATCCCGATATAATATGTTCTATAGTTTCCGGAAAAGCCAAACATTTTCTACATAAATCATCAATTTGATTTGTATCTTTGATTATATGCTTCCTATAATTTTAGTATTAGTGACTCTATCCTGAATGGCAAGCATAAATCCTTCTATTTCTGCGCTCAACTCTCCAATACTCAACCATTTGTTTGAGGAAAATAAAATATTATTATAATTCAATTCACAAAACAAAGTTTATTTATAAACTAGTTCACACACATAGTAAAAATAAATATTGTAATTATAAATACAACAGACTGCGTAATTATTACTACGCTCATTCAGTAAGTGCATTCCGTAAGTTTATGCAGGAACTTCTTTTCGAAAGTTTATTCCGTAAGTCCATTAAGTAAGTTTTTTCCGTAAGTTCAATCAGTAAGTTCTTTCCGTAAGTTAATTTAGAAAGTTCATTCCGTAAGTTCATTCAGTAAGTTCATTCAATAATATTGTTCAGTAAGTTCATTCGGTAAGTTCATTCCGTAAGTTCATTCAGTAAGTTCATTCAGTAAGTTCATTCAGCAGGTTCATTCCGTAAGTTAATTCAGTATGTTAATTCCGTAAGTTCATTCCGTAAGTTTATTCAATAAGTTTAGTTAGGTCTATCAGCCATAAATCCTGAACAAATGTTAAAAAGAAATATGCACGGTGTTTATTTATCTAAATAATATAAATTAGCATCGATAAATGATGTTCACACAGATTGATGGCTTGCCTTCAGAATGATTGCAATATTATTAGACTACAGCATATAAAAATCTAATTTATCACTAAAAAATAATAAGTACACAGGCGGAAAAACTTAGTGATATGAAATATTGTTGATTTATTAAAAAATCTGGCCAAATTATTGGTTTTCCTGGTAAAAACGGGACAGGAGGAACTTTAAATAATGACTTGATTTGAAGAAACTATCAGTAAATAAGAATATCTTATGAGAAAATCGGTATACGTGTTTTTACAAATAATTACATTTTCGCATCTCGTCCATTATATTTATTCGGAAAAGGCCACCTGCATTAACAACGTGTTCAAATACATTCTGAATGCCTAGTTCCTTATTAGGAAATGGTCATGCAGAAATTTTTTTAACAGTATCTTGATAAAAAGCCGTAGTCGTTTTTCTCCGTGCATAAGCAAGAATAATTTCGCAGTTATTCTTTTCAAGGAAATCACATAGATAATGCATATGCAGCATTACTTAGCACGTATAGTTCGCATCAACGGGTGTGGTTTACCTAACGTTTGGTTTTTTAAGTATGCATCTATAAATATACATGTAAAAACTGCCCACAGAAAAAACTGCGACGGTATATGTATATCTCCTAAGAATAACTCCCAGCAACGCCGGGTACATGTCAGCTAGTTTGATGATAAATTAAAGAGGTCCACTAACTCGGTAAAATTATTTCCCTAGATTAGTATTCTGGGCAGTGAGGAATACATATGGTAATTAGTCCCAGAATTACGATTTTCATATTTTACGTAGTGGAATCCAAAAGTTTATCAATGCAAGCAATTCTGGTCAAACTATCAAATCCATCATTTATAATTTTACACATAAATACAAAGTCAGTGAAAATCCTTCTGTCCGACAATTTAAGCATGTTCACATAATTTAAAAGAGTGTTGGAGTTCAACAAAGTTTGTTGGAATACCCATTTTATTATATATAAAATTTAAGATTCTGTTTTGTATTCTTTCAACATCTTATTTGTGAAAATTGTGATAAGGGTTCCAGACGGGAGAATTGTGCTCAAGTTGACTTCTAAGTCAAAAGATAACAGTTTTATACACTTAATATTGTTGAAGTATGTATCTTTTATTTCTAGTTGGCCTGGTTGAAAATGCCAATATTTGTATGTCCTTGTTAAAGATTTCCGCCATGTGGTTTTTTTAAAAAGATTTGATTGAAAAGTGATGAGTAAGTCTTTAATTTGTGTGTTATGTCTCAAGAGTATTGTCAATATTGTAATTAAGGATCACTGACCTTTTATTCAAAAAAATCTAACAATTTGACATGAAAAATATATTTGTAATATCATTTTAAACAATATTGGACCAAGGTGTGAACCCTGTGGGACTCCACTTTTTCTAGTTTCCAAATAATAATTTTATGGGAAACTGTATCAAAGGCTTTTCTAAAATCACTATAAACAGATTCTTTAATTTGTGTTTGTGTCTCGACAGTATTGTTATCAATGTTGTAATTAATTCTTCTGGAACACAAACATAAAATGTCATTAATTCAAAAATATTATAAACGATGGTAATGGTGGTTTACATTATTCCGTTTCTTTCTTATTCTACATTTTTTTATTCTTGGCAGTATATATTTTTTTTAATTTTTTACCTTTATTTAATTATTGAAGACAATATTAGCAATTCTTAAACAAAAATTTGAAACCGAAAAATCAGATTGATTGATTTGAGGTTTTACTTATTAAGTTATTCCAAAAATAAAATATTCTTCCTAGACTTGCAGAAAAAGTCAATAGATGTCGCACATTAAAATTAAAAAAAATAAGATATATTTATCTAAGAAACTATCTAGATTGCATTTAGTTCGTGTTGAATCTTGTGATCATACATAAATATAGCAGCCAATAGAAATGTACGGTTAGAAAACGAAGACAATGTTGGTAGTTCGTATTCGAAGTATAATACAGTTAAATATGACCGAAGGAGATAGGGTCCCATTAGCTCAGTTGGTAGAGCGTGCCCCGGAGAGGCAAGGGTCCTGGGTTTGAGTCCTAGATGTAATCGTATCTTTATCTGATTTTACTGTTTCAAGTTTTCGTTTAGGAATCGCTAATATTGTCTTCAATAATTAAATAACAATTTGAGGTTTTACTCATTAAGTTATTACAAAAATATTTTTTTTACCTTTATATTTCTCAGTGTTCTTGTTTAAATTCCTTAGAAATCACTTCAAAATAGTAGTTAGGAATGTACTAATTTTTATAAAATATTTACTTTTCTACTTGTGTACCAATGGCACATGTTGTGTCATGTACATTTTTTTAAGTTTTCGGATTATTTTATAACTTTTTACACACCTCAAGTGTTTTTAAATATTCACAAATATGTCTTATGAGCATAAAATAAAAAATGTAAAATCTGTAGCTCTAATTATGTAAATAAGTTCTACATATAAGTCGTGGTATGAAAACAAAGATAAAAGAAACAAGATATGACATGTTTACGTTCACTGTACTACAAACAATCTTACAAGACTATCAAAGCAGCTATGCGATGAAAGTAATGTAAGTTTGGTGTGCAGGTACACACAAGGTTGTGCGTAGATGCGAACAGCTATTGCTGCACTATGGGTAAACGATGTTTGCGACACGCGCTATTTCAAAGGTTCATGGCCCATCTCACTTGTTACTATTAATTATGTATGCAGTGCTAAACCTTGATAACAAAAGCAGCAAAGAAGGCGATCGCTACTTATCTTACTTTTTTGAGATGACTGAATCAATAGATTCATTATTAAAAAATGCTTTTAAAGGAAACTAAGTCATATTTTCAATTGGTGTCAAACCATCTTTATTCACAATAAATATTTAATAATTAATTCACAAATCAAGAGACAAAGATCTATTAAATTGTGACTGGCACATTCGAACACATTATTTAGTTATATAGCACTATTATCAACTCTTCATCAACACGTCAATGAAATAATATCTAACATAAAAGTAAATTTCTAGAAGCCAGCAAAAAACGATGGCAAATTTAAATACAAAGATGTGGATAGTATTAAAATCACAAATGAATGACGTGTTGAAAGTAAGTTTCTTGTAAGATTTCACAATGTTTGAGTGGTTTAATATCCTCCGTTGTTTCCTCCTGAGTATCCTCCATTAGCTGGACCCCTGCCGTATCCTGATTGGCTCTCCTCGTACCTGATCTTAGGCCTATATCCGTTCTCGTCGGCCTCGTAGGTCACAATCTGGAAATTAAAAGAGAGAGTTAAAAATTCTGTTACGCCTTAATAAGCAAAATGCTTATCAGCTATGCTACACTGCCTTGTAGGTGACCTATCACTAAGAAGGCGTTGATAAATGAAGAGAATATAACGATCAACTTTCTCTCAGATCCCCCACACAACATCCCCGAAGATGACAAAACCCCTGATAGAAATCATTTTTAATAAAGTAAATGTAATAAATTGAAGAAATGGTGGAATTTGTACCTGTTTCCTGCCGTCGGGAAGAAGTACGAAGTACTCTCCCTCAGTCATCTCCCCTTGTCTGGACTCCTTGTGGCCGAAGTCGTTTCCAGATGGTTCGTCTTTTACAATGTACTCGAAGTTGTAGTTGGCGGGCTCCTGAAATAACAGACAGAATGAACAAATTTACTCTGATAACTTCTAGAGTAGAACAAAACCCCGATTTGGGAAACAGATATGGTTGTTAGACTTACGTTTTGTTCATCTCCGTATCCGTTACCTCCGGAGTAACCCTGGTTAGCGGGGAGGTACTGGTTGGAGGGAGCTCCGTAGTTAGAGGAAGGCGCGGGGGATCCGTAGTTGGACGATGGCCTAAAAACAACAACAAATATAAAGTATTAACTATAAAGTACTAAAGTATTAAATATAAGTATAGTTTACCCAATGATTTGGAAGTGGTAGAAATATTTTTACTTCTCGAATTTTCAAGATCCTCGCTTACATGAATTTACGTAATAGGTTGAGATAAACGGTTTCACCTCTTCTTCACACTAAGCAATATTTGCGTCCCACAGGGGACAGTCCTGTGTCCGAGTTTAATTTTTGTGAATGAATTTCGCAAGCCTACTTGATTGTGGATTGACTTTAATGGTGCCAGAAGGGTCACAGTATTTCAGAAGTGAAAATATTTGAATCCAATCAATGCACAGGAAAGAATGGCATTGAGTATACTGGATGTTTAATGTTGAAAAATCTTGGTCATGTAAATAAAACATACATTTTGAAAAACATTTTCTTATGACAATCATTGAGTTATTATAATTAGTTTATTAACATCATAGCATGTAGAATTCAATTTAATTTACCTTGACTTTCTGGATTGGGCGCTTGGAGCACCATATTTGCTTGAAGGAGCAGAGAACTGGCTAGATGGAGCACCGTACTGGGAAGATGGAGCACTGTACTGGCTAGATGGAGCACCGTACTGGGAAGATGGAGCACTGTACTGGCTAGATGGAGTACCGTACTGGGAAGATGGAGCAATGTACTGACTAGATGGGGCGCCGTACTGGCTTGAAGGAGCGGAGAAGTCGTTCGATGGAGCGCCGTACTGGTTCGATGGAGCACTAGAGCCCTGACCGGGAGGAAGGTATCTGTCCACAGGAGGCTCTGCAAAGCATACTGCAGCCAGTACCACAACTATGGCACAAGAAATCTATAAAAAGGAATAGTAAAAACCATTATATATTTGATTTTTGCTGGAAAACGATTTTGAGCATAACGATATACATTAAATATATTTTTTGTTTTATTTATGTTTTTCTTACCTTCATTTTTGACGAGTTATTATTTTACCAGACAGCTGAAATAAAAATAAAGTGTTAAATTTTTTTTTGTTAAATAAAAATAATTTTATTTTAATATGTTTTTCAACACATATATTCATTACATACATTTTTCGATATATTTAATATTAACTTTGCGAACCTTGTGGATTACGTAAAAGACTTATTTCAACACTATTCCTAAATGGAAGTAATATTTTTGTAAACCAGTCAAATCGCTGTATTTTATAATTTATTTTCTTGTTATTTTTAATTTTGTTTCTTGCATATATTATTTTTTAATGTAATTTTATTTTTATTATTTATTTCTCATGTTTCAAAATTGTCTGTCATTAAAATTGTGCCACCTACATGTAAAAGCCCTATGGTTAAATAAATAAATAAATAAAATAAATAACACTAGTTAATTAAAATAATCAACATGTTTCGATGGTTTCTTCGTAAAGGTAGACACAAAATGATTGAATCTCTTAGACGTAACCTGATCTCTTAGACGTAACCGATCTGATCTCTTAGACGTAACCAAGAGTGAATAGAAATAAATTTCTTCTAGATTATTTTCACATCTTTTCTTCTCGTGCCCTCTCCTATCGAAGGTTGCCTTTCATCAAAACAAACTTCATCTTGCATTTTTTTTGTTATGTAAATTAAATTTTATTCATGTAACTCTGGTAACTGGTAATAAGCAAAGGAATCTGTACAATAATGATGCTAATTTCTTCGTTAAAATCTCGATTTCTCATTTGAAATTCGAAATATTTTTTGTCTGATAATATGGTATCTCAATACATATATATATATATAAAGAAATTGTCTCTTGGTGCCCTCTCCTATCGGAGGTTAAGAATCATCAAGTAAACGTTATAGCAAAATTTGTTTAAATTCTGTACATTGTTGGGTGGATTGATATAAGGATTTAAAAAAATTGCTGCTTGTACGAGAAGGAAAGTAATATATTGTAAAAAGGGAAAATGTATAGAAAATAATGGCGAAATAACTAACAAAGCTGAAAATAAATAAAACGTGTTTTGCATTCAATATATATTTAATTCGTTAATGTCTCATATAAGAGAGAATTACACTCTGCCCTGATAATGGACACTGGTAAAGCTGTCCGAAACGTTGGCTAAAGAAGGAGGTAGCGCAATACGGCATAATACCCCAAAAATAAATCACAATAATACTTTTGGCACTAAAAAATCTAAATCATGTCCGATTAAAATATAGGTACTGATATTTGATTGCTTTAAGTAAAATATTAACGCAATAAAGACTATGAACAAGTCAAAGTCAAATCAATCTTCATAGATTAAATTCAAGTTCCGTGAAAGTTATCATATTCAAGTTTCAGTTTTATTAAATCGTCGGTCGGTTTTTTCAAAATACTTGGATAACAATAGAATTCATATATTAACTTTGAAATTTGAAGAATTGTTAAAATTCTGTGAAACATCCCGTCCTAAGTAATATAAATTACTGAAGACATATTTGTTTCACGATATTTGTAAAATCACTTTGATTTTTTCACTTGTTTTGTCATAGCAAAACGAAACAAAGTTTAAACACAAAATAACACTAAAATTATTCAAATATTAGAAAAATGCGATTGCTCACCTGATATAAATAAATTATATATTTACTTGGTAAATTAAAGAGATCTTCACTGGAGAAGATGTCGTATATCTCTGATGCTATCTGTTTCGTATCGCGAGTTTAAATACTTCTCTCCTTGTGAAATCGGAGCAATTTTTCATACATTGGAGATGCTACTCTACTCTACAAGGAGAATGTTGGGTATTCTTTTAATCATCGAAGGTTGCAGGGAGGGAATTAATGTCTGGGTTATTGATAAGTTATTAAATTGTTTATGATAGCATAATTGCTGAACCAATTAATTATTATTGCACTCGTTGTTTTAAAGGGTGATGTAACACATTGCTTTTTAATAGGAGTATGCAAACCACACAGAAACTTCCTGATAACATTTCAGACATGTCGAATTTTTCTCAAAAGGCTTTTCTAAGCGTTCTTGAGGTGTTTTTTTAAAATGAAAACTGGGCTAAAAAGTAATGTTTTAAATTGTGTTTCTTTTTTTTGCCTTATGTATATGTGTGGGAGACCCTGACTCTGACCCTGACTCTTGTGGGAGACCCTGAGGAAAAAAATCAGAAAGTGTTAGGCAAAGGTAGGATAGGATGTTCGGCGAAGGAAGAATGTATGAAAGGTGAGGAGGAATCTTTTTTTTTTTTAAGTGAATACCTCACAAGAGTCCCAACTGCTCCCGTCTGGAGCCAGTGAGACTATGGCATCCCCAATTGGGGGATGTTGTTGCTGAAGGTGAGTGAGGAAGGGAAAGAGGAAGGTGGGGAAGTACCTGGCTATTCAGATCTAGTCACTAAACACGGCTAAAGCCATTTGGAGCAACGTTTCAATTCTGAATGGTGTAATCTGGGGGTCAATGTGTCCAGGAGTGACGGAAATATGAATCTATCCCTCCCACTGCGGTGTAAGGCGATGGGTCCAAAGAGTCAGGTTGGAGAAGTCAAAGGGTCTCCCTCAACTAGTGTCTCCCGATCTGGTCCACCATGCAGTAGGTGGGCAACCTTACCGATGAACTTTGTCACTCCTATTTACCAAACGTGGCAAACCACTTGGGGTGAACTATGTCAGGGGTGTTGGTTATCCAATAAATGGTACCCAATCCCGCCACCCAAATTGATTTATCTCAATGGGATTAGATATTGGATATTTCTAGAGATAGATGGTGACATGTGGTGAGAATAGACGAAAGAAAACTGTTAATTTTTTAATATTAACTCCACGCATGAAAGATGACATAGGTCCTAAGCAAAATAGTTGTCCTGAAGGCCTACGTCATCTCTGAACGAAGAGGAAGTTCTAGGAAGGGAAAAGGTACGAGGGGTGGATAGGATTCTAAGGTTAGTATATCCAGGAGTGACATACTTACGAGTCCTTCCATTCCACTACGGGGCATTATTGGTGGAGAAAGTCTAGCTGGTAGGTCCAAGGGTCTCCCTCAACCGGCCTCTCCAGATCCGCAGCTAGTAAGCCTACCTGGACAAACCTCACCCTACGAAACTGGACACTCCTGTTAAATCACTAAGCCTAGCTTGCTACTTTTGATGACCTATGGCAGAAATGTTGGTTATCTAATAAATGATTCTTTGGTGGCGGCATCAGTATCCGCCTACCAAATTAGATAAATATTGAATTTCAGAATAACAAATATATGATTTCGTAAATAAATTTTGAGATCCTCACTGGAAGAGCTATTAAGATCCCTGACTATCCTAAGTGGACCCAGAGTTCAAAGACATTCCAATCAATTTAATATGAAGTGTTTAAAAGTTGCTATAACATATTATAGAGTGTACAGTAAACACAAGTTGCTCGAAATGGTTTAGGCCGTGTTTGGTTTTTGATCAGATGTAATAGTCAGGTACTTCCCAGCCATTCTATTCCATATCTCCCCCGTTCACCACTCCCTTTAGTCTCATACATTCACTAGGAACACTAGACAAAATGTAACATTCTTCTGCAATACATACACAACCAACAATTAGACACACTCACTAACCAAAAGGATGTAGTGATTTGTCTTTGGTAATGTAGTGATTTGGTAATGTAGTGATTTGTCTTATGTGTGGTGATGTTTTAATTTCTATTTTATTTTATATAAATGTTATTTGTTTTCCTAATAATGTTTCATGTTTAGTTTATCAGTTTGAAGTTTTTTCATGCTTCAAAAATTTGTATATAATTTTCGATACATTATTATATATATTCTGTTCTTGTAATTCATGTAAAAGCCCAGCTGGGCATAAAACCAACCAAAATAACATGATAACTTATCCCTTATAAAATGGGTATGACATAGTCCTACTGACTTCGAACTGTTGAGACTTATGTGTGGAATTTACATTTACAAATGAACTTTTAAAATTTTGAATGAATGTACATATTTGGCGTCGAAAAATTTTATTTTTAAAATTATATTTTAACGTTATTATTAAAGATAAATTGAAGAAAGATTTTTAAAATTACTTTCATTTTCTACTTTTTACCTTCAAAATCATGCAAAAATAAGGTCTTTTGGTGATTATAATATTGAGGAGATGCAATACAAATGTTTGCATACATTATGACCTAGTCAAGATTAAGTAAAAATTACGGTTTATTTATCTATACTTTTTAACTGAAGAAGATGATAATAATTCTAAACGAAACATGAAACAGAACAAGACACAGAAAGATAACGGTCTCAACTGGGAATCGAATCCAGGAACTTTGTCTTACCGGGACAACAACGTCTCGACCATAGGGATCTAATTATTATACGTCTTTTATATCGATCTTAACGTTCAAATTCATATTTAACAATATTGTCTATAACTGATCATTAGGTCGCTATGGTCAATTGGTTAAAGACGTTGTTCTGGTAAGATAGAGATCCTGGGTTCGATTCCCAGTTGAAACCGTTATCTTTTTATTTTTCTTTGTCTTGTTCTGTTTCATGTTTAGTTTAGATTGGATTTAGTATTAAAAAATAATAGTCATATTAATAAGAGTTTATTCCAGAATGTATACAGGGATAGTGCAAATGCAATAAATTCCATATTTTAAAATAGGCAATGCGAAATAGAAGTGACAAATGTGCGCGAGCAGCCGTTTATGGAGGATATTTGCACATCTCCCGTCTCCCGAGGGCCATCAGAGGGGACTCCATCCAGGCAACCATGGCAGTGATGATTTTGTTTCTTGATTGGCGTAGTCTGCGCCTTAAGCTTCCCATGTGATGGCGGAGAAGAGTTCTGAAAGAGTGTACTCGTCCCTCCAGGAATATTTCCGTAGCGCTGCAGTATCCCGGTAGGCGATAATCATTACTGTAAGCGACTTTTAGCTTATGCCATTGGGATGCAGTGTAATCTACTCACAGTTCTGACTTGTACAGCAAAGTGACAGAATGCCTTGAATAGTAAGCTTTTGACATTTGTACTGCAAAAGTGAAAACGCCTTGACAGGATTTTCTTCAATTCCATCATAAGGTTATAAGGAAAAGAAGTACCAAAAAAAATAAAGTAATTTATTTGTTTTGTTTGTTTTATTTAGATTTTGTTTAGTACAATGTGGGTACCGCCGCCCCGGGAACCATTGATTGGATAACCAAAACCCCTGCCATAGGTCACCCCGACTGATTCACTACGTTTGGTGATTAGCAGGGGTGCCCAGGTTCATGGTGTAAGGTTTGTCTAGGTATTGGCGGCGGATTCGTTTGCTCACCTTCTGCCTGGCGAGAGACTGGTTGAGAAAGATCTCTGAACTCTCCAGCCGGATTCATCACCTCCCACCGCAGTGGGAGGGATGGATTCATTCTATCTACTAAACTGAACTATACAAAAAAACACTATCTTACTTATTTTAAAATTATTTAAATAAAAATATATATATATATTACATGATATATGTTTATAATTAAATTCATATGTTACTTTGTTGTAATATTAATTTCTTATAGTTAAATTATAATATGTAAATGAAATCCTCAGCACGGGAGATCCCAGTGAGGACATCACTATCTCTATATGTGACTAAGAAAAGAAGACAATAAATCATCATTATCATTATCATCACTCTACCCGTCACTCCTGGACACATTGACCCACAGATTCCTACGCACCCCTTATACCTCTTTCTTTCCCAGAACTTTCTCTCCATTCTTTCCCTTAAAAGACCCTCCTCACGGGATGACCAGGGATTTTTTTCCTCGGGGCGCCATAAGTGAGGCTAATGTAAAAAAAGTAAGCACTTTGAAGTATTTACACCATTTTAATAAAAATTTTCTCTTTTATTTTAGAGTTTTTTTTAAATCTCGTGTATGTACATTCCTGTATCACAAAGAATCATTAGGTAACCATTAAACTTACTGTGATTTAATATTAACTTATGTTAGTAGAAAATGTTGTGCGGTATTTGAATATATATAAAAAAAAATAATTACAAGTACTCCGATTATTTTAAGACAAAAACTAAATAAAGTGTGTTTAAACATTCATCAATGTGTCTTAACCCCTACAGCGTTTTAGGGTCATATATGAGTGAGAGTTCATATTTGATTTATTTATTATTTATTGGATGATTTGTATAGCACCGCTTTTGTGAGATATCACCTCAGGAACGCTTTACAGTTAATGCAGGTATGACAAAAAAATATAAGTATTACAAAAATAAATTGAAATCAAGTTAAATAAAATGTAGTACAGAAACCGGTGACACGAAGATGGAGAATCTGCAGCAAGAATCCTAGGTGGTGAGGAAACTGGACCAGCTGCTGCAGCGAGAGAGTGCACCGCGTCCACCAACAGTGCCAGCACGAGGTTCGTCATCCATCCAGGTATGTGTCTGCTGTTAATAGAGCGCTGACACAATATCCTCTCATAGATACCAGACCTTGGCAGCACCGCTGTGACATTCGACGAAGATAGAGGATGGAGACTCTGCAGCAAGAATCTTAGGTTTAAGGAAACTGGATCAGCTGAAACACCAACAATGCCAGCACGAGGTTCGTCATTCGTCCAGGTATGTGTCTGCTGCTAATTAAGCACTGTCACAGTATCCTCACATAGATAACAAACCTTGGCAGCACCGCTGTGGCGTTCGGCAAGTCCATCTCCATGTAATCTTGTTCCTGGTGATTATGTTTGTGTTGTTAGTGTTGCAATGTGCCCGCAATAAAAGGCGACGGTCGGGATAATAAATTACCCTAGGCACTTGTTAGGGCTTTCAGAGTTTCCAAGAATTCCATTGAAAACATCTGGCGCACCTACAGTTACCGATTCAACGAATTTCGAATATTTTTTAGCACAATTTTCGATTATTTATTTTTAACACAATGCACTCTAATAACATTACTATAAAGTTCTGATTACTAATTGGTAAGTTAATTTATAATGTTGATTCACTGATTTTTAAAATAATTTCAAAGGGATGTTGAGGCTCATTTCCCTTGAAAATACAAAAAAAAACACAAAGCGGTTGGAAGACGGCATAACGCGTCCGGCTGCCACGAAGGGCCACAAAACAGTAGTATATAATAAGTATAAAAGTATTTTTATCTTTTTTTCTATCATGCGAAAAAACGTAATTTTTTGATTTTAGAAAGAGAAATAATAGTTCTGTCCAGTTTGTCTCAAATATTTATACTGGAATTCATTAATAAAAACTTAAAAATAGCCAAATTGAATAATTCAAACTTTGCCCCGCTATCGTAACAATCGATTTAACTTTTTTTTTTATATGAACGAAATAAAAGTAAAGGTACAGTTTTATTAAAAATTTCTCAAACAAAACAAGTGTGTTTTTGAAATATCGATTTCTCTCAAATTTTCTATGATTTGAGTAAAAAATTAAGTAAAAATGTGGTTAGCATTTTGGACAAAATTTTTCATGTTTGATATTAAAATTTAATTATTTCGAAAAAGCAATGATTATTTTAAATGGATACATCGGAAAGATTATTTTATTTAGTTAGAAAAAAAATATTTGCTTTTACGTAAAATTAAAAAATAAGATGTATATAGCGTATTTGAAATACACAGAAAAAAATGCAAACTGAACAAAAGTACTGAAGAATTTAACCTAGATTATAAAAAATATTTATTTATCTTTATCATTAATATAATATTTTAAGTTATTAAGTGTCTTTTATGATTGCAAATTTATGTAGCGCTAACATATCTAAATCTAAAATAAGTCATGATATTCAATGAAAAATAAAATAAACAAAAAAAATCATATTTATATGCAAAACTGGACGGACTATCCAAGTGGATATGAGTTTTGTGTGTAGATAGAAACAAGGATGGTGCGCCGCTGCGCGTGGATGCAAGCTTCAATAGTATGGGTAAACTATGTTGGTGGCAAGCCTCGTGCGCGCTGTTCAATAGTAATAATTATTCATGGCCCATCTTCCTTGTTTCTATTATCTATGTATGCAGTGCTTAACCTGATGAATGCGGACATACAAAGGTATTATGAAATGTGGAAACGATTTACTCATCTCGTCTTTAATGAATGACTTATTTTAGATTGATGGATCATAAAAAAATACTACTTAAAACAAAGGTATATTTTCAATTGGTATCTAACCATTTTTATTCACAATAAATATTTTATAAAATAATTAATTCACAAATCAAAAGACAACAATGATCTTTTGAATCGTGACTGGCACATAAGAACACATTATTAAGTTATATTGCACTAGTATCAACTTTTCATCAATACGTCAATGAAATAAATAAGAAACGAAAACAAAATAAATAAAATAGGTACCTACATCAAAGTGAATTTTTTGAAGCCAACCAAAAACGTTGGAAGCTTGAAATACAAAGATGTGGATAATATTAAAATCACAAAATGAATGACGTGTTGAATGTAAGTTTCATGTGAGATTCTAGAAGGTTTGTGTGGTTTAATATCCTCCGTTGTTTCCTCCTGAGTATCCTCCGTTAGCTGGACCCCTGCCGTATCCTGATTGGCTCTCCTCGTACCTGATCTTGGGCCTATATCCGTTCTCGTCGGCCTCGTAGGTCACAATCTGGAAATTAAATGGAGAGAGTTAAAATTTTCGTTACGCCTTGACAAGCAGAATGCTTATCAGCTGTGCTACAGTGCCTTGTAGGTGACCTATCACTAAGAAGTCGTTGATAAATGAAGAGAATATATCGATCAACTTTCTCTCAAACCCACACAACATCCCCGAAGATGTCAAAACCCGCGATGGAAATCAATTTTAATAAAGTAAATGTAATAAATTGAAGAAATTATACAATTTGTACCTGTTTCCTGCCGTCGGGAAGAAGGACGAAGTACTCTCCCTCAGCCATATCCCCTTGTCTGGACTCCTTGTGGCCGAAGTCGTTTCCAGATGGTTCGTCTTTTACAATGTACTCGAAGTTGTAGTTGGCGGGCTCCTGAAATAACAGACAGAATGAACAAATTTTCCTTGATAACTTCTAAAATAGAACAAAACCCTGATTTGGGAAACGAATATGGTTGCTAGACTTACGTTCTGTTCATCTCCATATCCGTTACCTCCGGAGTAACCTTGGTTAGCGGGGAGGTACTGGTTGGAGGGAACTCCGTAGTTAGAGGAAGGTGCAGGGGCTCCGTAGTTGGAAGATGGCCTAATGACAACAACAAATAAATTTTTAATTTCATAAACGCTGGATCTGGAATTGGAACGAATATGTTTAATTATCTTTGATAGACTATACGCATCCATGTGCGCATGTGTTTCGCATTTTTATTATGGAATGGTTGATTTAAACGGAATCCGACGGTTTCTACAGTGCACTTTTTGTGAGAAAATCACCCCAAAGGCGCGCCTGTTCTTCTCTCATTCAATAAATGCTGGAGTCCCACAGGGGTCAGTTTTGTGTCCGACTTAATTTCTTTAATACACATTGAATGTGTTTTGTGCTAAGGATTGAAAAGATCCCTTTTCAAATAGCAAAAATTTTTGGTGATGCAATTGAACCTATATCCATCCATGAAATAATATTTATTCTACTGGATGTTAAATGAACGGACAAGAGTCTTGCCCATTTATATTTTTGCACGTTTGATTTCATGAGTCGTACCTGGATTTTCTAGATTGGGCTGCTGGAGCACCATATTTGCTAGAAAGAGCAGAGAACTGGCTAGACGGAGCACCGTACTGGGTAGATGGAGCATTGTACTGCTTAGACGGAGCACTGTACTGGGTAGACGGAGCACTGTACTGACTAGATGGAGCACCGTACTGGGTAGATGGAGCACTGTACTGGGTAGATGGAGCACTGTACTGACTAGATGGAGCACCGTACTGGGTAGAAGGAGCACTGTATTGACTAGATGGAGCACCGTATTGGGAGGACGGAGCACCGTACTGGCTAGATGGAGCACTAGAGCCCTGACCGGGAGGAAGGTATCTGTCCACAGGAGGCTCTGCAAAGCATACTGCAGCCAGTACCACAACAAGGGCACAAGAAATCTAGAAAAAATAAAAATGTTACCATTATTACATTTTGTTTTAAGTATTAAAATATTTTAATAAATATATGAATTGAAAATAACGAAATAGTTTTGTTATTTCTTTTTTTTATGTTCATGATTTTCTTACCTTCATTGTTGAGGACTTGATACTCTACCGGAGTGCTAAAATAAAATAAAATTAATATTTTTGGTGATACAAGATGGTATCTGAATCTTAAAAAATCTCAATGTAACCACAACCTTATAGAAATAGATTCTATTTTTTTACTTCTTCTCCTTGTGAACTCTCTCCTACCGAATATTCCCAATCATTAAGCAATCTTACTTTGCGGGGTTCAACTTCAAGCCAAAAATATGGATATTCTTGGTATACTTTATATTGTAAGTAATAGACATTAAAATCGCTTGACAAACGGAGTATAGAAACGTTCGATTTCAAGCAGAAAACTGTTTTGTATTTATTTTTTAAATAATTTTATAAGAAAGCAAAAAAGTTAATCAAATGAAACTGTCACGGATAATCTTAGCTATAATACTGTATTTTTTAAAAGTTGTTTCCGTTACGCGTTCATACATTTCTATTGAAGAAATATTTTTTTTAGTAGTTTACATTTATATATTTAATTGGGTAATTTATTTTTTTCTTTGTATTATACTCAAGCGAAACGATGGGAAAACCTTCAATTTATCTAAAGCATATTTTTTGGTATTCATAATGTACACCAATTCATTATAAAGATTAATCAAAATAGTGATTTAGCATTAAGCTTCGCCTTAAGTTAAATTGTATCAACTTGTTTGTAAATATGCTCATTGGGCTTTTTTTGTTACAAAGTGTCTGTTTAATAGAAAAATGTGAATTAAATTCTATCAATTCTTGGATAGACTGCAATAATAATAAAAAATATTTTCTGCGTAGGTAAGGAAAATAATAATTTCAGTAACAAAGCATTCATAAATTAAACAAAAAATAATTCGATAAAATAACCGAAATAATAATAATTAATTTTGTAAAAAAGAGTAACGAAAAAGGTTAATTAACTAATAAAGTTTTAAGAGAAGAAAAAAAATTTATTTTCAATTAGTGCGTCTAATATTAGATAGAATTTGAAAAAAAATAAAGTTTTGAATTAGTTCAGATTATTCTTAAAAAAAATCTTCATGATAACAGTGTTTATTTTAAAATACATTTATTTGATTTTAGATATCGCTTTGTCGAATAAATGAATATTGAAGGAATAATTAATGAATAATGGATGATTAAATTAATGAAAATATATTTGAAATTAACCCACTTCCTGATATCCGATCGAGCTGAATCTCGGAAAATAGGCCCGTTATCGATGACAATGCATTCTAACAATTTTTGGTGGAATTCACGCACACAAATGCATTTCTCTGCAATTGGATGACACTATACAAATTTACAGCAGTTTGTGTAAAATGTTAAAATGAGAGATTTCATACAATCACACTGATAATTACTCATGTATATAAAAAAGAAAAAAAAAAACTGAATTAAGAAATGTTATAAATAAACAAATAAATGTCAGTATTATCCAATTGGGATTTTGCGTTGTTAGCGATGTTGACTCTAGTCCCTGGGGAGGAAGATTCAATCCCCAGTTAAACAATTTTTGTATGTATTTAGTAAAAAAAACTTCGTTTTTTGCACAATAAATTTCTGAAATGTACGGAGATTTGATTTGAGTTGTGTAAATACTGACACGATAATAACAACACATTTTAAATGTTTTTTAATTTCTAATAACAGAAGTTTGTTTGTTTCGCAATTCATATAAAATCACTAATGGTGTTCTTCACTTGCTTTGTCTTAGCACAATTTAAACTTAATATACAAATGTTACACTAAAGATGGGTTGTTTCAGATAATTTGAACACTTCATCAAATTTCAAAGTTGATTTTAAAGTTCTGTGAAGGTTCTATTCTAGTTCGGTTAATGTACATTATTGACCAGATGTTACACAACACTGAAATAACAAGAGAACTTGGATAAAACATTCACAGGACTTAAAAATCAACTTTGAAATTTGATGAATTGTTCAAACTCTCTGAAACAACCCATCCTTAGAGAGTATTAGTAAAACGCGAATGCTGAATAAGTGGTAATTTTTTCATGATCACTTAATATTATTGCAAAAATACCGAGTTATGATTTAAGTAAAATACTGTCTCAATAATAACTATTTAAAAGTCCTGGTAATCTGAAATTCCGTTAATGACCTATTTGTTTCGCGATATCCGTAAAACACTGATATTTTTTCACTTTTTGCCCTAGCTGATGTTAACTAACTTTAAGCGCGTGTAACACATAGATTTCATAAATACGAGTAAAACGCGAATGCTCACCTGATGGAAATAAATAGTTAGATTACTTGGATAATTCAAGAGATCTTCACTGGGGAAGATGTCGAATATCTCTGATGCTAACCGCTTCGTTTCGCTAGCTTAAATACTTATCTTCTTGTGAAATCGGAGCAGTTTATTATACACTGGAGATGCTACTCTACTCTTCTAGGAGAATGTTGGGTATTCGTTTATTTATCGAAGGCTGTAGGGATGGAATTAATGTCTGAGTTATTGATAAGTTGTCTAATTATTTATCAATTAAATATTTCCGACGTTGTTTAAAAGGATAACGTAACAGATTATTCATCCAAGAGAAGAACGAAAACCACAAAGAACTTTCTGAAAACATTTCAGGAATTCAGAATTTTTCCTGAACCACTTTCCTAAGAGCTAATAATAGCTGTAATTAAAACGAATAACTATGAATTCCCCAAGCAATATGAACATGTTTTAGAAATATCGAGTTATCTCGATTTTTCTATGATTGGGGTAAAAAATGTGGCTATCGTTGTTGATAACATTTTTTCACGTTTGACATTAAAATTATATTATTCAGATAGTAATTTTAATTTTATATGCATGGAAAAGAAAGATAATTTATCAAGTTTCTAAAACAGTTATGGTTTTAACGGGAAATTTAAAAATAAGATGTTTATAGCGCATTTGAAATACACATAAAACATTGAAAATTGTTAAAAGTACTGAAAGGTATGTTGTATAATGAAGGGTATGATGTAGAATAGAGGATTTAATGTATAATGAAGGGTCTGATGTATAATGAAGGGTATGATGCGTAATGAAGGGTATGATAAAAAATTAAGGGTATGATGTATTATCAAGGGTATGATGCATAATGAAGGGTATGATGTATAATGAAGGGTATCATGTATAATAGAGGGTTTAATGTATAATGAAGGGTCTGATGTATAATGAAGGGTATGGTGTAGAATAGAGGATTTAATGTATAATGTAGGGTCTTATGTATAATGAAGGGTATGATGCATAATGAAGGGTATGATAAAAAATTAAGGGTATGATGTATAATCAAGGGTATGATGCATAATGAAGGGTATGATGTATAATGAAAGGTATGATGTATAAATAAGGGTTTGATATATAATGGAGGGTATGATGTATATTGATGGGTTTGATGTATAATGAAGGGTATGATGTTTAATGAAGAAATGCGAAAATATTAGGATTTTTATGAACCCACGTTCCGGCATCGTGATAATACATTCCTATTCTACTAAAAGGTTATCAGATAACTTTTCAATGCATTTATTAAGGACCTGCAATCCCGTTTTTAATTGGATTATGAATAATTTTAAGTGATAAATAATAAGCAATACTAATTTCTCTCTAGTACTATGAAAATTAAGATATTTAATCTATGGGTTAAATATATTGGTTTACGACTAACAAGTAGATCCTTGACTTACCTAACCAGATACAGAGAATTATTCAATGAAATGGTGTAATACATAATGTAATTGGTTTTTAAAAACAAATTCTCGAGTTTTCAGTAGATTGATAATATCAAAATCGTTCTGGTGAAAAACAAAAATCTAGAATCGAAACTTTGTTTGAAATGGCTTTAGCCGTGTTTTATGACTAGATATAAATAGCCAAATACTTCCCAACCTTCCCTATCCCCATCTCCTCTCTTCAAAATTCTCTTAAGTCTCGTAACTTACCCCTAATATAATTGGTATGAGACACTTGGGACTTTCAGTTTCTTGAATGAATTTGCGTTCTGACGTCAAACCCATTTTTTTCTTGAATGAATTTGCGTTCTGACGTCATACCCATTTTTTTTTCTTGAATGAATTTGCGTTCTGACGTCAAACCCATTTTTTTTCTTGAATGAATTTGCATTCTGACTTAAAAAACCATTCTTCCCATTGTCTTATGTTTTTAATGCCAAATCTATTATTATTATCAAAGAAAAAATAAAAGATATTCTTATAATTTTAGTACAGGTATGCTCATTGGTGGTAATGTAAGTTTAGAAATTAAACCTAAATTTAAAGCAGAATAATCAGAAAAGATACGGTCGCGTCTAGGACTTGAACCCGGACCATCGCTTTACAGAGGCGCCACACGAAGATAGCAGCCAATAGAAATGTGCGGTGAGTTAATTAATATATTGTTGGAAGTTCTCATTCGAAGAATGTTACCGAATATGACGGAATTTACTATGTTCATATATTTAGTTTTACTGTAAAATTTACTATGTTCATATATTTAGTTTTACTGTATAATTTACTATGTTCAAATATTTAGTTTTACTGTAAAATTTACTATGTTCATATATTTAGTTTTACTGTATAATTTACTATGTTCATATATTTAGTTTTACTGTAAAATTTACTATGTTCATATATTTAGTTTTACTGTACAATTTACTATGTTCAAATATTTAGTTTTACTCAACGTTTAAAGCAATGAAGTTTGCTTTTAACGAGTAATGCAGTTTGTAATTAATTTTATTTAATACAATAATTTACATATTTTAAAATATTATTTGATCATGTGGGTCTCACTGGGTGCGTTAACTAATGAGGCCCCCTGTAGCTACAGTCAACCTATGCTATGCTTCTGTGCATGTGTTGTATTACCTTGTTCATGAAATATGATAACAGTGTCATCTTCATTATCTCTCTTTCGATGGGAAGATTCACAAGATCATTTTGTAAAACTTCTTCATTAACATTTAGGAGTTATAAAAAGAAAAGAATATTTAAAAAATGACAATTTATTAGAAAATTATTAAGCTTGTGACTGACTTCAATGAGTGAATTTGTTTTTATAAATATCTCAGGGTATGGATGCGACTCGAAGAGTTCTCATGTGATTAAAATACATTTAAATTCACTTGCGTGATTATTACGATAACCATGTCGATAAGTAAATTAATACTTCTTTAAATATCAATTAATTTATGGGGTACAATATCATATTTAAACATAACGATAAAAAGTAAAAAGATTAAAACATGAGGTAAACCAGGCGAGAAGTTACAAACTAATACAAGTCAATAGTCTCGTCCGCATGTTATGTTAGGGTAGCTTTTCCAGTCCGTCCTTGAAGAATCCGTTGGTCAAACATTAATCTGGGACTGTTCATCGAAGACTATAGTCATAGATGTGTCGTCGATTTGCAAAACCAGCTCTGCCATTTTTCGGAAATCTGTCGACGTCACAAAAAACTGTTTGTTTCGTTTGAATTTAAGTACTATCGTGAATGTTTCAGAACAAGCAGAAACTTCCAGAGCGGGTTTTGCAAGTCGCTGACTCAGATAACCTCCCGATCTCATCAAGCAGCTGTTGTATCGATGTCATTGTAACGATCAAAGGGGTTTGACATTCCAAAACGTTACAATATACACAAATGAGAAATACTTTTTGTATTATTTATCTTCCTTGATTATAGTTTTTATACTTTTTTAACCAATTTTTACAAACTGTTCTCTTCCAACCGTCAAATCCGTATTACCTCAATGATAATATTTGATAATGATCTAAAATTCTAACCATCCAATTTTTTTCCATCTTTTTGATTGTGCAATTAAAACAATAATTTGTCAAGCGCGAAAATATAAAATGTTTGCATAAAATTATCCACGGCCATCTTGATACCTCATTATGTCTTAGCAATATTGAAATAAATGTCACCGATTCCCATTGTTTAAGATACCATAGCATTTTTCCCCTGAATATATTCAAAATAATATCGCCTATTTTAGCCCTCTGACCCAAATGTGTCGACTGTATAAGAAGATTGAGTGTGCTGAAGTAGATATTTTCGTTGATAATATCTACTTCAGCTCTCGTTTAACATATATTTAATTGCATTTTTACTGTATGTAATTTCTAGATTTTTGCCTGTAACTTAACTGAGTTTTTGTAACTGGATAGTTTTCACGTGAGTGAGAACATCTGTAAAAACCCAGTATAAATAAAAAAAGAAAAGTACTTCTTGATTTGTATAGATTTGTAAGGTATGTCAGAGGTTGGATTAATTCATTTTGCAAGTGTTAAAATGATTTGCTTGATATCAGCTCATTTGTTGACGAAATGTTTGTATTTAGGAAGATTACATTATTTCTTATTTCATCACTTATTATCTTTACTAAATTAATACTGTTTTCTTGTTTTCCATCCTCATTACTACTCGTTTTTTGACAGTAATTCAATTTCTTCTAAATTTATTACAAAATAATGGAGTATATAGTGGAGAACTTTGTTTCTTAAAACTAATAAATAGTTCATTAGCGAAAAGTTCCGGAGTGGTAGATACTTTCAGTGTCACCATGATGAAAGATCACCAATCAGAATCGAGGCTTTGCTTGACTGACTTGAGCCGTGTTTGACAACCAGATCTCAATAGCCAGATCCTTCTCAATCTTCCTCTTTCCAACATCCTTCCCCTCCTCACTCTCTTTAGCCTGACAACACACCCTAATCGAGAATTCGATAGTCACGCTGGCTCCACACGGTTGGTAGCAACTGGGACTCTTGTGCGGTACTCACATATAAAAATGATTTTTTTGATCGTCAGACAATACACTTTTGGATTAAGGAAAGGCACAAATATTTTCAAATGGTTTTTAAATAATCTTTATTCACAATAAATATTTTATAAAATAATTAATTCACAAATCAAAAGACAACAATGTTCTTTTAAATTTGGACTGGCACATTCGAATACATTAATAAGTTATATTGCACTATAATCAACTTTTCATCAACACGTCATTGAAATAAAAAAGAAAAAAAAAACATAAAATAAATAATATAGGTACCTATATCAAAGTGAATTTCTAAAAGCCAGCAAAAAACAATGGCAATTTGAAACACAAAGATTTGGATAATATTAAAATCACAAATGAATGACGTGTTGAATGTAAGTTTCATGTGAGATTCTAGAAGGTGTGTGTGGTTTAATATCCTCCGTTGTTTCCTCCTGAGTATCCTCCGTTAGCTGGACCCCTGCCGTATCCTGATTGGCTCTCCTCGTACCTGATCTTAGGCCTATATCCGTTCTCGTCGGCCTCGTAGGTCACAATCTGGAAATTAAAATAGCTAAGTTAAAATTTTTCGTTACGCCTTAATAAGCAAAATGCTTATCAGCTGTGCTACACTGCCTTCTAGGTGACCTATCACTAAGAAGGCGTTGATGAATGAAGACAATATACGGATACGATTTCCAGGACTTTCTCTCAGTTCCCCCACACAACATCCCCGAAGATGACAAAACCCCTGATGGAAATCAATTTTAATAAAGTAAATGTAATAAATTGAAGAAATAGTGTATTTTGTACCTGTTTCCTGCCATCGGGAAGAAGGACGAAGTACTCTCCCTCAGTCATCTCTCCTTGCCTGGACTCCTTGTGGCCGAAGTCGTTTCCAGATGGTTCGTCCTTTACAATGTATTCGAAGTTGTAGTTGGCGGGCTCCTGAAATAACAGACAAAATGAACAAACTTACTCTGAAAACTTCTATAATAGAACAAAACCCTGATATGGGAAACAGATATGTTTGTTAGACTTACATTCTGTTCATCTCCATATCCGTTACCTCCTGAATATCCCTGGTTAGCGGGGAGGTACTGGTTGGAGGGAGCTCCGTATTTCGAGGAAGGTGCGGGGGCTCCGTAGTTAGAAGAAGGCCTAAAAACACACAAAACGTTAGTTAGTAAACCCAATGATCCGAAATTTACGCATATTTGTGTACTGACATTGATTAGATAAAAATCAATTGAAACGGTTGCCAATTTTCACACTCAATAAATGCTGGGGTCCCACAGGGGTCAGTTCTGTATCCGACTTTATTTATAGTTTATTGAATTTCTTGCCGATTTAAACACATTGAATATGTGTTCTTTAAATGAATAAACCATATTTTTGAAATTTGCGTCTGGATTATTTGGTAATATTGTGATATAAATGCAAAACAGTCCTTCCCATCAAAATAATTTGTACAAAAATTTTAACAGGATATATTTTTTCTTCTATCTCTATCTCTGCGTTTACACGCTTTAAAAGTTTACAAAAAGCTAAACCTTTTCATTCATAGAATCTAGGATTCAATTTTATTTACCTGGACTTTCTAGACTGGGCGCTTGGAGCACCATATTTGCTAGAAGGAGCAGAGAACTGGTTAGATGGAGAACCGTACTGGGAAGATGGAGCACTGTACTGGCTAGATGGAGCACCGTACTGGGAAGATGGAGCACTGAACTGGTTAGATGGAGCACCGTACTGGGAAGATGGAGCACTAAACTGGTTAGATGGAGCACGGTACTGGGTAGATGGAGCACTGTATTGGCTAGATGGAGCACCGTATTGAGAGGATGGAGCACCGTACTGGCTAGACGGAGCACTAGAGCCCTGACCGGGAGGAAGGTATCTGTCCACAGGAGGCTCTGCAAAGCATACTGCAGCCAGTACCACAACAATGGCACAAGAGATCTACAAAGAAGAATAGTGTTTTAATTAAGAACATATTTGATTTTTGTTAAAATAGTATGTCATGATTATTATTTGATTTTTCTTACTTTCATCTTTAACGAGTTGTAACTTCCGAAGAACTAAAATAAAAAAGTAATATTAGAAATATTTTTGGTGAAATCATATGGTATCTAAATCATCACGTTACCACGAACTTAAGGAAATAGATAAATAAATTTATTACAAAAGCCAATAAGGACACTGAAAAATGGTGAACATACAAAACTCCACTAATGGAAGATAACAGAATCTACTATCAGAAGTTCTAAATATACAGTTCCTTTTGTCTAGACTAGATGTAGATCAATTTAACGATGAATGTCCAATATTTACAATTAAATTAAAAATAATAATAAAGAGGCAAGTAGATTGCAATATTATTAACTTCAGATTTAGGGATTGCGAATCCGGAGCTGTTTCGGAAGTTGAGTATTTCGTATTACAAGAACTCGAAATCCGCATTTTTAAAAAGCAAACCTTTATTAAAAAACTTTTCAATTTGTGAGGATGGTTTAATTAATTAATTACTAAAACTACATTTCATCGATTTTTGTTCGACCCCATATCTCATTATTATATCTTGTTTTCCTACGAACTCCCCCACTTTTTTGGTGATATCATATGGTGACTACTTTTCGTGTTTTGCGAGCACTAATATACGCAGGCTGATTATATATTTTTTTTACCTATCACAGGTGACATCTATGTAATATAGGTATATAAAAACACACGATTTAAAATTTTTAACAAACGTACATTTACATTTTTATCTAGATGCATTTAAGAACATTTTAAAATTTCACAACAGTTAAGAGCCAGTACCTGGGGAGGAAGGTTCAATCCTCAGATAAAAAAATCATCTTTATATAAAAATACATTTTGTAAAATAACTTTGTTTTTGATGTGGTGATATTTTTAGATTTTTTAATCAATATTTCAAATCCCAATAAAATATTGAAATGTTTGTAGATTTGATTTGAGTTGTGTAAATACTAACGCAATAATAACTAGATATTTAAAAATTATTGTAATTCAAATTACAGAAGACCTGTTTATTTCAAAATTCATATAAAATAACGAATGATTCTTTAGCTTGCTTTGTCTTAGCACAATTTAAATTGAATACACAAATGTTACACTAAGGATGGATTGTTTCAGAGAATTTGAACAATTCATCAAACTTCGAAGTTGGTTTTCAAGTTCTGTTATTATATACCAATTGGCCAGATGTTTCACGAAACTGAAATAATAAGAGAACTTGGATAGAACATTCACAGAACTTAAAAACAATACTTAGAAATTTGATGAATTGTTCAAACTCTCTGAAACAACCCATCGTTAGACCGTATTAGTAAAACGCGAATGCTGAATAAGTGCTAATTTTTTCATGATCTCTTGGTATTATTGGAAAATACCGAGTTATGATTTAAGTAAAATACTGTCGCAACAATAACTATTTAAAAGTCCTTGTAATCTGAAATTCCGTTAATGACCCATTTGTTTCGCGATATCCGTAAAGCACTGATATTTTTTCACTTGTTTTGTCCTAGCTGATGTTAACTAATATTAAACGCGTGAAACACTTAGATTTCAAAAATACGTGTAAAACGAGAATGCTCACCTGATGAATAAATATTAAGATCACTTGGTGAATTCAAGAGATGTTCACTGGGGAAGATATCGAATATCTCTGATGCTTACTGCTTCGTATCGCTAGCTTAAATACTTATCTTCTTGTGAAATCGGAGCAGTTTTTTATACACCGGAGATGCTACTCTACTAGGAGAATGTTGGGTATTCGTTTATTTATCGAAGGCTGTAGGGACGGAATTAATTTCTGGGTTATTGATAAGTTGTCTAATTGTTTATGATAGTGTAATCAATTAAATATTTCCAACGTTGTTTAAAAGGATGACGTTACAGTTTGTTTATTCAAGAGAAAAACGAAAACAACACGGGAACTTCCTGAAAGTATTTCAGGATTTCGGAATTTTTCCTGCGCCGCTTTTCCAAGAGCTCTTGAGATGGGTATTTTAAAATGAGAACTGCGCTACAGAAATTATTTTTACAATGGTGAAATTTTATTACCAATTATACGTAGTGATTAATAAATCTGTTAATCATTGCCAATGTTGTGTTAACATTTAGAGACGTAAAATATATAAAATATTAAGAGGAGTATGCGAACCATATTATTACAAATCACACATGCACTTACACACAGACAACTGAAATTAGTAGGTTAAATAATTACATTATAATTATTTAATTAATTTTACTAACAGACAGAACGATTAGTCATAAAAGACCCGATATAGTTTTACATGACAAAATTTAAAAAAAATAACTTATATCATTGATGTCGCTATTCAAAATTCCTGTAATATTAAAAAATCTGTTTTTTTTTAATTTTATAATTTTTTTTTTTTTTTTTTTTTCAAGTTCTGTGAAGGTTTATTTATTTATTTATTGTTCTTCAAAGTGAAATCCCATTAAACCGCAATTAAGCAGTTTGTCAACAAATAATAAGATCACTTGGTCAACAATCAGTTTGTTTCGGAAAAAGTAAGAAAATACACAGATTTAGGAAATGAGATTAAAAGAATTTGGCATTCTCACACTATAAAAATATTAACATTTGTTATTTCGGCTACTGGCATTATACCTAGCTCTCTCATTCAAAATTTAGGTGTATAAGATCTGTCAAAAAATTTATACATAAAAATGCAAAAATCAGTCATTTTAAATACATCTGGGATTAGGAAAGATTTTTAAAATATTTATATTGAGGTTAGGTTAGGTTAGGAGTTAGGAGTTCTACCGAGCCAAAACCTCGGATGAAAATATCAAGAGTCGGTGAATTATTTTCCCATTTGATCTCTGGTGAGTTGACGTATTGTTCTTGTATTGTTTTGTATTTATTATGTTTTTATGATGCACTTGCTTAATGTGGATTGACTAGATGATTATTTATGGAAAAGTGTGTGGAGGGGTTTAGTTTTTCCTGTGGGGAAGATTCAACCCGGACATAAAGTCGAAAAGGTACAAAAATTACGATGTCAGATCACATACTTTACACACGGATAAAAATGAGTAATGATAATTTAAATTTATCGGTTTCCTGATAAACTTTTGTAAATTTCAAATATATCGAAACACGTGATCATTTCGCTTGATTTTGAAAAAAAAAGACCTCAAAAAAGGCACTTGAATTCATAATTTAATACACAGTTTTTACTGCAAATAATGTCAGGAATCACAGGTTAAAGTAAGTCAAGTATGGCCCTTAACCCATCCCGCGTTTTAGGGTCTCGTATAATCGGGTGTCCATATTTCATAAAAGTATTTTTTACTGCAAATAATGTCAGGAATCACTGGTTAAAGTAAGTCAAATACGGCCCTTAACCCCTCCCGCGTTTTAGGGGTCTTATATGACCGGGTGTCCATATTTCATAAAAGTATTTTTTTGGAAATACGAAATTTTTTGACGCTAACATAAGAGAAATAACAATTTTTTCGTTATGCCTCAAATATTTTTACTGCAATCCATTAACCCTTCAGTACATTTATCACATTTTTTCAGTTTGCAATGTTTTCCGTGTATTTAAAATGCGCTAAATCCATCTTATTTTTTAATTTTCCGTAAAAAAATACTGTTTTAACCTTTTCGTCCCGGAGAGAAAAAAATCACATATGATCCGAAGGGGGGTCACTAGGGTCCCCCAATTTGTTTTGCTTATTAAAGGATGTTAATGGCATAATATTGTATAATTTGTTTTAGCAATAATTAGGGGGTTATAAAATAATTAATTATAATTATTAATTATTATTTATTACTTATTAATTATTATTTATTATTAACTTATATTCAAAGTGTTTCAGAAGTCATTATCAAAATAATTTCATAAATAAAGTCGTAGCTAATATTCTAATGAATTTAGATAATAATGCGCCTTTTTCCATACAAAACAGGGAAGGCGGGCCGATAACGAGCATAACTCCTCGATTCTGAATCTCGACTGGCGATTGGCGATTACAGCGTAGCTAGTTTGTTGCACAGGGTGGTCCGTAAATGATGGATATATTTATAAATATATATGTTTTAAGTTTTAAAAACCTAGCACTACTAAACTAGGTACGGATGTTATTTCGAATATTATGTGAATATTTAGATGTAAGTGAAGATTATAATTCCTAATTTATTATTTTATATAGTATATTTACATTTAGGGTTAAATCGTAGTGTTTGCCTTACCAAAAATAATGAGTTCGTTTGTATGTCGAGGGGTTCGAGATAAAACGAATTTTTGGAAAATAGTGAAAAATAAGGTATTTTTAAAACTTAAACGTGAAGTAAATTATTTTTTATTGTAACCCCAGATATTCCTGTTTTTGATTTTTCTATGTGAAAACACCACAACACTCCCAACTGCTCCTAATCATCTGGAACCAGTGAGACTATGGCATTCCCAAATGGGGTATGTTGGAGTTATAAAACTTCTAACTTTTAGGTGTACTAAAGTGATAATATTTCAATTATTAGTAGACCCAAAAGTCACGAGCCGCTACTGTTATATTGTAAGGCTAAAATTAGTGGGGAGGGTAAGGAGATGGGAAAGAGGAAGGTGGAGAAATAACTGGCTATTCAGATCTGGTCACCAAACAAGGTCAAAGTCATTTCAAGCAACATTCGAAATGAATTCTGATCAGTAAATTGTGAAATATCACAAAGTAATCTATAAATTTTACTTACGCACACCGGGATTCGAACCCGCGACCTCCGGTTTACTAGTTTAGAGCCTTACCCCTCGACAACGGATGCTGTAATATTTATGAAAGAAAAAATATATAATATCAAGTTGCAGGGCGGTAGATGCTTTCAGTATAGCCCTAGTAAAAGACCACCATGTAGAATCCAAACGTTGCTTGAAATGACTTAAGTCTATATGGTTATTATATTTGCATATGCATGTACTTCCACCTTTGGCTTTCCCATATCCTCCCCCTCCCTACCCCAACTAACTTCAGCCTCACAAAATACCCCAATTGGGGATGCCATAATTCCACTGGCTAGGACGGCTTTGTGCGGTTTTCACACAAATGAATTAAAACGATAGAATTTTCTGATCTAATTTAAAACATTGGTAAATATGCCGTAATAAACTGCAATAAATACATGCCGACTGATTACATAAATTTTAATATTGTAAGTACAGAATAAATATTTTACAACCCTGAAATAGATATTAATTTATAAACACCATTTCATAAGTGTAAATGTACTGCTTACCAGTCTGAAGATGCCCATAGCAGGGCGAAACTAGTCCGCTTTTACAGAGAACTATTTACCACGAAAATTTAGAGAATTAGCAACTAAAACCCAATATTCAATTTAACAGAAGTTTGCGATAGACTTTTTAACCATATAGTACTTAGTTTTTATTTAAGTTCCTTCAAATTACTTAAATATGTTAACAAAATATGTGTCTCTTTCTGACCGATTTATTTTCCATGTGAGAAATAGAGACAGACCTAATTTTAATAATGTTTCTAAACATGAGAAATTTACCGGATGTACGCCAGACATGCCGATCTTAGTCCAGCAAGCGAGCATTTTAGCATCGCAAAAGGAAATCCCAGAAGTGCAGTGTACGCGACCGGGAGTTAGCCCTTTCCATAAAATGCAACTTTTACGGTCCAATTCTTAGCTCGCTGGATCGTTCTCGGTGGAGAGCGGAGAGTGGGGATGGGGACGGGGGAATTTTAGCCGATGCTACGAAGCTGAGGTGCGGGGCAGGGGTCAGGAATTTTGCCGGAATTTTGTACAAACTATTTAATGTCTAAGAAACTAGAAATACAATATAATTTTTTTAAATGCAGATCGATAGCCAAATATTTTTTCAGGAATACCTAAATTATAGAGTATGTTGTATAAAAAACCACTTAGATATAGCATAAAACTCTCGTTAGTGTAAGTGTGTTCCCCCCGTCCGGTACGGGAGTGTTAAGAACTTGATAAAATTACCTTTCCGGAATATGCATTCAAAGTTAACAAAACTATTTCTAAGTAATAACATTTTTATATCAAACGTGAAAAATGTTGCCAAAGCACTAACCACATTTTTACTTAATTCTTACTCAAATCATTGAAAAATTGAGAGAACTCGATATTTCGAAAACACATAATTTTTTTTTTTACATATTAAAAAAGTGTACCATAAATTTTGTCTCGTTCATACAATAGAAAAAATAAGAATTAATATTCAAAGCTAAACCGAATGTTATAAAATAGGCGCCAAAAATAAATTATTCATTATTTTTTTATTATGTGAACGAGATAAAAGTGAAGGTACAGTTTTCTTAAGAATTCTCCAAAAATATGAACGGGTTTTAGAAATATTGAGTTCTCTCAATTTTTCTATGATTGGAGTAAAAAATGTGCTTAGCGTTCTTGATAACATTTTTTCACGTTTGATATTAAAGTTCTATGATTTAGATAGTAATTTTAATTTAATATGCATAGACCAAGAAGATAATTTTATCAAGTTTCTAAAACAGAGATGGTTTTCACGGAAAATTAAAAAAATAAGATGTAATTAGCGCATTTGAAATACGCAGAAAATATTGAACAAAAGTATTGAAAGTACTGAAAGGTACGATGTATAATGAAGGGTATGATGTATAAAGAAGGGTATGATGTATAATGAAGGGTACGTTGAGTGAATACCTCACGTAAATGAAACGCCTATTTTTATTGGTATATATATTTGTATTTTTTTTTTTTTTTTCATTGGTATATTGTTATTTTATCTGTATAAACATTGTAATTATTATAATAAAACAAATAATATTATATAAACATTGTAATTAAATAAATGTGGTTGGCTGGAAGAAATGGGGTCTACCCATAAGCTACACCTTTTGTAATTTTTATTTTACAATAAATAATTTTTGATTTGATTTGATTTGATGTACAATGAAGGGTATGATGTATAAAGAAGGGTACGATGTATAATGAAGGGTATGATGTAGAATAGAGGATTTAATGTATAATGAAGGGTCTGATGTATAATGAAGGGTATGATGTAGAATAGAGGGTTTAATGTATAATGAAGGGTCTGATGTATAATGAAGGGAATGATGCACAATGAAGGGTATGATACAAAATTAAGGGTATGATGTATAATCATGGGTTTGATGCATAATGAAGGGTGTATAGTAAAGGGTATGATGAATAAATAAGGGTTTGATGTATAATGAAGGGTATGATGTATAATGACGAAATGCGAAAATATTACGATTTTTATGAACACACTTTCCGACATCGAGATAATACATTCGTATTCTACTAAAAGTTTATCAGATAACTTATAAATGCATTCGTCGAGGACCTGCGATCCCGTTTTTAATTGGATTATGAATAATTTTAAATGATAAATAATAAGCAATGCTCATTTTTGCTGTGTACTATGAATATATAGAAATTTAATCAATGGGTTAAATATTTGGTTTACGATTAACAAGTAGATCCTTGACTTACCAAACCGGATCCTGAGTAAAATTCAAATGAAATGTTTTTATACATTTAATTGATTTTTAAAAAACACATTCGTGAGTGCTCAGTAGATTGATACTATCAAAATCGTTCTGGTGAAAAATAACAATTTAGAATCGAACAGCAATTTTAATACAAGCGCGAAAAGTACTTCTTGATTTCGATAGATTTACAAGGTATGTCAGAGGTTAGATTAATAATTAATCTTTCATTTTGCAGGTGTTTACATGATTTGCTCGATATCAGATCATTTTTTGACGAAATGTTTGTATTTAGGAAGATTATAATATTTTTAATTTCATCACTTATTATCTTTTCTATATTAAAGCTGTTTTCTTGATTTCCATCCTCATTCCGAGTCGTTTTTGACATTAATTGAACTTCTTCTAAATTTATTACAAAATAATTGAGTATAAATAGTTCATTAGCGGAAAGTTCCAGAGTAATAGATACTTACAGTGTCACCAGGATGAACGATCACCAATCAGCATCGAGGCTTTGCTTGACTGACTTGAGCCGTGTTTGACAACCAGATCTCAATAGCCAGATCCTTCTCAATCTTCCTCTTGCCAACATCCTTCCCCTCCTCACTCCCTTTAGCCTAACAATATATCCCAATCGAGGATACGATAGTCTCGCTGGCTTAACACAGTTTGTAGCAATTGGGACTCTTGTGCGGTACTCACATATAAATGATTTTTTTTTAATCGTCGGTCAAAACATTTTTGAATTAAATAAAGACATAAATATTTTAAAATGATTTTAAATCATCTTTATTCACAATAAATATTTAAAAAAATAATTAATTTACAAATCAAAAGACAACAATGATCCTTTCAATTGGGACTGGCACATTCGAATACATTAATAAGTTATATTGCACTATTATCAACTCTTCATCATCACGTCGATGAAATAAAAAAGAAAAAAAAAACACAAAATAAATAATATAGGTACCTACATCAAAGTGAATTTCTAGAAGCCAGCAAAAAAACGATGGCAATTTGAAACCCAAAGATGTGGATAATATTAAAATCACAAATGAATGACGTGTTAAATGTGAGTTTCATGTGAGATTCAAGAAGGTGTGTGTGGTTTAATATCCTCCGTTGTTTCCTCCTGAGTATCCTCCGTTAGCTGGACCCCTGCCGTATCCTGATTGGCTCTCCTCGTACCTGATCTTGGGCCTATATCCATTCTCATCAGCCTCGTAGGTCACAATCTGGAAATTAAAATGGGTAAGTTCAATTTTTTCGTTACGCCTTAATAAGCAAAATGCTTATCAGATATGCTACAATGCATTGTAGGTGTTTTTCATCAAAAAGGCGTTGATGAAAAATTCAACATATTGTTATAATTCCCATAACTTCCTCTTCTTATTTTACTTAAAAATAACGACCCACACTTCATTTCCAAAGATGACAAAAGATGAAGGAAACATTTTTTTTTTATAGTTAATGAAGAAATAGTAAGAAGAATTCTTTTAAAAAATTAGATGAAATTGAGAAATTTTTACCTGTTTCCTGCCGTCGGGAAGAAGGACGAAGTACTCTCCCTCAGTCATCTCTCCTTGTCTGGACTCCTTGTGGCCAAAGTCGTTTCCAGATGGTTCGTCCTTTACAATGTACTCGAAGTTGTAGTTGGCGGGCTCCTGAAATAACAGACAGAATGAACAAACTTTCTCTGATAACTTCTAGAATAGAGCAAAAACCTGATATGGGAAACAGATATGTTTGTTAGACTTACATTCTGTTCATCTCCATATCCGTTACCTCCTGAATATCCCTGGTTAGCGGGGAGGTACTGGTTGGAGGGAGCTCCGTATTTCGAGGACGGTGCGGGGGCTCCATAGTTAGAAGAAGGCCTAAAAACACACAAAACGTTAGTTAGTAAACCCAAAGATCCGAAATTTACGCATATTTGTGTACATGGATTGCTGACATTGATTAGATAAAAATCAATTGAAACGGTTGCCAATTCTCACACTCAATAAATGCTGGGGTCCCACAAGGGAATTTCTTGCACATTTTAACACATTGAACGTGTGTTCTTCAAATGAATAAACAATATTTTTGAAATATGTGTCTGGATTATTTGGTAATATTGTGATATAAATGCAAAACAGTCCGGCACATCAAAATAATTTGTATAAAAATTTTAACAGGATATATTTATCTCTGCGTTTACACGTTATAAAAGTTTACAAAAAGCTAAACCTTTTCATTCATAGAATGTAGAATTCAATTCTATTTACCTGGACTTTCTAGATTGGGCGCTTGGAGCACCATATTTGCTAGAAGGAGCAGAGAACTGGTTAGATGGAGCACCGTACTGGGAAGATGGAGCACTGTACTGGCTAGATGGAGCACCGTACTGGGAAGATGGAGCACTGTACTGGTTAGATGGAGCACCGTACTGGGAAGATGGAGCACTATACTGGTTAGATGGAGCACCATATTGGCTTGAAGGAGCTCCATATTTGCTTGATGGGGCAGAGAACTGGCTAGATGGAGCACCGTACTGGGTAGATGGAGGACTGTACTGGCTAGATGGAGCACCGTACTGGGTAGATGGAGCACTGTATTGGGAGGACGGAGCACCGTACTGGCTAGATGGAGCACTAGAGCCCTGACCGGGAGGAAGGTATCTGTCCACAGGAGGCTCTGCAAAGCATACTGCAGCCAGTACCACAACAATGGCACAAGAGATCTACAAAAAGGAATAGTTTTAAAAGTAAGCACATATTTGATTTTTGTTCGAATAGTATGTCATGATAATTATTTGATTTTTGTTACCTTCATTTTTAATGAGTTGTTACTTTACCGGAGAACTAAAATAAAATAAAGGAATATTAGAAATATTTTTGGTGAAATTATATGGAATCTGAATCATCACGTTACCACAAACTTATAAAAATAGATTGCTTCAAGATTATTTTTATAAGCAATAATTATTAGCATGAAACACTCGTCCACATTGAAAAATCTCCTGATAATAGATACATGACGCCAACGGGACTTGAACCCATGTCCTTTCGATTTCCGGTCGACAGCTCTGACCACTGAGCTACGGCGGCTTATCTCTTATCCGCGAAATAATTCAATATATACTAGTGTTTCATTCAACAATAACTGCTTATTACATCTATTCACCTGAGCAAGCTGGTGATTTTTTAGGCGACTAATTATGGCTTATATTATTTTGTCACCCTTTGTGCTATGCATAAAAAATCTTGCCTTAAACATTAGTTTACCAAAAAAAATAATGCTTCAAGATTCTTTACACTTTATTCTGCTGGAACCCTCTCAGGCTACAGACCGGTTAGTTTTTACGTTAATTGTTTAAATAAAGTTATTTTTTTCAGGAAGTGCATAAAATATCAATATTAAAACAATACAGGAAAAGCTTAATTTGATTAAATTCGGTCATTTTTGGGTAGACTTTAATAGTAGGCAAAATTAAATTTGCTATGTGTATAATGCGAGGGAAATATTAATGAAAATAATATTCTTCTATGATTTTTTTTCGTACGGGAAAGAAACGACGAAATTTCTAAAAAAGTTGTTTCTTTTTACTTCAACAATCATATAGACCTCGCGACTTTTTTGCACTTCACCCCCGTGCACCTTGTATCTAGACAACTTAGTGAAATGACAGTTTTGTGACAAGAAAGAACATTTTTATCAGGCCGTTGGCGCTACCTCCTTGTTAAGCAAACGTTTCGAACAGCATTACAAAAATAAATCAGTACTATAATACTTTTGGCCGTGAAAGTCTCAAATGACATGTTTTTAAAGAAGTCAATTCAACCGTATATGATAACATAAAACATTTTTAAATCTGCAAAAATCAGACATCTGATTCCACAATTCCATTATTTGTACAAAACAATAAATTTCCTCACTTATTAGAAGGAGGATTGGACATTGTTCCATTCCTTCTCACCTGTTGAAAATTCACATGCTTATCTCACTAAATTGTACATTCTGTGGTCTAAAAGTGAAAACTTTACATCTCAAATATTTTGGCTGTCCCTCTCTAAACAAAAATTCTCACTTTTAAGCCTTATTTAAAATTACCTCCCCTCCACCAAACATCTCATCCCTTACAAGTCTAAATTTGACTGCAATCTTCCTTAAAATTTTGAATTTTGAGAATTTTATCAAAATTAATACATAAATTCACCTTCTATCTCTCTACAATATTAACGGATGGCAAGGACACCCTTGAAGGGTGAAAGCCATAAAAATCTGGTTGAAAACAGTGTTGATTTTTTTTCTTACATATCTCAAATCTCTAAATAAATATACAAAAATTTGATCTTAGATTAATTTTACATTAAAACTAAAGGAATTATAACTAAAAAAGTCTTGCAGTGTGTTTTCGCGATCGCCGTAAAATGACTGATGTTTTTTTGATGTTCTATAACAATTTTAACTAAATTTATACACATGCAACTCTTAGATTCTATTAAAATTAATAAATGTAAATGCTCACCTGTTATAATATGAAGATTACGTTTTATTGGTGAATTCAAGAGATCTTCACTGGAGAAGATGTAATTTGTCTCTGATGCTATCTGTTTCGAATCGCGAGCTTAAATACTTCTATCCTTGTGAAATCGGAGCAGTTTTTTATACACTGGAGATGCTACTCTACTCTACAAGGAGAATGTTGGGTATTCGTTTTATTCATCGAAGGCTGCAGGGAGAGAATTAATGCGTGGGCATTGATAAGTTGTTAAATCATTTATGATGGTATAATCTGTATTCCATAAAAACTTAAATGTAAATTATCGTTTATTCAAAATCTAAAATCTCCGAAAAGTTCTTCACCGATATCTTTGAAATTTTGACACAACGTTGCATTCGAATACGCGTATGTTTCTATAGGTTTTATATAGATTTAGCGTGTGACATGTAAAAACATACTTTTGTGAAAAACCGCCATCTGTTGGACGTAAATGCAACACGCGCTAAATTTATTATAAAGGTCAATAAGGGCACTGAAAAAAAGTCAATACACGAAACTCCTTTTATGGAAGTTAACAGAATTGAAGATCTAAATGAACAGTTTCTTTTGTCTAACTTGAATTAATTAAACAATAAATCTTGGTAGGAGCAAGTAGGTAATACGCAAGATCAGATTTAGGTATTGCAAATACGGAACGGTTTCTGAAATTATTTTCATATTTCATGAAACTCGAAAACCAGATTTTTAAATAGCAAACTTATGTGAAAAATCTGATTTCAATTATTGAGGGGTGTTTTTCATTCTTATGTTCCATTTGGGAGACTGGTTTGGGTAGCGCCGCCCCTGGAACCATTTATTTGATAACCAACACCTCTGTCGTAGGTAGCTCCAAGTGGATAGCAACGTTTAGTGATTTAGCATTTAGTGCAGAGGTTTGTCCAGGTTTTGAAGGTGGATACATCTGCCCACCAACTGCGTAATTAATGGAATCGAGCGAGGCTAGTTGAGGGTGACACTTTTTGACGATTTAAGTCTGACTCTCTTGAGCCATCGCCTTGCATCCCAGTGAGAGGGATAGATTCAAACGTCACTCCTGGAAATTTAGAACCTAGATACTGAAATTGATCCAATTTATATTTTAAATATTTTTTCGTATTAATACAATCTCTTATTTTACATTAACTCCACACAGGAGGCCCTGAAGAAAGTACTTTATCTATGTAATCTTTAGGGATGCTGTGTTTATGACGTTGAGGCTATTTTTAAACAAAGACAGGAAAGAAAATTCTGGGTGGAAAAACAGGTATAAGGGGTGGGTAGAAATACGGGATTCAGTTTGACCAGGAGTAACAAACTGTTTGTGTGTTCAATGAATCCATCCCTCTCACTGCGGTGGAAGGCGCTAGGTCGACAGAGTCCGGCTGGACAGGTCAAAGAGTCTCCTTCAACAGGTATCTCCCGATCCACCACACAGATGCTGGCCAGACGCATCTGACGGCATCACCTGGCCAAACTTCACCCCCCATAAATGGTGACCAACGGCAGTAGGGTTGAATATCCAATGAATACTTCCCGAAGCGGCCCAACTCATACCCGCCTCCCAAAATAAAAATCTTTTCATTTTGATCACATCTATATAAAGCTAAAACAGACCTCTAAATAATAATGGGGGGTATGCCAAATAAACAAAATTTGCCGCATTGACCATTTGATATCAATAATACGTTAAAATTTATGTAAAACTCTCCAACCTAAGCTTATTTTATTTTAATTCAAATATTCATCAATACGTCTTACACTCTTAACTATGGAGATAATCTCTACGTGAATCGTGGTATGCAATGTTCAACCTTGAGGGAAAATGCGGCCAAACGAAACGAGCGCCACACAAGGGTATTATGAAATGCGGACACGATTTTCTCATCTCATCTCTGATGAATGATTTGGTTTAGATTAATGGATCAATGGTTTCATTATCAAGTTATTATTACAATATATGCAAGTGACCTTCTGTTCGTAATTGTTAATTAATATATTTTTTTTGGTATAACTTAAGAGAAAGCTACAAGCCAAAAATGTGTAAATTCTTGGTATACCTTATATTGTAGGTAATATGCATTAAAATCGATTAATCGACAAACGGAGTCTAGAAACGTTCGAATTCAAGCCAAAAACTGGTTTTTATTTATTTTGTAAATAATTTTATAAGTAAGCAAAAAAGTTAATCAAGTTAAACTGTCACAAATAATCTTAGCTATAATACTGTATATTTTTTTGAATTGTTTCCTTTATGCGTTCTTACATTTCAATTGAAAAAAATTTTTTTAGTAGCTTACATTTTTTTTTTTTTTGAGTAATTTATTTTATTATTTGTATTCTACTCAAGTGAAGCGATAGTATAACCCTCAATTTATCTAAAGCATATTTTTTGGTATTCGTAATGTACACCAATTCCTTATAAAGATTAGTCAAAATAGTGATTTAGCATTAAGCTTCGCCTTAATGAGTTAAATCTGAAATTGTAATATTTAATTATTGAAGACAATAACGAATATTTTGAAACAGAAAAATCAGAAAAAGATACGGTACATCTAGGACTCGAACCCAGGACCCTTGCCTTGCCGGGGCACCGCTCTCATAAAGATATCAGCCCATACAAATATGCGGGTTAGAAAAATGAAGGCAATTTCGGTACTTCTTATTCGAAGTATGATACAGTTAAATATGACCAAAGGAGATGGTGTCCCACTGGCTCAATTGGTAACAAGAATCGTGGATTTGAGTCGTAGATGTGATCGTATATTTTTCTGTTTCAAAATATTCGTTTAGGAATTGCTAATATTGTCTTCAATAAGTTCATTAATAGTTTTATCGCAATTTTGATCATTGTTTTGGTAACAAATAATATCCCCCAAAGACACTTTTTGATGGTCTCATGGCTCGAGTGATTAAGATCTCGCATTCTGAATTTCTACCAACATATGACATACTTCCCTTGAACGGTTTAAGTTTGTAAGCTCTTATTTTATCTTATCTTATTATATATTTGTTATTTTTTAATACAATCTCTATTCAGATGAAGAGTTGTAATAGTTCCATGTTCACCCTGATCATTTTGTAGTGGAGCGTAATTGTTCATCTTGTTCTTTTTAATAGGTACTTTCCTCTTCATGTATCCCTATAAATCGTAAATACAGTAAGGTAATGTTATTACACTGCATCCCAATGGCATAAGCTAAAAGTCGCTTACAATAATGCTTATCGTCAACTATTCCGCCTGCCGAGATACTGCAGCGCCACGGAATGTTCCTGGAGAGACGAGTACACTCTTTCAGAGCGCTTCTCCGCAATCACATGGGAATCTTATGGCGCAGACTACGCCAATCAAGTAACAAAATCACCACTGCCATGGTTGCCTGGATGGAGTCCCCTCTGATGGCCCTCTGGAGACGGGAGATGTGCAAATATCCTCCATAAACGGCTGCTTGCACTCATTTTTGTGTTTATATTTTATCTTTTTTGAAATAAATTCCGCTTTTTTGTGCCTATCTGAATCACTGATGTATTATTATTATTTTTCTGACGCTAATTATGTATATTATTTCAATTATGGAATGTATTGCATTGCACTACCCCTGCATACATTCTGGAATAAATTCTTATTATTAAAAAATTGTATTCTATAATAAAACTACAAATCAATATATTTAATTATTACTTAAAATTTACTTTTCTTTTACATTCAGAAGCAGAAGCATTGTAATTGTAAACAAAAAAAATATATTAAAAAAATTAAAAAAGACGTATGAATCCATTCTTCCCACTGCGGTGCATTTCGATATTCAAAGAGAGAGTCTGGGTTCTCTAGTTATTGATGAGGGGTTAGTATTTGTACAAGGGTTAGAAAAATTGTACAAAATGTTGGCTGCGGTTCCTCGCCACTCTCTTCCTTACCCTTTCACGTCCTACTCCGATCCTCTTCTAAACAAATTATTATGAGCTTTAATTAGTTGCCTGAAATATCAATACAAATTGAAAATATCTCCCGAGTAAAAATAAATGCCGCCAACGGGAACCTGCACCTTCTGATGCCCGGTCAGGCGCTTTGGACCACTGAGCTACGTCAGTACTCAGCAATATGTACTAGGCAGACTGATGGAACCTAAGCGCAAACCAAATACTTGAAGTTTGGCGATCGCGCTTTCGGAGTATCCGACGAAGGCTTGGAATAAACTCCCTCCGGAACTAAGATCCACAACAAGTCCAACTGAATTCAGGTCTAAACTAAAAACTTACCTTTTTAAGCTGTCATCCCCTTAAATTAAATATACCATTCCTGAGAGAAAATCCAATTATATCCAATTTTCCAATTACTTCATAAATCCTGTATCTAAATTTTGCTAATAAACAATTAGTTAATGCTAATTAAGTGTTAATCTCATGTGACCTACAAGGTAAGTATTGCACTATATATTATCTCCATATATAGTTAGTAATAACATAGATCATTGTGGAAATATATTATATATTTGTGCAGCGCCCTTGAGGTGATTTTGCACAAAAACGGCACTGTAAAACTCATCTAATTATTATTATTACTTCAATCAACAATTACTGCTTGTTATATTTTTTCAAAATATAACAAGCCATGTAAATAACCAAATTTATTTTTGTAGGAAAGGCTTTGTTAGTGCTGAATTTCCCACTAGATGGCGTCGAGACATATTATATCTACATTTGTTGGTGAAATATTTTGACTTGTCACAAATATTATTATTTTTTTCCTGATCAACTAATATTTATAAGACAAGGTATTTATGCATAGCACAAAGGATAACAAATCATTATAAGCAATAATTAGTCGCCTAAAAAATTAATACAAATGGAAAATATCTCCCGAGTTAAAATAAATGCATATAAAATAAATTATAGCTATCCTTTGTGCTATGCATAAAAAAATCTTGTCTTATAAACGTCAGTTTATCATTAAAAAATAATATCCTTCTACACAGTCTTATCTATCACCTCTTCCTCTGTCTTTATAATATATAAATGTGCCTTAACCTAACCCACGATGGGAAGGGATCCTTGTTTCTGCACCACTTAAGCTGACATTTTTCTGGCTATTACACTTTCTCTGTTTTTGAAATGACATTGATCTTTGATTATTTGTACTTATCCCATATAGTTCTTGTATTATATACTGTATAGTTTCCTTATCTCTTTTAACTAAATTGTTTTTATTTTACAAGCAATAATTATTCGCCTGAAACACTCATCCACATTGAAAAATCTCCTGATAAAAGATACATGACGCCAACGAGACTTGAACCCGTGTCCCTTCGATTTCCGGTCGACAGCTCTGACCACTGAGCTATGGCGGCTTATCTCTTATCCGCGAAATAATTCAATATATACTAGTGTTTCATTCAACAATTACTGCTTGTTACATTTTTTCACCTGAAAACAACCAACTTTATTTTATATGAGAAAGGCATTGTAAGTGCTAACTCTCTCACTAGATGGCGTCGAGACAAATTGTCTACATTTTTACGTGAAATACTTGAACTTGTCAAATATTAATTATTATTTTTTTGGTAAACTAACGTGTAAGACAAGATTTTTTATGCATAGCACAAAGGGTAACAATTATTTTACAAGCAATAATTATTCGCCTGAAACACTCATCCACATTGAAAAATCTCCTGATAAGGAGTCCCGTTGGCGTCATGTATCTTTTATCAGGAGATTTTTCAATGTGGATGAGTGTTTCAGGCGAATAATTATTGCTTGTAAAATAATTGTTACCCTTTGTGCTATGCATAAAAAATCTTGTCTTTAACGTTAGTCTACCAAAAAAATAATAATTAAATTATTTTTCACTTTAATTCGTCACCTTGCACACTCTTTTGCAAATTCTAACCCATTATTAATAAACATGCTTCTAACTAAGAGTAAAATGACTCTTAGTAGCATTAGGATCCTTGTGAGACCTTTTACTCCTATCAATGGTCTCACAAGGATCCTAATGCTACTAACTAAAAGTAGTTATACATAAATAGCTTTATTTAATAAAACAAATTGGGTCCTTGTGAGACCCTTGACAGGAAAAATTTTCTTGTAACTTAGAACAGGGCTGAACAGCGAAGGGTCTCATCGACTGTTTTTCAATTTGACTCAAATTCACTACTACTGGGGCACCCACACATGATGCCCCTTTATTATGATATGATACCGTGCAAGAGTCCCGACTGCTCCTAACCCTCTGGAGCCAGTGAGATATGAGTCTATGGCATTCCGTGAACGTTGTGCTACTATAGGGAGTAAGGAAAGGCGGTGTAGAGAAATCTTGGGAAGTATCTGGCAACTCAGATCTGGTTTCCCCAAATACGGCTACATCATTTCAAGCAACGTTTCTAATGGAGAACGGACGATTACACTAGGACGATTCTCGGTACTCATAAAAAAACAGAGTGAACAAAGAGTCCCAACTTATCTGAGCCAGTAAGACTGCTGCATCCACAATTGGGGTATGTTATTCTCAATTCGAACACTTGTGCGGTATTCACATGAAACAAAATAATAATAAAAATTACTGGCAAAAATGTGTTCGATCGCTCGAAAATTCTTCCTTCGTTAATTACACGTTCACATTTTTTAGATAGGATTGAGATGGGCTCGTTGAGGTATTCGTTTTGGATTTGACTTTGAGAATCGGCAATTTTATCACTTTGCCACGATTTTTTAATGGATTTGGATGTTGGTTTCTGAGAAACAGTTTTTGATGAACGATTTTAGAAACAAAATGTTTATTATATGAAAACGAAATTGCAAAATCAACTATTGAAGAAAATGTGTTTATTTGTTTTGAAATCAAAATAACTCAATTATTATGGCTTGAGATCTAAAGCAATAAACCGATAAACAAAAATAACCCCAGTTTTTCCTTACTTCCGGTAAAATTGAACCAAATATAATATTATTGTGGTTTTTCTTAAATAGAAATGATCAAATTCATTTTTAGAATATATTTTGAGTAGAATACATAACATTTTAAACATAAGTCTTTTTATTAGTCCAGAAAAAAAAAATGTATAGGCTTATGAAAACTGTTTTAAAGTTCAAAATCTCCTACTTACGAACCCATTTTCGGTTATGATTTTATTGTATAATGTGGCCAATTAAGTTATTTATAAAATGATCGAAAAAAAATTAAATATTTATGCCTGAACATCCACAAAATAAAAAAAAGGTACTTTTTGGCCATGTTTTTTTCTTGCATAAATTAAAACAGGCGGATGGTGTTAAGCGGGAATTTAAACCTTATCGCCATCTACGTAAGGGTTGTTATTGATAGTGGCTCAATTTAAAATATTACACGATGTAGTGCATTGCCTTAAGTGAGAATGGTGAAAATATTTATTAAAACACGACTCGTTTGAAATAGAGCAAAAATCTCTCGACAAATAGAATTTTTTCATGCCTATAACATATTAAATAATAGAAATAAACGTGTTTTTTATTAATTTTCGCAGCTTATTTTGGGATTTTTTTCTATAAAGGGAATTTCATATATTTTTTTTTGTAGATGTATAGATATTATCATAAAGTAACATATATTGTTTTAACTTTAAAAGTTAAAGGGAAACTTGTTATAATTCGGTAGAAATTAAGAATGCGGGGGTTAAAGGATTTAAAACTCAACTGATTCTTAATAATACAAATCGAAATATGTATATGAAAATATATAAAAGATTTACTGATCTAATATGTTTACACAAAATAATTCACGGACGTCTTGACACTGCATTATGTCTTAGCAATTTTTAATTAAATGTCTCCAATTCCAATTGTTTAAGTCCCCATATTTATAAATATTCTACATATTATGAATGAGTTGTCTCTTTTTGTGTCGCTTATATATTTTATGTGTCGACTATATAATAAGATAAAGTGTGCTGATGTAGACATTTTCGTCGATACGGATTCAGAAAATATGTTCTGCAGTTGCTTAAAAATATATTGCGCTGATTATATTACGTATTTCTTGCGTCTTTATTTGTGTATCTGGTGTCTTTATTTGTGTCTCTTGTGTCTCTTTTTTCCTACTTTTGTGTTATTTATCATTCGAGTTAGCCCTCACCAAAATTTTGTATTTTTATTTGTTTTATTATTTAATGTTTATTTACATATATGAAAATTAATGTATTCTATGTCTGAATAGATTTTTATAATTGTTGTACATATTTGTGTGTTAACTGAGTTTTTATAACTGGATTGTCTTCATTTGTGAAATCGTCTGTAAAACCCAATATTAATAAATATATAAATGAAAGAGTAGCTTCCTGGTAACTTATCACCATATTTATTACATTATAAATAATACATTATTACATTGCACATCAAATAATAATATATTCACACATTAGAAAAAAATTACATTTCTATGTGTGTGGCACTGTTGAATATGTATAATACAATAAGTATATCATTATTATTTTCAAATATTGCACATCCTCATTTTGACTACCATAAGACAAGAATCCTCAATAATATCTGTTTACGTGTTTGCTTCTTATTTCTAATACATATTTTTATTAATTTTTAATTGCAGAAAAAATTTAATTTTTATCATTTTTCAAACAGAAATGTCGATGTATTAAATTTAACCAATTATTTTTCGAAATATGGTAAACTTTAAACTGTAATGTTCGTATTTTTGTGAGAGCAAGGAATTGTATTCAGAGTAGTCCTAAATACAATGTTTATTTATTTAATATAACGCTATAAGACTGAGATATCTATAGAGCCGTTGACGGAGAGGACACCCGTCTAGTATTCGGAGGCACTCGGTAGTATTCGGCTATCTCCGTAAAACGAACTAGCACCATCTACCGGAACGCACCAACACTACATAAACGTTGTTTTCTTCACGTTTTCAAGAAAAAATAATAAAAACTGTTAGAGATACTTTAACTGACAGTAGAAAACTAATGTACTGTCACAAAGGCGAGATACTATGACAAAGTTTCTAGATAATAGTGATAATTTAAATAAATGTTATTTGTAGAACGTGATATCAGGTAAAATGTTTCTGTTTGAGACCCGTAAAATATATTAATGGATTCAATTTGGGTTGGTATCCGGCACGTTAAGAAATTCTTGCTTTCGAATGATGTCCTTAATCATAGTTAAACAAAATAAGTTAAGAAAACTAAAAAGATCAGAAGAATAAAAGATTAATAAATTAGTGGTTACTTTGACGTTATTTGAGAAGATCACTAGTTTAAAATAATAAATAATACATAGAAGCAAAAGTGCGCAATTGTATGTACAAATACGTTAAAGATTTTTTTATCACAATATAAATAATAATTATTATAATTAATCCGAATCACGGCATCACCGTTGAAAGGCGGGTCAGTTCATGCAGTCAAAGTGTCATGCGTGTTGGGGAAAATTAGTATCCACCGTTGGCTTTTGGCCCTCCGGAATATCCTCCGTTTGAGCCTCCCGAATATCCTCCGTTGTTTCCTCCTGAATATCCTCCGTTGTTTCCTCCAGAATATCCTCCGTTGTTTCCTCCTGAGTATCCTCCGTTAGCTGGACCCCTGCCGTATCCTGATTGGCTCTCCTCGTACTTGATCATAGGCCTGTATCCGTTCTCGTCAGCCTCGTAAGTCACAATCTAAAATAATAATGTATTTATTAGTAAGAAAAAAACAGCTACTGTGATACAAAGATCTACTCATATGAGGTTAACTAAAGCTAAGCCAAAGAAAGTCTCTTAAGCTAAAGTTTCTTAAAGATAGGAATTTTATTATGTCTTAATATTAATTAGTTAATTATTGTATTGTACTGTATATTATCTCCATAAATAGTTAAGTAATAACATAGATCACTTTAGAAATGTATTATAAGTTTGTACAGCGCCCTTGAGGTGATTTTGCACAAAAACGGCGCTATACAAGTCATCCAATTATTATTATTATTATCAAATTTAGTGTTATACCGGGCGCATATAGGGGGAATCAGGGATTTTTTTAATGCTTGTTCTGCAAGTTAGAAAATTTAGCGAAAGAAATCTTTTTATCGTGTTGATCTTGACGATAATTATGCGAATTTTTATTACCTTGGTAAGCTGGTCCATGTGGACTTGATAGAAAGGAGTACAGATTGATGTGCAGTTTTGTAAGTGGGGTCGATATAATAAATGCAATTAGAAACATAAAACTAAACGTTTTTAAAACAATAAAACACGAGAATTGCCTCAACCAAGTGAGTCGCGTCACGTTAAGTGTCTAAATCATAATGAAATGATAATTTGTGTTTGCACAGAAGATATTGTATACTATACTAATCGTTTCATGAATGTAAGTGAAACAAGGAATGTATGCAGTGAGTTATGTATCAGCATATCCTCTATGCCTACTCTTCAAGAGAAACGGCGTCATGGTTAGTGAGTTAAATAAATCATCGACAATAATAATATTTCGGTTTGTAAAAATAATGGCTGCGCCTGACTAAGCAAGCCGCGTAACATCCTTGCTATGAAGAATGCTTAATTTAAATAAATCCAAAGGCGTTTGGAGAGTAAACCATCAACTGTAAAGGTCTTTGAAAGCTACATAAATTGTATTTATTTGAAAAAAGGCAATTTGATAAATAATAAAACGTGATCAAGTAATATGTTAGGTTTGGTTAAGTTAGTTAGGGCAATTTTAGGTTAGGTTGAGGTGATGTTGGGTTTTTTTCTGGATCTTTGGTTTGTCAATTAACCATTTGAAATTAAAGGTTGTCAAAGTAGGAAATGGGCCTAACGTCGAACCCTTACAACTCCGTATAGAATGGTTGCAATTAGTTATTATTATCAGTTGCAATTGAAATGATTTAGTCATGTCGTAAATTCTAAGGAGTCCATAGATAGACAAACGCAGAAGTGTGTTTATTCTGATCTAGGAGCGAAGATCGAGAGCTAGGCATCCAAAATATGTTTTTCATTATCAGCCTAAAAACTGAGGACTCCAACTTGGAGAAAATCGTAGTCACTGGCAATGTTTAAAGTGGGAGAGGCAAAGGAAGGTCACTAATATGCTGGAGTGACCAGGTATCACAGGCGTCAGTTATATCAGTGTCCTTGACTATCCACAGAGCGCAGAACCACGACGAGTGACGAGTCGTCTTCACAGGGGAAATTGGAGTGGGAGTTACCAACCAACATAAGAAGTCACGTATTAATGCCAGAAGTTCTGATTCCAATAAAAAACATCGAGTCGAGTGAGATTCTAGGAATGACAACCGATAGGGTACCAACTGGAAGAAGCACCTCTAGAGGCTTCATTCAATGATGTAGAGATATTAACATTATTTTGAGTTTACCTGTTTCCTGCCGTCAGGAAGGAGGACGTAATACTCTCCCTCAGTCTTCTCTCCCTGTCTGGATTCCTTGTGGCCGAAGTCGTTACCTGACTGGTCGTCCTTTACCATGTATTCGAATTGGTAGTTGGCGGGCTCCTGTGAACAAAATTAAGTAGATTAGTTAGTGATGACGAGGATAACATGTTTTTAAACCATTTCTACAATAATAGAAAAAAAAACAAAAGCACTATCTCCACACTCGCTATGGCTTCTCAAACTTGACAATTGCTCTCCTAATCAATTCATCTAAAATGACTTGGGCACTCAAGCTTACCTTTGTACTCCACAGGGTCGAAAATTAAATACAAAATGAACAGAACAAATCACAGAAAATAAAATGGTAACCGTCGCAACAGAGGATAGAACATAGAACCCAGGATTGATTAGATGACTGTGTAGATAATCCTGATTTTGCGCAGGGTCGTATATCCTGATACTCTTGGAGGAAATTTACCTAAGCCAAGAATTTTTTTAAAAGAACATCGGAAAGCGATTTAAAACACTTGAATATTTCGATTAGTAATACTTTCTCATATTTGACCCTTCCAATCCCCACAACATCCCCTTTAGACAAATGCTTTTGGAGCAATTTGGATTGTTGTGCGGTATTCACAAAGGATCAAGTTTTATGCACAGATTTATATTTTTTTATTTAATGGTTCTCACGTTGTACTGATCTTCTCCACCACCGTATCCTGATTTTCCTCCTGGGTATCCCTGGTTGCCTTGGTTAGCGGGAAGGTACTGGCTAGAAGGGGCTCCATAGTTCTGGGAAGGTTTTGATCCTCCGAAGTTGGAAGAAGGCCTGAAAAAAAAAGTTTATTTAAACCACCTGTTTCCCTCACATTTATAGAACCAATAGTTTTTAAATTAATTGCAAAATATTAAAGAGAAGGTTTTAAACTATATGGTAGTATTTAATAAAAGAATAAGACGATCCTAGATGCGTCCTTATCTTTTTCTGAATTTTTTGTTTCAAATTTTCATCTGATAGTTGCTAATATAGTCTTCAATGATTGTCGGAGATGATATTTACAATAACCTGTCAATTAAACATGAAATAGAAAAAATGAAAAAGTTAACGATTGCAACTGGGACATTAATCCACAACCCATGACCGAATTCCAGAAGATCTGAATTAAAAGATTAAAACTCTCTTAAAAGTGTTTCTAACCGAGTGAAAATAACAGACTTGTCTTGCTTGTGTACATAATATATTGAACAATGTAATTGAATCAGAACAAATTTTTAATCTTTATCCGTATGTAAAAGCCAAACCACAAATAAAACATGAAAAAAAATGTAAGAACATTCATCCATTCAAATTAAATACAATAATAAATGGAATAATTCATAACGTATCCAAAATCTAATAACTGTATTTGAAATATTAAAATTTTGAACGCAAACATTAAAAATATAATAAAACTGACTCACAAAAAAAGACAAATGATTTAAATATTTTTTCTGTTACATATAAAAAATCGATAAATTTTTCTCAAATTACGGTCGGCACCTTCGGTTTCATAGAGAAATCCATTTTAATTCTTGTGTAGTTAATTTTTAGATTAGAATATAAAGCGTAGGATTTTTTCTATAACACATCGTTTAGATCATATTTCTAACCATGACAGTAAGGGAGAAACAACGATTTCTATGAGACAATATGAGATGTCCCCAAAAGCGAACAAATCAGCCCGACGGGTTAACATGACACTGAAATATTAAAATTACTCGTCTTTATTACACAATATACAATCCATTTGGCAACATTTTACAGAAGGCAAATTTTTTTATCTCATTTAAATCACGTTATTGCAACCTTAAGTGTTGATCTGTTGACCTCTTCCGTTCTGAAAACGAAAGTGTTCATAAATTTACTCAACTTATGCACTCAGTGGTCATTGCCGCACAGCAAGCAACTACTACACCATAATTTGTGTAATCGGATCCACCCGTAAAACTGATAAAGGTTTTATGTATCTTCTTCTAATTGACATCTAAATGATTAACTGCGAATCGATACGAGTTTTTTTTTTTTTTTTTTTTTATAGTGAATACCTCACAAGAGTCCCAACTGCTCCCGTCTGGAGCCAGTGAGACTATGGCATCCCCAATTGGGGGATGTTGTGAGGCTGAAGGTATGTGGGGAAGGGAAAGAGGAAGGTGAGGAAGTACCTGGCTATTCAGATCTAGTCACTAAACACGGCTAAAGCCATTTGGAGCAACGTTTCAATTCTGAATGGTGGTCTTACACCAGGGCGATACTGGTAGTATCTTCCACTCAAAAATATCCACGAGTAATGAATCAACAAAAGAAATCGGTTGAATTATATCCAAATCACTCTGTCATTAATTTACAAATCGTTATCTTGTACGATTTGATATTTATGCGTAGCAACTGAGGGAGTTTCAATAATTTGATTCATTAAGTGATAGCAATTTATTAATAGCGTTGGTACCAAACAAAGAAGATTTATCACTAATAAATGAAAATAAAATATCGAAAATTGATTTGTGTTGAATTTTGTAATCATTCGATAAGACAGTAGCCAAAAAATGTAGAAAAAAATAGTTTAGGATAATATTGATAATTCTCACTTTCAAATTAGGTAAAAAATTATGTCACAATAGCCGAGTAGTTTGAGGGGTTGTCCCAGATAGATAGGGATCCTGTGTTCGATTCGCAGTTGCAACCGTTACCTTTTAATTTTATTTTATTATATAAAACTGCACAAGCGTTCCAACTGCTCCCAACCATCTGGAGCCAGTGAGACTATGGCATCCCCAACTGGGGTATTTTGTAAGGTTGAAAGTAGTAGGGGGGGAGGAGATGGGTAAGAGGACGGTGGTTAAGTACCTGGCTATTCGGATTTTGTCACTAAACACCCATAGTTTCAATTCTGAAAGGTGGCCTTACTCCAGAGCGATAGTGAGAGTGAGAGCAAATGAGTAATTTGTGAAATAACATAAATTAATAAAATAATATTTACTTGCGCATGCATGAATTTGAGCCCACAACATCCAGCTTGCTAGTCAAGAGCCTTACAATTTGACCACAGAGGCCGTATAAAAAAGTTTATAGCAATAAAATCAAATGTTATATTTGTTTTAGTATACAATATGAATTAATATTGAGCTATAAAAACGGGTTTCTTTCTTGTCCAAGCGTTGATGTCTTTTCCATACAGATAATCAAATTATGTAAATAGCAAAGTTTTGATTCTGAATGGTAATCTTTCTCCAGTACTATATATATATACTATAATATCTACTAGGTTGTTACGAACTAAGAAATATTTAAAAAAATCTTTAGCACGACTTTGATCTCAGAAGTAAATCATGCTATTTCGTGATGTAGTGCCGGAATTCACGTAATGAGACATGTTTATTACGCAACTAATGAGTGGGTTTCAGTCCGTTTAAAATTGAATGTTAAATAGAAGTGTTTTCGTCGCGTTAATTTATCTGTATTATCGACGGCCGGCATAGTCCAGTGGTAACGCATTGGACTGCCATTCCGAAGGTCGCGGGTTCGAACCCGGCGTGCGCAAATAAATTTTATTTGATTAATTTGTGTTATTTCACAATTAATTAATTAAAATAATATATAGTATATTTGCGGCACGTTCCAGAGTGGAAGATACTACCAGTATCGCCCTGGTGTAAGACCACCATTCAGAATTGAAACGTTGCTCAAAATGGCTTTAGCCGTGTTTAGTGACTAGATCTGAATAGCCAGGTACTTCCCCACCTTCCTCTTTCCCTTCCCCACTTACCTTCAGCCTCACAACATCCCCCAATTGGGGATGCCATAGTCTCACTGGCTCCAGACGGGAGCAGTTGGGACTCTTGTGAGGTATTCACTATAAAAAAAAAAAAAAATTAATAAGAAAATACTATATACCAAAATATTAAGTGAAGAGTGAAACTATTAGATTTCATTTAATTTAATTTCTATTTTTAATTATTTTGGTTGTAAATAATGAAACTGTGTTAGAAGTGTAAGAAAAAAAAAGAATATATTAAATAGATACAGTAAAAGGAAAGGATTTTTTACGAAGTCACGACACGATTAAAGTAATTTGAATTGAGTTATACGTCCGATTCCGGGTTCAGATCCCGTGTCCGAGAGTAAAGTGCACAAATTTCGGCATCTTCTACCATCCAGTTTTTTCGGCCGCCTACATTGCTGACGCTTGCTAAACCTTATGAGATATATCAAAATAATGTACTACAGAATTGTATATCTTAAAAAGGCCTACAGAAAAATCCGTTTTGGTATATGTCTTACTCCTTAGGATAACCACCAGCAACGCCAGGTATACGTCAGCTCAAGTTTTATAATAAATGAAGTATCAAATCTAACTATATATCACCTACATTATAACATAATGTACTTGCGGATCTTGTTAACATGAGCAATATCTTAAGTTGTCCAACAATAGTAATATTCGAATAGATGACAAACGTGATCTATAAAATATAACATTTACTTTGAACAGTTTGTCAAACAATGCAATAAAGCCAATCAACCGCAATATTATTAACATTCGTATAAGGAGTGTGGAAATATTGTTAATTTAATGTCCCTTGACAAATTTCAGATGATGAAATAACTGATGCATATTTTTCATACATGGTATGCGTTAAATTTATAATTATTTTTGCATGGTATTTGGGTTTTACGCCAAATGATTTCCAGGCTACAAAATGAACAGATGTTTATTATTAACATATTACAGTACTTTATTTCTATACATTTAAATGCGATACGAATATTTAGGCGTGACAGAAAATTATGTGGTTTAATGTGAAACACATGTTTATTGCTTCTGTGAAAGAATCACTGAATATTACTTTATTAGGAATGTTGTGACGTAATAAATGCAACAATAAAGATGTTATGAATACAAAAATTAACATTGTTATACGTGATATAAATTTTTAACATCTCAAACACACTTAACCCCCCCAGTCTTTTAGGGTCATATATGACCGGGCGTCCATATTTTATAAAAGTTTTTTTTTTTTTTTTTGTCTCGTGGAAATACATTTTTTTACGTTACAAAGAAAAATAATAATTCTTTTCAATTTGCCTCAAATATTTATTCTGGATATCATTAATAAAATCTAAAAAAAATATCCAAAATTATTGATTCATATATCGCGTCACAATCGGTTTGACCTTAAAAATTAATACTTATTTTTATTATATGAACGAGATGAAAGAGAGGTTACAGTTTTTCTTATAAATTCCCATAAACAAAACAAATGTGTTTTCGAAATATCGAGTTCTATAAATTTTTCTATGATTGGAGTAAATAAAATTTAAGTAAAAATGTGATTGGCGTTTTTGACAAAATTTTTCACGTTTGATATTAAAATTTTATTGTTTAAAAAAAGTTATGTTTATTTTATTTGCGTACACATATAATTTTGTCTCATTTCTAAAACAGTATTAATTTTTACAGAAAATTAAAAAATAAAATTTATATTGCGTGTTTGAAATACACAGAAAACATTGCAAACTGAACAAAAGTGTTGAAAGTACTGAAGGGTTAAGAAAATATTCTATTTTGACACTGATATAATTTTGTCTGTTTGGTAAATAATACGGATTTTTGTAATTTTCTCATATCGATAGCGGAATTGCAACAATATATCATTAATTTCGATGAAAATTAATGAATATTCTAAAACTGTCCGACAGAAGCATTTTCACTGACTTTTATATAAAATTCCAAATTATGCATTTTATAGCTCAGTATTGCTTGCAGTAGTAATTTTTCCGAAGTCGAGATTTATTTCAGTACATAAGTTCTGAGACTAACTACCATATGTATTCCTCATTGCTCATAATACGGATAAAGATATATTTTTATACCGAGTCGGTGGATGTCTTCAATTGATAATTTTACAAATACAAAATATTGTTACTGAGACTGTTTAGGTATGTAGTTATGTACTGTATATTTTTTACTATTCAAAGAATATATAAGATATCTCAGTTATTTTCATTAAGGTGTGTAAGATATCTAAGATATCTCAGTTATTTTTATTAAGGTGTGTAAGATATCTAAGATATCTCAGTTATTTTCATTAAGGTGTGTAAGATATCTAAGATATCTCAGTTATTTTAATTAAGGTGTGTAAGATATCTCAGTTATTTTCATTAAAGTGTGTAAGATATCTAAGATATTTCAGTATGTTTTTCTGTTTATTTATGTTTTTTTGTATGTCACATGAATTTTATGTGGAAACTTCACTGGTTAATGCAACATGTAAAATGCAATTATTTAAATAAAATTGTAACATACTAATTTAAGTTGTGGTTCTGTCTGTGAGCGACTCTAATTTTGGCTCAATGAACTCGGATTTAAAAATGAAGTGTTTTTTCAATATAGGAACTGATTATTAGTATTAAAAATTCAGACAGGCAAGAAAGTACCTACCTACAGTATTATATACTAGTAGAAAATTATCACATTTTTTATTGGAGGTTTTACCGATCAATTAAATAAATCATTGAAGAAGAAGATAATACTAATATATATTAACGAAACATGAAATAAAACAAGACACAAAAAATGACATAATAATTAGGTTCCAATAGTCAAATGGTTAGAACCGTTGTCTTGGAAAGAGAAAGATCCTTGGTTCAATTTCAAGTTGAGACCGTCATCTTTTTATTTTTGTGTCTTGTTCTGTTTCATGATTCGTTTAGATTTATTGGTAATATCTTCTTTATCAATACAAATTATTTCATCTGTCTTTTTTCAAGAGTGTAAATATGATAATTTTAAACAGAAAATAATTTGTTTTCTATACTTGAAATGTGTTTTTCTCGTATTTATATTTCTGTCTGTGCTAATGTAAATAATAATATATAATGTAATCATACTTATACGTGATAATATAAGATTTACAAGTCCTGCCAATGAAAGGACTTGCATGGTTGATCGATATAAAAGTAATTTCAAATGATATTTGAATTACAGAAATTTTTATTTTTTAATTACCTGAAAACAGCCTGGGTCTGCTGGGGTGCTCCGTACTGACTGGAAGGGGCACTATACTGGTTTGAGGGGGCGCTGGGTGCTCCGTACTGACTGGAGGGGGCGTTATAGCCCTGTTGACCGCCTCCTTGGCCGGGAGGGAGGTAGCGGGAGTTGGGGGATGGGGGTTCGGCGGTGCACACTGCAGCGAGGGTTAAAAGAACGGCACAGGCAATCTGAAATTATAACCAATAATTATTAAAAATGAAACTCTTGATAAAATGATATCCAGTGTTTTATGCCAAAATCATAATTTGTTGACGAGGTGTCAAGCACGGATAGCTAACTCAAAAAAAATATTTCTTTAATTGTGAAGACGCAATTGGGATATTTTGTGAGGTTCTAAGTAATCTTTATTATTCTCATATATTCTAAGAGATTATTTAACAAGAGTGAAAAGTACGAAATATCAATTGTTATTTTATTTATGTGAAAACGCGTAAGTGTGTAAACTTATCCCAATTATTCGAAATAATTGAGCCTATGGCATTCCCAATTGTATATCGTGTTAAATAATTTTAATTCAGCCCTTCTGGACGGAAGGAGAGAGGCTTCTCCGATTACCTCTCACCCCAGAAGATAGGTGGAAACTTGAGTGGCAAACGTCCAACGTGGGAAATGCCCATATTGCCCATCTCATACAGGACCCGCCATCAATAGGTTAAGGTGCTCCCATAGCCGCTGTGCCCACGTGATGCACAGATGGGGCCTTAAAGAGTCGGCGATGTGTGAATGTGGTGCGGTGCAACGAATGCCCGCTCCATTCAATCCCCGGTGGGATGGTGGTCCCCACGCCTGAGGCCCTAAACTGTCTCGCAAATCTAGATGTCCCCTTCTGACCCCCCCACTATACGAAAGAAGAAGAAGAATAATTTAAATTTGTGTATTTGTCTTTGCAAATGTTTGAAATAAAGGAATGGTACATGTTCAAAAAAATATGATAACCTTAAAAGACTCCCAACTGTTCCCTATTCTTCGAAATCATTTGGATGACAGCATTCCCTGTGGACTTTGGTGTCAGGCTGTGGGCAGGGATAGAACTGGGAATATGAGGGTCGGGAAATACCTGGCTGTCAGATCTGGCGACTACCATGGCAAAAGACATATCACACAGCCTTAAAATTTCAAATGATTTTTGTTCACTTAGAAAGTAATTGAAATCTGTTTTGTTTATGTTTGTGAATCATTAAAATATGAAGAATATGTTACAATCATTCGAAATATATATTAATAATAATTAGTTTGATTCTGTTCGCGCATTGATATCATTTTCATACAAATATTGAAAAAATATGACAAAATTACTTGGCTTGCTAAAAATCATGTGCAATTTACGAATTTTATTCAAATTTAAATAATTAATTCAGTTCGTGATAAAGTGCAAGGATTTTTACAATATACCTATTTAATTGTATAATTAATATGCAGTTTAATACGACAATTCAAACCATTAAAAAACATGTAAGTTTTGTACGTAATATCAAAGACAGGCGAATTAATATTATGAATTGTCGAAAAATTCTTGTTTTCTTAATTGATAAATTATCGTTTAATAACGTACCTTCATTTTGACGAATCTATGAATATCCAATGAAACTGAAAAGAAAACAAACACAAAACATTAAAATAAAAAAAAGTCAATATCACAAAAATTAAAAAATTTAAAACATTAAAAGCTAAATTCAATACAAAATCAAAATTCGTTTTTTTTCTACACAAAAAACGAAATGCAGTAATCTCATATAGTATTGTCATTAAGTAAGGACAGTTGTCGTTTAAATCAAATAAATAATAATCTTTTATACAAAATAGGGCGTCATTCTTGACCAAGACAATATTAACATCTCTCAAACAAAAAATGTTAAACAGAAAAAGATTCGGTTACATGTGAAAATTGAACCCAGAACCTCTACCTTGTCGAGGCAATGCTGTGACCCGTGAGCAAATTTGACCACATCAACTTCTGTCAATTTTAACTTCGACTGAAACCATATTTTTTGGCTGCTATATTATATGCGTGATTGGAAGATACTACCCGAAATTGCAATCTAGCTAGTGTCTTGGATAACAAAAATATATTTTTTAATATTGTCATGTTTGAGCTTAGATTAAACCCATACAAATTAAGATTTTTTCAATGTTAAGTTGAACTCAAACAATATTCAGTGTAAACCATAGAGTTGTAGATTTTTTTTGTTAATTATGAAAACTCGAAGGTTTTTATCCAGTTATTTCAAAGAACTTGAATGGAATTTTTCACAAAACTCGATTATTAACTTTGTTGAAACTCACGTAACTTCAATTTGTGTTTGATATGATTTTGTTTTCCTACATTCTCTAGCTATTTTTATCCGCTTGGAAAACGATGATGAAGCTTTGATAAACGTTATCAAGCTTTAAATAGACCTGTTAGTAGCCGAGTGAATAAATGCGTAGTGCTCCCACCGTTCACTCATTTACTAACTAAGTCCTGCATAATTGCATAATCAACTTTTCCCGTTAATAATGATGGAATTAGAAGATATAAGAAAGAGTTGATAAATTAATTTAAGAGTACCTACTCGACACACTAGGCATAAGGACCTATTTCAATGTCACCATTCATAAAAAAATTATTTAGAAAACTCGCCAATTCCTTGCCAAAATTGTGTAGCAAATGATGATACCAATGACCTTGACATTTTTAATGTAACACAAGGAAACAATCTTTCAAATCAGGATAGTATTTCTGATAACTTCAGTTTGTAATTATTATTTGTATATATATACTAGCTGTACCCCATCACGCATTCTGTCAGTGCAGATAGAGAATAATAACAACGCATATTGCTTTTACATCCAACAGATGGCGCTGTTTTTTATTTAAGCATGCTTTTACCTTTCACAGGTAACATCTATATAATATAAAAACACACGCGTATTGGAATGCAACGTTGTGTCAAAATTTCAAAGCAATCAGAGAAGAACTTTCGGAAATTTAAGATTTTGAACAAACGAACAATAACATTTTTATTTATTTTGATATTTATATTTTTTTAACCGTTGTTTAAAACCCTTTTATAAAAAAATATGAACATTTCAATGTACCAAATTTAAAAGCCACACTGGCATATAAAATTGATAAATAAAAAAATAATTTAAAAAAAAAACTTCGAATTTTGAATCTAGCGTAGGTAAGTAAGAACTTGCATCTAGTGATGTGAACACAAAATAATATGTTTTAAACAACACTGTAATACATTTTTGAATGTTAGGATACGTGATTTTTTTTAACGACTTGTATTATATTTGTACGTGAAGTTATATTAATAATATTTGTAGACTATCTCACCGAATTAAGAAATTAAACACTGTACGATGCACTGAATCTTCTCTTGAGAAGAGACTGTGGACTTGTGATGGCAATCAATACCTCATTCGAAGCTTATATACCACTCTCCAACGAGGCGAGATGGTTCATGTTCTGTGCTCCACTCTTGCGCGGTACATTTTGTTGCGAAATCGGAGCATTTTTTATCTCGGCAGATGATTCTAGTATATTGTATGCTACCAGGAGTACAGAGGAAAGAGGAGAGATCTTCAATGCATGTACGAGGAGATTGTTGTAAGTACGCAGTGCAAGCAGGGATGCACCAACATCGTTATTTGTGTATATTGTTTTCTATTCAGCTTATTGTGTAACTCAAGGATTACACAAAATTATTTTATTTTTAGGATTCCACTTTAATTTTAAGATTTCCTTTTATATTTTATTCAATAATATGACTGTTCTTAATAATATGTTGACATTGTTGTTTACGTACCCGCTCCTCTGCTGTTTGTAAGATATTTGAGATATCTCAGTTATTTTCATTAAGTTGTGTAAGATATCTGAGATATCTCAGTTATTTTCATTAAGGTTTGAAAGACATCTGAGATATCTCAATTATTTTCAATAAGGTATGTAAGACATCTGAGATATCTCAATGATTTTCATTAAGGTGTGTAAGATATCTCAGTTATTTTCACTAAGGTGTATTTATGTTTTTCCGTTTTTTTTTATATATTTGTAACATTAATTTTAAGTGGAAATTTCTCTGGTTAATACAACATGTAAAATGTAATTATTTACATAAAATTGTAAAACCGTTTGTTTCCCGATTACAATAAAAAAAATTATTAGTAAACAAATTCTGCAATGTAATTATTACTATACGTTTGGCCTTCTGAAGACTTCATCAAAATGCGGTTAAGCCACTTACAGACGAGAGCTTTATTTTTATTAAAAAAATTTGAAAAAGATTTCCATTATAAGAACATACGTGGAAATAATATAAATGTATGGTTCGTAAGTGACTTTACTGCGGTTTGATGCCTTTAGAAAGCTAAACAGGTGTCACACATAATGTAATTTTGCAGAACTTATTTATAAACATTCAGTTTTTTATAAATTTAATTATAATATTATTAAATATATTAAAAACATAATTATTAAAAAGGAACGCTTAGATGGTTTGGGCATGAGCAAAGAAACGAGTGTAAGGAGAATATATGACGCAAATGTAAATGGTAGCAGAAGTCGGGGACGCCCGAGGAAGACATGGGAAGATCGAGTGAATCAGATACTCGAGTCGGGCCATGTCAAGAGTCAGAATAATAGAAGAGTATGTATGAGACGATGTATGAATGTGAAAGAGGCAAGAAGTGTGTGACAAGACCGAGTTGTTTGGCGGTCCGTCCTCTCTGCCTACCCCTGCGGGAAAACGGCTTGATGGTTAGTTAGTTAGTTAAAATAAAATTTAAATAAAAGTACAAAGTAATTTTTTCCCATTAACTCCATTCAACGAGGAAAAAAATTGCTTTCAGATCATATTTCATCTTTGGAGGTTATTTTAGAGGATAGAAAAGAGTGAAAATAGTTCTTGTAGAATTTAGTACGAGTAAGGAAACACAAAGATCAGTAAATCGTTCCACAGCCAAGGTATTGAACTCAAGAACGAGTCGTAGAAACGACCCATTATCATGAGACAAATGTCAACAGTGTACAAATGACACGTCGCTAGTTCCTCAGAGCATCTTCCATTGAAATACCAGTAGAAAAGGATTGCGTTTCCACCTGACGTCTGTGCTCTAAGGATTGCAATCAATTCGTTATTTTATGTTTTTATTATTCCACTTTTTGTATTCATGTTTTATTTATACTAACAATGGAGAAAAGTTTTATATGGATAAAATACTTTACACTGTTTCGTTCTAGGGATGGTAATGTTTTTAAAATGCAACGCCTTTTTTAAATTGTTATTTCACTATTAATAGATTTTAATTAAATGCATGAAATTTATATAAATACGTAATAGTAAACTCATTAATGTTCCACAATGTTAGATACTATCAGTATCACCCTGATGAAATATTTAATTCAGTTTAGAAACGTTTGCTTAAAACTGGCTTAAGCCATGTTTGGTGATCAGATATGAACATCCAGGTACTCCGCAGTGGAACTACCCTTGGGTCCTAAGGCTCTTTCTCCATCGGGATATACAAGTATCAGATACTCAAGTTGTATACTCAGGTCGCAAACAACTTGTCGCGCACCGTCCGTACTAAAATTACGATACCCACCCGCGTTGCCACCACAGTGTTGAATTCTCGAAAACGTCAAAACAAGAATGCTTTCATAACCTCACTTACCACCAAACAGTTGCCGTAGTTGTCAATTATATGTTATTTTTCCTAGCATTGTTACTAAATATCTCACACAAATGTGTTACGCCATGTTTAAAGTCTCGACTATCTGAATCGAAACAAGCGGAGTCCGGCGTCGCCGACGCGTTTTGAAAATGTCAGCATCGTGTGCCTGTATACAAACCACGCGCATATCTATGGTGATAGTCGCCAAGATACTTGAATCGTCGAGTATCAGATACTTGCGTATCCCTATGGAAGAAAGGCCTTAGGCATCAAATAGAATTTGACAAGAATGGAGTCAAATTACTGCTCACCATCAATGTAAATACGTCACCTGTAATGTTGATGAATGGGATTGGAATTGAGTATTAACGATATTATGTTAATTATGGAGGCATGCATGTATTGAGCAATCTTAAGTGTTTGCATCATTTCTCTGGGGGCAAATTTGAAATGAAACTATTAATGGACAATTGGAGACAAGTTTAAATATCTCATGAACTGAAAAAAAGGTTTGCTTGTAGCTTTTGTATAAGAAAACATTTAATTACATTATATAAATAAGTACTAATACATTACACAGGGTGTTAAGAGAACTAAAACCAGTGAGTCCTGAGTTTTTTCGAGTACAAAAATATATATTTCTTTAATAAGTTTTTTTTCCAACTAATTACATTTTGTTAGAGTGATCAGTGACGACATGTATTTTTTTAGGTTGTTTGTTAAAAAAAAATGAAAAACAAAAAATATCTGAAATTTCATTTAAATTTTTACTCCAAATAATTAAGAATCCCTAATTAAAGTAAGTCAGTTACATCTCTTAACCCCTCCAGCGTTTTAGGGCCATATATGACCGGGTGCCCATATTTTTATTTCTTTTTTATCTTGTAGAAATACGTATTTGTTTGAGTTTAAAAGAGAAATAATAATTAATTATTGAAGACAATATTAGCGATTTCTAAACGAAAATCTGAAACAGAAAAATCAGAAAAGGATACGGTCACATCTAGGACTCGAACCCAGGACCCTTGCCTTGCCGGGGCACCGCTCTACCACTGAGCTAATGGGACCCTATCCCCCTCGGTCACTTTTAACTGTATCATACTTCGAATAAGAACTACCAACATTGTATTCATTTTTTCACCGCACATTTTTTATTGGAAAGTTATTCCGAAAAATAAATATTCATTCTAGACTTGCAGAAAACAATAGATGTCGCACATTAAAAATAAAAAAAAAATAAGATAGGTTTATCTAAAAAAAGACGCTGTCTAGATTGCATTTAGTTCAGGTTGAATCTTGCGATCATACACAAAGATAGTTGCCAATAAAAAATGTGCGGTGAAAAAGTGAAGACAATGTTGGTAGTTCTTATTCGAAGTATGATACAGTTAAAAGTGACCGAGGGGGATAGGGTCCCATTAGCTCAGTTGGTAGAGCGGTGCCCCGGCAAGGCAAGGGTCCTGGGTTCGTGTCCTAGATGTGACCGTATCCTTTTCTGATTTTTCTGTTTCAGATTTTCGTTTAGAAATCGCTAATATTGTCTTCAATAATTAAATATTACAATTTGAGGTTTTACTCAATAAAGTTATTCCGAAAAATAAATAAAGAAATAATAATTATTTCTAGTATGCCTCAAATATTTATACTGCATTCCATTAATAAAATTTAAAAATAGCGAAAATGAATAATTCATATTTCGCGCCGCTATCGTAACATTCGTTTTAACTTTAAGAATTATTTATTTTTTTATGTGAACGATATAAAAGCGAAGGTACAGTTTTCTTGTAATTTCACCAAACAAAACGACTGTGTTTTGGAAATATCGAGTTCTCTCAATTTTTCTACGATTGGAGTAAAAAATTAGATAAAAATGTGGTTGGCGTTATTGACATCATTTTTTTCACGTTTCATATTAAGATTTTATTATTTAGATAGTAATTTTAATTTTTAATGCACAGACCGGAAAGATAACTTTATCTTGTTTCTAAAACATTAATGGTTTTTAGGGAAAATTAAAAAAAATAGATGTATATAACGCATTTTAAATACACATAAAACATTGAACAAAGGTGTTGTAAGTACTGAAGGGTTAACATCCTGTGTATCTAATTCTGTAGATACAATTTTACTATTCATATGTATTCCTTATTGCCTAGAATACTTATAGAGGTAAATAATTATACCGAGTCATTGGACATATTAATGTATCACTTATCAAATAGTAAAGGTTGATACTGAGACAGTTTTGTTGTGTATAATAAAAATGTACTGTAATAATATATGTTTTTTTAGTATTCGTATATAAAATTCTCTAAAAAGGGAGTTCATGAAGTAACCAATAAGTTTTAATCATATGGGAACTTACATGTTCGTATTAATTAAGCTTAAGGCGATGCACTACGTCGGGTAATATTTTAAATTGAGCCGCTATCAATAACAACTCTTACGTAGATGGCGATAAGATTTAAATTCCCGCTTAACACCATCCGCCTGTTTTGATTCACGCAAGAAAAAAACATGGCAAAAAAGTGCCTTTTATTTTATCTTGTGGATGTTCAGGCATAAATATTTAATTTTTTTTGGATCAGTTTATAAATAACTTAATTTGCCAGATTATACAATAAAATTATAACGGAAAATGGGTTCTTAAGTAGGAGATTTTGAAGTTTAAAGCAGTTTTCATGGGCCTTATACATTATTTTTTTCTGGGCTTATAAAAAGACTAATCTAAAAAATACTCGATCATTTTAAAGTCCAAGATGTATTCTACTCGCAGTATTTAATTAAAGCATCTGAAACATTTCTAGGCGACCAAATTTACAAACCAACAACACATGATTTTGCATTACTACGTATGGCATCGCCTTAAAGCTCGGTTAGATGCGTGAAAAAGGGAAAGAAGAAAATTGGTATAAATACGAATGATAGAGGGAGCGCACGAATATAAAATAATGTGTTATAATTACTAAAAGGCGTAAGCGACCGTTTTGAAAACATTTAATGAAACACGAATTTAAAATAGAGCGAAACCTCTCGACTTCAAAGTTAAGTATCATTGAAGAAGATAAAATTAATAAATCTGAACGAAACATGAAACAGAATAAGACACATAAAATTTAAAAAAAATATTACGGTCACAACTAGAAATCGAACCCAGGGCGTCTTAATCAATGTGACTATTGTGACCTATTTATTAAACGTTATATTTGATCGATTTCAAATTTCAAATTCAGAATTGACAATATCATCTTGCAACAAATTTTTCACATTTTTTTTGGCATTTTTCTTTTTGAAATGAAAAAAAGTTTCTAATAATTTGTAACCTAGATGGTGTCTCGGATAAGCATATGTATTTTAGTTAAGTATTTACGTGGATTTTTTAATACCTATAGCGTGTTAAGTAATAGACTCGATGGAATTTTATTGAATTGCATTTTCCACCCAGCATCTAAGTAGAGATTATTAAAAAAAGTACTTATTTTTTAAGATTTAAAAACTAAAAAATTCCAATGGAAGTTTGTTAAAATATATGTCGTTAAAAATTCTGAATGCGGTGTATTAATAAATTAAGATAAATTTTCTTTGAAAAAAATACTAACTTATCTGTACAACTTCCTTCACCGTCTCATAAATTATGTTTGATTATTCTGACTCTTGACATGACCCGACTCAATTATTTGATTCACTTGATCATGCCATGTATTTCTTGGGCGGCACCATCTTCTTCCACATTCCACTTTCTCTTCTTTCTTTGTGTACCCACTCCAAGTATCAAAACCATCAAAGCCTTCATTTCTTCTGTGTATATTTATAAGAAATTCTAAGCTTTCCTTGCCCTAGCAACTTGGGAGGCTGCTCTGTCAATTACTTAGCGGGATTAAGAGGCTTTCTCGGAATATCTACTACCTATTACATAGAACCTTCTATAGGTACTAGCAGCGTCCGTGAGTCCGCCTAGACTCGTGTTTAAAGCTTTATAGGAATGCGTCCATCTCTGGTATGAGGATGGCATCGTATGAATATTAATGAACGTAAAATGATTGCTTTTTGAAATTATTCATGTTTTCACAATCGTTGCTCGCAGGATGTTAAGGGTATTATTGAGAAATATGTTTCAGAAAACAATACCTACACTTTATTCAAGAGTTATTTTATACCCGCACCAGAATCCCAACTGTTCCCGACTGTCTAGAGTTTGTGGTAATATGGCATCTCGAATCGGCTGCCCAATTTCAAAACTTAGTAAGAGTAAATTTTATGAAATCACATGTTTTGGTTATTTCGTAATCATCAGGTTATACTGCGTACAATGCGGTTGAACATTGTTATTAAATCAATTCGTAAGGCTATCTATAGTTAAATAATAATTTTAAAAAGTTAATATAGGCCACGCTTGTTTGTTTTTTGGCTTTCTTGAAAATTTCTTGTTATTTACTATGTTTTTAAATTGAATACCCGCAACAGAGATACATCGTGGAACAAAGAATAACACTAGAAGTGCCTTCTATACATTTTTTTTATGGAAATAAATATTCAAGTAATTTAGCCCAATAGCCCAGCACTCCATCTCACTTACACTCGCCTGACATCGTAGATCTCCATACCATTTGAATTTCGTAGACACAGTAGTGAATTGGAAATTTAAGCCTCGATTAGGCAAAGGATCAAGAAACACGCCCACAAGGCACTTCTTGCGTTATTCTTTATTCCATGGGTATGTTGTGAGGTTTAAAAAGTAGAGAAGGGAAGGAGATGGGGAGGAATGTTGTAAAGTACCAGGCTATTCAGAACTGATTAACAAACACGGCTAAAGCCATTTCAAGCAACTTTTCAATTCTGCCAGCAGGTCTCTTCATCAACTCGACGATGATGACGTTCCTTAAGTATTTTTTTTTCTAATAACTAAATTAATACAACACATTTTGCATCCAATCTTAGGAACCACTTATTTTCAATTTTTTTTCACTCCACACAGGAAACCCTGAGAAATATAATTTCCCACAAGGTCTTTGTCATCTCCGGGGATGCTATGTGGATGGTCTTCTTGAGTAGAGGATTGAGTGAACATGGATCTAGAAGAGACCGGTGTGTAGGAGGGAGGAAACACAGAAGCCGGTAAATTAATAAACTCAAGATCGAGTCGTATAAGCGACCCGTCCTCATGTGACAAATGTCATACAGCATACCTACCTGACGCCTGTGCTATAAACATTGCAACCCGCTTGTTAAGATAGGGTAATCTATCAAACGTACCGCCCGTTTCTGATCAGAGTCGGATCAGAGGGTTTTTCAGGTATTTTGACCAGAGTTGGCTGCCAAAATTTAACAGTGGGGCGCACTTGCAATGTGTACAGTGTCAGCAGTTGTGTACTATTCAAGTATATGCCCTGTTCACTGTACAGTCCACCTTTTCTACTAATAAAAAGCAATTTAAAGCTCGATTAGATTGGTATATTTATTTATTGGACAATTTGTATACCGCCGCTTTTGGGAATATTACCTCAGGGACGCTTTACATTTGATGCAGGTATTACATAAAAAATAAAAATATTACAAAAATGAAGTGAAGTTAAGTTAAGTAAAATGAAGTACAGGAACAGGTGACACGAAGATAGAAGGTGGAGATTCTGCAGCAAGAATCCTAGGTGGTGAAGAAACTGGACCAGCTACTGCAGCGAAAGGATCCACCGCGTCCGCCAACAGTGCCAGCACGAGGTTCGTCATCCGCAAGGTACGTGTCTGCTGCTAATAAAGCGCTGACACCTCACACAGATACGACACCCTGGCACTCTGTGCCATTCGGCATGTCCATCATTCATCTCCATGTAATCCTGTTCCTGGTGATTGTTGAAGTGGTGCATTCAGCCCGCAATAAAAAGCGTAATTCGAGATAATAAATTACCCTGGGCTTAGCGAAACACTTGCTACTTGGGCCTTCAGAGTTTCGGAGAATTCCGTTGAAAACATCTGGGGTGCATTTACCGATCGATGTTCGTTTCAAATGTAGGATATTTTTAAACAAAATTTCCAAATATTCACTTTTAACAAAGTGCACTCAAATCGCATATTATAAAGTTCTAATAACTGGTTGTTAAGTTTATTTTTATTTAAGTTAAAATGTTGATTGATTGATTTTAAAAATAATTTCAAAGGGTATTGCCTCATTTCCCTTGAAAATACAAAAAAAAAGCAGTAGGACGTGTCCGGCTGCCACGAAGGGCGCTATACATCCCGGAGCCATATATGGAGAGAAAAAAGGATTATCTTTTTATGTTGTTTTAAAATTTAATTTAAATGCTTCCGTTCATTATATGATTATAATTATACATGTGAAATAACACAAAATATCATTTAAATAAAACTTATTTGTGCACGCCGGCCTGCGAACCCGCTATCTCTGGATTCTTAAAATATCATCTTAACAACTCGACCACCAGCATTTATAATACAAACATTAATCCGAAGGTAACATTGTATTTCACAACAATGACGCTGTTAAAATTTGCCAACATTTTTATAATATTGTTACTAAAGAACTTAATCTTGACATTAAAGATATAAAACCCTTTAAGGTACTTATAAGTTCATACATAAATAATCCGCGAAAGGTTAATTTTATTGCAATAAATGCAATTGATACCGGCGTATAATGATATACAGAAATAAAGAATATGCAGTTTTTTCATTCGATGGTGGCTATTAAATATGACATTGAACCCGAGTCATGTTGGGTCGAAAACAAATTACTGTTACTTGAGTTGAAGCCACGAGGGCGTTACCATCTTTATAATAACATGTTAAGTCTCAGATCCATCGATAAGAAAGAAAATATTAAACCATAAGTCTAAAATTTTAAATCATATTTTTTAATATTTTCAAATATTTATATAAAATTGAGTTTTACTTTTGTTTTCTATAATGAATCAATGAATCTTGTAAGTGGAAATTGACCCACTTTCTGAGATCCGATTAAGCTGAAACTTGGCAGATAGACTTGTTATTGATAACAATGCATTTAAACAACTTTTGGTGGCAATTGCGCGTACCCACGCTGACATATACGCATTTCTCTGAAATTGGAAAACATTTTAAAATTAACAACAGTTTATACGTAATAAATATCGGTACCATCCAATTGAGATTTGGTTGAAGTGATAGCGCAGTTCACTCATTTTAATCAATCCCTGAGGAGGAAGGTTCAATCCTCAGTCATTTTTTTTTTTTAAATTTTAAATAGATTAAAAAAACTCTGTATTTTACTGGGTTCCATGATAACTCAACACAGTGACAATTCAACACACCTTTAAAAAGTGAAATTAAGTCATTAGAAACGATGATTTTTTTTTAAACCTAACCTAACCTAACCTTACCTAACCCACTTAACCCAGTTAATAAAGTTTTTGTTTCATCACTTTCCATGACTTAATGTAACTTTTTTTAAATGTGATGAATTATCATTTTGATGATTTATCCGGTCACCGTTTACCATAAAAAAATAAGATAAATCATCAAAATGATAATTCATCACATCTTAAAGAAGTTATGTAAAGTCATGGAAAGTGAAGAAACAAAAACTTTATTATCTGGGTTAAGTAGGTTAGGTTAGGTAAGGTTAGGTTAGGTTAGGTTTAATTTTTTATTTTCATCGTTTCTAATGACTTTATATCACTTTTTAAATGTGTGTTGAATTGTCGATGTGTTGATTTAATATGGAACCGTATTTTACAGGTTGATTTTTCACAAAACACATCTGCAAATGTAATATTTGATTTCATTTGAATGACATGGCGGATTTTACAACAACAAAAAAATTGTATCCAGAATCTTTTATATGTCAATCATGATATCAATTCATCGATTGTGTTATTAAAAGCACGCTAAGCTGTCGATAAATATAATCAACAGATTCTGCAGCGCAAAAACACCGTATCAAAGTTTTTTTTAAATATTTTTTATACTCAGGTCTGTGTATTATGATATCGGCTTGTTCGATTAATCTTACAAAATGTCTTAATGTAACATTATGTTGTAATAGCACCAATAAACGGTTAATGAGTAAACGCCAATAGCAAAAGTCAATGTTGAATTAATATTATTTTCAAATCATCTTCGTTATAGAACTTAATGACTGAAAATTATTTTTATTTTATTTATAAATTATTTTTACATCTAATTATTTTGTATTTGTTTATTATTTGTGTTTTTTTACAATAAATATACAATGTTTACAAGTCATACTATTTTAATTTATACTACACATCCATTAAAAGCATTTGCTTGTGGATAGAAGAGGAGTGTACATTAGCGAAAAAATAATATAACCAGGTTACAATGAAAAAAATTACAAAATTAAAATCCATACAAATTATTGTATTTGGAAGGAAGAAAAAACATATATTATGGAGGATAAATAAAGTATAGTAGGATAATTTGTGAGATTTTCAAGTGAAACTAGGGGAATCAGTTTTTTTGTTAACGATAACCCTAAAATATTTTTTTATATAGTTCAATATTTGTTTTTTATCATTAATGCTTCTAATTTCTTCTGGTAATTTATTAAAGAAATGTTTTCCTTGGTGGGTATAATGGTGCTGGGCAAAAGAAGTGTGTAGTTTAGGGCATGCAAATATATATATTTAAGTCTGGTTCGATTTTCAGCCATGCATGAGTATTTATCTTTTTCTTTTATAATTTGATTAATTGAATTTTTCATAAATAAGTGTTTAAATGAATTCTTTGAATTCTTCGAATACGCGTTCAGTGGGGAAGTCTGGAGGTTTTTTAGTATTATTTTTACTATGACTTTTTGAACAATTTCTATGGGGGTCAGGCTAGTTTTGTAAGCTGCTCTTATTACTTAAATACATAAATTATTACATTTTTATTATTATTATATCATGATTCTATCAATTGGTGCTGACTTTATGGTTTCCAGCAGCGAATTATACTATTGCATTCCTTCGTACAGTAAACGTTTTGTGTATTGACTTTGTCCTTTTTCGTCAACCTAATTGCATTTGCGTTCTTGTGTTACATCTGTGAATATCCTTGGTGTATGTAGTTTTATTTGGTAATAGGTTGTTTACTATTTCATGTATAAGTATCATCGCATATTAATATCACTATGTGTCGAAAAACTTTACATTTACGATGGGTAGAATGCTTTTATCATAATTGTAGCAGTAAAATAACCTGTTTTAAAATTAAGGCGATGCACTACCTCGTGTAATATTTTAGATAAGGTTTAAATTCCCGCTTAAAACCACTTATGCAAGAAAAAAACATGGCCAAAAAGTGCCTTTTATTTTATTTTGTGGATGTTCAGGCATAAATATTTTTTTTCGATCATTTTATAAATAACTTAATTTGCCACATTATACAATAAAATCATAACCGAAAATAGGTTCGTAAGTAGGAGATTTTGAACTTTAAAGCAGTTTTCATAGGCCTTTACACTCTTTTTTTCTGGGCTTATAAAAATATTTATCTACATAATACTCGATTATTTCAAAGGCCAAGATGTATTCTACTCGAAGTATTTAATTAAAGCATCTGAAACATTTCTAGGCGACCAAATTTTCAAACCAAAAACACATGATTTTGCATTATTACGTATGGCATCGCCTTAAGTTACTTTTTCATGTTAATACCGCACAAGAGTCCAAATTGTTCTCAACTGGAGTATCTGGACCGAAGGCTTGGAATAAACTCCCTCCAGAACTAAGATCCATAACAAGTCCAACAGAATTCAGCACTAAATTAAAAACTAACCTTTTTAAGCTGTCATACCCTTAAATTAAATATACCATTCCTGAGAGAAAGTCCAGTTATATCCAATTATGTCCTAAATCCTGTATCTAAATTTCGCTAATAAACAATTAGTTAATGTTAATTAAGTGTTAATCTCAAGTGACCTACCAGGTAAGTATTGTACTGTATATTATCTCCATATATAGTAAGTAATAACATAGTAAAAATGTATTATATACTTGTACAGCGCCCTTGAGGTGATTTTGCACAAAAACGGCGCTATAAAAATCATCCAAATATTATTATTATTAATAACCATCGGGAGCCAGTGAGACTATATCACCCCCAATTGGAGTATGTTGTGAGGCTTGATGGTAGTGAGTGGTAAAGAGGATGTGGGTAAGAGGAAGGTGACGAAGTACCGGCTATTCAGATCTGGTCACCAAACACGGCTTAATTCATTTAACGTCACTTGTAGAGTGATACCTACTACAGAAGCAGGTATCTTTACCAAAGATCATTACCACTCCACCATGGAGGCCGTCAATATATTAAGTATATTTAGCGATAAAAAATGTAGAAATTATTTATTGACGCCCTATTGGGCTTTTAAGTACATAACAATTACAAATTTCATTTTTAACAACAATAGAAAATCGAAATAAAATATACTGATTTCTCAAACATTATTTACATTTAAAAAGTGGTGGACTAATTTGGCTTTAAATGTATTGAAGTTTAAATTAAATATGTCAGCGACATAACTTAGTTCATTGCCCAACCTATGTATTCTTTCTAACACAGAATTCGTAGCGAAGTTATTGTTTTAGAATAAAATATTCCGTCTTGTATATTTTGGAGGTATATGTAAAGATAGCAAATTTATAGTGTCAGGGCAGTCTAACCTTGAATGAACAATTTTATATAATAAAAGGAAATCAAATATTTTTCGCCTTTCAGATAATTTCGATAAGTTAAGTTTACTGCCTAAATTGACATAATTGATTTCAATAATAGGAATACCAATTTTGAAGTTAATAAAACGTAAAAGTTTATTTTGAATTATAGATTATAATAATTTTTTTAGAGTTTTGATTATTCCGCAAATGCATATTATGATTATTTTGCCATATCAAGCAAAAACGAAAATATTTTCTGTACTTCATATTAATATTCTTCCAATTCCCACAAATTCTATGACACAACATTCCCCAATAATACTTTATTGATGATAATATATTTCAACTGTAACTGATAGTAAAAATCATTAAAAAGCGAAGAAAAAATTATCTACCCACGGCCATGTAAACGAGAGCTTCAATTATATTGCAAAATTAATTTACCCACTAAAAATATTCTCACAGCCAATTTAAATTATAAAAAAAGCATTTACATGCCGAGGTGTATATTGAATTAATCTCTCAATAATCATTGCAGAAAAGCGATATGTTTTACAAGATTATTGCATGAAACTAATAATAATAACCAATATAGTTAACCCTTTCAGACCTGAATAAAAAATTGCAGTGGTCAAAAATATGTCACGCTTCAACATTTGGTCAAAATATTTGTCATTATGGTGCATTTTTATAGGTAGGTACTTTAGAAATTATTCACTATAATCACTACATTCACTATATTCAGTACATTACTACGTTCATTACATTCACTACATTCTTTACATTCTAGTTCACCAACTCTTTACAATAATTACGTACGCTACATTCATTACGTTAAATACTTTTTTTTTTTTTAATTTTCTCGGGTCACGAATAACCTGTTAATATTTGAAAACTCCTACTCCCACCGCAGTAAGCGGAAAATGTAGCTTATGTTACGTGATGGGGGACTTAGCCAGCCGAGGAATTGAACACACTATGCCTGGGTGGGACCCAAACGCGATGCAAAATCAGCCAATGGCCGGTTCGTTACCTTCAATAAATTCATTATGTTAAATACATTCATTACGTTCACCACATTCATTACGTTCACTACATTCATCACATATCGCATTCTATACATTAATCAAATTCATAACTTTCATTACATTAATCACAATCACTGCATTCATCAAAATCATTACATTCAACACATTCATTACATTCATCACATGCATTACATTTATCACATTCATTACACTCATCACATGCATTACATTTATCAAATTCTCTCTCTCTCTGGTTTCAATCCTGGGATTGGTTTGCAGCAATTTATCAAAATCAAATTCATAATATTATTCATCGGATTCATGACATTCATTGCATTATTTACATTCATTACAGTAATAACATTTTACATTCACCTTATTGATTTATTCATTGCGTTATCCCAACTTTTAACACGATCTTTAAATTTTTATCACACACTCGCCTCAGAGTTATAATTTCTACATAACTTATTCTACTTTCATCCTTTCTCTGCCTGTTCCATACCCACTACTGTACACCAGGGTTGGAATCAACTCTCCATTGTGGATTGATTGTAAATCTACAATAAAAATAAATATATTTGTTTCAGACCACGTTAAATTTAATTACACTCTACCGGTTTCGGAAGCACCCTTCCTTCTCAGGAGAAAATTAAAACTTTTAATATTCTCCTGACGAAGAAAGGGTGCTTCTGAAACCGCTAGAATGTAATTAAAATTAAAGTGGTCTAAAACAAATTTATATATTTTTATTGTAAATTATGACGAGCCACAAAGTAAATGCTTATTACAAATATGATTGTAAATCTGTCCATATTAAAATATGTGTAGGGTTTGAAAGTGTTAACGTACATAATATCATAAGTGCCCCGATATAAATGATAGTATAATATGTTGATAATTTCCCAATTTTCTTATGGCATCATTCGAGGCGCACGATGAAGAGATTATATCTCATTTGACCGTGAATGTGCGGAGATGTTGCATACAGAAAAGGCTGTATACGGTAATTCGTACGAGCTACAGTGGCTGGCCGTATTAACGTTAAGGAATGAATTATTATTATATTTTTGTACCACAAAGTAGCCAACCACATTTTTAAATTAATTTGAGTACCGCACAAAAGTCCTAACTCATATCTGGTTAATAAACCACACACGGTGAAAACTTACTAATCTGGTCAAATTATTCGTTTTCTTAAGAGGAAGCTACAACCCAAAAATGTGTATATTCTTGGTATACCTTATACTGTAGTTAATAGGAATTACAATCGCATGACAAACGGAGTCTAGAAACGTTCGGTTTCAAGCACAAAACTGGTTTTTATTTATTTTGTAAATAATTTTATAAGAAAGCAAAAAAGTTAATCAAGTGAAACTGTCACAATAATCTTAGCTTTATAGCTGTATTTTTTTAAAGTTGTTTCTATTATGCGTTCATACATTTCTATTGAAAAAAAATTAAATAGATTACATTTAAAATTTTTACTGATTTATTTTTTTTTTTGCCATAAAAAATAAATTAAAAAAACGTAGCTCTGTTTATCTTTCCAAAGTTTTGTAATTTTAGTAATATTATATTGCATGGTGGAGTGTCTAGTTTCCACTTTATTTTGTTTTGACATTGTTTTTATTAAGACGTTGTGTTTTATTATCCCTTCTATTTTCTTGTTGTTTTTTTTTTTTAATTTGTTCTGTTTTTTTGATGTTCTTTGTAAAAAATGAGAAAATAACCAGCCGGGCGTGAATTCATAAATAATTAAATAATATGGGTAATTGATTCAAGATTTTTTTAAAACCACAGGTTGTCAACCCATGCCCCGTGGAAACAATAATTATAACCCGGTTAAAGAAAAATTTCGACGAAATCCGATTACATTTCACGGTCACGATCTGGTAATTGTTACCATTATAACATTTTCATGACATCACCGCATGAAATGACTATAGTCAGCAAGTACAACAACAAAACCTTCTACGGTAATCTGGTTCAGAAAAATGATGTGTGACCTTGGAAAAATACTTAACCTTTTTTTTTAAAATTTATTTTGTTATCTTTGTGGGTCTTTTTGATGAAAGGAAGGAGTGAATATTGATCTTGAAGAGACCCATGAGACCATCGCCGAGAACGAGTCGTCGAAACGACCCGTTCTCATGTGGACAAGGTCAACCATGTATAATTGTTAGTTGGGGGCGCTTTTGGCGTGTGTCCTGACTATGCACCGATGCCGAAGAAATCAATGACCATTAGCTCCACACTGGAGGCCTCGCGGAAAACAAATTCCCTTAGGACCTATGTCATCTTTGTGGATGCTGTGTGGGGTTATTTTTAAGGAGAGGAAGATCTGAGGAGGAAAAAGGTATGGTGGGTGAGTAGTAATCAGGGGGTAAGTGTGTCCAGGAGTGACAGATGTTTTAATTAATCAAATGAAGGATTTGTTGAGAAGATTGCTCCCTTTGCAGGAGATTAGATTTGTTGAGAAGATCGCTTCCTTTGCAGGAGATTAGATTCGTTGAAAAGATTGCTTCCTTTGCAGGAGATTAGATTTGTTTAAAAGATTGCTTCCTTTGCAGGAGATTAGATTTGTTGAAAATATTGCTTCCTTTGCAGGAGATTACATTTGTTGAAAAGATTGCTTCCTTTGCAGGAGATTAGATTTGTTGAAAAGATTGATTCCTTTGCGGGAGGATTAGATTGTCTTAAATCAAAGAAAATAAATTATTTGATTGCGTTTGGGACTTGTGAAACACGTTTATCCAATTTGGAATATATAGAGTCTTTTTTTAAAAGCCAGCAATTTGCGCGCTATTGTTAAAAGTACTAGTAATTCATAAGTAGATTGTATTTTCGTAGACCGAATGTTGGTATTACAATGCGAGTTGCCTTACTGTCAGATTCATTATCAAGTTGGTATGTTTACCTTTCGCTGATTGGCTCGGCTAATCATTTGAACGTCTATGTACAAAACAAAGATACAACAAATATTTCCCTAAACGGATACAAATTAATGTGAAAATGTATTCATTATGCACGTAATAAATGTTGATATTACCGTTGTACACCCTACGTAATTACCAGTGAGCTACAAACATAGCTAAAATATCGCAATTTTTTTATGCTATAATTATCCACTCTTGATTTCATTGACGTCAGATTTTAATCTCTTTGATTTTTTTTGTCTATGCATCTTATTATGAAATATATAAGTACTTTTGATAAATGGTTTCAGCAAATAGTTTTATCTTTGCCAACGTTTATCCAGAGGCGTAGCGATAAAATGCCGTTGTTGAATACCCGGCTTCACGGCAAAGATCAACTAGTTTCAGAACTATGTTAAAAAGAAAGATAAACATTCCCAGGTTACGAATAACCGACAGTATTTAGAAATATTCCCCTACCACCACAGTAAGCTCAAAATGTTGCCTGTGTGAAAAAGTAGAAATAAATAAATACAAAATATTTATTTATTTATTTTAAAATAACACAAGATTTCAAATTATAACAGTATGTAAAATTTTTTTTTCCTAATTATTATACTTCTCCATATGAGGTGAGCTCCAGGAGCTTGTGTTTATGGGAGGAGAATACAAAAAGAAAATAATATTTAAAAGGTGATGTATGAACAGTATACAAAGTCATTAAAAAACTATAAACGCAATTCAACATATAAATTAACATAATTCAATCTTTAAATTAGCTACAAACACAATTCAATATAAACCGTTTTAGAGAATTAGTATTAAAACAATAGCCAACATGTAAATTAACATAATTCAATATTTAAATTAGATACAAACAAAAATCAATATTTAAATTAGCTACAAACATAATTCAATATAAACAGTTTTAGAGAATTAGTATTATAATAATAGCCAACATAAAAATTAACATAATTCAATATTTAAATTAGCTACAAACATAATTCAATATAAACAGTTTTAGAGAATTAGTATTATAACAATAGCAATTAAAGATTGAATTAACATAATTCAATCTTTAAATTAGCTACAAACATAATTCAATATAAACAGTTTTAGAGAATTGGTATTATAACAATAGCCAACATATAAATTAACATAATTCAACATTTAAATTAGCTAAAAACATAATTCAATATAAACAGTTTTAGAGAATTAGTATTATAACAATAGCAATTAAAGATTGAATTAACATAATTCAATCTTTAAATTAGCTACAAACAAAATTTAATATAAACTGTCTTAGAAAATAAGTATTATAACAATAGCCAATATATAAATTAACATAATTCAATCTTTAAATTAGCTACAAACATAATTCAATATAAACAGTTTTAAAAAATTAGTATTATAACAATAACCATAGTTTTTTTAAATGCTAGAAAGTATAGATTATAGGGTTAAATATGTCATTTTCCATTTTCATGGAGTTAATTTGCTTTTTAAATTATTCATATTTCAATGATTCAGTTACCTTAATTTTGTTTTTAGACAATAATATATTGTAACATTTCACACCTAAATACAAGTAGTGTTACTGAACCGTGGTCGTTCTTAGCATTGAAATGGCTATTAGGCCCTTTGTTTTGAATTGATTGCCTAAGGGATGAAATATTATTTATAAATGTGATATAATTCGTTTATTTTATTCAATTCTGTGATAGTTGGAACAATAAATTCAAGAAATATCTCTCCTATTAGATATTAATATCTCATTTTCTGTAGGAATACCTGTACAAATCGCGAGTGAGTCCCACTATTGAGTTTAGCAGCGACCTCTAGTCTGTAAAAAATCCGGATGAAAATACTTTACACCACGCCGAAACGGGTGGCATATTTGATACATTTAACTATTTTTCAAAACGGATTCTAGTAAATTGATCAGACAGCCATCAAGTGGAAATCATATTCTAGTTCTACCGGTATTTCAATGGAAAATGGTTTTTTTAATTAGCTAGCATTAGCTGGGGATGCCGTGTGGAGAGTTTTTTAGGGAGAAGGAAAAATGTATGAGGAATAGATAGGAATTTGGGGGTCCAGGAATCTGGGGAATGTGTCCAGGAGTGACGAGCATTTGAACTCATCCCTCCCACTGCGGTGCAAGGCGACGGGTCGAGAGAGTCCTGCTGGAGAAGTAAAAAAATCTCACTCAACTAGTACATATTTTCAAATCCGGCCCGCCACACAGAAATAGGGCAGATACATCCGCCACCAAGCCCGAGACAATCCTCACCCCATGAAACTGGGCGCCCCTGATAATTCACCAAACGTAGTGAACCACTAAGGCTGACCCATGACAGAGGTGTTGGTTATCTAATTAATAGTTCCCGGGGTGAAGGTACCCATATTTACCTCCCAAATTAAGAGGAACTATCGTCATTAATCCCTCACCAGTGCATAACAGTGCTCCCAACTTCTGTGCGACTTCGTGAAACTGCCCCACAAACGGTTATCCAAGATATCACTATTCCACTGCAACACACATAAGCGCAATTACATTGCGAACTCCCCAATACAACGGTTTCACACTATGGGAAACCAATACTTAGGTGATGTCGATATATTTAATAATAACTTTGCGAATTTTGTGGATTACGTAAAAGACTTATTTCAACACTATTCCTATATATATATATATTTTTTTTTTTATTTATTATTTTAATATACATCATATGGGTTACATTAATACATACATATTTTGCAAAATATAATATTAAGGTTCATAATTGGTCATGTATACCTTATCAGAAAAGAGGAGCTCTTGTGCCTGATAAGGGAGCCACGATTCTTACTTAGATTCATAATTCATTATGTGATATAATAGTAATAATATATATTATAATAATAATATATATATATATATATATTTTTTTTTTATTTTTGTTTAATATAAGTTTTTTTGGAAAAAAAGTTTGATTTTATTTATTTGTTCTTGTTGGTTCGTAATACAGCGCAATTCGGAAGGGAGATTATTGTAGTTTTTTATGGCTTGGTAAATATAATGGTTTTGCATTTGAGTTGTTTTAAAGATTGGCGTAATAAATTGATTTCCATTTCTCATGAGTTTGTAAAATTCTTGATATTCTTTGTTATTTTTTTCTTTACACATTTTTATAATGGAAGTTTGCTTAAATATATCATCAATATTTGGTACTGGAAACAATTTAAAAAGCAATTTTGTTGGGAAAGTAGACATTTTTTTAAGTATTACTTTTATAATAATTTTTTGCGAGACTTTTACTGAGTTTAGGTTGTTTTTATAAGATCCTCCCCAACCTATGATTCCGTAAAGAAGCAGGGAGTGGACAAGAGCATAATATACATTTTTTAGTATTTTCACATTTAAAATATTTCTTAACCTAATAAATATATATATACATTTCCTTATTCTCTTTACTAACTCCCTAATATGGCTTTTCCATTTCAGATTTTCATCGATGATCACACCAAGATATTTAATTTCAGAAGAAGAGTTGATTACAGTACACATAGGATTAAGTAGTTTACAGTTGACATTGTCACAATTTTCATCATGGATTATGATATTTACTTTGTGTTTGGAATATATATTTTTGTAAACCAGTCAAATCGCTGTATTTTTTAATTTGTGTTCTTGTTATTTTTAATTTTGTTTCTTGCATATATTATTTTTTAATGTAATTTTATTTTTATTATTTCTTTCTCATGTTTCAAAACTGTCATTAAAATTGTACCACCTACATGTAAAAGCCCTCTGGGCGTTAAATAAATAAATATCCAAGTTGCGCTACTGCGTGTACGACTATTTATACATCGTGTCTGAGAATTAAATAATTACCTGTCAAAACGTTAGCAAACATGACTAATTAATTAAAGACTTAATCCACTTGTTTTGCATCAACAGGTAATACCGTAACCTGAACTATTTTTCAAGATTTTTTTAATGCTATGCGCATAAAAAATATATTTACATTTCGTAGGTACCTACATCCCTGAATGGAAAATAAAACGAATTAGAATAATTACTTTATGCTCTTAGTATTGCCCTAGTGAGAGACCATCCAGAAATAATACTTTGCGCGTTGCTTGAAATCATGAAATAGCGACAAGATCTGAAGAGTTAGGCACTTTTCAACAATCCTACTGCTCCAAACCGTCTGATGCCGTCTGAAGGTTATGGCATCCGCAATTTGGGTATGTTGTTAGGTTGAAGTTCTACCTTCAGCCTAACAGTCTAAAACCATTTCAAGCAACGTTTCTATTATAAATGGTGAACTTTCACCAGGACAATACTCAAAGTATCTACCACTCTTTAACGTGCTGCAAATATACTATTAATTATTTTGAAATTTGTTTATTTATTTATTTGTAAGAAACAAACAGCTTTTACATAATATGATAGATATATATGATAGATATAAATATATGATAGATATAAATATACAAAATAACTGAAGTCAAGCCACAGAAGTTTCTTATGCTAAAGTTCATTGGAAATGAAGTTTTAATATCTTAAAATTAATTTGGTGTTAAAGGAAGGGGAGTGGAAGAGGAAAATAGGAAGAGGATAGGAGATGCTCCCGATACATTCCATACTCTCATATTAATAATTAATCAAACAAATTGATCAAATAAAATTTATTTCATCATGCGAGGGTACAAACCCGCGTTCTCCGGATTCGTAGCGGAGGATCGTAACCACTCAGCCACGGAGGAAGTTAGATATTAGATATTAAATATCATATTAAAACTACTTTTTGATAAATATTAAACAAAATAAAAACACACATAAAAGCCACAACTCCCAGCAGCATGATTTAGGATTATCATCGCAAGATGCCAAACGAATATATATTTCCGACCATCTAACATAAAAGGGAAAATACATATAATGTCAAACGAAAAAAATTGCCAAAGAGAATAACTTCAAATATGCATAGGCAGCTTCAGGCGAAGCTTGATGGCAAATCATTATTTTGATTAATCTTTATAACGAATTGGTGTACATTATGAATACCAAAAAATATGCTTTAGATAAAATGAAGGTTCCTATCGTTTCCCTTGAGTAGAATACAAATAAAAAAATAAAAAATACTCAATAAAAAATATAAATGTAAACTACTATAATTTTTTTTTCAATAGAAATGTATGAACGCGTAAAGGAAACAAATTTAACTTTTAACTTTTTTGCTTTCTTATAAAATTATTTACAAAATAAATAAAAACCAGATTTGTGTTTGAAATCGAACGTTTCTAGACTCTGTTTGTCAAGCGATTTTAATGCCTATTACCCACAATATAAGGATATACACATTTTTGGCTTGTAGCTTCCTCTTAAGGACGAATCTTACTAAAGCAGACTGACAACTCCAGAATCATAACAGTAAACGATGCCAAGGACCCTGACCGATTAAAACTTCAGTCTATCTGACTACAACTTAACTCTGTTATTATGGCTATTAAAAGAGATATTAGTAAAAGTTTTCATATTCTATTACATTGCTTTCGAACATATAAATACAATTCAATTACTGTGAACATACTGAATTATAACTCATGTATTCGTGTAACCTACCCATAATTATCTCTTTAAACTTCACCCAGTAAACATCAACTAATTTTAAACTATAATTTATTAGACATTAATTTTTATTTTTATTTATTTCATTTATTCTATTAACCAATTTATTTTTACTTATTTGCTGTTTGCAATCTACATACTCAAAATGTACTATTTTTGAAATATGCCATATGCAAGCAATGCAACTGTATGAGTACTGTATTCGACCCTCGCTGCAATACATTTGATTTTCATGTAATATTTTCAATTAACTCACTGAACAATCTGAAAAAAATAATGACAAAAATTTTTCCCTCAGCTTCTTATCTCGTAACATCACTTTGGCCACCACAATGTAATAATAATAAATATTATGTTGTAAAGGATCGACAGGTTCCAGTCAATAAACAATGCGAACTTCATAACAGTCAAAGAAAATTAACCGGTTTGTGAAATTGCCCAAAGGCGATACTGAAGGAATACAGGCCTACTTTGGTTTGCCATATCTGCCACAAATGCACTTCATTTTAATGCACTTTCATAATATTGATTGAAATGTATTCGGTAATCACAATTACGTATTGTGACGAAGATGTATTCAAAGTGTTGCAATTGCTGTAGTTTATTGAAACGAAGATTGAGGCGAAACGATAGGTGGTTTATTTTAATTGAGTTTTGTGATGATGACTTAAAATACGCTATTTCTGCGAAAGATTGTCAGAATAGTAACGTTTTGAGTGCAAAAAACAAGAAAGTTGTGACAAAAATCTCATGGTTTTCAATTAAAAAAAAACTATTGACAAGGATAATATTATTAAAATACTAAAATTTTATTAAATTGACTTTTATTAATTTTAAAATTTAATTAATATTACTTAAATTTATTTAGATGCGTCCTTCCAATTCCACTACAAATGATAAATAACCGTTCTGGTCAAAGATATGGCACTTGTGAATTTGTAGTACCGCATTGCCCAAAGATTAGCCCAAAGGCATATTCATTTTTTTTGCCCCTTAAATGAACAACACACTAATTACATCTATTGATGAGACATTAAACATATAATAAGCAGTTATTTAACATTATACATTTTTATATTATATTTTATATAATAAGCAGTAATTATTGATTGAAGTACTAGTGCATATTGAAGTATTTGGCGTGTTGGAGATAAGCCGAGAAATAAGCCAGTGGTCCAGAGCACCTGACCGGACATCAGAAGGTGCGGGTTCAATTCCCGTCGGCGGCATTTATTTTTACTCGGGAGATATTTTAAAATTGTATGGATATTTCAGGCGACTAATTATTGCTTATAAACAGATATTAAATAACTGATAAATGGAAAAGTGCAATGGATTGTGGATGGCTCCGTTCATTATACCCAGAGTCGTGTTTTGGGTGTTGGATGATCTAGCTAAATACGTATTTTGCCTTGAAAGAGAGGCGAGTGTATAAGTGAAATTAGAATTCCTTGCACCTTTTTGGATACTGGATACTGTTAAACTGTTGCTGTTATGCGTGTACACGATTCACAGATATTCGAACACATGACTCACTCGAAGTTAACGCGAAGATATTCGGTCAATGAGAATGCATATTATGTATTTCGAGTGCCCCCAAGCGTCATGTCATATATTGTAGTATCAATGTACGCCAGGAATTATTTGCTTTTGTTTTTTTACTCAACAATCTAGAACACAAAGGATACGCTGAATCCAAAGCACGTTTGAAGGGACCGCGTCTGGTAGTCAAAAGATAGATGCAGTTGATTTATAACACCATACAGAGACACGTATATAGTTTTAAACAAACATTATTTATTATGGCGATGCCTTACGTAGTAATGCAAAATCATGTGTTTTTGGTTTGAAAATTTGGTCGCCTAGAAATTTTTCAGATGCTTTAATTAAATACTAAGAGTAGAATACATCTTGGCCTTTAAAACAATCGAGTATTTTTTAGATAATTCTTTTTATAAGCCCAGAAAAAAATAATGTATAATACCTATGAACTGCTTTTAAGTTCAAAATCTCCTACTTACAAACCCATTTTCGGTTATTATTTTATTGTATAATGTGGCAAATTAAGTTATTTATAAAATGATCGGACAAAATTAAATATTAATGCTAGAACATCCACAAAATAAAATTAAAGGAACTTTTTGGCTATGTTTTATTCTTACATAAATCAAAACAGGCGGATGGTGTTAAGCGGGAATTTAAACCTTATTGCCATCTACATAAGGAGTGTTATTGATAACGGCTCGATTTAAAACATTACACGACGTAGTGCATCGCCTTAAGTGGTGATTTAGTCTACATAAAATAATAAACATGAAATCAAATAATAATAAAAAATCACGACTTGTAATCAAAATAAGTTGATATCTGTAATAACCAGATATCATATTATTACAAATAAGTAACGAAATAGAAATATGCAATTCATTTTACTTAGTGAATTGTAAAAGTGGATCAACCTCGCCCTATTTTATTTCTTAAATTGTAAAAGTGGATCAAGCTTGTCCTATTTTACTTCGTGAATTGCAAAAGTGGATAAAGCTTATCCTATTTTACTTCGTGAATTGCAAAAGTGGATCAAGCTTGACCTATTTTACTTGGTGAATTGTAAAAGTGGATCAAGCTTGTCCTATTTTACTTCATGAATTGTAAAAGTGGATCAAGCTTGTCCCATTTTTTCTATCAGAAGTTTAATGCAAAAAAATGTTACACCTATACTTATTTAACAAAATAACTAAAAAAACAATCATACCGTTTCTCCAAAGACGTAGACAGAGAGGAAAGACCGCCACAAAATCCTGTCAATTCATTCAAATTCATGCAAAGTCACACGCTCTTCACCCGACTAAAGTACGTGATTTACTCGGTCGTGCTACGTCTTCCCCAGGCGTCCTCGACTTCTACCATTAACTTCCACATGATTTATACTCCCCATAGCGACTCTTTGCGACGTTTGTTTCCTCCAAGTTTTCTTTTTCCATACTACGCTATAGTGATCTCATTTCTACAGCATTCTGTCTACTTTCAACATTTTTCTGCCAGTTCTATTCCTCAGTGCCACACTGACACATCAGGGTAGGTATCAGCACTCCATTGTAGACTGCTAGCCTGGCTTCTTTGTATAACTTTTTACTTGCGACTACCAAGTTCATTCCTCCGTTAACAGAGTTTCCTGCATTTGCCCTTCTTTCAATATCTCTATCAGCATTTCCGTCTCTCGTAAACATACTTCCCAAATACACAAACTTTTGTCTTCAAGTATTCATCGTTCACAACTATATATGGATAAAAATGATCCTGTTAAAAAGTGACAGAATGCCAACTTACTAGTAAAACATTAGGAATTCAGAATATGTCAAGAACTTGTGTTCATTTCATAACGGAATGCGAAAATATCAATTTCATTATTGTATGAACACGTCTTCCGTCGTACTCAAAAAACATTCGTTTTTGACTGATACTTTGTTAGGAACTCATTCAATTCACTCATTATAGGACTGCATTCCAATTTCAAACAGGAAATTGAAATACTTTGACCAGATTTTTAATAAATTAACATAATTTCATCAGTAAGCTTTCTCCATGTATATTGCAAAGAGTTTTTGTGGTCTTTCTTTCAAATACTATATCTCTGGACTGCTTATATTGCAGCTATGATATTTTGCGTGGAGGGTTTTTATCACAGACATAGGAATTAATAGACGAGAAGATATGGGCGAGGGGTAAAATCAACTGTTGAAGAACGAGGGAACGAGGGAACGAGTGAAGCTGACTGTGATTCGTCAATAAATCAATCTGACAGTAAATAGGCATCTCGCATTATAATATCACCATTTACTTCTTAAAAGTAAAATCTGCTTTGAATGAATAGACATTTTTACATGGGAGCGCAAATTACTCGCCACGTTATGAACAAATTTGCGAAGTCCAAATTCGGCAAAGTAAGGCAGCTTTTATTTTCAGAGTCGTAGTTAGTTTCAGAGTATTTAGTTAAGACACTTTTATAAATGTTCATAATTTACTTCCCAGCAACCAACCAGCTTTGTGTTTCGCGTCCAGACGTTTCTCTATGTGATAGTAACAACTGATTCATATTATACGATGTGAATATGCTTAAAATAAAGTAAAATAATGCTTATATATGGAATGTAATACGACAATTGGGTTTATTCTCTTTTTTCACATCTATTTTTACCAGTTTTCATAGTACAAGTCAAAATTTTGCCGTGTTATTTAGTAAAATGAACCGATGATGCCTCGACCATAGTTCGCACAAGAATGATGACGTCACGTTTTCAAATTTCATTTGAGGCCAAACGCGAGCCCAGCCGGCTCAATGGAACCGGTATGGGGAGTGGGGATAATACGCTTTTAATCACTTAGGGCAGGTCTACTAATATTCATATGTCTATGGTTTTTATTAAGGAAAGGAAGAAGAGGAAGTTCCGAGAAAGAATAAGATGTGATGAGTGTGTAGGAACTGGGGGTCTGTGTGTCCAGGAGTGGTGGACAGATGAATCCATCCCTCCCACTGCGGTGCAAGGAAATGGGTGAGAGAGTCCGACTGGAGAGGTTAAAGGGGTTCCCTCAACAAGCCTCTCCCGTCCGGCACGGAGAAAAATGATCATGGCTGATTTATCGAAATCCTGTTAAAAACATGATGGAAATCCACTTCGTGATAAAAAAACATCGGAACACGTGTTCATGCAGAAATTCTTTTCCTAATAAATATAACGAAGAAATGCGAAAAAATGTATTTTTAAGAATACGTGTTCCGCTGTCCTCGCATTTTACTGATAACCTGTGAGGAAATCTGTCAATTTATTCGTTTAAGGCCTGCAGTCCCGTTGTTAACAGGAAAATGAATAATTTTACCATATTATGAACAAAATTTGTCGAATCCTACAAATTAGAGTAGCGTTGGTAAATTAGTTGTAATGTTTTGATTATATGTAGTCTTGTTGTAATTTATTTTTTTACTTTATGTTACTCTTACGTTTTACTAATATTGCTTCAAATTTAGTTTTTTTTTTCTTTTAATCATTTCTTAATATTTTCTCATTATACTTATAATCACAATTGTGTATTTTGTACCTACTTTACAATGGACTACATATTCGTCAGTATCTCCTGTATAATACAGATATTCTCCTATGTACACTGCATCATGTATCACTTTTATGTAAAAGCCTTTTTAGGCATATATATATAAATAAATAAATAAAATAGCAATATTTTATATTAGTACGTTTTCTCTGTACTTCCGCTAAGACGCATCCTTCGCCAAGGCCTCAGTTCAACATGAACCCTGGCACACCTGCTAAATAACCGAAAGTAGCGATAATAGGAGCCATAATAAATTACCCAACATTATTTATCTCAATACTTAAAAGATTTAGCCTCATTTTAGCAGTGATAAGCATATAAAAATGTTTGATGCAAGGATTTACGTAATTATTTTATTTGGCCGTGGTAAAAACTGTATCGAGAATCAACGCATGAAAAGTCGTGAAAATATGCTATTTATTGTAGGTTGTTATATTGAAGAGAATGCTACTGCATGCCAACATAATGATGAAATTTTATTATCACGCACTCCTGTGCTCCGTGGATGAATTTATCCGTTTCTCATCTTTGAAACAAGATTAATAATGTACATCTATGTACGTTTTTAACACTAACCAAAGAAAACCTTGTATTTAAACTACGTATTTATTAATTGTTATATTTTACACGTACAAAAGTTTTCAATCAACTCAGGTGTTTATATCCTATTTAAAAAGGAAGACAAAAAAATATAATGTATACACTTATATTACCCACGCACAGGCTGCGCCTTAGTGGGTTCCCTTTCTTATTATTATAAAACTATGTCAAATATATAAATTGGGAAAAAATAAAGGAAAAAAAAAACATTCCCGTGTTACAAATCACCATATATTTTTAAATTCCTCCTACCAACATCATCACTGTGGGAAAATCTTGTTTGTGCAATGATGGAGGACATAGATCGCAGAAGATTGAATCCACAAAGGGGCCACTCATTTGTCCACTCTCACTCATATCTGAGGTCGAAGATAATAAAGTGCTCTACAAACTAAGTTAAAATTAGTGGCACAATTTTAAGCATGTTACATTTTGCGTCCAAATACCGTACGCTAGATACAAAAAAAATAGCGTGATTAGACTAACTATATAATTTATTCATGCAAAATTGCACTGCGATTTCTCAAAAATATTAATTCTACTTATAAACCAAAGTCACGTAGCGTAGTACATCACAACGCTTCAAAAGCTAACGTATATATTCTTTCATTCATACAAAACCACTTATTTTTTGCTCTACATTAGAACAAGTGCAAAATGAATAAAAACTTCTTACATAAATCTTTAATAACAGGCACAACGTTGCTTTCTTTTTCCGTTTTTTTAAAACGTTTTTATTCGCAAAGTCACGAAGGCTTTTTTTGCAATGCATCCAACACGAATCATCCCAATTATATTACATGGAGTTAGCCTGATTTATGTAAGCGGAGATTTATTGTTGGCTACTAGGTGAAATACAATTATTACTATCTTACGCCTAAAAGTAATCATATTTTTAATTGGTTTTCATGTTTTAATTGATAACTTTGATTCTGCTTGTAAGAGAAGAGTTGAAGGCGTTGAATGGATGGTAAATGATTGTTTAGCGAATCTTTGTGTGATTACCGGCCTAATTCGTTTTAATTAGGATCGTACAAATATTATAAGCAATTTTGTTTTATTGACATGGATTTATTAATGGGATTTATTCACAGAATATGTGAATCTTTCGAAGACATCAAATATAACTTAAGGCGAAGCTTAATGCCAAATCACTATTTTGATTAATCTTTATAACGAATAGGTGTACATTATAAATTCCAAAAATATGCTTTAGATAAATTTCGCTTGAGTAGAATACAAATAAAAAAATTAATTACTCCATAAAAAATATAAATGTAAACTACTAAACAAATTTTATTGCAATAGAAATGTATGAACGCAAAAAGGAAACAATTTTTAAAAAATACCGTATTATTGCTAAGATTATCTGTAATCTTGTTTCACTTGATTAACTTTTTTGCTTTCTTATAAAATTATTTACAAAATAAATAAAAACCACTTTTGTGCTTGAAATCGAACGTTTGTCAAGCGATTATAATGCCTATTACCTACAATATATGGTATACCAAGAATATACACATTTTTGGCTTGTAGCTTCCTCTTAAATAGAAGCTAGATATGGAAGCACTATTTGGAATCCACATTACTTAACATTACTCTACATTACTTCGACAAATTTAATATAAAATATAATCAAAAATATTCGATATTCGAAACGAAGGTCGATCGGTAAATGCACCCCAGATGTTTTCAACGGGATTCTCGGAAACTCTGAAGGCAAGTGTTTTGCTAAGCCCAGGGTAATTTATTATCCCGTCGCTTTTTATTGCGGGCAGAACTTCAACAATCACCAAGAACAGGATTACATGGAGATAAATGATGGACTCGCCGAACGTCACAGCAGTGCTGCCAGGGTCTCTTATCTATCTGAGGCTTTATTAGCAGCAGACACACACATGAACGGATGACGAACCTCGTGCTGGCACTGTTGGTGGATGCGGTGGACTCTCTCGCTGCAGCAGCTGGTCCAGTTTCTTCACCACCAAAGATTCTTGCTGCAGAGTCTCCATTTTCTATCTTCGTCGAACGTCACAGCGGTGCTGCCAAGGTCTGGTATCTGTGAGAGGATATTGTGTCAGCGCTTTGTTAGCAGCAGACACATACCTGGACGGATGACGAACCTCGTGCTGGCACTGTTGGTGGACGCGGTGGACTCTTTCGCTGCAGCAGCTGGACCAGTTTCCTCACCACCTGGGATTCTTGCTGCAGAGTCTCCATCTTCTATCTTCGTGTCACCTGCTTCTGTACTTCATTTTACTTAACTTAAATTCAGTTTATTTTTGTAATATTTATATTTTTTGTAATACCTGCATCAACTGTAAAGCGCCCCTGAGGTGATATCTCACAAAAGCGGCGCTATACAAATTGTCCAATAAATAAATAAGTTTGCTTGTGTTCAAGAGATACTTGAATGTCATTTTTATATAGCATATTTAAAGAGCGATTGGTTTTCTTGTAGATTATAATAGGTGGTGTAATATGTATTTGTTTGTCATCTGCAATTTTAAACCTGTTAACCATTTTTTCTTTCTCTTTTTATCTTATATAAATTTTATAAATGTAACCACTCAGGCTTCAAAAGCATGTTTACAATGCAGTATAACAAGAGCCGTCTAGCTTCATTAGTGTGTTTTCAAGTCTACCGGTGGGTTCTCACAAATTTCGTTATAACTCCGGATTTCTGCATTTGAAAATCCTAAAATAAAAAGCCTATTATAAAGAATAGACAACGCTTACATTCCTTTCTTAAGTTGTTCATAAAAAACAGATAATACAGGGTTTTCCATTAAGAGGTGTTATTTTGAATAGCCCACTATTTCGGTAGATTTTACTTTTGAAGCTGTTATTTTTTGATATTTGACAAGTAGAAACTACGTTATTATTAAAAATGGATTAATACACGCTTCAACAACGCATTGAAATTATTAAAATTCACTTGAGTGAATCAAATTCAAATCATCTTGAGTGATGAGGCCCATTTCCACCTCGGTGGCTTCGTCAACAAGCAAAATTTTCGCATCTGGGGCTCGGAAAACCCAAGAGTTATTATTGAAAAGCCTCTCTATCCTCAACGTGCGACTGTTTGGTGCGGTTTATGGTCCGGCGGAGTGATTGGACCTTACTTTTTCGATAATGAAGCTGGAGCAACAGTTACGGTGAATGGATTGCGCTATCGAGAGATGATTTTCGATTTTTTATGGCCGGAATTGGATGGTATTGATCAAGACAACGTTTACTTTAAACAAGACGGCGCTACGTGCCACACAAACAACGAAACAATTGATCTTTTACGATTGAATATCAAAATAACACCTCTTGTTGGAAAACCCTGTACATGCGCATTTGATTGCAAAGCGGAAATAAAACCATTTTTTTTTCCAAGTGACAAATGTCGGTGACCGAATAACTCATCAAAATGATAATTCATCACATCTTTAAAAAGTTATATAAAGTCATGAAAAGTAATGAAACAAAAACTTTATTAACTGGTTAGGTTAGGTTAGGTTAGGTTTAAATTTTTTTTTCATCGTTTCTAATGATTTTATATCACTTTTTAAAAGTGTGTTGAATTGTCATTGAGTTGATTTGTCATGGAACACAAATTTCTAAGGTACACAAACTACCGAAACAGCAAAGGTTAAGTTCTTTGTTAGTTACAATTTCATAGCCATGTGATGTGTTAATTTGTTAAAGATATGTATTTAAATTTAGTTATCTATGTGATTTGTTAATTTGTTAAAGATTTGTATTTTAATTTAGTTATCTAAACATTAAAGAAACTCCTGTGTCTCTGTATCATGCAGTATATCATGTTAAGCACACATATACGTAAAAGCCCAACAGGACGTTTATAATAAATAAATAAATAAGATAATCGGTTAAAAAATGCTAAGACTGTCATCTTTCAAATGTGATCTACATGACCATCTTAGATCATACGATGTACGACTTGAATACTTCATGATTGGGATCGGGAGTATTCAATAAATGTTTTGGTCTGTCTTAGTTTGCCTAAGATTGCAAACATTTATATACAATACACTGTTAAAATTAAAAGGCAATTGACTGATCTAATTTGTTTACATTAAATAATTCATGACCATCTTTCTACTGCATTATGTCTTAGCAAGAGTTAAATAATTTTCCCTTGTTTGATATGCCTTAGCATGTTTCACCTGAATACATTTAAAAATATTATTGCCTATTTTAGCACTCTGACCCAAATGTGGCGACTATGAAATAATATAGAGTGTGCTGAAGTAGACATTTTCATCGACAATTATATTTTGTATAACTTGTGTCTCCATTTGTGTCTCTTATGTCTCTATTTGGGTCTCTTTTGTCTGTTTGCATTATTTGGCATTTGGGTTTAATTTATATAATATTGCATTTTGTTTTTTATTTGTTTTTATTTTTTATCTTTATTTAGATGTGTGTAAATTAATATATCCTATGTCTGAGTAGATTTTTGTAATTGTTACACCTATTTGTGTATTTTTTTAAAACTGGATTGTTCTCACGTAAGTGAGATTATGGGTAAAAAACCTAGAATAAATAAATAAAAAGATGAGAATTCTATTTTAAAACAAATCTCTTTATTTAAAAATGTTGATATTGCCAGAAAAAAGTAATAGACTGACAATAAAATAAATGAACAAAGTAAAACAAATAATTTATATATCTACCTAATTTCATACAATGCTAATTATATTTTTTTATTTAAGTACCGCAAAAGAGTCCTAAATTGGGAGTGAGCGTATGGCATTCCCAATAGGGGTATTTTGTGATGTAGAAGGATATGGGAATGGGAAGGAGATAGGGTAACGGTGTGATTTCTTTAACTTTTTTTTTTAAAGAAAGTTTAACATTACCGGGTCTCGAATAACCTGACAATATTTGAAAATCTCATACTATCACCACAGTAAGCGGAAAACTTTGATTGTGTTGTGATGGAGGACTTAGCCAATCAATGAATTGAACATACTACGCATGGGTGGGACCCAAACGCGATGCCAACTCAGAATTCAGCCACTGACCGGATTTGAACCCGAGTCCTCCAGCTTGCTAGTCGAGAGCTTTACCCCTTGACTAAAGACGCCATCAAATCGTATTGAACTTAATTAATGTTATATCCTGTCTTATATTTATATTATACTGTCTTATTATAAGTACTGTCACATTGAGGCAATCCGTAATTGGTTTTATTTTGGCTTTACCACACATGTACAAACTGACAAGAAAAAGTGGAAAAAAGTGTTCGCCGTATCTTAGAAGCATATTTTATTTCACGTAATCAGGCATCTGTAGATAGTAAGTAGGTGGTACGTCACATATCTTTTCGCTGCCTGAAACACAATCTCATTACCATTTACATTTAAATCGTCTTGCGTCCAATTAAAATAATTTTAAGTAGTATTTGTTGCTATATCAGCTCCAAGCACAACTCAACATAGAAATTGATTCGCCCATTTGATTCGTGTATTCCTGCGTCCCCGAATTACATACCATTCATTAAAGTGTTAATGCACTTCCTACTCAATATTCCAATGCCAACACATTTGCAACAATTTAATAAAATTTGTAATCACGGCAAAAAATGCTCTCGATATTTCGCAGACATCTTTTGTTGCATCTCCTACGCGCAAGCATTAATCACCGCCCATGTTGTATGCCACAGTTAACTGCGCAGGAGATTGATGAGATTACAAATCACCGCGGTACTGTGTACAATGTGCACAGAAGAATAGGCAACAAAACTGGTGGTTGTGACCTAATCAAAGACAATGCACGATTGATCTAAATAAGTCAGTATTATGCGTTCCATGAGACTAGGCAAAACGTATATATGCGTACTTGTAAGAAAGTTATTATAATATATCTCGTGGCCCAAGGGTTGTGGCGCAAAGTTACGAGTATATTCTAAAAATAGACAACTGTCTAGTCTGTTAGTGCACTTAGAGAGAGAGAGAGAAAGAGAGGAAAAGGTCAAATAAACAGTCATAACTTCTCCATGGAAAGGGTTATGCTATCTGTGCATCGTCGTGTAGATTTTGAGGTGTTCTAAAAATTAAGCTGAACAGAAAAATATTAAAGTTGTCGATTGAAAAATTGTGCTTGCTGATAGTTTTGTAGTGGGAGTGATATCTACTTACAAATGCATCGCCACTACATTCTTGGTCGCGAGGTAAGAAGAAACGAAACAACTATTTGGAATCACTTGAGTTCATTACGCAATTACAAATGTTAGACACAAGAATTATTCAGAAGGATTTTATGAGGAATTGAGAACTAGTAACACCGTGTCAACCTAAAAGATCGCTCAGCCAGAATGAATCAAGCGATCTATTAGGTTGACATGAGTTTATTACGCAATTACAAATGTTCTACACAAGAATTATTCAGAAGGATTTTATGAGGAATTGAGAACTAGTAACACCGTGTCAACCTAAAAGATCGCTCAGCCAGAATGAATCAAGCGATCTATTAGGTTGACATGAGTTTATTACGCAATTACAAATGTTCTACACAAGAATTATTCAGAAGGATTTTATGAGGAATTGAGAACTAGTAACACCGTGTCAACCTAAAAGATCGCTCAGCCAGAATGAATCAAGCGATCTATTAGGTTGACATGAGTTTATTACGCAATTACAAATATTCGACACAAGAATTATTCAGAAGGATTTTATGAGAAATTGAAAACTAGAAACACCATGTCAACCTAATAGATCGCTCAACCAGAATGAATTGAGCGATCTATTAGGTTGACATGAGTTTATTACGCAATTTCAAATATTCGACACAAGAATTATTCAGAAGGATTTTATGAGAAATTGAAAACTAGAAACACCATGTCAACCTAATAGATCGCTCAACCAGAATGAATTGATTATTATTTTTTTGGTAAACTAATGTTTAAGACAAGATTTTTTATGCATAGCACAAAGGGTAACAATTATTTTACAAGCAATAATTATTCGCCTGAAACACTCATCCACATTGAAAAATCTCCTGATAAAAGATACATGACGCCAACGGGACTCGAACCCGTGTCCCTTCGATTTCCGGTCGACAGCTCTGACCACTGAGCTATGGCGGCTTATCTCTTATCCGCGAAATAATTCAATATATACTAGTGTTTCATTCAACAATTACTGCTTGTTATATTTTTTCACCTGAAAACAACCAACTTTATTTTATATGAGAAAGGCATTGTAAGTGCTAACTCTCTCACTAGATGGCGTCGAGACAAATTGTCTACATTTTTAGGTGAAATACTTGAACTTGTCAAATATTAATTATTATTTTTTTGGTAAACTAATGTTTAAGACAAGATTTTTTATGCATAGCACAAAGGGTAACAATTATTTTACAAGCAATAATTATTCGCCTGAAACACTCATCCACATTGAAAAATCTCCTGATAAAAGATACATGACGCCAACGGGACTCGAACCCGTGTCCCTTCGATTTCCGGTCGACAGCTCTGACCACTGAGCTATGGCGGCTTATCTCTTATCCGCGAAATAATTCAATATATACTAGTGTTTCATTCAACAATTACTGCTTGTTATATTTTTTCACCTGAAAACAACCAACTTTATTTTATATGAGAAAGGCATTGTAAGTGCTAACTCTCTCACTAGATGGCGTCGAGACAAATTGTCTACATTTTTAGGTGAAATACTTGAACTTGTCAAATATTAATTATTATTTTTTTGGTAAACTAATGTTTAAGACAAGATTTTTTATGCATAGCACAAAGGGTAACAATTATTTTACAAGCAATAATTATTCGCCTGAAACACTCATCCACATTGAAAAATCTCCTGATAAAAGATACATGACGCCAACGGGACTCGAACCCGTGTCCCTTCGATTTCCGGTCGACAGCTCTGACCACTGAGCTATGGCGGCTTATCTCTTATCCGCGAAATAATTCAATATATACTAGTGTTTCATTCAACAATTACTGCTTGTTATATTTTTTCACCTGAAAACAACCAACTTTATTTTATATGAGAAAGGCATTGTAAGTGCTAACTCTCTCACTAGATGGCGTCGAGACAAATTGTCTACATTTTTAGGTGAAATACTTGAACTTGTCAAATATTAATTATTATTTTTTTGGTAAACTAATGTTTAAGACAAGATTTTTTATGCATAGCACAAAGGGTAACAATTATTTTACAAGCAATAATTATTCGCCTGAAACACTCATCCACATTGAAAAATCTCCTGATAAAAGATACATGACGCCAACGGGACTCGAACCCGTGTCCCTTCGATTTCCGGTCGACAGCTCTGACCACTGAGCTATGGCGGCTTATCTCTTATCCGCGAAATAATTCAATATATACTAGTGTTTCATTCAACAATTACTGCTTGTTATATTTTTTCACCTGAAAACAACCAACTTTATTTTATATGAGAAAGGCATTGTAAGTGCTAACTCTCTCACTAGATGGCGTCGAGACAAATTGTCTACATTTTTAGGTGAAATACTTGAACTTGTCAAATATTAATTATTATTTTTTTGGTAAACTAATGTTTAAGACAAGATTTTTTATGCATAGCACAAAGGGTAACAATTATTTTACAAGCAATAATTATTCGCCTGAAACACTCATCCACATTGAAAAATCTCCTGATAAAAGATACATGACGCCAACGGGACTCGAACCCGTGTCCCTTCGATTTCCGGTCGACAGCTCTGACCACTGAGCTATGGCGGCTTATCTCTTATCCGCGAAATAATTCAATATATACTAGTGTTTCATTCAACAATTACTGCTTGTTATATTTTTTCACCTGAAAACAACCAACTTTATTTTATATGAGAAAGGCATTGTAAGTGCTAACTCTCTCACTAGATGGCGTCGAGACAAATTGTCTACATTTTTAGGTGAAATACTTGAACTTGTCAAATATTAATTATTATTTTTTTGGTAAACTAATGTTTAAGACAAGATTTTTTATGCATAGCACAAAGGGTAACAATTATTTTACAAGCAATAATTATTCGCCTGAAACACTCATCCACATTGAAAAATCTCCTGATAAAAGATACATGACGCCAACGGGACTCGAACCCGTGTCCCTTCGATTTCCGGTCGACAGCTCTGACCACTGAGCTATGGCGGCTTATCTCTTATCCGCGAAATAATTCAATATATACTAGTGTTTCATTCAACAATTACTGCTTGTTATATTTTTTCACCTGAAAACAACCAACTTTATTTTATATGAGAAAGGCATTGTAAGTGCTAACTCTCTCACTAGATGGCGTCGAGACAAATTGTCTACATTTTTAGGTGAAATACTTGAACTTGTCAAATATTAATTATTATTTTTTTGGTAAACTAATGTTTAAGACAAGATTTTTTATGCATAGCACAAAGGGTAACAATTATTTTACAAGCAATAATTATTCGCCTGAAACACTCATCCACATTGAAAAATCTCCTGATAAAAGATACATGACGCCAACGGGACTCGAACCCGTGTCCCTTCGATTTCCGGTCGACAGCTCTGACCACTGAGCTATGGCGGCTTATCTCTTATCCGCGAAATAATTCAATATATACTAGTGTTTCATTCAACAATTACTGCTTGTTATATTTTTTCACCTGAAAACAACCAACTTTATTTTATATGAGAAAGGCATTGTAAGTGCTAACTCTCTCACTAGATGGCGTCGAGACAAATTGTCTACATTTTTAGGTGAAATACTTGAACTTGTCAAATATTAATTATTATTTTTTTGGTAAACTAATGTTTAAGACAAGATTTTTTATGCATAGCACAAAGGGTAACAATTATTTTACAAGCAATAATTATTCGCCTGAAACACTCATCCACATTGAAAAATCTCCTGATAAAAGATACATGACGCCAACGGGACTCGAACCCGTGTCCCTTCGATTTCCGGTCGACAGCTCTGACCACTGAGCTATGGCGGCTTATCTCTTATCCGCGAAATAATTCAATATATACTAGTGTTTCATTCAACAATTACTGCTTGTTATATTTTTTCACCTGAAAACAACCAACTTTATTTTATATGAGAAAGGCATTGTAAGTGCTAACTCTCTCACTAGATGGCGTCGAGACAAATTGTCTACATTTTTAGGTGAAATACTTGAACTTGTCAAATATTAATTATTATTTTTTTGGTAAACTAATGTTTAAGACAAGATTTTTTATGCATAGCACAAAGGGTAACAATTATTTTACAAGCAATAATTATTCGCCTGAAACACTCATCCACATTGAAAAATCTCCTGATAAAAGATACATGACGCCAACGGGACTCGAACCCGTGTCCCTTCGATTTCCGGTCGACAGCTCTGACCACTGAGCTATGGCGGCTTATCTCTTATCCGCGAAATAATTCAATATATACTAGTGTTTCATTCAACAATTACTGCTTGTTATATTTTTTCACCTGAAAACAACCAACTTTATTTTATATGAGAAAGGCATTGTAAGTGCTAACTCTCTCACTAGATGGCGTCGAGACAAATTGTCTACATTTTTAGGTGAAATACTTGAACTTGTCAAATATTAATTATTATTTTTTTGGTAAACTAATGTTTAAGACAAGATTTTTTATGCATAGCACAAAGGGTAACAATTATTTTACAAGCAATAATTATTCGCCTGAAACACTCATCCACATTGAAAAATCTCCTGATAAAAGATACATGACGCCAACGGGACTCGAACCCGTGTCCCTTCGATTTCCGGTCGACAGCTCTGACCACTGAGCTATGGCGGCTTATCTCTTATCCGCGAAATAATTCAATATATACTAGTGTTTCATTCAACAATTACTGCTTGTTATATTTTTTCACCTGAAAACAACCAACTTTATTTTATATGAGAAAGGCATTGTAAGTGCTAACTCTCTCACTAGATGGCGTCGAGACAAATTGTCTACATTTTTAGGTGAAATACTTGAACTTGTCAAATATTAATTATTATTTTTTTGGTAAACTAATGTTTAAGACAAGATTTTTTATGCATAGCACAAAGGGTAACAATTATTTTACAAGCAATAATTATTCGCCTGAAACACTCATCCACATTGAAAAATCTCCTGATAAAAGATACATGACGCCAACGGGACTCGAACCCGTGTCCCTTCGATTTCCGGTCGACAGCTCTGACCACTGAGCTATGGCGGCTTATCTCTTATCCGCGAAATAATTCAATATATACTAGTGTTTCATTCAACAATTACTGCTTGTTATATTTTTTCACCTGAAAACAACCAACTTTATTTTATATGAGAAAGGCATTGTAAGTGCTAACTCTCTCACTAGATGGCGTCGAGACAAATTGTCTACATTTTTAGGTGAAATACTTGAACTTGTCAAATATTAATTATTATTTTTTTGGTAAACTAATGTTTAAGACAAGATTTTTTATGCATAGCACAAAGGGTAACAATTATTTTACAAGCAATAATTATTCGCCTGAAACACTCATCCACATTGAAAAATCTCCTGATAAAAGATACATGACGCCAACGGGACTCGAACCCGTGTCCCTTCGATTTCCGGTCGACAGCTCTGACCACTTCTTGTCTTAAACATTAGTTTACCAAAAAAATAATAATTAATATTTGACAAGTTCAAGTATTTCACCTAAAAATGTAGACAATTTGTCTCGACGCCATCTAGTGAGAGAGTTAGCACTTACAATGCCTTTCTCATATAAAATAAAGTTGGTTGTTTTCAGGTGAAAAAATATAACAAGCAGTAATTGTTGAATGAAACACTAGTATATATTGAATTATTTCGCGGATAAGAGATAAGCCGCCATAGCTCAGTGGTCAGAGCTGTCGACCGGAAATCGAAGGGACACGGGTTCGAGTCCCGTTGGCGTCATGTATCTTTTATCAGGAGATTTTTCAATGTGGATGAGTGTTTCAGGCGAATAATTATTGCTTGTAAAATAATTGTTACCCTTTGTGCTATGCATAAAAAATCTTGTCTTAAACATTAGTTTACCAAAAAAATAATAATTAATATTTGACAAGTTCAAGTATTTCACCTAAAAATGTAGACAATTTGTCTCGACGCCATCTAGTGAGAGAGTTAGCACTTACAATGCCTTTCTCATATAAAATAAAGTTGGTTGTTTTCAGGTGAAAAAATATAACAAGCAGTAATTGTTGAATGAAACACTAGTATATATTGAATTATTTCGCGGATAAGAGATAAGCCGCCATAGCTCAGTGGTCAGAGCTGTCGACCGGAAATCGAAGGGACACGGGTTCGAGTCCCGTTGGCGTCATGTATCTTTTATCAGGAGATTTTTCAATGTGGATGAGTGTTTCAGGCGAATAATTATTGCTTGTAAAATAATTGTTACCCTTTGTGCTATGCATAAAAAATCTTGTCTTAAACATTAGTTTACCAAAAAAATAATAATTAATATTTGACAAGTTCAAGTATTTCACCTAAAAATGTAGACAATTTGTCTCGACGCCATCTAGTGAGAGAGTTAGCACTTACAATGCCTTTCTCATATAAAATAAAGTTGGTTGTTTTCAGGTGAAAAAATATAACAAGCAGTAATTGTTGAATGAAACACTAGTATATATTGAATTATTTCGCGGATAAGAGATAAGCCGCCATAGCTCAGTGGTCAGAGCTGTCGACCGGAAATCGAAGGGACACGGGTTCGAGTCCCGTTGGCGTCATGTATCTTTTATCAGGAGATTTTTCAATGTGGATGAGTGTTTCAGGCGAATAATTATTGCTTGTAAAATAATTGTTACCCTTTGTGCTATGCATAAAAAATCTTGTCTTAAACATTAGTTTACCAAAAAAATAATAATTAATATTTGACAAGTTCAAGTATTTCACCTAAAAATGTAGACAATTTGTCTCGACGCCATCTAGTGAGAGAGTTAGCACTTACAATGCCTTTCTCATATAAAATAAAGTTGGCTGTTTTCAGGTGAAAAAATATAACAAGCAGTAATTGTTGAATGAAACACTAGTATATATTGAATTATTTCGCGGATAAGAGATAAGCCGCCATAGCTCAGTGGTCAGAGCTGTCGACCGGAAATCGAAGGGACACGGGTTCGAGTCCCGTTGGCGTCATGTATCTTTTATCAGGAGATTTTTCAATGTGGATGAGTGTTTCAGGCGAATAATTATTGCTTGTAAAATAATTGTTACCCTTTGTGCTATGCATAAAAAATCTTGTCTTAAACATTAGTTTACCAAAAAAATAATAATTAATATTTGACAAGTTCAAGTATTTCACCTAAAAATGTAGACAATTTGTCTCGACGCCATCTAGTGAGAGAGTTAGCACTTACAATGCCTTTCTCATATAAAATAAAGTTGGCTGTTTTCAGGTGAAAAAATATAACAAGCAGTAATTGTTGAATGAAACACTAGTATATATTGAATTATTTCGCGGATAAGAGATAAGCCGCCATAGCTCAGTGGTCAGAGCTGTCGACCGGAAATCGAAGGGACACGGGTTCGAGTCCCGTTGGCGTCATGTATCTTTTATCAGGAGATTTTTCAATGTGGATGAGTGTTTCAGGCGAATAATTATTGCTTGTAAAATAATTGTTACCCTTTGTGCTATGCATAAAAAATCTTGTCTTAAACATTAGTTTACCAAAAAAATAATAATTAATATTTGACAAGTTCAAGTATTTCACCTAAAAATGTAGACAATTTGTCTCGACGCCATCTAGTGAGAGAGTTAGCACTTACAATGCCTTTCTCATATAAAATAAAGTTGGTTGTTTTCAGGTGAAAAAATATAACAAGCAGTAATTGTTGAATGAAACACTAGTATATATTGAATTATTTCGCGGATAAGAGATAAGCCGCCATAGCTCAGTGGTCAGAGCTGTCGACCGGAAATCGAAGGGACACGGGTTCGAGTCCCGTTGGCGTCATGTATCTTTTATCAGGAGATTTTTCAATGTGGATGAGTGTTTCAGGCGAATAATTATTGCTTGTAAAATAATTGTTACCCTTTGTGCTATGCATAAAAAATCTTGTCTTAAACATTAGTTTACCAAAAAAATAATAATTAATATTTGACAAGTTCAAGTATTTCACCTAAAAATGTAGACAATTTGTCTCGACGCCATCTAGTGAGAGAGTTAGCACTTACAATGCCTTTCTCATATAAAATAAAGTTGGTTGTTTTCAGGTGAAAAAATATAACAAGCAGTAATTGTTGAATGAAACACTAGTATATATTGAATTATTTCGCGGATAAGAGATAAGCCGCCATAGCTCAGTGGTCAGAGCTGTCGACCGGAAATCGAAGGGACACGGGTTCGAGTCCCGTTGGCGTCATGTATCTTTTATCAGGAGATTTTTCAATGTGGATGAGTGTTTCAGGCGAATAATTATTGCTTGTAAAATAATTGTTACCCTTTGTGCTATGCATAAAAAATCTTGTCTTAAACATTAGTTTACCAAAAAAATAATAATTAATATTTGACAAGTTCAAGTATTTCACCTAAAAATGTAGACAATTTGTCTCGACGCCATCTAGTGAGAGAGTTAGCACTTACAATGCCTTTCTCATATAAAATAAAGTTGGTTGTTTTCAGGTGAAAAAATATAACAAGCAGTAATTGTTGAATGAAACACTAGTATATATTGAATTATTTCGCGGATAAGAGATAAGCCGCCATAGCTCAGTGGTCAGAGCTGTCGACCGGAAATCGAAGGGACACGGGTTCGAGTCCCGTTGGCGTCATGTATCTTTTATCAGGAGATTTTTCAATGTGGATGAGTGTTTCAGGCGAATAATTATTGCTTGTAAAATAATTGTTACCCTTTGTGCTATGCATAAAAAATCTTGTCTTAAACATTAGTTTACCAAAAAAATAATAATTAATATTTGACAAGTTCAAGTATTTCACCTAAAAATGTAGACAATTTGTCTCGACGCCATCTAGTGAGAGAGTTAGCACTTACAATGCCTTTCTCATATAAAATAAAGTTGGTTGTTTTCAGGTGAAAAAATATAACAAGCAGTAATTGTTGAATGAAACACTAGTATATATTGAATTATTTCGCGGATAAGAGATAAGCCGCCATAGCTCAGTGGTCAGAGCTGTCGACCGGAAATCGAAGGGACACGGGTTCGAGTCCCGTTGGCGTCATGTATCTTTTATCAGGAGATTTTTCAATGTGGATGAGTGTTTCAGGCGAATAATTATTGCTTGTAAAAGAATGAATTGAGTTTCTTCGCGGGAGTCGCTATATGCACAGCGACTAGTCGACAGGGGGCGTGGCCAACATATCCGAGCATACCCGAGCTGTTCCGAGTTGCAAAATCAGTGAAACGAAACGTCAGAAATGGCGTTGTAATAATATAATGTAAACAAACCTTTTTAGAACTACGCTAGGTTTGTGTAACATGGTTTGTGATTCAAAAGAAAGTGTCCCCTTAATACCGCCTGCTCGCGTCAAGGCAAGAAAAACATCCCAGTTTTCAATTAGTTTAGCGGCTACGCTAGGTTTGTGTAACATGGTTTGTGATTCAAAAGAAAGTGTCCCCTTAATACCGCCTGCTCGCGTCAAGGCAAGAAAAACATCCCAGTTTTCAATTAGTTTAGCGGCTACGCTAGGTTTGTGTAACATGGTTTGTGATTCAAAAGAAAGTGTCCCCTTAATACCGCCTGCTCGCGTCAAGGCAAGAAAAACATCCCAGTTTTCAATTAGTTTAGCGGCTACGCTAGGTTTGTGTAACATGGTTTGTGATTCAAAAGAAAGTGTCCCCTTAATACCGCCTGCTCGCGTCAAGGCAAGAAAAACATCCCAGTTTTCAAATAGTTTAGCGGCTACGCTAGGTTTTTGTAACATGGTTTGTGATTCAAAAGAAAGTGTCCCTTTTATACCTATACTTCACTTCGGGTATGCTCGGATATGTTGGCCACGCCCCCTGTCGATTAGTCGCTGTGCATATAGCGACTCCCTTTCTTCGCGGGCAAGTGATTGGAGTCCGTTGTGACATGTAAAGCGGTGTTGCCAGGAAATGAATGTTGCATGCGAGAAAAAAAAAATTTAGTCAATTTTTGTAGTTCTTTCTCAATTCCCCATAGTTTACTAAACTTGATAGAATTGCTTGTTTCAGATAATGGTATTAATATTTCACTACTCTACTTAATTTAATTTCATTATAATATTCGCCAAAACAAAATACATACCTACATTCAAGGAAATATGACTATCATTTTACCCGTAATTATATTATATACCTGCCTAACCGATGCAACAAAATACTATCTATTTTGCATAGGTGTACGTCCATGGGTATTTCACATGATAATTAATAGTTTGTCCTTGGACCCAGCCAAATTTTCGCCTGCGACGCATTTTAGGTGCGCGCTAGTGAAGTTAATTTATGTATTTTCTTGTTTATTTTTTAAATTAACCTCATACAGGAAAATAATGAATTATTTATATGGATATTCTGTGTGGAGGGGTTTTTTAAGGAAAAAAAGGAAAATAAGTTCTGGGGAGGTAAAATATATGAGGATTGGATAGAAATCTAGGGATCAATATATCCAGGAGTGACGGACATATGCATATATTCTATAACTGCAAGGCGATGGGTCGAGATACTAGTTGGAGAGGTCAAAGGGTCTCCCCAAACCAGCCTCTTGTGAGCTGGTGGGCAACACACCTCACCGATGAACCTGGACACCCCTGCTAAATCACCGACCGTAGCGGACCACTCGGGGTGACCTGTCAGATGTTGGTTATCCAATAAATGGTTCCAGGGGCGCAGTACCCAAACCCACCTCCCAAAGTCTAAACGAATCCAGTTTGATTTAGTTTCCTGGGGTAGAGTGGAGAAGTTTAGATTCTGCAATGGATAGTTAAAGGCTGCAGTGTGGGCAGTGTTGAAGAATGCATTTTATATACTAATAAAGAAAGTACAAAGAAAACATAAAAACTCCGACAGTAAATTCAAGCTTTGGACAAAGACACTACCAATACCATGCTATAAAAGCTTTTAACAGTGTAAAACTTGAAATTAAAATTGAGGAAAATAAAAACACAAAATTACAAAATGGATTAATGAACAAAAAAAACAATATTACCAAAATGTCATAGAATAAAATAAAAATAAAACCAATACGTAACACACAAGATTATATTTTAAATGTATTATTTTCTCTTTAAATGTATTATGTAGATTATATTTTCATATTATAAAATGAAGGCCTCAGCACGGGCAAGCCACCCAGTGAGGCCAACATTACTGGAAAACTTTGAAATGTAAAAAATATTGTACCATATAAAATAAAAAAAAATATATTTGTTGCACAATCGTTTGTCGCTGATCCCAAATTAATTATAGCTTTTCTGCTGAACTTTGAATAACATAACAGTCAAATAGTTGAACTAACCTATAATATATATAGCATCAGAGAAATTACTTAGGGCAACCTTTTTTACCTATTATTTATTTGACATCCTTATTATTGAGGTATCTTGCGAAGTTGAAGAGAATAAGGTACAAAGTACCTACTTGGCTCTTCATATCTGGTCACCAAACACAGCTAAAGCAATTTCAAGCATCGCTTCGATTCTGAATTGTAGTCTTTAATTTTTAAAGATTTATAACAAGTTAAGATTTTAAGTTTCAAAAAATGTGTATGTTATTTTTTAAGAGAAGATAATTAATTCCCTCGTGTGAGAAATGTGGAGATCCGCAAATAGTGCAAGGCTGAAGTAAGCGTAATGAGTAAGATCAAGAAAGGGATGTTTATATGGTTTGGGCGATTAGAGGGAATGAGCGGAGAAAGTGTAGAATGTGAATGGTAGCAGAAGTCGGGGACGCCGAGGAAGACATGGTTCGACCAAGTGAATCAGATACTTGAGTCGGGCCATGTCAAGAGTCAGAATAATATAAGAGTATTTATGAGTGTGAATCAGGCAAGAAGTGTTTGCCAAAACCGAGTTGTTTGGCAGTCCGTCCTCTCTGCTTATACCTGCGGGGAAACGGCGTGATGGTTAGTTAGTTAGTTAGTTAAAATTAAAAGGCAATTGACTGATCTAATTTGTCTTATATTGACTGATTTAATGGCCATCTTGATACGGTGACCGGATAAATCATCAAAATCATAATTCATCACAAAAAGTTAAAAAACTTAAAAAAGTTATATAAAGTCATGGAAAGTGATGAAACAAAAACTTTATTAACTGGGTTAAGTAGGTTAGGTTAGGTCAGATTAGGTTAGGTGAAAAAAAAAAAATTTTTCATCTTTTCTACTAACTTCATATCACTTTTTAAAAGTGTCTTGAATTGTCACTGTGTTGAGTTATCATGGAACCACGATTTATGTAAGAATAACAATTATAAAACATAAGGAAAAACTAAATTGTTATGGTAAAACAAAAATGTATATTATTACAGTAACCGTATTAGAAATAAAAATAAATATAAAATTGATTGACAAAAAATATATTTTTATCATTTGCACATTTTCATCGTTATATTTTTTTGAAATCTTCGAATAAAATCCTTTGAAGTATGAAGGACATAAATAAGTTTCTCCGGATTACAGAATGCATTCTGACAGTATCTGAAAGGAAAAGATGAGCCAATTCAATGGGCAGGTAATACAGGTGATTCAAAGTAAGTAATGCGAAGAAACCAATTACCAATGATATTTATTGCACGAGATTGGATGTCGGTAAGTTAAAAATGCACGAAAATTTGTATTTAATATTGATGTAAATCTGTTGATTTATTGCTTGTGGCTGCTAGCCGACATTTTTAGGGTTTCAACACACTTCTTAAGGCCCCGTAGTAAGCGTTCAAATATGGTTTGAAAGGGAGATATGTAAATACGAATGTTAGAGGGAGCGCGCTTATAATTAAAAAAAAGATAATAGTTTAGCGAAAATGTTGAAAATATTTATCAAAACACGACTCGTTTGAAATAAAGCAAAAATCTCTCGACGAATGCTTTAGTTGCATTTAAAGATACACTGTGATTGTTTTCATACTCATAACATATTAAATAACAAATCAAAACTTGTTTTCTCTGGCATGTTATATTTCTTAATGGCGCTGTCAGAAAGGCGCAGAATTTGTGTGTAATTCCGCTTCGCAATGAAATAAAACGTTGGCTAAGTAAGGAGTTAGCGCTACACTACATAACACCCCAAAAACAAATAATCAAAATTTAACTGTTTTTTTTTTTCAATTTTTAATACATGGGTCTGTACTAGTATTAAAACAAGCTTCAATAAGTTTTAGAAAAAAAATTGAAAATTTTTTTAATGTAAATACTACACAAGAAATAAATAAGATATTCATTAGAGGGGTTGGGAAAGAAACGGAGATATGATATGAGAATGTAGAGGAAGGTTAGAAATAACCTGTGTTGGTCCTTCACCAGGGCGATACTGACAGTGTCTGCTACATTATTCTTCTTTCGGGCAGTTGTGCGGAAGGTATTCACATTTAAAAATAATAAATTCTGTTTTGTAAATGTGTTTGTTTCCGATTCAAGATGGTGACCATTTCAACAAAGATTCGTTTTTTGCTTAGACTTTCCTTTTAACATTTTTTCTCCCTACCTGAAGAAAGTTTGAAAAAAGAATTGCTATTGTGATGAGACGTTCCTTTGGACAAATTGTGTAATTCCTTGTTTGAAATATTACATAAAAATATACATCGCTTATAATTAAGTAGGTAGGTATTTAAGTACCTACTTACAAATCTTATGATTTCAGAGAGAAAATACAAATCATACTGTTTTGGACGCCAGGTTGTTCACAGAACTACTAGTTTTAGACACATCTCTGTTAGAATTATCTCAGTGTTTAAATCCAGATTCATTCAAGTATCCATCTATCGTATTCCAATTGAGAACAGTCAATCAAGTGATGAGAAATAGTTTTTTTTAGATTATTTGTAATAATAATTAAATGTTGAGAAATAAAGAGAATCAGAACTGATTTCTTAATAGAAGGCTACCTATTAGAAATGTATCTTCTCAGGACTTTAATTAAACAAAACTCTCTTGTAACTATGGTCTAAGTCTTATTAAGAGTATATTTTATAAAGCTATAAAATATTACATTTTATGTCTACTTTAAAACTACAGGGTTTTTCCAATAAGAGGTGTAATTTTGATATTCAATCGTAAAAGATCAATGGTTTTGTTGCTTGTGTGGCACGTAGCGCCGTATTGTTGAAAGTAAACGTTGTCTAGATCAATACCATCCAATTCCGGCTATAAAAAAATCATTAATCATCTCTCGATAGCGCAATCCATTCACCGTAACTGTTGCTCCAGCCTCATTATCAAAAAAGTAAGGTCCAATGACTCCGCCGGACCATAAACCGCACCAAACAGTCACACGTTGAGGATAGAGAGACTTTTCAACAATAACTCTTGGGTTTTTCGAGCCCCAGATGCGACAATTTCGCTTATTGACGAAGCCACCGAGGTGGAAATGGGCCTCATCACTCAAGATAATTTGCATTTGATTCACTCAAGTGAATTTTAATAATTTCAATGCGTTGTTGAAGCGTGTATCGTTCCATTTTTATTAATGACGTAGTTTTTACTTGTCAAATATCAAAAAATGACAGCTTCATAAGTAATATCTACCGAAATAGCGGGCTATTCAAAATAACACCTCTTATTGGTGAACCCTGTACTATAATAATATTCTATTACCTACGTACTAATATTTGGACTTCCTACATTGAGACATAACCCACGAAAAGCTGGAAGACTTTTTAGCTTTTTTTCAGTTTGGGAGGCGGGTTTACGCCGCCTCGGGGACCATTTATTGGATAACCAACTACTATGCGATAGCTCACCCTAGGTTGTTCGATACGTTTGGTGATTTAGCAGGGGTGTCCAGGTTCATCGGGTGAGGTGTGTCCAGGATGCGCCTGCCCACCAGCTGCGTGGCGTGCCAGATCGGGAGAGGCTGGTGGGGGAGACCCTTTGACGTCTCCATCTGGTCTCCCGACCAACGGGAGGGATATTGGGATTCCTACCCAACCCTCATACCTTTTACCTTCCAAGAACTTTGTCTCGTTCCTTTCGTTAAAAAAACCCTCCAAACGGCATACCAAAATATGACATAGGACCTGAGGCAAATAATTTTACTTAGCATGTTCCAACTGAACACATTTAACAATGTTATCGCGTATTTTAACCCTCTGAACTCAAATGTGTCGACTACATAATAAATTAGAGTGTGCTGAAGTAGACATTTTCGTCGATAATTTATACGGATCAGAAAATATGTTCAGTTGTTACTAAAAATATGTAGCACTAATTATATTACGTATTAGTTGTGTCTCTATTTGTGCTTTTATCTTTTGTCCCTCTCTCTCTATCGTTCGTCATTTGAATGAGCTTTTAATAATTATGTATTTTTTGTTGTTGTTTCTTTTGTTTTGTTTTTAAATCTTTATTTAGATTTTTTGTAATTGTAGGTACATATTTTTGTAACTGGATCATTCTCAAGTAAGAGAGATCATCTGTAAATTAAAAAAAAATAAAGTTTCTACAGAATGTAATGACATTTACTTTAAAATTGAGGTGATTTTTCACAAAAACGGCGCTCTACAAATTATCCAATTATTATTATTATTATTAAAATTACACACCTACTTCTATGCAAATTGTCAAGGATTTGCAAGGATTAAAATACTAATATTTATAACTGTATCAAATTTAAACGCAATTTTGTGATTAATAATAATAATAATAATGCTTATTTCAGTTGGACAGAACGGTGTGTGCAATGCTCTGCATGCCATAAAAGTTTACATTTAAGTTAATACATAAAAAAAATCAAATAAATAAATAAAAAATGAATAAATTGATGAACACATTAGAACTTTATGGTGGCTTGAGTGAAATTCTCCATCTCTGGTGTAGAGGCGCTCCCTGCCACTGGGCAACGGCCTGAACAAGAGTGTTGTCCGATCTCTGGTAGCGCTGACTCGTCCCGGCTATTCTGTGGCGCATCAAAGCAGCGAACCCATGCACCCTTCCTTCGGTGAACATCTGTGAGAAGTTGAATCGCCAGGGGAGGCCAAATAGGGCTCTGTATGTGTGGTTGCACTGTACTCGGAGTGTGTTCATGACGCCTTGTGTGTATGTCGCCCATAGCTCGCTAGTGTAGAAGCTCTACAGTTGCTTCTTCACTGGAGGACTGCACTTGTTGAATCTTCTGGCAAGCATGTTAGCTCGCACATTCAGTACTCTTCTTTGGCGTTCTATGTCATTTTTATCATTTAGGTCATCAGTGATGACATGCCCCAAATACTTATTAGTATTTCGAAAAGAGCGTTCAGAAACAGATATCGTTTTTACAAAACTTCATAAATATAATCCACTGCAAAGTTATGGTTAACGGAAGCCTAGTTTAAATTGAATTGAATTTACTATGCAGAGAAACCAAGTGGAATGCTCGCACCTTAGACAATGCTATGATATTAAGCAAGCTGTTAACTTCCCTGTATGGGTTTTGATCTCTTTGAAGTCAAAAAGTCATCGATTACGGGATGCACTGGTATGCGCCTCGAGTGCAACACATTGTGCACCGTAATTACTGGCAAAAATGCGTTTTGAAATCCGTGAAGAAAGATCAACGGAGGTTTTGTTACACCGCCGAGAATCATAATGTTGTTTGAAATGTTAGCTTTATTAATTTTTGGTGACAGATTTTCAATTAGGGATGCGTTGATAGGTACCGCCGCCCCAGGAACCATTAATGGGATAACCAATAGATCGCTACTTTTGGTGACTTAGCAGGGGTGCCCGGGTGCAGTAGTAGTGATGAATTCATACGTCTGTCACTTCTGGACACACTGTTCCCTTGATTCCTACCCGCCCCTCATACTATTTTCTCAAAACTTCCTCTCTTTCCTTTCTGAAAAGACCCACCACACAGCAGCCTCCTGAATGAAGTTAATGTAAAAAAAAATCTAATTTGCCAGGTACACTTTCCGATCATCCTCTTTCTCATCATCGTTTTGGTTGGAGCAGTAGGGATTGTTGTGCGATGTTCACATAAAAACTATCCTCAAAACATCAAAAATCCTAATTGCTCTCAACCGTCTGAAGCCAGTGAGACTATGGAATCCCCAATTGGGGAATATTGTGAGTATGAAGGTAGTGGGGAGGGAAAGGAGGTGGAGAAATACCTGGCTATTCACGTATTTTCACCAAACTCAAAGCCATTTCAAGCCACGTATCGATTATGACACATATCACATGATCGTTCGGAAGTCCATCAGCTATGGACGATGTGCCGGCTTCTGTGTTCCTCCCTCCTACAACATGGATCTTGAAGAGATTATCTTCAACCCTAACTCTCCTCATAAAGACCCTTCACACAGCATCCCCAAAGATGACACACATAGAGGGAAATTATCTTCTCGAGGGCCCCCCCTGTGTGGTGAAAATGAAAAAATAGCAACGATTCGGTCAGTTTTTCACCAGGGCGATACTAAAAGTATCTACCACTCTGGAACGTGTCCCAAACATACTAAATATTATTAGAAAATTAATAAATTGCCAAATATCACAAGTTAATCAAATTAAATTTGCTTGTGCACGCTGGGATCTGAACCCGTAACTTTACTCATCGACTACGGAGGCCGTTAAGTTTCATCTCTATGATAAAGTTTTGTGCATTTTTTATCATGTGTGGTTACGCCTTAAAATATCGGTTGAAATCTTATCTCGCTTATCTTATTACATTTTACATCCGCTCCCGTCTCGTCCAAAACCGCTTTGTGTTCAGTGCCATCGCTGTGAGACCTGAGGAGGATAAACAGGAAGAAAACGAGTGCCCCTTTTCCTAACGGTGAGTCCTTCCTTATCCATACAATATATTATTAATTACACTAACATCCAAGGTCCTTCGACAAATATTTTTTACACTCCTTAAAAACATACCATAACCCCTTTTAAACACCAATTTGGGTTTTGTAAATTTCGAGATATAAATTAAATTGAACTATATTAAAAAGATTAGCCGTTTCCTCTGCAGATGTACTATCCCACTTTGCACGTGTAATACAAAGCATATTATTCAAGCAACTCCATATAGTAACTTTACTGCAACGGCGAGGCGGAGGATGATTTGATGGCGAAATAGCTAACCCAGATACTGACTCCAACAAACATTAATCGGGCGAGCATTCAAATTATCAAATTATAACAAGTGATGTTGACTCTATAGGAACTGTGCAGTGTGCGGGTATTTATTGAAAGGTAAGATGGAGTGAATTGAAATCGAAAGAATTGGTTATTTTATTGACAATGAAACTTAGAACAAGCTTTTTTAGGTGTGATTTTATGGGTTACTGTTACATAACTAGGTCAATATATATTTTTTGAGATTTCCACGGCCAAAAGTGTTATAGTGATTTGTTTTGGGGGAATTATGCAGACAGCATTGCAGTGTCTATCAACAGGCAGATGTGTAATGTTACATGTTATAATATTATACATCTGCCCTGATGATGGACACTGCAATGCTGTCCGAAACGTTGGCTAAAGAAGGAGGTAGTGCAACACGGCATAATACCCCAAAACAAATCACTGAAGGTCAATATTATTTAGTTTTACATTAATAAAAGCGGCGTTTTGTCCGTTGCACCAAACGGAAATGATTATTTTTTATTATCTTTATTCTAAAATATTAAATCGTTAATAATAAAAATGAAAAAAAAAACATAAAAAATAACAACAACAATAGCGCAGAACAACCTCAACAAAGGCAACAACAACAACGATATCAACAACGACAACAAAAACAACTATAAGAATTACATTAGAAGAAAAAAAAAATTCTGAATCCTCCACAGCCCAACTTAAAACCTCAACCAGCGCAATAAGCCAAATACATTGGTTACTCCAAATTTGAATAAATCTTTTGCACAGGGATATATTAAATTCTACAATACAAATAACGGAAATTAATATATTGATTTGATGGCGAGTGATAATAATAATAATAATTGTTTATTCCAGAATGTGGGGAGGTGAGTGCAATCCCACACATTCCATAAAATATAACTACAATGTTATATACAGAGATAAGTAAGTACAAATAAAATAAAATATGAAATGTAAGTTTGATAAAACAAATAAAACATAAGAAAAAGTAAAAGGAAATATATAGAATGGAGAGTGATATCATAAAACATTTACATTTCTTGTAAGCTTATTGGTATATCGGAGCGATAATTATGGGGGCCAATATTTTTCTCCAATGTTTTTCGATGCTCGATCCTGAGGTCTGGCGGGATTTGATGATGAGGACGTTTCTGTAGTTGTTGATCCTTCCCCTCGTTCCTGCTACCCTGGTTCTCATTAGGGCTGCAAAGCCGGGAACTCTCCCCTCCATGAACATCGAGGAGGCACTGCAGTACCTTGGAAGTCCGAACATTATGCGGCAAGCATTATTATATTGAATCCGTAGCCTTTTCATGGTACGCTTTTTGAAATTGGCCCACAGCTCGCAAGTATACAAGGTAGTGCCGAAAGCTAAGAATAGCGTCCTTTTCACCTTCGGGCTGCAGAGTCGGAATCTTCTACTAAGCATGTTACTTTTTATGCTCAGTGCTCGCCTCTGCTTGTCGATGTCGTAGTCATCCGTTAAGTTGTTGGTGATGATATGCCCTAAATATTTCGTTGTTTCTACTATTATGAGAGGTTCTCCATTAAAAAATGCTGGGTAATATTTTTTGGTCCTTCTCTGTATTTGACGACCAGCAGTGCTGTTTTTTCGGTTTATATAACATGTTTGTTTCGAGTGCATATTCTTCGCAGATCTTCAAGAGAATTCTTAGTCCCCTTATTGACGGTGCCATCAGCACCATATCGTCTGCATAGCTCACGTTATTCATGCATTGTCCTCCAATATGGCAGCCTACCCTAGCGTTATTTAACCTGGGAGTTAATTCATCCATATATATGTTGAACAGTACTGGGGACAAACAACCTCCTTGTCTGACCCCACTCTTTAAGAAAAAGGAAAAGAAGAAATAAATAAGTGATATTCAACTTACAAACATTATGAAGACGATGTAAAGACAACTTGAAACCAAATACAAAAGTTTTAAAACTTCAGGCCGCCTCAAAACAGGAAACCCTAGTGAGGAGGACTGTGCGAAAATTTGAATTTATACATTTATCATACTTTATACCAAACATCATGTACACAATTTGCAAGTGAAACTAATAAAATTAAAACAATAACAACGACAAAAACAACAACAACTAAACAAAAAGGACAACAACAAAATAACACAAACAACAAAAACAACAACCAAAATCTTATTATTTTTTACTAGGCGAACAAAAACATTACTTTTTCTAAACTAGGGAAGAGATGATTTTCACTTTATTTTGTAAACACAGACCTCCACCATCATGGCGCGATATTGTTATATCATAGGTAAGGTTAGGCTGCTGTCCTTGTTCTACCAGTATGTCGATGGAAGATGCTCCGAGGAACAAGCCTCATTCACTTCTTTAACACCGGTGAATAGTCGGGAACAACATCCGTACGTATGTGACATTTATCATATATTATATAGGTTTCTGAAATCCTTTGGATAGAGTTATTATTTATATTATTATTATCCCATTTTACCTTCTCACAATTCACTCAAGCAATGTTTCTCCATTTTACGCTAGCCATCTCATATCTGTAGTAAGGCCATATTAATTATATTACGCTAATAATAATTCGTGACTAAGTGCCCATAAAAACTGAGTTTAAACGCAACGCAAGTATCGCTTAGCTTATCGTATATGATATACTCAAACATTCTTGTTTAGCATGTCATAATTTCAATATTAAAATGATTACTAATATTTGCAAAGTATATCGCGGACGAACATTTAGACACTGCCCAAATTATAATGTATTAAAATTAGTAAATATTACAACGTTGTTGCAATCATTGCTGGAGGTCGTGACCCAGACTCCAATTAACAGCCTTGAAGATCCGGGCTCCTTTTACGCGTTTTTATGTGAAAACTGCTCAAGAGTCAAGAGTCCTAACTGTCCAGAGCCAGTGGGACTATGGCATCCAGAATAATCCGGGCAAGGGATCGGAGTCCGTTGTGACGTGTAAAGCGGTGTTGCCAGGAAATGAGTGTTGCACGCGAGAAAAAATAAATTTAGTCGATTTTTGTAATTCTTTCTCAATTTACCATAAGTGATATTATGTCGTTAGGCTGAGAAAAGTGAGAATTTTTGCGTGTTCCTGGCACACTAATACGCCGAAAATACACTTGAAACAGTGATTGCATCAAAGATATTAGAAGAACGATATATGCTATGTTGGCCGCCGGACCGTAGGCGGAGTACTACCTAATTAGGGTACTTTGAATACTATCGGGACGTGTACGCACAGAAATCTGTTCTATGTATTAGTGCGGATACCTTAGCGTAAGCGAAGGTGTGCAGTAGTATTGGTGAACAAAACCGGCGACACTGGGCAAAATAATTCCGCACAGTATGAACTGCTCATAGCACATCTCGTTCTTCTAATATCTTTGGATTGCATCAATAAAACGATGCTCAGTTGGCATCCCACACAAGGGTTGTTAGTTAAATTCCTCGGCTGACTAAGTCCTTCGTCACAACACAAGCAACATGTGGTGTTACTTACTTACTGTGGTGGTATTAGTAGATTTTAAAATATTGTCAGGTTATTCGTAACCCGGGTATGTTGATCTTTTTTTTAAAGGAAATTTAAAAAAGGTGATGAAGTCACTGAAGTTATGTTTGCAACGTTTAAGGCAAACAAAACCAAGATTTTTTAATTGCAGAATCTGAGTAACAGATATTTGATATCTAAGTAACAAATATCTGTTACTTGTTACTTAGATGTCAAATAAGTAACAGATATTTGACATCTAAGTAACAAGTAACAGATATTTGTTACTTAGATTTCAAATATCTGTTACTTATTTGATATCTAAGTAACAGATATCAAATAACTAGCTAACTAACTAACCATCATGCCGTTTCTAAAAGGTGCCTGTAAACGATCAAATTTGTTTGTCAAATTTTACGTTTGCTCGTCACGTGTTTGATGGTCTGGCAAGGCCGCAAACGTTCAAATGAAGTTTGTCAAATATTAGTCCATTTATTTACAGCTTTCGCCGGGAATTGTCTTTTGACGTTTATTGTATCCGGTCTGAAGTGGGGTGAATAGCGAAATATTTTGTGTTGTTAAAAATGACGGATGCGGACAAAGCATTTCTTGCGTTGACATTAGCTCTGTGTCTTAAAAAGAAAAAAAGAAGGTGTTGGTCTAGAGAATGGCTAAAATTAAGAGCTAAATATACCCACGAAAATTTGCTTAGGGATATATTACGTACAGAACCAGAAGATTATGGTAACTTTCTGCGAATGGATAACCCAACCTTTAATTACTTGTTAGAATTACTTCGTCCTCGCATTGAAAAAAAGGATACAGTTATGAGAATGTCTATTCCCGCATCTCAAAGGCTATCGATAACTCTGCGATATTTGGCAAGTGGAGCTGATTTTGAAGATTTAAAATTCCAATCCTGCATTGCGCCTCGTACACTCAGCAACATTATTTTAGAAACATGTGAAGCGATAAATGAAAAATTACTCAATATTCAGGTAAGTTTTATTAATTTTAATCATACAGTACATCAAAAGATTTTAAATAATTAGCTGCTGTCTCAACTTCTTCTTCATCGGTAGAACTAATAATTGTCCGATTTGACGGTGAACGAATGTAAATCACAGACTGCTGTCCTGACTGCAAAGTCCCATATTCTATTGCTGGAGTATGTGATGGTGGCGGAGTATGTGATGGTGATGGAGTATGTGACGGTAATTGAAAATTTGGTGTAGGAGATGGAGAGTGTGGAGTAGGTGAGGAAGTGTATTATCTATGGGACCAGTTTGGGTTTCAGGAGGTGGGCTAATTATGACAGAATATCTATGAAGGCTTCCAACTTCTCCTTCAAATAATATGTCATTGATAAATTTTTCTGCAAGTCTTCTTTGGTCAACAGACATTCTTTCCAACTTAAAGGTCCAATTCCTCGCCATTACTGCAACTTCACTTTCCGGTTTCTTAAAATGCTCTTTTGCCAATAACATTAAGTCCTGTTGCAAATTATCATGTTTTTTCTTCTTTTTTGCCGGCTCTGAACTTATCGATGATTGAGATGAATCAAGTGTCGGTGTTTCCTGTAAACAATGAACAACAAATTATAAATATAATAATGCCCATTTATTTTCTTTCAGTTACCAACAACAGAAGAAAATTGGAGGACGCTGGCGAGACAATTTGAAAACCGATGGCAATTTTCTAACTGCATTGGGGCTGTAGACGGAAAACATGTTACACTATTAAAACCTGAGAATTCCGGTTCCCATTATTATAATTACAAGGGATCATTTAGCATAGTGCTTATGGCCATAGCCAATGCAGACTATGAATTCATCATGGTTGATGTTGGCACTAATGGTAGAATATCAGATGGAGGAGTGATAAAAAATACAAAGTTTTGGAATCACTTTGAAAATAAACAGTTACATATTCCAGGTCCTGAAGCATTACCAAATACAGAAAAAAGAATGCCCTATGTATTTGTGGGCGACGAAGCTTTCCAGTTGCAACCAAATTTTATGAAACCTTACAACAAAAACGTCATGATAACAGAAGGATTTTCAATTATCGTTTGTCTCGTGCTCGACGAATTATTGAAAATGTGTTTGGTATTCTTACAAATCGTTTCAAGATTTTTCAAAAATCTATAAAACTATCTCCTGATAAAGCGAAAATCATAGTCATGGCGTGTTGTCGTTTACACAATTTACTTATGAAACAAAAAAATTATATTCGACCCGGAGAAATAGATGTCGAAGATGCTGTCACGGGGACTATTATACCTGGTTCTTGGAGAAATGAACAAAACCAAATGTTAGAAATTGAACAAACTCGAGCATGGAACGCTGCTTTACAAGCAAAACAAGTTAGAGATGACTTTTGTGAATATTTTAATACCGTGGGCGCTGTTACATGGCAAAACAAATGCTTACAGTGATTTAATACTACGTGACTACGATAAAATTGTGCTTCTACTGCTACCTGTTGCTCTATGCTGCAAATACTTGGGTCCTCTTCCATCTGATCCTCCAAAAATTGCAGCTCCTTATAGTACCACAGTGTGGGTGCATATACATCATCGATTCCAGAACCAGAAAGCTTCGATTTTTTTATTTTGTTCTACTCACGTCTGTATGTCGTTCGTAAAATGTTGTTTTTTTTTCACGTTCTTCCGTAATATTGGCGCGAAATACTTTTAATAAATCCGTTATTGTTTTTATTCCTATGTTTCTTTTATTCTTGTCCATATAGTCCCTGCATTTTACTTTCCACAGTTGCGGCAGATCGCGATATATGGATATAAAATGTAATAAAAAGTCTCTTTCACTTATAACATTCGATGACGCAGCACTCTCCATAGTGATGGCAACACGAAACTGACGTTTGTTTGATAAACACCCCTGCAAACGTTCAAACATGTTGTCAAATATCGTTCAAACTTTCCGTCAATCAGAATTTCTGACAAACACGTCAAACACGTAGTTTGTTTGACAAGCACATCAAACAAGGCCGCAGACGTTCAAATAATTTGACAAACACGTAAATTTGACAAACAAATTTGATCGTTTACAGGCACCTTTAAGAACTCGGTCCTTGCATACACCCCTTACCTCATTCACATTCATACGTTGTCTCATACATACTCTTCTAGTATTTTAACAAATTATTATAAGCAATAATTAGTCGCCTGAAATATCCATACAAATTGAAAATATCTCCCGAATAAAAATAAATGCCGTCGGCGAGAATTGAATCCGTACCTTCTGATGTCCGGTCAGGTGCTCTGGACCACTGAGCTACGTCGGCTTATTCCCAACCGGCCAAATAAGTCAATATGTACTAGTACTTCAATAAAAAATTACTGCTTATTATTTTTTTTTCACCTGTAAACTACCAACTTTATATACTTTCAGGCGACTAATTATTACTTATACTAATTTGTTATCCTTTGTGCTATGCAACATTAGTTTATCATTAAAAAGATAATACTCTTCTATTATTTTGACTATTTTTCCATGTCTTCCACGAGCGTCCCCGACTTCTGCTACCATTCACATTTGCGTCATATATTCTCCATTAGATATGTAGCGATGCTACGAGATTCATCTAGAACGTCTCGCCAATACAAAAAGCATCGTAACCCGAACACTCCAGAAATGATGCGAAGCGTTCCTATCTTGCTACCTACCCACAGACATAGGAATTAATAGACGAGAAGATAATGGCGAGGGGTAAAATTAACTGTTGAAGAACGAAGGGGGTGAAGCTGACTGTGATTCGTCAATAAATCAATCTGACAGTAAATAGGCATCTCGCATTATAATATCACCATTTACTTCTTAAAAGTAAAATCTGCTTTTGAATGAATAGACATTTTTACATGGGAGCGCAAATTACTCGCCACGTTATGAACAAATTTGCGAAGTCCAAATTCGGCAAAAAAAATCGGTTCTATTTTCAGAGTCGAATATTTCGTTTAAGTATTTAATTAAGACACTTTTATAAATGTTCATAATTTACTTCCCAGCAACCAACCAGCTTTGTGTTTCGCGTCCAGACATGTTTCTACAACTGATCCATATTATACGATGTGAATATGCTTAAAATAAAGTAAAATAATGCTTATATATGGAATGTAATACGACAATTGGGTTTATTCTCTTTTTCACATCTATTTTTACAAGTTTTCATAGCACAAGTCAACATTTTGCCGTGTTATTTCGTAAAATGAACCGATGATGCCTCGACCATAGTTCGCACAAGAATGATGACGTCACGTTTTCAAATTTCACTTGAAGCCATACGCGAGCACAGCCGGCTCCAATGGAACCGGTATGGGGAGTGGGGATAATACGCTTTTAATCACTTAGGGCAGGTCTACTAATATTCATATGTCTATGTACCTACCCGTCTACGAGCACCTACTTGCGAACGAACTACCTACGACAATACGTTGCGAGTTGGACTAGCACATTACGCGCATTCGCTAGAAGGTTCTAGCCTATTGCCTAGGCATAATTCTATTCAAACATACCAATTTAGGTTGTTTATGCGTTAGTTAGTACTGCACGAAACGTGGTTCACAAATTTGTTGAATTTATGTAATGTCATTTTCAAATCAGCTGTGTGAAGAATTCAGACAAGCCTTAAAGCACCTACCTTTTTAAATTTTTTGCCTATGTGATCTTTGGGGATGCTGTGTGGAGGGTATTTTAAGGAAAGGAAGGGTAGTAAGTTGTGGGAAGGAAAAAGGAATGAGGGGTGGGTAGGAATCTAGGGATCAGTATGTCCAGGAGTGACGTACATATTAATCCATCCTTTCCACTGCGGTGCAAGGCGACGTTCTGAAAGAGTCCTGCAGGAGAGTTCAAAGGATCTCCCTCAACCAGTCTCTCATGATCCGGCCTGCCACGCAGTTGGTGGCCACACGCATCTGTCGTAAAGAGCCGGACAAACCTCTTCCCGTGAACCCGGGCATCTTTATTAAGTCACCAAACGTAGCGAACCACTTGGGGTGACCTATGGCAGAGGTGATAGTTATTCAATAAATAGTTCCTGGGGCGGCGGTACCCATACCCACCTCACAAATTGTAGCTTTATTAAAGTTTCGTCAAATATCAAGAATTCACACTGTCCCGTGATTTTTTACGCTCTAGTTAGCCATAAAAAGGAAACCAAAAAATTTAATTAAATTACCTAGGTCCTAAACTTATCATTATAGTTAAAGCTTTTAAATAAAGTCTACCGCATTCTAGATAGAATAATCTTACACTAATGCAGCTTTTCACTAATAACAAAGCACCATGATTATAAACATCAAATAGTGATTCTATTCAAATCTACCATCCTTTCTCTTAATTGAGGAAATAGTGAATTATCTAGTGCTGAACTAGATATTAAAAAAAAATCATTAGCATTGTGACCTTAGTCATAATTTAGTAATTTATTTCGTATCCTTGACCACACAATATAAAAAGGATTTTTAGTTATTCCCTAAAGTAGGCATATAATTTATTATTAATCACGATCCTTTTCGTTTTCATCTTCGGATTATAATTTTGGAGATTATTTATAAGCAATAATTATTAGCCTGAAACACTCATCCACATCGAAAAATCTCCTCATAAAAGATACATGACGCCAACGGGACTTGAATCATTATTATCATTTAGAACACGTTGGCGAAGTATCCGTCTTATTTTGGGTATTCATTTTTATTTATGTAAATTATGTTTAAAAAGTAAATCGCAGGTTAATAATGTTCAATAAGAATTCGACTACAGTATTCAAGCTCAAAGCAAACTGTCAAAGCAGCGCGCGCATACAATCCAATGGATTAGTAATAGAGTATACGAGTCTGTGCATTATACATATGAGCATTAAATACGGTTTTTGTACGTTGGATGCTGTCATTAATATCGTATAAAGTTGACGAAGATATTGGCTTGCGGCCTTGCGGGTCTCAGTGCCCATGCGCGGAAAGAACGTACGTTCTAGCATTTTGGAAACGGATCGCTTCTACACCACAGTATTATTGTTTGTATAGGTGTGTTTTACACAGTATTTCAGAATGTATGTGTTTTTAGACTCGCCCGCGCTGTTTGTATCGTGTCGTTCGTTGTGCGTACACAGAAACGGGACGATAATATGCACGATGTCTTATAATAATAATATTTGTATGATTTTTTACAGCGTCGTTATTGTAAAAAAAAAAATCACATTAAGGTCGCTGTAGAAATATTTTTAAAAAATTTGCAGTGTTGCTGCTTACGGCTAGAAGTCCAAATCTTTTTACTCTAAAATGCAAGGGATGGTGAGCATCCACAGCATGTATAGACGGACCGCGCCTGGTATGGACGTTAATTATTTTGAATGTTAAAAATATAGTATTGAAGTAAATAATTTGTTTAAATGATAAGATATTAAACTCCATCAACATTCCCTAGATATACAAAATGAACTTTTCTTCAGTATAATTATCATAGCTCTATTTTGGCTAATGATAATAATTGACCCATACCATTGTTCTATCTCCCATTGTAACAGTAGCCCGGTTCTTTTTATGAAGTTCACCAGGGTTGTCATTGCATATTTGGCTACGTCTCCTAGTTCCACGTGTCTTCCAAGGTATCTCAGCCTTGTTCCCAATAGAGCGATACATTGAATTATAATTGAATACTTTGACGAATTGAAGTATCTTCATCCTCTTTATATTTGATGTATCTATTGGTGTTTTCCACTCCCAAGCTCTGTACATTTTGTCTCCTGAGGTGGCAGTGTTCCATTAATAGTCCTACTTTTTTCTAATTTTTTCTACATTAACTCCACACAAGAGGCCTTCGTGTCATGTACTTCGAGGGGAGAAGTATCACTTGCTCCAGTTAATATTGAAAGGCAAGATAGAGGGTCGCAGAGGGCCTGGTAGGAGACAAATGTCTTGGCTGCGAAATATACGAGAGTGGACCGGCATTAGAAGTGTGGAGGAGCTATTCCGGGCAGCGCAAGACAAAGAGACATTTTCCAGAGTGATCGCCAACGTCGGGGGGACCTGATACGGCACATAAAGAAGAAGAGGCCTTGAAAAAAATTAATTCCCTCAGGGCCATTCCCTGTGCTATGCTCTCGGATGCTGTTCATGCTGATACGGCTCTTAAAGAGACCCATAAAACACAGAAACCGGCAAATCCTTACACAGCCAATCAGTTGAACTTAAGAACGAGTCGTTGAAACGAACCCTTCACATGTGACACATTTAAATGGTGTAGAAAAGGTTACGCGCGTTTAACGTACTTCGAAGTCATAAATGACGCTAGTTCCTAGGAGCATATTCCATTGTAATACCGGTATAACGACGACAGCATTTCTACGTGAAGCCTGTACAATAAAGATTGCAATCCGTTTTATAGAATAATCTATCAAACTGACCGCCCGTTTCTGCACAGAGTCAAGGGGTTTTTCAAGAATTTCGGGGCTCCCAAAGTGAGAGTGGGTCTTCTGAGAGCCTAAAGTGACTCTCTCTGATGCTTTCTTGAAGAGTTTATCTGTGAAATTTAAAAATGTGAAGTCGTGTAAAGTCACTGTATCTACAGTCAATATTAAAAATGTAAAAGAAAATCGTTCACTGGGTACATAACAAAACACAGAAAGAACATAGCCTTCAAACAATGCGCCAAAACTGTTACGCGGAGGCAATCATTTTAAGTCGTGTTAACGCTTAAATATTAAGCATTACACCACTATATTTTAACATCAAACTAAACAAAAGATTGATAGATTAGAAGGTGTTAACCTGTTTAAACTCTCACTGAAGCTAACCGTGAACGTGATTAAAAAACTGTAATAAATTGTTGACTTTACATTTTTGTTAAATGTTGCATTGCAACTAAATCCATTTTGAACAAAAGATAAGCTTTTATGTCAGATGTTTGATAGCCTGATGGGTAGAACGCTAGGCCGAATGCATTGCATTTCGACATTGCAGTGGTACAGGGTTTTCCAATAAAAGGTGTTATTTTGATATTCAATCGTAAAAGATCAATGGTTTCATTGCTCGTGTGGCACGTAGCGCCGTCTTGTTGAAAGTAAACGTTGTCCAGATTAATAACAACTAATTCCGACCATAAAAAATCATTAATCATCTCTCGATAGCGCAATCCATTCACCGTAACTGTTGCTATAGCCTCATTTTCGAAAAAGTAAGGTCCAATGACTCCGCCGGACCATAAACCGCACCAAACAGTCACACGTTGAGGAAAAAGAGGCTTTTCAATAAAAACTCTTGGGTTTTCCGAACTCCAGATGCGACAATTTTGCTTATTGACGAAGCCACTGAGGTGGAAATGGGACTCATCACTCAAGATGATTTGCATTTGATTCACTCAAGTGAATTTTAATAATTTCGATGCGTTGTTGAAGCGTTTATTGTTCCATTTTTATTAATGGCGTAGTTTTTACTTGAAAACTTAAAAAAATGACAGCTTCAAAAGAAACATCTACTGAAATAGCGGGCTATTCAAAATAACACCTCTTATTGGAAAACCCTGTGCATACTCTCAGTATTGCTTTAGTCGTGTTTGTTGGTCAGATCTACATGGCCAAGTACTTCTCAATCTTCCTCTTCTTCTCGATCTCACAACACACCCAAATTATTGATGCCAAAGTCGCGCTGGCTACGGTTTGCAAGAAACAGGGCGATATTCACATTAAGAAATTATTTTATATTTACAATTTGTTCGAGCCAGAATCGTTTATCAAGGCGATGCACCAATTCGTGTAACATTTGGAGTCGGGCCGCTAACAATAATACTCCTTACGCGGATGGCAATAAGACTTATTGTAGGTAATAGGCATTAAAATCGCTTGACAAACGGAGTTTCGAAACGTTCGATTTCAAGCACAAAACTGGTTTTTATTTATTTTGTAAATAAAATTATTAATTATTAATTATATTATTATAAGAAAGCAAAAAATTTAATCAAATGAAACTGTCAAAGATGATTTTAGCTATAATACTGTATATACTTGGAAAAATATTTTTTTTGTAGTTTACATTTATATTTTTTATTGAGTAATTTATTTTTCATTTGTATTCTACTCAACGGAAACGATAGGAAAACCTTCAATTTATCTAAAGCATATTTTTTCGTATTCATAATGCAACAATTCTTTAAAAAGATTAATAAAAATAGTGATTTGGCATTAAGCTTCGCCTTAGCACCCACAGCCAGTATTAATTTTGCGCATGAAAAACAAATCGCCGAAAACTTTGTTTTATTTAATTTGCGAAGTTCATGCACAAATATTTAAATGTTTTACGATTATTTTCAAAATAACCAAATGTACCACATTTTACAATTATCCCATAATCGAAAAGGGGTTCGTACCCAAGAGATTTTTCAACTTTAAAGCAGTTTTTATAAGCCTGATACAATATTTTTTTTTTGGGCTTAAAAAAGACTTATCCAAAAAGTTCTCGATTATTTCAAAGACCAAGATGTATTCTACTTGCATTATTTAATCAAAGCTTCTGAGACATTTCTAAGTGATCAAATTGCAAATCGATAGTAGGTACATAATTTTGCATTATTGCGTAGTGCTTCACCTTAATTATAAATATTACTGTCGGTAATTCCAAAAATGAATGTTGAGAAAGCAAACTAATTTCTCACAATTCTTTCAATTTACATAAATAATATCTAAAAACTTTGCAACATACGACAAAAACTGATCATCGCATATCGTTGAAGTTTACACAATTTTATATAATTTCTCTATTTTCCAAATCACTGTAATTTATAACTTGCAAAACGCAAAATCACATGCTTAACCATGATTACCCGATTCGGCAATAATAGTGAATTTGTTTTCAACAACAAAACGTTCAATTAATTCTGCTGTTACTAGAGCATCTTCTTAACAAATTAACTGATCTGCCTTTGTGTAGTTTCCCATGATCTCAAATCCATCACAGATCGCAGCATCCGTTACCTTCAGAGCTAATTAAAAATGTAATACTAAATATATGCCTGCAGCACGTTGCATAGATGGTAATCTAGTTACTGGATAGTGCCCATAACTATAAACTATAATGCAAGGTTATTTGCGAATGAACCAATAATAACTACTACAAGTTATAACGTATTGATGAAGATGATTTTGATTGATCTATTATAGGAAGATCTTAAATTGATTTGGCTACCTAGAAACCCAGATTCAATATTAAATTGCATTTTTTATTATTTCTCTTTTCTGTTACGCAAGAGAATGGTTATAAAACTTAATTTTTGATATGAGGCCAAGATAACCACAGAATTATTTAAAAAAAATCTAAACCTATGAAAAATATCTAGTACCGATGGATATGAGCTGTTTCGTTTATTTGCGTTTCAAATTATAAAATAATTATGAAAAAAAATAATCTGACCCAACCTTTTTTTTAAATTGATGAATTAATTAATTTATTTATTTACGCCCTTTTTAGGGGTGTTTATAAATTAATAGTAAAAATTATACAGTAATTTTTACGCATAACTAAACTGACTCAGTAACAATCTTTTGTATTTGTTAAGTAATAATTTGAAGGTGTCTCGGTGTAATTATTTCTCTCTATAAGTATTCTGGGCAATTATAATGGTCGTATTGCATATGGTAGTTAGTCCCAAAAATTCTGAATTGAAATAAATTTCGACTTTTTATTATTACGTGGTAGAATTCGAAAATTTATGAAATGCAACAACAGAATTTTATATAGAAATACCAAGGTTCCTTCCAAGATCCTTCCATTTGCCAATTTAAGCTTTTTTATTTCATTTAATAGAGTGTTGTAGTTTAAACATAATTGCTGGAATACCCTTTTTAAAACTTAAAACGTTAGAATTTATTTTGTGGTCTTTCAATAGCTTGTACATGAATAATGTAATGTGGGTTCAAGATGGGAGAATTATATTCAAGTTGACTTCTAACAAAGGCAAAATATTACAGTTTAACACACTTAATATTGTTGACATTTTTATTTAACCTAGTTTTATATTCCAACATTTATAAGCCTTTATAAGAGATTTCCGTTATGTGGTTAATAAATGAAAGATTTGATACCTAAGACTTTAATTTGTGTTAATATAATTTAGATTTTACGTAAAAATGTATCTCCAGAGTCTGAATATTTTCAAAAAAACAAAAACACTGGTTCGAGGCCACAACTTTTGTTTGTTTTCCATCGACCAAGAAGAACAAAAACATTGTGGCCTACCCCAATGTTTCATATTTGTACAAACATTTGGTTCAATGTTTGTTGCAATATTGTCGCTGAAAATGCGGCTTAACAGTAACACTTCGTTGTGTATAAGTGTAACATGACATTCTAAAATAGATAGTTTTGATTCTTATCATATTTTCTGCACAAATTAAATAATATAAAAATAGTTAGTTTTGAAAAATGGTCAGAATATTTACCTTCCAAGCTCTTGATCAGGGTTCGTTTCTTGAGCTACATAAAAAAATATACATACTGTCATAATGGTCTATATCTTTTTTTGTATAAATCTTCTCAACAAACGATGACGTTAATCTAAAATATAATAAATTGATCCATTTCATTAATGATACAGCTTCTCGTCTATCGAGACGTAAGAAGCGTCGTATATTTCACATCAATTAGAATCATAAATTGCAACTTGGCCTGGAATTTATTTAATTGACTTGTGACATTTTATTGCTTTGAGCATTATATCGATGATCGCTGATGATGATTACGTACCTACCCACTTATCAATTAATAATTTCAATACATTTTTACTAAATAAAATTTAAAAAAAACCGAAACAGGCGGCAAAAGGGATTCTTTTATTTTTAACAACCTTTGCCAAGTTTCAAATAAATATTTAAAAAAAACTCCAACTTATATTATTCTAGTGAGAAAATGTGTCTTGTTCAATGATGGAGGACTTATCTAGTATAGAATGGTAGCTCAACTGTAATTGTAACTCATGTTTTAGCGAAATCATGTTTTAACACGACCGTTTGGCATTTTGTCTGTCTGTAGCGTGGATCCTTCTGACTGAAGAAAATATGAAAATAGAATTATCATTGAGATAGTGACGTTTCTTTGGAGAAATTGTATAATTCCTTATTTAATTTTTTTTAATGTTAAAAAATATTACAAGATTAATGATAAAGTGGGTAGGTATTACTAGTAGTGAGTAGCTACTACAATTCTTACGATTTCAGAGGAAATTTTGGTTTTAATTTATTAAATACTAGTGCTAAAATTAGCTGTTCTAAAATGGGAAAATCTTCCTAGTTGGAATGATAAATTTTACATATTTTCTGCGAAAAAACCGTACATATCAACTTACATTATTTTGATTTCGTCCAAAAACTACGAGTGCACGATCCTTCAAGATTTCCAATATAAATTTAAATCTTAAGGTTGACACCCAGATTGTCCGATTGAAGTGCGTTAGAACTTGGCGTTTGCTCAGTTTGATTGGTGAAAGTGATTGAACTAATCATCCACTGTGTAAAAGAGAGCGCCCACAATTCAAATGCTTTAGAAAAAAATTTAACTGCTTTGATATATTACAAATACATAAATAATATATTTAACGATGTTTAAAAAATTATAGCAAAAAACTCAACGTTGAAATCGTTTAAGATGAAATGAAATCAAACATCTTGCAACAGTTCGTGGCTAATTACGAGCATTTACAGCGTGATAAACGCAACACAACACTTGTTGGTAATATATATAATATTATGTTATATGCTATGTGATGATGACAGTTCTAACCAGTAAAAGTTAGGATTTTTTTTCAACTCCCAATGTGCTACTTCATATGTCATTGAACCCATTGTGAAGTAGGAATAAAATATGCGTTTTCGACTTACTAATAAGTTTATGGAATAAATTGTGAGAGAATTGTATTTCACTTATTATAATAGGCCATTCTTCCACAGGTATAAGCAAGTATCCGATACTCGACGATTCAAGTATCTTGGCGACATGTTGCCGACATTTAGAACTTTTGTACATGGAGATACTGACAAGCGTATAGCATATGCGTCGCTCGTGAGTATCCGCCATACTATTTTGCAAGTGTTCGTATACAACACCACGCGTCTATTAGGACGTCAGTTGTTGCTACTGACAGTGCTGATAGCACGCTACGCGTGTTGCATTCGTATCTATTGCTCGTTTGACAGAAATGACGTCCAAGTACGAAACAAGGCGGTGATTATTTTAGATATTCTTCCAGAAAGAAATCTGACAGCTTTTTTCCTAGCACAACAATTCCATTTTGACATATTTTTAATGTGATTACCGCAACAAAGTCACAACTGCTTTCAACTGTGTGGAGCCAGGGAGACTAAAGCATCCCAAATGGGATATGTTGTGATGCTGAAGGTAAGAGAGAAGGAAATAGGTGGATAAAGGGAAGGTGAGAAGTTCCGATTTGGTCACCAAATATGGCTAAAGCCATTTCAAGCAACGTCTCGATTCTTAATGGTGGTCTTCTGGTAGTCTGGTGGTGAGAGGTTGTTGTAAAGAATCACAAAAAAAAAAATTCTACGAAAATTGTATTATTTGTATGGAGAAGACATCAATGCTGAGACAAGAAAATTCCGCAGTTTAAATATTAAACAGGACAAAAATACACTAAGGTACTTCATCGTACTGAATAGATTTTTTGGTTGATTTACTTCCGATGTTTCTAAAAGAAATTCAACTAATTACAAAATAATGGAACTAGTTACTCATGTATCAGTAATTTTTTTAGCTGAACCCCACACAGAAGGCCCTGAGGAAAATAATTTCCCCAATATCCTATATGATAATCTAGTCTCCTTCAACGGAAACAATCTTCCGAACAGGCCTTCCATTGATATGCTTGGTGTAACTATAAGTGACCAGCGCAGGTATGGGGGCTCCATCGAAGCCAGAGTAAAGCTGGCCTCTCAGAAGCTGGGCGTACTGTACAGGGCCCGCAGATACTTTAATAGTACACAACTGCTGAACCTGTACAAATCACAAGTGCGCCCTACTGTCGAATTTGGCAGCCATCTCTGGTCCGGAGCCCCTAAATACCTGAAAAAAACCCTTGACTCTGTGCAAAAACGGGCGGTCCTTTTGATAGATTCCCCAATCTTAACAAACGGACTGCAATCTTTAGAGCACAGGCGTCAGGTAGGTATGCTGTCCTTGTTCTATCGGTATTACAATGGAAGATGCTCTGAGGAACTAGCGTCATTGATCCCTTCGGCACCGGTGCGTAGTCGGGATACACGCCAAACGCGCGCCCAACATTTGTACACGGTTGACATTTGTCACATGAGAACGGGTCGCTTCTACGATTCGTTCTTAAGTTCAACAGCTCGACTGTGGAACGAACTGCCGGCCTCTGTGTTTCCTCCCTCCTACAACATGGGACTCTTCAAGACCCATGTTCACTCCTTCCTCTCCACAAAAAGACCCTCCACACAGCATCCCCAAAGATGACATAGGCCCTGAGGGAAATTATTTTCTTCAGGGCCTCTTGTGTGGAGTTAATATAAAAATCTTAATCTTTGGGGCTTCTTTGTGGAAGGTTTTTTTGAGGAAAGGGAGGAGAGGAAGGTTTAGGAAGGCAAAAGTTATGAGGAATGGGTAGGAATCTAGGGATAAGTGTGTCCACGAGAGACGGACATATGAATATATCACTCTCACTGCCGCGCAAGGCGATGGGTCAAGAGAGACCAGTTAGAGATGTCGAAGCATCTCCCTGATCGCCTCTCCCGATCTGGCACGCCACGCAGCTGGTGGGCTGGCGCATCCTGAACACACCTCACCCGATTAAACCGGACACCCCTGCTAAACCACCGGCAGTAGCGAACCACTTGAGTGACCTATGGAAGTGGTGTTGGCTATCCAATAAATCTTTTCCGGGGCGGCAGTACACAAACCCGCCTCCCAATTTATATTGTTATTGTACTGTTTACAGTTTAAAATTTAAAAACAAATTCTCTTATCCGATAATCTCTCATCGCAATTATCTAGTCCAACCCGTCGATAAATAACCTTTGTAATTCTAGATAAATCATCATTTATCCGCTGGACCACCTAACTATCAAACTTATTTCATTTGTACGATTTGAAGAAACATCATTCATCTTATTCAGGGTTAAAGCCAGGAAAGAACCGTTCTCATTAAAATTTATCGAAGTTTTTGAAGGTTCGTCGCTTTGTTTACAGATGTCAGGTGATTGATTGTCCAATTGTCTAGGATGTGAGGTGAAGAATGGATACCATTTAAAATAAAAACAGATAAAATTTCAAACGCTGCATTACGATGAAAAATTCTTTCATCTGATTTCATAAGATTTTTTTAAATACACCTCTTCTTAATCGTGATCAATTTTCGAGATATTAGTTATGTCGTATTGCACTTCCTTTTTCTTTATCCAACGTTTCGGTAAGTGTTACAGTATTCACCAGAGAGCAAATCTGTATTATTATCATTGATGTGACGTTGTATAAACGTTTTCACTTGCTAAATATGGAGTAAGGGCAACACGGCATAGTAACCCAACAAATATCACGATAAAATTGTATCAAACCTCTCTAAGCCTTCTGGAAGACAATAAAATAACTATCCCTTCAGAGCTAATCGATGTGGATTGTGTTTAGGTAACTGTATGTTATCCATGTTGTCGTGTAAAGTGATTAGTCGATCTCATCAATAATCACAAGTAAATATGATAGAATAAAGATTAGTAAAACAACTGGACTTAGGCCCCACATTCAACATCAATATGATGAAATAAAGATTATTAAAACAACTGGACCTAGACCCCACATTCAACATCAATCTTGTGAAATAAAGATTAGTAAAACAGCTGGACCTAGACCCCATACTCAACATCAATATTGTGAAATAAAGATTAGTAGAACAACTGGACTTAGGCCCCACATTTAACATCAATCTTGTGAAATAAAGATTAGTAAAACAGCTGGACCTAGACCCCACATTCAACATCAATCTTGTGAAATAAAGATTAGTAAAACAGCTGGACCTAGACACCATATTCAACATCAATATGGTGAAATAAAGATTAACATTAATTAACAACTGGACTTAGGATCCACATTAAACATCAATATAATGAAATAAAGATTAGTAAAACATTAGACTTAGGCCCCACATTCCGAATTTCTGTCGATTTATAACACATTTCTCCTTAACACTTTAAGTTTTCTAGTGAAGTTTAAAAAAATATGTGTTTTTTTTTAAGATATCATACGAGTAATTTGTTGAGTCGAAACGGTAATTTCATGAAATTCTTTCAATAGAAAATAAAAGTATGCATGCGTTTTATTCTGTTATTTAACATGCTATAGGTATGAAAAAATCAGTGTATCTTTAAATGCAACTAAGGTATTATCGACGAAAGTTTTTTGCTTTATTTTAAAGAGTCGTCTTTTACCATTCACAATTTTCGCTAAATTATTATCGTTTTTTTTATATATTAGCGCGTTTCCCCTAACATTGTTATTTACATATCTCTCGTTCAACCCATCTTCTTCTTCTTTTTGAATGCTTACTACAGAGCCACAATACTTAAAAATTCAGATTTGTGGCTTTAGGTTTTGAAAAACATCCGTCATCCGCGGTGTGCTTGATCTATATAAAATGGACCAAGGTTACTTCTGCATCGAAAAACAAATAATAAATATGACTTTAACAATGCATTTCTGAAGTTAAGATTTATATATATTATATTTTTAATGCACAACATTGTGAGGTATCTGATTCACAGTTAAGTCGTGCTTGCTTTGTTAAAACCACTCCTAAAATACAGGATCTTCAGAGACGTAATAATAATAATATTGAGATGATTTGTATAGCGTGGTTTTTGTGCAAAATCACCTCAAGGGCGCTGTATAAATATAAAATACATTTCTACAATGATATGTGTCATTACTAACTATATATGGAGATAAAACCGTACCATACTTACCTTGTAGGTCACTTAAGATTAACACTTAATTAACATTAACTAATTGTTTATAAGCGAAATTTGGATACAGGATTTAGGACAAAATTGGATTAAATTTAAAAGGTAAGTTTTTAGTTTAGACATGAATTCTGTTGTTCTTGTTATGGATCTTAGTTCCGGTGGGAGTTTATTCCAAGCCTTCGGCCCAGATGCTCCGAAAGCGCGATCACCAAACTTAGTATTTGGCTTGCGCTTAGGTTCCATCGGTCTGCCTACAGCTGACGATGTTGCTGATCTAAGAGTTGACGAGTTCCCTCAGACCTGTGTTTTCCGGGAGGCATAGTTCAGATATGTAGGGGGAGCTATTTCATTGATGGATTTAAACACCATCCAGCACAATTAGTACTGGATTCTTTCAGGGCACTTGTGCCAGTGAAGGTTACGAAGGTGCTCTGGTTTTAGTAGTAGTTTGGTTGCTTCCGTAGGAAGGTTTTTTCGGAGTATACTTAAGTTGTGTTAGGTGAAAAAAAACGGTGCTTACAGTCCTATTTATTTGACTTTTAAACGAAAAGTCCGAATCTAAAATGACACTGAGAAGTTTGACTGTTGTTTTTGGGATGATATCGCTGCCGGAAATATAAAAAGGTGAATCGTCTATGAAATGTTGACGTTTGCTTCTGACCGCCCAGAGAAACTCAGACTTAGATGGATTCAGCTTTAGCTGGTTTGAAGACATCCAACGAGCTATTGCTTATAGACATTCAGCTACACGGATCTTGAGACTATTGATTTCGTTTGACGTACCTGACTTACTTTAACCAGTGATTCCTGGCATTATTTGGAGTAAGAAATAAAAATGAAATTTTGGTGTCCATTGGTGGTTTTGGTCGTTTCTTAATTTATTTTTTTCAAAACAAACAAAAATAAACATTACATGTGTGGTCACTGGTCACTCAGCCAAATAACCGCCCAATTCCCACCCCGACCTTTACTGTTTAAAACCTGTATTCTGTAGAATTGACCTCCGCAGGCCTCAGCCACATGTGGACAATACTTCGGAGTATTTCCGCTTTGCAATAAAATCCAAATAAATGGAATATTTTTGAACGTATCTAAGAATTAAAAACAGATTTAGAAAGGTGGATGATATACGATCTCATATTTTATTATTAGAAACATACATCTTTTTAAATATTACAAATTTTGACCGTAAACAAAAATGTTTCACTTTACGTTTGTTGCAACTAAAATTACAAATAACGAAAAAAAGTAGGTATAAAAATAAAAAAAATTTAGTGTATAACAACATTAAACCTCACTTTTTTATCATTTCATACAAAAAATATTTAATAAAAAATTAACAAAGTTTTTTTTTATAAATTGCGGTCGGTACCTTTGATTTCATAAAGGTGTACATATTTATTATTCTGTGGTTAATTTAATCTATATTTTAATAGAAAGCATGGTGTTTTATCTTTCTAACACCGATTAGATCATATTTCTCACTTCAACACTAAGGAAGTTAAAACGATTTCTAAATATTTTTTAAAGTCCGCTGAGATAAAAATGTTATATTATAATATTTTTTAATTCCAAATAATGTTAATAACCACTTGTTTAGTCAGTTACGTTACTTAACACCCTTTGTTGAATGTGGTCTAAATCTGCTTTTGAAATTTATTAACTTTGTGACGAGATTAAATAATTAAATAATTCACCGACTCCAGATATTTTCATATCAGAGGGGTCGACTCGTTAGAACTTCTAACAGGGCCTATAAATCCTACTGATCCCTCAACATAAATATTCAAAAAATCTTTTGTAATCCTACATGGATTTAAAATGACTGATTTTTGCATTTTTTTATATAATTTTTTTGATAGATCTAATACGCCTAAATTTTTAATGAGAGAGCTAGGTATAATGCCAGTAGCCGAAATAACGAATGGTAATATTTTTTTAGTCTGAGAATTCCAAATTCTTTATGTTATCAAGTTTAATTTGTAGTGTACACATTACTATATAATAATTAGAATTGAATATATAAAATAAAAACTTAATATTCAATATTAAGGAAATTATCTTCGAAATCTTTACGAAATTTGTAAATCAATTTGTAAAATTTTAACAAATTTATATTCAGCAGAAAAATAACATTTTATTTCATGTTATAACTAAGATTTTGCCTATTTGATATATACATAAAGAAATTTTAAAAATCAAGGTACAATAATAATAATATTAGGATGATTTGCATAGCGCCGTGTTTGTGTAAAACCACATCATGGGTGGTGTTCAAATAGTTATTATATTTTTTAAATGAAATTTATTATTACTAACTATAGACAGTCAAACTATTATCAATTTCAAGATGCTATGTTAGCATTTAACGATGCATACTGAGAAGCAAGCTGGAGTATGCGAGCGATGTTTGGGCAACGTACCACCAGAAGTATATTGATATGATAGAGCAAATCCAGAAGAAATTCCTCAAGTATGTCCACATGCGGACGCATGGAACCTATCCTAGGTTCATGCACCATATCGACTTACTTGAGAAAACTAATTCTGTGAGTCTGGAAACTAGGCGGAAAGCAAGTCTAGCTATTATGTCTTTCAAAATTTGGAACAATTTTATCGATAGCCCATTCCTCTTGGGATGCTATGATTTATATTTACCAGACCACTACAGCCGAAGTAGATACCATGACTTATTCAGAGTACCAAAAGGCAAAGCAGACGTCCTGGCAAAGCATAGCATGACGAGGGGAGTGGTGTTGTTGAACGAACTAGCAAAGAATTTAGATGTAAGTGACTGTTCTCTAAATGACCTAAAACAATTATTGAAGAGTCACTTAGCTAAATGTTGATATGATGTAAAATTGTACTGTAACTGGAATGAATGTTCTGTTGTACAATTAAAAAAAATAAAAAAATAATAATAATTTATTATCAACTTGTTGCATCCACCGGTTCGTTGATCAATAATACAAATCTAAATATATACGTACAATACATTTGATCAACAAGTGTGAAGCTACGTTAGAAAATACATTTTCTTCTTCTTCTTCTTCCTAGCACTATCCCAACTCATTGCCTAGGTAGGCTGTTGGGGTCGGCTCTTCTCGTTCTCAGGTTATAGCTTCTTCGGTTCTGAGTGTCGCTTTCATCTAGGCCGTTTCTTTGTAGGATTTTGGAGCATTGGGTCATCCAGGAGTTCTTTGGTCTACCTCTGGATGACTGTCTTTGAAGCTCTATAGACATTGCCTGCTTCACTGTGTGGTCTGGTGGTCTCCGTCTTATGTGCCCATACCATCTTAACTGTCGTTCCTCTAGCTTACTGTTTATGTCAGTGACACCCAGGCTACCACGAATGCGTGAGCTTTTAATTTTATCTTTTAATGATACTCCTGCCCAATATACATTTTCTGTTATCAATATTTATTTATATTTTTTACAGGCAGATAATATACAGGTACTTTATACACTTACAATCCTACTGAATAGATAATAACACTCTAGAAACGCCTTCCAAGTAGATTTGAATGAAACCATTGTCGCCATTGACTTAATGCATTTTAGTTCTAGTCTATTAAATGTACGCGCTCTGTCCCTTTTACACTCCTTCACAATAATGATGTACCACTGTTCTGAATTTCTGAACAGATATCACGACGGATTGCTGCATTAAAAGTATGCCAGTATCAATATCAGTATATGTATGAACACGTGTTCCACCGTCCTCACAAAACATTGACTGATGCTTTGTCAGGAACTCTTTCAGTTCATTCATTACAGGCCTATAGTCCCATTTTTAACAGGAAAACGAATAATTTGACCAGATTTTTAATAAATTATCAGCATTTTATATCAGTGAGTTTTCTTCTTGTACGTAACAATCCTTTAAAAACCCAGTTACACTCCTTTCTTTCCTTAAATATAGCCTCACCGATAGAAGGAAAACTGCTTTGCTGACAACAGCATATAAACTTCTAAACGGTAACATCTGTATTCCCGATATAATAGAAAAATTTGAGTTTTATGTCCACGACAATTACACAGGAGCGCGCAGGCACAGAACCTTTGTCGATCAAAAATGCAGAAATAACTTACCATTAGTAATGCCGCTCGGAAAAATGATTGTGTTACTAAATTACCTGTCCCCTGATATAGATATTTTACAATTAAATATTCAACAGTTCAAAAACGCGATTATTACATAATAAAATAAAATAAAATGTATATTTATTATTAACTAACTAACCATCACGCCGTTTCCTCGCAGGGGTAGGCAGAGAGGACGGACCGCCAAACAACTCGGTCTTGGCACACACTCCTTGCCTCATTCACATTCATTCATCGTCTCATACATACTCTTCTATTTTTCTGACTCTTGACATGGCCCGACTCAAGTATCTGATTCACTTGGTCGTGCCATGTCTTCCTCGGGCGTCCCCGACTTCTGCTACCATTCACATTTGCATCGTATATTCTCCTTACACTCCTTTCTTTGCTCATTCGATCTACATACCCGTACAATCTAAGCATCCCTTTCTGATCTTACTCATTACGCTTACATCAGCCTTGCACTCTTTGCGGATCTCCACATTCCTCACACGATCATACATGGTTTTGCCACACATACGTCTCAGGATTTCATTTCAACAGCATTCAATCTACTTTTATCCTTTCTTTGCCAGTTCCATGCCTCACTTCCATACATCAGAGTATGTACCAGAACTCCATTGTGGACTGCTAACTTCGCTTCTTTGGACAATTTTTGTTAGCGCCAACTGCGATCAGTCCTCCATTAATGGAGTTACCTTATATTTATTTTTGATTTGTATAACTGTAAAAGTGCATTTAAAATAAAATAAATATATAAATAAACACCACATGGCTTCCCCAAAGATGACATAGACCCAAACAGAAGAACATTTCTCACGGAAATTTATTTTGAATACTTAATTTCCAAGTTCACAGAGTTTGGAAGATTTTATTGTTTTATTCAAAAGCTTTTTCTAGTAAATGTCCAAAAAGCCATCAATTATTGCATCAACAATACGAATTACTTACATTGATGAAACTAATTCACTCAGAACTAAACGAAAGTGTTTTTTTAAAGTAAGATACGTGATTCAAAGAAGAGGTCTGACCTTAGAAATTAGATGCGGTTGTCAGAAGGAGATTTCAAAAGAAATAGGACCTTCAGTGGATCAGGATGGAAGGAGATTAATGATTTTTAACAATTGGAGCAAAATGTACAAGTAATTCACAAATGAAAGCATTGATTCTTGATAATGAAAGCATTATTATAGTTATTTTTATTTCATTTTATATTATAGAAACAAACAGTACACGATTTACAGAGTTGAAACAATATACAGGAATAAAATACTTCATGTGTGTACCTATGATATGTTTCCTTGTAATGTCTGCTAAGTGGTATGTTTATTCCTTAATTAGCAGGTGACTGGCAATTAATTTATGTGTGACTGTTTGTGTGTGTGTGTCTGTATGCATGCACATTGAATAGTTTAAATTATTGACATGATGCCACGTTTGAATTTGGGCAGTGAATCCGTAAACATGTCAATGTTTGAGTAAGACAAATATTATTTAGAGTATGAAGAGCTCGGTTAATTGGCGAATTAGATGCTGCATTTGTTTTATAATTTAGCGTGTGGAATAGCACTGTATGTCGTGTACGTCTCAAAGGTATGTTATAAATATATTATTATATTATTTATATGGGTTCGTAAACCGTTTAATGAAAAAGGAGTTTTTAAAATTCATTTTTGGAATAACTTAACGAGTAAAACCTTAGAATGAAATATTCAATTATTTAGAATAATATTAGCAATTCTTAAACAAAAGAAAAAATAAAAAAAAACGAGTGGCTCCCCGGTAAGGTGAGGTTCCTGGGTTCTTTTTTTTTTTTTTTAAAGTTTCTTTATTCTATAAAATTATTAGTTACATGCATTGAGGAATTTTTCGACCACCATGCTAGGCACATGCCCGTGTTATGGTGGTCGGTGGTTCATGTCCAAGATGTGACCGTATTTTTTTTTATTGTTCTATTTCAAATTTTCAAATGCCACACCTGCCGAAGCCTATCAGATTACAGCGTTCCCAATTGGGGTATGTTATGAGACTGAAAGATGTGGGGAAGGGATGAATACGAGGAAGAAGAAAATACGATAGTTCCTGGCTATTCATATCTAGTCACTAAATACGGTAAGAGCCATTCAAAGTAACGTTTCGATTCTCATGGCTGCTTTTCACAAGGCAATACTGAGAGTACCTACCGACCGGTAAGTTAAGATTTTAAATACTTTTCTCTATGTGCAGTGATTCGTAATTCTAAATAGGAGGAAATTTAAAGATATAGTATTCTCTAAATACCACAAGAGAAGAAGAATGCACATTGATTGACCGTTCTCTAAAGGTTAACACTATTAGACTCGTGATTCTCGCATGATCTTATTATGTTCAAGAACATTGTCCAGAAATTAGAGCTGTACCTTGAGCCTTTTGTTGTAAAGCATGCGCGAGTCTTGTTTGTTCCAAAAGTTCGCGGAAGGAGAGAAAAAAATTAAATAATTAAATAAACCTAAACATAGCCAATTAACCGATTATCTTACTGACCTTTCTTCACACCGTTTTCGAAGGCAGAGTAGATAGACCCCTACAAATGCTCCACGCTTTGTTCACATTCATACATCGTATAAATGTGAACAAAGGTACACTGTAAAGGAAAATGATTTCTCTCACGGCCTATGTGTGGAGGGTTTTTTTAGGAAAGGTAAGAAAGGAAGGAAAGGAAGGAAAGGAAGGAAAGGAAGGAAAGGAAGGAAAGGAGGAAAGGAAGGAAAGGAAGGAAAGGAAGGAAAGGAAGGAAAGGAAGGAAAGGAAGGAAAGGAAGGAAAGGAAGGAAAGGAAGGAAAGGAAGGAAAGGAAGGAAAGGAAGGAAAGGAAGGAAAGGAAGGAAAGGAAGGAAAAGGAAGGAAAGGAAGGAAAGGAAGGAAAGGAAGGAAAGGAAGGAAAGGAAGGAAAGGAAGGAAAGGAAGGAAAGGAAGGAAGGAAGGAAAGGAAGGAAAGGAAGGAAAGGAAGGAAGAAGGAAGGAAGGAAAGAAGGAAAGGAAGGAAAGGAAGGAAATTATGGAAAGGAAGGAAAGGAAGGTACGAGGAGTGGGTAAGAATCTAGTAGTCAATGTATCTAAGAGATTGAAACCATCTCTCCACTGCGGTGGAAGATGCCGGATCGAGAGAGTGTCAAAAAGAAAAGGAAAATATTTTCCTTTCAAAATAAGAAAATTATCTATCGAATGTTAATAATATTGAAAAATTATAACAACTAGTATTCAATGAGATAATAAAAAAAGACAATACGCGTTATATTTATTCAAAGCTATGTACACGAACAGGATGCTAAAGTATGTCTAGCAAGTCCTGGCTAAAATCCCAGCGTTTAAAATAATACATAGTACATATACTTATATACTTACGGCACCTTACAGAGTGGAGGATACTCTCAGTATCAACCACCATTCGGAATTGAAACGTGGCTTGAGATGGCTTTAGGTGTCTATGTTGACCAGATCTCTTCCCCATCTCCTTCCCGTCCCGACTACCTTCAGCCTCAAAACATACCTCAATTGGGGATGTCCTAGTCTCACTGCCTCCAGACGGTGGAAAGCAGTTAAAACCGTAATATGTCTTGTTTGATTTTATGTTAAGTAGTTTAATAAATAATAATTTAAAAAATATTACGCACTACGCAGGAATATTTCACATTACTCACTTACCCATGCACAAACAACCGAAATTCGTATGTTTAAATGTAATTATAATAATTTTACAAAAATAAGATTTACTTTGAAGAGAGATATAACTTTGTAATTGTTTTCTCAAAATATATACCTATATATTCTTGTCTTAAGAGGAAGCTACAAGCCAAAAATGTTTTTGTTCTTGGTATGCCTATATTGTAGGTAATAGGCATTAAAATCGCTTGACAAACGGAGTCTAGAAACGTTCGATTTCAAGCACAAACTGGTTTTTATTTATTTAGTAAATAATTTTATAAGAAAGCAAAAAAGTTAATCAAGTGAAACTGTCACAGATAATTTTAGCTATAATACTGCATTTTATAAAAGTTGTTTTCTTTACGCGTTCATATATTTCTATTGAAAAAAGGTTTTTTTTAGTAGTTTACATTTATATTTTTTTTGAGTAATTTATTCTTTTATTTGTATTCTACTCAAGCAAAACGATAGGAAAACCTTCAATTTATCTAATGCATATTTTTTGGTATTCATAAAGTACACCAATTCGTTATAAAGATTAATCAAAATAATGATTTAGCACTAAGCTTCGCCTTAAAAAAAATATTTTTGCACGATTTGACATGTTTGTTTGCTCGCTAAATAATCCTTCAAAATAAAATTATGATTTAAAGTAGGCTTCATTCATTAATCAACGAGGAATGATAGTTCGCAAAATGCTTATTAATTGATCAAAGTTGTTTTATATTCACGATAGAGTTAACTGTTTTATCTCTGCTATGAATCATAAATCACGTTCAGTTGGGAAACAACGAAGGCGGAATTACAAAAGCACACTACTTTGGAATTAAAACAAAAAAATTTGTGGTATTAACCAATTATATTATTAGATTGCTGAAACGTTTTAAATGAATCGCTGGTCATAATTTGTCAAATTTATATACTAAAACAATGGGATAAACGGTGAAATGTAGGTGGATTCATTGGCTTTTAACCGTAGTAAGCAGTTCAAATGTTTCCATATTAATATTTTTAGGTATGATATTAATGAAATAATATGGTAAAGTAAAGTGGGGAAGTAACTGGCTATTCATATCTGGTCACCAAAGACGTCTAAAGCCATTTCAAGCAACGTTTCAATTCTGAATGATGGTCTTACAACAGGGCGATACTAAGAGTATCTTCCAATCTGGAATGAGACGCAAATATTATATTATTTTAAATGAGTAAAATGTGATATAACGCAAATCAATCAAATAAAATTTATTTGTGCCCGCCGGGATTTGAACCCGTGACCTTCGGATTGAGAGTCTTACCATTTGACCACAGAGACTGTCTTTGTTTTATTCAAATTCTTAACAGATACTTAGATTAATTAATAGTGGACTTCACTGAACTATGTCCGGTGGACATAGTTTAGCGGCCCGTTCATAAACATAATCTTTGAATGACTATCCTTGTCAATAGCGGTGCAAATTGTTAGATCCCATCCAAAGAAATGATATTACGCGCAGTTCCCCAATTGATTTGACCTCCTCTCTTGAGGAAGATTATAGCGCAGTGTGTCAACCCAACATATAATACGTTTATGCTACGCCCAATATAGCGAAATGTGCCTTTAAGGCTTCAATCAAGAAAACGAAAATCAAATTCAAATAGATTGATCCATTTAATATATACTAGATTTAAAAATCGTTTACAGTGTGCAGAAAAGGGTGGTTTTTTTAAAGATTCCACTATCTTAACAAAACGATTGTAATCTTAAAAGCAAAGGCGTTAAATGGGAATGCAATCCCAAGTATTTCATCGGAAGAAGTCGTGGAACTGGCGTCTTTGATCCCTTTGGCACCGGTGCACAGCTGGGAAGCGTCAAGTGGGAATGCAATCTCTGGTATTTCATTGGAATATTTCGAAATATTTCGAGGGACTAGCGTATTTGATTCCTTTGGAACCGGTGCACAGCTCGAAAGCGTCAAATGGGCATGCAATCCCTGGTATTTCATTGGAAGATTTCAAAGAACAAGCGTATTTGATCCCTTTGACACCGGTGCACAGCTGGGAAGAGTCAGTTGGGAATGCAATCCCTGGTATTTCATTGGAAGATTTCAAAGAACTAGCGTATTTGATCCCTTTGACACCGGTGCACAGCTGGGAAGAGTCAGATGGGAATGCAATCCCTGGTATTTCATTGGAAGATTTCCAGGAATTAGCGTCTTTGATCCCTTTGGCACTGTTGCACAGCTGAAAAGCGTCAGGTGGGAATGCAATCACTGGTATTTCATTGGAAGATTTCGAGGCACTAGTGTCTTTGATCCCTTTGGCACCGATTCGCAGCTGGGAAACGTCAAGTGGGAATGCAATATCTGGTATTTCATCGGAAGGTTTCTAGGAACTAGCGTTATTGATCTCTTTAGCACCAGTGCACAGCTGGAAAACACGCCAAATGAAAAGCCAATTTTTATACACAGTTGAAGTTCGTCAAATGAGGACGGGTGGTTTCTACGGCTTGTTCTTGAGTTCAACAGCACTTCTGTGGAACGATTTGCTGGCCTCTGTATTTCCTCTCTTACTTCACTCTTTCTTCCCCTCAACAAAACATCCATAAATCATCCCAAAGATGAGATATTCAATGACGATTTGCAGATGTTTGAATGATGTGTCGATCTGTAAATATATTAAAAATAATTATTAAATAAAATCATCAATAACAATACAGTCTCATAATTCGACCTAAAGATTTACAAGGATGCAGATTCCTATCTCAATTGAACAAAGTGGTACAATTTAATCTTCGTATCAAATATTTATAGAAATGTAACATCTCTTGTTCCACACACAGACTTTTGACGCTTCAATTATTTGATATCAGAAGATGTTCTACAATAATTAATTAACTTTTCTTAGAATTTCCTAACACACAATAACGAGTGATTCGTGTTTTTGTTGAAGGTCAATCAAAATGGATATCGATGATAATTTATCAATCAGATTATATGCGAGTGCAGTCACGAATAAAATTCTGATTAAAATGTTGGTAATGCATGGACTTGAACTCGTTCTCATGCTGCCGACATCATCTGTAAATATGACTACGTATGGCAATTTTTTTTTTCAATGTGAATCCTGCAAAAGAGTTCCAACTGCTCCCTACTGCCAGGAGCCATTGAAGGTTTCGTCTCTCCAGATTGCCGTCATATAATAATAATAATAAGTGTTTTACTATCTGCTTTTGTATCAAATGGATACTCTCACTGGGATCTCCCGTGCAGAGGATTTCATTTACATATTATTAAAATTTAGTAGTATGGATAATATAAAATAATTATAAACATTTAACATGATGTTTGTTTGTTCAGTTGAGAGGTTTCAGTTGCAGTTTGTATTTGGTGTCAGTATATTTTCTATTTCTGATCTCCTTATGTTTTGTATCCAGTTTTTAGTTGAGATTTAAATGTTAAAATATTGTTGAGAGTTTCGAATGAGAGTGGGATTTTATTTTGATATATAAATATAATAATAAATTATGAAAAACAAATATTAAACTCTCAAAAAATAATTTAGAGAAATCATTAACAAAAAACTGCTTCCCCAATTTCCATCTAAAAATCATATAAATAATCATGAAATATTCTATTTATCTTCCACAAATATTTTTCTTCTTGTCTCTAAATACATAAACAGATTTTTCCTTTAATTTCATAATCATGATGACTACGTATAACCATAAATACATATATATTTTTGAAAAATCCTTAATCCGAACAGAAATTTTCGCTAAATGCTATACAATTTTACAAAATTATGCATGTACCATAATTTATAATTTTTTTTTCCAAATGTTCATTCCTCTTCCATTCACAAGCAAATGATTCTGATGGAAGAGCAGTATAAATCATAAGATAAAACATAATCCTTTGTAGAACCCAATTATTTTGTTTGTACAAAAATGTACAAAAGTTTTATCAATTAATAAAAAAAATTATTATTAGAAGGAGCGCAATTAACATCAGTGTCCTCTCTGTTCTAACCCAACCTGAAATTAACAAATACTGACACTACTTCTAAAAGATTGCTATGTTGGGACAGTCGAGGGTCTAGAGCAGTGGTTCCCAACGGTTGGTGATATTCAGGGGCGGGGAAGGGTTGGAATGGGAGGAAGAGGAATTTTAAAAAAATCCTAATTAAATCAACTAGGTCGCAGGTTTATCGTTGCAATAATCTCACATATTAAACGTTCAATTAGTGATTAGGTATTATTGAGAGATCAACAGAATATTTTTTCCTGATAATATATTTTTTCAAAAATCCTTGAAATAATATATAAATTAAGAAATACGGCATTCCCGGGTTACAAATAGTCTATGGAATATTGAAAATCCACCCAATTCCATCACTGTAAGTGCAAAATGTGGCTTGTGCAATGATTGAAGACTGGTTTGTCGTAATTTTGCAAAAAGCACGGCACTTCCCTTGCAAATATGCAACTTTTTTAAATTTTGCCTGAGACGCTTTTATAGACTATACTGCCATGCATTTTTGATTGGGTGGAAAAGTAGGCGGGGAACCAGAAAAGATTTGTAACCTCCGGCCCAGAGTAATTAACAAAAAAAGATTCCTTCTTACAAAAAAAGATTCCTTCTTACAAAAAAAGTTGAGTCCTGACGTGTGCGGCGATAGGAGGAGAACAGTATATTTTTGTGAAATGCCGTTGGGAAAGTGATGGGATACCTCCACCGTCCGGAGCCACTCTCCCCTTAAAGGTGTGGAATAGCCCCTGTCCCTGTTAATGTCTATATTTTGTAAGCACTTAGTTTCTTGCACTGTCCACTGCGCCATCTTTGACTTAGGGATAGCAATGAAAGCGGAGGTTCTCTTCGACCCTGAACTCCCGTTCCCTTGCGGTCATGTCGTATGGAGTGAAGTTACTTAGAACCCATAATTCTTCAGAATTTTCTTCACCAATATTATCAATATATAATAAGCAATATTATCCTCAATTGATTTGGTGAGAGTGTTGTACTGATAAGACAAAAGTCCTGACTTTCATTTCCAGTTACGACCGATACCTTTTTTAAATTTTCATGTCTTGTTCTGTGTCATGTTTTATTTAAATTTATTAGTGTTATCTTTGTCTTCTAGGCCAGTTTACAAATATTTTATTTGAACAATGGCATCATTGGATTAGTTTCGAGAAGTTCATTAGTTGTAACCTAATTATTCACAAAGAAGTAAAAAATTTAACCTTTTCAAAACGAAATAAACTGCACAAACATAAAATGTAACCTTTTAAATGCAATTCTCAGAAAATTATCTTAATGCACTTCGATTAATAATCAATTTAGATTATTCTTTGTTCTAAACGATCCTAATTCACGAAGTATAACAGATTTTGCAATAAACTGCATCCTAATCGTGTGACTTTATATATTTTTAATCTCGAGATCGAATCTAATTTAGAGCGACGTGCTGTAGGTAAGCTTTTAGATTTTAAATGGATTTTATTGATGCTTATTTAAAATGGTCTAAACCCAATACATACTTGATGAAACTTATCATTTAGAGATAGCACCTACTATAAATGGCATATCCATTTAATTTTTAAGCAATTGATCCTCGGCTAAGATCCTGAGGTGACGGGTTCAAATCTCGGCGAGCGCAATAAATTTGTGTTGTTTCACAATTAAGGCGATGCACCACCTAGTATTTAAAATCATTTGTTTTTGGTTTGAAAATTTGGTCGCTTAGAAATATTTCAGATGCTTTAATTAAATACTGCGGGTAGAATACATCTCTTGGCCTTTGAAATAATTGAGTATTTTTTAGATAAGTCTTTCTATGAGCCCAGAAAAAAATAACGTACAGGCCTATGAAAACTGCTTTAAAGTTCAAAATCTCCTACTTACGAACCCATTTTCGGTTATGGTTTTATTGTATAATATGGCAAATTAAGTTATTTATAAAATGATCGAAAAACATTTAAATATTTGTGCCTGAACATCCACAAAATAAAATAAAAGGCACTTTTTGGCCATGTTTTTTTCTTGCATAAATCAAAACAGGTGGATGGTGTGAAGCGAGAATTTAAGCATGTATTATGTAGTGCATCGCCTTAATTCATACATGTACAGTATTTTCGTGGCACGTTCCAGAGTAGATACCTTCAATATCGCCCTAGTGAATGACCACCATTCTTGAAACGATTTTAATCGTGTTTGGTGACCAGATCTGAATAGCCAGGTACTTCACAACCTTCATCTTTTTTATCTCATTCCTTCGTTAGGAAGTTGAGTTAAAAATATCATGGCTTAAGAAACGTATATTCAAATAGATCAACAAACGCTGATTATGAATATGTAAGTTTTATTATGTATATTTAATTATGCGTGGAATTAATAAATCGTTTACTAAAAAAATGATAAAAACCGTGAGACACTCAAAAGCCTTGTGATTGGTCGGCGAGTTCTGAGAGCACTTAAGCCGCTACCTCTCGGGTAGCAACATGACAAAAATGTGTATATTTCTTGGTATACCTTATATCGTAGGTAATAGGCATTAAAATCGCTTGACAAACGGACTCTAGAAGTGTTCGATTTCAAGCAAAAAACTGGTTTCTATTTATTTTGTAAATAATTTTATAAGAAAGCAAAAAAGTAAATCAAGTGAAACTGTCACAGATAATCTTAGCTATAATACTGTATTTTTTAAAAGTTGTTTCCTTTATGCGTTCATTTATTTCTATTGAAAAAATATTTTTTTTAGGAGTTTGCATTTATATATTTTTTTGACTAATTTATTTTTTTATTTGTATTCTACTCAAACGAAGCGATAGGAAAACCTTTAATTTATCTAAAGCATATTTTTTGGCATTCATAATATACACTAATTCGTTATAAAGAATAATCAAAATAGTGATTTGGCATTAAGCTTCGTCTTAAGAATGCGCCAAATTTTGTGCCAAGTCACACTGCGTATACTCGCTAATAAGACACTTATGTGGTTCACAAATTATGTCAGAAAAATTCATGTTTTTTTTTTTGCTAAATATTTAAATAGTGTTTTTTGTTTTCATCATCATCCGACAAAACCGAGGCACTAATGACATCACGCGTACCCCGTTAGATTTTTATCGTTATTAAGTTATTTAAGTTAGATGGTGAATATTCATAATAAAAAATATAAAATTGAGTTGAATTCCTTATTAGGGATGCCATAGTCTCACTGGCTCCAGACGTTTTTGAGCAGATGAGATTATTGTCTGGAATTCACACAATAAAGGAATGCCTCAAGGATCTGAATTTGACTAAAAATCGATCTAATATCATCGATTCTTTGCCAATGTCATACCTCACTGCCATATATCAGGGTCGGTATCGGAATTCCTTTATGGACTGTTAGCCTTGCTTGCCTTGAAAATTATGAAGCAAATACTTAATTGCAGTCCTCCATTAATTCAATTTCCTACACTCACCGAAATTAGAACACAAAACTCATCCAATTAATTCAAGGATTCACATTCATACATAGTATTGAAAAGTGTTCTAGTAGTCTTTCAAATACCACGACTTTAGGCCAGCATCATTAAATCCATATAATAATAGATATTTAATTATTTTGGGAACGCCATTTTATGAAATATCACTTCAAGGGCGCTTAACCTTTCAGGTTTTAAAATATGTTTACCTACAAGTCCCAACGATGAGGTGAAATTTCAATATTCAGAAAACATATTTCTTTTGTATAGAGAATTAGTAAGAAAACTGTCACTTAACTTTTTATGCCGTTTATACAGTTAAACAAACACAATGAACGAACTCTCGGCAGAATTCTTGCCTGAACAGACTATGCAATAATTACAATAGTGTATTATCCAAGGTGGATATTTTCATTTGCGAACTTACCAAATACAAGAGGTCCGTAATTTTTTTTTCTGATGTTTTGTGAATAATGTTATGTCTCTATTGTATATATTTCTATAATTATTTAATTTATATCTACAACCTCTCTCCATGGCTATAAATGCATTGATAAATCTTTTGTTTTGTATAATCTTTTGAATTCATATTCCTTCCTTACAAATTTAATTTACTTATTCCTTATTATGCTGTATCAGTAGAGGTAAAATCACAAGAAGGAAATCCATAATTGGTTTTATTTTGGCTTTATAATACTATGTACGTACTGAAATAAATGTAAACTGTCGATTTCCCGAAAATTAATAAATAAATAATTAATGAAAAAATCCCACCAATTTAGATTCATAATTATGACATTTTTTTTGGATTTTATCCATGTAATCATGTATAAATATTTGGGACGAACTGACGATGAACAAATCACATGTCTATGCATTATACAAAAAAATATAAAAATACTTTTATAATGTAACAGATGTGGTCAAATCTGTCCTTCAAGCCTCTAATGGTATATAATGTTTGTGGCTAGGAATGTCCTTCCGAGGCTTGAAGGGTTAATAAAGCCAAAAAATAATTACAGAAATCCCTGAGATGACGAAGACCGAGACACTCTATTTAGATTTTACCTGATAAAGCCTTTGACATATAAGAACTGTTAGAATGCAGATTGCACGGAAAATGTTTTCACATTACATCGATTAAAAAAAATCGCTGTTTTCAAACGCATTTGAAAATAAAAAAAAAACTCTTTTCGAAATCAGATGAAAGATTCATTCGAATTTTAGTATTAAAAATCGACATATTAAAATTATTAAAATTTTGAAAATATTAAAAATATTAAAATTTTGAAAATATTAAAAATATTAAAATTTTGAAAATATTAAAAATATTAAAATTTTGAAAATATTAAAAGTATTAAAATTTTGAACGCAAGCAAGGGTAAGTTTTTAGAGTCACTTAAAAAAAATTGTTTGATGGACATTATAATACTGTCTAAAACATTGATTAAAGAAGGAGGAAGCGCAACACGGCATAATAACCCAAAAAATCATAACGATAGCACTTTTGGCCATACTTTTTCCTTCTAAGAACTTCCTCTTCTTTCTTTCGTTGAAAGGGCCTTCCGCACAGCACCCCCAAGGATGACGTAGTGTCAGGTTAATCAAAGAAATGATATTTTCCTACATTTTATTTTGGTACACTAATTATTTATCTCCTATGTCTGTCGCAATACATGAATTTCCCATTGTGTCATGCATTGAAACAATTTTAGTATCTTGATTTGTCCAGGGAAAGAGTGCGCTTACTTCTGGGGGTGATTGTACATGATTTTAGAAGCAAAAAAAAAGAAAAACTTTTTTCAAAATACAAATATTTTGAGGTAGTTTTTAGGATAAAAAGTTGAACTGTTTGTATGGGAAAAAAAAAGTGGGTGTGTCAAGCCTACGCAAGACAGAAGTGAAACTTCTAGTATTCCTCTCTCTCTATTTTCATTTCATCATCTCTATTTTCTCTCTTAGGTTAGTTTGAAAATTAGAGGTTAAAATGAAATTCTGTACCAAACCGTATGAACCACAATCAATTACGTATTTCACTCGTATTACACTCACGACGCAGTATACTAACCAAGCAGCTGATGCTTGGCGTGGCGCAGTTCGCTGGTGTCTGAGAGAGAGGAAAGAAGAGAAGAGAGAGAACGTTCGTGAGCGGCTCCCCCACCTCAACAAGCGCATATGGTGAGAGAGGGACAGTGAACGGTGAGCGGTGGTGGGGGTACCCGCATTTTCGTGTCGATCCTGACTCGGTTTTACTCCGTCCCCGAAAATCCATTACGCGCCTAAAGAAGTTTCACTTCAATAAATATTTTTTTGTGGGAAAATAAACATTGGATTTTCGAAAAGAGTTATTATTTTTTTACTTATATCGTCATTTAGAATCACCTCCCTTGTATAATATAATAAATTTTGAAGAATTTTTATATCCTTGCAACGAAACTTTACAATGCTCTTCCATTTGCCATTGGACAGAACTCAACTTACCTACTTTAAATTTACATAAATCAGATTTTAAGTCCTGGATCAGATCTTATATCAAAGATTTCATTAAAACCAATGTATAAGCTTGGATTTCCAATGGTACGATGCTTATTGTTTTTTAACTTAAAAATAACATTGTGTTGTAATTTGAATTTATTCTATAAACTGTTAAATCATAACATTGTGTTGTTATTTATATTTATTCTATAAACTAATGTAAACTATTAAAATCACAACATTGTGTTGTTATTTGTATTTATTCTATAAACTAATGTAAACTATTAAAAACACAACATTGTATTGTTATTTGTATTTATTCTATAAACTGTTAAAACATAACATTGTGTTGTTATTTGTATTTATTCTATAAACTAATGTAAACTATTAAAAACACAACATTGTATTGTTATTTGTATTTATTCTATAAACTGTTAAAACATAACATTGTGTTGTTATTTGTATTTATTCTATAAACTAATGTAAACTATTAAAAACACAATATTGTATTGTTATTTGTATTTATTCTATAAACTAATGTAAACTATTAAAACATAACATTGTGTTGTTATTTGTATTTATTATATAAGCTTATGTAAACTGTTAAAAACGGCTTATGTTATGAACTGAGCCTGTTTTCAACACAGGAGTTCCTAATGAGACAGGCACAGAACATCACCAATGTAAATGTAATTAATAAAGATTAATGAAGAAAAAAACAAATTCTTCCAGCAATTATTCATTCTCACCATTATATTACTTAACCAGTTAAAATACATAGAAGAGGTCAATTTTAGCTACCAGATTTCTGCAAATCACCGCTTTAAATCATTATGATATTTCTCACATTAATCGTAATGCGTGATATCCTTTATGTAAACAGTCGATCTTCAATGTCGTGCCCCATTTTATTTTTCTCACATCACCGATAATAATAAATTCGGTCTTCAAACGAAAAGCGAACACTGCCCCAATAAATAATCCGAAATTTGTAATAATATTACAAAAGTGATCACGACTATGTCTTCTTTTGCAATATGTCGTAAGCTGGTGTCCGCGGCACGGTATCTCAAATGTTTAAATGTGACTTGCTGATTTAAGCGTTTTAATCCAATGACATTACAACACAAATAGACACGTTATTTATCATCACACAAAATAGACCCAAAGTGTGGCAAGGAACATACATTGTTTGTTTTGTTTTCAGTTAAAATGTGCAAATAGTATGGGTGTGTGAACGCAATAGATCAATTACCGGGAAGCTTTTATAATACATTCTACATCAAGGGTGTGACTGAGATGACAAGATACGCTTACTCGCTTACACTAAGACGAATACGGAACACTGTACGAGACGATCTGCTGCCAGTAGATTGTCCTTTTAAAACTTATGTGTTGCAACGTTCGAAATCTCACCTTATTTAAAAGGAAGCTACAAGCCAACAATGTGTGTATTCTTGGTATACATTATATTGTAGGTAATAAGCATTAAAATCGCTTGACAAAAGGAGACTAGAAACTTTCGATTTCAAACACAAAACTAGTTTTTATTTATTTTGTAAATAATTTTATAAGAAAACAAAAAGCTAATAAAGTGAAACTGTCACAAATAATCTTAGCTATTATAATGTATTTTTAAAAGTTTTTTCCTTTACGCGTTCATACATTTCTTATGAAAATATTTTTTTAGTAGTTAATATTTCAATTTTTTTAAGTAATTTATTTTTTTATTTGTATTCTACTCAAGCGAAACAATAGGAAAACCTTCAATTTATCTAAAGCATATTTTTTGGTATTCATAATATACACTAATTCGTTATAAAGATTAATCAAAATAGTGATTTAGCATTAAGCTTCGCCTTAATCCGACATTTACCATTCTCGGGTAGCTTCGCCTTGTAAATAATAATATTTTTTTAAATAAATAATGGAAGTCCTTTTTTCAATAAAAAGAGACTAGATTGAACGAACTTATTCGTTATATTAAAAGATGTAAATCTCAAGTATGTCCACTGGACCTAGTAAAGTGTAGCCACGCGCATTGTTTGAGTAACATATCTTCACATTTTAATTCATCAAAGTTTTTATCTCGACATCACGCTTTATTGTTCATTTTGCGGAATTCGATGTTAAGGATAATGGGCCTTGTGTTCTTGCCATTTTGTACAAATGTGTATCGGTTTGTTTTACGATCAGGTCGTGTCTCTAAAGACGTTTTGATAAAACTACTGAAGTAATGTTGGATGCTGTAGTAAACGTTTTCGTGTGGCGAGATGATATGCAATAAATGATTTGCATTTAACATAGATTAAATAAACACTGTCACAAATAACTGTCAGCATCACGACCTTTTACTGTTAATATTTATGATTTGTAGTTTTAATTTAATGTAATTTAAATTTATTTTTTACCATTGCTCCCAACCGTCTGGATCCAGTGAGATCATGGCATCGCCAAAGGGGGTATGTTATGAGGCTGAATCTAAGGGGAGGGGAAGGAGATGTGGGAAATAGCTGGCTATTCAGATCTGGTCACTAAACACGGCCAAAGCCATTTTATTTTTATTTTTTTTTAAATTTTTTTTATTATTGTTTTTTTTTATACATACGTGGATAGTTACATAAAATATTGAAAACTGTACAAAAAATATTGTAATAAATGTACGTAATTTAAAAAAAATCCCACGAAGGCGAAGCATGAGTGTGGGTATTATAGGTATTTTATCTTATTTCCATGGTTTGTGGAGATACAATATCATATATAAACTTTTCATTTCAATCAACTTTTCAATTCTGAATGGTGGTCGTACACCCGAGCGATACTGAGAGTATTTTCCACGCAGGAACGTGCCGCAAATATAATATATAAATTGTTAAATAACACAAATCAATAAAAAAAATACATGCTGTAATTTGAACCCGCGACCTCCAGCTTGCTAGTCGAGAGACTTACCCCCGACCACGGAAGCCTTCATAAGTGAAAATCAAAATACAAATTTTCGGCAATGAATTGCAAATTGTCGATGTCAATGCACTCTTTTAACTTTTGGTGACAATCACGCACACACATTCGGACATGCACGCATTTCTCTGAAATAGGATGACATAATAATACATGACAATATACGAAATAAATGTCGGTCCCACCCGACAGGCATTTGGCGAAAATGGTTGAACTGTTGACTCCAGTTCTTGGGTTTAATAAGTGATTTTAGCAAAGATATTAGAAAAACGAGATATGCTATGTTGGCCGCCGGACCGTAGGCGGAGTACTACCTAATTAGGGTACTTGGTACTTGAACGGTATCGGGACGTGTACGCACAGAAATCTGTTCTATATATTAGTGCGGATACCTTAGCGTAAGCGAAGGTGTGCAGTAGTATTGGTGAACAAAACCGGCGACACTCGGCAAAGCAATTCCACTCAGTATGAACTGCTCATAGCACATCTCGTTCTTCTAATATCTTTGGATTTTAGGATATTGTCATTTACCGTATATATTATATTAATACTGTGTTATTACATTGATTGGCAAAAATCCATGTAGATCTTATTTACTGAAGACATTTCTAATAGTTTTGAAAAATTAATTAGTTTTTTAATTAATATTTTAATATGCTCAGTGAAAATCCTCGGTAAACCCGATATTTGTGTGCTTCTGACAAATGCAATCAGTGATGTCTGTGAGTTATTTTGCATTCCGACACATCAGCTAACAATGCGCACTCTTACTCCAGTTTTACACAATAAAAACAAGCGGTTTTCACACATTTGCATCAAAACAGTTTTCACAGTAAAAACTTACACAATTAAGACAATTATTATTACCTACCATGTGAGCAAAATGGACAAATCGTATCAAACCATTGGTTTACAAAAATATGGATTGGTTCCATCAAACGAAAAATGACACACTTACTTAAGTTTTAACACAAATTGGTAAAAAATCAATGCATAAAAACGAAGTTTATTTTCTAAAATATATCAATTTATAATAATATTTTATTTATAAAAATATAAGGATTGAACATTCCTCCCTAGGGACTGACTAAAATGAGTGAACCCCGCTATCACTTAAGCCAAATCCTAATTGGATGGTACCGAAATTCTTTTCGTATGTTAACTTCCCAAGATCCGAGCGAGCTGAAACTCGGGAAATACACTCGTCGTCGATGAAAATACATTAAAAAAACTTTTTGGTGTAATCACGCATACGGGCATAGGTCGAAAGTTTGAAATAGATGTATTATAATTTTAAAAAACTTGAATACAGCACGTGAATTGGCAATATGGCATCCCTTATGGATTTGTACTAAGACTAAAGGTAGTGGGGAGGGAAGAAGACGGAACAAAGGAAGGTTGGGTAATACATCGCTATTCAGTTCTGATCACCAAACATGTTTAATGTTTGCTTAATTACACCTTGATTTAGACGCAATATCTTCATGGGCAGATGAGAATAAACTTTCCTTTAATGACACAAAAAATGTGTCACTATGTCGTATATGCGTTCCGAAAACCCGATCAAATTTTAATATAAACTAAATGATGAAATATTGTCATCAGTAAAATCCATAAGGGACCTCGGGGTTACATTTGATCCCAAACTTACTTTATTCAGATCATATAGTGGGATTGGTATCATCTTGATATAAACTTCTTAAGAATAAGCAAGCAATTCTCCAAGCCCGAAGCAATGACATCGATGTTCAACTGCCTTATACGATCTAAATTAGAATACGCTTTTGCTGTCTGGGCCCCATACCAGCAAAAATACATAGAATTCTAAAAGATCTTTATATGAGAACGCATTGTGAATACCCACGATTTATGCATCACATAGATTTGCTCTCCGAAACGCACTACGAAAGTCTCCAATCTAGGAGAAATGGGACCCTTCAAGTAACAGCTTTTAAAATCATGAACTATTACATTGTTAGCCAATACCTCTTGGAATGCTATAAATTGTTTCTACCGAAAAACTACCGTCAGGGTCGACGACACGACTTGCTCTGTATTCCACGTGGAAGAACGGACGTTATGGCCCAGCATAGCATGACAAGAGGTATGGTGCTGCTAAATGATATCTCTAGGTCTCTTGACATTTTCAACATTGGCCTTGAAGATTTCAAAAGTTATTTTAGGCAGGAACTCTAAAATATCGGTTACTGTAAAATAATTCATTTAAAGCTTTGTAAATTTTTATTATCCCTTGTATATTTTTGTTATTTCATGTGTATTGTAATAGGATTGCATCAATCTGTAATGCACAAAAAAAAATCATTTTAAGCCACGTTTAGATTCTTAACATTTGTCTTTCACGAAAGTGATAATAAGTGTGTTAACTACTCTGGAACGTCTCGCAAATAAAGCTAAGTACTATCTTTATGTAAATTGGATATGAATTGCGCATGCCAGGGGTCAAACCTGTGACATATGGATTCACAGTCGGGAATCTTAAGTGTTCAACCACGTAAATCTTAATGCGTACAATACAAGAAAGTTCATACATAAATATGTGCAAATTGCAACATGTTCACCGTACGAAGCACAGGTTTTTATATTTATTGAAGTACTTCCACCTAATATATGATGGATCAGTTCAACATTTCCCATCTAGTGATTTCCTTTTCAGTGTAAAGATTACTAAATACCACTAAAGTATGCAAAATTCCAGTGGATTCCGGCAGTTGAACGGGGAACTCGCATTAAAGTAGAACAAAGCCGCAATTATTACTCTTATTGGTTCATCGCCGGCGTACATGATTGTTGAGCGTTGAATTCAACGTGTGAACCGGCTTTATTTAGGGGCTTTGGTGAAAGATTCGAAATAATGGTCGTTGATTTATAGTATTAGAATACGTAATTATTTTCAGAAACTCAACTTAACAATACCAGAAGAATAATTAGGCAACAATAATAATATCAATTATCAAGAAGAAAATATTAATTTCTAGCATTTCTCACTAGCAACTCGATAACGGTGAGTTCTGGCATGATGAAATTTGCTGTCTTGATTTTCTAGCACAACTCAATTTTTATTCGAAGCGTTGCAATAGCCGTGCTTGATGACCAGATCTTAATAGTCAGGAAGTACCCAAAATTCCTCTTCCCCATCTCTTTCCCTTCCTCACACCCTTAGAGGAAGTACCTGGTTATTCAAATCTGGCCACCAAACGCGGTTAAATAAAATTATTTATTATTTATGTACGCATTATTATTTGCTTATTATTCTTTATTTAATTACTATTATTTATTAATTATTATGTTCTTTATGAACTTATTTTTTATTTTCTTTATTTACTTACTATTATTTTATTATTATATTATGTTCTTTATTAACTTACTACTTACTATTATTAACTTATTACTATGTTCTTTATTTAAATATTATTATGTTCTTTATTTACTTATTATTATGTTCTTTATTTACTTACTGTTATTTACTTATTACTACGTTATTTATTTAAATATTATTATATTCTTTATTTACTTATTATTATGTTATTTGCTCACTTACTATTATGTTCTTTATTTAAATATATTTTTTAATTTGCTTATTATTATGTTCTTTATTTACTTATTATTATGTTATTTATTTAAGTATTATTACATTTATTATTTACTTATTTTTATGTTCATCATTTACATATTATAATGTTCTTTATTTACTTACTATTTTAATGTTCTTCATTTATTTACCATTATTTACTTATTAGTCGTTACTTACCTGTTAGTATTTACCTATTCTTATTTTCATTAATTTATTGTTATTTTTTGTTAATAACTATTCGTACTATCCCTCTTTTATTACTGTCATTATAGTCAAACTGTGATTGTGGCTGATAAGCCACCACAGGTACTTTGTAATACTTATTTAGTCAATAGAATGCTATTTTTACAAACTTTAAACTTTAAACGTACTGCTCAGCTGTAATATTAGCTTCAATAACTGTATTGTTTATTTATGTAATCATTTCGTAGGTTCATATTTTCAATATTATTATCTTAAAGTATTTATTATTTATTTACCATAATAATAAAGCTGAATGTCTCGAAACAGGTATCTATTCCCTAGTGAGATAAGCGGCTTATTAACTGTAATATAATATTTTATTATTAAATAAATTTATGTATCTGAATGGTTGTCTTTCATCTGAAAATATCTACCACTCTGTAAATAAATACCTATATTTAAATTCCTTATCAAAAAACGATGTAATTAGTAATTTAATAAAACGGTTTTAATTTATTACGATTTAATGAGTCAAATTAATTGCACTGTTTGCAACGAAGACGTTCTCTAATTATTACACTTAAGGCGATGCCATACGTAGTAATGCAAAATCATGTGTTTTTGGTTTGAAAATTTGTTCGCCTAGAAATGTTTCAGATGCTTTAATTAAATACTGCGAGTAGAATACATCTTGGTCTTTGAAATGATTGAGTATTTTTTAGATAAATCTTTTTATAAGCCCAGAAAAAAAATAATGTAAAGGCCTATGAAAACTGCTTTAAAGTTCAAAAACCCTACTTACGAACCCATTTTCGGTTATGATTTTATTGTATAATGTGGCAAATTAAGTTATTTATAAAATGATCGAAAAATAATTTAATATTTATGCCTGAACATCCACAAAATAAAATAAAAGACACTTTTTGGCCATGTTTTTTTCTTGCATAAATCAAAACAGGCGGATGGTGTTAAGCGGGAATTTAAACCTTATCGCCATCTACGTAAGGGTTGTTATTATGTTAAGTATTTGCAAAGATAATAAATAAATCAGTTAGCTTCGCGGTCGAGGGTTATGTCTCTTTACTTACAATCCGGAGTTCGCGGGTTCAAATCCCGGCGCAGGTAAATATTTGTTTTTTGATTAGTGTCATTTCAAAATTTAATCATTTAAAATAATATGAGGTATATTCAGTATCGCACTGGGAACCATTCAGAATTGAAACTTTGCTTGAAATGGCTTTGGCCGTGTGTGGTGATCTAAATCTTCAGGTTCTTCCCCATCTCCTTCCTCTCCCTACTACCTTTAGTATCACAACATACCCCAATTGGGAAGCCATAGTCTCTCTGGCTCCAGAGGCTGGGAGCCTTCGTACTCTTGTGTAATACTCGCATAAACATAACTTAATCTAAGTACATTTATATAAACATTTTAATGTTTAATACTTATTTTAATGCTTTCCGTTATCAATAAATAATATCTATAAATGTAATTTGCAGTCGTAATTATCAATCTACCTACGTAAGATTACTGTTTTAATGTGGATATAGAGATTAAATACAAGGCTGTAAGTGTATCCATTCAAAGGATGAAAATGATACTTTAATAGCCTGGACATGGAGAAGGGATGAATGCAGAAAGGAGTGTATAGAAGATAAATGACGGGTACACATGACACAAACAAGAGAATCAAGTACTTGAGTTGTGGCTCGCCGAGAGCCAGAATAACAGAAATGTATAAATGTGAATTAAGAATGCAGCATGTGCCTAGATGGAAATATGTGGTGGTCCATCTTCTCTGAAAACTTTCAACTCAAATCTTTACTGGCTACTATTTCAAAGGGAGGACGTCCAGTGGGTCACTCCAGAAGATAACAATTCTGACAATACTTGGGAATTGAACGAAGTCTGCTGATGTGGCAATACTTTTTATTTTTCCTCTGTAATTTTTTTCTATTTATATTTAATGTTCCCTTTTTCTATTTTATTTTCTTTTTTTTTGCTATTTCTTTTTCTACGTTTACTTTTTTGTTTTTCCATTTTCTATTTTTTTTCATGTTTTCTTCTTTTTTATTTTTCTTATTACATTTATTTTTATTTTTCCTTTTCTTTTTCTAGAACATATAGATAAGCCCGGGGGCGCCTTTCAAGGCGATGGTGCCTTTGTCCAAAGCTATAAGGAGAAGAAGATGAAATGAGATTCTGTTTTCCTGCGATACTTTCAAACTGGTTTACGTAAAGTGTCACGTTTATTCCATGCATAACTCATCAATTTAATTATTACCTTTTCTTTTGTCCTTCTTCTGCCAAATCCATGGCCTGCTGCCACACACCAGGATTGGTATCAGATCACCGCAGTAGGCCGCTAACCTCGCTACTCGAAAAATTGCGCATGGATTTCAACATTCAATGAAAAAAAGACAAAACGTAATTCAATTCAAAATTATGAAAATAATATCCTTCCTTTCGATACATGTCGTATGTTTAATACTGAGATGTCAAAAATATTAATATTTAATGTCGTAAGTCGAAAACCGGATACCTTAAAGGACTTTTGATACCGTATCTGATGTATGTCTGTGAGTATAGATCTGCCAAATTAAGGACAAAAATAATAAAGGAAGATAATATGGGAATTAATTGAAGATAATATTGGTAATTCTTAAATTATGATATGAGCTGGACCAAAAAGACTGAAAATAATCAGGTCTTAATAATATTATAAAATGAAGGCCTCAGCACGGGCAAGCCACCCAGTGAGGCCAACATTACTGGAAAACTTTGAAATGTAAAAAAATATCGTACCAAATAAAAAAATAGCTTAGTGGTTCAAGCGTTGTCCCAGTAAGACAGAGGTCCTTGGTTCGATCCCAATTGCGACAATAAAATGCTGTCCAAAACGATGGCTAAATAAGAAAGGTAGAACGCAAAACGGCATAATACCCTAAAAATAAATCAATATAATGTATAGTATATTTGCGGCACATTCCAGCGTGGAAGATATTTTCAGCATCGCCCTGATGTAAGGACATAATTCAGAAGAAATGGCTTTAGGCATGTTTGTTGACCAGATCTGAATATCTAGGTACTCTTCCACCTTCCTCCTCCCCATCTCATTCCTTTCCCCACTACTTTGCCTCAAAATATACCCCTATTAGAGATGCCATATTCTCACTGGCTCCAGACGTTTTGGAGCAGTATTCATAACAAAATGACAATTCAACGGACTTTAAAAAAAGTGATTGAGTTAAATGAGAGGTTACGTTGGTTAAGTTTACAGGTTAGTTTTTTTTCATCACTTTTAATGACTATATCACTTTTTAAAAGTGTGTTGAATTGTTATTGTGTTGACTTACCACGGAACCATTTAACATACCTCACCACAAAAGTAAGTAACATTTAATATTGAGAAATAACTACGCGGAATAAGAAGAAGAACTCAGAGAATCAATTTCGTAAATTGACGATGTGCAAACCGGTTGAATGCGTAATGAGAACCCAATTAAACACATCAGTTGTTGAATTGTGAGAATTGGTCTTTAAATGTGATTTTGTAAAATAATAATTAATTATTTTATTGTGAGAACGCGTACGTATTTTTACATTCATAGGGAATACGAGAAATCTATTTTTTCTTGTTCGCAAGATTTTAATAGCTGTCCTATAAACAGAAGCAATTATATTTTTATCTCATGCAAATTGGTTGCGTTCAAAAATTCACACGGAGACATAAATATAATTTGTTTATTGTAAGTCTTAATTTGACAGCCTCTGTTGCTCTCGACCAATTTCGTTTTCAATACGCCGTGCGCAAGTAAACTTTCTTTTAATTAATTTGTTTTGTGTCAAAATAAATTAATTAAAAGTAACATATTTTTACGCGGCACGCTCCAGAGTGGAAAATACTCTCAGTATCACCCTGGCGAAGAATCAGCATTCAGAATTGAAACCTTCGATTTATCCATTTTTTGTGACCAATTCTGTACTTTTCCAGTTTCTTTATCCACATTTACTTCCTCTCCGCATTATTTTCAGACTACAATGTACCCCAATTCGGTATTCCATAGTCTCACTGGCTCCGGATGGTTGGGATTAGTTGGGACTCTTACGCGTTATTCACGTTAAAGAAATAAATAGTATACTAAGTGAAAATTTTAGTTAATATTGAAGAACCCAAGAAATACTTTGTGGGCGTGTTTCGTGTTTTCAAATGGTATGGAAAGTCAGATGGGATAGGGATCTACGATGTCAGGCGAGTGTAAGTGAGACAGAGCGCTGGGCTATTTGACTAAATGCAACATTTGCTTCAATTCAAATTTAGTGTAGAAGGCACTTCTACTTTTGTCCTTCATTATATGATATTATTAAATTATTTTTATGAATTAAAGGTGAAATATAACAATAAAATTCACTTGATCACATTGGGATTCGAACCCGCGACCTCTGGATTCATTGTCAAGTACTTTACCCCTCCGCCACGGAGGCAATCAAATTAAATTTATTTATTAATGAACTAATATTGATAAACTGTTCCATATCATGCACCGCATAGATTAAACGGATTCCATTGCTCGATGTGTGTACGTACAGGAATTCACGTTCGGCCTAATTTTTCAATAAGTACTACGGTTTTGCTTAAAAATTCCTTGAATGCAATTTTCTTAGGTGATTAATGTCGTTTTCATAGGCGATAAAGTTAAATAGAAGTGTATTTTAAATTGTGAGGATGCCGAGTTAGTGATTTACGAGTAAACCTTCATACAAATTTGACAGGGTATTCGTGACGACGAATTAGCGTAAAAGTGAGATGTTTCGATTCTGAATTATAGTAGATCAACTAACTTACTTACTAACCAAGCATCGTGCCATTTCCCGAAAGAGTTGACAGAAAGGATAGATTTCCAAACAAATCAAACTTCGCAAACACAGTGAAATGTAAAAATTAATAATGCCTCAGAATATGCGATCCTTGATTGTGCCTACTCGATTGGTTTTACATATTTTTCTTTACTGGCCACACTAGACATGGTATATTCTGTATATAAGAAGTACATTTGAAACTTCGCAGCGAAGACGAGCAGTAGCTGACTCAATATTTATTCACAGAATTTTAAACAATAACATTGACTGTACTGAACTTCTGTCCCTTATTAACTTTAACATACCTTTGAGACGTACACGACATACAGTGCTATTCCACACGATTAATTATAAAACAAATGTAGCATCTAATTCGCCAATTAATCTCTAAATAATATTTGTCTTAACTCTAACGTTGACATTTTTTTCGATTCACTGCCCAAATTCAAACGTGGCATCATGTCAATAATTTAAACTATTCAATGCGCATACATACAGACACAAATAAACAAACACTCACACATACATTACACACGTCACACACACACCTATAAACTACACACGTCACCTGGTAATTAAGTAATAAACATACCACTTAGCCGACATTACAAGAAACATATCATAGGTACACAACATGAAGTATCTTATTCCTGTATATTGTTTCATCTCTGTAAATCATGTACTGTTTGATCTATAATATAAAATTAAATTAAAAAATAATAATTAAATTAAATTTAAAAAAATAAGCCTTATATTATTTTCGGATCTCCACATTTCTCACACAATAATTAATTTAAATTGAATTACATTTATTTACTGACAATTATCCAATAATATCACAATACAAACCACATAAACGAACTGAAAAAATGTAGAAAATTAATGGAGTATTTGGTAGGGACCCAGCAACAAAATAGTTACATCTGAATAAAGTAATTCATGACAAATTGTACATATTTACATCAGTAATATTTGATGAAATACATTTCAGTACATTCCAGTCCTGATGAATGTGAACTTATTTACAAAAGTGGTTATGTATTGATCTTTCTAATTTTTCAGCCCACAGTAACAAGTTATCAATCTCGTACATATTAACTAACTAACTAACCATCACGCCGTTTCCCCGTAGAGGTAGGCAGAGAGGACGGACCGCCAAACAACTCGGATTGGTACACACTTCTTGCCTCATTCACATTCATACTTATACTTACATATTTAGACTCTTGAAATGGCCCGACTCGAGTATCTGATTCACTTGGTCGTGCCATGTCTTCCTCGGGCGTCCCCGACTTCTGCTGTCATTCGCATTCGCAACATATATTCTCCTTACACTTCTTTCTTCGCTCATTCGCCCTACATGCCCAAACCATCTAAGCGTCCCTTTCTTAATCTTACTCATTACGTTTACATCAGCCTTGCATTCTTTACGGATCTCCACATTGCTCACACTATCATACACGGTTTGACCAAACATACGTACATATTGCATGTGTATTTTATTCAAATGTTTACAGGTGTTATCGTTTCGTATCAGATCGATATTAATTCCTAGTTAGGAAGATTGTCTGTTCTAAGGAACCAAAAGGAACATGGTTTTGTATCTCATTTCTTCGAAATTCAGTCTATCTTCATCCTTCCTCTGCCAGTCCCATGCTTCACTGCCATACAGCAGGAAAAGTACCTGCACTCCATTGTGGACTGCTATCTTCGCTTATTTGGACATTTTTTGCTAGCACCAACGGCGTTCAGTCCTCCGTTAATGGAGTTACCTGAATTAACCATTTATTCAATATCTCTATCAGCCTTCCCATCTCTTGTAAACATACTTTACAAATGCACAAACTCATCCACCTGCTCCAAGTATTCCTCATTCACTACTGTAATATATTACACACTTTTTTTGTACTCTCTCTTTCAAACACCATGACTTTAGACTTGCTGTCCGAAACGTCGGCTAAAGAAGGATGAACAGAGCAACACAGCACACACACTAAAAATAAATCACGATAAATATAGGTAGTCAAAATTATACATTGTATTAAATTATGTATTGTATTAAATTATGAACTAGCAGTTAAAAACCCGCTCCGCGGGTTTTTTTCTGCTAGGCCCTGCGGGCGGCTCTTGGTTGGGCTTCGCCCATTTTAAGTGATATTAACAACAGTTACATTTAATAGATAGATATTAGGACATTCATAGAGAGAGGGTGAGTATATATATTGTTAAAACATGGAACAGGAAGGAGTTAATTAATAATAACATGCTAAATTTACGCATAATAAGAATGACAATTGTTTGAATAAATGAAATTTTACGTATTTGTGATGGATTATTTCAAATAAAACACTATTATTGACTACATGTCTACAACTGATATTAACTGTTATCGTACCTAATATAATTAGCTCATAGGAGACTTGCAGTGCTTAAATATGTGTTACAACCGTCAATGTCTATAAGTTTAACCTCTAAGAGAGTATGGCCTCACCGTTGGCGTCCGAAATAAAATCTGCTCAAAGGAGTATGGACGCCCATGGTGTGTCGGTGCTTGTAGAAATCATTCTATCGAATTTATTCATAAAAAGGACATGCTAGTGACATCTCTTGACGAATTCCATAAATATGCCGAAGAAATATGTAGATTCCGTCTATTTTTAACGGATCTACAGCGTTTTGAAAATACACGTGGTAATGGCGCGTCAGTTGCGTTGATTGTAAACATTTTATTGACAGTTCGCGAGCGTAAACGACATTTTTACCGATTTTGTTAGAGGTATTTGCATTGTTTTCGTGACACAAACACTTGAATGTTTCTGTGTTGTTATTACGTGTTAAATATGCGTATTATATCGCGAAATTAACAAATAATTTTGTGCGTTTGTGACATTACTGTGAATTGTGGATTTTTTAGTTGGTTTTGTGTATTGTGGGTCCTATTTTCGTGTATTGACGACAAGTTTCTTTTCCGTGAGATATTCTCTAACATTCTGTTTTAGTTTTGGATAATTTTGAGTGTTTTTATATATTATACTTTTCACATTGAAAGGTTGTGTGTTTTGTGGGTCCTATTTTCGTGCATTGACGACACATTTTTTTTCGTGTGATATTCTATAACAGACTTTTTTAGTGTTGGATAATTTTGTGTGTTTATATACTTTTCAAACTTTTCACATTGAATATGTCAACACCTTTGGATGAAGACGAAATTACGGCCGTATTAGCCGAAAGTGATGATGAAGACTTTTTCAATGATATCCAAGATTTACCAGTTCATTCTGATAGCTCTTCCGATGACTCAAATATTTCTGATGATGAAGAAGATGAACCACCATCTTCGAAAAAGCAAAAATTGGATAGTCGAAAATGGGTTCAATCTGATTTTGTACCAACCTTGCATGATTTTGACAGCAGGCATTCAGGTATAAGAGGCGATATAAATTTGGATGAGAACGCAAGCGAACTCAACTTCTTTGAATTGTTCTTTACTAATACCATAGTTCAGTCAATTGTAACGGAAACAAATAAATACGCTTCAACACTGGCTCTCAACGTAAGTCTAAAATCAAAAATGAATAAATGGGTTGACACTACTGTGTCCGAAATAAAGATATTCTTGGCGACACTTTTGCTTATGGGTCTTGTTGGTAAAAACTCATTGAAGAAATATTGGTCAAATAACCCAATAATAGAAACGCCATTCTTCAGAGTGTTATTTTCACAGGATAGATTTCTACTTTTACTGCGGGCTCTGCATTTTGCCGATAACAATGTTCGGACAAATGATAGATTATATAAAATAAGGAATCTTTTGGATCCTTTGAAGAAAATCTACAAACAGACCTTTTACCCATTTCAGAACATATGTATAGATGAAAGCCTCTTATTGTGGAAGGGAAGACTTTCCTTCAAAATATATATACCGTCCAAACGACACCGTTTTGGAATAAAATTATTTGTCTGTTGTGATGTAGAAACAGGTTACGTCTTAGATATCATAGTTTACACTGGATCAGATTCAGACATCATCATGGATCCAAATATTGGAGTGTCTGGGTCAGTTGTAACAACTATGATGAAGGACTATCTTGGAAAAGGCCACAGACTCTTTGTAGACAATTGGTATACAAGCCCAAAATTGTTTGATGTTTTATTTGAAAACAAAACAAACGCTTGTGGAACTGCAAGAGCAAACCGAAAGGAAATGCCTAAGTTCGGAAATGCTAAAATGCAAAGAGGAGATGTAAAAGCATTTCATTCAAATGATCTCTTGGCAGTAAAGTGGCGTGATAAACGAGAAATTATTATGTTGACAAACATACATGAAAATAAAATGACGATCACCGATAAAATTGACTATTCTACCAGGGAAAACAAAATAAAACCAGAAGCTGTGGTAGAATATTCGAAAAACATGGGGGCTGTAGATAAGGTTGATCGAATTCTTGGTTTTGTTGACAGTTCTCGCAAGTCTTTCAAGTGGTATAAGAAAATTTTCTTTCGCCTTTTAGACATAAATGCCCTAAACGCCTTCTTTCTACATCGTCAGAGAACAAACAAAAAACTAAGTTTTAGTGAATTTCGTGAGAATCTTGTAGGTCAGTTGGTAGAAAAATATCACACCGAAAGGCCACCAGCATCTGGAGGAAGACGAGTAACAGATTGTCCTACTCGTCTAACTGAACGACATTTTATCAACCCGCTTCCACAAACAGAGACTCAGGGAAGGAAAACACGAAGGAAGTGCCATGTTTGTAGTCACACAGCCGTTCAGCCAAGGAAAAGAACAGAAACAAGATACATGTGTATTCAATGTAATGTGGCTTTGTGCTTATTTCCCTGTTTTGAGATATATCACACAAAAAAACAGTATTAGATTGTAGTTCTTCAGTGTAAAATGAAAATGTGAAAAATAGTTTTAGATGACATTTTTTAGTTTCTTTTGTGTAAAAAAGTAAGGTGTAAAAAGTTTATCCCATAAAAATTTAAAAAAAATTGAAAAAAAAAATTGTGTAAATAAAACTTTTTTTTTAGTGTAAATAAAACAAGTTCTATAGTGAAAACAACATTCGGATGAGGAAATATGGAAGTACAAAATAAAACTGAAATAAAAATTGGTAAGTAAATTTATGTTCTAGGTTGTACATTTTACGTGAACCGATGGTTGACAAAACATGAATCACATATTTTTTGTTATCGGATTAATTCGGTTATTTTGATATTTCTATATGTATTTCTTTAGCAAAGTTTGATTTTTATAACACATGCTATGAATATAATTTATAAAAAAATCAAATTTTGAAGGTAAAAAAAACTCACTCTACTGAACACTTTTTGCTCTCAGAAACTCACTCCCTTAGAGGTTAATCAATATCGTTTAGTTTGTCACAATTAAAGATAGTTATAACAAAGTTGACTTAAATAATAGATTATTACATATTGATTAATTGTACCCGTGTTTATGAATAAAAGGAGGGTAATCATTTTCGGTAATCATTTGGTAATTCTTTACCTACAACTGTTACTGTATCTAATAAATTTTAAAGTTAGATTATATATACACCTTCATCAGGAGAGTAAAAATCTATATATAAAGGTAGATTATTACAATATAGCGCCCCTGAGGTGATATCTCACAAAAGCGGCGATATGCAAATTGTCCAATAAATAAATAAATAAATAAATAAATATAATGTTTACATTTTATTGTATATACACCGAAGTCAAAAATTAAATATAGATTGCAATTGGGAAAGAAGAAGTGGAAGGAGGGGGGAGGGGTAAGAGTAGGCTGGGTTTATAATAATTAGGAATTACAATATCGTTAGACGGGAAAGACCAGTTAAGTGGGAAAATATTTAAAAGAGAGTTTATAAAAAAATTCTTGTTAATTATATCTGCTTTTATATTAACATGTTTCCTCATTTCTAAAATTTCAAAATTATTTATTGTGAAGTATTTTAAGACCTGAAAAAAACAAATAGAATATAACCATAAAACAATATATTCATAAGACAAATAGCATTTAATAACGGTTATTCTAATAAATTGATAGTTGAAATACTAAATAAAAAAAAATTAAACATATTCTCTTCAAACGGTCTTTCTAAAGATAGAAATAAACAATGGCGTAGAATTCTGCTTGTGGATAACGATACTTCTAAAATTATATATAAAAACACTTCTGGTACTATTCAACTGGCGTTTTACACTAATAACAATGAAGAAATATATTCTTAATAATAAAGATAGCAAAATTCAAACAAAAAATCAGGAGTTTAAAAACTCAATTGGGATGATTGTAATTTCTTTTACAAAGGTAGAACCAATAGAAACTTTGAAGTCAGAACTAAAGAATATCGCAGGGCTCTAAATGGAAATAGTGAATCTGAGTTTGCAAATCATCTTTTGAATAATGATCACACTTTCGATAAAAATTCAGGTCTTAAAATACTTCACTCAGGATATAAAGCATCGCAAATAAATAATTTTGAAATTTTACAAATTAGAAAACATGTCAATATAAAATCAGATATAATTAATAAGCAAAAAAAATATAAATAATAATGAAAAATGCCATTACAAAGTGATAAGCTTCCAGAAGAAATCTTCTTATTAAATGCTTGTTAATCGTAAGTAGTCAAATATTGTGAGCTGCATATTTAAATATTCGCGCCATTCATTTGGTTCGTTTTTAAACCGCCAGAGGCGCGCTCTGTCGGCCATCTATAGCCGTGCGTATCCGCCATATTGAATAAGGAACGCGTGATTTTTTATAAACGTCAAACATAATCACGTAACTGTGGATAATTTTCATTGTAATGTAATTAATCCAATGGATTATGAACTTTCTAAAACATATTTTCTTCGATATTATCCAAAAATTATATGAGCAGAAACGATGCTTTTGAAAAAAAAGAAGTATTATTATGAGGCGATCCTATTTTAGTATGAAATCGTGTCTTAATTTTCAAGTTAGCTGAATTTACCCGAAACAGACAATTTTAATTCCACCAATCAGAGGGCCTAGATCGTCCAGACGCTGGCGTAATAATACTATCAGATTGTATTAAATTATGTATTGTATTAAATTATGTATTGTATTAAATTATGTATTGTATTAAATTATGTACCTATTGTATTAAATTACGTGTTGTATTAAATTATGTTTTGTATTACATTATGTATTGTATCAAATTATTTATTGTATTAATTGTGTGTAGTATTATGTATAGGTTTGTGGAAATTTGTTTAATACCGTCTTTTGGTTCTAATCCAAATCGTAATGTTGTATGTGAAATATTTTTTGTTTGCCTTTTTGCGTCTGCCCACCTGCTAGGTCGGATCGGGAGATACTGGTAAAAGGATACCCTTTGACCTCTCCAACAGGACTCTCTCGGAACATTGCCCTGTACCGCAATGAACGAAATGGATTTATTCGTCCGTCAATCCTGGATACACTGACCTACAGATTCCTACTTACCCCTCATACCTGTATCCTTCCCAAAACTTCCTCTTCTTTATTTCCTTATAAAGCCAACCCTCCACACGGCATCCCAAAAGATAACAAGGGCCTCTTGTGGGTAGATAATTTTAAAAAAAATGTTTGTGCAATGTTTTTATCCACTCAAGTGATTTTTGGCATACTATTCCAAGTTTGCAAAACACTTTGAGCGATCAATTGCTAAGTGACTGGATAAATCAACACATCGACAATTCAACAAACATTTTAAAAGTGATATGAAGTCATGGGAAGTGATGAAACAAAAACTTTATTAACTGGGTTAAGTAGGTTAGGTTTTTTTTTTTCATCGTTTCTAATGACTTTATATCACTTTTAAAATTTGTCTTGAATCGTCGATGTGTTGATTTATCAAGGAACCCAATTGCCATAATGTGCCAAATTTATAGAACCCAAAAGTATGGGATAAACGGAGAAATCTAAGTGCATTAATTGGTTTTAAACCGTAGGAAGCAGTTTTATATATTTCCATATTAATATTTTGAGTAATGGTATGATTTAAATGGTGACCGGATAAATCATCACAATGATAATTCATCACATCTTTAAAAAGTTGTGGAAAGTGATGAAACAAAAACCTTACTAACTTTTTTTGTTGTTTGTTTTTGGGGTGTTATGCCGTGTTGCGCTAACTCCTTCTTTAGCCGACGTTTCGGACAGCGTTGCAGTGTCCATCATCAGGGCAGATCCGGTAGATCCGAAGATGTGTAAATTTTGGTTGTCGAGTTTGTGCTTATTTGTTTGTGGCCTGGGCCCGTCCAAGTGCTTACTTGGACGGGCCAAAAATCCAAAAACTTACCTTACTAACTTGGTCAAGTAGGTTAGGTTAGGTTAAAAAAAATATTTTTTCATCGTTTCTAATGACTTTATATCACTTTTTAAAAGTGTGTTGAATTGTCACTGTGTTAAGTTATCATGGAACCCATAATATGAGACGAATAGCTCGGTGACCGGATAAATCAACACTTCGACGATTCAACACACATTTTAAAAGTGATATAAAGTTATGGAAAGTGATGAAACAAAAAATTTGTTAACTGGGTTAGGTAGGTTAGGTTAGGTTAGGTTAGGTTAAGTTAGGTTTTTTTATCGTTTCTAACGACTTTATATCTTTTTGTGTGTTGAATCGTCGATTTATCAGGGAACCCTTTCATACCCGCAAACATACAATCACCACACTAACGAAGCTCTAAGAAATGAAAGAAGTCATACAATCGCTCAATTGAATCCGTTCCAGCTTGGCGAAACGAATGTTGTTCAAATTACACTAATTATGGCTAAATACCTCATTTACTAATTCACTCCATTTTGTAAATGCCAATGTAAATTTAATTATGTTTTTAAATTCGAAATTGTCAATTATTTTGTATTATTAATTTTTTTAGTGGTTTGACATAAGGAATATCAGTCCATAAACATATCCGCCAGTGTTGCAATCGCATGAAGATTTCTTATTCATTTCGTGTCAATGTTAGTACAGCTATCAACAGCCCAACCGTGCCAGGGGTATCTATATAAAAACATCGGATGTTCAGAATATTGATCCGACATTCTTAAGTTATAAATTCAATCGTGCTAGACCTCCTAGATAAAGATTTGAAATTATTAAATTGGAAATTCATACGTCATACTGCATATATTCTGGTCTAGTAATGTGTAATTTCTATCACCTAAGAAATTTTAAAAATATAGTACTATAGGATTCATATGTCTTATACTGATTTATAAATGTGGAAATTCTAACTATACAATTGTAAATGTTCTCCAAAATGCCCTGGAAAGAATCTCAGACTTGTGATGTCCCGAAAGAAATCATTCATCTGTTCTGAATGCAATTACTAATGTTATCCAAATTGACCCTGGCAATAAATTACATCTTTGCGATTCTTTCAAGGATAAAGAAATCATCCTGTCACTTCGAATGCAATCAACAATGTTCTCAAAATTTGTTTTGACAGTATCGCCATTCCATTGTAAGAATATTATGTACTAAATACACAATTTGGCTGTCCTGAAACGGGAATCCTTCCCAGTTGGACAGAAAAAGGTTCATTTTGTATTGTATTGTTTGTAATTTATATATATATATATATATATATATATATATATATAAAATAAAAAATTAAATCTGTGCGTCAAACATGTTAGATATTTTAAACTTACGAAATTTCTTGCCTATAATGCCAATCTCGTTTGAATGCTTTCAATTATAATTTGGATCGGTCTCGCTGATGTTTTTGAATGAATTAGATCGATGGTTTTAGTTTTGTAATGACAGTAAAGTAACATTTAATTAATTATAATTTTCAAGCCCAATGGCCTTGCTCTAAATTCCTTTCATGTAAATCTCGCTTGAATTATATCTCGCTAATATGAAGAAAAAAAACGTTTGACGCAACAGATGACACCAGATTAAAAGTTTCGTTAATTTGGATGAGACGTTCCTAAGATTGCTTTCTCATACAAGTAAAAGTGTCATGTAATATGATATGAGATTTTCACGGACATTTTTGGGGTACTATGCCGTGTTGCGCTACCATATTTATCCAACGTTTCTGACAGTATTACAGTGCCCATTATTACACATCTGCCCTGAGAGTGATTTATTTTTGGGATATTATGCCGTGTTGCGCTACCTCCTTTAGCCAACGTTTCTGACAGTATTACAGTGTCCATCATCACACATCTTCAATGAGATTTATTTTTGGGGTATTATGCCGTGTCGCGCTACCTCATTTTACAGCCAATATTTCTCACATTATTACAGCGTTCATCATCACACATCTGCCCTGAGAGTTATATTGATTTATTTTTAGGGTATTATGCCGTGTTGCGATACCTCCTTTAGCTGTTTTTGAAGTTTTTGACACTGTTCAACATCAAACATTTGCCCTGAGAGTGATTTATTTTTGGGGTATCATTATTCGTTTTATCGTAGCGATAATTACATTGTGATATCGCGGCGGAACTCATTATATTGTCATTGTGTTGTGCTTGAACTCACTATATTGTTATTGTGTTCGCAAAGTGTACAGTGGTAAGTGATTGAACTTTTTTTCTCTTCTCCCTACCTTGTTTATTTCCTACACATACCATCCCCCTATTTCAACAAACACCATTAATTTCGTATCGTTTTATTCATTTAAAATCCACAATTCATGTTCATTATATTGTGATTGTGTTGCGCTTGAACTCTATTGTGACAGTGTTAGCAATGTGTACAGTGGTAACTGACTGTACATTTATTTTATTTTTCTTTTCTTCCATACCTTGTTCAAATTCCTACACATATCATCATCCAATGCCAACAAACACCATTCATGTCGCATCGTTTTAATTAATTTACCATCGACTATTTGTGAAGCTGTAATCAGTTTCAAATGCAACACCGTATTCAGGTAGCCGGTCGCTCTCCCAATGGAGCAAATTCAGATACATATTTGTACAACTCGCTCACCAATACAAGTGTGAGACTCCGGCACAAATAGGTTTATCTGCGCAAACTCTCACTGTTCGATACGTGGCCATTGTATTGAATTAATCATTTTTTCTTGGCCTTACATCATCTAAGTGTGTAATTTTGTTTTCCATTCAAGAAAGTACGGTAAAATCACTCCGCTATGTTTATCTCATTACAACCGGATTAAAAACATTAATAAATTACCGGTAGACGCCAAGGTTATGCGAACAACTTTAATTGTTAGACTGTAATAATATGGACTAGAACCTAGACAGACAATTTTCTTTTCACTTTAATTGGGTACATACACGATTCCTTCATTACGATGACATGCATCTTGGTCCTTGAAAATTGATCCACCGAAAGTAGATCCTCTGGACAGTTGATTCTCGGACATTTGGTCCCTTGGCCAAATGATCCCTTCGACGGTTGATCCCGCAGTCAAATAACCCCCTAAAGTTTTAAATTTAATAATTTAATATTTTGTGGATACAAGCTTCTGTGACCGTTATAAATTTATAATATTGAAATTAAATTTTAAAATAATATTGTTCACGCACGAAATTATATACAATCCTTATAAATCACGGGATATTATTATTCTAATTTCGAAAAGACAAATAAAATAATATTCATTTAAAATATAATATTATTTTTAAGTACGCACTTTATCCCTTTTTTGAGTTTATGATTTAATCGAACAGTTCCAATTTTCAAAAAGGACACTTAAATTCAAAGCAAAATTGATTTCATGGAACCAGATTTCACGCATGAATAACGCACATCACAGACAACCGAAACTTGTATGTTTGATATTATTACTACATATATTTTTTTTCTGTATTCTTTTAACTTTTCAGTTCAGTTTATGATTTGGTTAGGTGAGGTTGAAAATATGTGAAAATGGTTTTAAAATTTGTATTTAAAATTTCGCTCAGGGCCTATGTCATCTTTGAAGATGCTATGTAAAGAGTATTTTGTGTTAAGGAAAGAGTGAACCTGGATCCAGAAGAGACTCATGTTGTATGAGGGAGGAAACACAGAGGCTGTCAAATCTTTTCACAGCCGGGCTGTTGAACTCAAGAACGAGTCGTAGAAACTGAAAAAATGTTAAATGTTGACGCTAGTTCATGGGAGCATCTTCCATCGAAATACTGGTAGAACAAGTATGTTCTTCAGGTTAGCTTTTGTCTTTCTGTTTCAGTTTAATTTAGATATGTTAATCGTATCTTCTCCACTCGAGCGATTGGTGTCATAAATATACACATTTACCATATTATTCAATTAATTATCTTTCCTCAAAATATTAATATGAAAACATATGAAAGGTTTAAAGCCAATGAATCCACCTACATTTCACCATTTATCCCATATTTTTAGGCTCTATAGGTTTGGCACATTGTTACCAGCTATCGCTCAAAACTTTTTGCAAACTTGGCACATAATAGGCCAAAAATCGCTCGATTGGTTAATAATTAAATAATATTAAAATTAGGTTTATCAGCTTCAGCTGATAAATAACCAGCACATACAATATAGAATGAGCATGTCAATAAAAGCCTTATTGAGAAAATGGCTGCCGTTGAAGGATAAAACAAAATCGCTTCGATCCTTTTTAGTCTCCCCTTAATTTTGCTGCATGTTTTTGAATAGGCGCCCGAGGGTTCAAACACTTCCAAACGGTTCTGATCTTAGATAAAAGACTTTTTTTTTTTAAATATATCTCTTTGAATTTTAGTTTTGTTTTCTTAAATGAATAAATAAATAAATTAATTAATGAAATGGAATCTTGAAAGTAGAATTTAATCCATTTCCCGACATACGATCGAGCGTAAAAGCTCCTCGTTGTCGATAACAATGCATGTGACACTCATGCATATTTCTCTGAAATTGGATTGAAGTTAATATGTATAATAAATCTTATAACCATCCAATTGGGATTTGGCGCGATTAACTCATTTTATTTAGTTCCTGGGTAGGAAGGTTCGAAACTCAATCAATTTTTAAATTATTTTTTATTTTTAAAAGTTCGTAACAGCTTAGAGACAGTCCCTCAAGTTTCAATCTTCTGTTAAACCAAAAAAGGTTGTATTATAGTACTATACTTTAGCTGTGTTTGTTATTCGCGCCTTACCTCAAGGCAGTGCAGAATAAAGAAGGACAGTCGTTCAAAATATGACTTCAACATGAAAAAAACACACAAGATATACGCTACAATATTATCAGAAGACCAACGTGGGATATCACGTCCTTACCAGGCGGACACTCAGATCGGAATGTTTCGCATCGGTTCGCCGCTCCAGTTGATGGGGGCTACGTGTCGATTTAGTGTTGAAAGCCGGTAAATCTTGCCAGTAAGTTAAAATTAAATACGCGAGAGCAGTTCCGACAATACAAAAAAAATAAAAAATTATTACTATTTTATAAGCCCATGGCACTTTTGCATGGGGTACCATTTTTGTACACAAGGATTAGTAATAAACAATGGATTTGTATGGTTTGAAATTGGCTAAAAAATTTATCAACTAAATATTTTCAAAAATAATTTTTTGACAGATATTTTTAAGTGTGTTTTAAATTAATATTGAATTTGTTATGTTGAGTATATCGATATTTTTTTGTAAATTCGTCTACTAAACTATAAATTGGCGTGTTTGCTACATAATTTGTTAGTGAATTGTGACATCTTACTTATCTCTAGTGTATCGTGTCGGTACTCTTATATTAACTAGACTTAGGAATTCGCGTCAGCCAAACTCCAAATATATCATTTTTAAAAGCAACACAAATCACATATCCTTCGTTAATCCTCAAATTTTACATTTTTAAGTTATATAATTAAATTTAAATAGATAAATCTGTGAATTATCGCTAATTTTTTTCGACATTTTTAATGTGAATTTTATGTCGATGTGACCGAACAACGAAATCACACTCTAATTGTATATGAAATAATGACATAAATAAAATTAAAATTTTCAATGATTCTTAGATAAAATCTTAATTTTTTCATAAATTGTTTGCAATGTCTAAATTTCTGATGGCCTCCGTGGTTGAGGGGTAAGGCTCTCGACTAGCAAACCGAAGGTCACAGGTTCAAATACCGGCGTGCTCAAGTAAATTTGATTTGATTATTTTGTGTTATTTCAGAATTCATTCGCTTAAAATAATATATAGTATATTTTCGGCACGTTAATAAAAATAATGATTTTTGGATGATTTGAATAGCGCCCTTTTCTGCAAAATCAAACGAAGGGCGCTGTACAAATATATAATACATTTCTAAATGTATAGATGTTATTATTCTTATTTAATTATATAGTGAAAGATACTCCTAGTATCGCCTTGACGTAAGACCACAATTCGGAATTGAAACGTTGCTTCGAATAGTTTTGGCCTTGTTTGCTGATCAGATCTGAATAGCCAGGTACATTCCCACTGGATGCCATCGTCTCACTGGATCAAAACGTTTGGAGCAGTTGAGACTCTTGCGCTGTATTCATATTTTAAATGTGATTAATATTCTTAAAAAGTGAGCAATGGACCCAAAAAGTTTGGGAACCTCAGGCATAAAAATAAGATTGATGTAACTACAGTTTCATGTGATTGTTTATCTTTCCTTATAAATCGTAAAGTATATAATATTTGTATTAGTTACATACATTCACAATAACAAATAGTTTTATAGTTCGATAGCAAGACTCCATTATTTAATTATAAATATAGGAATGATTCTGCCTCGTAAATGATATAGAATTCAATGGATTGACTTAGATATAAATTTTATTACATTATTTATTGATTTATTAGTGATGAAATAAACCATTAAAAACAAGGCTACCTTTTACAGACACCCATAAAGGGATGACCAATAAGCATGGACACGAACGCTATACCAGGGGGTCTAGCACAGCGAAATCGATAACTTTACAATATCGGATCGATAAGTATAACAATCGACTATTTTTTACCAATTTTCCGAGCACGGTCGCGCTGATGATAGCCAAACCGATATTAATAATGAAATAAATTAGAAATTTACATACGTTGGCAACACTGGCGCATATCTCTATAAGAATTGATTTTCTTAAAGGTCAGAAAGCTACGTAAAAGAAAAATAACAATTAATTGACGATGTCAATAATAACTTTTGTCACTAAAAAGAGAGTTAATTAGTTAATTAGTCATTACTTATAACTTTTGTTTATCCAATCTAATTGATCGCGTCTAAGATGAATTAATTTGATGATTGTCTATACGATTCTAAAAGTTAAGTTCATCTATAATTATTTGTCAATATCCAAAAAGTTGTGGTTAATGACACGTCAGAGGCCGCGCTAAAAGCAGCGGTTTTATCTACGGACTGTCGGAATCATATTTAGAGAGTGCTCGCAAATATCGCTAACTGACCATAGATGACGGATTTCGTCAATATTGTATTGATCTGGGGTTTTATCGATCTTGATGTTGGCTTTACAAGAACAGGTCGTTTCTTCGACTCATTTTTATATAAGTCGGTGTGTGGAACGTGCTACGACCATCTGTTTTTCCTCTAAATAATCCAGACGTCTTCAATACCTATTCAACTACATGTGCCGACTAGGAATACAAGACAATATATAACATTCTTCTGTAATACATACTCGACCAACTATCAGACACACTCACTGACCAATAGGATGCATGATTTGGGCAACAAGTATGGGGGTGCTATTGATTTATTTATTGACTCCTTATACAGAATTAAGCATAATCTACACCAATACTTTGTTGATTCCTACAAATTAGAGTAGCGTTGGTAAATTAGTTTTAATGATTTGTCTTATATGTAGTGTTGTTGTAATTTCTTTTTTACTTTATGTTACTCTTACGTTTTACTAATATTGCTTCATATTTTTTAATATTTTCTCATTATACTTGTAATCACAATTTTACAAGTGCGTATTTTACATTCTTTAAAATGGATTACATCTATTTACTGTCAATATCTCCTGTATAATAACATATTCTCTTATTGTACTGCATCATGTATCACTTCTATGTAAAAGCCTTTTTAGGCGTAAATATATAAATAAATAAATACCTGCATTAATAAATCTCTTCTTACAGCCTCTGCCTTAATCCGCCTCACAAAGTTGCCAAACGGGTTGCGATATAGTTCTCCTGCCTTTACACTGTACACTGTACTATTACAAAAATATTGCTAATTTATAAATCTCTTCAAATTATTCGTATTCCTGTGAAAATCGGGATTGCAGGCAATTAACGAATGAATTGATAGGTATCCTAAAAAACTGTAAGCAAAATACAATTTTTTTGTCACTGATACATTATAAAGACCAACGCTGGTGGATGAACACGTGTTCCGATATTATTACTCATTTTTATCAGGTATAAACTTGACATAAAATTCCAAAAATCGTTCGAATTGTTATTAATTTATTTATTTACTAACGGACCATGTCCAATTTTAACACGTTACATATTACGCGAAATTAATACAAGGAGAAACGTTAAAATACTGGATGGTTAAAAAATTACTGCTTTGACAAACATAGTGCACATAAACAATAAAGATAATGTCAAGACAAGAGAGGAACAAGGTTTTGAAGGAGTTCACAACTTTTTCCACATCAATATAAAATATTACTTGCGTGATGACTGACAAAAATCATTAAGGTTTACACCAAAAAATTCAAGGTCCTGACTTGAGTTGGCAAGTCTAACCATTCTGGACATTAGAGAATGGTGTCCACAATAGTCCAAGCGATGACCGTAAAAATCCCGTCCCATAGGCCACATGAACCAAATTAGTACTGGGCTTTAACACCAAGTAAGATTAGTTAAAAAAACGCATTCATCCAGATTTCGGCCCGGGAGGAGTCCTGGAAAGCGACGACTTCCGGTGTCATTTTTGGGATGAAAATATCCGACGTGCCACATTACCAAAACTAACTTATCTTATTTGGCGTTAAAGCCCAGTACTAATTTGGTTCATGTGGCCTATGGGATGGGATTTTTACGGTCATCGCTTGGACTATAATTTGTGGAGTATTGATTGAAGAAAAGCAACTCATTATTTCTGAGTCTACGGGAATATATAGTCTAGTTATATTTAAAGTTAAATCTGACGCTCTTTTACTGCCGTATCAATATTTAAAAAAAATGACTCACCACGCTAGTGAGCAACGATTCACGCTGATTAAACTTAATCAAGACGACAAAGCGTGCAATAGATGGGAGGAAGAAATTTTGAGATTGCGGACATCTGCAGCATGAAAATGACAGTTAATACTTAGTGTAAAAACCCAAGAATAACTGACTACGAAATTATTTACCTTGCAAAATAATACGTAAGTTGTTCGCATCTTGAATGGGTAATGAAACTCGTTCACGTATCATCCGTTTCTGATTTAATTTATTTTAATTGCGGAGAGAATGTACGAATTAATAATGAATTGGCAAATATACCTTAGGTAATAACTTAGCGCAAGCTTCCATGCTTATACCGTGGAGGTTATTTCCATGGAGTATGCTGGTATTAAACAACGTCAAAAAATCATCGTCTTTGCGTCCTGCGTGAAATCTGGTTCAAAGAACTGCAATTCATTTTGTATTTAAGTATTGTAGCTATCGTTTGTGTTCTTAAATATTAATAAATTACGATTCAATTTGGTTGGAGCGGCATAATATATTGCATCCATTGCAAAACGTTTTACAAAATGAAGGTTCGGGATATAAGTTCAAGCGCATAACGTAGGCAATTAACTCGGCCTCGGTGTCAAGGTTGCTGATAACGTACTCTCGAGTTATTTCCTGCTGTCGCTTATATAGGTAAAAAACGTTCTCGAACATTCCAGTTGCTATAGTTACAAATATCGCCAAACAAGCTTCTTGGCAAAGGACGAAACTTCTAGTATGTTCTACATATAATGACCGCCCGACTCAAGTAATAGCGTACCATTACAGTATCATTTTTACAATTTGGGAGGCGGGTTAAGGAACCATTTATTGGATAATCCACACCTCTGTCATAGGTCACCCTAAATGCTTCGTTACGTTTTGTGATTTAGCAAGGGTGGCTGGGTTCATCGAGTGAGGTTTGTTCAAGATACCTGCCCACCAGCTGCGTGGCGTGACAGATCGAGAGAAGCTGATTTGGGGAGACCCTTCGACCTCTCCAACTGGTCTCTCTACCCATCGCATTCCACCGCAGTGGGAGGGATATGTCCAGCGCGTTTTGATCTATTTTTTTCAGTTATGAGAGATTTGCCCTATTTCAAACAAGTCGTGTTTTATTAAATATTTTCACAATTTCCGCATAAAGCAAAGATCACTCGAATAATGCTTAAGTTGCATTTAAAGATATGCTGTGATTTTTTTCATACTTACAACATATTAAATAACATTTTACCCGCCTCAGAACAGAAATCTTCTAGTAAAGCGGGTTACTTACTCGTTTGTATGTGATGGTGTCATTTCAATAAATGCCCGGGTTGCAGGAAATTAAAAAAAAAGAAAAACAGAACAAAACGTGTTTTTAATAATTTTCGGAGCATACTTTGCGATTATTTTCTATCGAGGGAATTTCATATACTTAACGTTTCGGCTTTACAAATAGATTGATATTTCTTAAAAAAATAACATATATTGTTTTTAGAAACTTAAAGTGATACAGAGATATATGTTTTAAAATCTTAGAAATCTGTTTTGCCTTAGAGGCAGCCATTAATCTTTCAGCGTCCATAGCTACAATCCACTTTCTTCAAGTTAGTTACACATAAAATTTCCTACGGCTTATCACGATTTTATTATAAATAATTATTATGATTCGGGAAGAAAATGAAATAATTCGTGAGTATATGGAAAATGAATTGGTATAATGTCCATGATATTGCGGAGAATACTCTAATGAAATATGTTGTTAAGTTGCCTAACCTTACTTTCAGCCCCGTAGTAAGAGTTCAAAGATGGTTTTAAAGGGAGATATGTAAATATGAATGTTAGAGAGAGCGCGCATGTTGAAAATGGTGAAAATATTTAACAAAACACGACTCGTTTGAAATAGAGCAAAAATATCTTGACAAATGTTTTAGTTGCAATTATATATACACTGTGATTTTTTTCATTCCTATTAAATATTAAATAAAAGATCAAACGAGTTTTAAATAATTTTCGGAGCTTACTTTGCGATTTTTTTCTATCGATGGAATTTCATATAATTAACGTTATGGGATAAAAAAGTATTGATATTATCTTAAAAGCACTGTTGGTCATAAAACACGAGGAAGGCCCAAAAAACATTCCCCCCGTCTTTTTGAATGGTGAGATTCTGAAAACAGTAGAAACCGCAAAATATCTAGGACATGACATCAATAACAAGTTAACGGATGATGAAGATATTGACAGGCAGAGACGTGTACTGAGTATAAAATGTAACATGTTCAGTAGAAGATTTAGGCTCTGTAGTACACGAGTGAAAATTACGCTCTTCATAGCCTTTTGCAGCACCCTGTACACATGCGAGCTCTGGGCTAATTTCAAGAAAAGAACAATGGAAAGGCTTCGGGTGCAATATAACAAAGCTTACCGATTGATTTTCGGACTCCCCAGACTCTGCAGTGCCTCCTCAATGTTTACAGAAGGGCGAGTTCCAGGATTTACAGCTCTGTTAAGAACCAGGATTGCAGGACTGAGGGGAAGGATAAACCATTCCAGAAACATTCTTATCATAGAATCCCGTCTGACTTCAGGATCGAGAATTGAAGACCATTGTAGAAAGATACTTGCTAATTATTTTAATAAGCAATAATTATTAGTCTGAAACACTCATCCACATTGAAAAATCTCCTGATAAAAGATATATGACGCCAACGGGACATTAGTTTAAACATTAAAACTTAAACATTAGTTTACCAAAAAAATAATAATTAATATTTGACAAGTTCTAGTATTTTCACCAAAAAATGTAGACAATTTGTCTCGACGCCATCTAGTGAGAGAGTTAGCACTTACAATGCCTTTCTCATATAAAATAAAGTTGGTTGTTTTCATGTGAAAAAATGTAACAAGCAGTAATTGTTGAATGAAACACTAGTATATATTGAATTATTTCGCGGATAAGAGATAAGCCGCCATAGCTCAGTGGTCAGAGATGTCGACCGGAAATCGAAAGGACTCGGGTTCATGTCCCGTTGGCGTCATGTATCTTTTATCAGGAGATTTTTCAATGTGGATGAGTGTTTCATGCTAATAAGTATTGCTTATTAAAATAATTGTTACCCTTTGTGCTATGCATAAAAAATCTTGTCTTAAAATTAGTTTACCAAAAAAATAATAAGATACTTGCTACCACAATCTTAGATCCGATGGATTCCCGTGCTTCTCTGCTTTAATTTCATGTTTAATTTTATTTATTCTACTATATGTAAATACTATCTGTACTTATACCCTATATGGGATATGTGGGACTGCACTAACCTCTCCACATCCTGGAATAAAGAATTTATTATTATTAAAAGATAAACATGTTTTTCGAACTTAAAAACTTAAAGAGTTAACGAGAAACTTGTTATAAATCGGTACAAATTGGGTATGCAGGGGTTTATACATACGTTTCATTTAAGAGGAAGCTACAAACCAAAGATATTAGAAGAACGAGATGTGCTATGAGCAGTGCATACTAGCGATGTGTAGGTTCAGCCGGATTGAGTCCTTGAGCCCGAGTCCTTTGCGGGAAGCGGGTCCTACTCCCACTCCTTTTCGTAATCAACCACTCCCAGAGAACTCGGTCTGGGACTCGGACCCGAATGCCTCCAATCAACGACTCCCAGAGAACCCGGACCCGAGAATGCCTCTAAGGACTTGGACTCGGACCCGAATGCCTCTAATCAACAACTCCCAGAAAACTCGGACTCGGGGTCTCGATTCGAGATCTTACTGATTTTATTTTTCAATGCTTTTTATGTCTTATGAATAATACGGGGGGATTTTGCGATATTGCTGATTCTTTTAACTGTTTGTAACAATTTGTATAATTTAATTTTTCAATTCGCAATTTAAAAAAAAAAAATTACATTTTTTTATGTTCATTTTTTTATGTTTTATCTTGATTTAAAAAATTCAATACGAAGATATTTTGAGTTTATTTATGATTCTTTTGACTGTTATGCCTATTTGTACATTTTTTTTTTCGGATTCAGAATTTTAAAAAAAACTTACTGATTTATTATTTTTATGTTCAATTCTTATGTTTCTTTTGTTTCATGATCTTGTTTTAAAAACGTTGGCATTTTGAGATATTGCCGATTAGTTTAACGGTTTTTATGTAAAATCTCAATGATTTATCGCAATTCTTTGATGTTTTATATTTTTATTTTAGCCCCTCATATTTGTAGGCGCTAGGTACTTACTGTAAGTAAAAATTATTGTTTTATTTTAAAGTTTTATTTTAATTATCGTTCACTATTTTTATTTTTTGTGTTATTAAAAATACAAATTTCAGTGGTGTCTGTCTGTGTATCCGTAACTCTGGTTCAATGAACTCTAGAATATGGATTTGCTTTGATTTTAAAAATTGGAACTGATTGTCAACTGGTATTGGAAAGATTCAGACAAGCGATAAATTAGGTACCAAGATTATTTTATTCAATAATTGTTTATTTAAAATGGCTTTCTTTTGTTCAAATTTTTTAGCTATGTCGTAATAGTGTTCATTCGAAAGGCAAATTTCTGGCAAATGTTTATTTTTAATGATCCTGAGACATATATATGTATATATTTGTGAAACCAAAAGGAAAAATATACAAATCAAGTATATAATATACACAAATCCTACAATAATATATTGAACAAAGTGTGTATGTATTGTAAAAGTAAAAAAAAATGGACTGGAATAAATAGATATTAAAACATGTTGTTAATTGTTAAAATTTTAATAGTTCAATGCTGTACCTAACTACTTCCTGACTTTGTTTTTAAAACATCTCGCCTTTACTGAGTTTCATTTGATAGAGGCTTCGACCAAGTACCTTTATCTATATCGATGGACAGAGATTATGAAAACGACAAATTCTCAACGACAACCGAAATTTATGTTACTACATTTGATTTATTACTGCTTACGCGTGTGCTAAAATTATCATCTGGAACTTGGAACCTAATACTACATCCGTTACGGCCTCGCATTAGCCGTAGCCCAATCAGCTGGAACACGACAAGACACGAATGGATTTCGTTAAACTTCGCCAAAATGTAAACTGCACAACTCGCGACTCGGGTGCGATGGGTGACGGGATTGACTCCGTGTTCTCGTGTGGGTCCGAGTTCTTGTGCGGGTCCTTGTCCTGCTACGGGTCCGAGTTCTTTCGCGGGTTCTATCCGAGTCCGAGTGCCGAGTCCTTGGCCGGACCCGTGCGTCCCGGTAGTCGCCCAGTACCCAGTCCGCACCCAAGAACTCGGACCCGGGACCCACTCCAAGAACTCGAGTTCTTTTAAAAGGAAGCAGTCCTCGGATGCCTCCGGAAAAATGCAGAACTCACCCACCTCTAGTGCATACTGTGTGGAATTGTTTTGCCCAGTGTCGCCGGTTTTGTTCACCAATACTACTGCACACCTTCGCTTACGCTAAGGTATCCGCCCCTTTTCGAACTCACACAAAAAACGTATCGTTTCAGTTGGCACTAATACATAGAACAGATTTCTGTGCGTACACGTCCCGATAGCATTGGCGATTAGCAATACATACAAATGAAGTCTAATAGGGATGGCAATAATACAAAATCGCTATGTCGATATTTAAATGAAAAAATTTTTCAAGTTAAAAATTTTATTTGATGAAAAGTTCATATTCTCACAACAGATAAATCGGAATAAGTGCGATACATAACAATCCTCATCATTTTTTTTGCATCTAATCTATAATTAAATTTTGTCTGTACAGTTTTTTGGTTTTGTTCAACAATTTAATCACAATTATACTCACAATGTGTTTTTGTTATTGTGAAAATCCACAAAATGAGATTCTCAGTGTTTACCTAATGTTAGTTTATTTTGTATTTGAGTACTTCACAAGAGTCCCATCTGCTCCCAACCATCTGTAGCTAGTGAGCCTAGGGCTTCCGCAATTGGGGTATGTTGTGAAACTTCAGGTGATGGGGTGGGGAAGAAGCTGAGTAAAAGGAAGGTGGGGAAGTACCCGGTTATTCAGATCTAGTCGCCAAACACGGCTTAACCATTCAAATCATTGTTTCTATTCTCAATGGTGGTCTTTAACCAGGATTATACTGAATATATTTACATTTCTGTTTCACAGTTAATAATTTTACAATAATATTGACAAGTATTTAGGGCAATGCTATGTGCTCTACCCGTGTTAGGGCCTTTATTACGCGATTTCATATTTTGTTTCAAGAACTATTTATTACCCGTGTTTTACAGGTAGTTTTTTTTTAAATAAGATGTAAACAGTTCTTTTCCTCCTCTTTTGAATGTCAAGTGTGTTCAACAATTTCAACAAATCAACAAAAATATATTCACATATATATGTACGAGAGGTATTTCATTTAAATAACAAATATTTTTTAAATATATACTATTGACCGGTAAAGTGGAGATATTTGTTTAGTGCTTGTCGCTTCGACAATTTTGGTGTTACGTTTTTAACTAAGTAATGTAAACGGATATCAAGGTATTTTTACAAAACGGCTTTAGCGAGTTGAACTAAATGATTGTCCATTGGTGATTGGTCATATTGATGAAAATAAATATTTTAAAATACTTTCATTCCAACAAAATGTCTTAAGGCTTTGTTTACTAGTTCCTGTTTATTATTGTATTTTGATTTAATTTTCAGTTTATTTTCATCTACAATGGCGTTCTTTATTATCACTTCCATTGTTTTGCAAATGTTTATAACATCAATGGAAGGGAAAAAAAGGCCACCTTTATCTTTTAACTTTATAAATCCATGATGACTTGTAATTTCGTTTGCAATCAATGCACCGACACAAGTATCACATTTTAATTTTCCACATAGAAAACGAACAACAAAGCCAGCTATATAAGCTATCACCTGAGAACTAAATTGTGAAGTATCACGTACCAGAAAATCAACTTCATCATCAAACAATGCCTGTTCGTGGAGTAATTGTACTTCGTCATCAAAGTTCTATAAGAGATTTGTTCTATCAGTGGAGATATTAATTTTTTCAACAGCAGACGAGCAACACAATAAAGATATCTCTTCCAATGATTTACAATTTCCTGTTTGGAAATCTCTCAGTTCTGACTTCACAAGAAGTTTTTTGTAAATTGCTTGGAATTGCCGAGGCGTCGGGTTTGTATTACACCCCCCGTGGGCACGTATATGGCCAAACATCAGTTCAATATGATCTTGGCTCAATTTGTATGTTCGAAGATAGTGCAAATTTTTCTCCTTTTCGATGAGTCTTAGATATAGCTCTTTCAGACTTTTGATGCATATTAAGAAACCTAAAAACCCTCTCTTTCTACTAGAATTTATCACCTTAGATCCGTCAAAAAGAAAATTCAGAAACATAATGTTTATTAAACATATTTAGTGGCTTTTTGAAATGAAGTTGACTCATGTTGCGCGAATTAAGAACGCCGAATAGATTGTTGATAGTTCTTAAAAATTCAACGGTACCTTCAACGTCTTGAAAGTCACAATTGTTTAGACCCGTACAAAATGTTAGAGCATCTGCGACACTGTTGCTGAACAATTGAGAAGCCAACTTAACTTTCATTTTTTGATTTTTAAAAAAAATGTGACCATGTCTAACTTTGTTAGCCAAATGAAGGTGTTCTTTTTCTTGTAGCTTATTTAAATTTTGTAAATGAGACCACTTAATAGACCTGTTGTGACAATCTTTAAATACTCCAATTGCTTCAAAGGCATTTCGAACTAATTTTAGCATGTGACATGCATAAAAAAAAAACATAAACAGGCTGTTTTGAAACAGGGTGATCAAAGCTAGTTGTCATTTCACTAGTATCTAATAAACACCCTAGCTGTTTTGCCATTGTAGTATTGGCTGGGCATCCATCAAAAGTCAATGATACTATTTGGACTCCTGTTGTATGGACCAGTTCTAAGCACTGCTTAACTAAATTAGCCCGCTGCTCACCTGACACACCGTTAACTAAAAAATACCCAACTGGAAGTTTCCAGGCACCATTGATTGCAGTTACTAAAAAAAACTAAGGCGTCTTTGGCCTTAGGTAGATATTCTCCGTCTGTTTTTCCGATATCTACATATCCATGCATCTGTGTACCATCCCACTCTGAATGTTGCCTAATAATAATAATAATAACATGGAATTTATATAGCGCAGTTTAGTGTCATTTCACTTCAAGTGCGCTTAACTACTCGTTTAACAAACTTATTCCTACAGTGTGCCTTACCCAATACAGATCTAATATTATAACACTTAATACACTGTTTATACAAAGTGATGACAAAACTTAGAATAACAATAACAGTAGGACAGGACAAAACACGAATATTAAAACTAAAACATAACATAAAACAGGAGGCAGTTTGTGCTCAGAAATGAGAATGTTTTGAGCAGACACTTTAAAAAGGTACAATAAGGAGACAACCGAAACCAAACAATTACCGGAAGTTTTAGAATATGGCTTATTATAAAATATTGAAAAGAAGTTAAAATTTATAAATGGTAAGATTTTTTAAATAATTTTGTTTTTAAAGCTCGTTTAAATTCAGCCAAATTCTGGAGATTAGTAAGAGCTGAGGGAAGTCTATTCCAGATGAGAGGGCCTGTTACACTAAAAGAACGATCATAGTAAACAGCTCGATTTGACCTAGAAAGTTCGATTAGACGATTACTAACATCTAGATCTGCTGACCTTAGAGTAAGCTGTCTATTGCTTAAGTTTTGTCGGATACATAGTTCCGATATATATGCTGGCGCCATTCCTTGCAATGCTTTGAAGGTCATTAAGCAGATCTTAAACTCTATTCTTTCAGGGCATCGAAGCCAGTGAAGGCGATCCCTTAGAAGTGGGGTTATACGGCAATACTTAGATTCACCAAAAATCATTCTTGCCGCAGCATTAAAAACTGACTGGATTCTATTGATTTGTTTCTGAGGTAGGCCGGCATATGCACTATTGCAATAGTCCATACGTGAGATGACGAACGAATTTATGAGTGACTTTGCTCCATCAGAGGGAAGGCATCTCCTGATTGATTTTATCTGCCTTAAATGGAAAAAACCAGAACTCACAGCTTTTGAAATTTGCGATTCAAGAGAAAGAATATTGTCCATAGTGAAACCTAGAAATTTTATTTCTGCAGAAGGGATTATATCCGTATCCTGAATACGGATTGGACTGAAGTCAAGGAGAGCTTGCCTTCCAGGGGAAGCTATCCACATAAATTCTGTCTTTGTGGGATTTAGTTTAAGTTTATTGACAGACATCCAACTTGAGATTGTGTTAATGAGGCTAACCACCTCGTTTTTAAGGACGTCTTTTTCGTCCGGAGAACAAAACTTGAAAATCAAACGATCATCTGCGTAGCCTTGTGATTCAAAGCCAGCTGAGTGAATTAGTCGTTCAAGACGATTCGTATAGAGAATGAAGAGAATGGGGCCTAGGACAGAACCCTGGGGAACTCCAAATTCTATGGGAGTTTCAGGTGATGTACGTTTATTGAAAGTTACTGAGGCTACTCGTCCAGACAGGTACGATGTCATCCATTGGAGTGCATCACCTCGAACGCCAAATTCGGTTTCAAGCACATTTAGTAAAATACTATGATCTACTGTGTCAAATGCCGCACTCATGTCAAGAACAGATATCAAACCCAACTTACCTGCTTCCATCCCGATGATCAAGTCTGAAACAACCCGCAAAAGAACAGTTTCCGTTGAATGAAACCGTCGATAAGCGGATTGATTTTTGGCAAACAGACCAGCGGAGTTCAAGTACCCCACTAATTGTTTGGCAACGATTTTCTCAAGCAGTTTTGATAGGAATGGTAGGTTGGATATTGGCCTGTAATTATCTGTATTATCAGTATTAAGATTTTGTTTTTTTAGTATTGGAGTTATAATTGATTTTTTAAGTGATCCCGGTACAAGTGAATTTACAAGAGACTTCTGGATAATTTCGGTAATTACAGGTGCTATATCCGGGAGACATTTCTTTAAGAGCCAGGTCGGTATGGGGTCTTGAGCGCATTGCTTGTTTGGGCAAGACTTCACAGCACGTACGACATCTTCTTCTGTTACTGCTGCAAAAGTAGTGAAGTTACCAGTGAGCGGAGTTGTTGCTGCGACAGAAGGCAATCCTACCCCACCGAGAGCCCGAATTTTTTCGACTTTACTCCTAAAATATGTCGCAAGACTATCCGCTTCAAGAGAGGAATCAATCTTGTTGTTGCTATCTCCACATAACGTTTTTATATTTTGCCACAGTTTTCGAGGGTCCTTCTCTGCCTCAATTTGTTCACACCAAAAGTTAGATTTTTTCTGCGTTACTTCTTTCTTGTAAGCATTTTGTTTCGCAATCCAAAGTTGCCGATTGCTGAAAGTCGGGTTTCGTCTGTACAACCTCTCGAATTTTCGCATTTCCCTTTTCTTCTTGAGACATTCAGCATCGAACCATTTGCGGCCATTTCGAATGCGGCAGACCTTCTCCGTGTAAGGCGCATTTTTGTCAAGTAATGCCAGTAGCGTAGAATTATAAAGAATTACTAACTCTTCTACCTGGTATTTACAAAACTTTTCCTTATCACAGAGCGGTGAGATTTTTAGCTCATTGCAAAATGCCTCGAAGTCGAATTCTCTCCAATTTCTAGAGATAACGGATTTAAATATAGCCTAATAGCCATCTCATCCATTACCAAATTGCATACAATATTATAGTCGGTAGAGTTAACTTTTGCCTTTAGTGCGTTGAGAGACTCTCTTGTAAAGCCTGGACGTGCATCTACAGACATGTACCACCGTTTTATAGTAGGTACGTGTATGAGGCAAACATGTCTCGAACTTTTTTCTGACATATTCATATGCCTTTGGCGAATAAAAGTGAAGTGTTAACGCAAACGTTTTGAGTCCGGCAGTATATTTTGTTTTAATCGTACGTCCTGATGTTAGCCTTGTGTTACACCGAGTCATTAGGTCTCTGACTCCAACGTCGGAGCATTCTATCAACGATTGTTGATCTGCATTAATCAATTTTCTTTCTTTTAATGCATTCATGACATCTGTCATTGACATCAGTTTATTTTTATATCGCCTCTTGGTTGCTTGAAGACGTTTTATATGCAATTTTTGAGATCCAATTATACTTTTATATTTTTCAATCAATAACAGCAACTTTTTTTCTCGAGATGATTCAATTGTTGATGCTTGTCCTGCAGTTGTAATGAGCGTAGATGGTGTTTGCGCTGCAGCTGTAGTGAGCGAAGTAGATGTTGTGGGTTCACTTGAAAGCTGTAACTAATCAAAATTAATGGTTAAAAAGGCAGAACTTGTGCAAACATGGGGGGAAATATGTATTCTTCTTGAATATGTTTTGTAAAAACTAAATAGAAAACATACCGAATCACATGTAATAGGCAGTTTGAATGAATCTTCAATTGTTGATGTTTGTCCTGCAGCTATAATGAGCGAAGTTGGTATTTGCGATGCAGCGGTAGTGAGCGAAGTAGATGATGTGGGTTCACTTAAGAGCTGTAACTAACCAAAATTACTGGTTAAAAGGGCAGAAAGTTGTGCAAACGGAGAAAAAATATTTATTCTTCTTAAATATGCTTTGTAAAAACTAAATAGAAAACACACCGAATCATAAATAAGTGGCAGTTTAAATGTAGGAACAGCCCACGCAAAAAGGGTCCGAATTTTTGTTGCTGGTTTAAAATCATTTTGGCCAAAGTGAGACGAGCAAATGATGCTACGGGGAGTCGGAAACCAGTTTTCCTTTCTCCCCGTTGCGTCAATCCATTTTTCTTTAATTTTTCCGTTCTTCGGAAATCTGAAACAATTAAAATACTATATGTTACAACATCTAAAAACGGATATAAATTATACTTTACCTAAGATAAATAAATTATCACGCTTTTTTGTTATGCTTCTCCTTTTCCGCGAACCCCCCCCCCTCTCATCCCTCTGTCACCCCTGCCAACCCTCTTCTTCGTTTACCCCCATCTCAAATAACCCTCCCCTATCGGATCCCTCGTCCCGGATTCTCTTTCCCTTCTCCTTCCTTTCCTGCCGTTAAACTATATGAAATACAAACATTTTTCAAACTGATAATGCGCCCAAAAATATACATATTTCATAACGCCAGAGCTCACCATTATATTTATAGAAAACTTCACGGGCATGCCCATAACTATACAACAAAATTTCATCCCAATCGGATGAATGGTATAGGAAATAATTTCATAATGCTACAGCTCACCATTATACTCGTATATAGAAACCTCCGCGGGCTCGGGTACAAAAAATCACCAAAGTTTCATTGAAAATCGGATAAATGATATAGGAACGCATGCGAAACAAACAAAGAAACATTAATTATAATAAATAAAGATTTTAAAAGAAAATCATTGCATTTGTTTCTACCACCAATCAGCATCTACAATAATAATTATCTACAAAAAAATTCAAAAGAAATAATAAGTTTCTATGTATTTTTATATGGCCCTGCTAATGTTACGAAAAATCGATAGTCGGTATTTAAAAAAAAATTGGCGTCCCCATCACTAGCCTCTAGTGGCGGCGATGTTCGCTTCGCTCGGGGCCTTACGTCAATAAAAACTTTGAATAATAATCAAAAATTGATAAAGTACTCTAATTTTGTACTTACCGGTGAAATGAAATTCCATTCATCTTAAAGTTAACATTACTTGTCGTGTTTTTGCATAGTTCCACTGAACAAGACGGCATTTTGAATAAAACGGGCACAAACTGTACACGGTTACGACATCAAATCAACTAAATGAACGAATTCTTCCCGTATTCAAAGTACCCTAATTAGGTAGTACTCCGCCTACGGTCCGGCGGCCAACATAGCATATCTCGTTCTTCTAATATCTTTGCTACAAACCAAAAATGTGTACATTCTTGGTGTAACTTATATTGTAAGTAATAGGCATTAAAATCTTTTGACAAACGGAGTCTAGAAACTTTCGATTTCAAGCACAAAACTGCTTTTTATTTATTTTGTAAATAATTTTATAAGAAAGCAAAAAAGTTAATTAAGTGAAACTGTCACAGATAATCTTTGCTATAAAACTGTATTTTTTTTAAGTTGTTTCTTTTACGCGTTCATACATTTCTATTGAAAAAAAAATTTTTTTTGTAGCTTACATTTATATTTTTTATTGAGTAATTTATTTTTTTATTTGTATTCTACTCAAGCGAAACGATAGGAAAACCTTCAATTTATCTAAAGCATATTTTTTGGTACTAATAATGTACACTAATTCGTTATAAAGAATAACCAAAATAGTGATTTAGCATTAAGCTTCGCCTTAATAACCTTTATTCTGTATTTCACGTAGAGAAAATTACATCTGTTTAAATTAAATTTACCGGAATTACACAAGTTAAAAAAACACATTATTCTCAATGTGAGATTTGTTTAGCACACAATAAATTTTTAACATTTTCCAAAAAACACGTTTTTGATGTGTTTAATTAATGAAACGTTATTTCGGTTAGAAGATGCACGGGGAAAAATAACATTTTCCTAATAAAATATTAGTCGTTCAGAATATGTTTAAGCACGTGTTCACGCAGGTGGCCTTGTCCGAATAAATATAATGGACCATATGCGACATTTTTAAGAACATGTATTCCGAATTCCTCATAACATACTGATAGTTTGGAGATGGGAAGGAGATGGGAACGAGGAAGGTGGGGAAGTACCTGGCTATTCAGATCTGGTCACCAAACACGGCCAAAGCTATTTCATGTAACGTTTCAATTTTGAATTGTCATCAATACAGTAGGTCGATACTGAAAGTATCTTCCACTCTTGAAAGTGCCGCAAATATACAATATTTTATTTTTAAATGAGTAATTTGTGAAATAACACAAATTAATCAAATAAAATTTACTTGCGCACGCTGGGATTTGAACCCGCGACCTCCAGCTTGCTAGTCGAAAGCCTTACCCCTCGACGACGGAGGTCGTCAAATCGAGTTGAGTTTATATAGGTATATATATTCAATATGTACAAATAATTTATATGAATATTATGAGTATGATTCCTAAATATGATAAAATAAAATAAAAATGTGTAATTTCACCGGCGTGTAATTTTGCCAGTAATTTTGGTACGTCAAATGTACGCCTGTGTAATTTCGTCCTGATGCTCATTACTACCATACTCACTGGCTTTAGGAAATTGCGACTCCTGTGTATAAATTACATCCAAACTGCTGTAGGCCACTCGTGTAGACACAAGAAAGGAAGGCGTGGCAATTCATCAACATTGCGTCCCCGTATTCGTGTTGTACATTCTTGCGCATAGACCGTTATTGGTCTAACACGAAGCGATATTAATAATACATGGCTTTTTAATAAAATATGGAGCATGGTGCAATTTCTGCATAATAGATAACTTCTGATGGCTACTCAAAGCACCTGTGCCGCATTGTGCAGGTAAACATTTGCTGTTTCATCATGGCTAATTTAATGGGAGTCGATGGGAAAAACGATAAAGACTAAAATAGATCGACGGCACGATCAAGAGAATCAAATACTTGAGGCGGGTCATGTCAAAAATTAGAATGACATATGAGAATAATTCAATTTTAATATGAGACGATGCATGAAAAATGGTCAGAAGAACTGACAATATGAATATAACTGATGTAACATTTATTCTAGTGTAATAGTAAAAATTTACGTTGTACCCAAATCTTACACCGTCTCATATATATATATATCCTACATCGTCTCATATATATATATATATATATATATATATATATGTGTGTATTTCCTACATCATCTCATATATAAAGTACATCGTCTCATATATATCCTACATCGTCTCATGTGTACGCATTTGTTAGTCTGATTCTTGAATGACTTAACTCGAGCATTTGATTAATTTGATCGTGCCATGTCTTCCTTGGGTGTCTCCGACTTCTTCTGACCATTTGCTATGGCGTCAAATATTCCGATTATTCGTCATTCACTCGAGGTGCCCAAACCATCTCACCACCTTTCTTAATCTAATCCATTACAATTATGATAGCCTTCCATTTTTCCGGATTTCCACGATTTTAAAACTTGTTTTTGCCGCACATACGCCGTAGGGACCTCATTTTTATCAGCATTCAGTTTACTTTTATTCTTATCTGCCAGTTTTATCCCCACATTCACTGCATTACTATAATCGACCGCATTCAGTCCTCCAAGAGTTTCCCGCAAGTTCCTCTTTTCAGCCCTTCCTTAAAAATATAGTGAAGTAACAGCTTTTTAAATCTATTTAACAATCGAACCTATTACCACATCATTTATTCAATAAAGATCATCTCCTAATTTAATAAAATAAAATAAATTGTTATCAAAATACGCAGAACTTTACCAATAATAAAGCAATCGTTGCTACTATAGTGTTAAAAGTTACAAATATTCGCTATTAGATCCGAAATTGAAGATCTGGAGCAGGTCGTGACAAGTAGATAATCGTATGCGCTCATGATAGCATCATCTCGGGGTAAGGAGAGAGAGACGGGAAATGGGTTGGTTAGGCTGTCTTTCCGCGTGCCATCACGCCAAGTCGTGCGGAGGACTTAGCAAGAACGATGGAAGATCTGCCTATATCGCTTGACCGTTAAGAGGGGTTTTAAAACAGTTTCATTTTGATTAGCATGGACGTCACGTGTCATGTGCTAATAAACAACAAGGATTTCGTCAATTAAAAAAAATATATGTTTTTGAATGTTCACCTTCTAACTTTAATACCAGTATTTTTTTTACTAATGGCGATTTCATAGTTGAACTAATTTTCAAAGTTGGCATTTTTTTTGCAAAGTTGATGTTTTTTACATTAACTCCACTCAGAAGAATCTGAATATAATTTCTCTCAGGGCCTATGTAATCTTTAGGGATTCTTTATGGAGGGTCTTTTTGAGAAGACAAGAAAGGAGTTAGAATGGGTTTTGAAATAGGAGGAAATACAGGGTCGGCAAATCGTTCCCCAGCCGAGCTGTTGAACTCAAGAACAAGTCGTAGAAGAGATTTATTAAGAGACAAATGTTAATCGTGTACAAATGTTGGGCGCGCGTTTGGCGTGTATCCCGATCATGCACCGGTCTCGACGAGATCAATGACCCGAGAATTTGCAACACCTTCCATTGAAATACTGGTATAAAATTTTCATCTGACGCCTGCACTCTAAAGATTGCAATCAAGTGATAGTAGATGAATCTATCAAACGGTACGCAGATGGCTGACATCGAGGAATTAACCGTCACCAGAATAAAGAAAATGTAACATACACAGATGACAAGAAAGGTCATAACTCATATCATAAACATGACATCACAGATATCGTGCAATACACAAATTTGTTCCTGTTATGTTAATAGCGATGAACTAAGCTCTTAATACTAAGTTGACATCATATTTCAACCAGAAAACAAAGATCTGCATGTGAATAGTAATTTCTGTTGCACACAATTACATGCATAATTGATTGAGTTATGAATGGAATTTATCTAAAAGTAAATCTCAATAGAATTAATTCAACTAGTTAAATATTAGAGCGACATCTACAAAATATACGTGAAAGCTTTTATATCGCACACAGGCTTAAAAAACATACGATGTAAGCAGATTTTCTCAGATATGAAATTCACGAATTGCGAACAGAACGTTGATGTGATTTTTCATAGATGGCGTTATAAAATTATGAATACATATTTTAAATAGTGCGTTTGACTATCAACATATAGGGAGATTCTTTCAAAAAAATATACAAGCATTGTATTATAACTAAAAACAACTGCTTATGCAACCCATTAACACGGACCCAGGTAATTAAATACTAAGGCATTTACATTGACAACTATTTTAGATGAACAGAACAAATAAATAAAACAGCGGGTAAAGTTAGAAAACTGATATATTTCTTTAAGAACATACGAAACATAATGCAAACGAAGACTATAAAAACAATATATTACGCACTAGCCCAATCAATTATCACTCACGGTGTGATTGATTGGGGTGGCGCTGCTAAAACTAATATGGACCTTATTGTCAAAGCGTAAAAAGCCTTAATTAAAGTTATCACAAAAAAACCTTACAGATTCTCGACAATACAGTTATTTAAGGACTTCACCGTACTGAACATACAGCAACTAGACATAAAAATTATAACTTTATATTACCAATAAGACAAACTTAACCATCATACTATACAACACAATTACGAAACAAGAAATAGACATCAACACATGAGCCCGAAGATAAATACCACCTATGGACAAAGACATTTTCATAATCTGGCTCCAAAAATTTTCAATTTAATGGAAAAAGATATTAATGACCTGGCAACAAGTGTAAATCTAAGACACAAAATCAACAAAGGCATTGTATACTGCGGACAGATAACATCTATAATACTATAAATTATAGCACACTCCGCACCTGAATTTTTCTCTTTTGTTCTCATTCATTTATTTGTATTTTCATTATTTCTTCTGTTTTTTTTTTTTATTTTCTATCTATCTAATTATTTATCTTTTTTGTCTTTTCTATATATCTTTTTATTTATATCTTTGATTCTATGTAAATTCGCATTATCTAAAATTAGATCAATCTCCCGCCACCTCGGAGCAGGTTCAGGGTATGAGTGTAGTATGTTGTTGGTATGTGGGTATGCCGTGTAGAGGGTCTTTTAAAGGAAGGTGAGGAGAAGTTCTGGGAAGTAAAAGTGGCCCAGTGGTTAGGAATCTGGGGGTCAGTATATCCAAGAGTGATGGAGAGAAAAAAGGCATACCTCCCACTTGCAGTTGGTTGGTAAATACATCCGCTAAGACCGGGAAAAACCTCACGCATAAAGACGAACATTTCTGTTAAGGCTAAATGCTAAATCACTATTTTCGAGTAACCTTAATAACAAATTGATTTACATTATGAATACCAAATATGCTTTGGATAAATTGAAGCTTTTCCTATCGTTTCCCTAGAGTTTTTTAATGACTCAATAAAAAAAATATAAATGTAAACTACTAAAAGTTACTAGTTACCTATGTAACCAATTTAACCTAGTTTTTGTTTCATCACTTTTCATGACTTTCTATCACTTTTTATAGGTGTGTTGAATTTTCATTTTGATGACCCGGTAACCCTCTTAATTTAGTATCATGACTTCCACAAACTACTAAGGATGAAAGTAGATTAAATTCTGTTGAAATGAGATCCCTGAGGCGTATGTGTGGTAAAACCATGTTTGATCGTGTGAGGAATGTGGAGATCCGCAAAGAGTGCAAGGCTGATGTAAGCGTAATGAGTAAGATTAAGAAAGGGACGCTTAGAGGGCATGTAGAGCGAATGAGCGAAGATATATGATGCAAATGCGAATGGTAGCAGAAGTCGGGGACGCCCGAGGAAGACATGGCACGATCAAGTGAATCAGATACTTGAGTCGGGCCATGTCAAGTGTCAGAATAACAGAAGAGTGTGTATGAGACGATGTATGAATGTGAATGAGGCAAGGAGTGTGTGCCAAGACCGAGTTGTTTAATGGTCCGTCCTCTCTGCCTACCCCTGCGGAGAAACGCGATGGTTAGTTAGTTAGTTTTAGTTACATCCACAAACTACGAAAACTAATAATTTCAACTTTAATTCGACTCCATCTAGTTCAAGAGCGTTCCCGACTTCTTCTGCAATTTAAACCACTCTCTACACACTTCTAAACACTAATAAGAACAAACTTTGAAATTTTCATCGCAATCGGATGAATGGTGTAGGAACGCGTACTAGACAAACTAAGAGATATTCAATCTCCAAATAGTATAAAATAAAGTCGCTATTCGCGTCTGTCTGTTTGTGCGCTTAGGTCTTTTCAACTACGCAACAAATTTTGATAGAGTTTTCACTATCCTGTATAGAATTTCTTCCTGTATAGAAAAGGTTTATATATATGTGTATAATACATGTAAATTATATTGGTCGAAGTTTTATAATTAAGTCGTAATTGCTAACGCTGGCTAGACCTTATAAGATACATCAAAATAATGTACTACGGAATTGTATATCTTAAACAGGCCTACAGAAAATTCTGCGATGGTATATGTCTATCTCCTAAGGATAATCCCCAGCAACGCCAGGTACACGCCAGCTAGTTTTATATATAACTGGCTGACGTGTTCCCGGCGTTGCTCGACTTTTCTCCATTTTAATAAAAATGATATCCATAGATTATAAATATAAGCCTTTCGGAAGAAATTTTCTAAAAGATAGTGAAAACTTTATCAAACTCCGTTGCATAGTTTAGAAAAACTAAGCGCACAAACAGCCAGACGCGGATAGTGACTTTGTTTTATACTATTTAGAGAAGATGATAGTTGAATGAAGGCCTCAGCACGGGCAAGCCACCCAGTGAGGCCTACATTACTGGAAAACTTAAAATGTAAAAAAATATTGTACCAAATAATAAAAAAATAAAAAATGAGAGTTGAATAACTAGCCTGACCCCCATAGAAATTGTTCAAAAAGTCATAATAAAAATAATACTTAAAAAACCTCCAGACTTGAACGCGTATTCGAAGAATTCAAAGTTCATGCATTTAAACACTTATTTAAGAAAAAAACAATTATCCAAATTATAAAAGAAAAAGATAAATACTCATTCATAGCTGAAAATCGAACCAGACTTAAATATATATTTGCATGCCCTAAACTACACACTTCTTTTGCCCAGCACCATTATACCGACCAAGGAAAACATTTCTTTAATAAATTACCAGAAGAAATTAGAAGCATTAATGATATAAAACAAATATTGAACTATATAAATAAAATATTTTAGGGAAATCGTTAACAAAAATTTGATTCCCCTAGTTTTATTTGAAAATCTCAGAAATTATCCTACTATACTCCATTTATCCTCCATAATATATATTTTTTCTTCCTTCCAAACTAACTAACTAACTAACCATCACGCCGTTTCCCCGCAGGGGTAGGCAGAGAGGACGGACCGCCAAACAACTCGGTCTTGGCACACACTCCTTGCCTCATTCACATTCATACATCGTCTCATACATACTCTTCTATTGTTCTGACTCTTGACATGGCCCGACTCAAGTATCTGATTCACTTGGTCGTGCCATGTCTTCCTCGGGCGTCCCCGACTTCTGCTACCATTCACATTTGCATCGTATATTCTCCTTACACTCCTTTCTTCGCTCATTCGCTCTACATGCCCAAACCATCTAAGCGTCCCTTTCTTGATCTTACTCATTACGCTTACATCAGCCTTGCACTCTTTGCGGATATCCACATTCCTCACACGATCATACATGGTTTTACCACACATACGCCTCAGGGATCTCATTTCAACAGCATTCAATCTACTTTCATCCTTTCTTTGCCAGTTCCATGCCTCACTTCCATACATCAGGGTAGGTACCAGCACTCCATTGTGGACTGCTAACTTCGCATCTTTGGACAATTTTTTGTTAGCGCCAACTGCGTTGAGTCCTCCATTAATGGAGTTACCTGCATTTACTCTTCTTTCAATATCTCTGTCAGCCTTCCCATCTCTCGTAAACATGCTTCCTAAATACACAAACTCATCCACCTGCTCCAAGTATTCCTCATTCACAGCTATATTGTACACTGTTCTCGTACTTTCTCTTTCAAACACCATTACTTTAGACTTACTTACATTCATCATTAACTCATTCTTCACGCATACTTCGTTCATCCTAGACACGAGAGACTGCAGATCATCCATACTATTAGCAATCAGCACCGCATCATCAGCATACGACAGGCAACATACTTTCAGATTACTCAAATTCGCGCCCAATCCCACCTCTTTCAATTCTTGCATACAATTATCCATGTATAGATTGAATAACCATGGTGACATTACGCGACCTTTTGTGATATCAAACCACCCCGTAAAACCACCGTTCACCCTAACACATGCAACGCTTCCCTCATATAGAGACGCAATTGCCTGAGTCAGATTCGCATTCACTCCATACTTGGACAACACCTTCCATAGCTTTTTCCTGTCGACTCGGTCATATGCTTTTTGTAGATCTACAAAGGCACAGAAAAGTTTCTGGTTTTTTGCCAGAAACTTCTCGGTGAGCATACGCAATGAGAAGATCTGGTCCATGCACCCCCTTCCACTCATAAAAGCTCCTTGCACATCCCATATTTTATCCTTTGTTTCCTTTCTTACCCTTTCAATCAAAATTCTACCATACAGCTTGCCAACTGAACTTAGCAGGCTAATAGCCCTATGATTCCCACATTCCATACGTGACCCTTTACCTTTGTATAATGGCATGATCACTGCCCTTCTCCAATCTAAAGGCGTGTAACCTTCCTTTAAACATTGGTTAAAAAGATTGCACAACCATGTGAGAATTATACGGCTACCTCCTTTAAAATATTCAGCAGCAATGTTGTCGAAACCGACAGCCTTACCATTCTTCATACACTTAATTGATCTTTCTATCTCATCCATGCTAATTTCGGTAACATTCAGTCCATCATCATTCATATCTGATTCGCCGCTAGAATCACTGTCACTCACTTCGCTTTCAAAGACTTCCTCGAAATACTTCATCCATCTCTCTTTTATTTTTTCCTCATTCGTCAACATTTTTCCATCTTTCGATTTTATTACTTTCATGCTTCCGGTTTCAGGGCCACACCGGGACCTTTTGACTTCCTTCCAAAACAACTTAATGGTTTCTTGGAAATGGTTTGTCATTTTCATTCCTTCTTCCTCTTCCAGGCGTTTCTTTCGTTCTTTCACTCCAACTCTTACTTTTTTCTTACATTCCTTATATACTTCTTTCGCTCGATCCTTCTCTTCGCTGGAAGCACTGCCAGCCGCAATCAGACATAACCATGCTTTCTTCTTCTCTGAGACCAGTGCTTTAATATCATCATCCCACCATGCATCACCTTTCTTCCTACCTTGCGTACTTATTCCACAAACCTCTCTAGCAGATTCACAAAGACTCACTTTTATGTGGTTCCATGTTTCGTCTATGCTTAGACCGTCCATTTTTTTCTCATTCAATCTCATCTCTGCACAATTCACATACTTACTTCTCTCATTATCGTTTTGTAGTTTTTCTATTTTGATTCTTGTTGGAGTTGGTACCGTTTTCACTTTAGAGCGCCAACCGCGAAAGAGGTTTACTCTCGACACCACCAAAAAGTGGTCAGTTTCAACCTCTGCCCCTCTGAAAACTCTCGTGTCCTCGGTAACGGCTCTCAACCTAGAGTCAATTACTACAAAATCGATAATTGATCTCTCATTTCCTCTTTCCCACGTATATTGGTGGATACCTTTATGATCGAAGAAAGTATTCTTCCTTCCAAATACAATAATTTATGTATGGGTATTTTGTAATTTTTTACTTTGTAATCTAGTTATATTATTTTTTCGCAAATTAGTGTAGTGTAAATTAAAACAGTATGAATTGTAAACATTGTATATTTATTTTAAAAAAAACAAATAATAAACAAACAGATACAATTAAAAAATAAAATTAAAATGAAATGTGAAATTTATAGAAAATTATGTAATCTCGGGACCATCGACTCTATCAATGAAAGAGTACTTAATTGTTTCATTTCGTTATTTACAAATATGTTTCCTGTACCTATTTATTAGGTATTGCAATATTTTCAACTACTAGCATTTGCCCTATAATTTAATTTCTGTATCAATCTGACGTAGTCTAAATTTGGTGCAAATCGATCACGAGAAGTTATTTCCAAATAATCGACTATCGATCGTGACGTTTTAATTTGACTTATTTCTGAACAACAATAACATTTTATTTTAGAGTACATAACCTAATATTTTACAAACGAGGTACTGTAATGACTTATTGTCAATTCCAATAGACTAGGCACAAATGTAACTTTACTAACATCAAAATCAGATGTCGACTCAACATGTCCGCAGATATACGTATATCGAATTTAGTAACGGTGCTAGTAAGGAGATTTTAAAATATGATAATTTTCAATTTTATTGGAATAACTTTTTTGAATATTATTTTAAATATAAAAACATTTTTTTTACTTTGTAAACATATAAAAAAGAGCCTCCTCCGGGTACCTCTCACAACAGAAAATAGGTGGAAACTAGAATTGCCCATCTCGTGCACTACCCCACTGAGAGACCTCCTGGATTTTCGCAGATCACCGACCATGTGGTCAAAGAATTCCCGCTGCATTCATTCCCCGGCGGGATTAATAAGGTCCACCAGGCGACGCCTGAGGCCCTAGACTGGCTCATTAACCTAGATGTTCGCCTCTGACATACCTACCATATGAAATAAGAAGAAAAAGTGTATACATACCGAAGAGTACGAAAAGGTATTATTGAAACGGTGCATTAAGGAGAGTTTGCAGGTAGTGGAGAATAAAACAAGTGACACTAACACCCTGTTTGCCAAGAGAAAAGCTTGGAAGTCTATACTGTTAAAGTACATACACCTACTTGTTAAGTATACTAGTTATATTCCACAAGGATCCCACATGGGTCCACTCTCTTTCAACATTTATAGTAATAGTATCTGAAATCCCTAGCTTTATACATATCAGGTGTAGACACTAGTTTTCCTTGTATTTTCAACTAGTTGACGTTTACCCGACGTTGCTCGGGGACTCATAAAAGGTTTTTCGTAATTTAAGCTTCGAGGTTATGAGGGCTTTTTAAGATATACAATTACGTAGTACATTGTAAGTCACTAGTTTTAAGTCAGTAGTTCTAGTGTTAATTATTTAATAAATATATTTGTACAGCGCCCTTGAAGTGATTTTTCACAAAAACGGCGATATATAAATTAGCCAAATATTATAATTATTATGGTAACTAAATTTTAAAATCAGGCCATAGGAAACAAATTGTTAACAAAAAAATGTGAAAAGTTCTTTCGGAGCTTTAAAAATATCTGCTACTTCTTCAAATTGGACACCTTAGCTGTGTATGCATAGTACTATAAGCATTGATGTATAATATTTAAATGAAACATGAAGCGAAAACTTAGGTACTTCTTTTTAACCTCCAACTGACCTCCAACGCTCTCAACGCTCTAACTAAAACTACCGGCGTACGCGAACCGCTTATCGCGTTCTCATACTGGAACAGGTTTTGACGAGATATTGGGTATTGAGTATAAACTTTAGTTTATAAACTAATTGAGATTGACATTATTGTTGCAGTGAAAGATATTTTTATTTCGTGTGGCTATTAGGAACATGACATGAAATCAATTACAATAATGCAAAGCTGTCAAAAACGGAATTAATGATTTTGAAAAGAAAAATGACATCAGATACCAATCTTCTGTCAGACAGTTTTATTTATTTTACTCTAGTCCAGGCCGTTGCCCAGTGGCAGGGAGCGCCTCTACACCAGAGATGGAGAATTTCACTCAAGCCACCATAAAGACCTGATGTGTTCATCAATTTATTCATTTTTTATTTATTTTTATATTGATTTTTTATGTATTAACTTAAATGTAAACTTTTATGGCAGGCAGAGCATTGCACACACCGCTCTGTCCAGCTGAAATAAACATTATTATTATTAATATTAGATTTTTCTAATAGTAGATAATACTAATCAATCTAAACTAAACATGAAACAGAACAAGACACAAAAAAATAAAAAGGTAACTACAAAATGATTATTTTGTATTTTTTTATATTATAGTAACAAACAGTACACGATTCACAGATATGAAACAATATACAGGAATAAGCCACTTCATGTTGCGTATTTATGATATGTTTCATTGTAATGTCTGCTAAGTAATATGTTTATTCCAAGGCGAAGCGCTAAATCACTATTTTGATTAACCTTTATAACGAATTGGTGTACATTATGAATACCAAAAATTTGCTTTAGATAAATTGAAGGTTTTCCTATCGTTTCGTTTGAGTAGAATACAAATAAAATAATAAATTACTCAATAAAAAATATTAATGTAAACTACTAAAAAAAATATTTTTTTAATAGAAATATATGAACGCGTAAAGGAAACAACTTTGAAAAAATAGTATTATAGCTAAGATTATCTGTGACAGTTTCACTTGATTAACTTTTTTGCTTTCTTATAAAATTATTTACAAAATAAATAAATACCTGTTTTGTGCTTGAAATCGAACGTTTCTAGACTCCCTTTCTCAAGCGATTTTAATGCCTATAATATAAGGTATACCAAGAATATACACTTTTTGGCTTGTAGCTTCCTCTTAATTACCAGGTGACGTGAGTAGTATACAGGTGTGTGTGTCTAATGTATGTGTGTGTGTGTATGTATGTGTTTGTATGTATGCGCATTGGACAGTTTAAATTATTGACATGATACAACGTTTGAATTTGGGCAGTGAATCCGAAAAAATGCCAATGTTAGAGTTTAGACAAATATTATTTAGAGTGTGAAGAGCTCGGTTAGTTCGTAACCCAAAAAAATGGCGATAAAAATCTTAACAAAATAATGGCCTCGTTCTTTTGAATCGATAATAACACATTTCCTTGTAATGGTGGAGTTACACAACAAGGAATTAAGTTGTACAATACCTACATTAATTGATTCGTTTGATTTTTACGTACTATTGTTTTGGCTATTTTGACTGTTGTATATTGCAATATCAAAAGGAAATAATTAAGATGAAGACCTCAAAGTTAACCTCTGTATGAAAAAATGTTATGTACGTACGCACAAAGGATTACGCTAGAAAATTAAGATCACAGTAATTACAAAACTGAGTACGGGAAATTATTAAGTATCGATTTTTTTATGTTTTACGAAAACGGATTTATGAATTTGAAATACATAATAACGCCGCATCATCTTTTATTCTACGGCTTAAATAATTTCTGTTCATATCGTTATGTTAACAGTCCACAGACATGATGGATAATACTCAGAATAAAGCACTTTATTTGGGTGAGAAGCCTTCGAATTGGATCTCACTTGAGACGTGTCCATCACAAGGTCAAATAAACATTGTTGACCTTTCTTGCCGAGAAGGGCAATATTTTTCTGACTAAACAGATGAGACGTTTTGTATTCACGTCAGCAGAAAAGTCTGCAGTAAATAATAAGTTTGACTTTAAAGGTACCTAGTGTTTTATATAACGTTGCCGTAGTTGTCAAGGGAGCCAAGTCACAAATTTGATGAAAATGGGTAAAGCCCAAAAGAATTTTAAAATCATTAAAAATGCAGGCACAACAGGCCTAACTTTTTGACCATCAAACCAGTGTGTAATATCCTTGCCATCGGTTCCCATCAATATTTATTGGTGAAGAAATATTAACACACATAATTTCCAAAATACTATTTTTGTACATTTTTAATCGCTCACAATAATGCTTATCGCCAACTATTCCGCCTACCGAGATACTGCAGCGCCACGTAAATTCTCCTGGAGCGCTTCTCCGTCATCACATGGGAAGCTTATGGCGCAGACTACGCCAATCAAGTAACAAAATCATCACTGCCATGGTTGCCTGAATGGAGACCCCTCTGATGGCCCTCTGGAGACGGGAGATGTGCAAATATCCTCCATAAACGGCTGCTTACACTCATTTTTGTGTTTATATTTCATATTTTTTCACTTAAATTCCGCTTTTTGTGCCTATCCCAATCACCCATGTATTATTATTATTTTTCTTAAGCCAATTATGTATATTATTTCAAATATAGAATGTATTGCATTGCATACATTGCAATACATGCATACATTACACCCAAGCATACAATACACCCCTGCATACATTCTGGAATAAATTCTTATTATTATTTATTATTAACCAAAACAATAAAATTGTCACCAAAACATCTTGTATGCTGTTTTCATCTACGATGACGATAGGTTCTATGCTCCAATAATGGTCCATTTATAACTTACATATAATGCCAATCTGTGTCTGATTCTAATGTAGAGTCTGTTCGTTGATAAAGATTCTTAGAATACTTTTTACCCTTAGTCAGGCATCGTGGTATTGCTAGTTCATTCCTAACCTGGATACTTTTTCTTTACATTAACTCCATACGATGCTCAGAGGAAAATATTTTTTCTCGGGGCCTATGTCATCTTTTGGGGATGCTGTGTGGAGGGTTTTTTGAGGGGATAAAGAGTAAATATGGCTCCTGAAGAGACTTATCTTATAGGAAGAAGGAAACAGTTTCACAGCTGAACTGTTGAACTCAATAACAAGTCTTAGAAACGATCCATTCTCATGTGAGAAATGTCAACCTGTCGGTGCCGAAAGGATCAATGTTGCTAGTTCCTCGAAGCATCTTCCACTGGATTACTAGTATAACAAATACAGCATACATACCTGTCGCCTGTGCTCTAAAGATTGCAACCCGTTTGTTAAGATAGAGGAATTAATCGAGGGTTAATAGAGGGTTTTTTCGGGTATTTTTAACTATTTTTGAAAAACGATCATGTATTATAAAATGACCAGCTTGCATCTCTAATAAATAATTAAATGAAAATCACAATGAAAAACTACATATTTCTAAATTTTACTGAAAGATGCCCAGTTATTGTACTAACCAATAATTAATTCTTCATTGTAAATTTTTTCTGCCTTCAAATGCTGAGAACCGATAAACCAGTAAACACATTGAACATTGGTAAGATAATATGTACGTCAATAGACGAACTACTATTAGAATACTAACTCTTCCAATAATTACACTTCCTAATATTATTATTATTTTACTTGCGGTTCGCAGGAGATGGAAAAATGTGGAATTAATGGAAATGGAATTGTTAGAAGATCGTGGTGTGAAAATTACACGCAACAAAGAAACAAATGTGTTGTAATTAGATCGGTGTTGCTTAGTGCAGAATTATAAGCGTGAGATGAAAGATAGAAACGAAATCGTCAACCTTTTAATACCAATACCTAATGCCTACATAAATTAAAATTAATATATTTGTTAAATGCAAAAACACACTTTGTAATACACCACTTTAATTGAATTAATAAATGACAACCAACCAGGTTCGTCACTCAAACTTCATCAGGGCTTATTTTTATTTTTTATTTTATATTATAGAAACAAACAGTAAATGATTTACAGAGTTGAAACATTATACAGGAATAAGATACTTCATGTTGTGTACCTATGATATGTTTCCTTGTAATGTCTGCTAAATGGTATGTTTATTCCTCAATTACCAGGTGACTTGTGTAGTTTATAGGTGTGTGTGTGTGACGTGTGTAATGTATGTGTGAGTGTTTGTGTGTGTGTGTGTGTCTGTATGTATGCGCATTGAACAGTTTAAATTATTGACATGATGCCACGTTTGAATTTGGTCAGTGAATCCAAAAAAAATATCAATCTTAGAATTAAGACAAATATTATTTAGAGAATGAAGAGCTCGGTTAATTGTCGAATTAGATGCTGCATAGTGCTGGTGTGTGTGTGACATGTGTAATGTATGTGTGAGTGTTTGTATTTATGCGCATTGAACAGTTTAAATTATTGTCATGATGCCACGTTTTAATTTGGGCAGTGAATCCAAAAAAAATATCAATCTTAGTGTGTGTGTGACGTGTGTAATGTATGTGTGAGTGTTTGTATGTATGCGCATTGAACAGTTTAAATTATTGACATGATGCCACGTTTGAATTTGGGCAGTGAATCCAAAAAAAAATATCAATCTTAGAATTAAGACAAATATTATTCAAAGTATGAAGGGCTCGGTTAATTGTCGAATTAGATGCTGCATCTTATTGATTCACTATAATTAATATGAAAGCCCTGACGAAGCTTGAAATCATCGTAACCTGGTTGACTATACTTTGTTTTTTTTTTACGTTGAACTCCACACAGGGTTTATGTCATCACTCTTTTTTAAGGAAAGTAAGGAGAGAAACTTCTGGGAAGGTAAAAGGTATATGGTAGGAATCTAGGGATCGGTATGGGAGTTACGGATGTCTGAATATATCCCTCCCACTGCGACGCAGGGGTCAAGAGACCGGTTGGAGAGGTCAAAGAGTCTCCCCAAACCAGCCTCACCCGATGAAGTCGTGCATCCATGCTAAATCACTAGAGGTGACCTAACCGTTGGTGTTGGTTGTACAATAAATGGTTGCCGGGGCGGCGGTACCGAAATCCGCCTCCCGAATCTTATTAATTCAATAAAAAATGTGTATTATTATGTGGGTTTTTGTCATTTAATGTCTAATGTCACACCGCGTCAAAAATGGCATATTATGGCGTGCAATCACTCAAGACGTTTTGCAAACTCGGCATAATATGCCGAAAATCACTCGAATTCAAACATTAACTTAAGGCGATGCCATACGTAGTAGTGCAAAATCATGTGTTTTTGGTTTGAAAATTTAGTCGCCTAGAAATGTTTCAGATGCTTTAATTAAATACTGCGAGTAGAATACAACTTGAACTTTGAAATAATCGAGTATTTTTTATATAAGTCTTTTTATAAGCCCAGAAAAAAATAATGTATAAGCCTATGAAAACTGCTTTAAAGTTCAAAATCTCCTACTTGCGAACCCATTTTCGGTTATGATTTTATTGTATAATGTGGCAAATTAAGTTATTTCTAAAATGATCGGAAAAAATTTAAATATTTATGCCTGAACATCCACAAAATAAAATAAAAGGCACTTTTTGGCCATGTTTTTTTCTTGCATAAATCAAAACAGGCGGATGGTGTTAAGTGGGAATATAAACCTTATCGCCATCTACGTAAGGGTTGTTATTGATAGCGGCTCAATTTAAAATATTACACGATGAGTGCATCGCCTTAAAGATCAAAATGTCATATTTACGAACACTTTTTCAGTATTGGTTTTATTGTACAATGCGGCAGTTAAATTCTTAATAAACAACAGTAAAACACTTAGATATTTGTGTCTGAACTTCGCAACATAAAATAAAACACAATTTTTGCATTTTTTTCCTGCAGAAAACAAAACAGACGACTGGTGTTAAAGGGAATTTAACCCTTATCGCAATCTATTTAAGGCTTGTTATTTTGAGGGGCTGATTTCAAATTTTACTCAACATGTTTTTTTTGAGGATTTTTTTTGCGGTTTACAGCCAAAGAATCCACCTTGATTTCATCGTTTATCTCATATTTATATTAGTTATACAAGATGTTTTGAAAACTTGGCGTAATAAGCCGAAAACAGTTCGAGTGATTAAAAACAATTGATATACCGGGTCTGTATCGTGTTGCGCGTTTTCCTTCTTTTGCCAACGTTTCGGGAAGTGTTACAGTGCCAATCACCAGGGCAGACGTACAGATTGTGGTGAAGTGGATGTAGCTTAAGAAAAAATTAAAAGTAAGCTTACAAAATTACTTCTATATTATAATTAATTAAAAATTAAATCGCTCGCAAGCCGATGGTTATCTACTTCTTTCAAAGTGGGTAGGTACTCTGATCCGAGGCAGATTATAAATCATATTGCAACACATCACAAGAGATCCCGGACCTTGGGATCAGGCCTTAGAGTAGTTAGTACCTGCCTGTTTTATGTATCACGTTTCGTATGTTGTATCAGGCGTGAGGTGTGAATATTGTGAAAACAGCTGGAAGCATTGCGTAGCACGCGCGGCGGCTTAAAAATCTCATCATTAACTATCCCGCCGTTTCTAGCAGGGGTAAGCAGAGAGGATGGACGGCCAAACAACTCGGTTTTGGCAAACGCTCTTTTCTTCATGCACATTCATACATCGTCTAGTAAAAAATCTTCTTTTATGGTGTCTCTTGGCCCATGGCCCGACTTGCATCTATTTGATTCATTTGATCGTGTCATGTCTTAGTTTATTCACAGTCATTCCAACTAGGGACTCCTGTTCCAAAGTAAACCGTAGGTAGTTGTGTTGGTGTTGTATCACGATTTCTACATCTTCCTTTTTGTTGATTTCCTCATCTTCAAGTTGGTTGACTATGTTTGTTAATTTTCTCATCATCATGTTTGTTGATTTCCTCAGCCTGGTGTTTTGAATTTTCTGATCTTTAAGTTTGTTGACTTTCTCATCTTCATGTTTGTTGATTTCCTCAGCCTCGTTTTTGTTGATTTCCTCATCTTCATGTTTTTGTATTTCCTCATCTTCAAGTTTGTTGATTTCCTCGTCTTCGTGTTTGTTGACTATGTTTGTCGATTTCCTCATCTTCATTTTTATGACAGTTTGTTGATTTCTTCATCCCTTGTTCATTGACTGTAGGTTGTGCTGTTGTTACTTCATATTTTTATTACGATTTCCTCATCTTCATGTTTACTTAGCCATATTTTTTAATATTTAAACTTGTTTATCATGGTATTTCTAATTTCATTTGGAATACATAATTACATAATTATGTAGGATGGAATTTATGGTTTTCTGGCCTAAAGATGTATTTAAATAGGGATGTTCAATAGATTTGAGGTTTTCGTCATTGTAGTGTAGATGTGTTGGTCAGTAAGGTTCTCGTTTTTAAACACTCTATTTGAAATTCACTTTTGTTTTTGGTAATTCGGTAATTTTGGAAGCGGAAATTAACCCACTTCCCGACATCCGATCGAGCTAAAACTCAGCAGATAGACTCGTTGACAATAGCAAAAATATTGATAATAATGGCAGTGCATTTTATTAACTTTTGGTCGCAATAATCACTTATGTACACGCGGACAAATACGCATTTCTCCGAAATCAAATGACATTACAGCAGTTCCAAGAGTTGGTGACTCCAGCTCTTGGGTAGGAAGGTTCAATAGTCAGTTAAATCAAAACCAAAAAGTTTTGAAAGAGATGCATTATAATAAAAACCCTACATTTTTTCTTCAAAGTCCAGAAGACAAAAAAAACTTATTACATCGATAATTGTTCCTCCGACGAGACCTTCTGTTGTAACCCCAGTTCCCAGCGAACAGAGATCTCTCATTAAGTTCTGCACTCGCAACCGACGCACTGTCGTTTCTTTGTCTAACAATAGATAGGTACAATGACCAGTAGAACATTGCAAATCTTGCTAAAATGGGTAACAAGGTACGCAGTTAATATTAATATGTGAATTTATTTTACTACACGATCTTACTTCATGCGTTGATACCATTTTCTCTCTTGATTTGAAATTACAACAAAATGCACTGCAAGGAATGGGCACCCGGAATGAAGCAATCCAAAAAAGTCATAAACTGACCAGACCCTTGACGAACCAGGCTAACTAACTAACCATCACGCCGTTTCGCCGCAGAGGTAGGCAGATAGGACGGACGCCAAACACTACAGCCGAAGTCGATACCATGACTTATTCAGAGTACCAAAAGGCAAAACCGACGTCCTGGCAAAGCATAGCATGACGAGGGGAGTGGTGCTGTTGAACGAACTAGCAAAGAATTTGGATGTAAGTGACTGTTCTCTAAATGACCTAAAACAATTATTGAAGAGTCACTTACCTAAATGCTGAATTGATGGAAAATTTTACTGTATGTAAAATTGTACTGTAACTGGAATAAATGTTCTGTTGCACAGTAATTTTTTTTTTTAAAAACTCGTTCTTGGCACACAGTTCTTGCCTCATTCACATTCATACATCGTCTCATACATACTCTTCTTTTATTTTGACTCTTGAGATGGCCCGACTGGAGTGTCTGATTCACTTGATCGTGCCATGTCTTCCTCTGGCGTCCGCGATTTCTGCTACCATTCGCATTTTCATCATACATCCTCCTTACAATCCTTTCTTTACATGCCCAAACCATCTAAGCGTCCCTTTCTTAATCTTACTCATTACGCATACAGCAGCCTTGCACTCTTCGCGGATCTCCACATTCCTCACACGATCATACATGGTTTCACCACACATACGCCTCAGGGTTCTAATTTTAACAGCATTCAATCTCATTTAATCCTTTCTCTGCGAGTTCCATGTAAAACCACCGAATTAGAGAAATTTTCAATTTTGGAGGCGGATATGGGTACCGCCGCCCCGGGAACCATTTTTGATAACCAACACCTCTGCCATAGGTTATCCCCAGTGGTTCGCTACGTTTGGTGACTTAGCAGGGGTTCGCGGGTATATGGGGTTAGGTTGGTACGGGTCTTGGTGGCGAATGCGTCTACTCACCAACTGCGTGGGTGGCCGGATCAGGATACCTTTTGACCTCTCCAACAATACTCTCACTGACCCCCAAATTCCTACCCACCCCTCACACTTTTTTCCTTCCCAAAACTTCCTATCCTTTCTATTCTTAAAAGACCCTCCACACAGCATCCCTAAAAATGACATGTAAGGCTAATTTAAAAAAAATATACTTGACGTTCATATAATTATTAAAAATGAATACATTGTGATTGATCAAATACATTTTCTTCTCTCCGCGGTAGTCACAAATCTTTCATTTTAAAACATATTATTTATTATCTTTTATAATAATTTATTAATATGTATACACCAAAATAGTCCGAACTGCCCAGAGCCAGCAGTCGAAAGAGTGAAGAGACGCGAATAGAGAGGTAGAAGTAGGCGATATGGCAGAGAAAGGTTTAGAAATACCTGGCCAACCAGATCTGGCCACTAAATACGGCTAAAGACATTTAAAATCTGAATGGTGGTCTTTGGTCATGCTGAAGCAAGAAAAGTAACAAATGTTACGATGGTGATACACTAACATCTTTTAATCCATTCTGAGAACACAAAGGAAAAACAAAGTACACGCATTCGATAATTATTTATTACCACAATGGAATTTTAAAAAAACCATGTAAATGTGCAACGTACATTCCCTGTAATGAGTCTGACAAATAATTAATGTTTTCCAGTTAATTTAATATGTATCACACCATATATCATTAGGTCTTTCATCAGAACAAATAGTTTACACGAAGAACGCATGTAAATGCAAATAGTCGTGTAACACGCCGGTACCGATAACAATGGAATATGCATGTAGCATTTCGTATTGAATCCAAAGACTCTATTGAGATATTGCTGTTGACATGTTTTGTGAAACTAGTCGGAAATATGGTTTTTTCAGTCACGCAGAAAAATTCAACTACTGTCTATAAAAATGTTGGGAATTGAAGGTTGATAATGTCATGCGTAATAATTAATCTGTTCATTCTGGAAGGTATCCACAATAGGTCATCAAATGTCTGCCTATAACACATGCTAAGATCATTTGGACAAACTCGCCAAACTGAGAACTCGAAGCTGAAGATGCTCTGTCTATTTTATTTATAATGTACACATCAGACAAAATAAATACCAACTGACCAATAAACAACAACAAGTAAGAATAAAACAATAAGTAAGTAAAGCAACAACAATAACAACAAACAAGAGACTATAATTTTTGGGTCAAATGAACTTAAGTAAAACAAGAGATTCGAAAAATTTAGTTAAGTTCTGGGGGCTATCGCTAAATATGTCCGGAATCTTGCCACGGCAGTGGATTTTAAATAAAAAATCATTTTTATTTTTTGGAATAACTTGAGTAAAACCTCAAATTGTAATATTTTATTATTGAAGACAATGTTATCGATTCCCAAACGAAAATCTGATAATCTATTCAATTAAAATTACAATTTGAGGTTTTACTCACTAAGTAATTCCAATAATAAATATTCAATTATTTTATAAGCAATAATTATTAGCCTGAAACACTCATCCACATTGAAAAATCTCCTGATAAAAGATACATGACGCCGACGGGACTTGAACCCGTGTCTTTTCGATTTCCGGCCGACAGCTCTGACCACTGAGCTATGGCGGCTTATCTCTTATCCGCGAAATAATTCAATATATACTAGTGTTTCATTCAACAATTACTGCTTGTTACATTTTTTTTTGTCCCGTTGGCGTCATGTATCTTTTATCAGGAAATTTTTCAATTTGAATGAGTGTTTCAGGCTAATAATTATTATTTTTTCGTAGAAAGCAATCACTCTGTGGTTTAACATTTTAATGAAATAAAAACAATATTTTTTGTTTAAAACCACGAATTTTTAATAATTTTAAGACCGACCGGTTTCGCTTCACTCGAGCATCGTCAGGGTACAAAATTAAACTGTTTAATTTTGTACCCTGACGATGCTCGAGTGAAGCGAAACCGGTCGGTCTTAAAATTAATAAAAAATTCGTGGTTTTAAACAAAAAATATTGTTTTTATTTCACTAATAATTATTGCTTATAAATAATTGTTACCCTTTGTGCTATGCATAAAAAATCTTGTCTTAAACATTAGTTTATCAAAAAAAAAATAATAATAAATATTCATGCTAGACTTGCAGAAAAGTCAATAGATGTCGCACATTAAAATAAAAATAATATATGTTTAAATCAAATCAAATCAAATCAAAAATTATTTATTGTAAAATAAAAATTACAAAAGGTGTAGCTTATGGGTAGACCCCATTTCTTCCAATATATAATATTATTTGTTTTATTATAATAATTACAATGTTTATACAGATAAAATACCAATATACCAATGAAAAAATAAAAAAAATACAAATATATATACCAATAAAAATAGGCGTTTCATTTACGTGAGGTATTCACTCAACGTGTAGTGACATTTATTAACAAGGAAAGTGTTTAGTAACGATTTGAATTTGTGTGTATCTTGTATTTGTTTAATGTTATGTGGAAGGTTGTTATATACTTTAATGGCCATGTAGTATGGTCCTTTTTGGAATATTGTTTTGTTTGCTTTTGGTATTAGTAAGTTTTCTGTGAGTTTTTTTTAATCTTATCTTTATCTTTCTTTTTATCTTTTATCTTTTTTTTTTTTTTTTTTGCTTTTTTTTTTTTTTTTTTTTTTTTTATCTAAAGACACTGTTCAGATTGCATTTAGTTCGGGTTGAATCTTGCTATCATACATAAAGATAGTTGCCAATAAAAATGTGCGATGAGAAAAATGAAGGCAATGTATGTAGTTATTATTCGATGTATGATACAGTTAAATATCACCGAAAGAGATAGGGTCCCATTAGCTCAGTTGGTAGAGCGGTGCCCCGGCAAGGCAAGGGTCCTGGGTTCGAGTCCTAGATGTGACCGTATCTTTTTATGATTTTTCTGTTTCAGATTTTATTTTTGGAATCGCTAATATTATCTTCAATAATTAAATAAATAATTTGTTTTATTTTGGCTATTTGTACATCAAAGTTTACAAATTAGTTATTACTTACATACATAGATTTTAACATTTTTTTAAAATTTAAAACATTTTATTTATAATATGACTCCTAAAATCCAGCATCAATTTATCAATTGGTGCAGACTTCATGGTTTCTGGCAGCGCATTATAATATTATTTTGTAGATTAAACTATTTTCTGTACCAACTTAATATTTTTTTGGTAAACTAAATTCGTTGCACGTTTTTATATTATAGTAATAAAATAATAATAATAAAATGTTGGGGAAGGTTATTTTGGTTCTTCGGAAAGGAATATGGAAAGTTTCAGGTCTTAGTAGACTGTGATTGATAACGATTTAATCATTGAAGAAGAAGATAGTACTAATACATTTAAACGAAACAAACAAGAGAACAAGACACATAAAGGTAACTGTTTTAACTGCAAATCAAACCAAGGATTTCAACCGACTCGTTCATTCTGACCTAATTAATTCACATTTTAACGTCATTTTTGTCGATCTTATATTATTTCAAATTCAGAATTAACAATATTATCAGTAAGACTGAGATTCTGGGTTCGAATCCCAGTTGAGACACTTGAGACAGGTCCTTTTTTATTTTTCAGGGTTTTTTTGTGTTTCATATTTCGTTTTGATTTATTAGAATTATCTTCTTCGCCAGTGGTATATTACATTGACGAGTATAACCTTCAAAAGTTATTCCAATAAAACTGATAGGGATGTTGATAATTTATAATTTTTAAAATATAGTCACTGAAAAAGTGGAAGGTAAGAGAAACAGAGAAAGATCTCCGGATCACTGGTGTTCATGACTCTCCATGAATGAAGGAACCAGGATCATCAGGAATATTGGATTGGGGGTCACAATCCTGAGCAACGAAGAAAGAAAGACTCAAGAAGAAGCAAAGCAATATTTTGCAGTATTATTTTTTCCATTGCATCCATGTGTACGTTGTCCAGTAGTTAATTTTGTTTACTGCCATCGTTAATGCAGTTTATGTAAGTTGTATAATTGGGACTGTTTGTCCAAATGTGGAAAGAAGTATTGCGTATTCAGCTCTGCATAGGGAACAATTATAAACGTGGGAATTTCTGAAATTATCATAGATTTGTAGGCGCAATCTGACGGGCTAAGATTATGCGGAGTTCCAAAACAAAAATTAAAACACATTTACTTATATCATAAATAGATTCTATAAGCATTTTAATAAACGACTATAAAAATACACAATATATTGGTATATTCACAATTGTCACTAGGAATTCCTGTTCCGAGGCGGACTGTGGGTTTTGTGTTGTGTTGGTGTCAAATCACGATTTCCTCATTTGTTTCCTCAGTTTGTTGATTTCTTCATCGTCGTATTTGTAGACCTGTTTTCATGTTTGATGAATTCCTCATCGTCATGTTTGTATACCTCATTTACATGTTTGTCGTTTCTTCTTCTTCATATTTGTTGATTATTTCATCTTCGTGTTTGTATACCTCATTTACATGAAAATTGATTTCTTCTTCTTCATGTTTGTTGATTTCTTCATAGTCGTGTTTGTAGACCTCATGCTAAATGCTTTCCTTTAAGTTTATCGTCTGTAAGTCGCTGTTTTGGTGTTCCTTCATATCGATCAGAATCGACATAAAAATTACTTGACGTAGATTGAGTCGTCTTTGTTGACAGGCCCCTCAGCGCAAACAAAAAGATAAAAAAAAATTCAACAATGTCGGTAATTTTTCATTATTTGCAGATCGTCAACAAACAAAACACAGTTAAAGTCTACTAAATGAATATGCTTAATTTTTTAAACATTATCGATAAAACCTTTATCGTTGTGCTTGTGCTAGGGGCCAATGAATTTATTAACCTCTATCTTCCCCATCTTCCAATCTCCCTTCCTAATTTAACCCAACCTAACCTAATCCGACCATCCTCTTCTCATCATCCCTTTCTCATTTTCTTTAGCAACACAACACTATACTAATTGGTCTTTCTAAATCTCTTGAACGATAATTACGTTATAATATTGAGTAAGTATATTTTGTAAAAAAAAATACAAATCTTTCGATGAGTCTAGTTTTTGGACTGTTAATTCGTGGTGGAATTCTAATACAATGGAATTCCACCATGAATTAACAGTCCAAAAACTAGACTCACTAAGCAGCGAACACAGCAACACTGAAGACACGCGCAAAAGTTGTTTAAATTTCAATTCAAATCATTCGATCTAGTCAACGGACCACTGAAGGCATCCATTCATCGGCAGCATCCGAAATATACCAAATAATAATATATAGAATAAATTATGTAATTTTCCCAAATCAGTCAGCATTTAATTTGCAATGTTCTCTTTTGATGTGGACATTTGTTATTGAAATTTCAAAATTCGTGAAAAGCAGGGCACACGTGGCATGAAGCTAGAGAAGCGAAACGATTGCGCTTGATTGAGATATAGTCATCTCCTTTGTCAACAAATAAGTAGCTTGGCATAACAATCATGGTCGTGATAAGTAGTGATTGGGAAATTTACCGAAACTGATAGTAATTTTAGCTGGGATTATTTTCCTTCTGCAAGATGATTGCATTTTTTTTAACATCTTTAACAATATAAATCAATTTAAACCACAACCATCAGTTTTTTTGTTTCTTTTGTATTTTTTCCTTGTTTTTCGTAGCCTTTATGTTCTTCTTGTGATAATATTGTGCTTTATTTTTATTTATTTATTGGACAATTTGTATAGGGCCGCTGTTGTGAAATATCACCTCAGAGGCGCTTTACAGTTGATGCAGGTATTACAAAAGATATAAGTATTACAAAAACAAAGTGTAATTAAGTTAAATAAAATGAAGTACAGGGACAGGTGACACGATGATAGAAGAGGGAGACTCTGCAGCAAGAATCCTAGGTGGTGAGTAAACTGGACCAGCTGCTGCAGCGAAAGAGTGCACCGCGTCCACAAACAGTGCCAGCACGAGGTTCGTCATCCGTCCAGGTATGTGTCTGCTGCTAATAAAGTGCTGACACAGTATCCTTACATACCAGACCTTGGCAGCACCGCTGTGACGTTCGGCAATTCCATCATTCATCTCTATGTAATCTTGTTCCTGGTGATTGTGTTAGTGGTGCATTGTGCCCGCAATAAAAGGCGACGGTCAGGATAATTAATTATCCTGGGCTTAACAAAACACTTGTAAGGTCCTTCAGAGTTTCCAAGATTTCCGTTGAAAACATTGGGCGTACCTACAGTTAGCGATCATCGTCGCAAGTTCAACTTCACCGTATTTCGAAAAAAATTTAGCAGAATTTTTGATTATTCATTTTCAACACACTGCACTCTAATAACATTACTAAAAAGTTCTGATTACTAACTCCTGATTGTTAAGATAATTTTAAATATTGATTGACTGATTTTAAAAATAATTTCAAAGGGATGTTTCCTATTAATATTGTGCTTCTAGTTGTACTTGTTCTTCTTTTTTATTGTTCTTCTTGTTCTTCTTGTTCTTCTTGTTCTTCTTGTTCTTCTTGTTCTTCTTGTTCTTCTTGTTCTTCTTGTTCTTCTTGTTCTTCTTGTTCTTCTTGTTCTTCTCGTTATTCTTGTTCTTCTTGTTCTACTTGTTCTTCTTGTTCTTCTTGTTCTATTTGCCGGTTGAGAGTAAAATACAAAACCACTCTACCAAGAGTCTATTTAAAATAAATACACGTAAATCAAATGTTTGCCAAAGAATCGAGCAATTAATCTTCACAATGATATTCTTATAAAAACCAGAAATCTGATCCGATTAAAAACGACTTAAAAATAAATCACTATCTAAATCAACTTTATGAAACATAACCAGCATTCAACTTCAATTACGCCCGGCTATTAAAACGAATGCAACGTCTTGAAACGCAGTAGGTATAAATTGCACTAATAATCGGAAAGTTTTATTGGTTTCGTTGTAATGTTATTTACATTAATTATTCAAAATTACACGATGCCGTGTAACTTAATTCCGGAGGGTTCAAACTTCCATGTTATGAGAATTGTGTCAAAAAATTGGAGTAAGTTAACAGTCGATTGCATTTGTGACTGAACAGTAAAATATATATTTTTAAATATATATAAATAAGTATGCTAAGAAATACGAAATAAAAATTAAGAATGCTCACAATTAGCAACCCAACAATTAAAACAAATAGGATTTCGTGCAATGGTGCATAATTTGTATGTAGTTCTATCAGTGATATCCCTGCGAAAAGTCACTGAGAAACAGTATTTTATCTTGTTTAAACCTTTTTGTCATTAAGAAAATGATTGGTTTTGATAAAATTAAAAATAAAATTCTCGCTTTATCTTTCACAGTTCCTACTTACATACGTACCGTTGATACCATGGTTGATACAAAAATGTAAATAAAGTTTTCGAATTCGGTTTCATGCAAAAGTTTTTTAAAATAACAACACTTGATTTCAAAATATATATCTAATGAAGACTACTATTTAAGTCGAGGGTTTAAGTAAACTTGCAAAAATTGGTTTTTAGGTTGTTAGTTTGGGTTATTTTAATAATTTATGCATATTTCGTAACCTTCAAGCTTAACTCTGATTCAGAAAAAACGGAATTGGAATTGGAAGTGGAATTCGAAAATGTATTTAAAAAAATCAGACACATTGAAATTATGGTAATAATTGCTCTTTTACAAGCATACGTCCGTCACTCCGGGACACAATAATATCCCAGATTCTCACCTACCCCTCAGACCTGTTTCTTATCAGAACTTCTTTTTCTCCCTTAAAAATACCTTCTACACAGCATCCCCAAAGATAACACTGCCTATTGTTTTCTCCAGAGCCTCCACTGTAGAGCTAATGTAAAAGAAAAACGTATACGAGCTGGTGCAAAAATTATCTCATAATGCGAATGTGCCATAATTTTTGCATGTGGCATCAAATGTCATTGTGCTTTGACATTGATATCGTAGACAGATAGAGAATTAGTCAATAATAAAGCAATGGAGCGGTGCACACCAGAAGAGTGCTGAATTATTGTTACTGCTTATTTGACCAATTTCCGGGCTGTTGAGACGCAGCGCATCTTTGTGAGTAGGTGTGTGTGTGATTTAACTTCGATTGCGTTACTTATATTTTGCTGTTAAAACATAACAATCGTGTAATTCTAACAATCTTTTTGTGTCAAAATCTTTGACGTATCATTATTATTTGACAGTGTTGCAAAACAAACCGACAAAATAATTAATTACATTATTTGCTGCAATTCGTATTTAATTTGGACAGATTAGGTAAAATGTAGCACAATCTGATGGGAATCAAAAGTGAATTATTTTGATTTATTGATGATCTGTTATTATCAAATAATAAAATTAAGAAAAAAATACAGAGAGATTATTACTTCCCGATTGAAATTATTATGGAAAAGTGAATGCATTCTCGATAAAATTGCTGTGTGTAACAAAAGTTGATCAATAATTGATCTGATTGATGACTGTAAATTGTAACAAATAGATAATATGACATCCTTTATTATATATAGGATATCATTATATCCATTAATATTTAATATTATTAACAGAAAATTATTTTACTAGTATTTACGAAAATTGGAATTATAATATCCAGTGTTACATAATAATAAATATGAAATAATGTATAAAAAAAGTTAACTAAGATTGAAAATTTAATATTAATTATATATATCATACAAAACTGGTGTAACTCAAAAAATCCGATTTCCTTTATAATTAAACGATTTTTACGAAATGTCACAATCTAAACTTTTTTTAGTATATTTCTGTGTTAAATTGTTTACTGTGTTGTAAAAAATATATTCAATTGATAGACGTATGTGAAAAGTTTATTAATTGAAACGTAGAATAGGAACTGGCATAAAATAGATCATTTATCTAGTCACAAGGGGTTGTTTATCTGTTGTATAAACTTGAAATAATAATAATTTCTCATCGAATTTCAGGCCACATTTTTGAAATGTTTGTTATTTCATGGTGTCAAATTACTCAACCCTTAATTTTGAAAAATAAGTAACCACTCTAAAGTTTTTCCAATCCGTAAATATTCGTTTTTGTCGTCTTTCGTAAAATTTTCAATTTGTGGCTTGAAGGGTTTTAAAAAACCATAAACGATATGCATTTTCCATTCATAAAATGAAACAGTAACCTCACGTATAGCGACAAAACAATAAGTTTTTAGACAACCCTGAAAAAAGTGTTTTTTGAGTTAATACTGTTATGATTTCTTCTACCGCTCAACCGAAATAAAATAAAAAATTTGCAGTTTTATTTGAAAATTCTGACTTCAAACGTACATTATTTGAGTTAATTGAGAGATCACAAACTGAGTTAAGTAACAAAGAAATACAATAACAAGATATTAGGTACCTTCTACTTGTAAAAATAGTTCATAGTTAGCCCATTGTTAACTAACGAATCTAATTGCGAAACGTATATCGTCCTAGAACTTCTTTAACTTCCGAAGCAACTAAAGCAATTTTATCATTAAGTATCTTTGTAATCTTGAATTGTTGAGTTAAGGCGATGCTCAATAAGATCAAACTTTGAAATTTTCGGAGATATCGGAGGACTACTATTCGAGTTTTGCGAGCACAAACATAAGTAGGCATTTTTTTATAAATTAAAATATATAAATTGTTTGTCGCTTTGAGTTATTTGAGAAAAGATTAAATAAATACGTAGGTAAATAGTAGGTGTCTAAATTATTATTTACATATGTATTTGTAAATTTGAAAAAAACATATATATTCAATGCAGATTTGAGTTCATTGATCTTGTAAATGCGGTTCACAGATGTGTCCAAGATGGAGGAAGCAACCGGGGTCTGTTTACAGGGTTCCAAGAGGGAACTGAGTATACCTCTAGGAACACATTGTACTGTATTTCAAGCTGAGATGGAGGTCATCTTAGCTTGTGCACCGGAGAACATACGTATTGGATACAGGAATAAAAACATAGGCATATACTCTGATAGTCAGTCAGCTCTAATGGCACTGTAGACTCCAGAAATGGACTCCAAACTGTTGATGGAATGCAGGACCATTCTTGAAGAACTTGCTACTATCAATAAAATAATCCTGATCTGGGTACCAGGACATAAAGGAATTGAGAGCAATGAGCGGGCTGATGGACAAGGAAAGAGTCGAAAGTACCATTTGCGGAATCCAAGCCGACCGTAGGAGTAGCAGCTTGCCACACCAAAATACATATTGAAAGGTGGGTCAAATCCTGGTACTGAGAGGAATGGGAAAGGGCACCCGAAATGAGGCAATCCAAAGTACTCATAAACGGAACAGACCCAAGGCGAACCAGACAACTAATATGGTCAGAAACTCACTGAGGGAACTGGTGGGACTACTAACGGGACACTGCCATCTCAGGAGACACATGCAGTTGGTGTAGGAATACCTACAGATGCAGAAAATATGAAGAGGATGAAGAGACTCCAATTCACCTTCGGTGTCAATGTCCCGCCCTGTTAGGAACAAGGCTCAGATACCTGGGAAGACACATTTTAGAACCTGAAGACGTAGCCAAATATCCTATGATAACCCTGGTAAACTTTATAAAAGGGACCGGATTACTGTTAAAGGAATGAGGTAAAATGGGAGATAGCACAATGGGCCTATGACCTAAGTTCTCACGAGAACCTTACATCAAACGTCTCCTGTAATAAAAAAATTAAATAAAAAAAGAGCGGCGTTACCTGATTCCTAAAATGACCTTATTGTTCCAAGATGAATTAGTGCAACTTTTAAAAAATACTTAAGTACTATTTTACCCTTGAAATCCTCTTTACAAAGATATATTTGCGCAATACTATGAACAATAATGCCAATTAATTTATTGGAGCGAGAATTTGATCTTAATATAATATATGGGTTTGGCACAATAACACTTCATTACGTCCTTGATTTACCGATGATGTTTTGTGAGCGTTCTTCAATAAAGCCTATTATATTACTCAATAATTTTTATTATTGACATGGAAAAGGTTTTTGTAAAGATCGTGATTTTAATTTATGGAAAATCATCCGATTTTTATTTAAAATTCATGATTCTAAGTGACTAATCTTTAATTATTATTGTTAGTTATTATTAAATAGTATAAAACAAAGTCGCTATCCGCCTTTGTCTGTTTGTGCGCTTATTTCTTCTAAACTACGCAACGGATTTTGATGGGATTTTCACTATCATTTAGAGAATTTATTCCATGCATATTATATTAACAATGTTGATGTTTTGTAATCTTAAAAAGTATTGTAAAAAGGCCTACAGATCTACAGCCTATCTCCTATGGATAGCCCCCAGCAACGCCGGATACACGTAAGCTAGTAATTACTAAAAGTCTTTTGTGATGATCGTGATTTTAATTTTAATTGAAAATCATTCGATATTCATTTAAAATGAATGATTCCAAGAGACGAAATTTTACTTAATTGATTCGATCTTTCCAATACATGGCCACCTACCTAAAACTCTGAAATTACTATCGTTTGTGAATAATTTAAAATACAGGGTTTTCCAATAAGAGGTGTTATTTTGAATAGCCCACTATTTCGGTAGATGTTACTTTTGAAGCTGTCATTTTTTGACATTTGACAAGTAAAAACTACGTTATTAATAAAAATAGAACGATACACGCTTCAACAACGCATTGAAATTATTAAAATTCACTTGAGTGAATCAAATGCAAATCATCTTGAGTGATGAGGCCCATTTCCACCTGGGTGGCTTCGTCAACAAGCAAAATTGTCGCATTTGGGGCTCGGAAAACCCAAGAGTTATTGTTGAAAAGCCTCTCTATCCTCAACGTGTGACTGTTTGGTGCAGTTTATGGTCAAGCGGAGTCATTGGACCTTACTTTTTCGAAAATGAGGCTGGAGCAACAGTTACGGTGAATGAATTGCGCTATCATGAGATGCTTAATGATTATTTATGGACGGAATTGTATGGTATTAATCTGGACAACGTTTACTTTCAATAAAACGGCGCTACGTGCCACACAAGCAACGAAACCATTGATCTTTTACGAATAAATATCAAAATAACACCTCTTATTGGAAAACCCTGTATATATGGGTAATATGTTTAATTTTGCTAATTTTTGTATTACCAGGAAACCTAAAAACACATTATCATCAATTATCAATATTATAAGATTAAAACATTTTTATTTTAAATATGTAGATATCGTTACTTGCTACAAATAATATTGCTACACTACCACAGCTTTTTGCCATTATACTAACACGGTGCCTCAATTTTGGATGATGCGCGCCCTCTCACTCGCTCGCACGAAAATATCATTACTTGCCTGAAAAAATACATTTTTCGCGCTGGAACCATGCCACAACTGTTTCCGACATTTTGCTCGCACAGTGACTGACTTGTGGACGATGCGCGCCATCTCACTAGATCGCGCTATTAACAAAACTGTCTAAGGGGGAGAAATAAAATGGATTAATAATTAGATATCATTACTTGCCGCTCATCGTTTTTCTTGCTTAACAGTAACTTCCATAAAGGAATAATGTTTAATCACTTGTGGTTGAAGTGCATCATCGCACTCGCTCGCACTATTTAAAAACTCCGGAGGGTTAAAATAAAATATTTAGATATCAATTCTTACCACAAATAATATTTCTTGCGCGCTGGAACCATACCACAGCTGCTGTCACTTCCTTGCGGATGATGCGCGCCATCTCACTCGCTCGCGCTATTAAAAAACTCCGGAGGTATACAATTAAGTATGCATTATTTGTTGCCACAAATAATATTTCCTGCGCGCTAAAACCATAACACAGCTAGTTCGGCCATCATACTCGTACAGGGCCCGCTCGCGCTATTAAAATTTTATTTATTTAATGCACCAAAAGTGAGATATAATTGAGCTTACTTCGGACACACTGACGTTGCCACTGCACATTTCTATCATTGTACCTCTTCAGTGTTTAACAAAGAAGATAAAATTTTCTACATCGATCTTACATACAATATAATTTAATCGACGATGGTAGTAAGGTTTCGAATTCTCCTAACAGTATTTTGCTTTCTTCCCACGGTTCTAAATTCAGTCTGTCAACGATTTTGTAGTAATTTATTGTGGACCATTATTATTTTGGCAGATTACGGAAATTCAGTTGATGAAATAATTATGTTGTTAATTTGGCGACTAGATTTATTATTTTTATTTCCGTGTATTATAGAGTGTGCAGATAATCCTCTCCCGTCTCTATGTCTCAACAAGATTTAAAAAGGGGCACTAAAAAAACATTTGTCGTCTTCTAATATAAGAAATACTACCAATGATTCATCTGTTAATATATATCTATAATTATTTATTCAAGATTGGACTGCCCTGACGCTTTTAATTTGCTATCATTACATATACCTCCGGAGCATACTGTATGGAACACGTTATTTTACAACAATATCTTTGTGTTCAAATCTATCATGGAGAGACTTGGCAATAAATTTTATATATTATTTGATATTTTAGTTTTAAATTTTGATACATTTAAAACCAAATTAATTTAGCACCATTTAGTAAATGTTAATAACGAGTTATCACAATCTTTGCAAGTATTCATTATATTATATATCAGATGCCAGCTTGAGTATAACTCTACGTTATGGTCTCCATTTTTCAATATTCATTCAGATAACATTGAAAAAATTCAACGGAAGTTTCTAAGCTTTATAAATTGCATATTCCTATACAAAACATAAATTACAAATACCTCTTGGATAAAATGTCTCTATTGAAACTTTCAGAAAGAAGAATAAGCACAGATTTAATACTGTTACAAAGAATACTACTTTCTAAAATTGACTGTCCCGAATTACTTCAATGTATCAATATCCATGTTCCCAAAAAATCATGCCGACATTTCTTACCTTTTTACTTCAATAACACCAGGACACTAGCTTACCAAAATTCTCCGATTCCGAGACTTCACAATCTCGGAAACAAATATTCTGATCTGGGTGATATATTTCATTTGAAAACTAATTAGTTTAAATGTTGTATATTCTATCACTTTTATTCTTCTAGACACAAATAGACCTATGTACCCATATAACTTCTCCGCTTCTACTATTTTGTTTTGTTGAATCTTTTAAATTCAATTATATGCGTGAGGATTCATTTTTGCCATTATGTTTACATTCTTCTTTATGGTATTAATTTTTAAGTGTTTACTCTGATACAAAATGCTTGTATTTTTTTTCAAAGAAAAGCCCACTAGGGCGTGTAATAAATAAATAATAATATATTTTCAATCTTTTATTTATTTCAAGGATTCTTCAGTTAGGGTGTTTTTAACAAGTACATTGTATTTACTCTGTATTTTTATAATCTTTTTATTTATGTTATACTGTTTTTGTTTTTAATTTACTGTTGTTATTATTTTTATATTATTATTATACAATATTTAATGTTGGTCCTCTTTGTTTTATGTACTTGTAATTCTAAACGTTTCGTTGCACAAATAATATTGTAATAAATAGTGTTCTCACCTATAATTGGAGTCATCGCTATAAACATGTTGAAAAAGTATTTCTTTTGTGTAATAATTATATAATGTATTCGCTTGCGAGCTAATAAATAAAGAAAATCAGTAAATTCTATACGGGTAGTTAAAAAAAATGTAGATATGCTTTTTTACATATCAGGAGGCTCTGAGGAAAATATGTGAGGGGTAGGTAGGAATCTAAGGAATAGTGTGTTAAGAAATGACGGACGTTTGAATATATCCCCTCTAATGTGGTGTAAACCAATGGACAATATATCCTGCTGGAGGGGTCAAATGGTCTGCCTCAACCAGTCTCTGCCGATCCGGTCCGCCACGCAGTCGGTGACCAAGAACTAGACAAAACCTCACCCCCATGAACCCTGCTAACCAAACGTAGCAAACCACTTGGGGAGACTTATGGTAGAGGTGTTGATTATCCTATAAATGGTTCTCGGGGAGGCGGTATTTATACACCCCTTCCAAATTGAGTATTTTCAATGGTCAACTGTCAATATTCACATATTTTACGCAAACTCACTTGTTTATTAACGAACGGAGTTGAACTATCGAAGCTCTTAGAATTGAAAGAAAATTTTAGAAAACGCTGGAAAATGACTACACTGTATCTATTTTTAGCTTAGGGACTTTTGCTCTTGTAAACCTTACTATACAACTATCGTAATACACTTTACAGATAAATCGTTTGTAGCATTATGTTATATCTGCTCTTACTTTGCAGATTTAAGGGTTGGGAACTCATTGTTAAAAAGTAAAAGGTTTTACTTATAATTGCATTTATTTAATTTTTTTATAAATTTAATTTAGATTAAATTTGATAATATTATTATTAGGTTCTGCAAGTGTTTTAGTTTTTTATTATTGTGACAGCTGTTTCGGCTTACAAGGCCATTTTCAAACTGTGGTTAGTCCACATTGAGACGACGTATTTATGCTATTTCAAATGTAAATTTTGAAGGTGATTTATTACTGGTTACACCGATGACAATATGATCTATTGTTGGTTAAACCAATCTATGTTTTCCCCTCAGTAAATGGTAATGAGTTCTTAATTATTTACTAATGACTTTATTGCTATGAATTATTTGGGTGCATTATACTGCTTGGGTTTTGTGAAAATACTGAGAAGTGGTGAGTAAATTATTTTCCGTACTTTATTAATTAGTGTTAAGTTTGGGTCATTCGTTCGTTTATTGATTTCTAATTGTTCAAGTAAATTTAATCTAATGCCCTTTTTTTCTATATGCAATGGTTTAGGACCCTTGTTGTTAAGTGGGGTATGATTATTCACCAAGAGATGTTCTGCGAATTTTGAGGATGTGTTTTTATTATTATAACATCGTATATGTTCCTTGAATCTAGTTGAGAATGCCCTCCCCGTTTGTCCGATATAAGTGGCGTTACAATCGGCGTGGTCACATTTTAATTCATATATGCCACTGTTATTGAGTATAGGGATTTTACTTTTAGAGTTTTTAAGGCTTGTTCCTAAATTATTGTTTGTTCGAAAAGCTATATTTAAACCACATTTTTTAATTTCTTTTGCAATTTTTTCAGATATTGGGCCGAGGAATTCGAGACATGCAAATTTTTCTATATTTTTGTTATTTACCGGATATATTAAATTGATTTTATTTTTATATTTCTTATTTTTTATTATTTTTTCAATGTTATTTGCCTCATAGCCGTTGTTAATCGCGATCGTTTTTATCGTTTCCTTTTCTTTTATATAAGCTTTATTGTCTAAGGGAATGTTAATGAGTCTATGTACCATTGAATGGTAAGCTGATAATTTATGGGACCAAGGATGATTTGAATTTGAATTTATTGTTGTATCTGTAAAAGTTGGTTTTCTAAATATTTCAAAGGTATGTATAATTTACTCACCACTTCTCAGTATTTTCACAAAACCCAAGCAGTATAATGCACCCAAATAATTCATAGCAATAAAGTCATTAGTAAATAATTAAGAACTCATTACCATTTACTGAGGGGAAAACATAGATTGGTTTAACCAACAATAGATCATATTGTCATCGGTGTAACCAGTAATAAATCACCTTCAAAATTTACATTTGAAATAGCATAAATACGTCGTCTCAATGTGGACTAACCACAGTTTGAAAATGGCCTTGTAAGCCGAAACAGCTGTCACAATAATAAAAAACTAAAACACTTGCAGAACTTAATAATAATATTATCAAATTTAATCTAAATTAAATTTATAAAAAAATTAAATGGAGTTCTACGAATTAAACACAAAAACAATAAATAAATGCATTTATTTACGTTACAAATAATAGGTTTGGATTTAGCTACACTGTTCTCTGGGTCTAGAAGCTTGTTCCCTGTCAATCTCATCTCACAAGTATTTGTTAGACTCTAGCAACATCTGTCGGACTCTGGAGTAAGCTTTATGATTAGCGCCATCTATCGCTTAAATATTCAACTTATTACCATACATCACACATTATTTCTCGAGTTAGATATTTTTGGCATGTTCCAGAGTGGTAGATATTCAAAATATCGCCCTGAAAAAGACCACCATTCAGAATAAAAACGTTCCTTGAAATTGATTTAGCCGTGTTTGGTGACCAGATCTCAAAATCCAGGTACTTCCTAAGCTTCCTGTTTCCTATCTCCATCCCACTACTTTCAGCCTCACAATCTAACACATACCAGATGATACCACAAATACCAGGCAGTGAAACATTAAAAAATCATTTACTCCATACAAAAAATTGAGGGAAACAAAAAACTTCTAGATACAAAATTAAAAGATGGATTTAAAAACAAAAAAGGCAATACAAAAAATTAAACAGATGTAATATATAGATATTTATTTATACTTTATTTTAATAATTTTTCGCCCGTAGGGATTTTACATGTGTATAGTATATGTGGTATAATATTGGAATGATTAATAATTTAGAATTTTGCAATACGCAATAATTTTATAATAAACAATACCCGCATTACAATACACACGGAAAAAAGAATAATTTCTAATTTATTAAGAATCTCTTCATTGTAATCCGACTAAAAACGGGATTGCCGGCATTTCTATAGAATTAACAGGTTTCCTGGTAAAATTTTACTAAATTGCAAATATATTATTACGATGTCGGAACACGTGTTCATGAACAGGTTTGCTGATAAAATTTTACTAAATTGCAAATATATTATTACGATGTTGGAACACGTGTTCATGAATACCCGATTTTTTTCGCATTTTGTTATGATATGTTAACAAGGCAAAAAAAATGGATTTTATGTTTAAAGAATGTATTAAATTGTAAAAAATTGTAAAATTGGGCCTCAATACGGGTAAAACACTCAGTGAGGCCCACATTATCAAAAAATGTATTACATTTAAAAAATCTGGGCATCAGAACAGGTAAAGCAATCAGTGATCCCCACGTTATCAAAGAATGTATTAAATTGTAAAGTATAGGCCTCAGCACTCAGTGAGGCCAACATTATTAAAGAATGTATTTAATTTCAAAATCTGTGCCTCAGCACGGGTAAAGCCTATATAATTGAATAATGTATTTAATTGTAAAATCTGGGCCTCAGCACGGGTAAAGCACTCAGTGAGGCCTACATTATTAAAGAATGTATTTAATTGTTAAATCTGGGCCTCAGCACGGGTAAAGCACTCAGTGAGGCCTACATTATTAAATAATGTATTTAATTGTAAAATCAGGGCCTCAGCACGGGTAAAGCACTCAGTGAGGCCTACATTATTAAAGAATGTATTTAATTGTAAAATCTGGGCCTCAGTACGGGTAAAGCATTCAGTGAGGCCCACATTATCAAATAATGTACTAAATTGTAAAATCTGGACCACAGCATGGGTATTGAACTCAGTGAGGCCCAAATTATCAAAGAATGTGTTAAATTGTAAAATCTGGGCCTCAGCACGGGTATTGAACTCAGTGAGGCCCAAATTATCAAATAATGTATTAAATTTTAAAATCTGTCCTCAGCACGTGTAAAGTACTTACAAGTACGTTATCAAATAATGTTTTAAGACGTGTAAAATTATTGTATCAAATAAAATAAAACGAAATTGATGATATAACGGTGTGGGAAAAAATAACCTTTAAACAAATATAAAATAATGCATTTTTTATGTGAAATGTCGCACAACAAGAGTCCCAACTGCTCACTACCGTCTGTAGCCAGCGAGACTATGGCATCCCCAAATTGGGTATGTTGTGAGGCTGAAGGTAGTGGAGAGAGGAAGAAGATGGGGAAGAGGAAGGTGAGGAAGTACCTGGCTATTCAGATCTGGTCACCAAAACAAGGCTAAAACCATTTTAAGCGATTCTTTGTTGAATAACACAAATTAAGTAAATAAAATTTACTTGCGAACGCTGGGATTTGAACCCGCGGCCTTCGGATTGCTAGTCTAGAGCCTTACCCCTCGACAACAGAGGCCGTCAATCTACTTGATGCAAACTATTAATCTATTTTTATCATTGTGAAATGACGAAGGTATATTTTTAACTAAAACAAATGGATCGCAATTCGTCAGTACCTTTTTAGTGGTGTTGAGACACGGTTAATGAAATGGCTGTATACGAGAGAAAACCTATAGGTTTTTTTCACACAGTATTTTGTAATGTTGAAATAAGTGATGAAGCTTTTAATGAAGTATGTAAACCTGACTAATTAAAGGCATTTGTAACGACTGTTATCAAAACTTAGAAATGTACAGAATTTCATGGGTGACTTCATTAGATGTACATTGAAACAAAGCAATAAAGAAGTACATTTGAAACAAAGTACTAAACATATTTTAAATTAACAATACCCGAAAATTAAGTCGGAATCTTAACGACGTAAGTTAAGATGACGTGTACAAAATATGTGACCAACGGTCCCGGTGTATTGGAAGGACCTACGGTCGAATTTGCTTTGGCAGGCCTATAAAATTGATCTATATAGATGAAAAATGTTTTATAACATTTTCAAACCATATTTTGTAAAGTGTGAGAGTGAACTCTTACTTAAAAAAAACAAAAAAATAGGAAAAACTACTAAACCCTTCCACACACTTTTCCACAAATGATCATCTATTCAATCCACATTATGCAAGTGCATTATATAAGCATAATAAATTAAAAAACAATACAAGAACCACACGTCAACCCACCAGAGATCAAATGGGAAAACAATTCACAGACTCCAGATATTTTCATATCAGAGGATTCGGCTCGGTAGAACTTCTAACTGGACCTAAAAATCCTACTGATCCCTCAATATAAATATTTAAAAAATCTTTCGTAATCCTACATGTATTTAAAATGACTGATTTTCGCATTTTTCATATAAATTCTTTGACAGATCTAATAAGCCTAAATTTTGAATGAGAGAGCTAGGTAGCAGTCAGTAGCCGAAATAACAAATGTTAATATTTTTACAGTCTAAGAGAATGCCAAATTCTTTTAATCTCATTTCCTAAATCTGTGTATTTTCTTATTATTTCATTAGTAGATTTTTGAATATTACAGGAATTTGGAATAGCGACATCAATGATATAAGTTATTTTTTTAAATTTTGTCATGTAAAACTATATCGGGTCTATTATGACTAATCGTTCACATTCAATCAAGTTATGTTTAATTACCAAACTTTGGTGAATTATTTTTAAAACTTGATTGCGCTTAAATGTACACTCGGACGGCGCCAATACAGAACATCCCGATATAATATGTTTTATAGTTTCCGAAAAAGCCAAACATTTTCTACATAAATCATCAACTTGATTTGTATCTTTGATTATATGCTTCTATAATTTTTAGTACTAATGAATCTATCCTGAATTTACAAGCATAGATCCTTCTATTTCTTCGCTCAACTCTCCAATACTCAACCTTTTGTTTGACGAAAATTTGTCAACATACGTTTGGTTGAGATAATTGATGTGACCAGGAATCTAATAATTCCTGTTTGGGATTTATAAAAATGATGGCATTCTCGTCGTATAAATTAAAAGGTGTAATGTTTTCATCTGCCTTGCAAATTATATTGGGCATTTCTGAGCTATTAGCTTTCCTATGGGAAAAATTTCTTAGTATTTCTACCTGATTATGTTTCAAAACAAGTTATTTTGACTATACCTCTACCTCCTAAATTTCTAGGTAAATTAATTCGTTCTATAGCTAAATTTGGATGATCTCAATTAAATTTTGTTAGCGTAGTTCTAATTAATCGTTCTAAGTTTTCTAAATCTGTACTGGACCATTTAAGTATGCCAAATGAGTACGGTAATAGAGGTATTGCCCAAGTATTTATTGCTTTTACTAATTTTTTTACCAGATAGATTGCATTTTAAAATTTTTCTGATTAGTCTAATCTAAATTTTCCTAGTTTAGTCTAATCTATTTGATTGTGGGTATCCTAAATATTTATAAACCTCATCCCTTTTTATACTAGTAATTTGGAAATTTCTAAATACATATACTCTCTAATATAATATACTTATTATTATTATGATTTAAATAAGTATGGTAAACAAACATCAGGTAACTTTATGTTTTAATCTATATTTTATTATTTTACATTTCCTCTTTTTTCTTTCTTTTTCTCTTTTCTTTCCTTGTTTTCAAACGAGCGCCGAACATTCGTAGAAGGTTGACATCTGTCACATTAGAACGGGTCGTTACACGCTCGTTCATAAGAACATTTTGCCGGTCTATGTGTTTTCTACCCTCCGACAGCACGTGCCTTGAAGATACCGTCACCTTCATAGCTTCATCTCCTCAAAAAGACCCTCCACACAGCATCTCAAATAATGACATAAGCCGTGAGTTAAAGAGTTCCTGTAAACAGTTAATGTATGTTCCTTCGGTGTCTAGATATTCCGACAGCAAAACATTGTCTTGGAGCATCCTAAAGTGCTTTTATCCATGTCAACATACGAAACAGCTAATAAATTATGATATATTAGCAAACTATCAATGCAAAAAATAACTAGTCCACCAAACAATGGACATTTAATCCTCACTGATATTCACGCTTTTCAATTGGTACATAGTATAAACACGCGTAGATATTTGGTCTTCTTCTTTGTTACCGTTGGTCTAGTTTTTCAATGAACGTTATAAACGTATCTTTATAATATTTTATGCAAGAATTGACTAATTGATTTAAAGTTTTTTTTTCTTTACTGAACAGAAAACCACAAGAACTGTGATCTACATCAATTCAAAAGAAATCTGATGTCACCAATTTACATTTATATATATGAAGAAAAGTATCTGTGGCGTTATGGTGGGCGGGCAGCGCGTGTGGATTTGATTTTTATACAAATCTACAGTTTTATTGATTTCGAAAAAAGGGCCAAAGCCCGGGCAACGCTGGGGAGTTCAATAATCATATAGACTATCTGTTCAAATTGATATTTCGCTATGTGAAATTGTTGAAGAAGTTCTTCTTCCTTTAATCACATTCATTCATATTTTTTTTAATTTGTTGCGGAAGAAAAGGGGATGGGGCAGATGAAGATGGAGAAAAACCTGGATATTCTCAGATCTGGACAACAAATACGGCTGTAGCCATTTCAAGCAACGTTCCAATTTTGAATGGTAGTATTTCAACAGGGTGATACTGAGAGCATCTTCAACTCGTGCCGCTAATATACTGTTAAATATTTAATGTTAATTAATTAATTAGAACAATTTTTTATTTTATTCGAACCCGCGACATTCGGATTGGATTGCTGGTTGAGATTCTTACCTCTCAACAAAGGAGGTGTATTTTAATTTCACTATTTTCTTCGTTATTAGTTGCGCTTTCATCAGCTTTTTCATTCTTTACGGATACCCAAATTTGTAGCACTATTAAACACACATTCGCCTCAGGGATCTCATTTCTATAGCATTTAGTCTACTTATTGCATCCTTCCTCCATCAGTTCCATGTCTTACTGACATATATCAAAGTCAGTATCAGCACACAATTATGGCCTGATGACCTTGCAGCTTTTTTGTTTTCGTGAATGAATGGAAATCTTGGAGGTGGAAATTAACCTATTTTTCTACATCCGATCAAACTGAAATTCCACAGATAGGTTTACTGTCGATGACAATGCATTCTGTTAAATTTTGGTGGCATTCACATACACACACGCGAAAATATACGCATTTATCTGAAACATTTGAGCAGTTAATATTGTTAATTACGGTACTACCCAATCTGGAAATGGCGCAGTTGACTCCAATCCCTGGGGAGGAAGATTCGATTTTCAGTCAAAACAAAAATATATATTTTTTTAAAGCTTCAAATACATTTTGAAAGTTCACAGCAGTTAAGAACCAGTCCCTACGAAGAAATCTCAATCTTCGGTCTAACCAAAACAAATAAAAATATATATTTTGAAATACTTAGTCGCTTACAATAATGCTTATCGCTAACTATTCCGCCTACCGAGATACTGCAGCACCACGGAAATTTTCTTGGAGGGACGAGTACACTCTTTCAGAGCGCTTCTCCGCCATCACGTGGGAAGCTTATGGCGCAGACTACGCCAATCAAGTAACAAAATCATCACTGCCATGGTTGCCTGGATGGAGTCCCCTCTGATGGCCCTCGGGAGACGAAAGATGTGCAAATATCCTCCATAAACGGCTGCTTACACTCATTTTTGTGTTTATATTTTGTCTTTTTTCACTTAAATTCCGCTTTTTTGTGCCTATCGGAATCACCCATGTATTATTATTATTTTTCTAATGCTAATTATGTATATTATTTCAAATATGGAATGTATTGCATTGCACTACCCCTGCATACATTCTGGAATAAATTCTTTTTATTAATAAAAACAGATATACCTAATATAGCTTTATTTTCTTAAACCGTTTAAGATGGGTTGATTTTTTTAAAACATGAAAAGAACAACGCTTGTAATAAATATATGACTTTTCTCGATATGAATATATCAATACGATGACTTTGACAGACCTAGTAAAAATAAAGCGTAATTTTTTTAGCAACGTTTAAAAAACTGTGTCCCGTCGCATCTACGTCTGTACCGCAGTTTTGCAACGATGATCTATATAAAATGAACGTAAACTAAAAAATGCGCAGTTCACATCGTGTTCCCATCTCACAAATACTTGTTCACACTAATTCTCACTCGACCAGTGTTCTAGTATTGTTTTTTTATTACTTCTTTGTCTGTTTATAAATTAAACTACAATAGAAGAAAAATAAAACATTTTTAAAAGTAGTTTAAAAAAGTTTTTGTTTCAAAGTTTTGACTCACTTGATATAAAGGTATGTAAAAGATTTTTTTTATATATTACTAGCGCAAAATATCACGGGATATTATATGTGTAGCCTATATATACACCCATATCCGCAAACTGATTTTTTTTAAATTTCATTCTGTGTCTTTTTAGAATGGTGACAGAATTTAAAAAAACTCAAGTGATTGTTTTGATGTTAATTTTATGTTATTTTCCTATTGTACTTCATTTTTGTAATATCAAACCTAATCCAGTAGCGGTAGATTCTCTTAGTATCGCCCTAGTGAAGGAACACGGTTTAGAATCGAAACATGGCTTTAACGTTTGGGCTCGTTTTCGGAATGTGTTGTATTTAAAAAATAAATTCTGATAAGAATATTTAGGGCCGGTATAGTTGACCCATTATACTCGCTTATTTTTCATAACGAGCTTAGCCAAAAATTCGTATACTTTTACGTCGTAAGCATAGATATCACATAATAATTAACTGTAAAAGAAAGAATATCGATATTTGTAAATAAGATAATTTTAACCTAACTTTGGACATATCAGCAAAATATTTCAATTGGCTTATTTTATTGATGGTGTTTCCAGTCGTGTTCCAGAATCTAGCACAAACTTATTTTAATAAAATAATTAATGTTTTTATTCCTCGTCGACTATTTTTCCATCTTGCATTAAAAAGTATTTTGTGTTTTATGTTGTTGTGTATATTTAGATTCTCTTTGTCTTAAAAAAATAAACATGTGAGTAAAATAAATAAATATCACTTACATATTTGTCCATAATTTTAAAAGAGGAACGTGATTCTTATAATGACAAACTGTTACCTCGATATTTCAAAATATCAACTATCGCAGAATAATTTATGAGTTGTTTTTTGTAAAGTGTCCCACAATCGGAATAGTGGTATTAGGCCAGGAACCACCCAGAAACCTAATAATTGTAAATAGTATTTGTTTTGCTGCAGTCAGTTCTTTCTTCTTGAAATTATGACGAACTATTCGTTGAATTTTCACACAGTCGAACATTTAAAATCCCTCCCATACTGTTTTGGAGTAGACAATATTGTCATCGACATCCCTAATCCAAGTCTGTACTGATAGGCAATAATAATGTTGCTAGACAAAAGTATGCAATTATTTACGTAAATTTCAAATTTTTCAGATGTTTTACTGAAACCAAATCTTTTCGGCTAGCAAGGATTAACCGGAAAAATTAGCAAGCTTCACTTTTAGCAAGGATACGCGAATTCACGCTAACTTAAAGAACAATTGATACATCGGCCCTTATTAAATTTATAGTTCAATTTATCGGAATAACTTTTTAAGGTTACACGCATTAAAGTAATGTTTAGTCATTGAAGAAGGAGAAAATGATGTTGATAAGTCTAAATAAAACAAAACAGAAAATTTAAAAAAAGGTAACGTTAACTGAGCTAGTATATATCTCATATTTCTTATATGAATTACCAATATTCTATTTGTTTTAAAAAAAACAATAATATTTTTAGTAAATTTATGATGTTCTGCCGAGCTATTTTAAGAATTCCATCATGTATAATTGCAATAATAAATTCTTAGATGCTTGAAAACTGCATATCCCTTCAGGTCCTTACTTAAACGGAATTCATCGATAATTCTATATCTACGAAAGGTTGAAATTAAATAGAATTTATTGTTGCAGATTCAAAAAAAAATAATATTTTTCTTGTTTTATCTAATTACGACATTAACCTTTTATAGTTTGGCCTCGCTTTTCTTTACACTCACCTTTAACTTATTAGTTATTTTATTCAATTACAGCCTAATGACTTAAACGAGAATGCTCTCATCATAATTTGAACATATTGTATGAATGACTGTATGTTATACTAAGACAAACAAAAGACACCCATTGCTCATTTGTTCAAATTGAATCGTATATTTTCTATTCACGTTTTCATTTATTTTCCTTCGTTCTCGATGAATCGTATATTTTCCATGCAAGTTTTAATTTATTCTCCTTCGTTTTTGATGATTCGTATATTTTTTATTCACGTTTTCATTTATTCTCCTTCGTTCTCGATGAATCGTATATTTTCAATTCACGTTTTATTTATTCTCCATCGTTCTCGATGAACCGTGTTTTTTCTATTCAAGTTTTCATTTATTCTCCTTCGTGCTAGTTGAATCGTATATTTTCTATTCACGTTTTCATTTATTTTCCTTCGTTCTCGATGAATGGTATATTTTCCATGCAAGTTTAAATTTATTCTCCTTCGTTTTTGATGATTCGTATATTTTCTATTGAGGTTTTCATTTATTCTCCTTCGTTCTCGATGAATCGTATATTTTCAAATCACGTTTTCATTTATTCTCCATTGTTCTCGATGAATCGTGTGTTTTCTATTCAAGTTTTCATTTATTCTCCTTCGTTCTAGTTGAATCTTATATTTTCTATTCACGTTTTCAGTTATTTTCCTTCGTTCTCGATGAATCGTATATTTTCCATTCATGTTATCATTTATTCTCCTTTGTTTTTGATGAATACTTTATTTTCTATTCACGTTTATATTTATTTTCCTTCGTTCTGGATGAAAATTAGAGTCTTATTAGTTAATATTAAACTGATTTAGGACGACCGAACTCAATTCTAGACAGGGTAAATAAACAACAACAAAACATACTTCTTCTTCTTTGTTATTGTTAGGGAGGGGGGTCAGAGGGGGACAACATATATTCTGAATGTACTGTTTCAAACACCGATAATAGAAACAAGTAAGTTGGGCCACGGTTTCATACCCATAATGCTAATAACTTACACACTTGACTTAATTTACAATTTACACACAAAACCATGTGACCTTACAACGGGGTACCCCAGTAAGACCACATTATTTTCAACTTGTACAAATAATAAAATAAACTAAATAATAAAAAAAATATATCTATAATAAAATAAATCTATCACTACACAACCGTTCTGATCGTCCGTGTAGTTTGCACGCGATTTTTCCCTTTGTTTCTATTATCTGTTTTCCATAGTAAGACAAAATGTTCGAAAAAAATCAGAATCCGAAAAATCATTGGAGATGAAAATAAAACTCTTAAATATAGCCTTTGACTAGCGCTCAAATAATTCTAAAAGTAGTGCGAAAATTTAGATATAATCGTAGAACTAAGTTCTACATCGTAAACATCGAAAGTAAAGCTCTGCTTTAATTTAATTTAATGATTTTCATTATTTCACAATTATCGTGATTTTCACGATTTTCATGATTTTTACGATTTTCACGACTATCGTGATTTTCTAGATTTTCATGATTTTTTCGATTTTCACGACTATCTTGATTTTCATGATTTTTACGATTATCGTGATTTTTATGATTGTGTTGCTCATTTGGAGTAGGAAAATACTTTGTACAAAACATCTCAAAATTTTCCGGTTTCCTTGGATCATGAGAACGAATTAACGACGACAGCCGCTAAACGGGCAATCCTTCACATTTTTAATGATTTATCTCTGTCATTAATGAGTCCATATTGTATCCAACACAAGCAAGCACAAATATCTATAAAATTAACCTTTTCCAAAAATATTTTTGTACAAGCAAAAAAAGACAATAAGATTCGTTTTCGATAATACTAACCAACAATTACGCCGGTTCTCAATGGGGGTACACAGAGAGAGAGATGGACCACCAGTCCATTTTGATACACACTAATTGCATCATTCACATTCATACATTGTCGCATACATACCCTTCGATCATTCTAAATCTTGACACGTCTCAACCAAAGCATTTGGTTCATTTGATCGTGTCATGACTTCTTCTACCACTATCAAAAATAATATATTGTTACCCATGCCTCTTCGAAAACATGCTTTCTATTGTTAAAAAAATCGCTTCGTTCATATCTGTGATTAATTTAGGCACTCAGATTTTATTCGTGTTAAATTGTAATAAACAAAACAGAAGTATTTAAAAAAAAATCTTTTTTACAAATTTCCCCAAATTAAAAACGTGTTTACAAATAATAATAATTACACAGTATTTTCTACGAAAACGTGTGATTTAGTTAATTATCAAGAATAATAATTTATTGTGAGACGTTTCTTTACGTTATTCTGTTTTCAGTTGCTATAATTATAAATTACATTACAATAGTGTATAAATTTAAATAATGAAATTTGGATCTTTAGCGCAGTTATTATATAAATATTTTTTTACAGCATAGACTATGATCAGCACAATAAAGATTCTCATTTATTTTAATTTGATGTATTTTTAATGAAAAATAGGTTATAAGTAGTTCCTTTAAATCAACATAATAAGTCATTTATACTTACCACTGGAGTGATTATCAACATAAAAAATCTTTTTTAGTACATTTAATGAATTTGTGAAGTAATTTGTTCTAGTAACTTAGAAAGTGCTTAAGAAATCATAATAAATTTTACTATTTTATTCTATTTTTTTATGTCAAAGAGTCCCAACTGCTCCCAGCCGTCAAGAGCCAGTAAGACTATGGCATCCCCAATCAGGGTATTTTGTGAGGCTGCAGGTAGTGAGGAGGGAAAGGAGATGGAGAAAAGGAAATGTGGAACTACCTGGTTATTCAAATCTGGTCACCAAACACGGACAAAGCCAATTCAAGCAACGTTTAAATTCTGAATGGTTGTCTTCCATCAGGATACTGAGAGTATCTTACACTTTGTAACGTGCCGCAAGTATACTGAATATTATTTTTAATGAATAATGTGTGAAATAACACAAATAAATCAAATAAAATTTACTTGTGTAATGTGTAAAATAACACAAATTAATCAAATAAAATTTACTTATGCACGCCAGGGTTTGAACCCGTGACCTCCAGCTTGCTAGTCGAGTGCCTTACCCCTCAACGACGGAGGTCTTCAATTATCCTTGGAGGCAATAAAAATAATCCACACAAAATTATTATGAATATTGATATAATTGAAATGGGGAGAGTATTATGCCGATGATAGTGTCAGTGTATCAGATACAATGTTACAGATCTATGGAGATTGTGGGGTCAGATGTGTAACTTTCTTCCGTAGGATTAGTACGCATTCAATGTTTGTACATAATATGTAGTACAATCTGTTTCTCGATTGGTGAGAACCTAACTGATTAAAATCCACAGGTATTCTAATTCTGAGGTGAGAAGTTTTGTTTTGCTATAGACGGTAAAAGAAATAATACATTCATTAAAAACAAAGCTATATGTGAAGAAGAAATTTAATTAGACAGTCAAATTATTTATCAATGAATTTTATTAGTATTTTAATTTGATTCCTTTGACTTATATAAGTTTATTGTTAACGTGGGCGTAATCGCCCCCGCTGGGGGCGTTAGCAGGGCCGGTCCTGAGCCACATTGTGCCTGGCGCTAATAAAAACCTCAAGGACGCTGTGTTAGGTGTTATGGACTATGGATAATACATTACAAAATAATAACAAAGTTGTAATGTATTACTCCCAGTGAGTTTACAAAACTCATTTCGGGAAAGACAACATTAGATTACAATTGCAATTACAATTACGATTGACAAGACAGCATAAACACATTAAAATAAATAAACTCAGATGTTATTATGAAGTTCCAAAGAAAGATGGGGTTAGTCATTAATAAAACTGCTGAGGAAATAGCTTTTGCCAATGTTTTTTTGTTCGTTGCCGGAAGTTTTAGATTACTAGGTAATGCGTTGTATTGCTTATGTGCAATGTATTGTAAGGAGTTAAGTTGGTTCCTGCAAGCGGACTGCTTCAATTGCGCATGCATAGGACCGTCCCTGGGCGTTGGTGTTATCCAAACAGGGGGCGTTGAAAGGTTTTAAGGGGCGGTGAGCTGAATTTGGGATCAGAGGAAATAAAAAAACGACGTTTTTCCAATCAAGTCGTAGATACACCATTGCAAGAATCTTGCATCCTATGAACCGTTTCAAAAAACCTTTTTTTAAATTTAGAAAGCAATATTTTAAGGTTACAAATAATCGCAAAACGTTGAAAATCCACCCATTCCCACCATTATAAGTGGAAAATGTAGTTTGTGCAATGTGAGTAGTAGTAAAAGTAGTAGAAAAACCCGCAACGCCTGAGTGGGAACGATTAGCTAGCACACTACCAACCGTGATATTTTAAGGTCATGATATTAAGTAACTTTAACGTAATGTTTTTACGCCTGCTTCGATATTTCTGCTTTTTAAATGGGGCTTTGAAGAAAAATACACTTGGAAAGTGAGTTGTGAGAAAGATAAGATTAAGAACCTTTGCTCTAGACTATGACTAGAGACTGTGTCATCCCCGATTGGGGTATATTGTGATAGAATAGTGGGGTGGATAATGATAGTCTTTCATCAGGGCGATACTGAAAGTATGTACCACTCTGGAAAGTGCCGCAAATATTCTCCACACTATCTTTAATGAATATATTGCGAAATAATATCAATTTAAAAGAATCATTTTTTAATAATATTATCAAATGTAAAATGCAAAATGCGAAGCAGAAAAAACAGACCGATTTATGTTTCATATTTTTCACTTGGGATTTTGAGAGAATATTATTTTCAATGATAAAATATTACATTTTTGAGGATTTATTTATTTATTTAACGCCCAGAGGGCTTTTACATGTATGTGGTACAATTTTGATGACAGACAATTTTGAAACATGAGAAATAAATATACATTAAAAATGCAAGAAACAAAATTAAAAAGAACAAGAACATAAATAAAAAAATACAGCGATTTAACTGGTTTACAAAAATACAACTTCAATTTAGGAATAGTGTTGAAATAAATCTTTTACTTGATCCACAAAATTCGCAAAGTTAATATTAAATATATCGACATCACCTAAGTATATTGGTTTCCCATAGTGTGAAACCGTTGTATTGGGGAGTTCGCAATGTAATTGCGCTTATGTGTGTTGCAGTGGAATAGTGTATTTTTTCGTATTGTTATTGTAGGTATTCGTAAGTTTATGAGTTGGATAAGTTCGCAATAGTCGAATTTAGAATTTTGAATATAAAAGTTAAGTGGTTTATTTTACGCGTGTCTTTAATAAGAAATTATATTGTAAGTCTTCTAGTGGGATATTTAATTTAAAATTAATAAAAGATTTTTTTTTTATTCGCTCAATGTTAATGTGAATTTTGTAAGAGGGAGACCAAATTACTGAGTTGTATTCAATAATGCTTCTAACTAGAGATATGTATAACAGTTTAATGGCTTTTACCATAGACATATGAATATTAGTAGACCTGCCCTAAGTGATTAAAAGCGTATTATCCCCACTCCCCATACCGGTTCCATTGAGCCGGCTGGGCTCGCATATGGCCTCAAGTGAAATTTGAAAACGTGACGTCATCATTCTTGTGCGAACTATGGTCGAGGCATCATCGGTTCATTTTACGAAATAACACGGCAAAATTTTGACTTGTGATATGAAAACTTGTAAAAATAGATGTGAAAAAGAGAATAAACCCAATTGTCGTATTACATTCCATAAGTAAGCATTATTTTACTTTATTTTAAGCTTATTCACACCGTATTATATGGATCAGTTTTAGAAACATATACTATCACATCACAATGTAGCGATTCTCAAGTGTGCTCATCGTTGTTTACTGGGGTAAGTAAATTATGAGACATTTGTAAAAGTGTCTTAACTAAATACTCTGAAACTAACTACGACTCTGAAAATAGAAGCTGCCTTACTTTGCCGAATTTGGACTTCGCAAATTAGTTCATAACGTGGCGAGTAATTTGCGCTCCCATGTAGAAATGTCTATTCATTCAAAAGCAGATTTTACTTTTAAGAACTAAATGGTGATATTATAATGCGAGATGCCTATTTACTGTCAGATTGATTTATTGACGAATCAGTCAGCCTTACTCCCTTCGTTCTTCAACAGTTGATTTTACCCCTCGCCATTATCTTCTCGTCTATTAATTCCTATATCTGTGGCTTTTACTCAACAAGTTTTGAAACATCAAATAAAATTCTCTTGCGCACGTCGGGATTTGGAACCCGAGACCTCCGGATACGTAGCCGAGGATCGTAACCACTTATCCACGGAGGTCGTCAATTACAGTAAGATGAGATAATAATCTGCAGTAGTACGAATATCGTGATGTCACGCACAGACGCGGAAGAGAGGATGTAAAGAGATCACAAATAACGTTCTGCCAACAAAAGGTACCCACGTTTAGAGTATGTGTTATTTACGCTACCTATGAAAGATGGTAGAAGGAAGCATATTAAAGTGAATGAGCAAAGTGAAATAGATAACTCTACAATATCAGATCGATAGGCGTAACTACCGACGATTTTAGACTGATTTCCCGAGCACAGTCGCGCTGTTGGCAGCCAGACCGATATTGATAATGCAATAAATAATAAATTGATATACGATAGAAACACTGGACGTATTATCGATGAATTGACATTCCGAAACGTCAAACGTCACACAGCTACGTAAAAATATTAATAAATGAACAACGTTGAATTAAAATACCAACCTAAATATGCATTGACAGTCCGCATCAACTTTTTGACACTAAAAAGGGGGTAAATTAGCAAATGAGGTCTTTGAAATTTCGTTTTTCCAATGTAGCGTCATCGGCCCAAACGGATTCAACTCACCGCGTATACAACTAATTTCAATTCTGAGAGCTTCGTTCGTTAATAAGCCAATTGTTTTGCATAACGAACGAAATGATTTAAAAAAAGATGTGTATATTGACAGCTAACCGAAGCTTATCTGATACTATGGAAGCTGCGCTAAAATTCGTCTATAGGCTTTCGGAACAATTCTTATCAATCGTGGACCGTGCTCGAACTGACAATAGATGACGAATTTAGTCAATACCGTACTGAAGTAGAGCTTTATCGCTCGTCCACGCTAGATCTCATAATCGGTGACAAAAGAGTGACTTATTTTAAGCAAACTTAGTTACTCAAAACAATCCATATTTTTTTTTACAAATAAAAGCCAAACCGCAACCTGTGCGGAGGGTAAAAGAAAACCCCATGCCAAAAATGTGTATATTCATGTGCATTAACGCCAATAATATAGGTAAAAAGCGTAAAACTCGCTTGTCAAATTTTTGCGCAAAGTGTATTTTGTGAATAATTTAATAAGTAAAAAAATATCAAGGGAAACTGTCACAGTTAATCTTAGCCATAATACTGTACTTTTGAATAAATAATTTCTTTAATAGTTTACGTTTATTTTTTTTATTAAGTAATTAACAATTTTTTTTCAATTCCACTCAAGCAAAACGATAGGAAACACTTTTATTTATCGAAAGCATATTTTTTGATATTCATGATATAAACCGTTTCGTAGTAAATATTAATCTAAAATGGTGATACATCATTAAGCTTCGTATTAACCCTGTGAGCCTCAGAAGGACATTACTGGCCACAAACATCGTATTTCATTGTATCCTCTGAAGTACATATCTGACCGCGGGCGTTAATGCATTTTTTTCTAAAATGCAGATGAATATGTGATTTTTTCGCGTTTGGAAAGAAAAATAATTATTCCTCTCAGTTTTTCTCAAATATTTCAAATTCAATTCGAGTATAAAATTCTAAAAATTGTCAAAGTTAAAGATTACAAATTGGCGGGAATTTTCCGTTGATATTTGAAAATTTCAAAATTATTTCAATATTTTTATTTATATAAGTAAGGTGACTTTTTAAAAGTTTTACGTTTTTGTGTGGGATATTAAAATTTTATTATTTATAAATATCAATGTTGATTTTAATTACGCAAATCTAAAAGATAATTTGATCTTATTTCTAAATTTGTATTTTTTTCAACCCGATCTTCAAAAATATTGAATATATAGCATATTAAAAAATATATCTCGGAATCATTCAGAAATTTCACTAGAAATTCCACCAGCGTTTAGGTCTTGTATTTAAACATATTTAAATAATTTGATTTACTTGATCATACCTTGTCCCGTACTGGACTTCTTCTACTCTTTACACCACTTTCTCGGCTCATCCGCTCTACACTACATGCTCAAACCATCTAAGCATCGTTTTATTTATCTTTTTCAATACGTATTCTTTAGCCTTTGATACATTTTGAATCTCCATATATGTAACACATGATTTTAGCACATAGAGATCGCAATTCTGCAACATTCTGTAATCTTTCATCGTTCCTCAATTAGTTCCTGAAAGACATGTTGCGAAGGTTGAAGATGTGTTTGGTGTTAAAATTAAACAATGTAATATTTTATAATAGATTTATTCTGTTGCCGGTATAAAACAGCCGTGAATGAATTTTAACAGTATTTTATATATTACACAAGTAATTAATCACAACAGACACAGCAAGGATCATTTAAGTCGCGGCGCGAAAGGATTAAGTTGTTTTGATTAGCGCGTTAAAGATATGTAAGTAGTAGACTGCCTGAGTACCTTCCCGCTGTCCCAGCGTGTAGGTAGATGGGCAGTACCTACGGTGTTTGCTATTAGGTTCAAATCAAATCAAATCAAATCAAATCAAAAATTATTTATTGTAAAATAAAAATTACAAAAGGTGTAGCTTATGGGTAGACCCCATTTCTTCCAGCTAACCACATTTATTTAATTACAATGTTTATATAATATTATTTCTTTTATTATAATAATTACAATGTTTATACAGATAAAATAACAATATACCAATGAAAAAATAAAAAAAATACAAATATATATACCAATAAAAATAGGCGTTTCATTTACGTGAGGTATTCACTCAACGTGTAGTGACATTTATTAACAAGGAAAGTGTTTAGTAACGATTTGAATTTGTGTGTATCTTGTATTTGTTTAATGTTATGTGGAAGGTTGTTATATACTTTAATGGCCATGTAGTATGGTCCTTTTTGGAATATTGTTTTGTTTGCTTTTGGTATTAGTAAGTTTTCTGTGAGCCTTGTAGCGTATTTATATGTCGAGTTTTTTAGTGGGAACTTGTCTGTAGATGATCGCACTAACATGCATAACTCCATAATATATATATCTGTGACTGTCAGAATTTTCAGATTTTTAAACATAGGTCTACATGAATCTAAACGATCAGAGTTTGTAATTTTTCTTATGCATCTCTTTTGTATGATGAAAACATCTTTAGCGTTTACCGAGTTTCCCCAAAAAATAATACCGTATTTTATTATTGAATATACATAACCATAGTATGCGGCTATTACTGATTCGGTATTTAATATTTTTCTCAAGGTACCCAGAACATAAGAAAAACTACTGATTTTTGCTACAATTTTTGAGACATGTTCTTTCCAGTTTATGTTTGTATCTAATTCTATTCCCAGTAGTGAACAGGTTTGGGAAGGTTCGATTATATTATTATTAATGTTTACATTTATATTTATAGGTGTAGCTTGCACTGGACAAAATTTTAAAATTTGGGTTTTGTTTGTGTTGAGTGATAGATGTTGCGATAACAGCCAGTTTGCTATTAATTGGCAAGTCTCGTTAACTTGTTTGTTAAATTCGTCAACGTCTCCATTACATTCAAACAACAAAGCGGTGTCATCAGCAAACATTGAACATTCTGTGCCAGCAATTATTGGAAGTTCGTTTATATAGATAAGGAAGAGGAGAGGCCCAAGAATGCTTCCTTGTGGCACACCCTTGTTTATTGTTCTCCATTTGGATTCTACCATGTACTGGACCATTTTTTCATTGATATTTGAAATTTGAACTTTCTGCTGACGATTTTTTAAGTACGATTCAAACCATTTTAATGCTAAACCTCTAATACCCACATGTTCATGTTTAATTAGAAGAAGCTCATGATCAACATTGTCGAATGCTTTTGAGAGGTCGAGAAAGATACCTACAGTTTTTTTACTAATATTAATATTTTCTAGAATTTTGTTCAAAAAATTGAATACTGCCTGTGTTGTTGAACGGCCTTTACGGAATCCAAATTGTTGTGGACATATCATCTCAAAGTTTTCGAGAAAGTTATAAATGCGATTGTACATGGCTCTTTCAAATATTTTTGAAAAGTTTGGTAATAAGGATATCGGTCTGTAGTTTGAGATTTCCTGTTTAGGACCCTTCTTATACAAAGGTACAATAATAGATTGTTTTAATTGTTCTGGGAAGGTTCCTGATTCAAAAGATTTGTTAATTAATATTTCCAACGGGTAACTTAACGCTTCGGCACATGCTTTTATAATTTTTATAGGGATTTTGTCAGTGCCGACACTGCTTTTATTTTTCAGTTTTACGATGATTTTAATAATTTCCTCCCTGTTTACAGGCGTTATAAAGAATGATCGCGACTGTTTGTTTTTGACTGTTTTGGCAGATTGTGGATGTAGAGATGTATTTTGTGGTGGTGGCGGTGGTGCAAAGAAAATGTTAAATTCATTTGCAATGTTTTTTGGTTCTGATACCAGGTTATCATTTATTTTAAGACAGATTTTTGGTTTACTTTTAGAATTAGAATTATTTGAGTTCTCTTTTCAAATGTTCCAATGGAATTCTTGTTCCAATGGAATTCATGTTTCATTGGAAGATTTCATTGGAAGAATTCATTGGAAGAACTCTTGTTCCAATGGAATTCATGTTTCACCTAAAAACGTTCCTGAACATTCTAGTTACTTTCGCTACAATATGTTGCCGCCCGTAATGGTGAAGATTTTAGAGGTCGCCCAATGCCTGTATAAATAGCGCGGTAGTTTTAGGTAACATCCTGCTTGACCTCTAGGCAATATCCAGTAGGTTCTGCGACGGCGTAGATACCTAGGTACTACTGTTTACTAAGTAGTACCCGACAGTGTCCAACTCGAGTAGTGGCGTACCACTACAGATAAGTAGGAATCCTATATGTACTAATGTTTTTCTTTTGAAAAATAATTTAACATATTTCCAGGTCTAATACTTGTGTTTGTTTTTCATAGATATAACCGTCTTCTCAGCTGACGTCTAAAACCAACGAACAAAAGGAGTGTGTACTAAAACCTACATCAGAATGGCGATGCTAAAGGTAAGATTATAATATTAGATACCTGTATATATGAGAGTACCCACTATTAATGCATCATTAAGATTCGACATAAAGTCTCCAGTCGTGGAGGAATGGGGCCATTACAATAACGGCGTATAAAATTAGATGGCCCATACCTCCTGGAATGCCATAAGTTATTCATACCAAACAACTACAGCCGTTGACGGTACCATGATCTGCTATGTATTACACATAGCAGAACGAACGTACTGGTCGGCAAAGCATGACACGGGATATGGCGGAATTAAATAATATTTCTAAGACTGTTGACATTTTTAACAGTACCCTTGAAGGATACAAGGAGCATTTAAATGCCATGCATTACCCATCATAATACATATTTTACGTTCCTTCTTTTTTATTTGTAGTTTATGTTACTTGTGTATTGTAAATGGAAAGAAAGTATCATATGAACCCCATTATTTTTATAAGTATTAGAAAATAACATATATTTATCAATTCTTTTTTTTATAAAACGGTTGTACATCAATATATTAAAAAAAATACAAATTCTGATAATATAAATTATTGTCCTTCTACATAAATAAAATTTTAGACGTTCTTTTGTTCAAAATCCTAAATCTCCGAAAGTTCTTCACCGATTGCTTTGAAATTTTAACACAACGTTGCATTCAAAACGCGTGTGTTTTTATATATCTATATTGTATATAAATGTCACCTGTGACATGTGAAAACATACTTTTTTTCAAAAACACAGCCATCTGTTGGACGTAAAAGCAACACGCGCTATTGACAGACTGACTGAGTCACAGCTAGTAATAACAAGTAGAAGCAATAACAAATGGTTGAAGTAAGTACATACAAATCATGTGTATATTGAAGATTTAAAACAGTACCAAAGATTTGTTTAAAAAACCCACAACGGGGTACCACTCCTAACATTGTATGTATTTTATACATATATCATTTTCGTTGAGGCGATTTTTGCTTAATTGCAAACTCAACAACTATTATAAATTGAATCTGGAAGAAAATGGTGAAATTAAAAGGAACTAGTTTCATCAATCTATTCTGAAACACGTACAATAATTACGTTATGCCATATCATACAATAATTTTGCTACACCATGTGTAACCGTGCTCATAAAAAAACCGGTCCCTTCAAAAATATTTTAGAATAATGTATTGTTTATTGTTCTTTTTGTGTATCTACCAATTTCTAATTGAAGTAAATGCGATTTTAATGAAGTAATCGCTTGAAACTTTTTTATTAAGAAAATTTTTCCCACGCGTTGTTTCATTTATTTTCTGGACATTAGATCGATGCGTAAATTCTTCTCTCCCTGCGCATCGGATCGATAGACTTTATACCCATTTCCTGAGCACGATCGCGCTGTTGATAACCGAACCGATATTGACATGAAATATTAAATAATAATGATTGGATTATTTATACAGCACCGTTTTCGCGAGAAAATCGCCTCAAGGGCGCTTAACAACTTAATTTATGCATTGATCACTTAGACTTTTGGCTTATAACTAAGTTTCATAGATAGAGACTTATGACTAGGGATTATAACTAAGATTAACTTAAATTATACATATTTATATGACCAAGTGAGCATTTTCACAATACCGCTATAATACGACTTACAACTACGGCTTAAACTAGAGATTTACGACTAACATACATATTTACATTTACAAATACAGATTGTTATGATTTCTGCCCGTGGTGTCAGTGGTAAGGTATAAAATATTACAAGTAAATTAAAATAGTAAATTAACAATGTCGAATTGAATTAATAAATGTATTGTGTATCGGCTTAGTTATCGACAGACCCTACGAGCCCAGCAGTACTCGTTAAATTGATATAAAATCGTCGTCAGTTAAACCTATCAGTATTATGTAAGATAACCTAACCCAACCAATGATTTTTGTGCTCGATTTGTAGATCTTTTCAATCTGAACATGGAATGAAGGCGAGCGTCATAGTTAGCAAGTCCCTTTAATTTTGCAATTAAAATATACGGTCTTGTAAATAACTGAACATATGTTATTACAAATGCTCCAGTCAATAATTGAATTAATGTCTTCCGGCAGATGTCTACGGTCCTTCAATGACTGTGTTCTCAAAAACAGTTTAATGTAATCAGTGAAAAGTAATTAACATAAAAATTTTATATTTTTACGAAAGTTATTTATAAGAATTAAAAACAATAAGGGTCCTAAATTGGTTTCCTGTGGTACACCAGAGTTTGAACTTATGATCTTATTTTAATTTGAATGTAACTTTGTTAAGTTGCAACTTCATAATATAGTTTTGTTTTAATACACAGAGAAGAGTTTTGTGTTACGTCTGTAACTGTTTCACTGGCTTCGCAATCATCAAGTCTGCGAACACAACTAACTAGTGCGAAAATGACGCATAAAATCTCGCATTGGGAAATTAAGCATTATTTCGTGTGTTCTCGTCGAGAAGCGTGGAGAAGAAATTAGAGCTGTGAAAAGATGGAGTGAAGTTGGTACAAGATGATTGTAGTTTGGTATTGCACGAATGGTTTTGTAATATAGGTAGGTACTGCGATCTTCTGTAGATGCGAATGATGGTTTATTTGAACGTATTAAGACGAGACAATTCCCTAAAATAAATCCAGAATCTTAACGACTTAATCTTATGTGAAGCAGCCGTGCTCCAAAATATTGGACAGACCTGCCATTGAATTTTCCCTATAAAACTCTAAAGTAAAGGGGAATCTTAAAGACATAAGTGATAAGGTCGTGTGAAAACAATATTCGGCGCTTGATTGACGGACCTACGGTCTACTTTGCCCTGGCGGGCCAAGAAAATCGATCTTTCCGTGATGTTTATTTAAATTATTAGTGATGAACGTATTACTAAAATCACAAATAATTCTCAAGGGATTCCGCAGAAAGTTACTAAAGCATCGTCTAGGAAAATAAAATCTGGTGCTTACCGCTAATTTCATAGTTGAAAAACGTTTTGTAAAGTTCTCAAACCGTTTCAGATAAAATATTTTTATAATAAGGTCCTGTTTTTATTCATTTTAAATATAAATAACTTACATCCGTAGAGATCCCTCTAGAAACATTTGAAATGTTAGTAATACGTTCATCATAAATAATAAAATATGAGAGTCGAGCAAGCCCACGTTATAAAAGTCTTATGTCGCCTTAAATGGATTAATTTTTTATAACGTATCCGTGAAATGTCAGCAATTTTTTGAGGTATTAAATGCTCTTATGTTGATGAAATCGTGTGCTTGCCGTTAAGTATCTATCCCTTTCTCTAGGTGTACACACAAGTACATCTATCTTTATATTATCTGTAATAAATAGTATAAAATAAAGTCAGTATCAGCGTCTGTCTGTTTGTGCGCTTAGTTCCTCTAAACTACAGAACGGCTTTTAATAGCGTTTTCATATATAATACTTGCATATTATATTTATAAAAAGTAGAGAAAAGTTGATGTTTTATAATCAAGTCGTAAAAATATGTTTTCGGGCACTACACTGTCAACGCTAGCTAAACCTTATGAGATACATCAAAATAATGTACCACGGAATTGTATATCTTTAAAAGGCCTACAGAAAAGTCAGGAATTGTGTATATCTATATCTTAAGGATAACCGATAATCGACCACCATAACACGGGCATGTGCCTAGCATGGTGGTCGAAAAATTCCTCAATGCATGTAACTAACAATTTTATTGAATAAAGAAACTTAAAAAAAAACCCCCAGTAACGACTGGTACACGTCAGCTAGTAAAATTATAAAGAAAAATGTCCAGGTATGACGTGTGGGTTTGTTTTCATGATACACTAGCTGAAGTGTAACTGGTGTTTCTCGGGGCTATGAATGGTTTGCAGTAATGTTTTGAGGTTGTGAATTCTAGTATATCTGAAAACTGGGTTTATTTTTAATATGGAGATATACAATGTTATTTACTTTTAATAAGTTTTTATTTCACTCGATCATGCCACGTCTTCCTTGGGCCTGCCCGATTTCCACCATTTACTACTGGATACCACATTAGTACCATTATAAAACTATATTATATATCGACTTTTCTTCCACTCCGAATCTTATTCCCATTAAGAGATAATGAGAAGTCTTCCCCGATCGTCCCCGATTTCTTCTACCATTTAAACCACACTTTAAATTTTGCATACTCGACCTTTAGAAAACGAGAAAAGTCAAAAAGATTTTGAAAAACTACGCCACCTTCTTTTCCTAGCTTTTAAAGCCGGATTTTAAAACTCCTCGATGAATTTTTCCGCACTTCTCGTTAAAAATTACAGGAACGTTACTATCAATATCTGATTTTAAAAATCTCTGTATAAAGCCCGGGAAATGCCGAGAAATCATCTGGTATTAAATTAAAAATAGGTGACTTACCGCCACTCCAAAAAAAAATAAAATTCAAAGTTAATAAATTTTTTTATCCATAATAATTAATCAAGATGTACCCATTCAACTACTAACAACATTAGTTTAAATTCCCATCAATTTGTGTTAGTATAGTCATAATTAGATTCCTTCACACTCGTGCATTGTCCACGTAGAACAATGGCTCGATGGCGTAGTGGTATACCCATAACATTATGTCTGGCTAGTGGGAATGTATTTCACTAGGAAACGGAATAACTTGAGTTGAGACAGATTTAGGAGTTTGCGATAGCTTGGGAAGTATCTTGGACTGATAATTCGTACAGGATCGGTCTTATAATGAAATTACTGTGCGGAATGGGGTTGTGTTGGATTTAAAATAACGAATAAAAAAATTAACACAATGCCATTTCCACTTAGGGGTAGGCAGAGATGACGGACCGCAAAACAATTTAATATAATAATGGTCCTAAATTGGTTTCCTGTGGTACACCAGAGTTTGTACTAAGATCTTATTTTTATGTTAATGTCACTTTGGGTTACTTGGTAGTACCAAGTTGGTACCCCCTTGCAACTCCATAATATAGTTTTGTTTAATACACACAGAAGAGTTTTGTGTAATTCACAGTCCTTGCATCATTCACATTCATATATACTCTATTATTATTCTGTTATTCCGACTCAAGCATCTGATTCACTTGATCGTGCCATGTTTTCATCGGGGTCCCCAACTTATTCTGACATTCACACTCGCGTCATATATACTCTTTTCTTCGTTCATTCGCTCTACATGCCCAAACCATCTAAGCATCCATTTCTTAATCTTACGCTTACACTTACATCAGTCTTGAATGTTCACATTTCTCACATGATCATACATGGTTTTACCACACATACGCCTCGGAGATCTAATTTTTACAGTATTCAGTTTACTTCCGTCCTTTATCTCTCCGTTCTATGCCACACTGCCATACGTCAGGGTAGGTACAGGCACTCCATTGTGGACTGCTAAATAAATCTTGTAAATATACTTCCCAAATCATACTCATTCATACTATCGTACGGGTACTGTACTATCGTAACTGCGTACGGGTACATTTTAAAGTTGTGAAAAAATTTAATTAAAAAAATAACATTGTCGTATTAAATCGAGTCTAAATTTAAGCGGAATTGATAAACGTCGCAACGCACCCAGTGTCTTCGGGCATGTGTGGGGTGAGAGGGTGGTTCTAATTCTAGTTCTAGTTCGAAAAACGTTTTTGAAACATTCTGCTCTATCGTCGTACCCAAATACATTTAAAAGGGACGCTCAGATAGTTTTGGCAGGTAGAGCGAATGCACGAAGAAAGCAGTGTTAGGATAATATATGGAATACATGGCACGATCGAGTGAATCAGATACTGAAGTCGGGTCTTACCAAGAGTCTGCATAATAGAAGAGTATGTATGAGACGATGTTTGAATGTGATTGAGGCAAGGAGTATGTGCCAATACAGAGTTGTTTGACTAGTGCCTAGAATGGTACGTACTTTCAGTATCGCCAATACAGCTATTGCCCCATCAACCAACGTTTAACTTCTTAGTGGACCGATACATAAAGAATTTACCAGATGCCGAAGATATTGTCGATGTCCGTAAGATCATTTACTCGCGGGTCTGAAACCTTGCATTATTTTTTACTATACGTAACTAATCTTTAAGTTATTTTGCATTTATCACCCCGTGTCCTCTATATCTCTTTTATCATGGAAATAGTGCCAAGAAAGGCGAACAATGGGTTACACATTTAAAGTTTTGTTTGGACACTAGTGAGATTTGCCAATATGTAAATCCTAGAAACAGAAATAGTTTGATGAGAGGGGAAACTATTTAATTCAACGTCACGCGCAGTAATTAACTCAATAAATTCATCAGTTAGAAAAAGAGCGATTAATGTTAATTTATTCAACATGTACCTACACGAAGAAAAGTGATGGCATGCCAATTTGCCGATAAAATATTAGTCATTCAGAATATATCGAGAACACGTGTTATTTTCCTATTAAATATCATGACGACAATATCAGAATGTCAATATCAATATCGGCATTTGTATGAACACGTGTTTCGCTGTCCTCATAAAATATTAGCTTTTAAACGATACCTTGTTAGGAACTCTGTCAATTTATTCGTTAAAGGCCTGCAGTCCCGTTTTTAACAGGAAAACAAATAATTTTACCAGATTTTGAATAAATTAACAGTTTTTTTATATCTGTAAGTTTCCTCCGTGTATAATCATTATTGACGAAATAAATTTAGGTTTTTGATTTATTATAACACAGTATTATTTTCGAAACTACAGCCAGTAGGATTATTATGCACTGTTAGCTAACCTCTGATAGGAGATAGAGCTAGAAGAAGAGGCAGTATTTGATATTCATATTTAAATTGAATGCTTGGTGTAACTAGGTGACCAGTTCAGGCACGGCGCGGCGGCTCCATCGAAGCTAGAATCAAGTTAACCACTCGGAAGCTGGACGTACTGTATAGGGCTAGCAGATACTGTAGATATTACACAACTGCTGACCCTGTACAAATCGCAATTGGCCCCCATTGTTGAATTTGGCAGCCATTTCTGGTCTGGAGCTCCAAAATACATGAAAAACCCTGGACTGTGCAGATAAGGGCGGTTTGTTTGATAGGTTCCCCTACGTTAACAAACGGATTGCAATGTTTAGAGCACAGGCGTCAAATGGGAATACTTTCCTTGTATTACCGGTATAATGATGATGCGTCATTGATGCCTTCGTCACGATGCATAGTCGTAAAACATGCCAAACGCGTGCCCGACACGCGATTGACATTTGTCACTTGGCAACGGGTCGTTTCCTCGAATTGTTCTTGACTTCAACAGCTCTGCTGGTGGAAAGATTAGCCGGCCAATTGTTTCACATTATGTTTCCTCCCTCTTACAATGTGGGTATCTTCAAGAATCATTCTTCTCCTCAAAAGTGTGGAGTCAGTGTAAAACATAATATTTACATTTTCAATTTGAATTCGCTGACCCAGGAACTATTTATTGGATAACGAACACCTCTGCCATAGGTAACCCCAGGTAGTTGACATTCCAGGGGTGCTTGGGTTCACAGGGTGAGGTTTGTCCAGGTCTTGGCGATGGACGCGTCTGCCAACCAAAAACGTGTTGGGCCGGATCGGAAGATAATGCTGACAGGCTTAAAACCAGTTAATTATGGATCTAGCTAGAGCCACGGAGCTTGTCGCTAAAGTAACTCAACATTAATCTACCTATATTATACAGTTCTACAATCTATTGAGGCAACGTTTCAGATTTCAACAATGGTTTTTTCACAAGGGCGGCACTTATTCCACTCTACAATCCTTAATTTTTTGCTGTCATCATCAATCATTTACTCATTACAAAAGTGATATCAACTACTTACAATAACTCTTGGTTAGATATCAAATACCTCATTGTTTTAAAGATACAGAAGGTCATCGTACGATTTTTATAATTATTTCCTATTGTCGGAAATATGTCAAAAAACGACACAAATTGAAAAACCGTCCAAGGTCGAGTGTTTTAATCGACTTTAATTATCATTAAAAATACCATAATTAATGATGTATTATAAATTTGATACGAAAACGAAATCGTGGGAATATTTAAAGGTGATTAGGTCATATATTATTTTTTGTTTTTGTTTATTTTTGTCCTTGGAAATATCAATTTTGTAACCACGCGCTTTGGTCTCACGAGTATACGAACTTTAAAACATTTAAAATAATTATAATTTCTTAACGAAAGTATGCGCACAAATTTAAGATATAACATTTGATAAAAGCATGGGTTTATAAATATATAATATATGGAATATTTACTTACTCATAAATGATCTGTAGCGGTGCGATACTAAAATACTAGCCCATGCAAAATGCATCGTATTAGAACCTACTAGCGAAGCCTCGTAAGTTAAAAAACATCTCTTTCAAGACAGTTAAAAAACATTGTGAACTTTATTCAAAATATTTATAGTTTTAAAGGTACAGCTACATTTTTTTAAAAAGATCCTTGCTTATAAAGTGGTGTACTGGATAGACTGAAAAAATTAATAAATTCAATAATCATTTTGTTTTTGTTAGGTATCTGAAGAATGATACAAAAGTCAATATAAAAGGAAAATTCAAATTAATTTAAACGGAATTGATAAAGATCGTAACGCACCCAGTATCTTTGGGCTGTTTCGGGGTTAGAGAGGACTACGGGCAGATGTTCCAAACTAGTTCAAAAAACTAGGTCAAGGAATGAGGCTCTCGATTAGTAATCCGGTGGTCCCAGTTCAAATACCGACTTGCACAAGTAAATTACATTTGATTGGTTTGTTTAATTTCACAATTTAAAATAATATAAGGTACATTTGCGGGGTAAGAGGGGACTACGGGCAGGTGTTCCAAACCAGTTCTAAAAACTTTATTAAAGCTTCTGTGGTCGAGGAGTAAGGCTCTTGACTAGCAATCCGGTGGTCCCGGGTGCAAATCTCTGCGTGCGCAAGTAAATTTTATTTGATTCATAAATTTAATATATTAAAATAATAAAAGGTACATTTGCGGCACGTTCCAGAGTGGAAGATATTCTCAGTATCGCCCTGGTGTAAAACTACTTCTCTATCTTCCTCTTCCCCATCTGCTTTCCCTCCCAACTACATACAGCCTCACATCTTACCCCAATTGGAGATGCTATAGTCACACGGTTCCGTGATAACTGAACACCATGACAATTCAACACGCCTTCAAAAAGTTATATAAAGTCATTCGCGTTAAAAATAAATAACATATATAACCTTACCTACGTAACCTATTTAATCTAGTTTTTATTTAATCACTTTTCAATGGTGTGTTGAGTTATCATGTTGATGAGTTAACCGGTCACTTATAATTACCCATAACTTGGCATACATTATAAAATATTATAACTTATATTTTAATCGCTCCATTTCCCAACAATTCTCCCCATGGACCACCATCAATTATTCTCCATCCTATATTAAATGAAAAAAATACACTTTGTAAAACACCACTTTTATTATGAATTAATATTAACAGCCAACCAGGTTTCGCTTAGCTCAAGCTTCGTCAGGGCTAATTATATCAACTGTATTATTATTATATCAAAAATGTGTGTTCATTATATATTAAATGAAAAAAATACACTTTGTAAAACACCACTTTTATTATGAATTAATATTAACAGCCAACCAGGTTTCGCTTAGCTCAAGCTTCGTCAGGGCTTATTATATCAACTGTATTATTATTATATCAGTTGATATAATAAGCCCTGACGAAGCTTGAGCTAAGCGAAACCTGGTTGGCTGTTAATATTAATTCATAATAAAAGTGGTGTTTTACAAAGTGTATTTTTTTCATTTAATATATAATGTCACATCACAAAGTGTTTGCTTCCTTCGATAAAAATATTCTCCATCCTGTTCTGCTGAAGTAACCGCTAAGAAAACCATTAAGAAACATTGCCTAATTAACTTTGTGGCTTTGTAAACACAAAACAGCAAACATTACCTCGCAGATTGAGAAACACAGATCATTCGTCTTGTATTATTATTTTAGTCAGAGATCACAGCATTTGATTTATATCTCTGCTGGAAACGAAGAAACATAGTTTGAATTTGTATCACTCATGATTTCTCAAGTGATACGCTTCACGATATTGTATTAGGAAACAACTTCACTTTGGAGGTTAAATATGTAGTTATTATAATGTTATATTTTAATGTTAACTCTAAAAAGATTTTTGTTTATTAGAAGTAATTATTATCAAACATACACGGAGAAAAATGTGTACAGCTTTTTATTTGTTAATTCTGGGTTTTTACAGACGATCTCACTTACGTGAGAAAAATAATACAGATAGGTACAACAATTACAGAAGACTTAGAATACATTAAATTTCGTCCATCTAAATAAATATAAGACAAATAAAAATAGTGGTACAAAAAGTAAACGATAAAAGATACGCACAGACGCAAGTAATTCATAGTATAACCAGCGCAACATATTTTTTTAGCAGTTGCAGAGTAATTTTTCTGAATCCATATGAATTATCGATGAAAGTGTCTACTTCAGCATACTTTATTTTATTATATAGTCGACACATTTGGGTCGGAGAACTAAAATAGGCGATATTATTTTTTGATGTTTTCAGGTGAAACATGCTAAGGCGTCTTAAACAATGGGAATTAGGAACATTTTATAAGATACTGTTAATAATGTGACTGCATGACCATTTCCTTGTAAAATATTAGTCATGGAACTCCACATATTATTATGTATTACAGCAATCATAAAGTTTTAATATTTTTTACTTCTTTATTTGCAGGCGTTAACAGTTCTGGTCCTCGCAACCACAATTCTTGCTGAGCCACCGGTTAGAGGTGGTTTCTCCGGCTACAACTATGCTCCTCCCCCACCTCCACCAAGCTACAGTCCCCCTAGCACAAGCTACGGAACACCAAGCTCAAGCTACGGAACACCAAGCTCAAGCTACGGAACACCAAGCTCAAGCTATGGAACCCCTAGCTCAAGCTACGGAACCCCCAGCTCAAATTATGGAGCGCCAAGCCAAAGTTATAACGCACCCAGTTCAAACTATCACGCACCTAGCCCAAGCTATAATACACCCAATACTATGTACAATGCTCCTGGATCTAGCTATGGAGTTCCGAGTTCAAGCTACGTAGCACCTAGCTCAAATTACGTTACTCAAAACTACAAACCTGCAAGCAACAGCTATTTAGCGCCTAGTTCAAATTATGGTGCTCCCTCTCAGAGCTACAACGCTCCCAGCTCAAGCTATGGAACACCCAGCAATAATTACGCTGCTCCCAGCAACAGCTATCTTGCTCCCAGTTCGAGCTATAATGCGCCTAGTTCAAGCTACAATGCGCCTAGTTCAAGCTATCATGCGCCAAGTTCAAGCTATGCCACTCAAAGCGTTGCTGGAGGAAACAATGGATACAATTTCAATAAACCTTCTACAAGCTATAATGCACCAAGTTCAGGCTATCCAAGTGCTGGTGTGACAAGCCCAAGCTCAAACTACGGAGCTCCAGCCCAGAACCAAGGAAACTATAACCATGGCAACGACAACCATGGCGGAGATCATGGACACAGTGAAAGTAGCGAGGTAAGATAAATTACACCAATTTTTTTACGATTGGTTGAAAGTTTGCCAATCATCTCATTTCCACCGATCATACTTTTAGTAAAGATACAGGGGTTAAAATTCTTCACCATAGTAATAAAGGCAAAAAATTAGATAGTTTAGAAGCACTTGAAATCAGAAAATCCCTCAATAATAACTCCAGTATAATAAATAACCAAATTAATCTGTCTTATAGTCCTATTCTTGACATATTTCCAGTTAACCGCTCTGTTCTTCCTGGAATTCCCGTAATTACCCCTTCCACTTTGTCCACATCTCCCTCAAACACTTAACATTTTTGTATTTATGTGTCAATATTTTGTGTAGTAGATCAGTTTTAAATATTCTCCTGACGAAGGAAGGGATCTTCCGAAACCGGTAGAGTGAAAATAAAACTATCGTGGTCAAAAACAAATTTATGTGTTTTTATTATAGAATAATAATTGTTTGAGTAAAAAACAATAATATTACAGCATGTGCCCATTTGTATTATTAAAATATGCATTAGTCTTTCGTCTGCTCTCCAAAACTATAATTGATTTTATTTATGTATTTATATTATATGCCCATATAGACAAACATGTCGTATAGAACCAACGAAGTAGAAAAGTATTATGCTAACCTTAATTATTATTGAGATATGTTATTACAGCCTTTTTGTAACTATATTCCGTGCAGTTGAACACATCTAAAATGTCTGCAAAAGTATTGCCAACTGTATGTAATCTAGGTACAATCGAGTATCTAAATGACTCAGTCCTGATATTGTTGTTGCATTAAAAAGGATTTTCGATTTAGTAGATCTAGTTGGTGTGTTATGTTATTTTGAGATACGTTCAAAAACAGCAAATCTCTTTGAAATTGCACGTCAAGCGGGAATATTTGATGACGTGATTTATTTCAATCATTAGGCTATAATATAATAAGATAGAATTGATCTTACTTCGGGTCCACATATACGCCCACAACACAATTCTATGAAGTTATCTCTTCAGTGGTGTTATAATTAATTACTTAATGACTCATAACATAAGTTATGGTGTATTTTTTAAGATTCGTGTTCGGGAAATAAATTTCACGGAGCGAAGCTGTGATTGACGAGATGAAATTATTGTTTTTAAGATCAAGTTCATTTGGATGAGTGATCATAATCAGTGATTTTACTAGCGTGAGACAAAATTATTCGTTTGAGAGGAAGCTACAAGCCAATAATGTGTATATTCTTGGTATACCTTATATTGTAGGTAATATGCATTAAAATCGCTTGACAAACAAAGTCTAGAAACGTTCGATTTCAAGCACTCAACTGGTTTTTATTTATATTGTAAATAATTTTATAAGAAAGCAAAAAAGTTAATCAAATGAAACTGTCACATATAATCTTAGCTATAATACTTTTTTTAAAGTTGTTTCATTTATGCATTCATACATTTGTATTGATTTAAAATATGTTTTAAGTAGTTTACATTTATGTTTTTTATTGTTTTATTTGTATTCTACTCGAGCGAAACAATAGGAAAACCTTCAATTTATCTAAAGCATATTTTTTGGTATTCATAATGTACACCAATTCGTTATAAAGATTAATCAAAATAGAGATTTGGCATTAAGCTTCGCCTTAAGAACATTTCCTTCTACACCAGTCGTTCCCTTGGAACAACAAGGTTCTATCTGCCATTTATATGAAGCTGAGGTATTGTAATTCGAAGTTTGAATGGCGAATAAAATAAAATGTTAAAGATGAAATTTTTGAAAAAGTCATATACTGAATAAGTTTGTTTATTAAAAGCAATGTTTTTTTAACATTAAATGTTCTTAAACCTAAATAAAAATCAATTACAATACGTGCATTCTGCACTCTCTTACATGTGATTTTTCATTTATTTTCGCAGTTTTATGCAATTTGCAGATGGATCATTATTTTTCCAAGCAAAGAACTCGAAGTACAATGAACGTATAAAAATATTGAATTGGTCTATGCTCGTAAAATCTGTAAATGTAACCTTGTTGTTCTGAAAATTAAAACAAACGTTTTTTTAATAGAACTTTGTTTAAAAATTGTCTGTGAACTCAAATGGAATTTGGACAGATTTTAAATAGGGTTTTAAAGAGAAATAATCTTAACGAATCTCATTTAAAATAAAATATATTTGGATTTAACCCCTCGACTTCGGAGGCCATCTGTTAAATGTTTTTTTCTTCGCGAGAAGTTTTATATAATTCTAAATTTGAAAGGACGCTGATAATTGATGTTGATAGCTGTACATGATACAGGCTCTCTGTAAATTGATATTGTCAAAAGAACACAACAAGTGGGCAACACTAGATTGGGTTCTTCTTTAATGTATCAGTAGGTGAACACCAGAACATCCTTTGGACAAAGGGGTTTTTCTTATAAAGCTCCGTTTCTTTATAATATGATTGGTGAAAATATAAAAACTGTAGGTTCGTTGAATCTATTCAAGAAAGTGGTTAAAAACTATAGATTCGTTGAATCTATTCAAGAAACTAGTTAAAATTTCCATACTGGCTGAGAGTGGTGATGTTTGTTAGATTGCCCATGTCTTGGCTTCTGTCATGAATCACCTTAGGAGCCCCATATTCGATGTGATCCTTCTGTGTATGAGTTATGTGAAATAGTTCTTTGATTGAATATAATTGTATCTTGACACAGGAATTCCCTAGTGAGATAAGCAACGGAGCACATTGTTTTAATCCTAGTCGACGAAAAAAAAATTATCCTTGCCCATTCCCATTATCATATTATATTTATAAGCTTTGAAACATCGCGATGTATTATTTGAGATTATTTAAATCCAGCCGCGGTGTTTTTTTGGTAAAAACGTCTCTGATTCCTTTTGAGATTAAAACAAAGACCCTGAACCTTGCTGACACATTTAAAATTCGTTAGTTTTCAGAAAACATAAAATTAAACAATTTATTTTTGTTATTTACGTATTATGTTAACCCCGGCACTCGGGTCAATGTCAAATGATTTTTAGACAAGCGTGACAAGACTTTGAAATTATTAATTTATAGTAACACTTTTAAATATATTCAAGACGAAACGTGTAAAAATTATCATAATGTTCAAAAACTATAGTAGATTTTATTACAGACAGATTTTCTTTGAAGTACGCCAAGAGAAATTCTCTGTAATAAAAATACATACATAATTTGGGAGGCGGTTATGGGAACTGCTACCTCGGGAACCATTCATTTGATAACCAATACTTCTGCCACAAGTTATTAAATGACAAGAATTAGCAGGGGTGCAGGGTTCAGGAGATAAGTTTTGTCCAGGTCTTGGGGGTGGATGTATCTGCTCACCAGCTGCGTGGCGGACAGTATTATATATTCCGGTTGAGGAAGACCTTTCGACCTGTCGACCCATGGCTTTGACCGCATTGGGAGGGATAGATACATACGTCCGTCACTCCTGGATATATTGACTCCCGGATTCCTTCGCACCTCTCGAACCGTTTTCCTTCTCAGAACTTCCAGAAAGACCCTTCCAGAACACAGCACACCCGAGGATAACACATGCCCCGAGGGAAATTATTTTCCTCGGAGCCTCCTATGTGGAGTCAATGGAAAAACTGTGCTGCATTTTGAACATAAACATAAAAAACTCAGGGTCAAAACTTTAGGTACTACATCCCAGGGCGGGACAAGTCCTCGACAAATGTTATCAACGGGTACGTGCGTTTAATACCGCCTAAGAGTCGCAACTGCTTCAAACCGTCGAGAATCAATTAAACTACGACATCCCCAGTAATTATTGGGGTATATTATGAGGCTCAAGCAAGTGGGGAAATGAAAGAGATGGAGGAGAGGATGGTTGACTATATTGGTTTTGTAATATATATCAGAATCTACCGAAAGCTTCTGTGCGATGTGAAACCTTGTTCTATTTTATAGTACTGTTATATCGACAGCTTTAAATAAATTATTGAGCTTGTTAATAATTTGTTTTGTAATGTTTCCAGCCCAAGTCATACGAGTTCGGGTATGCAGTGAAGGATCCCTATACCGGAAATGACTACGGCAGGAAGGAAATGTCTGACGGAAACACTGTTAAGGGAGAGTACAGAGTTCAACTTCCTGACGGAAGGACCCAGATTGGTAAATATCATTTTTGTTATTTGTTTCTCAATTCATTTACTGATGGTAAATGTTAATTAAATATTCTATTTATTGCAAACCGGTAAGCAATGCAATCACTGATTACATTTATTTATTTATTTACGGACAAATAGTCCATTAAAAATATAATATTTTAAACGTAGTGAAAGGAATCATATATAAATAATGAGCAATGACAATATATAGATAATGTAAAAAGTACAGATGGAAGACAATTACAAGTGTAACAAGACAATTACAATTACAATGCATGAAGAAGGTTTAAAGGGCTTTAAAAATTACACATTACGTATTGACTGTCGAAATTCATTCAAGCTTGTACCAAAAAAAATAATGCTTTGACTTGACGGTGAGTTGAAAAGTCTCGACATTCTGGAAAAAGGAGAATGGTAACCATAATTAGTGGAATGCTGATTGAGGATCAGCAATTCATTATTTCGGAGTGTATGAGAAGGGACGTTGAGCTGTATGAAGTATAAATAGTTAAGGAAATATATATTTTTTTAAAGCGGATGAAAAACTCTTTCAGATTATAATATTACAGACGGACATACGGAATAAAAATACCGATATTTGATTCTTCTTAACTGTGAAAATAGCACTTTATACGAAATTAAAATCGATGGTTAATTACACATGCGTTTTATGAAGGTTAGGTACTGTTTACTTTTTTTCGTTTCAAATAAAATCAATTGATAAAAAAATCACACACTTGGATAAATCTTTCGCAACATTAAAAAATGGCGTTTGATGTCTTTTTTGGAATATATGTTAATTATTCAGAAGTATCTATGATAAACTTTTAAATACAAATACAACGCGCCATGCTAGCAATTTCGAACACCGCTTAAATCATATACCTCACAGTAATAAAAAACTATATGATTACTTTTATTAGTAATTTTGTAATTATTTTATGTTTATAGTTGTATTTTTATATTCCAGTGACCTACCACGCAGACTGGAAGACAGGATTCCACGCAGATGTCAAGTATGAGGGGGAGGCCAAGTATCCCGAGGTCTACAACACGTACGGGGGTGGGAACAACAACCTAGGGGTAGGTGCTAACCCCAGCGCGACATACGGGGTACCTGCAGGTGGTGCAGCCCAACATAGCCAAGGTAATACATCATTAACCCTTTGAGGGCCTTTGGGAGAATAGCCACCACATCATATAAATAAATAATACATACATTTATTATTATTTAAATAACGTATCATCACGTGAACACTTGAACACATTTTTTTATTATTGATCGACGAACCGGGGGATGCAATCCGTTAGCCACAAGTTGTTATAATTTATGTTGATTTTTTATGCCCAATTGGTCTTTTACGTGTTTTTTTAAGACAAAAAAAATCCACATTAGCACATCTACATCAAAACAGAATTCTTTGCAATGCAAGATGGAAAAATGGTAGTTTAGTAATAGTAAAATCAATAATTAAATAAGTACAAATAGAGGTAGCCAGTTTGTTCACTTAGATTTGTTGTTCTGCTTGCCGCAATAAATACTACTAAAACCTTATTTTGAAAAGATACATTACAATGTATGGAAAGAAACTTTTGACTGTCCAACTAGGAATGTCTCCCGTTTTAAAACCATCAAATTAACACATTAACAGGTTTCAAATTTTCATACATGTACACAGTTACAATAACATAAAAGTAACATTATATCATACATACTATTAACACAATTTCATACCTAACAGTAACACAATTACATAATACAGATTTTTCTAATAAGAGGTGTTATTTTGAATAGCCCGCTATTTCGATAGATGTTGTAAGCTTTTGAAGCTGTCATTTTTTGACATTTGACAAGTAGAAACTACGTCATTAATAAAAATAAAACGATACACGCTTCAACGTATATGGTATATTTTATACCGTTGATATTAAAATAAATAAATAAATAATTAACTACTGTTATATAAAAAAAAACAATGCATTGAAATTATTAAAATTCACTTGTGTGAATCAAATGCAAATCATCTTGAGTGATGAAGCCCATTTCCATCTCCGTGGCTTCGTCAACAAGCAAAATTGTCGCATCTGGGGCTCGGAAAACCCAAGAGTTATTGTTGAAAAGCCTCTCTATCCTCAAAGTGTGACTGTTTGGTGCGGTTTATGGTCCGGCGGAGTCATTGGATCTTACTTTTTCGAAAATGAGGCTGGAGCAACAGTTACGGTGGATGGATTGCGCTATCTAGAGATGATTAATGATATTTTATGGCCGGAGTTTGATGGTATTGATCTGAACAACGTTTTCTTTCAACAAAACGGCGCTACGTGCCACACAAGCAACGAAACCATTGATCTTTTACGATTGAATATCAAACTAACACCTCTTATTGGAAAACCCCGTAGTAACACTATCTTGTTGAATAATATGACAAGCAAAATTAGTATGTAATACACTAATGGCGAATATAAGAAAAATAACAAATTTAAAAATTTGAGAGAAAATAAGTTTGTAAAGGCGAAGATACAACTAGGCGTATTGTACTGTCACTTTAAAAATCTCATCTATGGTCCATAAAATATAATCCAGTCTCATAAATTCATTGCATGAAAATCCAATTTCAACGTTTCCATTATATTCTTTACTCTGATACATTATTTGTAGATATTACTTAATGATTTATATTTCAAATATTATTTTTAAAGAATAATTGTTAATTTTGGATTTGCTTCACTTATCACTATCACATCATAATTTTATACAAGACAATAACAATTTCATACACGACAATAACAGTTTTATACAAGACAATAACAATTTCATACACGGCAAAAACAGTTTTATACAAGACAATAACAATTTCATACACGACAATAACAGTTTTATTCAAGACAATAACAATTTCATACACGACAATAACAGTTTTATACAAGACAATAACAATTTCATACACGACAATAACAGTTTTATACAAGACAATAACAATTTTTATGCTGTCATAATTTTACTTCTTAACAAAACATGACATCGCATCCTTGGGTCCCACCCAGGGGTAGTGTGTTCAATTCCTCGGCCTGCTAAGTCCTCCATCTCAACACAAGCAATAATTTCCGCTTACTGTGGTTATAGGAGTATAATTTCAAATATTGTCAGGTTAGCCGTAACCCGGAAATGTTTGTCTTTCTAATAAAAAAAAAATAAATTGTAAACAGATCTTACAAAGTCATTTAATCTAATATATTAACTAACACAATTCTTATACATTTTCTTTATATTTCAGGTTCATACATAGCTCCTTCTGCCAATCAATTCAGTGCCCCTGAGTACAGCGGATCCGTCACCGGTTTCCCCTCTTCCGGTTCCGCCGGAAAGTACAATTCCTACAATACAGGAAGTCAGTCTAACAGCAACAAGCCTTCTCAGGCATACGGCACCCCACAATTCCATTGATTTTGAATTTAAGCTAAGTTAACGTTTACGTGATGTTTTTTAAGGATTGCCATCAAATTAATCATGTTTTTTTAGAGATCCTAACTTGGATTAACGACCATCCCTTAGATATTTTAGAAACAATGGAGATGGGCCATAAATCATTATTAGTATTGCACCTGGAGGTACACGCATGTCGCCAACATCGTTCATCCACCCAAACTACCACTGCTTGCATCTACGCATTGTGGCACCCCGCCTTTGTTTCATCTACACACCAAATGCATTACTTTCTGGTCGTAGCTAATAATAGATTATTTTCACAATTTTTTTATCGTCGAAAAGAATTACGGTACTGGAGGTATTTTCATTTACTTTTAAGTTGATTAATTTTTCTACAACGATTTAAAATGTGCCATTTTCGATTTGCCGCCAAAACGACATGATCTTTTTTAACGTCGCTGACGTTGTAGCCAGTTGGAACCGTTTCGAAACGAGCGATTCTAGATCGTTTTTAAAATCATTATTTTTTTACTACAATTTTATGATCCTAATCAGGAAAGTAAATTTTACATATTATTTTTTTTTAATAGAATACCCCATTGGAGCAAAACCTTATAGTGCGATCTAGGAGGTTTTGATTAGAGGCGCCATATTTCCACTGTCTACGGGCAGTTGAAACTCTTGTGAAGAATTCATATAAAAAGAAGTAGTACAAACTATGTTATCCTCATTCTAAAGTTCAATCCATTCACATAAAAATATGTGATTTGCCATAAACAAAATAAATCGAAGGGAGAGTCATTCAGTACGATTATTTTATTTTATTTGATGGCATCCACAAAAACAAAAAACTGCAATATTTACCATGTTTTAAAGTAAGCCACGAATATGCGATAATATATTGATAAGGAGTCGATACTAGACATAAAAAATTAAAAATAAGTTTTAGCTATTTATTATTTCTCTTCTTAAATAAATACACTTTTCTATTATTTCTACAAGAACCTTGTCGTTCTAACATCGATTTTTTAATTAATTTTTCATTTCCTAAAGCTGATAAATCCTTATTAATTAGTTGCTCACTTCGAACGCAGTGTAAGCGTACATTTAACAAATTACATTAAGGACGCGATGTTAATCAAGTTCTGTGGAAGTCTTATTCAAGATCTGTGGAAGTCCTATTCAACTTTTGCGGAAGTCCTATTCAAGATCTATGAAACTCCTATTCAAGTTCTGTGGAAGTTCTATTCAAGATCTGTAGAAGTCCAATTCAAGATCTGTGGAAGATCTATTCAATTACTGTAGAAATCCTATTCAAATTTTGTGGAAGTCATATTTAGGATTCGAAATTCAAAATATTCATATCATTATTTATTATTTTATTAAATGTATTTCTATTCAACATTATTTTTCCTTATAATTTAAGTTTCTTATGCTAAACGCTAATTTTGCATTTATTAAATTATTTAAAATAATGTTTAATTTATTCCATTTCGCCTTACACAATATAAATATAATATTTTTGTAAGTAGACATATTTTAAATATCTTTAACGAATGTACATTCTATTTTTGATTTTATTTTCTTAAATATTTATACGGTAGATAATCCAAAATTCACCCTGTTGGTAGACATTCAGAACCGAAAAGTTGCTTCAAATGGCTTTAGCTGGGTTAGATGGCCAGATAAGTCAGATACTTACCTACCTTCCTCTATCCCATCTCCTAGGTTAAGGGGAAAGGCTTTCAATTAACAGTCCGGAGGTAGCGGGATCAAATCCAGGCGTTTTAATTTTGTTATTTCAAAATGTATATATTTAAAATAATAAATTACGGCACGTTCCGGAGTGTAAAATACTCTCAGTATTGATCTGGTGTACGTAGAAGATCACTATTCCGATGATCTGATCTGACCTGTCAGGTACTTCCCCACCTTCCTCATACCCATCTCCTTCTTCTCTCCACTACCATCAGCTCACAACATACCCCAATGGAGATGCCATAGTCTCACTGGCTCCAAACGGTTGGGAGCAGTTGAGACTCTTGCGCGGTATTAACATCACAAGAAATCTTCTTTCCATTTTCACTCCCATAAACCTCACAACACACTTCAATCAGTTTTCTAAAAAAATATGTTAATATATATTTAATTTATACGTACCTATATAATGACAAACTATTGTTTATTTATAATGCTCTTTTTGTCTTATTTATATATGTTCATCGTATTAATTTTAATACCGTTTCGTATTTTCTTAAATATATGCATTTATATTTTTATTTGATGTAGCAGTATTTTTATGTCATTTATTAGTATTTTTATATGATGCATCAGTATTTTTATTTATTGTATCATTATTTTTGTTTAATGCATCAGTATTTTTGTTTAATGTATCAGTATTTTTATTTAATTTATCAGTATTTTTATTTAATTTATCAGTATTTTTTATTTAATGTATCAGTATTTTTACTTAAAATGTTTCCATCTTTTTAGCTATAAGATAATGTTTAATATCGAACCAACGAATGAATACCTTGTAACGCTTTTATATCGCTAAATAAAAAGATCTTTGAATATGATTTTGATTTTCTTATTTTATTCTTGCAGGATATTATATTATATTTGTGCAGTTTTCTCATTAGCAGTCAAAGCTCTTCTAAACAATGATCTTAATAAAATAAAGTTTCAAATGTGTGTACAAAAGAAGGAGAGGAAGTTCTAGCAATCTGGGGGCCAGTGTGTCCAGGAATAACATAATATGAATCCATCTTTCCCATTGCGTTGAGTCAAGAGGGTTCGGCTGAAGAGGTTACGTGGCCTCTCTCAACTGATCTCTCCCGACTCGACCCGCCACACATCTGGTGGACAGACGCATCTGTCACAAGACCTGGACAAACCTCATTACATACACCTTAGGGTACTCCTGCTAAGTCGCCGAAGCTGTGCGCTACTTGGGGTGACCATGAGGTGTTGATCTTCCAATGAATAGTTCCCGGGTGGCGGTATTCATACCTACCTCTCAAATTTGAAGACATTTCACAGATTAATTTCACTTAAAAAAAAATTACATGCTCGATTCTATGATTTGTTCTGATGCTTGTGTTTGGGAATGGAAAAACATGTTTCTAATACACCTACATAAAATGTGTGTATTACAAATTTAGAAATCTATTACAATAGACAAAAAATAAATTAAATTACTTAAAAATAAATTTAACAATAACATATTTTACAGTTCATTACATATCGTTTAGTTGTACAGGGTTTTCCAATAAGAGATGTTATTTTGAATAGCCCGCTATTTCGATAGATGTTACTTTTAAAGCTGTCATTTTTTAACATTTGACAAGTAAAAACTACGCTTTTAATAAAAATGGAACGATACACGCTTCAACAACGCATTGAAAATATTAAAATTCACTTGAGTGAATCAAATGCAAATCATCTTGAGTGATAAGGCCCATTTTCACCTCGGTGGTTTCGTCAACAAGCAAAATTGTCGCATCTGGGGCTCGGAAAACCCAAGAGTGATTGTTGAAAAGCCTCTCTTTCCTCAACGTGTCACTGTTTGGTGCTGTTTATGGTCCGGCGGAGTCACTGGACTTTACTTTTTCGAAAATGAGGCTGGAGCAACAGTTACGGTGAATGGATCGCTATCAAGAGATGATTAATGATTTTTTTTATGGCCGGAATTGGATGGTATTGATCTGGACAACGTTTACTTTCAAAAAGACGGCGCTACGTGCCACACAAGCATTGAAACCATTGATCTTTTACGATTGAATATCAAAATAACACCTCTTATTGGAAAACCTGTAGTATACCTCTTGTCGTGCTATGATGGGCCAGAACGTTCATTCTGCCACGTGAAATACATAGCAGGCGTAATTTCAACCCTGACGGTAGTTGTTCAGTAATTTATAACATTCAAGAAGGTCTGTCAATGAAATAGTTCATTATTTTAAATTCTGTTACTTAAAAGGTCACATTCATCCTAGATTGAAAACTTTCGTACCGCGTCTAGGAGAGCAAATTCATGTAATGCTTAAATAACCGTGCATTAAGATTATTAAATATTTTAATTTCTTGCTAGAGTATTCCCGATGAGTTACAAAACTCATTGTAGGACGGGAAGAACCTACAATACTAATGGGAGTTAATAGGTTCCATTTTACATTGCTATTTTGACATCAAAATTATAAGTTTCACATACAAAACAATAAAAAAATAGAAAAAGGGAGGTTCAGTAGAACAAACAAGAAGAAATAAAATAGGAAACAGACAGGGATATACGCATAGGCACAAAGCCAAGGTAGGAATTTACAAGAAGATACTTGCCAACTGCGTTGGGAAAAATAGAGATCTTGGATATTTTAGAAACTTTTTTTCAATTTGTTCAAGTTATTCCATGTATTTTTTTTGGTTTGGTGCCCAAACAGCAGAAGCGTAATCTAGTTTTGACCGTATATAATTGCAGTTAAACACCGATAAGTGTTTAAAGTCTGAAGCCAGTGATACCATGGCATCCCCAATTAAGGTATGTTTGTCGAAGGTTGATTCAATTCTGAATGGTGGTCTTACAACAGGGCGATACTGAAGGTATCTTCCACTCTGGAAAGTGCCGCAAGTAAACCATACATATTAATTTGAATGAACAAATTGTGAAATAGCACAAATTAATCAAATAAAATTTTACTTGCGTACGCAGGGTAAGAAATTTGTTTACAAATTATTTTTACAAACTCTAGAATTTTTTAATGCTTTGATGATAACTATACTATACAAACTGAAAAGTTATGCTTTAAGATGAAATAATGTCACTCTGAGGTTCTTTACGGCTTTCACTGAAGATATTGTCTCTATGTAATTGTGTATATAATAAAAGAAATAATTAATAGTTGCTATTTAGGGTACGATTAATGCAAGACGTAACAGAGAAAGAAGCCATTCTTCATGGGTTCGAATTCTAAACAAAAAATAAATATTTATTTTTCGGAATAACTTTATTGAGTAAAACCTCAAATTGTAATATTTAAATATTGAAGACAATATTAGTGATTTCTAAACGAAAATCTGAAACAGAAAAATCAGAAAAGGAAACGGTCACATCTGGGACTCGAACCCAGGACCCTTGTCTTTCCGGGACAGTGCTCTACCAACTGAGCTAATGGGACCCTATTCCCCTCGGTCACTTTTAACTGTATCATACTTCGAATAAGAACTACTAACATTGTCTTCATTTTTTCACCGCACATTTTTTATTGGCAACTATCTTTATGTATGATCGCAAGATTCAACCCGAACTAAATGCAATCCAGACAGCGTCTTTTTTTAGATAAAGTGACCGAGGGGAATAGGGTCCCATTAGCTCAGTTGGTAGAGCACTGTCCCGGAAAGACAAGGGTCCTGGGTTCGAGTCCCAGATGTGACCGTTTCCTTTTCTGATTTTTCTGTTTCAGATTTTCGTTTAGAAATCACTAATATTGTCTTCAATATTTAAAAAATAAATAATAAACAATAAATGCGATTTGGGCTTGTTTCGAACAAAAGTCTGACTGTTCCTTTTCTTAAACTTCATTTTCAGAAGTTCGATATCTCAGTACAAATTATATAAAAAAGAATAGTGAATACAATGTCAGAAGTTACCTACATAGTCTGTGACAACATTGGTTTCCGTTCAAATCTGCAAGCGTAACAAGGTAGATTAAAAAATATTTTTTAACTAAAGAAATAAAGTAATTACACATAAAATAATATTTACATTGGTGTGATGTATGGTAATAAGTTGGGTATTCAAGCGATAGATGACACTAGTCATAAAGCTTACTCCAGAGTCCGACAGATGTCGCTAGAGTGTAACAATTGCCTGTGGGATATTATTGACAAACAACAAGCTTCCAGAAACAGAGAATTACCAACCCTCGGGTAACGAACAGTGTAGCTAAATCCAGACTTATTAATTGTTACGTAAATAAACACAATTATAGTAAAATAACCTTTTACTTTATCAAAGAGTTCCCAACACAGAAATCTGCAAGTAAAGCAGTGACATAACAATTGGCGCAGCCGGTAGGATTTCTACATATTGAGATATTTGAATACTACTCTTGCAAACAAACGTTAGTTTGTGTTTGAAAGAGGAGTGTACAGTACATTATTGTAGTTATTTGTAAGCAATTAATAAATAATATGATATGTTTTAAGTGTATTAGTAAGTAGATTGTAGTGAGAAAGTAAAAAAAATGTTATATCGTATGTTTTGTAGATGGTTTGGATATGCAGAGCGAATGAACGTAGAAATAGTGTATGAAGAATACACGAAAGAGGTTAAAATATTGCCAAATAAGACATGGCACGAACAAGCGAACCGAGAGTCGGGACATGTCAATTTTCAGAATTGAAGAAGGGTACACGGAGAAAAATGAGTAGTGCTGAAGTATTAAAAGCTTGTTGAAAACGCGATAGCATACCGTTTCCTAATAAATTTTAAACATGTGTTCATGCACCTGCTTTTGTCCTGATACCACGCAATGAAAAAACGAGAAAAATTTAAAAATTTTATAAGACGTTCTTTTTTTAATGATATAGTTTATTAGGAAACCTGTGGATTTATTCGATAAGGCCTGCAGTCTCGTTTTTAACCGGAATACGATTAATTTGCAGAGATTTTGAATAGATTAAGAATATTTTATATGAGTAAATTTTATTCGTGTGTGTTTGAGGCGATGTATGAATGTGGATGAAGCAAGGAATGTGTGCCAATACTGAGTTGTTTGGCGGTCCATCTTTTTTAGATTTAGAAGATTGAGTACTTCGCTAGTGGAGGATTTGTTCAATCAATTACTATCTGATAAATTTCCACCCAAATTTATTATTTTAAATAATAATTGTATAATATGGAGGAAAAGCTATTATTGCCATCTGCCGTTACTATTTCAAAGCTTAAAATAAATTTAGGTTTGGAACTTGGCTTGTCCTTATGTGGGAACTGCCAATATGGTTCAGTATTTTTTAAAGGTTTAACGGATTCTGTACATTTGAAAGTGAATGGAATTAAATACACTAGATGTCTTAAGCTGTTAGTTTTCATTTTAAATTCTGAATTGAATCGTTCTGGACGTTTACTAAGATTGCCAGAACACCGACTTTCTCTGAAAATAGTGAGTGAAATTGTGCACGAAATACGTTCAGTGGGTCGCCCCGTAAAAGTTAGGAAAAGCGACATTTAGGCTCTGCGGGGAGAATTTAGCGACTAGTTTTAAATACCCAGGTACTTCCAGACCTTCCTCTTCCCCATTATCTTATTTTCCCCAATCCATTCAACCTCACGATCAGGGTCCGTCCTGGGACCAACTTTTCAAGACCAGTAGTTATCAGGTAGTAGGTAGTAGGCAGTAGGCAATAGGCAGTAGGTAGTAGGTAGTAGGTAGTAGGTAGTAGGTAGTAGGTAGTAGGTAGTAGTTAGTAGGTAGTAGGCAGTAGGCAATAGGTAGTTGGTAGTAGGTAGTAAGTAGTAGGCAGTAGGTAGTAGGTAGTAAGTAGTAGGCAGTAGGTAGTAGGTAGTAGGTAGTAGGAAGTAGGTAGTAGGTTGTAGGTAGTAGGTAGTAGGTAGTAGGTAGTAGGTAGTAGGTAGTAGGTAGTAGGTAGTAGGTAGTAGGTAGTAGGTAGTAGGTAGTAGGTAGTAGGTAGTAGGTAGTAGGTAGTAGGTAGTAGGTAGTAGGTAGTAGGTAGTAGGTAGTAGGTAGTAGGTAGTAGGTAGTAGGTAGTAGGTAGTAGGTAGTAGGTAGTAGGTAGTAGGTAGTAGGTAGTAGGTAGTAGGTAGTAGGTAGTAGGTAGTAGGTAGTAGGTAGTAGGTAGTTGGTAGTAGGTAGTAGGTAGTAGGTAGTAGGTAGTAGGTAGTAGGTAGTAGGTAGTAGGTAGTAGGTAGTAGGTAGTAGGTAGTAGGTTGTAGGTAGTAGGTAGTAGGTAGTAGGTAGTAGGTAGTAGGTAGTTGGTAGTAGGTAGTAGGTAGTAGGTAGTAGGTAGTAGGTAGTAGGTAGTAGGTAGTAGGTAGTAGGTAGTAGGTAGTAGGTAGTAGGTAGTAGGTAGTAGGTAGTAGGTAGTAGGTAGTAGGCAGTAGGCAGTAGGCAATAGGTAGTAGGTAGTAAGTAGTAGGCAGTAGGTAGTAGGTAGTAGGTAGTAGGTAGTAGGTAGTAGATAGTAGGTAGTAGGTAGTAGGTAGTAGGTAGTAGGTAGTAGGTAGTAGGCAGTAGGCAATAGGCAGTAGGTAGTAGGCAGTAGGCAATAGGCAGTAGGCAGTACGTAGTAGGTAGTAGGTAATAGGTAGTAGGCAGTAGGCAGTAGGCAATAGGTAGTAGGTAGTAAGTAGTAGGCAGTAGGTAGTAGGTAGTAGGTAGTAGGTAGTAGGTAGTAGGTAGTAGATAGTAGGTAGAAGTTAGTAGGTAGTAGGTAGTAGGTAGTAGGTAGTAGGCAGTAGGCAGTAGGCAATAGGTAGTAGGTAGTAAGTAGTAGGCAGTAGGTAGTAGGTAGTAGGTAGTAGGTAGTAGGTAGTAGGTAGTAGGTAGTAGATAGTAGGTAGTAGGTAGTAGGTAGTAGGTAGTAGGTAGTAGGTAGTAGGTAGTAGGCAGTAGGCAATAGGCAGTAGGTAGTAGGCAGTAGGCAATAGGCAGTAGGCAGTACGTAGTAGGTAGTAGGTAATAGGTAGTAGATAGTAAAAAGTAGTTATTGGGTAGTATGCACTACGCGGACTGCTCCAATGGTACCCGCGTAGTGCAGGCCCTTATTTCTATGTAAATTGCTCCCCGGTCGTCGAAGCCAGTGAGACTATGGCATCCCCAAGTGGGGTATTTCGTAAGGCTGAAGGTAGTAGGGAGGGAAAGGAAATGGGTAAGAGGAAGGTGGAGAAGTTTCTAGATATTCAGATCTGGTCACTAAACGTGGCCAAAACCATTTCAAGCAACATTTCGATTTTACCAGGGCGATACTGAGAGTATCTACCACTCTGGAACCAATTACTAAATTAGTAATTTGTAAAATAACACAAATTGATCAAATAAAATTTACATTCGCATGCCAGGATTAGAACCTGCGACCTTTGGCTTGTTTGTCTAGAGCCTTACCTCTCAACCATATAGCATAAATGTTGGGAAGCCGTAGTTCTATGTTCTGGCTTATGCACTTTTTTTCATAACAACTGTTGTTTTAAATATATGTTGTGATCTTTATGTAAAAGTCCAGCAGGGCGTTGATAAATTAATAATTAGATTTTTGATTAAACGAAAAATAAAATTAATCCTTAGAAATGCCTTCATGGAAGTCGCTGGTTTTTGGGTGTCCCCTCGACCTATCCGAAAGATCTTACCGGCTGCGCCAGTTTGTTGTATATCCGGGTTTTCTCTCAAACTCTCTTATTAAATAAAACACTTGAACTTTAATGTGATAGATTGACAATGGGCTCTGATGTCTTCATTAGCAGGCGGTTTGGATCGTGTTGACCCCCGACCTTGAGGTTTCCACCTTATTTATTTTACAATCGGTCTCTACAATACTCGATAGTTAAACGCCATCTATGGGTAAAATAATAGACTAGGGTTCATCTATGGTTGAGCTCTTACTCTAATATCGAGGATGTTACAGAAAAATAAAAAAAGGAAGAGAAAGAAAAAAAGAAAAAGAAAGAAAAAAAAATCAAATGAAAAGAAATAAAACAAAAACAAAAACAAAAACAAAAACAAAAACAAAAACAAAAACAAAAACAAAAACAAAAACAAAAACAAAAACAAAAACAAAAACAAAAACAAAAACAAAAACAAAAACAAAAACAAAAACAAAAACAAAAACAAAAACAAAAACAAAAACAAAAACAAAAACAAAAACAAAAACAAAAACAAAAACAAAAACAAAAAACAAAACAAAAAAGAAAGACAATAAGTTTTAAAAGGTCACAGTTCTTGTAAGTTTTTGTTCAGTGCGCAAACCGCATACAAACAGTAAGTTCTTACCCGGGCTCTGAACATGAGTCCCCTGCTTATATCTGCGTGTAGATCGGCCGGGGACCTTTACCGCGAAGAGATTACCTCAATATTATTATAACTGCTGAAATTGTCGTGACTGAGAAGAATTACTGCGCAAGGACGTCGAAGGCATGTTCCTACAGCAAGTTGTACGGTAGGGTGGACGCTCAAGGCTTTTTTATGTTATATTTAATGCTTTTTAAAGGTTTATGTAGTTATGGTCTCGAAATTTATCGCAAACATATAGCATCATTTCTATTTCTCGATCACCACTACCACACACCAACAAACCAACACACTCACATATACAGACTTATGCAACGATCACACGAGGACAGTACAATACTGTTTTGTCCCGGCTCTGGACCCGCTGTCCTAGTGTGAACAGTAGTTTAGAAGGCAGGACAATGAACCAAGACACTCTCACAGAGAAAGAAAGACGGGAAAGCTATTTCAGCTGGGTAACGTCTTATTCCAAAACCCCGCCCGGGCACGTTGAATGTGTAAACGCGTTTTGAAAAGACAATAGCCAATAAGTATCTCGACGATCGGATATCGTATTTCGGCTTAAAAATGTCGTGTAAATGGAACATTACAATATATCTTGGTATGAAAGACCGATAGAAAGATAATATTTTTGGCGAACTCGCTCGTAATGCGCGTTTGAACTTCGCTAGGATTGTTGTATTGTCCCATTGTACTGCTCTGCGCGGTCGAGGCAATTGTATTATCTTCTGTATTATCCTCGTCACGCGTCACACATCACATTTGTCGCCCCGTAAAAGTTAGGAAAAGCGACATTTAGGCTCTGCGGGGAGAATTTAGCGACTAGTTTTAAATACCCAGGTACTTCCAGACCTTCCTCTTCCCCATTATCTTATTTTCCCCAATCCATTCAACCTCACGATCAGGGTCCGTCCTGGGACCAACTTTTCAAGACCAGTAGTTATCAGGTAGTAGGTAGTAGGCAGTAGGCAATAGGCAGTAGGTAGTAGGTAGTAGGTAGTAGGTAGTAGGTAGTAGTTAGTAGGTAGTAGGCAGTAGGCAATAGGTAGTTGGTAGTAGGTAGTAAGTAGTAGGCAGTAGGTAGTAGGTAGTAAGTAGTAGGCAGTAGGTAGTAGGTAGTAGGTAGTAGGAAGTAGGTAGTAGGTTGTAGGTAGTAGGTAGTTGGTAGTAGGTAGTAGGCAGTAGGCAGTAGGCAATAGGTAGTAGGTAGTAAGTAGTAGGCAGTAGGTAGTAGGTAGTAGGTAGTAGGTAGTAGGTAGTAGGTAGTAGATAGTAGGTAGTAGGTAGTAGGTAGTAGGTAGTAGGTAGTAGGTAGTAGGTAGTAGGTAGTAGGCAGTAGGCAATAGGCAGTAGGTAGTAGGCAGTAGGCAATAGGCAGTAGGCAGTACGTAGTAGGTAGTAGGTAATAGGTAGTAGATAGTAAAAAGTAGTTATTGGGTAGTATGCACTACGCGGACTGCTCCAATGGTACCCGCGTAGTGCAGGCCCTTATTTCTATGTAAATTGCTCCCCGGTCGTCGAAGCCAGTGAGACTATGGCATCCCCAAGTGGGGTATTTCGTAAGGCTGAAGGTAGTAGGGAGGGAAAGGAAATGGGTAAGAGGAAGGTGGAGAAGTTTCTAGATATTCAGATCTGGTCACTAAACGTGGCCAAAACCATTTCAAGCAACATTTCGATTTTACCAGGGCGATACTGAGAGTATCTACCACTCTGGAACCAATTACTAAATTAGTAATTTGTAAAATAACACAAATTGATCAAATAAAATTTACATTCGCATGCCAGGATTAGAACCTGCGACCTTTGGCTTGTTTGTCTAGAGCCTTACCTCTCAACCATATAGCATAAATGTTGGGAAGCCGTAGTTCTATGTTCTGGCTTATGCACTTTTTTTCATAACAACTGTTGTTTTAAATATATGTTGTGATCTTTATGTAAAAGTCCAGCAGGGCGTTGATAAATTAATAATTAGATTTTTGATTAAACGAAAAATAAAATTAATCCTTAGAAATGCCTTCATGGAAGTCGCTGGTTTTTGGGTGTCCCCTCGACCTATCCGAAAGATCTTACCGGCTGCGCCAGTTTGTTGTATATCCGGGTTTTCTCTCAAACTCTCTTATTAAATAAAACACTTGAACTTTAATGTGATAGATTGACAATGGGCTCTGATGTCTTCATTAGCAGGCGGTTTGGATCGTGTTGACCCCCGACCTTGAGGTTTCCACCTTATTTATTTTACAATCGGTCTCTACAATACTCGATAGTTAAACGCCATCTATGGGTAAAATAATAGACTAGGGTTCATCTATGGTTGAGCTCTTACTCTAATATCGAGGATGTTACAGAAAAATAAAAAAAGGAAGAGAAAGAAAAAAAGAAAAAGAAAGAAAAAAAAATCAAATGAAAAGAAATAAAACAAAAACAAAAACAAAAACAAAAACAAAAACAAAAACAAAAACAAAAACAAAAACAAAAACAAAAACAAAAACAAAAACAAAAACAAAAACAAAAACAAAAACAAAAACAAAAACAAAAACAAAAACAAAAACAAAAACAAAAACAAAAACAAAAACAAAAACAAAAAACAAAACAAAAAAGAAAGACAATAAGTTTTAAAAGGTCACAGTTCTTGTAAGTTTTTGTTCAGTGCGCAAACCGCATACAAACAGTAAGTTCTTACCCGGGCTCTGAACATGAGTCCCCTGCTTATATCTGCGTGTAGATCGGCCGGGGACCTTTACCGCGAAGAGATTACCTCAATATTATTATAACTGCTGAAATTGTCGTGACTGAGAAGAATTACTGCGCAAGGACGTCGAAGGCATGTTCCTACAGCAAGTTGTACGGTAGGGTGGACGCTCAAGGCTTTTTTATGTTATATTTAATGCTTTTTAAAGGTTTATGTAGTTATGGTCTCGAAATTTATCGCAAACATATAGCATCATTTCTATTTCTCGATCACCACTACCACACACCAACAAACCAACACACTCACATATACAGACTTATGCAACGATCACACGAGGACAGTACAATACTGTTTTGTCCCGGCTCTGGACCCGCTGTCCTAGTGTGAACAGTAGTTTAGAAGGCAGGACAATGAACCAAGACACTCTCACAGAGAAAGAAAGACGGGAAAGCTATTTCAGCTGGGTAACGTCTTATTCCAAAACCCCGCCCGGGCACGTTGAATGTGTAAACGCGTTTTGAAAAGACAATAGCCAATAAGTATCTCGACGATCGGATATCGTATTTCGGCTTAAAAATGTCGTGTAAATGGAACATTACAATATATCTTGGTATGAAAGACCGATAGAAAGATAATATTTTTGGCGAACTCGCTCGTAATGCGCGTTTGAACTTCGCTAGGATTGTTGTATTGTCCCATTGTACTGCTCTGCGCGGTCGAGGCAATTGTATTATCTTCTGTATTATCCTCGTCACGCGTCACACATCACACGTCACCCGGTAATTATTGAATGCACCTACCACGAATAAGACATCATAAGGAAATACATATTTATAATTAGTTCATCACCGTAACCAATGTACTGTTATTATTATTTTGGCTTTGCGTCTGTCCTGCGTAACTCTGGACCTCTATATATTATTGCTTTGAATTGAAGCGTCATTTTCAAAATTTAAACTGTTATTTATTTGAATAATTCATAAAAGCGATAAAGTACATACCGGTTATATAATATTTTGAACAGAATTTGTTTAAATTGATAAATTGGAATATGGCATGTAACTGCGATAGTAAACAGAATTGGCTGTGTATAAGTAGCATTCTCAAATGTGTCCACCCTACTCCACAGTCACTAATAATATGAACAAGGACACCAACTGCATGTTTCTATAACAAGTTGTACTCAGTGGCATTGGAAGGCATGTTACAATAATTTCCTTTGTGGTGGCGAAATTCTTTAACCTTTTTTTCATATGGATATAATAATAACATTTTCGTGATAATTATGTTTTGTGTAGGTACTTCCTGGTTCCTTGTTAACATCCTTCCGGGTGTTTTATTTAAGGCTCTACGATCCTCGTTTTAACAATAGAAAGAATCATTAAATACTGTTATTTAACAATAGAAAGAATCATTAAATACTGTTATTTAACAATGGTAAGAATCATTAAATACTGTCATTTAACAATAGTAGGAATCTTATAATACTGTTATTTAACAATGGTAGGAATCGTTAAATACTGATATTTAACAATAGTAGGAATCATTATCATAATCACGTGTTATTTTTTTTATCCTTTGGACTGTTCATTCAACGTTGAAAAAAAATACAGCTATTTTCAAACTCTTTTTGGTTGTATGGAGGAACTAACTACCTCTAACAACCGTCAACCATGCTAACAACCTCGCCAAATGCCGATCGGGTAGGATCGAAATTTATTTCGTGTATTGATGGCCTCCGTGGCCAAGGGGTAAGGCTCTCGACTAGCAAGCCGAAGGTCGAGGTTTCAAATTACGGCGTGCGCAAGTAAATTTTATTTTATTACTTTGTGTTATTTTACAACGTTTAAAGTAATATATTTCAGACACGTTACAGAGTGGAAGATACGAGTGGAAGATACGAGGAGCACAATAGCTGAGGGATAAACTAACTGACCATCAGGCCGTTTCTCCGCAGGGGTAGGCAGAGAGGACGGACCGCTAAACAACTCGATCTTGGCACACATTTATTGCCTCATTCACATTCATACATCGTCTCATACATACTGTACTATTTTCTGACTCTTTGCATGGCCCGACTCAAGTATCTGATTCACTTGATAGTGCCATTCAGATTCCAGGCATTTTATGAAGTAAGCAAAGAGTAAAAACTTTTTTTCGATTGGCAAATTTATCCGAATCAATATTTTTGCAATTTTTACAAACTCTCTTGTGAAACACTGAACTATCCAACCGCTACTTTGCAAAATGCCCGTATTGCTGGCAGTTGTAATGTTAGGTTCGTATCTCATACATTATCTAAAAAATTGCTAGCGCGGTGTTAGAAAAATGCCGAACAAGATGCAATGTTAGATAAGTACGAACTAATTACGGTGATTAAATTGAGTTGAGCAACATTTACTTAAGTGTTATTAGGTAGCATATCTCTGGTTCTGAAAAAGAAGGGTCTTGTGATATATATTTTTTTAAATATGTAGTTTTATGAATGAATGAATGTATTTTATGAATCTAAATGAAACATGAAACAGAACAAGACACAGAAAATAAAAAAGGTAACGGTCGCATCTGGGAATCGAACCCAGGATTTCCAGTTATAACACCGCATCGTAACACGAATTGAGAAAATATAGAAATAATAGTAAATAATAGTATTCACAAACTAACTCTTCTGAATATAGCAAAGACATATTTCACATAACCACACATAAGATAATTTCTGAATAATATTTTGAACATTGTCTGACAGAAGGATTTTTTACTGACTTTGTATTTCTGTATAAACTTCTAAATTATGCATTTGATAGTCCAGAATTGCTAATTGTTAAGCTTTCGGATTCCACTACGTAATGCTAGAAGTCAGGATATATTTCAGTGGAGAAATTCTGGTACTAACTACCATATGTATTCCTCATTGCACTGAAAACTTATGAAGGGAAATAATTATACTGAGTCAGTGGACATCTTTAATTAATAACTTAACAACTACAAAAGATTGTTACTGAGGAAGTTTGGTTTTGTATAATAAATATGTACTGTTTTATTATATATTTTTTACTATTCATATGTGTACGAGACAGTTAATAGTCTGTACATATACTGTATACGATAGGGGGGCTGGACACAACTTGTCACAAAATCAGCCTCGGGGAGCGTGGTGAAAAATGGAGCGAAGTACTAAATAAAACTCAATAAAGTATTTCAAATTTTATACACGTATAAATCTTGTTTATAAGTATTGAATGATTGTCAGTTACAAATGGACAATATGGCGATTTGTCATAATATAAAAGTGTTTTTTAAAAGCTGCATAGCTCATGATGAAACGGATTAACCTATTGAGCAATATGTAGATAAATATTTAAGATTTTGAATAAACGAACATTTTTATTTATATAAATATCGCAAAAGAGCTCCAACTACTCCCAACCGTCTGGATCCAATGATACAATGGCATCCTCATTCGGATTATGTTACGAGGCTGAACGGGATGGGGAAGAGAGAGGTTGGGAAGTATCTGGTTATTCAGATCTCGTCACCAAAAACGAGTCATTTCAAGCAAAGTTTCAATTCTGAATGCTGGTATTTTACCAAGGCAGTACTTCCACTCTGGAACTTGCCTAAAATTTACTAGATATTATTATTTTATTTTTAATTAATGTATTGTGAAACAACAAAAATTAATTTAATTAAATTTACTTGCGCACGCCGGCTTTAAACCCGCCACCTCTCAATTACTCAGCCATGATTAATGCCGCGAATTTCACAAACTTCCTCCTACCAATCTCCTTCCTATCTTTGTTGACAATTGGGACTCTTGTTCGGCAATAAAGTATTAATAAAAATGTATTGAATAATAATTATGATAGTAAAAAATTTAATTTATTTATTATTTAAACGGATTACTCCTAGCCCTGCAAAAATACACACGTAATGATTTCTCAAACATTTCACATTATCAGATGATATCCGACGGTAAAGGTACTCGTAGAGTGAGCGGCAAAAAAACGTACGCAACCTGATCAGCGATCGCGAGACCCTGTTCCCTCAATATGCCCAGTGATGTACATTATTATAGGTTACAAGATTTATTAGTTAGATAGCTGATTTCAAATGGTATGCAATACTATACGGAGAAAAATAATATTACTGATTTAATTATTTAAAATTTAATGATATTTGTTGTTATTTTTTTATAGAAGATTCGTACAATAGATTGATAATCCACGTGACTGTCTTCACCTCTTACCCACATGATAATAAAAAACCTCTAATAAGAGAATTCACCAGAAGAAGAAGAAGATGTTTCTTTGTAATTATTAAAAGGGTTTTAAAAACTAAATTGTGAATTATTTGCTTCGATATTCCAACACTTTCTTAAATGTAAGTACCGCACAAGAGTCTCAACTGCTCCTAACCATCTGGAGCCAGTGAAATTCAGGCATCCTCAATCTGAGTGTACCGGACAGCAGATGGATGTACCTAAATAATTAAGAAAATGAATATTCTGATATCACACATTTTACGATGCCGACTCCTTTGAGGCTTATGTGGCACGATGGTGAGATTTTAAATCACCGTAAACGTGTCATATCGCCAGTTCAAGGATGAATTACTCGCACGACAAAACTGTGGGACCTTACTAATTAATTCTCGGCGCTACGAAGCCTTATAATATTTCTGTTTAGATATAAGAATAATTGCTCCCCATTAACTCGTGCAGAAACTGTATTTTAACCCAATAAATACGCAAACAGCTGGCCCAACCAGTCAATTGTCCGACGACATTCGCGAAGTTGCGTTTCATTTCAAATCCTTACCCAAGGTAGCCCCGAGAGGAAACCGGCTTTTTACAGTCAATGTCACTGGCGTAGGTGTCCAGTACAGTGAGCATTTTGTGAGGTTGAAAGTAGTGGGTAGGAGAAGGAAGATTATGTTGGGGAATTCAGATTTCTGGCTATTCAGATCATGTCATCAAACACGGCTAAAGACATTTCAATCAACGTTTAGATTCTGAATGGTGGTCTTTCGCCAGGGCGATACTACAAGTATCCACCACTAAGGAAAGATTACAAAACGTGACCTCCAGATTCGTAGCTCAGAAATTCAACCACGGAGGCGTCAATAAAACATAGTGGTAGATTCTCCCAAGTCTTTCTGGTTAAAGAAACGAACAATAAAACTACCTTAGCCTTGTTTAATTCCCCATAGCCGTGAATGAACTTTTACAAGCGGTAGTTTGAAGAAGATAAAAAAACATCTAATTACACGATATGTCAATTATTACTTCACTGGCGCCCATTGAGGTCTTCTATAACAAACATATTTATCTTGTGTTAATTATATACGCGAAACGATGCAATGCGTATTACGCTTCATTAAATGGATTTATTCATAGTAAAATGAATTATGGGAACGCCGGTAGCGTTTCAAGGTTTCAAAATTAATCTTTTGACTAACGCTTTAATTATATCGAAGAACTCCTCAATAACCTCTCTGATAATCATATATTGGATACGAAATAACTAGCCATAATTAAATGCCTTAAGGCGATGCCATACGTAGTAATGCAAAATCATGTGTTTTTGGTTTGAAAATTGGGGTCGCCTAGAAATGTTTCAGATGCTTTAAATAAATACTGCGAGTAGAATACATCTTGGCCTTTGAAATAATCAAGTATTTTTTAGATAAGTCTTTTTATAAGCCCAGAAAAAAAAATTTATAAGGTCTATGAAAACTGCTTTAAAGTTCAAAATTTCCTACTTACGAACCCATTTTCGGTTATGGTTTTATTTTATAATGTGGCAAATTTAGTTATTTATAAAATATTTACGTCTGAATATCCACAAAATAAAATAAAAGGCACTTTTTGGCCATGTTTTTTTCTTGCCTAAATCAAAACAGTTTGTTGGTGTTAAGCGGGAATTTAAGCCTTATCGCCATCTACGTAAGGAGTGTTATTGATGGCGGCTCGATTCAAAATATTACACGACGTATGGCATCGCCTTAACAAAATAATAATTAATTAGATAATATTATTGTTGAGAGTGGTAGTCACTCTCAGTATCACCTTGATCTTAAACTTTTACTTTCCTTAAAATAAAACTTTAATTTAAAAATTTCGAAGGAAACAAATACTTGGCGTGCGACATTACATATTAAATGAAAAAACGCCCTTTGTAATAAACCACATTTATTTAAGAATGTTTCGCTTATCTCAAGCATTATCAGTACTTGTATATATTATTACTACGTATTACTTGTATATATTATATAAAATGATGCAGTTAGCTTAAGGGTCAATACAACAGTTAATACATTCAGGGTCCAATACAACAACGCCTTCCGCACAATGTTTTGTCTCCCCAGATACTGCAGCGCTTCCCGTATGTTCACGGAGGGGCGAGTTCCCGGATATGCAGCCCTTATTAGATCCAGGGTGGCAGGAATGAGGGAAATGATAAGAAGCTATGGAAATATCCTCACTATGGAAGCCCGCCTCACTCCATTCTCCAGCATTGACGCACACTGGAGAAAAATACTAGCGCCTAATATAGTCACGGCTCCCTAAAGACTTCAACTTTCTATTATTCTATTATTTTATCATTTTATTCTGTTTTTCTTTTCTTTGTTTTTCTGTTCTTTCTTTTTGTTTTTGATTATATATTTTGTTGTATCTCTATATGGAATGTGTGGGACTGCACTAACCTCCCCACATACCGGAATAAACACTTTATTATTATTATTAAGATAAGCGAAACCTTATTCAATAAGAGTGGTATATTACAATGTGCGTTTTTCATATATATATTTAATAATTAATGATTCTTTGTTTGTCTCGTACGCGTTCGGATTTCACTAAAAATAACAGAGTTTGGTCTTATTATAGCCAGGAGTGTTTAGGGAGTGGTTTTAATGGTAGAAGAAGTCGGGTACGCTCGAGAAAGACTAATCGCATTACCTCTGCACTGATATGAGATACGGAATCGATTTAAAGTCGTCATAATAAGTTTTTTAACAGTAAAGATGTGGATTTCATGATACTACATGAATTAAATGGTAAAAAGATTCGGGTATGCCCGAGGAAGATATTAATCAAATAAATATGTGCGGTAAAATAAGACGTCAGTGATGAATAAAGAAAGAGGTGTAAGGAGAATGTACGACTTGGAAGTGAATGGTTCAAGAGATCGAAGACGCCAGAGGAAGACATGGCACTTTTAGTAAAACAAATATTTATTCATGGACAATATTTAAATTTATTTATTTATTGCATCTCACTATACATAAAACACTTTTTTATCACATAAAAATCAACCTCACTAGAACTAAGCCTGTATCGAGGTTAACAATTTACATTTGAGTGCAAACATAAGAGTAATCACAAACATAAAGTAATTCAACATACAAACACAAAATATTTCAAAATTAAAGAAAAAATAAGTATTAGATGTGTTACCAGATGGGAAATTTGACAGTATATTGTAACAATATTTGAAACATAACTAATCATTAATCACTATTCAAAAGAAGAAGCAAAGTAGATAATAAAGACAGATAGAGTGACATTCAGTTTTTAGTAAATGGGACTTATATAAAATCTTATTATTTAAGAAAGGACAAGGATGAAAAAATATTAAGACAATCGTCTGTGAATACAAAAACCTTAATTAACTTTTTAAATTTAACTAAGGAATTGGTAGACTTAATATGATTTGGAAGAATATTAAACATAAGTGGTGCACGATATAAATAATTTCTCAAAAGAAGCAAACACATTGTGACTTGACATTTTAAATAATAAAAAGGGAAACACTTTGTTTACAGTCACTTTATTGAAATTTTTAACGTCTACCGGTTTCGGTACCTCCGTACCATCATCAGGACAGTTATAAAAATACTAACAAATACAGAATAATACACATATATATAAACAAATAGTTGAGAGAGAAAGAGATAAAAAACAGAGAGAGACAGTATCAGTTGTGGGCGGGAAGTGGGGGAGGGGAGTTAGGGATAACAGGAAACATATTTATTATAGGGCTGAACGTTAAATTTAGTTGATTATTGATAATTTCAGCCTTTGAATTGACTGATTTTTTTGTTTTCCTTTTTTTTTTTTTTTTTTTAATTCAAAGGCTGAAATTATCAATAATCAACTAAATTTAACGTTCAGCCCTATAATAAATATGTTTCCTGTTATCCCTAACTCCCCTCCCCCACTTCCCGCCCACAACTGATACTGTCTCTCTCTGTTTTTTATCTCTTTCTCTCTCAACTATTTGTTTATATATATGTGTATTATTCTGTATTTGTTAGTATTTTTATAACTGTCCTGATGATGGTACGGAGGTACCGAAACCGGTAGACGTTAAAAATTTCAATAAAGTGACTGTAAACAAAGTGTTTCCCTTTTTATTATATAAATAATTTCTTTGACCAAAAGAAGTGTATAGTTTATTAGAACTTATTACAGAACAATAATATTATTTCCACACTAAAAATGCATCCAATTGTCAGGTAATTTACAACCTCAAAACTATACTCCAAACCATTGTTTAACCGGGTTAACGTCAGCTAGTTTTAATGTAAAAATAAATTTAATAAATTAAACCAAAGCACGCCACTGATAACAAAAATTGGTCAACTGAGGGTCATAATATTGAAGTCTATTATTTCTATAAAATACGTACAAGAAATCAATTTTAAAGAGCACATAATTATTTGTAACATAAATATTTTGACCATCGCCTTTTCTTCAATAATAATAATAGCATGACCTGGTTACTAAAACATATTTCACAGAATTGCAACGTAATTATATCCATAAATGGTATCAATATGTTTTTACACTATAATAATAATCAAAACAAAATAATAATGTAACGTTTGAAAATAATAATAGTTAACGGAATACCTGAGTGAAATATAAGGTCAATATTGATACCTTTTAAGATGTGCGGAGGTCAGATCATCATTTGATTATCTCCTGTCAAAGTAAGATGTTCTACCTGTTAAACGGAATCTTTTAATCCTTTCATTACAAACATTCATATTTGACAACACAGGCTTTTCCAGAAATTTGTCTTCCTAGCAAGATCAAATATTTTAATTTTTAATCTAGTATTCCATTGGGATAATTAATTAAGGATTAATTTTGAATATAATATAATAGGGTTAATTTTTAATATAGTATTCCATTAGGAAATATGTTTACGATAGATGGGAAGGCTGACAGGGATATTGAAATAAGGGTAAATGCAGGTAATTCCGTTAATGGAGGACTGAACGCAGTTGGTGCTAACAAAAAATTGTCCAAAGAAGCGAAGTTAGCAGTCCACAACGGAGTGCTGGTACCTACCCTGATGTATGGAAGTGAGGCATAGAACTGGTAAAGAAAGGATGAAAGTAGATTGAATGCTGTTGAAATGAGATCCCTGAGGTGTATGTGTGGTAAAAATCTTCGCTACGTTTGGTGATTTAGCAGGAGTGCCCGGGTTCGTGTAGTGAGGTTTTTCAGGTCTTGATGGCGGATGCATCTACCCACCAGCTGCGTGGCGGACCGAATGGGAAGAGGTCAGTTGAGGTAGAATGTTTGACATCTCCTGGACACATTGACCCTCATATTCCTACCCAACCCACATTCCTTTTCCTCCGCAGAAGATCCTATCTTTCCTTTACCTAAGGAGACCCTTCACACAGCATTCTAAAGGATCACAAAAACGTTAAGGGAAGTTATATTTCTCAGGACCTCCTGCGTCTCCTACCACCATCATTTTAAGCGAAATATGTTGCTTGTGTTACATTGATATGAAAATGAACTTACCCAGCCATAGCTTGGAAGCAAAATAGGTTAACTCTAGAACAACAAAAGGCACGACACAATGCGCGGGCCTCTTCATAAATGTGCACGTGAACAAAATCAAAATTTGTTTGGGATTTTTTTAGATGAATATGCTATAGGTATTTTGACAAGAAGTGACGAATATGCTTTTACTCAATTTCAGCACCATTTACACTAAACATAATTTCTATTAATTTCAGGTTTATTTTCGGTAATGAGTTATCGCAAATCTTGGAAGTGGAAATTAACCCACTTCCCGACATCCGATCGATGTAAAACATGGCAGATAGATTTGTTGTCAATGACAATGCATTCTATTAGCTTTTGGTGGCAATCATATGTTACGCATTTCTCTTAAATTGAATGGTTTAAAATCTCGGCGATCATGGAGAGCTTTCATTTCTATGTTCCGCACGCCGGAATTTGAACCCGCGACCTCCGGATTGGTATAGTCTAGGGCCTTACCCTTCGACCACGGAGTACGTCATTTCCATAGATATAAGAAACGAAGGGAGATATAGCATGAGCGCGTCGACTGTCGCGGAGTTACGACCAACATGCATGGACGTATCGAAGCGGCTATGAATAAAAAGTTAAATATTTATTTATTTTACGCCTATTAAAATTAAATATTCCAACAATATTTAAGAAATTATACTCGTAAATCGTGCATGAAGTGACTGTTTAAAATACATATAGATATAAAAATATATATTGTTGAATTTGATCCACACAGTATTTAGGTACAAAATATAAATATAAAAAATCCAAAATATTTTTTTCTTTCAGCCGACAAAATACTGTTAACGTGCAAAATTCTTTAATACTGTTAATTTAAATAGCTTTATCAAAATATTCCACTACTTGATGAAAAAAACTTCAATAAGGTATGCTGACGGCCGGCGTGGTCTAGTGGTATACGCTTTTGACTACAGATCCGAAGGTCGCGGGTTCGAACCCGGCGTGCGCAAATAAATTTTATTTGATTAATTTGTGTTATTTCACAATTAATTAATTTAAAATAATATATAATTTATTTGCGGCACGTTCCAGAGTGGAAGATACTCTCAGTATCGCCCTGGTGTAAGACCACCATTCAGAATTGAAACGTTGCTTGAAATGGCTTTAGCCGTGTTTGGTGACCAGATCTGAATAGCCAGGTACCTCCCCACCTTCCTCCCCCCCATCTCCCTCCCCTCCGCAATACCCTCAGCCTCACAACATACCCCAATTGGGGATGCCAAAGTCTCACTTGCTCCAGACGGGAGCAGTTGGGACTCTTGTGCGGTATTACTGTAAAAAAAAAAAAAAATACATATATATATATATATAATGAAATTGATGTACTAAATATATCAACAACATCGGAGTATTTGTTTCCTAGCTGTTGAATCCGTCGCATAGGAGTGTGATATTGGGACGTTGATATATAATTGCTACAATAATATGGTAGGTACTGTCTTGTAAGCGACCTGCTTGGAGTATGAAAAGAGATTACATATAATAAATCAGGGGTATCAAATGAATGAATGATTTTATACAAACAGGTTAAATCGGAAATGATTCTATGATCAGATAATTTTATTAAATTTAATGAACAAAGTACGTAATCGTAATTTAGGTTTTCTCTAGGAATGCCCATTTTAAAATATACATATCTTAAAGATTTATTTTGGATTCTTTCAATCGCATATGAATGAACCTCATAATTTGGGGACCAAACCGTGGAATTCTATTCTACATGACTCCTTACCAGTGACATATATAATGTTTTTACAGTATTGACAATATTGAAACCACTAGATACCCTTAAAATAAATCCCAATATTTTCAAAGCTTTATTGGTTATTCAAATCAAATCAAATCAAAAATTATTTATTGTAAAAATTATTTCTATATGCTTGATAAAATTAAGTTTCGTGTCAAACCAAAAACCTAATTAATTAATTAATTTCCGAGACAGATACTAACGACATATTGTTAATGGAATAATAACAAAATATTGGATTCTTTATTCGATAAAACCTCATAATTACAGTATGGGATTATTGGGTGGGGAGGGGCTTTTAAGGCTTCTTTACAGCCCATAATTACAATTCAAAGAATAATTATAAAAATCATCACTAGGAAACCATATGACTCCCCTACTTTAGAGATATTTCCGGAATTTAATGTACCATCTATCACAGAATTGTATAAGAGAATCGCCTTATATCAAATTTATAAAGAATATTTTATTTATAAAATTCACCCCTCAGATAACATAAGCAATAGATTCAAAACTAATGGCTTAATAGCCATTCCTATGCTTAGAACGACCACGGCTCAGCACCACTATTCGTATTTAGGTGTGAGATGGTACAATATATTATTGTCCAAAAATAAAATTAGTGTAACCGAAACTGTGAATTATGAACAATTCAAAAAGTTAATTAAGTCCCTAAAATTGGATACTGATATATTGTACCCCTAATTTTCTTACACTTATTCAATTTGTAAAAAATATATATTATATATATTAATTTAATTGTATATTAAAAAACAATTTTTCTAATTTGTTTACCTGATATATTGTACCCTTAATTTCCTCGCGCTTACTTAATCTGTAAAAAGATGTATTATTTTAATTATCTTTAAAAACACACTTTTCTAATTTGTGTACCTATGTTAATATTATGTTTGTATTTATATCAAAAGTTTATGATTATTGTTTAAAAAATCATTATAACTAAAGGTAAATAATCCTTCCATAAACACGAGCTCCTGGAGCTCAACTTACGGAGTAGTAGAATAATAACGAAAAAATTATATATATAAATCTGCATATTGTTATCATTTATAATGTTAAATAATTTACAAGTAATAAATAAATAAAACAAAAAAATTAAAAAAAATTGACATTTGCTTATGTTAAGTTGCAACCTGTTATCACGTATATGTTGTTGGATGGCCCATCTACCGTAATCCTATTATCTATGAGAACATCCGTATACTGATTTTATACTTCAGTCTATTTACCGTCCAGATCAAAGTTCATCCATTCTTCCATCATCTTCCCACCTTTATTGTCTCACCTTGCATTGTCTGTACAATGATGACGCGAGTAATATTACAGGTGACTCCCTTTCGTCTGCCGGTGCTGTATTGGTTGCAGCACGCACTCGCACCGTCAACCTTGCCAGTCGTACGAATAAGAATAAGAATGAGACACACAATTAGCGTCATCCATCAGCGCTAATGATGGGTTACAATCGGTAGAGTAAAAGTGAATCGTCTTTGTGATGTCAAACGCCGCTATACATGCTTTTAGGGTTGCCACAAAATATTTGTTTTGGTGTAGTAAAATTGAACCTTCCTCGCCAGGGAGTGACAAGCTCTTAATTGCTTAAAGTTTTGCCTGTATCCTGTTACATAAACAATAAAGATAATGTCAAGTCAAGAAAGGAACAAAGTTTTGACTGAGTTCACGACTTCTAACACATCAATATAAAATATAAATTGCGTAATGACTGACAAAAATCATTAAGTCTATTATTATGACATCATACATGTGTATTAACTGTTGTATGTCGATTTCCGAGAAATGCGTACATCTCCACGTGTGTATGCTTGATTGCGGCCAAAAGTTGATAGAATGCATTGTCATCAGTAAAGAGTCCGATTGGATGTAGGGAAATGACTTAATTCCCACTTCCAAAACAAAATCGAAATACAAAAAGATGTATTTTAAAATTAAGTACCTTTTGTTTTTATCCAGACCGACACCTTTTATTTGATTATATGTATGGTTTAATTCTGTATGGATTGTTTCAATAATATAGGCATGTAAAAACAGCGTTTAATTACGTAGTATTTGTCGGTGTGTTGTATATTTTTTATATCTATTAAACTACTTAACCCCTTACTAATAAACGTGTTTCAAATTATACTCAACCGATAAATAACCGTTTACCCTACATTAATAGTTGTTTACCAGTTGTAGTAAACTTTAAAACACATTAATAAGTAAAGTATCATAAGGTAGTATAATTCAATTATTGAAGACAATATAAGCGATTCAAAAACTAAAATATGTAACAGAAAAATCAGAAAAAGGTACGTTCACATCTAGACCTTGAACCCAGGACCCTTGCCAGGACACCGCTTTACCAACTGAGCTAATGGGACCTATCTCCTTTGGTCATATCTCACTGTATCATACTTCAAATAAGAAGTACCAAAATTATCTTCATTTTCTCACCGCACATTTTTATCGGCTGCTATCTTTATGTTTTACAAGATTCAACTGGAATTAATTGCAATCTAGACATACATGTGTCTTGAATGAATATATCTAATTTTTTTAATGTGCGACATCTATTGACTTTTTCTCCCAGTCTAGGATGACTGGGATATCTAGCACTTGAACTTGATTTTTCTGTTTCAAATTTTCGTTTAAGAGTGGGCAAATTGTCTTCAATAATTAAATATTACAATTTGAGGTTTTACTCATTAAGTTTTCCAAAAAAAGTAGTAAAATTATTCGCAAGAGATTCCTGTTCCGAAGCGGACTGTAGGTAGTTGCGTTACGGCCGTTGTTCCCCACGTTTCGAACGATCAATCTCAGGCTCCGATCAGCCAAGTAATTTGTTCAGTAACGTTCGATTCGCTTGTTACCAAACAGCTTTACCGTTGATTAACTTAAGGGGGCCCGATCATTTTCATAGACGTAGACATAAATGACAATAAAGTAAAAACTTTCAATGTTAAATTAATATTGACGAATTAATCATTGTGTTTTTTATTAATGCACATGATTTTCTTTAAATATTGTAATATGTAAACCGATATTTAATATTTATTTAAACTAACGTATGTAATATGTTAAAAACAAAGTGTTTGCTTGACTTTAATGCCTCCGTGTTTTGGCGTCGCAAATATTTTTCACTCTGTCGACACTTTTTATAACAAGTCATTTACTGAGGCAGGCTTAATCCAGTAGTTTGGCTTCCTTAAATTGGTTGATCGCTCAGTTCTCATCTTTCCGTTGGAAATAGCGCAGTTGTGCGTTTGAGCAGTGTTGAGCCAAAATTTCGGCTCAACTGTTGATAAATAGGATTGGGAACAACGGCCGTTAGTGTTACATCATGGTTTCCTTCGTGTTTTTTGATTTCCTTATCTTAATACCAAGGGTTATAATACCTGCTTATTATTGTTGATGTGTGCTTTGATGAAGAGTTGAAGTTGTTTAATTGTCAAGATGTCTCCTTTTTGAGTAGTTGGAACTAGTGCGATATTAACTTCTTTTATAAATTCTTTCAGTTAATTCCAGCCCTATTCATAGCGATAACACACCAAACAGACAGATAATGGACCCAAGCGCGTGAGTATTAATATTTAATCTCAACTCATCAATCTAGCCTTGCAGGAAGTAATGCTAGCTACATAATTTATATTTATTCAGAATCCCATTACAACACACATGTTGATGATGCGTTGTGTTTACATGACGTTTTCAAACGATTTACCTTTGTTCATGATTCCATTGAGATGATTATTCACAAAAATGGCGCTATGAAAATCATCAAAATATTATTATGATGTAGCTGTCAGTTTTTAACGACGTTTATTGTTTACAGACTATGGCGAGAGACTTTCTCGCTTTCGCCAATCAAAATTACCGCAGTTAAGTCAAAATTTTACTCAAATTTTATTTATAAAAATGTTTTTATTTAACTTTGTTAATTACATTACTTTGGTGATGTACTGTGCCTCTCTCTCTCTAGGTAATCCTGTGTTGAGAGCATTTTTGGAGTTACTATATCAGACCGGCTCAAGTATCGGGGATCCATAGAAGCCCGAGTAAATCAGGCCTCCAAGAAGTTGGGCGTCTTGTACAGGGCTAGGAGATTCTTCAACAGTGACCAGCTGCTGACCCTGTACAAGTCTCAAGTCCACCCAACTATTGAATTTGGAAGCCACCTTTGGGCTGGTGTCCCAAAATACTTAATAAACCTGTGAATCTGTGCAAAGGAGAGCGATCCGTCTGATTGACAATCCGTTGTTAACAGACCGATTGCCTTCTCTAATGCATAGACGCAATGTAGGCATGCTGTGTCTATTCTACAGGTATTTCAATGGAGCCTGCTCCAAGGAGCTAGCAGCATTGATTCTTGATGCACCGGTGCACGTGCGCGAAACTCGACGGACACGAGCTGAACACCCGTTCACGGTTGACGTTGGCTTCATGAGAACGGGCCGTTTTTACGACTGGTTTTTGTGTAATTCGGCTCGTATGTGGAACGAGCTACCGGCATCTGTTTTTCGTCCCTCCTATAATCCGAGCCTCTTCAAGGCCCGCATTAACAAATCCCTTCCTACAGCCCCTACCTTATTCCGCCTCACAACGCCGCCCAACCGGGTGGTGACATAGTTCCCCTGTCTGTACACTGCACAGGCAGGGACGCTCTTGTGAGGTGTCACATAAAAAAAAAAAAAAAATCGCAGTTAAAACATAAGCAGTTTTTGTTTGATTGAGGATTGAACCTTCCTCTCCAGGGACTGGAGGCCACCGCGCTAATAACTTTTCCAAATCCCGATTGGGTAGGACCAACATTCATTTAGTTTGCTGTAACATCATCGTTTGATGAGATTAAATCATGAGAAATGCGTAAATGTCGGGGTGTGTATGCGTGATTGCCACAAGAAGGTGATGGAATGCATTGTCACCGACAACAAGTCTATCGGCCGAGTTTCAGATCGATCGGGTATCTGGAAATAGGTTAATTTCCACTTTCAAGACTTGCCATTCACTTAAACTTGATGAAAACTTGTCATTCATTGCACACATCAACTATATAACTAATAAGACTTTAAAGATGCTTGGCTTCCTTTGCAGAACTTTAACTGATTTTAAGTCCATAGATTGTACGAGAACCCTCTATATTTCACTAGTCAGAAGTCAAGTGGAATATAATTCACCTATTTGGTCCCCTGTGTATAAAATCGAAAGAGTTCAACACAAAAAGGTACGTAATTATCAGAATTCCAATTGAATACATTAATTATGTCAGTTTGATGCTTCACTGTGTGACAGGGGAATTATGTCAGACCTGGTTGTGTTTCACAGAGTAACAACTTAACTAACAGTCCTGCCATCGTTGTATGATAATAAATTTCATGAACACAAGACAAAATGTAACATTCTTCTGCAATGCACACACAACCGACTATCAGACACATTCACTAACCAATAAGATGCATGATCTAGGCAACAAGTTTTGGGGGTACTATTGATATATTTATTGACTGCATTTATAGAATTAATTGTAGTCTATACCAGCACTTTGTTAAATAATAAAAATTATGGTAGCGTTGGTAATGTAGTTTTATTGATTTATCTTATATTTAGTATTGTTCTAGTTTCTGTATTATTTTGTATTACTGATACATGTTTTATTAATATTGTTTCATTTTCAGTTTACTGTTGTACCATCCTTACCTTTGTTTTACCAAATGTTGTTAATGTTTTGATACAAGACTTGGTGTATTGGATTTTTGGATTTATATTTCAAATAATTTCATCTGTGAATATTGAAAACATTAAATACAAAACCTTGGAGCCAAACAGGAGGTAATGCGAAAAAAATCCTTCGGGACCTATGTCATATTTTGGGATGGTATGTGGAGTGTATTTTTCAGGAAATGAAGACTAGGTAGTTCTTCTAAGAAAACTGTATAGGAATCTGGGGATCAGAGTATTTAGAAGTGACGGACATATGGATTCAAGACGTGAACAAATTTCAACATATATTTTATTATAATAATAACTCTTGAATACATTTACGGCTCCGTAGTAAGCATTCAAAAAGAAGACGAAGATGGTTTAAAAGGGAGATATGTAAATATGAACGTTAGATAGAGCATGCTAATATTAAAAAAAACGGCAATAATTGTAAAAATGTATAATAAAAACGACTTGTTTAAAAAAGAGCAAAATTCTCTCGACAAAAGCCTAAGTTATACTTTGCGATTTTTTTTCTATTTAGGTAATTCCTAATAATTACCGTTTTGGCCTTACAAATGTATGGATATTATCTTAAAAAAAACAACATATATCTTATTGGAACTTAAAAACTTAAAGACTTCAAGAGAAATGTGTTGTAAATCGGTAGAAATTCGGAATGCGATGGCATTTCATTATATCGACATTCTGAGCAATAACATCACTAATGCGTATGATCATAAATTATTAGTGAAAGAGTGAAGAATGTATGGGAGCATCTCCTATCCTTATCCTATCTTCCTCTTCCTCTCTCAACAATAAAATCAGGAAACTGAGATGCGAAGTAATGCGTATGATCATAAATTAATGCAAGAGCATAGAATGTATCGGGAGCATCTCCTATCCTTATCCTATCTTCCTCTTCCTCTCTCAAAATTCTGAGCCCTAAAATCAGGGAATTGCGATGCGAAGTAATGCGTATGATCATAAATTAATGCAAGAGTATAGAATGTATCGGGATCATCTCCTGTCCTTATCCTATTTTCCTCTTCCTCTCCCCTTCTCCCACTTATTAGTTTGAACGCTAAGAAACTTTTTGTTTTGACTTTATTTAACCTCATGATATCTACCTATTGTACACGGTGTTCAGAAACTCATAGGGCAAGCAGGAAACTGGTGAATCTACATCGCACTTGGAGTAGATTTAATAGTATAACTCGGAACAGTGGAAATTCAACATATTTCAAGACACTCTTGAAAAGTGATGAAAATTTGATAAAAAACTACGTTACATAGATTAGGTTAGGTTACGTTTATAGTTCACTTTTAAATAAAAAAAAATTAATCACTTTTAATGACTATAAATCACTTTTTAAAAGTGTTCCCACGGAAACGATTTTTTTAGGTCAAATTTGAATGAAATCAGTCGCTTGGGGGATAATACAGATTTTTATAGTTTAAGTTTTTTTTAAATAAAAAAAAAAAACAAATGTTCAGATCAAAAAAAAATGTTTGGGTAGGTACTTCATGTGATGTACATTCACAAGTTTCTCGATTGTACTTCGATTGAGTTTCGGAACACCGTATATAAAAATAATTTGTCATAAAAGCTGTTTGGTTTAAATAAATAAACCAGGGTAGCTGAGCACCCCTACCAAAAACCACCCTTATCTGTGGTAAAAGTGTTGGTTATCCAATTAAGAAAATAATCACCGTGATAGTTTTTACTCCGGCGCTTATAGGTATGATTAATTATTCAAAGGAATGCTTTAAGATATATTACATAGGTAAAAACTTTTTATAAACCTGACCAATTATTTTACCATTACATTGTTCTGGAGGAAAAAAACTATTTGCGTGGTGTTAGTTTTATGGGTTTCATTACACGCCATGGTTAATGGATTCTCTGGAATGTTGTAAGACTGTAAGCAAATTAATTAATTCTGAATAAGAGTAATTATTTACTTGGGAGAAGTATTCTTAAGCTATGTACCCACGCTCGTTCATGCTCGATGATTTTACGTTCATTCGTACATGTATCAACACTGTCATCGTTTGTTCCTTCTTGCTCGATGCTCGACAGAAATTTACGATTTGACTTGAGTGCTTGGTGGTATTATGTATTTTTTTTTTTTTTTTTACAGTAATACCGCACAAGAGTCCCAACTGCTCCCGTCTGGAGCCAGTGAGACTATGGCATCCCCAATTGGGGTATGTTGTGAGGCTGAGGGTATTGGGGAGGGGAGGGAGATGGGGAAGAGGAAGGTGGGGACGTACCTGGCTATTCAGATCTGGTCACCAAACACGGCTAAAGCCATTTCAAGCAACGTTTCAATTCTGAATGGTGGTCTTACACCAGGGCGATACTGAGAGTATCTTCCACTCTGGAACGTGCCGCAAATATACTATATATTATTTTTAATTAATTAATTGTGAAATAACACAAATTAATCAAATAAAATTTATTTGCGCACGCCGGGTTCGAACCCGCGACCTTTCGGATCTGTAGTCAAAAGCGTATACCACTAGACCACGCCGGCCGTCATGTATGGCGTATCAACATGTTTGTTCGAGCCAAACCATCGAACATGAATATACGTGTATATATAGCTTTAATGGATGTAATCATGCTTACATAACAACAATTTATATGCTAGCTGCTAGACCCTACAGGCAGCTTTATTAAGCTTTTTATTTATTTTAGTCCTCTTTTATTATTGGTACTGTGCTTCAACAGCCTCCATAATTGAATCTGTCCCTACGAAAACCTACTTTTATGTTCGAAATTATCATCCTGTATAAGGTTTTCAATGTCCAGAGAAGTGGAAAACAATTACATTGTTGCAGATGCATGACTTTATTACAACTATATTGTATATATTCGCATTTCCATTCACCGAGGAGACAATGACCTGAACAAAAAATAATGCAGTCGCATGACAATGAAATAAAAATTAAAAACCTCATAAAGAAAATTCTGTGTCGTTTTACATTGCTGGAGGCAAAACGTATTTTTAGCACGCGATAGGAATTCAAAAACAAAATGTTTTTCATTTACGAATATTTAAAAATGTTTTTTAAAACATAAAAAAATGTTTGATTGAGGATTTAACCTTTCTGCCCAGGAAGTACCAGGTACCGACATTTATTTAGAATATTAACTGCTGCAATATCATCCGATTTGTGTACCTACGTAATTGCAACCAAAAGTTGATAGAATTATTATCATCGACAACGAGTCTATCTGCCGAGTTTCAGCAATTTCCGCTTCCAAGACCTGCATTCATTCATTAAATGCGAAAACAAAAGTTTAATTCAAATAGATATATTTAATAAACACAGCGCCCTTGAGTTTATTATGAGGGCAAAAACGGCGCTCAAGAAATCATCATTATTTATTATTATTATTATTTATTCAAGTTAAATTAATATTGAAGAAGATAATACTTATAAACACGAAACAGAAAAAGACAAAAAAAAATTTAACGACTCGTTCATGTGTTCCATTACTCGGCTGTTGAACGATTTGCTGGCCTCTGTGTTTCCTCCCTCCTACAAGACAAGTCTCTTTAAGACCAACTTCTTATAATAAATAATAATAATAACATGGCATTTATTTAGCGCAATTTAGTGTCTATTTATCCATTTATTTATTTATACTGGGTTTTTACTGACAATCTCACTTACGTGAGAACAATCCAGTTATAAAAACTCAGTTAACATACAAAGACGCTTTAATTTTCATATACCTACATAAAGATTAAAATATAAAACAAAAAAAAATTAAAATTAAAAATTAAAAATAAATATGAAATACAAATATTACAGAGAAGTAAATGACGCAAGTAATACATACTATAATCAGTGCAACATATTATTTAACAATAGCAGATTTTTTTTATGAATTCATATAAATTATCGACAAAAATATCTACTTCAGCACACTCAATCTTATTATACAGTCGACACGTTTGCGTCAGAGGGCTAAAATAGGCGATATTATTTTTGAAAATGTCATTTCACTTCAAGTGCGCTTAACTTCTTAGTTGTCATTTCACTTCAAGTGTGCTCAACTTCTTAGTTGTCATTTCACTTCAAGTGCGCTTAACTTCTTAGTTGTCATTTCACTTCAAGTGCGCTTAACTTCTTGATTGTCATTTCACTTCAATTGCGCTTAAATTCTTAGTTTTCATGCAGCATTCCCAGAGATGCGCGGAGTGAAAATTAAAAATATATTCTCAGAAATTATTTGAAGCATTTATTTACGGAGGATTAATTTGACAGGTGAGGTTTTAAGTAATCATTCCGGAAAGCATCTTGTTAACCGACCGTTAACTGTCGAGCGTCGATCATCTGTCAGAATAATTGAAATCGAAAATGATTAAGGATATATGTAGACGAGGAACGTTAATGGGTAAATCTCAAGGACAACTATAAATATCTCAAACTTTAATACATTTGTATCAAATATGGCAATCCTGCAACCAACTATATTTATTTATTTTTAATGACCTGATGGGTTTTTACAACGAGAGTTTTCAATATTTATGCAACAAAAAAATTCTAAAAGCTTAAAAATGAACATTTTACATGGAACATATAAAATTGCATTTAAATATACATAATATAAGAAAGGATAAAAAATAATAATACAGGTAAATAATAATACATAATTTAAAATAGAATATAAAAAGTGGAATGTGTAGTGTATGAACTCTGGAACTCGGATTTGCTTTGAATTCAAGTGTTTTTTTCAAAATGGGAACTGATTGCGTGAACAATTCAGACAAGTGATAAAGTAGGTAGATAGTTAGATAACTTATTTATTTATTTATTGTTTGTTTGTAAATATTACATAATACAATTAATGAACTTAAAATGTCCAACTAGGCGATTGCCCGTTTTAGGACATTCCAATATGATAATGTTTTTACATGTAAATTATAGTAAATTATAGTGTTGACTATTCTGTTGTTAAAATAATACATATGTATATACATATTCTAGAATACTTTCAGTTATACCATGATATATTTTAATATTGTTGAGCTGACATAATAAACTAAAGAAATATTAATAGATAAAAACAAGAAAATGAATTTGAAAATGAAACTGAATTGAAGAAATTCTGTTGGTAAAGTAATACAAATGTATATTCATAATTTAGTATACATTCAGTTATACCACGACATTTTTTTTTTTTTTTTACTATTGTTTAGCTGATATAATAAACTAAAGAAATATTAATAGATAAAACAAGGAAATGATAAATAAAAAAATTAAAAAATGAAAGTAAAGAAGGAACTTTTCCTTTAAGGAAAAATATCACGAAGAATTGAGCAATTTTCGAACTTACTTTATGTAAAAATACAGTTCCTGTAATGCTAATATAATACCAATATAAATTAAAATGTAAAAAAGAATGTAAAGAAAAACAAAGTTTACAATTCAATTACTGTTTTTTAGCATATTCTCGCATTCAGCTCTCCCCAAGACCAGAAGCCAATTGTTTACCTGCATGCGCAGAATATTAGTATTCTTTGCCTTCCATGCATCAGGTATGAGATTGAGCAGTTTAGGGCCTAAGTATGAGAATTGTCTCTGTGCTAAAGATGAGGAAGTGGTGGGCGGAACTGTTGGGTTTTTTTTTTGCATGTCGTGTATTATGACAGTGGTTTACGGAAGCTAAGTAGTGCCTCTGTTTTTGAGTATGTAATATGATTTTCCTCATGTATAATTGTCTTACATCAAGAACGCGAAACTCTGCGAACAATGAATCGCTGGGGTATCTGAAAGGTTTTTTCAGTATGACTCTTATAATCGATTTCTGGGATTTAGCTAAGGGATCGAGTATGGTTTTAGCACAACCTCCCCAACCTAAGGAAGCATAGTCTAATATGGAATTGCACATTGCAAAGTAAATACGTTTCAAATCATTTAGACATAGAATATTTCTTATTGCTATAAACAGATGTGTAAGTTTCCTGACCTTTGTGGAAGTAGAGGCTATGTGTTTGTCCCATCTCAGAAATTTATCAATGATAATTCCTAGGTATCTTATATTATCCACACATTCTAGGGTATTGCATTTACATGTAATAATGTCGTAACAATGGTGTATTCTAATGTTAATAATTTCTTGTGGTTGACCCGCTTGAGTTGAACTGAAGCAGATGAATTTCGTTTTATCCGAGTTAAGAGTGAGGAGATTACTATCTAGCCACTGTTTAACTTTGTTTATGCCAAATTCAGCTTTACTGCAAGACTCATTCCAGGTTTTGCCTTCGAATAAAAGTACTGTATCGTCAGCAAATGTAATAATGTGGTCTGCAAATGAAGTATTACATAAGTCATTTATATAAACATTAAACAATATGGGACCTAGTATACTTCCTTGTGGTACGCCATATTTAATATTGGCTGGATCACTTAGAGTACCGTTAATATCCACTCTTTGGCTCCTGTTTTCTAGGTAACTAACCAACCACTTGAAAATTTGACCCTGTATCCCAATTCGCTGTAGTTTATTCAGCAGAATTTTGTGCGAGATAGTGTCGAATGCTTTAGCTAGATCTAAAAAAAGTGCAATGCATTTACTACCTTTATCCAGATTATTAGAGATGATTTTTGTCAAATTAGCGATGGCGTTTTCAGTGCTTAAACCTTTGCGAAAGCCGAATTGTCTACTAGAAAGGATTTTGTTATTTTCGAGATAATGGATGAGACGGTTCTTTACAATTTTCTCCATAATTTTAGAGATAGAGTTGAGCAAGGAAACAGGCCGGTAATTATGTATCAGTGATTTGTCCCCACTTTTATGCAGAAAAATGACGATTGACTGCTTTAAATGGTTAGGGAATTTCCCTGATTTAAAGCTAAGATTCGCAATGAAAGCAATCGGTATGGCTATGTATACTTTAATGATTTTTAGAAGATTTGATGAAATCTTATCGGGACCACATGCTTTTGATGACTTAAGGTCGTCAATTATCTTCATGACTTCGTTAGTTGAAGTTGTGATTGAGTCTATTTTGTGACCGATCCTAGGGATAGTTAAATTGGCGAGAGCGGTTTCTGATTTCTTACACTTATCGAGAATTTTTTTCGCAAGTGTGTCACCCACAGATGAAAAGTAACTGTTTGCAAAGTTTTCCATATCTTTGGGGACTTCAGAGTTTGATGTGTTAATGTAAAGCGATTTTATTTCAGAAGATTTATTGATTTTAGATTTGGTTATGTTGCGAAAGGTATCCCAAAAACGTTTTGGATTGTAGTTGTTATCGTAAATGAGTTTTTTATAATAATTTTCTTTCGCCGATGTAATTAATTTCTTACACAAATTCCTATACTTTTTATAATAACATTGCAATACCAAATTCTCAGGATATGTTTTTGCCTTTTCATGAAGATGATTTCTTCTGTGAATCGATTTAACTAGCCCCAGGGTGATCCATGGTGTGAATTTAATTTGTTTATTAGATACGGTTATATTGCTTGTGTGTTTTGATATATACTCGTGTAGTTTGATAATAAATTCCTTCATTGCTAAGTCAGTATCTGATTTATCTAGAACATTTAGCCAGTTTTCTGCGCTCAAGTCCTCAATTAAATTGTTGAAATTAGTTTTAGCAACGTATTTAATTTTCGAAGAAGTGGGAGGCTTGTTTTTAAGACAAAGAGATGTTGTATAGTGGTCTGAAATAGTTGAGTGTATAACAAAAGTGTCAATAAAGTTAATATTTTTTACATTAATGTGATCAAGACAGGATTTACTCGAGCCCTGTTCACGAGTAAAGCTTTTAATAGTCTGTGTGAAACCATTTTCCGCGAGTAGACATAGATAATCGATTGATTGACGGTGGTAGTCAGGGATAGTGTTAATGTTTAAATCTCCCATTATAATTTGCTGTTCAAATTTTTTCCCATTGTTTAAAATTGCTTGCAATGAAAAAAGGAAGGGTTCAGTATTGATGAAGGAAGGAGATCTGTAAATGGCAAATATGCATATGTTATTATTCAATACTATTTTCATACAGTTTGATTGTGCTAAAGTAATTTCCTCAACATGAGCTTTAATTCCGTCCTTGATGTATATAACAATTCCACTAGATTTGTTGAGGTTGGTTGTGGTGTGATATTCAGAGTAATTGTGTATTGATTTTACGGTGTAGTATTTATTTAACCAGCATTCGGTTAATATTATAACATCGAAAGATGAATTAAATAGATCAAGAAAAATTGTAAAGTCATCGAGATTTGATATGCTTCTAATATTCTGTTGTATGAATTTTAGACTATATGAGTCCCAGTTATAGTTGTTTAAATTCTCCAGATCTCGAATTATATTCATATTAATGCTACTTACAGAATCATTGTAATTATCCGAAGGTAACTGAAACATAATTATGATTAAATTTACTATGATGTGTGGTGGTGAACCCGTAGTTCTTTTGTGAAAAGTCAGCAAACAAAAAGTTAAAAACGAATGTGTAAATTACTGTGTTGTTAATCAGTGTTTTATTAATATAATGTATAGTAGATTGTGAGTTCTGATAATTCGAGTATGATGCGTATTTTACTTCGAGATGAAAGTTGATTCCACTAATTATATTAGATATAAAAGATGTTATAAAAGATGATGGTGTTGGTATGTTTCGTAAAGAGCAATCTAAGCAGTTGATGATTATGTAGATATCTGTCATGAAGGCTGCAAATACAATAAATATGAAAACAATAAAATCAATAAAATGGCCAAATGCAAAGTATGTGCTGATTCTGTAGGGGAGTTGATGCGAAAAAAAATGCCAAAAAACAATAATTAAATACCATAACATGCGAAAAATGCAAAGAAGAACAAATACTAGGACATATTTATGTAAATTAAGATTTTTTCCAGATTTACATAGATTTGCTGGGAACATAATCTTACAAAGACTCTCGCTGCTTATGATATGTACATATGAGTTTGATTGAAGCACAGAGATAGAGAATAGAGAGAGGGCATTATTGTGAGATAATGAGAGAACATTATATAACATGAATGATAATGTTGATACATAGTATTCCAACTTAAAATATATTTTAACCGTAAAGTGCATACTATAGTGTATAATGCTTCTGAATGTAATTGTTAGGTGTGATAAAGGACAATAATTAAATTTAGTAACATGTGAAAAATGCAAAAGTATGATTAAAAATGTGGGTGGGCATTTGTAGCGGGATTTTTTCCCTGATATATAAACATTATGTATACATCTGTTGTATCCTAATGTTAAATACAATGTGCTAATAAAAGTTAACCAAAATAAAAAGATTATTGAAGAAAATAGGAGCATCATATAGTGAGTAAATAAGATATTACTACTCTGATTTCTACGAGAACATGCAGGAAGAATAATATTTACACAGTAAACAGATATTTTAAAGAATACTAAAACAGCGTGGTTTTTGTTGCTTAGAGGAAGAGTATGGTTAGAATTTTTAATTGTAAGATTCGCAATTTTTATAATAATTTTGATGTTACTAGGGAAAGCTACTAATGAAAGTAAGAATGAATTATTTTGATAAATGTTAGGTATTATGCTTAGGGTGTGTGAATAGTATATAGCGGTAATATTCAAATAAAAACTTGTAGTGAAAGTATTATTTATGTAGATAAATAAATTTTTTTTAGAGAGAGTTGAAGAAATGTGAGTTACAGTCAAAGGAGGTAAAGTATAATAAAAATAGTGAATACTGATATAAACAATTTTCACACTGATATTGTTGCTACATGAAAGAACTCCTAAAAAGAGTAAGAATGCATTATTTTCAATTAAAACATTATTATTTTTAAAGACAAAGAAAAAACTCATAAGAAAACTTGCGATGAAGATGATATTATCCGGAATATTTTTGTTTAGCAGTGCAGTAAATGTTGAGGTACTTTTTATCATCTGTCACAGTTGTTGGCGTTTTTCTCGATCAAGATCAGTGATGTTTTTAATCGAAATAATTTTGGATGTATCCGTTTGTCTTAACAGAATGCGCCCCGAAGATGACCAAGAGTATTTGTAGTTATTTTCTCCTGCGAGTTTTTTAGATTGGGAGAGTAGGAATTTTCCTTTTTGCGTAAGATGATCTGACACGTAAATCCGTTTTGCTTCTTGAGATAGCCCTAGATCTGCTGTATTGAGTTTGCTTGAACTGGAGGTAGAGGATTTTTTATAGTCTTTGATTTTGAGTAGGAAGTCATCTCGAGATTTAATACTATTGAACGATACTATTACAGATCTGGGATTTTTTTCGGACAGTTTTGGTCCTAGTCTGTACATTTTATTGATTTCAGATTGTAAAGGTATCGTGGTATCTCCGTAATTTATGATTTTTGATATTTTTTTAAGAGTTTCCATAATATTTTCATTGTTTGCTTCAGGGATGCCTCTGATGTCGATATTGCACATCTGTGTAATGTACTCCAGCCGGTCAATTTTGTCGTCCTGATGAGAAGTAGTATTTTCTAATACAGCGTTTTGTTTTTTTAATTCTAGCATATCAGTAATGACCCTTTCATGCGAGGATTCAATGTCAGTTAATCGTTTTTTTAGAAGGTCTTGCTGATCCGCTAAAAATTTAAATGAATCAAGGATTTCTTTCTTTTGTGCGATAATCGAATCATATTTTTGTTCCACAAAATCCATTATTGTTTTTTTGAAATTGTTTAATTCTAAAATGAACTTATCTGATGTAAGTATACCGCTTGCGCCATCTACGGTTGATGAAGGAAATTTCTCTGCGTCTGTTGACTGTTGAGTTTGATGTTTGGTAGGTTTGCCGGTAGATGGTTCTTGATCGATTTTTTCATCACAATAATTCATATTCCTGGTCTTTTTTTTAGAAAAAGCTTTAGAGCATTTTTTACATTTCTACTGAGAATTACGAGCACCACGTATGTTTTCACCAATCTCTGCACAAACAAGATGATAGCCATTATCACAGACAACACAAGATATGTATTCGGCTGGACTGTCAATATTTTTGTCGCAAACGATGCATAGTGTATTCATGTTGAGATAAATTTATAAAAAGTGATTTCGCTGTGAATAAAATTGATTGAATGATGTTTAATATTGATAGTTTCAACACAGTTTAGGCACTTTTGTATTTTTTAACAGCTGGCTTGTTTTAGTACAGAATGACAGATTTATTTTTATTATTTGGTTTTTTTTTTTTGACAGTTAACATGCAATTTCTTTGTGAAGACAAAAAAACATGAAAAAATAGCACTTCACAAGATATAAATGCACTGATTTGAAGCGCGGTCTTTGATTTCTAATAGTTTAGATCTTTGAGTTTAGTACACTTCAGTTTTATGTTGATTTTTATTAAATTATAGCAGACGTAAGAATATGTCAACACTAGACTCAGTAGGTAGAACTTTTTTGATAACTACCTATCATAATATTTGAAACAAAATTAATTTTAATTATCATTTTCAAAATTGAATTCAGACAAGCAAGAATTAAAAAAAGAAAGCAAACAAATAATTCAGACCTACCTGAATGTAAAATTATTTTTAATTCGTATTGAAACGTTTATCTTCTATTTTAATTTCTTAGGGTTAGTAACTCCGTTAATGGAGGACTGAACGCAGTTGGCGCTAACAGAAAATTGTCCATATAAGCGAAGTTAGCAGTCCACAATGGAGTGCTGGTACCTACCCTGATGTATGGAAGTGACGCATGGAACTGGCAAAGAAAGGATGAAAGTAGATTAAATGCTGTTGAAATGAGATCCCTGAGGCAAAACCATGTTCGATCGTGTGAGGAATGTGGAGATCCGCAAAGAGTGCAATGCTGATGTAAGCGTAATGAGTAAGATTAAGAAAGGGACGCCGAGATGGTTTGGGCATGTAGAGCGAACGAGCGAAGATAGGAGTGTAAGGAGGATATATATTTCAATTTCACATACCTACTGTACAAAAAATATGTATATATATATATGGGAAGTGTGGGATTGCACTAACCTCCCCACATTCTGGAATAAAAATTATTATTATTATTATATGATGCAAATGTGGATGGTAGCAGAAGTCGGGGACGCCCGAGGACGACATGGCACGATCAATTGAATCAGATACTCGAGTCGGGCCATGTCAAGAGTCAGCACAATAGAAGAGTATGTATGAGACGATGTATGAATGTGAATGAGGCAAGAAGTGTGTGCCAAGACCGAGTTGTTTGTTTATTTGGTCCGTCCTCTATGCCTACCCCTGCGGGAAAACGGCGTGATGGTTAGTTAGTTAGTTTAGTCCGTCCGCTCACGGGGCAACTGAAACTGGTTGACAACTGTCGAGTACCGGTTGCAGACTGGTTGCTGAACTTCTCTCACGGTGCAACTCAAGTTTTACGATTTTACAAATAATCTAAGCTTCTTTAACCATAGAATGAAGAAAAACACTTCAGTTGTCATCTGTCACTATCATATTGCGTAAAAAAATGTGTGCAGAATCAAGTGGTGATGAAGCCGCCATTTGTTTATTATTTTCTTGTATAATCAGGAAGCTTATAGTCGTAAATACACGAGAAGTTTTTAACCTCCTGAACAAATTGAATGTTTTTCTGCTCGGACGTATCTTAATTTGACGGCTTTTGAGGCATAGACAAATCGAATTTCTTGAAAACTGACATATCTATGGGCAACTGAAACACGCAGGCGATTTGCAAGTGACTGGATGCGTCGCCGTTTAAAACTGGCTGTGTGCGGGTCGCCATTGAAATACACAGGATAGCAACTTGAGTTGCCAACTCGTTTATTCTTAGTTGCCCCGTGAGCGGATGGACTAAATCTTGACAAGTGTTACAATTCAGTTTTGTGATTTTTCAAGGGTCTGGGCTTTTGTACTAAAATGTAATAATTATCAATCCTGCAATTTTATTATAATATCCCATGACGATTTTATACGTGATGTGAATCAATCGTCATTAAAAAATTGTCTTGAAAAGCGAGGCTTCACAGTGGAGTGCTGATACCAACCCTGTTGTATGGCAGTGAAGCATGAAACCGGCAGAGGAATGGTGAAAGTACATTGAATGAAAGAGACTATAAAAATTAGATATCTGAGGCGTATGTGTGGTAAAACCATGTGTGTTCATGTTACAATGTGGAGATCCGGAAAGAGTGGAAGGCGGATATTATAAGGTTTGCATACGTAGAGCGGATAAACGAAGAATGGAGAACATGTAAGTAAATGGTAGAAGAAGTTGGATCAAATGAGTGGAGAAGGGAAGCAGATGAGGAAGAATATAGTTGAGAAGCATCTGTCTATTTAATTCAGATTACCAAACACGGCTAAAGCCATTTCAAGCAACAACGTTTCGATTCCTAATGGTAGTCTTTCACCTGGCCGATTATGAGAGTATCAACGACCCTGGAATGTGTTGCGAATATGCTTTAGTATTATAACTGACCGAACGTAGCGTAGTCCTGTTTTAACTCTTAATTTTGCATTTCGTCTTTCTGTAAATTTTGTTGTACGTTCCGGTTCCGTTTCAATGTGGTGGCCGTTTTAATGGATCAGTAAAGATTATTTTTTCATGTGAAATTGTCGCGTTTATTTTGACTTCCTAATTCGCATTTTTCAATATTATGGTGAAAATTCATGTGACGTTTCTCTGAATAAATTGTATAATTATTAATTAAAAATTAAATGTTTGTTTTTTTTACATTTACCCCACACATGAGGCTCTGAGGAAAATAATTTCTCTCGGGGCCTACGTTGTCTATGGGGATGCTGTGCGGAAGGTTTTTTTAAGGAAAGGAAGGAGGGGAAGTTCTGGGAAGGTATAATTTATGAAGTGTGGGTAGGAATCTAGGGATCAGTGCGTCCAGGAGTCACGAACGTATGAATATATCCCTCCCACTTCAGCGCAAGGCGATGAGCCGAGAGATCAGTTGGAGAGGTCAAAGGGTCTCCTCAAATCTCTCCCAACCTGAACCCAGGCGCTCCTGCTAAATTACAAAAACATAGCGAACTACTTGGGGTGACCTATGGCAGAGGTGTTAATTATCCAATAATAGGTTCCCGGGGCGGCGGTACCCAAACCGCCTCCCAAATTGTAATATTGTTCGTAATTAAGTAGGTAGGTATTTAAGTACCAACTTAAAAATCTTACGATTTCAGAAGTAATTTTAGTCTGTAAGAGAAAATTAGAAGCATAATTTTTCTGGACGCCAGATCCACCGTACGCTGAACTACCAATATACACAATTTGAGAGGTTTTTTGATTTACAACAGTGTAGTTACGAGAGTGCAATTTATCCATCTGCTTGATTCTCGCGGTCGCAAGTCAAGGTTGTATAACGAATTCACTAAACGATTACACGTACATTCAATTGCTATTAAATTAAATGAGTACGATGATAATATGTTATTATAATAAATAATACGAAGTATGTAATGTAATTATTGTTAAAGTGTATAGTAGGTTCAATGAAACACGTAATTCTTTGGGGTATGATAGAATTTAAAGGTTGTAAAAAAAATAACCTCGCCAATCGTCTCCAGCCCTCAGATCTTCTCATCCTGCTCCAATTTTCTTCCACATAATTTACCCATCTCTTCCTTGGTCTGTCTTTGGATCATCAGTAGGTACTTGATTGGGATTATTTTGAAAAATAAAAGATTGTATACCTTAACTTTTTTTATTATTTTTTTTGATATTTATATTTTCAGGTGGTGACATCTGTACCTATTGATCATCGCTCGCTGGTGTCATAATTGTGCCAAAAAAGACAACCTGACGACCTCCTTGTTAAAGGGGTAAGGCTCTCGACTAGCAAAAACTGAACACCCGTTCACGGTTGACGTTGGCTTCATGAGAACGGGCCGTTTTTACGACTCGTTTTTGTGTAAGTCGGCTCGTATGTGGAACGAGCTACCGTCATCTGTTTTTCCTCCCTCCTATAATCCGAGCCTCTTCAAGGCCCGCATTAACAAATCCCTTCCTACAGCCCCTAACTTATTCCGCCTCACAACGCCGCCCAACCGGGTGGTGACATAGTTCCCCTGTCTGTACACTGCACAGGCAGGGACACTCTTGTGAGGTGTCTCATAAAAAAAAAAAAAAATATAAAAAATAAAAAAAAAATAATAATAATAATAATAAAAAAAAATAATAAAAAAATAAAAATAATAATAATAATAATAAAATAAAAAAAAAATAAAAATAAAAAAAGCAAGCAGAAGGTCGCGGGTTCAAATCCCGGCATCATTGCGTTAGTTCACACCCATTTAAAATAATCTATGGTATATTTGCGACAAGTTCCAGGGTACGTAATTTCCCCTTCCGATATTTACATTCAAAAACAAAAGTGAAATGGTTTTGGTCGTGCTTGGTGATTAGGTCTGAATAGCTAGGTACTTCCTCACCTTCCCCTTACCCATCTCCTTCACCCCCCTAGTACCTTCAGCCTCACAACATACCCCAATTGGGAATACCTTAGTCTCCTAATACTAGCTCACACACACATAGAAAAATAATATAGTCTTAATGAAATTTCAACTTAATTTTTCATTGATTTTAAAATAAATTAAAACATAACTGGTTAAAATAGCAGGATATATTTATCCAAGACACCATCTAGATTGCATTTAATTCGGGAAGAATCTTGCAATAATACATAAAGATAGCAGCCAATAAAAATATGCGTTAAGAAAATGAAGATAATGTTGGTAGCTCTCAATCGAAGTTAAAAATAATTAAATACAGGGTTTTCCAATAAGAGGTGTTATTTTGAATAGCCCGCTATTTCGGTAGATGTTACTTTTGAAGATGTCATTTTTTGACATTTGACAAGTAAAAACTACGCCATTAATATAAATGGAACGATACACGCTTCAACAACGCATTGAAATTATTAAAATTCACTTGAGTGAATCAAATGCAAATCATCTTGAGTGATGAGGCCCATTTCCACCTCGGTGGCTTCGTCAACAAGCAAAATTGTCGCATCTGGGGCTCGGAAAACCCAAGAGTTATTGTTGAAAAGCCTATTTATCCTCAATGTGTGACTGTTTGGTGCGGTTTATAGTCCGGCGGAGTCATTGGACCTTACATTTTCGAAAATGAGGCTGGAGCAACAGTTACGGTGAATGGATTGCGCTATCGAGAGATGATTAATGATATTTTATGGCCGGAATTGGATGGTATTGATCTGGAGAACGTTTACTTTCAACAAGACGGCATTTTGTGCCACACAAGCAGCGAAACCATTGATATTTTACGATTGAATATCAAAATAACACCTCTTATTGGAAAACCTTGTATAACCGAAAGGGATAGGTTCGAACTAGCTCAGTGGTAGAGCAAATCCCCGGCAAGGTCAAAGATTAATAAAAAAATTTTTTACGTAAAACAGCATTTATTAAAAAAACGCTTCTTATCGCTTATCACTATGCAGGAAATTTTGCATTAATTAACTTTAGCTAAAACCTTAAAATAAAATTTACTAAGCAGCCACTGAGAAGAACCCGTTTTGGATTGCCTTAAAAAGGTTATAAGCAATACATTCCTACCCAATTATCAAAACATGGTGATGGCTCCACGATTAACTCCATTAAGATTGGGCTGATATTCCATTGAATTATTTCATTGATATTCCGTATTATTAAATTTAATTATCATATTATTATCATTACCTACAAATAGCTGTAATTTTCTTTTTTTTGTTTCTTGTGTTTGTATGACTTGTTGCATAGCATAATGTAATTTTATTCTTATTTTTTTACGTTTCAAAGTATCTGTCAAATTAAAATTATACTACCAACCATGTAAAAGCCCTCTGGGCGTTAAATAAATAAATAATAATAATAATTACCAGTAGCTAAGTGCTTTTCACGTTATCAAAATAACTGTACATAGATTCTGACAAATAAGATTTATAAAAACAAATTGATCAAGGTCTAAAATTACTAAGCACTAAATGCGACCGAGTTACACAAAAAAATGCAAAACGTTATGAACATTATTAAGAAAGGGACGCTTAGGTGCTTTAGATATAAAGAGATGGAAGACTCCCAATAGCTCTCAACCGTCTGGAGCAAGTGAGACTAAGGCGTCTCCAATTTGTGTATAGTGTGAGGCTGAAGATATGGGGAGGGGAAGGAGATGGGAAGAGAAAGATGGGGGGAAGTACCCGGCTATTCAGATCTGGTCACCAAACACGGTCAAAGCCATTTCAACACCAATATATTATTTAAATTAAATCACACAAATTAATCAAATAATTGTAAGCAATTATTAGTCGCCTAAAATATCAATACAAATTGAAAATATCTACCGAGTAAAAATAAATGCCGCCAACGGGAATTGAACCCGTACCTTCTGATGTCCGATCAGATGCTCTGAACCACTGAGCTATGTTGGAGTTATTTCCAACCCGCCAAATAATTCAATATGTCCTAGTACCTCAATCAACAATTACTGCTTATTATATTTTCTCCACCTGTAAACCACAAACTTTATTTTTGTAGGAAAGGCTTTGTTAGTGCTAAATTTCCCACTAGATGGCGTCGAGACATATTATATCTACATTTGTTGGAGACATATTTTGACTTGTCAAATATTATTATTTTTTTTATATTGATACTCGTATATATACCTACATTAGTTTATCATTATAAAAAAATAAGAAATGAATCAAAAAAAATATATTTGCGAGCGCCGGGATTTGGATCTGCGACCTCCGTATTGCTAGACCAAATTGTACCTATTAACTCCTAAGTTTTTCCCTTCTTAAAATGAGTTTTGTAACTCATCGGGATAGTTTTAGCAAAAAAAAAAAATATAAATATTTTCAGCAGCTTAAATTAATATTCAGAATTTCAATTTGTTTCTATATAAAATTACTAGTAGGCCCAGGCAGACATTGTCCAGCCACAGACCGCCTTCTACTTAGACCGTATTTTATATAGACCTCATTTTATGTAGACCGCCCTTTATCTGTTGTCGCTGTTGTTGGATATTTAATACACATACATAGAATACATGCGCAAGTCACATCCATCGTAGATATCGTTTTGACGTTTCATTCGATATCGATTTTTTCACCAGATTTTGATTATTGTTCAGCACGATAGAAAATAAATCGATATGCGACCGGTACCGTTAAATGTTAATTCAAATAAACACGAACTTTGTGAATTTTTTTACCTTAAAGGTAGCGATTTAGAAAAGCCATGTTTTTGTTTTCTTATAGATTGTTATCTTTTCTGTGGCGCCTTTTTTTCCGCTCTGTTGAAATCATTATTCCCGCCACAACAACGATAAATATTTTGATATCTGCTGATTGTGAGTTTTATCGCATTTCTGCCGTCATTGACTACTTCATTTAAGGTGAGATATCAATATTTTCTACTCAAATTACAAATATTTTAACTCATTAAGATGTGTTCTATAATAATAACATCCGTTTAATTCACTGTTCACAGTCATTTTCCAGAATATTGTAAGTGAATTTCAATGTTAATTCAAATTAACACTGGTAGTGACGGATATGTTTTCGACTAGTATGGCGAATTTTTAAAGATTTATTATTCTAGATTATTTCTTCATTTCTGAATGAATTTTAGTTAAAATGTTATTTGTTTGTACCTTAGAGATTATTACTAAATTGTAAATGTGCATTTTTGACTTGAAACAATTATTTTTATTACTTTTGTGTTATGTTTATTTTAACTATTTAAAAAATACCCTCCAATGTTAATCCAAATTAACACAGAATAAATTCTTAAAAAAAAAAAAATTTAAATACCAAAAATTTTCAAATAATTTTTTGAGGTTATTATCATAATTTTATATGTGTGGAAACAATAATGCGGGTGTGAAAGGATTAAAACAGCCTTGAAGGATATATCTTTCACAGTGTGATAGATTGCCGTACGATCCATAGAAAACACTTTCTATTTACATTTATTTAATTTGACAGGAGATTTTTATACCCTAAGCTTTACTTCCTAGTATGTTATTTGTTGTACAAATGTATCTACGTAATAAATATATAACTAAAAATAAATATTGTTGTTTAGCACTATTTACATTATCACCGATCTGTAAAGGATATTATACTTTTAATTGGTGATAAAATTATTCGCATTTTATGATGAAATCATTACATGTTTTATATGGACTTATTAAAAAGCAAAAAATGCAAGATAATTTATCATTTAATGAATACTCGCGTAGCTTCGTAACACGTTAACGCATTTTTTTTCTTTTTAAAATTGCATATAAATAAACTCAATTAATTCGATATGGATTATGGTCTGATCGTTTCAAAGTCATAAAAAATACTTTATTGATTGAGGATGCTGTCGAAATGGGTGTGCAATTTGTTGCAAGGATTATTGCAAGGGTTCTGAGTATCTTCAATTAATGTTTAACGCTCAGATCGCAATAAAAGTAATAATGTTTTACAGTTCTGCAAAACAAATTAAAGATTTAAACAGTTTTATATATAACCTTTCATGGTTGATATCAGAGTTTAATATTCTCTCATTAGTGCTCTGATGCGAGACATTCAGAATGGAAATATAGGTCCCTTCCATAGACGTACAGAGTCAGCTTTGGCGTTCGAAGCATGGGCCACGCATATCGGATAATTGTCCGATATGAGATATCAGTCGGTTACAAGTGCTTGCTGGGCACAGGTCTCTGGTGATAACTTCAAAATACCAACATGCATGCTGAGATATTGTACAAGTCGTACTGGAAAATATGGGGAAAGCAATTGTAAAACCGTTAATCGGTATGTAGGGTTTCACAATATTCAGTATTCGTGTAAATTAACGTATTAATGTTAAAAACTCGTGGAGCTTTTTAGTTCGTTCGTGGTCGGAAGGATTCGGGCGACATCAACAGCCGCCACACACCCCTTCCTGCTTTCCGCACGTGAACAATATTTCACACTGAGGTTGCAAGGAATGTAGACTCTACGGTCCCTTGCATACTTTGGATGCTGCACTTCCTTCGTTTCATAGACTTAAAAATAATTATAATTTATTTATTCTGCATTTAAAAAAACTTACGACTATTTTTTTCTAACCGTAAACAGCACTAGGTACTGCAATTAAATGATATCCCACCAAACTCAGATACAACACACACATCAACACGACGCGACGCACGTAGCGTGTCTAAATACATAATATAATATATTCTCAAGGCTCGAATGTTGCGTAAACACACAGACACCAGCAACAGTTTGGAGTGAATCCTCTGTTTCACTTTATATCCACGAAGCTGGAAAGAGTTTGATATTCGTGCATGCGTATTTAGTCCAGCTTGCCTAGTTAAGACAAGAGCATCTAAAGCACAAAAACCGACTTTAATGGTTCCAGGCCTAGTGCACAGAATAGCAAACCCGAAGCGAGTTGATTGTTTTAGTACGATTATAAATTGGTTTGTATGACCATTTCTGACAGTTTTGCTTGAATAGCTGAAACCGATTGAAATATTGAATGTCTGTCGATTACATATTTAAGTAATTTAATTAGCATAAATGATTTATAGAGCTACGACATACTACAGGGTTATCCAATAAGAGTTGTTATTTTGATATTCAATCGTAAAAGATAAATGGTTTCGTTGCTTGTGTGGCACGTAGCGCCGTCTTGTTGAAAGTAAACGTTGTCCAGATCAATACCATCCAATTCCGGCCATAAAAAATCATTAATCATCTCTCGATAGCGCAATACATTCACCGTTGCTCCAGCCTCATTTTCAAAAATGTAAGGTGCAATGACTCCGCCAGACCATAAACCGCACCAAACAGTCACACGTTGAGAATAGAGAGGCCTTTCAACAATAACTCTTGGTTTTTCCGAGCTCCAGATGCGACAATTTTGCTTGTTGACGAAGCCACCGAGGTGGAAATGGGCCTCATCACTCAAGATGATTTGCATTTGATTCACTCAAGTGAATTTTAATAATTTCAATGCGTTGTTGAAGCGTGCATCGTTCCATTTTTATTAATGGCGTAGTTTCTACTTGTCAAAAGTCAAAAATGACAGCTTCAAAAGTAACATCTACCGAAATAGCGGGCTATTCAAAATAACACCTCTTATTGGAAAACCCTGTATTTTTGTCAGTAATTGCAGCTTGTTCTTGGGCTGGTTTGTAGATTTGCATATTTGTTAGTTGGTATATACTTCAGCATCCATCATTTAAAAAGTCACCGACCGCCACTGTTAGATAGCCATGTTATTTGGCCAGATCTGACTTGCCAGGTACTAACCTTCATCTTGCTCTTCTCCAACCTATCCTCCACTTAACAAATGTACTACTGCAAATTGCATCTTACACGGCAGTGCCTCGTCATTGTTTATACCTCTTTCCCAAGAGTCCGAGCTGCTGCCAATCGTCTAGAGCTAGTGAAACTGTGAATACCTGGAGTGGGGAGGGGAAGGAGATAGAGGACAGAAGGTTGAGATATATCTGGCTTTTCAGATATGATTACCAAACACGTCTAATTGGTTAATAAATATCAATAAATGCCATATGAAATCTTGGATCTGATTTGAGATTTTCACGGCCAATAGTGTTACAGTGATTAATTTAGGGCTATTATGCCGTGGTGAAACCGCATAAAGCGCGTCAATCTTTTTATGGCCGGTATTTCAGTTAAATGCATGTGATTTTCTACGTTTAGTTTTGATATAGCCATCAGATACCAATAACTATTAGTGATACATATATTCAAGGCAACACTAAAAGTATTTTGGTCGACTTCACACATTAATGACTCAATATGATTCTTTTCGCTAAATAGAATGATTCTCATCGTAAACAAATTGTTTGTAATTTGCACTACATATTTTAATGGCGCCTATAAACCAATTTTCTCACTTTTCGTGAGAACTTGTTAAATTAGCCTGGCAATGGATGCCATTATTACGTCTATACTCATTAATTCGGATTGAATGAGTTAAATACATTATAACTGTGAGGGATTCAGAATAACTAGTTTAAAATATGTCAATACTGCTCAAGAGTCCCAGCTGCTCACATTCCCAATATGGGGAATGTTTTGATGCTGGAGGTAGTGGGGAGAGGAAAGAGATGGGGAAGAGGAAGGTGGGTAAGTACCTATTCAGAACTGTGCACTAAACACGTCTAAAGCCATTATCTTCCACTCTGGAACGTGCCGCAAATATACTGTAAGAACTATTCATAATTTAATTTTCGGCGCTGGCAATGTTTATTTAATCGCAACAATGGGACGCATGCGCGTTCCAGCGAACCAGCCAGCGCAATTAAATAAATATTGACAGCGCTTAAAAGTAGGTTTATGAATAGTTCCTACAAAACATTAAAATGATTAAGTTGTGAAATAACACAAATCGTATTAAAAAAATAATTTATTTAATTTAATTGAACCTGCCACCTGCGGATTGCTAGTCAACAGTCTTACCCCTCGACCACAGAGCGATTTCCGTTATTATGTGGCTTTTAATAACAATTTTTCAAAAGCAAAACTTGTAAAATGTGTCACAAAAATTACAGCGTGTTTTCTTTGTTTTTTTTTTATTTTTTTTTATGTGACACCTCACAAGAGTGTCCCTGCCTGTGCAGTGCACAGACAGGGGATCTGTGTCACCACCCGGTTGGGCGGCGTTGTGAGGCGGAGTAAGGTAGGGGCTGTAGGAAAGGATTTGTTAATGCGGGCCTTGAAGAGGCTCGGATTATAGGAGGGAGGAAAAACAGATGCCGGTAGCTCGTTCCACATACGAGCCGACTTACACAAAAACGAGTCGTAAAAACGGCCCGTTCTCATGAAGCCAACGTCAACCGTGAACGGGTGTTCAGTTCGTGTCCGTCGAGTTTCGCGCACATGCACCGGTGCATCAGGAATCAATGCTGCTAGCTCCTTGGAGCAGGCTCCATTGAAATACCTGTAGAACAGACACAGCATGCCTACATTGCGTCTATGCATTAGAGAAGGCAATCGGTCTGTTAACAACGGATTGTCAATCAGACGGATCGCTCTCCTTTGGTTTGGTTAGGTTTATCAAGTATTTTGGGGCACCAGCCCAAAGGTGGCTCCCAAATTCAATAGTTGGGCGGACTTGAGACTTGTACAGGGTCAGCATCCCCGATACTTGAGCTGGTCTGATATAGTAACTCCAAGCATTTCAATGGAGTCTTTATTGGGGAGAGTGCTCCCATCAAATTGCACCAGACAGTCATTGATCTCCCTCTTTGCCGAAATCAGACACGTTTGGGTTTTTGAGACGTTGAAACTGACCAAGTTGGCCTTACCCCAGGCACGAACCATCTCTAGGTGGTGGTCAATTTTTTGCTTCAAAACTTCCCGAGCTGTTCGGACATCATAGGTGGAAGGGGGCCTGTCAAAAAGATAACCCTCGTGAACGGTGCTGTCATCAGCGTAGCAGTGAATTGGTGCACATTCAACGAGATCGTTGATGTGCAGTAAAAACAGCGTCGGAGACAGCACAGATCCTTGTGGCACCCCCGCATTGATTTGGTGCGGTGAGGAAGAAGAGCCGTCAACCACGGTTTGAATTGTTCTTCCCCTCAGAAAGTCCGCAATCCAACTATGCAGGGTTGGGTGGATCCCATACGATGGTAACTTCATCTTGGTCGACTTTTTGGCAAGCGGTATCAATATACGAATGATGAAATTGTCGATAAGTTTGCGTTTACTTGGTAGGATAATTTCTTTTTTAAAGAAAAAACTTCAAGGACTGTACCATATGGCATCGACAGACCTTCGCATGGCACCAATGTCCGGTGGGTCTGCGATTCGGATACCAATTACCCGCTCAGTGGTCAAATTTATACCGAAAAACTTCAAGAAACTGATCTACGAGTGTATAATAAATTGTAGCGATCGACGAAATTTATCTAAAATATCTCGCTAAAGGTAAACAATACGAGCTACCTGTCTACGGGCTACCGACGTCTAGAACATTACGCGCATTTGCTAGAAGGTTCTGGCCTATGGCCTAGGCATAATTCTAGTGCCATTGAAAGTACCAGATGTACCCAGACTGAGCGAGCGACCCGTAATTTGCCAGCGATCTCGCGCAGCTACTGATGCCATCGGCCGGGCTATATAAATAGGCCCGAAGCAGCAAGCAGTCAGTCAGTCATCAGTCGTTCAACAATTTACAATACTTCGCGAGTGACAATATACCCAGCTCTGCACGGTTCATTTATAGACTCCAACGGGATCACAGCGCCCTGCCCCCATTGTTCCTGGCCAGCGCTACATCCACGTACCTAGACCACGTGGCATCCTCGCTGGTCTATGCATCTCCCGCACACCGCCGACCAGGTCTACCGCACCTTCGGCTTCCCTGTCAGTACTGGAGCACCCGGAAGGCCCATGGCCTTCACCAGTACCTGATACGTCGACGAGTCCGGTCACCAGCAGCAGCGTCGACTCAACCTGCACATTGACCACACTTCACCGCCTGCATCCGGAGTCTTCATCATCGGTCCTGAAGTCACATCGACTCAAATAAAACACTGTGACCTTCACAACATCTTTCATTTCGTGCCTCCTCACCAGATACCCAAAAAATAAATAAATAAATAAAAAATAAGAGATAAATTACTGTATACATTTAAACGTATGGGCAACGCCGACGACTTTACCTAATAAACTTTTATTTATTTATTTGACATATCCTCTACAATTCTTCCGCCTCAGTGTCACAATAAACGATTACAATTAAGCTATAAGACAATGGATGTTAAATCTACATTTCAATGCATAAATTATTTATCAATAAGAAACATTGTAATTACTTATTTCTTTACAGATTTTATGATCACGATTGTATATTGCGTACAAATAAATGCGTAATACAATGTTTTAAAATAGCTTTAGTTGTAAATAAGACTACAATGATGAGAAAATAAAGCATTTGTTGTTTAAACTCCACCTTGGAATAATGGTAGATTAATATTTGATATTTAGCTGGCCTCTCAGAAGCTGGGCGTACTGTACAGGGCCCGCAGATACTTTAATAGTACACAACTGCTGACCCTGTACAAATCGCAAGTGCGCCCTTCTGTCGAATTTGGCAGCCATCTCTGGTCCGGAGCCCCTAAATACCTGAAAAAAACCCTTGACTCTGTGCAAAAACGGGCGGTCCGTTTGATAGATTCCCCAATCTTAACAAACGGACTGCAATCTTTAGAGCACAGGCGTCAGGTAGGTATGCTGTCCTTGTTCTATCGGTATTACAATGGAAGATGCTCTGAGGAACTAGCGTCATTGATCCCTTCGGCACCGGTGCGTAGTCGGGATACACGCCAAACGCGCGCCCAACATTTGTACACGGTTGACATTTGTCACATGATAACGGGTCGCTTCTACGATTCGTTCTTAAGTTCAACAGCTCGGCTGTGGAACGAACTGCCAGCCTCTGTGTTTCCTCCCTCCTACAACATGGGACTCTTCAAGACCCATGTTCACTCCTTCCTCTCCACAAAAAGACCCACCACACAGCATCCCCAAAGATGACATAGGCCCTGAGGGAAATTATTTTCTTCAGGGCCTCCTGTGTGGAGTTATTATAAAAAAAAAAAATAAAAAAAAACGGTGCTAACAGTTCTGATACTGTTTTTTTTGCGATGAGTACCGCACAAGATTCCTAACTGCTTCGGTGAAATTATGGCATCCGTATGGTGTGATGCTCAAAATAGAGGGGAGAGGAAGGATTTAGTCACAAAACACGACTAAAGCCGTTAAAGCAGAGAAGGTCCGCCCAGTTGAGAGTAGATTTTTTTGCCAAAAGGGAACACAATCAACAATGATCGTTGAACAATGAACGTTAAAAAAAGCGATACAAAACAAGCGAAGATAGAGGTTGAGCACAGACATTATTTGTTTGTTGCATGACAACGCCCGCGCCTATACAACAGATGTAACCACCGCGCTCCTGCAATCTTGTGGGATGTCCTTAGCCATCCGGCGTATAGCCCTGACTTAGCGCCCAATGATTTTCATCTCTTTCTTCAGCTAAAACTAAATTTAATTATTATTTTTTAGTAAACTTAATGTTTTGAGACAAGATTTTTTATGCATAGCACAAAGGGTAACAATTATTTTACAAGCAATAATTGTTCGCCTGAAACACTCATCCACATTGAAAAATCTCCTGATAAAAGATACATGACGCCAACGGGACTCGAACCCGTGTCCCTTCGATTTCCGGTCGACAGCTCTGACCACTGAGCTATGGCGGCTTATCTCTTACCCGCGAAATTATTCAATATATACTAGTGTTTCATTCAACAATTACTGCTTGTTACATTTTTCACCTGAAAACAGTGGTCAGAGCTGTCGACCGGAAATCGAAGGGACACGGGTTCGAGTCCCGTTGGCGTCATGTATCTTTTATCAGGAGATTTTTCAATGTGGATGAGTGTTTCAGGCGAACAATTATTGCTTGTAAAATAATTGTTACCCTTTGTGCTATGCATAAAAAATCTTGTCTCAAAACATTAAGTTTACTAAAAAATAATAATTAATATTTGACAAGTTCAAGTATTTCACCTAAAAATGTAGACAATTTGTCTCGACGCCATCTAGTGAGAGAGTTAGCACTTACAATGCCTTTCTCATATAAAAATAAAGTTGGTTGTTTTCAGGTGAAAAATGTAACAAGCAGTAATTGTTGAATGAAACACTAGTATATATTGAATAATTTCGCGGGTAAGAGATAAGCCGCCATAGCTCAGTGGTCAGAGCTGTCGACCGGAAATCGAAGGGACACGGGTTCGAGTCCCGTTGGCGTCATGTATCTTTTATCAGGAGATTTTTCAATGTGGATGAGTGTTTCAGGCGAACAATTATTGCTTGTAAAATAATTGTTACCCTTTGTGCTATGCATAAAAAATCTTGTCTCAAAACATTAAGTTTACTAAAAAATAATAATTAATATTTGACAAGTTCAAGTATTTCACCTAAAAATGTAGACAATTTGTCTCGACGCCATCTAGTGAGAGAGTTAGCACTTACAATGCCTTTCTCATATAAAAATAAAGTTGGTTGTTTTCAGGTGAAAAATGTAACAAGCAGTAATTGTTGAATGAAACACTAGTATATATTGAATAATTTCGCGGGTAAGAGATAAGCCGCCATAGCTCAGTGGTCAGAGCTGTCGACCGGAAATCGAAGGGACACGGGTTCGAGTCCCGTTGGCGTCATGTATCTTTTATCAGGAGATTTTTCAATGTGGATGAGTGTTTCAGGCGAACAATTATTGCTTGTAAAATAAAACTAAATTTGGTCGGAAAACGCTTCACGACCGATGAGGAAGTCCAGGAAGAGGTGTCAAACTGGTTGTCATAATTTTTATGACAAAAGGATGAAGGACCTTGTTCCCCGCCTCAAGAAGTGCGTTGAGATACGTAGAAAAACAGTATAGACATGCACAAACAATGCCATAAACAGATTTTTGACGAATAAAATTTGTGATGATTTTTATAACTAAAATGGTCTTTAAGTTTTGGACAACCCTCGTATTATGCTAAATCAATATTTAGAGCAACAATTAATTATTTTCCTTCATGAGATATTATTTTTGTTATAGGTTTAACAGTATCTTCTATTACTGATGCAAAAAGAAACAAAAATAAAGTTAATTTAAACGTTACTCTAACCAAGTCTTAGTCGTGACTTCGTTGTTACAACGTGAATCAGTCTAATCGACATTACATAATCTAATTGATTCGGTAAGCGAAGAAGGAAGAAGAGAACATCGAAGTAAGAAGAGTGAGAGATGGGACGGAAGGAAAGTAACAGTGTTTGGAGAGTGAAATTGGTGCAGAGCACGGATTTTAAAACTAATGCATCACGTTTTCACTCTTGCCGTTTAAAACGACTAACGAATTGAAGCCACTGGAGTGGAAGCGTTAGAAGTTTTAATAAAAGTGAAAATTTGACAAAGGTTACAAACAAGTTATTTAGAAGTGTGTAATCCGTTTAAAAAGATAGCAGCCAAAAATATGGGAAAATTAGTTGAGGATAATATTGTTAATTCTGAATTTGAAATATGAGATCGACAACTTAATTAGGTCCCAATGGATGAGTGGTTAGATGCGTTGTCCCAGTAAGACAAAGATCATTGGTTCGATTCCAAGTTCACAACCTTTTATTTATTTATTTAATTTATTGTTTCTTTACATTGTATCTTTTTTTACGTTAGAATTTTTAACTTCACTAGGACAAGCCTGTGTTGAGCTTAATGAGTTTTATTTTTCTCTGTCTTGTTCTGTTTCATGGTTCGTTTAGATGATTTTGTATTATCTTCTTCTTCATTGAAAATATAATATTATCGTATTTTTTCTAGTGCATTTTGATGCACATCTTTCGCATTTTTATAAATGTTTGTACATGTATACCATTCTGTTATTAATAGTAACAAATAGTGACTTGTATCGTTTGAAAATTGAAAACCTGCTGAATAAACACACACATGAGACTAGGAAAAGAAATCAAATAGTTCTCTTTTTTTATATTGTAGAATAACTTAATTAGGATAACCTCAAATTGTAATATTTAATCATTATTCTTCTTCTTTCGTATGATGGGGGTTCAGAGTAGAACATCTAGATTTATGAGCCAGTCTAGGGCCTCAGACGTCGCCCTGTGGACCTCATCAATCCCGCCGGGGAATGAATGCAGCGGGCTTTCTTTGACCACATGTCCGATCAAACAGAAAATCGTAAGAAGTTTCAGTCGTATTTAGGAATAGAACCCAAGACCTCAGCCTTGCTGATAAATAAATAATGGACCAGTTTAATCACTACTTTTTAATTTTTAAACATAGGGAAATGAACCACATTTTAACAGTACAATAATAATTATTTTGTAAATAGCATATTGCTTAGTAGGATAAATTATTCGGGAGTTTACATCTCCCGAAAATAATAACAACATTACTTTTACCCACATTTATGTGAGACTGGTATCACTGTAAACCTGCGCGCGATAACTCGCTCGTCAAATATTTCATTCTCTCTCCAGTGGTCTAGCCGCCGGTTTAGCCCTAAATCTCCTCTAACTTACGCGATCTGTTTTGTTCATAAAATTATTGTAACGTGAGTTTTGTTAAAATAAAAACTAAATTGAAAATATTCGAATTCTCATTTTTACACACCGAGAGTAATCACGCAACCTGGAGAACAACAGAATCATTCAGCCAACAACCCATTTAAATTGGCGATAATAACAATCCTCCAAAGTTTGTTCAACTAATTTAATTTATTGCAGCTATCAACAATACGAAATTGAACGAGAAGTGAGAGGACACCGTGTTCCCATGGAATCTTAAGACATGTTTCAATTGTTTTCAGTATAAAGAATACGATTAAGAAACGCACTGTTTGTTAATAGATTATGCACCATTGTAAGTTTGAAAGAGGCGTCTGGGATAAATAATACGTTTGAGTGGTTTGGTGTATGTATGGTCTCGTTCCCCTCCCCACCACATTAAGCCTCACAACCAAAGATATTTCTTCTAATATCTTTGCTCACAACGTACCACAATTCGGGATGCTATATTCTCACTGGATCCAGACGACTGAGAGCAGCTGTAACTCGGTATTCACTTAAAAATGTATTTCCTGATAATCTTTCGTTTGTTAGAAATCTTAAATCTCCGAAAGTTCTTCACTGATTGCTTTGAAATTTTGACGCAACGTTGCGTTCAAACGCTTGTTATATACCTATATTATATAATTGTCAACTGTCACAGGTAGAGAGAGTAAAAAACTGCGTTTTGTTGCTATTGTTGCTCTATCTGCACAAACAGATTAAGCCAGAGCAACGCGTGGCGGCGTACAGCTAGTATTTCAATAAAAGCAAAGTGTTTTAGAGTTTGACGCAATAGCCAATAATATATATTTTATTTATAGTATTTACAGTTATTTCTATTTTATTATACAGACTTTATATATAGATATAGAACTTCAGCTCCTTTTTGGTTCATTGTTTTTCAATAATGACCTTCTTACTCAAATACCATATATCATATACCATACTCTAGATGTAAGATTACGAAAAAATTACGCTAAATTCAAAAACACCATAAAAATATAATTCAGTAGAATTTCTTTATTTATAACACTTTTAAAATAATATCACAATTCTCTTTAATAATATTAGATTTTTCTGTTTTTTTTCTTTTTTTCTCTCCTCCTTTTTTCTATTAATTTTTCAAAACAATTGTTTGTAAATTTTAATTTATTTTTCTTTGCTTAAAATAATAATTTGTTAAAATAGTAATTAATTGCGTTTCTCCACTTTTTTAACACGAGCGTTTACTCAGGAAAAAAGTGTTTTACGATACTGTTTCAGATATTAAAAAAAAAAATTTATATGTATAAATTGTTATTGTACATCTTTAAACCGATAAAGAAATCAATATATATATATATATATATATATATATATATTTTACTGTCATTGTTAGTTTTAATAGTTTAACTAATATTGCACCAAAATTGCACCAAAACTATGGACATGACCGGTGACGTCACTAGTCAACAGTCTCAAAAAGCCGACGCTTTTTTTAAATATTTTGTTTGGGAATCGAGACGTTTTTTATTCTTAAGGTTACCCGCATTTACCATTGATGAATAATAACTCGGTAAAATGTTAGAATCTCGTCACTGATGTTATTGTATTGAACCAAAGTGCAAAAATACATACATGACCGCACCTGATAAACAATTTACCTGTGTTTAAAAACCTTCATTACTACGAAAGAAATTATTGGACTGTTTACCGTAGATATATTACTCACGTAGACAGGTTGTGATGCCAGAATATGTCAGAATTAGAGTTTTTTAATATGATGGTGTTTTATTCGTTTTAAAATCATGATTTATTAATTCTGTGTATAATAATATACAATAATACTTATATATTCCGAATCAGCTTTCTTTCATTGATCTAGACTAGATGAAAAATTCTTTAAGGCCAAATATTTTTCACTGGAATTCCTTACTCTCGACAAATCAGGTCCACTTTTGTGTAATGGAAGTATTCAATGGTTTTTGACACGTCTGTATATCAAATTATTATAAGCAATAATTAGTCGCCGAAATATCGATACGAATTAAAAATGACGCCGACGGGAATTGAACGCACACCTTCTGATGCCCGGTCAGGTGCTCTGGCCACTGAGCTACGTCGGCTTATTCCCAACGGCCAAATAAGTCAAAATGTACTAGTACTTTAATCAACAATTGCTGCTTATTATATTTTTCCACCTGTACACAATCAACTTTATTTTGTGAGAAAGGCTTTGTTAGTGCTAAATTTCCCACTAGATGGGATCGAGACATATTATATCTCATTTGTTGGTGAAATATTTTGACTTGTCAAACATTATTCTTTTTTTTAATGATAAACTAATGTTTATAAGACAAGGTTATGCATAGCACAAAGGATAACAAATTATTAAAAGCAATATTATTATACTAAGAACGGGGTACCCCAGTAAGGACACATTATCTTATATAAAAAAATTGTTAAATAAAAAAATAAAAATATATAATAATATTTGAGGCGACTTATTATTGCTTATAATTATTAAAATTATTTGCCTGAAATATTATTATATTGCTTATAAAATTTTTGTTATCCTTTGTGCTATGCATAAAAAAACTTGTCTTATTTATTTATTATACAATTTGTGAGATATCACCTCAGGGGCGCTTAAACATTATCTTTGCAAATTTATTTGGCAATATTTATGAACAGCAAAACGTCGCCATATTAATTTCAGAAAACGATAGTAAATTAAAATAATCTATGATCGGAGATCGAAATGAGGAAGTCTGTCTTAACGGGATAGCGCTCTATTTACTACGCTATTGATACCTGATTGTTTTCCGTCATTTTTGTCATATCATAAGAATCACCAAAGTTTAGAGACTAGATTTAAATAGCCCAATACTTCAACACCATAGTAATAATAATAATAATAAAAACGTTTGTTTTACAATAATTTTTACATGTTTGCATATAGTTAGTATACATACATTTAGATGATTATATTGCCAAAAGGGCAACTGCTCAGCTGTACATTCCGGATTTCTCCGGGAATGTAGCTGGTTTTCAGCAGTACCTTAATGCCATCTCCTTCTCCAGCCCAACTCTTGTTAAGGCGAAGCTTAATGCCAAATTACTATTTTGATTAATCTTTATAACGAATTGGTGTACATTATGAAAACAAAAAAATATGCTTTAGTTAAATTGAAGGTTTTTCCTATCGCTTCGCTTGAGTAGAATACAAATTAAAAAATAAATTACTCAATAACAAAATATAACTACAAACTACTGCAATTTTTCAATAGAAATGTATGAACGCATAAAGAAAACAAGTTCTAAAAAATACAGTTTTATAGCTAAGATTATCTGTAAGACTTTCACTTTATTAACTTGTTTGCTTTCTTATAAAATTATTTACAAAATAAATAAGAACCAGTTTTTTGCTCGATTCGAACGTTTCTAGACTTCGTTTGTCAAGCGATTTTAATGGCTATTAAAATATTAATAAATTATCTCGTAGGTAAGATATAAGGTATTGGCTTGTAGCTTCCTCTTAACCTCATAACATACCCTTATTAGGGTTGCCATATTCTGGCTTCGAAGAGTTATGTAAAGTATTTAAATAAAAACAAAAATAATTCTAATGGTCGATGATTAACGAAGGTGATGCTCTCATCAAAAGTAAGTCATCACTCGTTTGACCTCGCAGACCATAAATGATTATCAATAACAGAAAATCATTAAGATAAGATCTCCACATGCATCTATGATAAATTAGCGAATCAAACGGACACTCACCACTTGTCTGAATAGATTTCAATGGCGCAATAAATAATATTATTATTGTAATATGTTTGGATCTTGCTCTCAGTGAACTTGAACAAAATCCCATCAATGATGGATAAAAGCAACAAAAGACTCCAGCAACGGGGGTTTTAATAATAATAGTAATAATATTTGGATGATTTGTAGAGCACCATTTTTGTGCAATATCATCTCAAGTTTAATTGAATTTTAATTAATTCCGACGAATTCGTAACGATTTATTTAGAGCGATCCCTACGGATGTAAGTTATTTATATTTAAGATTAATAAAAATAGTTCCTTATCATTATTTTTTATGTAAGACGGTTTGTGTGATGTATGAAAATAAGTTGAATATTTAAGCGATAGATGGCGCTAGTCATAAAGCTTACTCCAGAGTCCGACAGATGTCGCTAGAGTGTAACAATTACGGTCCCTACGGATGTAAGTTATTTATATTTAAGATTAATAAAAATAGTTCCTTATCATTATTTTTTTATGTAAGACGGTTTGTGTGATGTATGGAAATCAGTTGAATATTTAAGCGATAGATGGCGCTAGTCATAAAGCTTACTCCAGAGTCCGACAGATGTCGGTAGAGTGTAACAATTACTTGTGAGATGAGATTGACAGGGAGCAAGCTTCTCGAACCAAAGAATTACCAACCCTCGAGTAATGAACAGTGTAGCTAAATCCAGACCTATTTATTGTAAGGTAAATAAACACAATTATAAGTAGAACCTTTTACTTTTTAACAGAGTTCCCAACTCTTAAATATGCAAAGTAAGAGCAGATATAACAGTTTGTAAAAATTATAAAACGTTTTTCAACTATGAAATTAGTGGTAAGCACCAGTTTTTTTTCTAGGCGATGAATTAGTAAATTCCCGAGGGATTCCTCTAGAAAATTCTCAAATTTTCGTAATGCGTTCTTCAGAAATAATTAAAATAAACCCCACGGAAAGATCAATTATCTAGGCCTGCTAGGGTAAATTCGACCATAGGTTCGTTCATTATGCCTGACCGCGTGCTGAATATTGTTTTTTTTCACTTAACAACTTATGTCGTTAAGATTCCCACTTTATTTTAGAGATTTGCTAAGGAAAATTCAACCCTATGTCTGTCCAATGCACAAGGCCGAGCGTCACATATTTATGTGCTTCTTTACTTACTTCGTTAAGATTCCGACTTTATTTTAGGGTTTTGTCTCTTCTTAATGATGGTTTTAGACATATTCTTTTTCTTAGTATGGTGGAGAGGAGTTAGTGAAGGGCAACGTGGGATGTTGAAGTTACTCAGCAAGTTGACAGCATCGGGAGTCACTTGGTTCAGCACAGATATGAAATTCGGTGACTGGCAGAGTGGACTTTATTTACGATCTGTTCTATATTTTTATTAAATACATCTGATTGAATTTCACTTTTTAATTTTGTGAATGAATTCTTGGAAGTGAAAATTAAGCCACTTCCTGACATCGGATCTCAAGATAGACTCGTTATCGGCATTTGGCGAGATTGTTAGCGCGGTTGACTCTAGTCCCTGGGAAGGAATTTACAATCCTCAGTCAAAAAAAAAAGTATTATTTGACTTTAAAAGTAAACCAGGATGACATGAATCGAGTTGCTACGTAATTTGAAAATCTCTTGAAACCTGCAAGGTGTTTGCTGAAGATACGTAGAGACATGTTATTTAGGACCACCATACCCCTTGTTATGCTGTGCTGAGCCAACGAGTCTGTTCTACCATAAAATATACACAGCAGATCGTGGTGCCGCTCCTTGCAGTAGTTGTTTTCAAATTATGCATTATGTTAAAAGCTGATACTGCAAAGGCCTTATGATAATATATTCCTTTTAAATAATTAAGAGTTATTTATGTTCACTAAATAGATAATTAATACGCAATAGAAATGCCATCAATTCTTTCTGTCTCGTTTGCAATTGTCTGACATTGTATATAGCCATCCCATTTGAATTTCATAATTATGACACCGAATTCATGTCACTCCTTGCGATGTTGGTGACAGCGTCTTACCATACATTAGCGATTACTACGTCATAATGACGTTGTGGCCAATTGGAACCATTTTGGTATGTGAAGTTTTAGATCGTCTTTAACTTAGTAATTATAAATGTATTTTCATTTTATTACGATAATCATAATAACAAGAAAAAAAAAAGAAAAAAATCTTCCACACATTTGTTTCATTGTTTTTGAAAATACGCCATTTTTTCAAATTCAGAAATGTACTCTCTCAGTACAAATATAATACGACATCAGGCAATGTAAAAAAGAGAGATAGTATCATCATTGGCTCTTTCGTGGTTAGAACGAAAAGCTACTAAGTAAGTGGTTTCATCAGTTTCCTTTGAAATCTACACGGGAAGCACATTTATTAAAATCTGTGTATATATTGTCTATTCGGTGAATCTATTGAATAACGTGGTGTATTCTTGAATTGTATTTATTTTGCTTCAAATTTTTTATTTTATATTACATCTCACAATACATAATCATGTTTTTTTCTCATAAAAATCAACCTCACTAGGACTAAGCCTGTATCGAGGTTAAAAATTAACATTTGAGTGAAGCAAACGTAAAGTTTTCAACAGACAATCACAAAATATTTCAAAAAGAAAGAAAACGTATTTATTAGATGAGTTACCAGATGGATAATTAGACAGTATATTGTAACAATACTTGAACCATAACTAATTATTAATCATTATTCCCAAGAAGAAAAAAAGTCGATAATAAAGACAGATAGGGTGACATTCAATTTTTAGCAAATGGGACTTATATTAAATCTTATTATTTAAGAAAGTAAAAGGATGAAAAAATATTAAAACAATTGTCTGTCAATACCAACATTTTAAATTTAACTAAGGAATTGGTAGACTTAATTTGATTTGGAAGAAAATTAAACATAAGTGGTGTCTGATATAAATGGTTTATTTGACCAAAAGATGTTTTAGCATGTATGATATAATCGATACAGTATTTGAGTGATATATAGCTGTTTCATACACATAACATAAAATATTGTGATTTAATAGCGTAAAATTCGATTCATATACCTAAAAAATATTGTGGTTTAAAAGCGTAAAATTCGATTGCATATAGCTAAAAAATATTGTGGTTTAAAAGCGTAAAATTCGATTGCATATACCTAAAAAATATTTGTTTTCTTTAACCGTTTCTCTATGACGGCCTTTTTAAATATTCTTGTCTTCTTTATTAAAATTGGATATTGTTGAAGTTTTCATATGAATATTGCACAAGAGTCCTAATTGCCCGGTGCCAGTGACTAAGACACCTCCAATTAGGGTATAATTCAAATGGAGCAGCGATGAAGGCGGGAAAGACTTAACTATATAGAGAAAACTAACAGGCTATTCTGATCTAGTAAGTAAGCAGGGCCAAAGCTTAACCCCTTCTTATTATTAAGGGGTCTTATGATATTTTGCAGTCAAGTTCTTTTAAATATCAGCTGTAAATGATTAATTTTGAAATATTTCCGGTTAACGTTAATCTTCAAATAGATTCGCTATTTTCGTATGATTACAAAATTATATACAGTTTTTTTAAAGTAGACGAAATACTTTTAAAAGACGAAGAAGATGATACTAATAAACAAAAAAAAATAACTTTTACAACTAGAAATCGAACCCAGAATCTCCTGTCTTACTGGGACAGGCGTCTTAACCAACTTGACCATTGTGACCTATTTATTAAACGTCATATTTGTCGATCTCATATTTCAAAATCAGAATTAACAATATCTTGCAACAAATTTTTCCCATATTTTTGGCAGCTGTCTTTTTTTTAAATGATTACAAAGTTTTTGATGAAATTGGTTTGCAACCTAGATAGTGTCTTGTATAAACATACCCAGTTTTAATTTATATGGGACACCTGTTGACTTTGTTTAAAAGTCTAAATGAATATTCAGGAACAACTTTTCCTTTTAACAAATTTTTAAGGTATATATATATATATATTGATCAAAGACTTTTAATTTAGAATATTACAAACGTAAATATTTAATTAAATATATTTTAATTAAGATATAAAAAACAGTGGTTTTTTTATGATTGTTTTGTCGCGTTAACTGTAAAAATACTATTTTATACAAACAAACGAAAGAACATTAATTTACACATTTTTAAATGTTATAGACCGATTGGTGGCTGAGTTGACATTGCGTTTAGGTCCCATCCAGGCGTTGTGTGTTCGATTCCTCGGCTGGCTAAGTCCTCCATCACAACACAAGCAACATTTTCCGCTTACTGTGGTGGTAGGAGGTGATTTTCACATATTGTCAGGTTATTCGTAACCCATGAATAATTGTCTTTCTTTTCAAAAAATGTAATTTGTTTCAAAATTTACCAATTTGACGGTCGATAGTTTTTTTATTTGAAATACCTAATATTGAAAAATTATTAATGAATGTATTTTCATAAGCGTCGTGTGACCATTTTCGAACGCTGATCAAATCATATGTCTCACAGTGATACAAAAGGAGATTTTAACGAATTTAACGAGTTTGTGCCATAAAGAGCACAAGAATACTGTACTGATATTCACGTACTGTGTGCTAAATGGCACAAAAAGATCAAAGAGGAACGGTTGCACGCCTTTTTGCATACAAAACTTAAATACTTATACTTATGCCGCCAAAATACTTACACAAATATACAAAATACCAAACTGAAAAGTATTTGTTTGATTTGAGATTTGATTTTGATGGTATTATAGTGATTTGTTTTTGGGGTATTATGCCGTGTTGCGCTACCTCCTTATTTAACCAACGATTCGTTCAGCATTGATGGACACTGCTAAAACAAATAATTATAAGTATATTTTTATTCAAAAGGTATATTTATTTATGCTATTTCTATTTATTTTTGTTTTTACTTGTGAAATTAGGAGCAACTTTGGCAATTTTTTTGTGAGTTAAAAGTCATTATTAAAAAGCAATCTTGACCAACTTAATGTACAATGAATGCTAATATAATGAAATGTAAATTTTAAAAGAGCTTTTTTGGGTAAATTTTTTAAATTAATGTTCGACTAATTTGTGTTCATGAATAAATCGGCCATTTGTAATTTAAATTTGAGGCCATGAAATGCTTATTTTAAATTATTATTTTATGTTTTTTGAGAAACGGGTTTGGGTACCGCAGCCCCGGGAAGCATTAACTGGATAACCAACACCTCTGTCTTAAGTCCACCCAAGTAGTACGTTACGTTTGGTGATTTAGCAGGGGTGCCCGGGTTCATGGTGTGAGGTGTGTTCAGGATGCGCCTGCCCACCAGCTGTGTGGCGTTCCAGATCGGAAGAGGTTGGTTTGTGAAGATCCTTTGGCCTCTCCAACTGGTATCTCGACCTATCGCCTTGCGCCGCAGTGCTTTTGGTAGTACAGGACTCTTTTGCGGTAATCAAGTATACGAGTTTATCGTACCATTTTTTTTTAACTAGAAACACCTTAAATACTATAATTAGTAAATGATTTCTTTACATGTTTGAGACATTGAAATAATGAATATTCTGAAGATCGCATAACTGATATATTACTACTATAATGAACTTTATGTATGTCTGTGTGTAATTGATTTGATATAGCGAGTGGTTAAGATGGCAATGAAGTGTTCCAGCATTAAAGATATTAACTATGGGTAAGGAGAGGAAGTTCTGAGAAGGAAAATGTATGAGGGGTGGGTAGGAATCTAGGGATCAGTTTGTCCAGGAGTGACGGACGAATGATCTTTCTCTCCCACTGCGGCGCAAGGTGATGGGTCAAGAGAAACCAGCTAGAGAGGTCAAAGGGTCTCCTCAAACCAGTCTCGCCGGATCCCGCACGCCACGCATATTGCTTTACATATTGCTAGGTTTATTGGTTTCATATTAAAAAATATAAGTTTTCATTTGTAAGGATTTTGATAGTTCGCTTGATGAACTAGTTTTCTTTGTGTCACCAACCTTCCCCTAAAGGGGGTGGTTAGTCCTCGTCCCTGCTCCAAGACAGGCGGCGACTTTTGACCATCGTTGTGTTTTCTTTTAAATTTCTTTACATGTTTGAGACATTGAAATAATGAATATTCTGAAGATCGCATAACTGATATATTACTACTATAATGAATTTTATTTATGTCTGTGTGTAATTGATTTAATATAGCGAGTGGTTAAGATGGCAATGAAGTGTTCCAGCATTAAAGATATGAACTATGGGTAAGGTTTGCTTCTTTTTAATTACCAGGGGCGTGCAAAATTTTGAAAAAAATTTAAAATAAATTTTTCGTGTCCTTTTTTTTACACTTTAACATCACACAACTGAGGAAAATATTTTTTCTCAGGGCCTATATCTTCTTTGGGGATGCTCGATTGAAGAAGGAAGAAAGGATAGGAAGTGGCTTTTCAATCCATCCCTTCCACTGCAGAAATAACAGTAAAATAAAACCAATACCTCTGCCATAGGTCACTCCAAGTGGTTCGCTACGTTTGGTGTTTTAGCAGGGATGCCCGACTTCATCGCGTGAGGTGTATTCAGGATGCGCCAGCCAATCAGCTGCATGGCTTTCCGGGCTTGGGAGGCTGGTTTGAAGAGACCCTTTGACCTCTCCAACAGGTCTTTCGACCTATCACCTAGCGCTGCAGTGGGAGGGATATATTCATATGTCCGTCACTCCTGGAAACACTTATCCTTAGATTCCTACCCAACCTCTCATACCTTTTACCTTCCCAGAACTCTCTTTCATTACCTTAAAAATGAACCTCCATACAGCGTCTCAAAAGATAACATAGGTCTTTGAAATTATTTCCTCACAGCCTCCTGTTTGGGGGTAGATTTTATCCAATAAATGGTTCCCTAGGCGGCGGTACGCAAACCCGCCTCGCAAATCGAGTTTAATTTTGTTGTGCAACGCGCGCCACTGCATTTCAAGTATATGTAACCAATAACCAGTATTTTGCTATTCAAAATCTTCTACAATAAATAATACAGAGATGACATGCAATGCTAATATTTCAGGTTAAAGTTCGCACTTTAAACACTGTGTAAAATATACCTGGACACATTGTACACGGTTTGATTCAGCGTATTAATGATAGGTGATTTTCATTATACGTTGATATCAGGAAATTAATAAATTACGCTGAATTCATACTGATTCAGGAAACGATAAATTACATCAACTATTTGCAAAACCTTGTCAAAAAAGTTCGATGCATTTTTAGTGTGAGATCTATTTAATTTACTTGTGATGATAAAATATGGGAGATTAAATAATTCGATTTTTCGTGATTTCAGAGGATTTTTTTGTAGTGGAATGTCTCCAAAGTTTCTTAAAATATATTTTATTATGTGATTGATAACATTTTAGACTTTTTTAACATGAATCCCATACATGATGCCCTGGAGAAAATAATTTCCATCAGGGCCTATGTATTCTTTGGGGATCCCGTGTAGAGGGTCTTTTTATGGAAAAAGAAGGAGAGGAAGTTCTGAGAAGTAAAATGTACGAGGGGTGGGTAGGAATCTAGGGATCAGTGTGTCCAGGAGTGACGGACGAATGATCTATCCATCCTGCTGCGGCGCAAGGTGATGGGTCAAGATAGACCAGTTAGAGAGGTCAAAGGGTCTCCTCAAACCAGTCTCACCGGATCCCACACGCCACGCATATTGCTAGGTTTATATGTTTCATAGTAAAAAATATTAGGTTTTCATTTGTAAGGATTTTGATAGTTCGCTTGATGAACTAGTTTTCCTTGTGTCATCAACCTTCCCTTAGAAGGGGGTGGTTAGTCCTCGTCCCTGCTTCAATACAGGTGACTTTTGATCATCGTTGTGTTTTCTATTAAATTTATAAAATGTTGATTTGTACCATAATATTACTCCAACCATTGTTATAATTTTCTTTAAAGTTATTATTTGTTTTCTGCTGAAATTTCACTAACGTTCACTAGTGTATAAATACTAATCCATCATCCACATACACGTATTACAAATTCTTGAAGTACAAAGACACTTGAGGATCTAGAGTTTTTTTTAAATAAATGTAGTTCCATTTAATCCAAAAATAGAGTCGTTGTAGCCTTGAAGGAGTAACCATTTGGTATAAAAAGTCATGAAATCCTCCAAAATAATTGCAACGAATACAGTATTTATTATTAATAATAATAAGTGTTTTACTATACAATAGAGAAAATGATATCCTCACCGGTATATCTCCAGTGCTGAGAATTTCATTAACATATTATTAAAATTTTGTGGTGTGGAAAATATAAAGTAATTATAAAATATTTTTGTGAAAAATATGGTGTTTTTTCTGTTCAGTTTATTGGTTTTGGTTTCAGTCTGTATTTGGTGTCAGTTTTATGTATGTCTGATCCCCCTATGTCATGTTTACAGATTTTTATCAGAGGTTTATTTAATTTAATGTTATGATGTTGTCGTTAGTTTTGAATGAGAGTGGAATTTTGCTGTAGAGTTTAGTTCCATAGTTTAGGAATCTTTTTAGCCCAAATTTTGTATTTGTACTTGCTTGTTGGACATGTTTTTGACACTGAGATCTAGTGTTTCTAATATACATGTTAGTTGTTATTTTTTCTGATTTTATTTTTATTAATGTGAAGGAATATTGTTTTAGAATAGACTTTTGACATGATAGTCAGTGCTAGTTCTTACGGGGACTTTTAGAACAATTTTCATTATGGGTTTTTGGATTTTAATGAGTGCTACAATGTTTCCAGGTGGTCTTTCCATATGCGCTATTAGGTCCACAATTATACACATAACGCATAGCAAAAGCACGTGCATTATTTTTTTATTTATTCTACGTCATAATACAAGTTTGTTTACATTAAGCCACACTTTCTAAGTCATCATAGAACTCACGACTTGCCCCCTGTGAATAATTAAGGTAATTCACCTAATTTGATCTCACAGATGCTACAAGAAACGCATCTCCTATGAAGATACCGTAATATGGGGCAACTTTTCAATCAGGTGTGACTTTGATCATCGCGAATATCTGCACAATTCTAAGACTAACTACCACATATATTTATCATAGCCCAGAATTCTTAATGGAAATAAATATTTATACCGAGTCTGTAAACATCTTCATTTTATCACTTTAAAATTACAAATGATTGTTACTGAGGAATTTTAGTTACTTATAATAAATACTGTATAATTTAAAAAGTATATATAAACAATAATGTGAAAACCCTTAAAAGGGGCGTTAATAAATGAATAAAGAATTCTGGCTACCGCTCAGAAATTACGATTGATTTTTTTCGGGCAAAGTGGGTACAGTGAAACTTTAAAATTAGTGTAAAATTAGTTTGTTTTTCTTTATATTCAAACATATTTACGGTTGAATTATTGTAAGTTTTATTTTTACATATTTTCAGACAACGAAAAATTTATTCCAACACGCATGTTTTTTACATTTTTTTGAGAAATTGCCACCGTTATAATAAGCTTATTGTATATTTTTCTGGTTTTGGACTTGACTAGAAACACCTTGGTCATATTTTTAACTTTTTTATTACGTATCACAAAACATGCTTTTTAAATATCTACTTTGACAATAACAATTTATTGATAACGGGCCCCGACCCTTGTACAGATAAACACTGTTTACTGTAATAAATTTCGGAAGGAAATAACGCCTTTTTACTGGGAACAATCCCTTTATAGGTTAGAAATACTAATCCATTGACACATTGACAGATTGATATACACAATGATTAAAAAAAGGGAACTGCTTATCGACAAAGTAGAGCTCTAAAATGTTAGCACAGATTCACACCATTTCTAATAATTAACTATTCAAACAATACATAGATGGCGACTGTATCCAGATTATTAAAACTTATCTTTTACAAAATTGAACACTTATGACAATGGGACACATATCATATCGCCCACTCCGAAGGGGACTACCATTGTGGTGACTCTCCAAACACACGTGTAACCTTTTTTTACATATAAATGTGAAAAAAGCATTACATTAAATTTTGCGCCACAATTGGGTATTTTCATAAATTAAAATATCATTAAAATTGTGTCAAATTTCAAAAGCGTTTTTCTGAATATGATTTTCATACTAAAAATACGTAATTTTAATATTTTCATTCATAATTACTTGTTTTGAAAACTATCTAAAACTGCACATTCCGAAACGGTTCCAACTGGCTACAACGTCCTTATGACATAGAAAACTCTAATGTCTGGTAAGGCGGCTCTCACCGACGTCAACTTCGCCGAATCCACGAATTAAAATGAACACGTCGTTTCGGCGACAAATCAAAAATGGCACATTTTAAATCGGAATAGAAAATTTACTCGTCAACATAAAAATAAAATAATTATATTTTCGCTTTCGTTATTTTTTTCAAGAGCAAAGAAAACTGATTTCGTAATAAAAACATATTTAGTTACAAAGTTTATAATTGCTCAAAGTCACCCCAATTTACGGTAGCAACTATTAAAGTACAATAACACATGTGTTTCCTGTTTTATAACATCAGTTACTATCTCGTCAAAAGATTGCATACAAAGTTGGTCTTTTATGATTTGCATGCTAAGAAAGTACCCGACTATTGAGATCTGGTTACCAAACACGGCTAAAACCATTTCAAACACCGTTTCCATTCTGAATGTTTGTCTTTCACCAAGCGGTACTGAAGGTAGGTGAATGACTAAATGAACATGCACATGTTGTCTGTGGTCAGTTAGCGATATTTGCAAGCACGGTCAGAATATGATACTGAAAGTCGGCAGTTAAAATCCGCTGATTTTAGCACAGCCTCCAAGATGTCAGATAAACTCTCAATATGCACATACTTTTAGGTTAATTTCGTTCGTTATGCAAAACAAATGCCTTATTACTGAATAGGGGGGACTAACTAAGCTCTCAGAAATTAAAGAAATCGGCAAGGCTGGGTTCAGTTCCTAGATGCGACCAAATCTATTTCTGTTTCCCATTGTCTTCAATAATTATATTTATCAATCAGAACCGATTCCCTATAGAAGTGTAGCCTATATCTAGTAGAAGAATTAGAACCATAATAATAAAAGATAGAAAACTGTTTTGACAATTATTTACACAAGGCACTTTGAACAATTTCGATAATAAATACGACTTACTTCTATGGGTTTCGTTGATTGATTTTATTTTCTGAAATCTCTTAAATGATTTATTTATTTTTAAAGTCTTCAAAACAATATGGGTACATAAATTATAAGGATCTCCCACTAACTCTTTTTTGCAAAATTAAAGGTCCCGTAATAAATCGTGAAATCTGTCAGATAAAATCATATCTGACGTTAATAATACGTGTGTAATGTGTATGTTCGTGAACCACAATGTTAATTGATTCGAAGGTATAAAAGATAAGTCATCTTGTTCCTTCAAGGTCGGGTTCTGTTGAATCAATGAAATGAAAAGTGGTAAGGAATGTGGATTATAATACTTTGTGAAGTTATATTTATGTATATGTGAAGAGTAAATCAGGATCTGAAATGACTCAGATAATCTATATAAATTAAAGGCGGTCTGTATGGGCTTGAAATCTCATAGACTGATTTTCATGGGGTCTAGCACAGGGAAATCAATAACTTTACAATATCTGATTGATAGGCGTAACTAACGACGATTTTACACAGATTTCCTCTACACAGTCGGTCTGTTTATGCCCAGACCAATATTAATAATGCAAATTGACATACGCTGGCAACACTGGCGCATCGGTATATGAATTGAAATTTCAAAAAACTAATAAATTGACAATGTACAATTGAAATAATAACTTTAATATACGTTGCCAGTAAGGCATGTACTTTTTGACACTAAAAAATGAGTCAATTAGTTAACGAGGTTCAAGCATCTTTTGTTTCTACTTGTGAATACGATTTCTTTCAATTCTAAGAGCTTAGTTAGTTCACCTTCATTTATTAATGAGCTAGTTTTTTTTACATAACGTGCATATCAACAGCTTATCCGACACCTTGGAGGCCGCGCTAAAAGCAGCGCTTTTGCCTACCGACTGTCAGAAACATATTGTGACCGTGTTCTCAAATATCGCTAACTCACCATAGATGACGGATTTCGTCAATATCGTATTGACATAAGGTTTTGTCCATTGAGAAAGGATTTATCATTATTGTCGATAACTTGTCATTGGTCCCGGGCACGACTGCAGATTACTTACGTACAAACAAGAGTTCACAGCGAATAAATTGACAACACTTAATCGTTGTGAACTGTCGTTTGTTCGTTGGCGGTCTGCAGTTGAGCTCGGGAATGATGACAAGTTATCAACATTATTGATAAATCCTTTATGAGTGTTAAAAGTGTGGTTTGAACAATATAAGGTGGGGAAGGCCAAGGAAGACTTAACTCATTATCTCTATACCGGGATTAGATATGGTCATTATAATGTAGTTTTTTTTTTAAGTAACAGCGTGGTATATAGTAGAAAACGTAGACGCTCGAGGAAGACTTAACGCGTAATATCTGCAATGAAATGAAATACTGAGTCGAATTAGAGTCGATCCAATTAGTTTTAGTTTCTTAACAGAAGCAATGTAGATTTCATTTTCATTAATTTCATTTTCAAGTCTGGGACACCGAGGGTGAGGGGAATCAAGTTTTGGGACGAATACGTGTGTAGTGGTACGCCACTACTTGAGTCGAACGTCATTCTAGAAGTTTCGGCTTTGCCAAACAAGATTCTTGGATTTTCTTTTATTTTTTTAATATTTGTTACTACAGCAACTGGAATGTTTGAGAACGTTTTATTTTTCACCTATATAAGCGACAGCGGGAAAGAAAATCAAAGAAACTTATTTGGCAAAGGCCGAAACTTCTAGAATGACGTTCGACTCAAGTAGTGGCGTATCACTACATGTGTAATGAGAATGTATGATGTGGAAGTAGTCGAGGATGCCCGAGGAAGCAAATACGAATGTGTGATAAAATGATGCATACGTAAAGAAGGCTCGAGGAAGACTTTTTCAACAACAATCCGTCCTTAGTGCCACAGGGAGGCAACAGCCAAACTACAGTTTAATCAAGGTTAATTCACTGTCAATTCACCTCAAAGCAACATAATGGTTTTCCTTTTTTTTATAAAAAAACCCACACAGGAGACCTTTAGAAAAATAAAAAAATACAGTGTGTGGCAAGCCTACGTACGACGGAAGTGAAACTTTTAGTATTCTTCTCTCTCTCTTTTCATTTCATTCTCTCTTTTTTCTCACTTCTATCTCGTCACTACTCATTTTTGACACTAAAACTCTGTTCCAAATCGAATAAACCACAATCAATTACGTATTTCACTCGTATTACACTCACCGCGCAGTACACGAAGCAAGCAGCTGATGCCTGGCGTGGCGTCGTTGGCTAGAGAGAGAGGAAAAGAGAGAGAGAGAACGTTCGTCAGTGGCTCCCTCAGTAAGCGATTACGGTGAGAGAGCGACAGTGAACGGTGAGCGGTGGTGGGGGTCCCGTACCCCCACCACCAAATGATCACGGTTTTTCGTGACGGTCTCATGTCGGTTTTACTCCGGTCCTCGAAAATGCATGACGCGCGTAAAGATGTTTCACTTCAATAACGAGGGTCTTTTATAAATAAAGGAAGGAGAGGAAGTTCTGGGAAGTTAAAAGGTATGAGTGTTGGGTAGGAATCTATGAATTAGTGTGTCCAGGATTGACAGACATTTGAACATATCCATCCCACTAAAGAGCAAGGTGATGGGTCGGTGATGAGAGATCAAAGGCTCTCCCCAAACCAGTCTCTACCGATCTGGCACGCCACGCAGATGGTGGACTGACGCATCCTGAACACACCTCATGCTCACACCCCTGCTAAATCACCAAACGTTGCGAACCACTTGGGGTGACCTATGGCAGAGTTGTCATTTATCCAATAAATAGTTTGTACACAAACCTGCCGCCAAATTCTTACAGATAATACAATAATAAATACACATCTCTTATGACAAGACAAAGCAATTTTAATAAAAAAAATTCAACGTCGATTAATAAATTGGTACCTACTTAGCATGAGACAGCCATTAGCCAAGGCGGGCAGGTACTCAATAAACGTACATAACCTCACTAATTACTAGCGAGTTAATAACTTGTTAAAGAGTCTTCGATTTATGTACGAACGAACGCACGAATTTTCGACGGTCATAAACAAAAGTGAATTAGCGAAATTAATATCGCAGCATCATCAGATATATGATGAAATACTGAAATGAGAAAACGGCGTTCAAAATAATATATCCAAGAATATTTAAAAAGTTAATTTAAACTAAACAATAAAATATGTAATTTTTCGAAGAAAATTTCTTAGGAAAGGTTTTCACTTTGTGATGGCATTATTTATTTTAATAAAAAGACAAATAACTTTGTTTACATCACTTCATTTTTACACAATCAACATTGTTCACGAAACATATTGACTGTGTACAAATAAAGTGATGTAAACAAAGTTAATTGTCTTTTTATTAAAATAATAAAATATGTTATTATTTAAGATAGGAAATTGTATGATATTCCATCTATAGAAAAAAATCCGCATTTTGTTCAGTTATTTAATATGTTATAAGTATGGAAAAAAATCACAGGCTATCTTTAAGAGGAAGCTACAAGCCAAAATGTGTATATTCTTGGTATACCTTATATTGTAGGTGATTGGCATTAAAATCGCTTGACAAACGGAGTCTAGAAACGTTCAATTTCAAGCACAAAACTGGCTTTTATTTATTTTGTAAATAATTTTATAAGAAAGCAAAAAAGTTAATCAAGTGAAACTATCACAGATAATCTTAGCTATAATACTGTATTTTTAAAAGTTGTTTCCTTTACACGTTTATACATTTCTAATGAAAAAATATTTTTTTATTAGTATACATTTATATTTTTTACCGAGTAATTTATTTTTTGATTTGTATTCTACTCAAGCGAAACGATAGGAAAACCTTCAATTTATCTAAAGCATATTTTTTGCTATTCATAATTGTTGGTGTTATTAGTATAATGTTATCTATGGCCATTTCCTAATATATTGTCTGTGCTACACAAACCCTAGCTGTCACCACTTGTCAACAGATCGCCAGCTGGGCTGGTTTAATAAATAACATATCAAATACAAACGTGTTATAATATTCGTTCACCACAATACAACAATAATGTACTCAAATTCGTTATAAAGATTAATCAAAATAGTGATTTAGCATTAAGCTTCGCCTTAAATGCAACTTAAGCATTTGCCGAGATATTTTTGCTCTACTATACACGAGTCGTGTTTTATTAAATATTTTCTTATTTTTGATTATTATCATTTTTTCTCGTCGTTCTGTCGGGGTTGTCGGAGAGGATGGACCGCTATCAACTGTGTCCTTGCATACGCTTCTTGCTTATTTCATATTCATGTATCGTAATTTAAAATATTATATAAGACATTTGCAGCACGTTCCGGAGTGGAACATACGTTCAGTGTCGCATTGCTGTAAGACCACCATTTGGAAATGAAACATTGCTTGAGAGGATTTAGAAGTGCCTGGTGACCAGATTTTCCCCACGTTCCTCTTCTCACCTTCTTTCTCTTCCCACTACCATCAGTCTTACGTCATACCTTGTCGCTGTGCTAGAACACCTGTTTTGCCGTGTGGTATCTTGATGAAGTCGTGATGTAAAGAGTGTATGCATATAGTCCGTCCTCTCTGCTTACCCGTGCAAAGAAACAGCGTGATGATTAATAAGTTATTTTTAATTCATTTTCTTGCATTCTCACATTTAAAATTTCTGTCAGTCATAAATCTCACTTATTAAAAATAATTTATTTACGCGTGTTCGAGAACTGACTGCGCCTTGTCCGAGCGTTCGCTTCACAAATCACCGGGAACAACGTCAATATTCCCCTTGGACGGGTCCGAACCAAGGTCCAGTCAGTAATTAGAGACGGCAAGAATTATTTGAGTTTTCGAGGTCAGTATCATCAAAAACAAATAGATTTTTAGACATGATTTAAATATATATGATTGTTGACCGAGTACCCTCATAAGTACAATATTTCTTACTTCTTGTGAAACTTCTATTACAATTATATAGGTAGTATTTTGTGGGCGTGTCAATGTGCCAGAATTAACTCAATAATTTTTCATCACTTGTTATTGCGAAATCGACAAATTTTTTTAAAAATATTTATAATCACACAGTTTCTTCGAAGGGTAGGCAGAGAGAACGGAACGAAAAACAACTAGATCTACCAACTCACTCCTTGCCTCATTCACATTCATACATCGTCTCATACTCTTCTATTATTCTGACTCTTGACATGGCCCGACTCTTGTATCTGATTCACTTGGTCGTGCTATGTCTTCCTCGGGCGTCCCCGACTTCTGCTACCATTCACATTTGCATTGTATATTCTCCTTACACTCCTTTCTTCGTTCATTCGCTCTACATGCCCAAGCCACCTAAGCGTCCCTTTCTTGATCTTACTCATTACGCTTATATCAGCCTTGCACTCTTTGCGGATCTCCACATTCCTCACACGATCATACATGGTTTTGCCACACATACGCTCAGGGATCTCATTTCAACAGCATTCAATCTACTTTCATTATTTCTTTGCCAGTTTCATGCTTCACTTCCACACATCAGGGTAGGTACCAGCACTTCATTGTGGACTGCTAACATCGCTTCTTTGGACAATTTTCTGTTAGCGCCAACTGCGTTCAGTCCTCTTTTAATGGAGTTACCTGCATTTACCCTTCTTTCAATATCTCTGTCAGCCTTCCCATCTCTCGTAAACATGCTTCCTAAATACACAAACTCATCCACCTGCTCCAAGTATTCCTCATTCACAGCTATATTGAACACTATTTTTGTACTCTCTCTTTCAAACACCATTACTTTAGACCAAGGCTGCCCAACCTTTTTAGCAGTTGGGCGAAATTGACGATTTTGAATCACTGGCGGGCCACCTATAAAACATAATTCCCCACAAAAAAAATCTAAATGAGTGCTCCGCACAAAATATTTGAAATCCATGGGGGGGGGGTTGTTACGGAACTTCGCTGAGAAAAATCATATGTGATACCCCACAGCAATTTTTCGAATTCCATGGGGGGGGGGTGGCTACAGGATTCCATATTCCATTTCGAGGCGAAAAATATTATGTCGAAAACCGGTGTATTTTTGTTTCAAAAGTAAGTTCAACAGGTTAGATTTTTAATAGCGATAAATCGCCGTCGTTGGCAACACTGGTGACCGCGCGCAAGCTGCATTGTTTGTTTTACCGCGGGCCCGCGACACTTTTTCAAATTGGCGGATTGGCGGGTTTTTTGAAAATGTTCCACGCGGGCCACTTATAATTCGTTCGCGGGCCACATTGTGGCCCGCGGGCCTGGGGTTGGGCAGCCTTGCTTTAGACTTACTTACATTCATCATTAACTCATTCTTCATGCATACTTCCATTATTTGCGAGACTCTCGAGACTCGAGAATCACACACACGCCACAAAGATCTCATTTTAACAGCAATTTTATTATTTTTCAACATAAATTTCTCCTTCCTTATCCAGTGCTATAATACCTCACTGTCGTACATTAAGGTAGGTATCAACACTCCATTATGGACTGCAAGCATCCCTTTTTTTGACAGTGTAAATAATTTTTTAACAACTCATATATTGAAAGCTGTAGAAAATGTATTTGTATTCGATTCGAGGTCTTTGAGGCGATACCGAGATTTCATGATATTTACAAACATAATTGGTGGCAGTGGCTTGAAAAGCTCTGCCTACCTTTCTTCTTAACTAGATTTCTGAAAATAAATTTATGCAATATTTATCTAATGGAATAACTCATCAAGTAAAACATCAAATCGTAATTTTTGATCATTGAATATGATATTAACAACTCTCAAACAAAAACGATTTGGTCGCATTTAGGAATTGAACTCAGAACCTCAGCATTGCCGGGGGTTTGCTCTGCCACTGAGCTAGTACGACCCTATTAACTTCTGTCATATTTACCAACATTATTATCATTTTCTTTGCGGATCAAAATTGTTATTGCAGATTAATTAAAAATTTCTTCAAATTTTTGGAAATCCTGTAAAAACGGTACTACAGGTCGCTTTCTGATAAACTTTTAGTAAATTCGTAAAACGATTCGTAATGTGTTCATGCACCTGCGTTTGCCTCAATAACATAAAATTACGAAATGCGATAATTTTTGAGTTTTTATGGTCTTGTGACAAATCATTGGAATTTTCCTAATAGTTTATCGGAAAATTTATCAATTCATTCGTTAAGGGCCTGCAAACCCGTTTTTAACAGGATGACGAAAAATTTGAAGAGTTTTCTAATAAATGTACAATATTTTATATCAGTAAGTATTCTCCGTGTACGATAAGGATTTGTCCTTATCCTAGAATCTAGGATAAGGACTAGGACCTAGGACCTAGATTATTGAAAATATTAGATATTGTTCGAGGAACGAACAAGGGCTGGGATAGCCGTATTTTGAAGGGCTATTCCACACAGATAAAGCATGGATAAAGCCTATGGCTTATGACAGGCGCATGCGATAACACAATTTGTAAGATCAATTCACAGTCAGCTTACCGGGTGGCGAACGAAATCTGCATCTCGAGAATCATCTGTCAGCACTGGAACGGTGATCGTTGTACGGTAGCACTCGTTATGTTGAATTGGATTGCGATAGTTGCGATAAAATACGTTTAAGGGATTATTCCGATAAATAACCGGCGAGAGTACACACATTGGTTTTGACAAGACGAACGTTTCGATGCGATTATACGCTCACTCCGTGATTATAGTTGACGTGTGTGAATTAAAACTGTACAGTTCAAATTCTGACCATATTATTCGTCAGTACACGGCCTGTCGAAATCAAATCGGCGTGACGGAACAGATATATTTATCCAATATTTTTATGCTGGAATAACTTATTGAGTGAACAAATCAAAACATTTAATCGTTTTGTTCTGCCACTGAACTAGTTCGACACCATCAACCTCGGTCATCATAACTGTACCATACTTGTGCACTGGTTGGTAGGTACTAGTATTGTAATTGATTAACCTACATGTTGTAGTGATATTGTTTTTGGGGTATCATGCCGTGTTGCACTACATCATTCTTTAGCCAATATTTCGGACAGCATTGCAGAGTGTACTTATGTATGAAGATGCGATACCGTGTTGCCAGCTCCAACCCTCTAAGAGCTTACATTAACATATTATTTTTAAGTGGTTTTCTGCGTTCAGTTTTGGTATAGCCGTCAATTAGTCTGATAACAAGAACTACTGAGCTTAGCTCCATCGTCTCTATTAATATTTACGGGATTTTTATGAATTTCGGCATACTACCCCAAAAATAAACCACTATAATACTTTTGGCCGTGCAAATCTGAAATAATGAAAAAACTAACTTACACATTTGTGTAAATAATTATATTTTATTACATATTGCGGAATATAACACGAACCGCCACTGACCTTTTGCGATGAAAGAAACATAAGCAACATACACTCATTTACCAACGAGCCTAAGCAATCAACGAAATCACCTGTTATAATGTTTATTTAATTATCTGTAATACATTTGCAAAACTTTGAAATAATAGGAAACATACATCTTATTTTAAATTAAAAAATTTAATAATAAAGAAATAATTAATAATTATATAAATACAAAATAGACAAAAAGGCAAACAATTCACATAATATAGCACAAACACTGAGGCTATTATATAACACAGTTATTATACAGGGTGTTAAGGCTGGCCGCATACGTACGTTTTTCGTATTCGATTTCCGAATTCGTTTTCCGTATTCGTACAATGGAAAAAACCCAATGACGTCATGTGGAACGCAGCTATTGCATACAGTTTGTTTGTGCCGACGCTAACGTAAGGAAATTTCCGTTCGTAATTCAGTGTTGCCAACGGATCTTGACCTAATATCGCCGTTTTTCGTACATAAGGTAGCGTAAAGTAGCCGAATTTGCTGTTAGGTGGGACATGTTTAAAATTGATGTATTTACGTGAAAATAAAAATTTCGTGGAGGGGGGGTGGCTAGAGAATTTCAAAAAAATAAAATTTGTCCCCAGAAAATAAAAAAAATTCATGGGGAGGGTGGCTAGAGAATTTCAAGAAAATATAAAATTTGTCCCCAGAAAAATTAATTTCATGGGGGAGGGGGGGTGGCTAGAGGATTTCGGGACATGTTTAAAATTGATGCTTTTGCGCCGATTCTCGCTCTGAGTAGCCTAAATGGCGATATATCGCCCTTGTTGGCAACACTGGTACTGACGTTTATACATTCCGAATGAAGAAAAACGAACGTTTGCGCTAGTCTCACGGAATTCCGAATACGGAAAACGAATTCGGAAATCGAATACGGAAAACGTATGTATGCGGCCAGCCTTAAGGCCGTTCTTGACTTACTTAACTAACTAACATATTTTGTACCGAAACTTTTGCCAATAACACTGGTTATTTTAATCCTATGTCTAGAATGTCTCGATCATACAACGATATTGCTAAAACACATACTTGCATAGATATTTTCGTAAATAATATAACTTTTTTCAAGAGATATCTCCACAATTTCTGTACCTAAAAAAAAAAAAAAAAAAAATCAAATATTGTTTGTTGATTTTTGATGATTTGATATTTTGTATCCCTCAGTGAATGTGCAAATGTGAATGCTGCAGACACATTAGTCTAGGGACATTTATAGTTGTATGTAAATTAATTTTCAACTAACAACAAGAATGTACTTTAAATGTCCTGTTTGTGTTTCAAATAAAATTAAATAAAAAAAAAATAACCAGTAATTCCTGACATCAATTGGAGTAAAAAATGTAAAAGAAATTTTGCAATCCGGTAACTTCTGTGGGCCCGAAATCGGAACCAACATCAGGTCGGCTAGCATCGAGGCACCCAGGGCGTATTTTCCAAATTTGGAAACCTTTGACCCCATCTTGATCGACGATCGCTTCGCTCTTGCAGGTGTGTAGAGAAGACGCCAACCTAACCCTCACCATCTCCCTCCCTAAATCGTCCCCGATTGCAGTAAGGCCTTTTAGGAAAAGTGGAAAAAAAATTCCATCATTTACATATAAGATTTATTGAATTATGATCAACGAAACTAAAACACACTATAATAAAAATTCTACGTAATTGTAAACTTTTAATAAAGATACAGGCGTTAAAATTCTTCACCGTAGTAATAAAGGCAAAAAATTAGATAATTTAGAAGCACTTGAAATCAGAAAATCCATCAATAATAACTCCATTATAATAAATAACCAAATTAATCTGTCTTATAGTCCTATTCTTGACATATTTCCAGTTAACCGCTCTGTTCTTCCTGGAATTCCCGTAATTACCCCTTCCACTTTGTCGACATCTCCCTCAAACACTTAACCTTTTTGTATGTATGTGTCAATATTTTGTGTAGTAGATTAGTTTTAAATATTCTCCTGACGAAGGAAGGGATCTTCCGAAACCGGTAGAGTGAAAATAAAACTATCGTGGTCAAAAACAAATTTATGTGTTTTTATTATAAAAATTCTAAATTCAAAAAAATATTTATTGCACAAAAATACAGAGTACAAAGGGTATAGCTCATAGGTTACATTCTATTTCTTCCAGCTAACCCAACAAATACATATTATATTACATAACCCAACAATTACATTTAACAAATGTATGTAAATAAATAAATACAAAACAGAGGTATTTAATTTATGTAAGGTATTCATTTAAGGTGTAGTGACATTTGTTTAAGAGATATGTTTTTAGTGATGATTTAAATTTAAGTATGTCGGTTATTTGTTTGATGCTACGTGGAAGGTTGTTATATACTTTAATGGCCATGTAGTTTGGTCCTTTTTGAAATATAGTTTTGTTTGCTTTTAGGATTAATAAGTTTTCTGTGAACCTTGTAGCGTGTTTATGTGTTGAGTTATTTTCTGGGAACTTTTCTGGAGATGATCGAACTCACAGGCATAACTCCATTATATATATGTCCGTCACCGTCAGAAGTTTGAGATTTTTAAAAATTGGTCTACATGAACCCCGGTGATCAGAGTATGGAATTTTTAAAAATTTTAAAAATTACAATTATTAATTTATAATGTTTATAAAAAAAACAAACAGCTATTTAAAAATAAACGCATGTTGCACATGCGTTCAAGCAATCAATTCTTAGAACACCTTATTACACAATTGCGTACGGATTTTTGTAGTCTGAATTCACAAGAAATGTAATAGGTAATTTTTTTTCATAAGTAGTTAATGTAGATAATCATCAGCACGCAATTACAACATCAAAATGGTAGGTACCTGATTACGTATTGAGCAATTAATATTCATCTGTAATTACTATCTTAATTATCATTGTCTGACGAAATCATTAAAAAAACATTGTGACCTATCAATGTTGATTTTGACCTATTTACCGATGGAGATTTTTTATGATGCCAAATGGCATACTATGACCTCAAAAGGTGATTGAAAGAATGACATAGGAATTATAATAAGATGAAATAGAAGATGTTGTGTTCTAAGGTGAAAATATTTATTTATTTAACGCCCAGAGCGCTTTTACATGTAGGTGGTACAATTTTGATGACAGACAATTTTGAAACATGAGAAAGAAATAAAATTACAAAATTAAAACGAACAAGAACATAACTTAAAAAATACAGCAATTTGACTGGTGTACAAAAATATAACATCCATATAGGAATAGTGTTGAAATAAGTCTTTTACGTAATCCACAAAATTCGCAAAGTTAATATTAAATATATCGACATCACCTAAGTAAAGGTTTCCCATAGTGTGAAACCGTTGTATTGGGGAGTTCGCAATGTAATTGCGCTTATGTGTGTTGCAGTGGAATAATGTATTTTGTCGTGTTGTTATTGTAGGTATTCGTAAGTTTGAGTTGCAGAAGTTCGCAATAGTCGAATTTACAGTTTAGAATTTTGAATAAAAAGCTTGTCTTCGAATGTATGTATTTTAAGAGTATTTAATAAGAAATTATATTGTAAGTCTTCTAGTCGGATATTTAATATGCTTTTTTGTGTTCCTACTGCTTCCAAAAGTTTGAAGCCAGTGAGATTATGTGATCCAGGGGCGCCGCCAGCATCAGAGCTAGGAGGGGGGGCAGCTTAATAATTTTTTAAAAGAGTTCACAGGGAAGGAACAAGGAAGTAGTCAGAATAAACTATAAATATTTACATACAAGCTGAGTGTACCCGGCGTTGTTCGGGTTATGAAAAGGGTTGCCTTAAGCTGTGAAGGGGACCTTTATATTTGAATTTTATTGAAGGGATTCGTGCAATACGTAAGTATTATGCCACGTAATCGTGATTTGGATTATACGAGCATTTAAGAGTTTGAAATATTTGACAAAAACTGTAAATGCCTAAATTATTTTCCATTATATTCCCAATCGGAGAAGGGTAATGTGGCTGTGAAGGCCAATAGATGTGGGTAGAGGGAGTGGGTCAAAAATAATTATTACATATACAAACACATAGGAAAATGCGCCGCAGGCGTAAAATTATCTAGATCGAAGAGGTAAACCAAAAAATACATTCGATTTATATTTCGGATAGTCAGAACCCCGACAATATTTAAACGAAAATCCTTACCAATCATTCTGGAACGTGCCGCAAATTATTTTTGATTATATTCAGATGTGGTCACAAAACAAGGTAAGACGCCGCATTTTGCATTTTGAATTGTAAATCGGCAACGCCCACCTCTTTTAGTTCGCATAGAGTCACCATCGTCCTAATTATAGGAGAATTTAATTAGTTTGTTACATCTGTTGACGATAAAAGAAAACATTGAAAAATGTATGTAAGATCAGAACCAATATGTCTCCATTATTAAACTTTTACACCAATACTAGCGACTTTAGTGAACGGACGCGCGCGGGAGTTAAAATGCCCATCATTCTCAAACTACGGATATTACGGATTTAATTAATTAAATATTTTTATATTAAATTAAAATAACTCATCTAAAGATACATACTTTTAAAAATTGAATACATATTTAAAAATTTCTCCTATAAAGTCAAAAACAATTTAAAAAAAAAAATTAATAATTAAAAGATTTATGCATAAATATATTAAACCTACTTTTGTTTACATCACATACACGTATATTATATATACTTATAATAATTACATATATTAAAAATAATTTTTATTGTTTTAAGCTTTTTTATATCAACAGGGTTTGAACTCTAGGTTACTCCTAAGGACTTGTAAAACAGAAGACTTTTTGTAATTATTTATTTATTCATTTAAACAGTACAATAATTTTAAAGAGTTATCTAATATGCTTACATTATAACATTATGAACTACAATCTACCGTACTTTACCCCTACTACGACGTATATGTGCTGACGGAAAATCGGCTCTACTCGGAAATAAAATCAACAGAACTCGGACTTAAGGCAAAGCTTAATTAATGCTAAATAGTGATTTTCCATTAATCTTTATAACAAATTTGTTTACATTATGAATACCAAATAATATGCTTTATATAAATTGATGCTTTTCTTATCTTTTCTCTTGAGGAGAATTCAAATAAAAAAATTATTTACTCCATATAAAATATAAATGTAAGCTACTAAAAGAGATTAGTCATCGAACTACGGTAGTGGATAGTCGTGCTCTGTGTTTGACAAATTGCCTACCTGCTGTCGCGGACTTCGTACAGATAAGAAATTATTGTTACATTTTTGTTTTCTATTATTTGTTTGTTATATTTAGGTTTTGATAAATTCGTGTGTACAGTCAATCAAATAGACTGTATTATTATTTTTTTTGTTAATTAATTTATAAATATGGAGGAAGATGAAAATCGACCTCCTGACCCCGAGTCCATATTTAATATTGGAGATGAGTATGAATCGGATGTTTCTATAATAGTCCCTTCCAGAAAACGAAGACCATCGCTCTGTCTTAATGTACCACCCAAAATTAAACCTTCGCAATCCGATGAAACCTCAAACCCTAAGGAAAGTCGTAAGGATACCATATTATCAGAATCTAAAAATACTGAACTAAGTTATTCCCCATCCTCCTCGGCTCCATTCATTGTCAATGTCCAAAGTACTGAACAAGGAAAAATCATTCATCCTCTGGATTTCGGGAAATTCATTTTTAGTTCAAAAAACAGTAACCTTGGCATAGTTAACGGATCTATTAAGCCGGAAGGCCGCTATAAGTTATCCCTAGAATTTAAATCCGCAAACTTTGCAAATGAATTTGTCCAAAAAATAGATACGCTTTCTCACCACAAATTTAAATCTTATATTCCAACTTACAACCTTACTAGAATGGGCCGAGTGAGAGGTATACCAACCGATCTCTCAGAATCTGAAATTGTTGATGCACTTAATGATTCTCAAGTGACCCCTAAGGTTTTAAAAGCACGTAGATTAAATTACAAAGATACATCTAATGGAACCACTACATGGAAACCCTCACAATCGGTTGTTATTACTTTTGAAGGCCAAACTTTGCCATCTCGGGTATTTATTTATTACAACGCACTCCCTGTGGAAGTTTATAAATTCCCGACGATCCAGTGTTTTAACTGCTGCCGTTTCGGACACTCAAAACCAATATGTCGTTCCCCTCCACGTTGTTTTCATTGCGGAGAAGACCACCCCTTTGATCTTTGCCAAAAATCATCGAATGATCCACGTTGCATTAACTGCAAGGGAAATCATACAGCGGTTAGTGTGGCCTGTCCAGAATTGACCAGACAAAGGAATATTAAACAATCAATGGCTTCAGATAACATTTCCTATTTCCAGGCATCAAAATTATTCCCACCTGCAATAAAATCGTTTGCAGAGGTAACATCTACCTCAATTCCTTGCAATCTATCTTACTCTAAATCTCCTCCATCATCTTCTCACAGGGAAACAATTTTTATTCCACTCAAACCAAAACCAAAATTTATTGCTTCTATTGATAAAAATCAACATAATGATATTTTGTTCAACCCAAATGGGAATTATAAATCTCAGACACTCAATGGGAGTGCTTTAAATAGTTCCCAATCTTCCCTTAATTTAGGGAAAGTGGTGAATGAAAATTCTGCTTTCATACAGACTTTAATTACCCTCTTAATTTCTATTCTTTCAAACAACAATAATATACCGTCCAACGCTGCCGATTGCATTAAATCTTTATTATCCTGTCTTCCTAATGTCTCCGAAACTGAACAGAATTCTTCAGTGGAATATCAGAAGTCTAATCTGTAATAAATTTGAACTTGTAAAATTACTCGATGAACATGAAATTTCAGTTGCCGCTATTTCTGAAACGTGGTTTAAACCCTCGTATCTATTTAAGATTTCTGGATATAATTGTCTTAGACATGATAGACTGGATGGTAAAGGTGGCGCTGCCTTAATCATCCATGACTCTATCCCTTTCAAACCAATCATGTTTCATACTCTCTCTAACAATTTTCAGATAGTAGCAGCTGTTGTATGTGATATTACAATACTATCAATATATGTCCCTCCCTCCACTATTTTTGATGAAAACGAATGGTCATCATTTATGTCTCAGATCCGTCCCCCTTATATGTTACTGGGCGACTTTAACGCTCATTCTACCTCTTGGGGTAGTGAATTAACGAATCGTTCTGGCCGTAATCTTTTAGATTTTATTGATTCCCATAATTTATGTATTTTAAACGACGGATCTCCAACCCGATTCACCCCCCCTCAACAAAGGAAAAGTGTTGTTGATTTATCTCTCTGTTCATCTTCGGTCATACGTAAATGTTCTTGGAACATACTTAAAGACCCCCTTTCCAGTGACCATTTCCCTATTATAATCCTCTTTCACCATCTAACCACCTCGCATTCCTTTACAATTAACAATAATTTTAAATTTAAAACGAAAGATGCGAACTGGAGATTTTTTTCTTCTGTATTAGACTCTCTTGTTCACTCTGTAAAATCTTCTCTTGGGAACATCAGAACACAATGTGAATTATTTCCTAGTATAGTTATAAAAGCAGCAGAAAAATCCATTCCAAAGCGTAAAGTTAACATTAAAACTAAACATTCGACTCCGTGGTGGGACGAAGAATGCACTCGTGCTGTTAACTCTAGAAAAGAAGCGGTTTCCATTTACCGCAAATGCATGTCTTTTGAAAATTTCTTATCAGTGAAACGCGTCCAATCAGAAACTAAACGTATTTTGAAAAATAAAAAGCGGTCTGGATGGCGAAAATTTTGTGAAAACTTGTCTCCTGAAACTCCCCAGTCATCTGTTTGGACTAATTTAAAAAAATTCGGTTCGTCATATGCTCCGGAGCGTACCAAACATATTCCGGAGGAAATTATTATAGGTTTTGCTGATAAAATTGCCCCTCCTTCAGTTGCCACATGTGAAGAAATGCCCTCTTTTATTTCATATCCATCTCACTCTAACTGGCTAGACTCTCCTTTCTTAGTTAGTGAACTAAAACGAGTAATCAAATCTCTTTCTGACTCTTCTCCGGGTCCTGATGGAATATTATATAGCTTCTTTAAAGCATTCTCCGACATGTCGGTTGAATATTTCTTATCCTTAATTAATAACATGTTTGAAACAGGATTTATTCCGGATGTCTGGAAGGTTCAAAAAATCCTCCCGGTTTTAAAACCAGGGAAAAATCCGTCCGAAGTCTCATCTTATCGTCCTATTGCTCTTTCGTCGTGTTTAATTAAAGTAGTGGAACATTTGATAAAGAACAGATTAGAATGGTTTGTTGAAAATCACAGTATTATCCCTCCTAATCAATACGGCTTTCGGAAAAAGAAATCTACTATGGATAATTTAAGTTTGTTAACAACAGATATCCGTATTTCTCAATCCCTTAACTCTTGTACATTGGCCACATTTCTAGATCTTTCTTCAGCTTACGACGATGTATTAATTGATGTTTTGAAGGAAAAATTAATTAAAATAAAAATCCCCATAAAATTAGTTCAATTTATTATCAACTTGCTAACAGACAGATCCATTATTATCCACTCTTCCTCAAACATATTGAAGCGCAAACTTTGGAAAGGGCTACCCCAGGGGTCTGTTATCAGTCCATTATTATTTAATATTTATATGAGTGATTTAGACATTGTAATCCCTTCGTCTATTAAGCGACTTTATTTTGCGGACGATTTTCTCATATATTTATCTCACAAAAATTTATTGCATGCTGCGAAGGAATTAAATTTGGCCTTACATAATATTAAAGTTTGGATGTTGACAAATGGAATGAATTTAGCTACCTCTAAAACCAAGGTAGTGGCTTTTACTCGCAAAAGAAAACTGCCTAACTTTACAGTCTCTTTTGATAATTTCCCCCTTCAAATCGTTAAGCAAATAAAATTTCTTGGCCTGCTTTTGGACCATAAGCTTTCCTGGCTCCCTCATATTCAGAACGTTTCTGCTAAGTGTGAAAAGGGGCTTAATATGATGCGAGCTGTTTCCAGAGTATGGTGGGGATCCCATCCTACTACTCTTAAACTAATGTATAATTCCCTCGTTCGAAGTCACTTGGATTATGGCACATTTCTTTTCGATCCACTTCCTAAATATCTGGATAAAAAACTTGAAAGAATCCAATCAAAAGGGCTCAGAATGATTATTGGGGCAATGAAATCTTCTCCAATTAATGCTCTTCAGATAGAATGTGTAGATCCTCCCTTATTTTTGAGAAGACAATACCTCGCGGATAGATATATCTTCAAAGCGTTATCTTTATCGCGTCACTCATTGGAACAGAGTCTCGATCGTTTGTTCAGTATTTTGAATAACAGAAGGAGGGTAATAGATAGAGATCAATTCCCTCTCTTATTAAAAAGTTTTCTATCATTTAGATCTCTGTCTTCTTACCTTCAAAATCTACAAGATGATCCAATCCTTCCTATTTACAGTACCCCGTTTAATGCTATTAATTTTATCCCAAACGTAATAATTTCTGACTTCCGGACGAACATTTTATCATCAGCTAATAACTTTCAAAATGTTGAAGAACATTTTAAAAACTTTATATTTTCAAAGTTTCCTGGATTTTCCCTCATATACACAGATGGTTCCAAATCCGACCACAAAGAATGTGGCGCATCGGTATATATTCCTGAATTCAATGTTAATCTGTCTTATAAATTGCCTAAAGAAATTTCCATATTTACTGCAGAATGCTTCGCAATTGAACAAGCTTTAATTCAAATCCAACTCCTTAATATTCGTCGAGCCTTACTGTGTACTGACTCTCTAAGTGCAGTATTAAAAATTTCCTCTAATATCGTTCGATGTCCAGAAGACTATGTTATTTGTAATATTAAAAAAATCCTCGATTCTTTAAACGAATCTATGTTTGAGACAATACTGGTTTGGGTGCCTGGCCATCTAGGAATTGAGGGTAACGAGAAAGCTGATTCTCTCGCTAAACTTGGAACTGTATCTGGTTCTATTCCTTTAGATTTTAAAATTCCTGTCTCTGACGTCTTCTCTATTCTTAAATCCAACATGTCTCGTTCCTGGGAAGAAAATTGGACAATCACGAAAACTCAAACTGGATCTTTCTATGCTGGAATACAAAATCATATTCCAAGTAAACCCTGGTTCCACGGCAAAAAAAAGTCCAAAAGATTTATTTCCTGTATCTCGAGAATGAGAATTGGCCACTGCTCTATTGCAACTCATTTGTTTAAAATTCGGGTGCTCGAAAGTTCATTATGCCAGTGTGGTGTGGAGGATGAGACTCTTGACCATGTTTTCTTCAATTGTAAAAACCATTCTTCTTTCAAAGGCATGTATCGATTGCTTATTAAAATCACCCACCAGTCTCTCCTTAGTATTCCATATTTGCTGTCTCTCAACAACTCTCGCGTATATTCTATTCTTTATAAGTTTATAGATTTGAATGACTTTAATATATGATATGTCCAGTCCCCTTATAGATAATTCACATCAGTTTAACCATATATCTTAACCCAATCGGCACAAAGCACTCTCTTTAGGGTGAATTGCCTAATACAAAAAAAAAAAAAAGCTACTAAAAAATGTATTTATTCAATAAAAATGTATAAATGCACAAATGAATCAACTTTTAAAAAATAACGTATTATGAGTAAGATTATCTGTGACAGTTTCCGTTGATTAATTTTTTGCGTACTTATAAATTTTTATACAAAATAAATAAAAACTACTTTTGCGCACGAAATCGAGCGTTTCTTGACTCCATTTTCCAAGCGATTTTAATGCCTATTACCTGTGTATTCGTCACGAAATAAGGCAAACAAAGAATATACATATTTTTAGCTTGTAGCTTCCTCTTAAGACGCGGCATTCTGCATTTCGAATTGTAGATGAGCGACGCCCACCACTTTTACTTATCATAGAGTTCGTATAGGGATACCAATCCATTGAATTTTTTCCTATAGAACAATATTATTCCATAGAAAAATATCTATTTATCCTTTAGTTTATTAACTTATTTACCTGAAATCGACCTTAAAGCGTTGGAATTTTGAAAAATTAACATTTTATTTTTTACTTGTACAATCCACGCAGAATTACCTGCATCCTGTGTGGAGTTACGTAACAAAAACATCATCATAATTTAATGGCCCATGCAAAACAAACTTACTCGGTTTTTCCAGTTATCAATGCATTAAATATGTCTTTAAATGGACGCATTCTAAAAAATAATATATAATATAAAATTATAAAAACAACTGGAAAAAGTTGAATATGTTTTGTAATACAGAGTTGTCCCTTGAGGATAATTTCTAATACTCGAATTTTTGCTTTACTTCACTTTTTAAATAAAAATTGAATTTCATAAAGATATTTGTAAATTTTATTAAAGTATACGTGATAGATACATTTGAATTAAATATGTTATTCAAAATATTTTTTTTTGTTTTAAACCACTTTATTTTGCTTTATACGTCGACCGGTTTCGGTTGATCTCAATCTACTACTATTTCTTATGCTTCTAAACTATTAAGGCGTATTCCTATTTTATTTTTATGTATAATTTTGACTCCTGTATTTTTATCAAAAGTATGGTTAGTATTAATTAAATGTTCGGCAAAGTCTGAATAACCAGTATTTGTTAAACACCTGACGTGTTTTACTCTAATATTTCCAGAGTGGCAAAAAACGACTGCGGAATTCATTCAAGAAATAATCTCACAGTTTTAGAACAATCTGGAGGGCGATTCTCGTTCTACTTAACGACACTAAAATCGTCCTTACATTCAAATTAACGATTTTTCTCGGTTTATTAGTATGAAGCGATTCCGGTTCTCTCGTTGACAGATGGAATCCTTAAATTTTCGATTGCGCGCCAAAATTTTTAGCCTTACGCGAAGGGTACCCCTAGACCTGTCTTTCGGCGGCCGAACGCTAGCGTTCGCGGAGAATTTGCTTCATTTAATTGTGACGTTTTGACAATTAGCATTATTTGCGTAGTTTTAACAAGAGAAAACTTAATATTATCGTAAGTATTGACTGTAAACATGATTAGTGACTTGTTTGTGGTACAATAATGCTATTGAATTGAATCAGGTAATTGCAATGTTTGTAAAGTACGTAACATGTCGAAAGCCAGATAAGTGATTTAATTTACAATAAACTACACATACCATTGAGGATTTCTACATAAATAATAATAAGTTTCAGATAAAATGGCTGCAGAATAGCTGGCGCTCGAAATTGTGGGTTTTGAAGTTAACCACAACGAAATAAGAATCCCTTTCATTCTTAAATCAACTTGGGTGACAGTTAGCGCCATTCGGCAGCGTTAGTTTGACAGCAAACGTCACTTTAGAAGTGGTGAATCTGTAACAAAGTCATTACTATCCAGCGAGGTAAGTACCTTTTCACAAAACGTAAATCTTCGATAAATGGCTTATTTATGTCATTCATAAATAAAATAAGCAGTTATTAAAATGCATTATAATACAAAGTATTTGTTTTTTTAAGTTTTAGTTAGAAACCTTGCGTCACTTAATTATATTTCACCAATTTGTGTTTTCAATAATCTCTTAACAATATCGTAGATGCTCTTAACCACGCTTCTTTAGGATTTTTTACTAGGTCTCTCAAAAATCGATCTTGTAAGGCTATCAGAAGAACGAGAATCGCTTAATAGTTAAGAAAAGATGTTACAAGCGACGGACAGCTATCTTTCGCAAACGATAGCAGTCGTTGACGAATGCTATCATTTAGCTTAAGGCTAAAAGAACGAGAATCGCCCTCCAGCTTCCATCGCCTTGTAGCTAACGAATTTTTGGCGAATCGGTATACTTTTGTACACAAGCCGCGGCCTTTGGAGATTTAATTTATTTTTATTAATTATTTCTCATTTTTGAAAAACAATATTATTTAACCGATAAATGCAATATTCACGTTAAATAAGGTATTCAAATATTTTAAATTAAATATTATTTACAATAAATCACGTAATTTAAGATGCCAAAAATTCTGACACACGTCCACTATGCCTGCCGACTGCGCGGGACTGACGAATGTTTGAAATGGTCTTATGTAAATCCGAATGTTAGAGAGAGCGAGCTAATATTTAACGCGATTGAAATGAACAGACGTAAGCGACTGCTGAGAAAATATTTAATAAAACACGACACATTTAAAATAGAAAAAAAATCTCTCGTTATAGTTTTATTTGCATTTAAACATACACTATAAATTTTTTTCATTCCTTTAACATATTAAATAACAGAACAAAACGTGTTTTTAATAAGTTTCGGAGCTTACTTTGCGATTTTTTTCTATCGAGGGAATTTCATATAGTTAACGTTTCGGCAAAACAAATGTATAGATATAATCTTCAAAAATAACATATATTTTTTTTGGAACTTTAAGACTTAAGGAGTTAGCGAGAAACTGCTTATAAATCGGTAGAAATTGAAAATGCCGGGTCTTAACTGAGTTTAAATAAACGTTTCGTTTCAATAGATGTTTTAAATAGTTTTTTAGGTAATTTTAAAGAGGACACGTTTGAATTTATTTGTGCACACCGATAGTATCGAGAGTTCCAAATAAGTTTTCGACTAGTTTGGAACACCTGCTCGTGGCCCTTCTCACCCCGAAAAGGCCCAAAGATTCTGGAGGGCGATTCTCGTTCTACTTAACGACACTAAAATCGTCCTTACATTCAAATTAACGATTTTTCTCGGTTTATTCGTATGAAGCGATTCCGGTTCTCTCGATGACAGATGGAATCCTTAGATTTTCGATTGCGCGCCAAAACTTTTAGCCTTACGCGAAGGGTACCCCTAGACCTGTCTTTCGGCGGCCGAACGCTAGCGTTCGCGGAGAATTTGCTTCATTTAATTGTGACGTTTTGACAATTAGCAATATTTGCATAGTTTTAACAAGAGAAAACTTAATATTATCGTAAGTATTGACTGTAAACATGATGAGTGACTTGTTTGTGGCACAATGATGCTATTAAATGAATTGAATAACATAATTGCGATGTTTGTAAAGTACCTAACATGTCGAAAGCCAGATAAAAGTGATTTAATTTACAATAAACTACATATACCATTGAGGATTTCTACATAAATAACAATAAGTTACACACTATTCTTAGGTTTTAAAAACAATGATGTAGAAGAAGGATAGTAATACAATAACTGTCTCACTTTTTCAGCATTTGCTTACCTCATTTTAAACAATTTTGTCAAGTTAATTGGGTGACAGTTAGCGGCATTAGAATCGACAGCAAACGTCACTTTAGAAGTGGTGAATCTGTAACAAATTCATTACTATCCAGCGAGGTAAGTACCTTTTCACAAATCGTAAATCTTCGATAAATGGCTTATTTATGTCATTCATAAATAAAATAAGCAGTTATTAAAATGCATTATAATACAAAGTATTTGTTTTTTTAAGTTTTAGTTAGAAACCTTGCGTCACTTAATTATACTTCGCCAATTTGTGTTTTCAATAATCTGTTAACAATTTCGTAGATGCTCTTAACCACGCTTCTTTAGGATTTTTTACTAGGTCTCTCCAAAATCGAACTTGTAAGGCTATCAGAAGAACGAGAATCGCTTAATAGTTAAGAAAAGATGTTACAAGCGACGGACAGCTATCTTTCGCAAACGATAGCAGTCGTTGACGAATGCTGTCATTTAGCTTAAGGCTAAAAGAACGAGAATCGCCCTCCTGGGTGCGTAGCGACGTTTATCAATTCCATTTAAATTTTGATTTGGGATAGAAATTGTTAGTGTTTATTTGGTTCATTCTTCAGCTTCCTAAAAAAAGGTATAATTATTAAATTAAAATATATTTTGCTCCATCCAGTACAACACTTCATAACACAAGCAAGGGTATCTTTAATATTACCAGTAGATAGCATTTACCAGGAAACTTTGATAAAATTTCGTCAAACACCCAATTCACGATTTCATCAAATTCTTACACAAAATAATACACAATCTTCGAGACAATACAATTAGTAATAGAAATTACTAGAAACAGCAAAAATTTTAGCCGTTGGAAAATTTGATAATACGATACTGAATATTAATTTGATTCCACGGATGTCGCTTGTATTGAAAAGATAACATAATTTAAAAATAGTAATATTACCTAATTCAAGTTCATCGTATGAATAATCGTCTATTTCTAGCCCTAATCTCCAAGCGAATTCCCTTAACCCATTGGCCTCCGAATTGTTTAGCTAAAAAATTGTCCTTCACACCCGAATTAATTTTGTACCAAAGTTTTAAATCTGCAGTGGTGTACTAAATCTTACATTACTTTTAAACTAAATATGCAAACGAAACAATTTTTTTTAATTTACTTGTGTATTGAATTAAGGTATGTAAAAAATATATGCAGTTTTTAAAATAATAATAACAATATGATTAAACGAGGATATAAAAATATATTTTTTATAAAAACCATTTTTTTTTTCATTTTTTTATAATTGGATAAGAAAAGTTTTACATTAATCATACTTATTACCATAATATTATATATTTTTTCAATTTGGGCTGATGTTAGCCGCCCACCACGCATTTTACGAACAAGCTTGACAATTCCCGAACCACACGCCATTTTGAAAAATTCAATGACGCTGAAATATAACAAAATTTCAATCGTAAATATCAGGAAAAAACTGTACCAACGGAGTCCTGCCAATTACTACGAAATGAATGCTTAATTATCTACAGAGCGATTGGCATTTAAAATTTTAAACACAGATGTCAATAATGTATCCCTTTTTCGTTTTTAAGCCGACAGACATCAGTCGTTTGATTTTAAGACACATCGCCGTACACACGCCGGGACGGCGTCGTTTGAGGCCAATGGGTTAAGAAGCGATGCTGTACGGATTCGATATGAATAATAAGAACATCATAGAATAAGAACAAATAACGTAGTAACTGCTCCCAACCGTCTGTAGCCAGTGGGATTATGGCATCCCAAATTTTTGTGAGGCTGAGTGAGGAGGGGAAGGAGATAAGGAAGAGGAAGGTGGGAAAGTACCTCGCTATTCAAACAACTCGGTCTTGGCACACACTCCTTGCCTCATTCACGTTCATACATCGTCTCATACATACTCTTCTATTATTCTGACTCTTGACATGGCCTGACTCAAGTATCTGATTCACTTGGTCGTGCCATGTCTTCCTCGGGCGTCCCCGGCTTCGACCATTTACCATTACCATTTACATTTGCATCATATATTCTCCTTAGACTCCTATCTTCGCTCATTTGCTCTACATGCCCAAACCATATAAGCGTGCCTTTCTTGACCTTACTCATAACGCTTACATAAGTCTTGTACTCTTTGCGGATCTCTACATTTTTCACACGATCTGGGTTTACCACAATTACGCCTCAGGGATCTCATTTCTACAGCATTCAGTCTACTTTCATCCTTTCTCTGCCAGTTCCATGCGTCACTTCCAAACATCGGAGTAGGTAACAGCACTCTATTGTGGATTGCTAGCTTCGCTTCTTTGGATCCCCCATTAATGGAGTTACCTGCATTTATGTACCTTTCTTTCAATATCTCTGTCAGCCTTCCCATCTCCCGTAAACATATTTCCTAAATACGCAAACTATATTGCACACTGTTTTCATCCTCTCTCTTTCAAACGCAATGACTTTGGACTCACTTACATTCATCATTAACTCATTCTTCATACATACTTTTGTAGGGTACATTATAGGGAGTTTACATCTCCCGAATATAATGACAACATTACTTTTACCTAAATTTATGTAAGACTGGTATCACTGTAAGCCTGCACGCGATACCTCGCGCGCCAAATATTTCATTCTCTCTCCAGTGGTCTAGCCGCCGGTTTTGCCCTAAATCTCCTATAACGTACGCGATATCTTTCTTTCATAAAATTATTGTAACGTGAGTTTTGTTAAAATAAAAACTAAATTGAAAATATTCGAATTCTCATTATTACACACCGAGAGTAATCACGCAACCTTGGATTCTTCAGATTCGAGAACTACAGAATCATTCAGCCAACAACCCAATTAAATTGGCGATAATCTCAATCCTCCAAACTTCGTTCATCCTAGCGTGTTCCAAAATAAATATCCAACAACCATTATCCATAAATATCTCAAATCCATCAAAACAATGTTGTCTTTGTAAGAAATTTTATAATACTTAATCTAATATGGCGAAAGGAAGATTTAAAGGCAAACCCGATGCGGCCTAGACGAACATTTTGTAACCAGAAAATAACCATCTTGCTCCTATGTCATTAGCCACCAGTAGCGTCCTCTCTCATTAACGACATCGCAACCGTAATTGTAGGATACCTACGAATATATTCTTTCTAAATCAAATAATAGTAGTTACTAACGGATAATTTTATTCAATTGATAAACAACCGTGTATGTAAAAACCTTTCTAATTGAAAGGTAATGTAGAAAGTGACATAAAATATAGTAAATTATTATAAGCAATAATAATTTGTCGCCTGTAATATCAACACAAATTGAAAATATCTCCCGAGTAAATAAATGCTGCCAACGGGAATTGAACCTGCGAATTCTGATGTCCAGTCAAATGCTCAAATGTCAAAGGCTTATTTCCAACCCGCTAAATAATTCAATATGTACTAGTACAGGGCTTCCCTAACTGTGAGTCGCGACGCCCGGGGGCGCCGCGGGATCATCCCAGGGGCGTCGTGAGGCAATCTTTATAGCGTCTTCCACACGCACACTTCGGAGCGACTGAGTCCCGCGCCACTTCAGGCCGCCGCGCATCTGGAGCAATATGACTGAGTTAGAACCCTTTCCAGTCGACCTCACCATCAACACTTTCGACAGCAGAAGAAGAACAGTTAATAGAATTGTCCTGTGACTCCAGCCTTAAGCTGCAATATAATAAGGAAAAGCTACTTGAATTTGGGAGCTCAGTTTATCAAGAATATCGTTCCATCAGCACTGCAGCGTTAAGGGATTTATTACCGTTTGCGATATCATACTTGTGTGAGATAGGTTTCTCTGCAGTTGCAGTAATTAAGAATAAGTACAGATCAAAAATAAATTTAGAGGTAGAGACGAGAGTGGCGATTTCGAAACTACAACCTCGTTATGAGAAACTATGCTCAGAAAAGCAAGCACATCCTTCTCATTAATACCAAAGAAAAAAATTGCTTTTTTATCATTTTTGTTTTTATGTTGTGTTCTTTATTTTGTAATAAAAAAAATAGATACTATTTGGAGTTTTTCTGACAAATTGTTATTAGGTAACGTACCTATACTACGTGACCCGTTCAGGGGGGGGCTTCAAAAAATACTACGCTTGGTACAAATGAGCGGCGGGGGGCTTAGATTTTTAGTCACCGGTGGGGGGGGGGGGGGCGTCGCAAAAATATGGCAACTTCCCAAGGGCGTCACAGTTGAAAAAAGTTTGGGAAGCCCTGTACTAGTACTTACTACTAAAAAATTACTGTTTATTATATTTTTCCACCTGTAAACAACGAACTTTATTTTTGTATGAAAGGTTTTTTAGTGCTAAATTTCACAAATCATTAAAAAAATAATATTTGACATGTCAAAATATTTCACCAACAAATGTAGATATAATATGTCTCGACGCCATCTAGTGCGACGTGGCTCAGAGCGTCTGACCGGACATCTACTACAGATATTTTCATTTTGTATTGATATTACAAACTTTGTACTATAAACATTAGTTTATAATTAAAAAAGTTCAGAGAAATATACATAATACGAACACATTGCTTATTCAGTCCCAGGGAGTAGTTTGTCTGTTGTGTAAACTTCAAATAAAAATAATTTCTTTTCTGGGAATTGTAAATATTCTATATATTTTTTCATTTTGAAGTTGTCGTAAAAACGAATACCATTTTAGAAACTAGATCAAATTACCAATTAGATTTTGAATTCGAAATATACTTTAATAAATAAAAAGTGCAATATTTTAATTTCAAATTGAAAAAAGTGTTCGTTCAAAACGTTGCAAAATTTCATAGTAATCAAAATTTAAAAAAAACATTTCGTTTTACTTATGTAGTTTGCAAGAAAACAGTCTCCTCATAATGGGGCGGTTGTGTCAAACAAACAGTTAACAGAACTTGAATAGATTTTTCACAGAAATTGAATATAAATTAATTATCTCGTTAACAATAAACGTACTCGTATAATAAAAACTTTTGAAATTTTTTTTAGTTTGACATTAATTTTGCTTGCAATTTGTTTTTGTGGATAGCAAACAAAGTTCCCATTCGCACTCAACTGTCTGGATGCAGGAGGACTATTTCTCTCGTGGCTTAAGTCATCTTTGGGTATACTGTGTAGAAGATCTTTTTAGGGAAATTAAGAAGTTTGGGAAGGAAAAACGTATGAGGAATCTGCGAGTAAGTGTGTCCAGCAGTGATAAATGTATGAATTCATTCTTCCCACTGCATTACATGGTGATGGTTCGAGAGAGTCCGGCTGGAGAGGTCAAATAGTCTCCTTTATATTTATAATAATATAAGAATTTATTCCAGATTGTATGCAATACATACCATATTTGAAAAAATAATAATAATACATGGGTGATTCCGATAGGCACAAAAAAGCGGAATTTAAGAGAAAAAAGATAAAATATAAACACAAAAATTAGTGTAAGCAGCAATTTATAAAGGATATTTGCACATCTCCCGTCTTCAGAGGGGACTCCATCCAGGCAACCATGGCAGTGATGATTTTTTTACTTGATTGGCGTAGTCTGCGCCATAAGCTTCCCATGTGATGGCGGAGAAGCGCTCTGAAAGAGTGTACTCGTCCCTCCAGGAACATTTCCGTGGCGCTGCAGTATCTCGGTAGCCGGAATAGTTGGCGATAAGCATTATTGTAAGCGACTTTTAGCTTATGCTATTGGGATGCAGTGTAATCCACCCACAGTTCTGACGTGTACAGCGAAAAGCAAAATGCGTTGAAAAGTATCTTTTTCACGTTTGTACTACAAAGGTGAAAACGCATTGACAGCATACCTGCTCTAACGGATATCGCTCTTCTTCCGGCTTCTCCGATCCGGTCCACGTGTCAGTGTACTGACACATCTGCAGTCAAGACCTGTACAAACTTCACCCCATGAACACGTGTACCTAACACGGCGAAGGAGTTGGTTACGTAAGAATGGTTCACTTTTGTTTTCGTGATTGAATAAATGAATGAATGAATGAATGAATGAATGAATGAATGAATGAATGAACGAATGAATTAATTAATGCACGAATGAATTTGTTATTTCTAGTTAAATAAGTGAAAAATGTAATTTTCTTTTATCTAGAAAAAAAAAATAATGAATGAATGATAGAACGAATGAATTTATGAATAAATGAATGAACGAATGAACTAATGAACTAATGAACGAATGAACGAATGAACGAATGAACGGATGAACGAACGAGCGAATGAACGAATGAATGAAATGAGTAAGTGAATTAATGAATGAATGAATAAATGAATGAATGAATTGATGAGTGAATGAAGGAATGAATGAATGAGAGCATGAATGAATGAACAAATGCATGAACAAAGGAATGAAAGAATGAGAGCATGAATGAATGAATGCATGAATGAATTAATGCATGAATGAATGAATGCATGAATGAAGGAATGAATGAATGAGAGCATGAATGAATGCATGAATGAATGAATGCATGAATGAAGGAATTAATGAATGAGAGCATGAATGAATGAATGCATGAATTAATGAATGCATGAATTAATGAATGCATGAATGAAGGAATGAATTGATGAGAGCATGAATGAATGAATGAATGTATGAATGAGAGGATGAATGAATTATCGCAAATCTTGGAGGTGTAAATTATCTCATGTCGATGACAATTCATTCTATTTACTTTTGGTGATAATCACGTACACACTCGCGGACACATATGCGTTTCTCTGAAATCGGATTACATAAATACAATACACAACGAAATAAATATCAGTCCTACCCGATCTGCATTTCGCCAGATGTTGACTAACATCTCTAGGAAGGAAGATACAATCGTCAATCAAATCGAATGAAAAATTAACGGTTTTACGAAATTATTTACTGCAGCAGTTAATAAGCGAAATAAATGTTGGTCCTGCCCGACGGGTTATGGCGCGTTGTTAGCGCGGGGTTGTCTCCAGTCCCTGGGGTGGAAGACAACCGCGCTAACAACGCGCCATAACCCGTCGGGCAGGACCGAAATAAATGTTGGTCCTGCCCGACGGGTTATGGCGCGTTGTTAGCGCGGTTGTCTCCAGCCCCTGGGGTGGAAGGTTCAATCACCAGTCGAAACAAAAATTAAATAAAATATTTTGAAATAGGTACATCCAAAAATAATAGAATATAAGGGTAATACATCCATGTTTATTTATAGATGTATTATAGTAAAAAAATACTTGGTTTTTTGTGGGTTGATTTTTTTTTTCTTCAATACCACATCTAAAATATGTCCAACTTATGTGCAAGTTCACAGATAAGTTATATTTAAAATACTTATATTTATTTTCTAGAACAAGTATTTATTTGCAATTTTACGGAAAACTTGGTCATATCTGCCACAAATAAAATATTTTTCTAGCAACATTGTTTCAATTTCGTTGTACTCCGAGCTCATTCCCTCGGAACAACAAGTTTCTTTATTACAATTGCGTGAAATAATAAAAATTACTTTTATGAAAAAAGTGACTATGCAGAACGTATTGTCATTTAATTATTTATTTTTTTACCTCCCAGAGGGCTTACATGGAGGTGGTACAATTTTGATGACAGACAATTTTGAAACATGAGAAAGAAATAATAAAAATAAAATAACATTAAAAAATAATATATGCAAGAAACAAAAATAACAAGAACAAGAATATAAATTTTAAAAATACAGCGATTTGACTGGTTTACAAAAATACAACTTCATTTAGGAATAGTGTTGAAATAAGTATTTTACGTGATCCACAAAATTCGCAAAGTTAATATTAAATATATCGACATCACCTAAGTATTGGTTTCCCATAGTGTGAAACCGTTGTATTGGAGAGATAGCAATGTAATTGCGCTTATGTGTGTTGCAGTGGAATAGTGTATTTTGTCGTGTTGTTATTGTATAATTATCTTTTAAAACCCTGTTTTAAAAAACATTGCATGTAAACAAAAAAATGTTTTTTATAGTCAGAGCGCCCTGTTGCTCTGAATTTAACTGATTTTCAGAGCAACAAGGTTTCATCTGTTTTTTTTTTTACTCAGTTTTTTTGACTAAATGCAACGTGCATATAACAAAAAATCAATAAAATCCATAATTCATCTTCACTTTGTTTTTCCATAAATATCAAGTTTTAGGACGCATTGTTTAACAAAATTTCAACAGTTCATCAAATTTGATAGTTAATTTTCAATTTCAGTGAAAGCCCTATTAAAAATCTGTCAATATCTAAGTAGTGTAATCAACAGAACTTTCAGAGAACATGAATGTTAACTTTTGTAATTTGATGAACAAAACATGTCCTTTGAATTTCTGTATATCCAATTCATACAAAAAAATGGCAGATTGTGGTTTCAAAGGAACATTTTATTATCATATTTCTATACAAACATTGCAGGCCTATCTTATTATCCAATGAATCTATTCAATCCTTTCTTGTTTTGAGGCTACAAGAACCTTAATTCGAGCCTCCAAGTATGATTAATTTATTTACAATATATTATAAACATCCAGATCCGTGCAGACAAGAATAAATGCATTAATACTACCATTTATGCTACATTCAAAAATAGATACACGAAGGTTTTCCTCTGGTAGAATATTACGTGGGACTTCGCACATTTACGTGGGTATTTTATTATTTGAAAAAGATTTAAAGTGTTCAAAGAGTTGTTCACAATGTGCAAATTCATATGTCATTTTTGGTTCAGAGTACGATGGGAATATGTCAAAAAAAACATAACCAATAGTATTGTAAACAGGAGACCACCCGTCAAAAATGTAACTATTGGAATATTATAACGAATTGGTGTATATTATGAATACCAAAAATACGCTTTAGTTAAATTGAAGGTTTTCCTATCGTTTCGCTTGAGTATAATACAAAAAAAATAAGTTACTCAATAAAAATAAAAAAATGTGAACCATCAAAAAAAAATTTTTTTCAATAGAAATGTATGAACGCGTAAAGGAACAACTTAAAAAAATACAGTATTTTAGCTAAGATTATCTGTGACAGTTTCACTTTTTTGCTTTCTTATAAAATTATTTACAAAATAACTAAAAACCAGTGGTGTTTGGAATCAAATGTTTCTAGACTCCGTTTGTCAATCGATTTTAATGCCTATTACCTACGTCCTACAGTATAAGGTATACCAAGAATATACATATTTTTGGCTTGTAGCTTCCTCTTAAGCCTACGAAAATACTTCACAATGCAGGATAATGGAAAATAGTAGATAATATAATACATAGATTATGTAACATTACTAGTACCTAAAACCATTGAAGAAATAAAGAGATAGAAAATTCTTAGTGTACTAAATACTTCAATGTAAGTACATACTTAACAGGTATCAGTAGCATAAAAAATAAATGAAATTTTTTGAAGTAGTGCTAGGCAGTTTGTTCAATCATTTTTTTGTTCAGCTTGTCGAAATGAATTCTATTAACGTGACATCAGACTCTTAATAACGGGGGTTTACTCGACACTCACATTTTAATTATTTCTTATGAACTTATTACTAAAATCTCAAATGTCTCTAGAAGGATCTCTACGGTTGCAAGTTATTTATATTTAATATTAATAAAAACAGAACTTTTGTATTAAAATAGTTTATGTAAAACGGTTTGAAAATTTTGTAAAATATTTGTTTCACTATCAAATTAGCGGTAAGCATCAGATTTTATTTTTCTGTACGATGAATTAGTAACTTCCCGAGGGATCCCTTTAGAAATATTTGAGATTTTAGTAAAACGTTCACCAGAAATAATTAAAATAAACTCCACGGAAAGATCGAGTTTCTAAGCCTGCTAGGGCAAAGTCGATCAAAGGTCCATCCATCACGCCGCACAGTGGTTGCAAATGCTCATTATACTTTAATATTATTTTAAATATACAAAGAAACAATTTTTTTTTTCAAAATTGTAAATGAATGAATAAAAATATTGTAAATGGAAATCAACCCGCTGAAACTCATCAGATAGACTCATTGTCGATGACAATGTATCGTATCAACTGATGATCGCAATCACAAATACACAGGAAGACATGATATACGCATTTCTCTGAAATTAGCTGACATTACGGCTGTTAATATACCAAGTAAATGTCGGTACTACCCAATCGTTATTTGGCTCAGTTGTTAGCGCGGTTGACTCCAGTCCCTGGGGAGGAAGGTACAATCCTCAGTTAAAAATTAAAACGTTATATTATTTTATATAATTCCTTCTACATATCTACATATATTTATATTTATTACACTTCAAAATTTGTCTCATTGCTCTATTCTAGATAATTTCTAGTTTTTTTTTGCTACCTACATTACTAAGGGCGGGTTGTTTAATGGAATTTGAACAAATCATCAAATTTCAAAGTTAGTTTCCAAGTTATGTGTAACAGCTGGCCAATAACGATATAATAACACAACTTAAATAGAACCTGTACAGAACTCGAAAATTAACTATGAAATTTGATGAATTGTTCACTTTGTGAAACAACCCGTCCTTAAATAGAGAAAACTAAAACAGTTAGTTATATATGTGTGATGCAACAATTGTTTTCATAAAAAAGTAAACTTTTTTTTCGTCGAAGTTTTTCCTAATGCTTCTAATGAACAAATTCTTTCATTTTATGCGTGTTCGATTCCACAAAGACTGATAATAATAATATAAAAGGAACGTGTTTTACATGGCGTTGGATCTTCCTCGATAAGATCATGATATAATGTATCTCACAGATCTAAATGTGAAATACAACTAGATAATAAAACCACTAATCAAAACAGACATGATTTTCTGACTGACTTGCATTAGAATCATTTTATAGGCATTGGGCACTATGAAATCATTTGATTGGAAGATGAACTTCAGATATGGTCCGATAATGTTTACATATGACTTATCGTAACTCAAAAAATAATTTGGTAAGGCCTTATTGGGAGGTCATTTAGGGTGACCTCTGAACCCGATCGTGCAACGAAAATAAATGATAATAATATATCCCAATTCAACATATCGCAAAATCATGGGTTTTGTGAAAATTTATTACGGTACATTGTGAAGTCGTATTAATAATATCATAATTTTTTTTGAATTTGTGTTTCTACTGACCTTTCCTTTATCATTTATTATCATTTTTATATTATCAAAAAAACTAATTTCAATTGTGTGTCTGTCCTGCGTAACTCTAGTTCAATGAACTCGAATTTTGTTTGAATTTAAGTTTCATTATCAAAATCGAAACTCATTGTGTAAAGAGTTCACAAAAGCAATAAAGTACTTACCTGCCTATAGTATAATATTTTTAATGGAAAATTATTTTTGTCTTTTTCAAAATTGGAACTGATTTGTCAAAAATTCAGACTATCGAGGGACTTATAAAAACTGTTTTCCAACTGACGGCCTCCTTGTTTGAGTGGTTACGGTCCTTCGATAAGATCCGGAGGTCGCGGGTTCAAGTTCCGGAGTGCGCAAGTAAATTTAATTTGATTAATTTTGAGTTACTTTATAATGTGATGTGTTACCAGATCTGAATAGCCAGGTACATCTTCCTCTCCCCATCTCCTGCACCTTCCCATTACCTTCAGCCTCACAACATAACCCAGTCTCACTGACTCCAACGGTTGTTAGCAGTTGGTACTCTAACGCCTGAACTAAATGATTTAATCTTGGGAAACGCATATGAAACATACATAAATGAACTACAGGTAATACAAAACAAAGTAATCAAAAGTATATTTCACTTCAAACTCAGAACATCCACAAAAAATATATATATGGAAACGAAACTGTTAACATTAAGAAAACTATACGAATATAATACATGTCTCCGTATAATCCATTAAATTTCATAATTTTAACTCCCTCCAAACACGACGTCTAATTTTTGATCAAATCCTATTATTTAAAATCCTAAATAATGATCTGGACTCACCAGAACTTACCAATTTAATAAATTTTCATATTCCGTCTAGATCAACCCGACAATCTGATTTATTTTATCTAACCTCGTGTAGAACAAACATTCGAAAAAATTCCCCAATTCCTCGTATATGTGCACAATATAATAAAATTTTTTACAGCATTGACATTTTTGGTAATAACCTAATGAAATATCGATATGAAGTAATGCGTACGATCGATTATTAATATGAGAGTATAGAATGTATCGGCAGCATCTCCTATCCTCTTCCTATCTTCTTCCTATTTTCCTCTTCCTTTCCCCTTCTTTTAAAACCAAATTAATTTTAAGAAACTAAAACTTCATTTCTAATGCACTGTAACATAAGAAACTTCTGTGGCTTGACTTTAGTTAATTTGTATATTTATATCTATCACTGCATATTATATAAAAGCTGTTTGTTTCTTACAAAATAAATAAATAAACAAAATAATAATAAACTCATACATAATTCATTAAAACGTCCCAAGCACACATATAGTAATACGGCAACACGATAATATACATTTAAACACCATAGATGCTCACTATAGCAAGCAATCCATTGGTTACGAGGGGGCAACATATAAATTGCCTTCCAGAAAACATTAAACATGAAAAATGTGTAGATACATTAAAAAAAAAAACATTTGTATGCTCACTCAGCAAAACACTGAAAGTGAATAATATTGTTATATTATGTACTAATTTGTAATTTAATTAAAAAATGTTTATTTTAGTTTTTTCTTATTAAATAAGTGAAATGTAATTTTCTTTTATTTGGAATAAAAAAAAACTACACTTAATTATTTAATAAATTCTAAGCAAAGAAATCAAAAGAAAACCGTCAAGGTCCAAAAATTTTATAAGATTTAACCCTTCAGCCTCAGAAGTACATTACTAGACACAAACATCATATTTCATTATAAATTTCCTTGAATCATAATTATAAACATTAAATATTATTCATCCTGATGCTTAACAGTCTTTTCAACACAAGCGCCAGCTTCTATAGAAGAGAAACATTAAAAATAAACGAAAGCAGTGAAAACTAGTTTTATGGATTATCTTAATTAACATACATTATTATGCTTTGTAAATTGATTAATTATTTAATAAAGACAAAATTTATAGACTCCAAAGGACAGATCTGACAGGGGCGTCAATGCATTATAAAAGTATTTTTATACTTTTTTCTATAATGCGTAGATATGTTATATGTTCGTCATTGGAAAGATAAATAATTATTCTTCACAGTTTGTATCAAATGTTCATATATTATTACGTAGAAAAAATTGTCGAAGTGAATAATTACGATTTTCGGTATTTTTTCATAGACAGTTGAAAGTTAAATAAATATTTATATTTTTTTATTGTATAAACGGTATAAAAAGTGAAGTGACAGTTTTATTACTTATTACCTACACAAAAGGAATGTGTTTTGTAAATATCGAATTATTTCAAAATTATGGACGTTCCGAGTAAAAATGTCCTGGTAAGTTTTTTGTTAACTTTTTCATGTTTAAAAAAATAATTTTTTTACAAAGATCAACGATTTTTCAAATGCAAATATTTAAAAGATAATTTTATTTAGTTTCTAAAATAATATTTCTTTTTATAACAACTTCAAAAATAAGTAATATATAGCACATTTTAGATACCTCGGGAACATTCCGAAATTCCAAGAAAATTCACCATGTCGTTGGGACTTGTTGGTACAAATATTTAAAAACCTGAAGGGTTAACCTTTGAAATCGCTTAGTAAATGTTAATATCCTATTTATATGTACCTACATGTATGATGTTATGATTTTTTATTCCAAAAAGCATCGAAAGATTTATAGACTTCAGATATAATCCCCAATTTATATTGATTATTATTAATAACGAGAGAATGATTTTTTTTATGATTAATAGTTTCGTCTTGAACTTATGAATAAAACATCTAAATTAATCATACATTTATGATTTGTTATCGATATACGACCAAAGATTTGGAACACAGATTAATCGAGAACAATTACGATTAAATGTCACGTTTAGCCTAGGGTAAAAAAACTTTACAAATTAGTCTATAAAACACAATATAATATTGAAATTTAAACTCGTCTAGATCATTAAGAATGCTAGTATATCAAAATCAAGGTCCCACGTGAAATAAAAGATGTATCTTGGATCTACGGATGTTCTTGTTTAACGCTGTTAGTACATTACTAAATCAAATTTTAATTTAGTCATTATGTTTCGATGTGACAGCTGTTTCGTCGTTTGTAGATGAAGGTACGAATCTCAAAAAAATGGCCTTCACAGAACGAGGTTAAAGTAGTTTTTATGGTTACCATTTTGATGTGAAACATATTTTGCCGCGCCTAGAACTTAGACCAGCCTCGTGATTCGTCGGGTCTTTCCGCCTGGCCACCAAAACTCTGTGCGGTATATTTGATTCTATTCTCACTAAAATTGCAAATTGTAAATGATAATAAATGTTCAATTTGTAATTTATTTATTTGTGTATATTTTAATAATAATAAAATTATTATTTTACTATTATGACTGAACAGAATAATTTAAAGCATTTTATCGGCATTGAACGTTTCTAGACTCCGTTTGTCAAGCGATTTTAATGACTATTACCTACAATATAAGGTATACCAAGAATATACACATTTGTGGCTTGTAGCTTCCTCTTAATGAAAACTTATTGTACAAGTTTTTTGCAAAGCATTTTGTGGCAAAAGTGTTGTCGTAATTTGCTTCATGGCGTAGTGGTTTTGCAAGAAAGAAATTTAACATACTTATATATGTATATCAATTGTAACTTTTATCGATACGCTGCCTCGAAGCCATCTACAAGGTATATATATATATATTTATGCAGGGTATTACGGGACGTACTTTTCTACAATAACATAGAAAATCAGTAGGAATTAGGCAGCTGGGATCGATGTGAGGAGTCGTTCGGTTACTCGACTGAGTGAGCAGTGTGGACATGTTAAAGAATCTCTTTTTAAATTGGTTTTGAAAAAAAAAGCAACGTGGAAAAATAAAATTAAAAAAAAACGACCAAAATTTGCTTCAAATTTTTTACTGCAAATAATGTAGATTAAATTGTTAATTACACAATTAAAAAGTTCGCGAGAGTCCCTACCTAAAATATTTACGAATGCCTCAATTTCGTGTCAACTTTGTGAAATATGATCTTCACAAAGCTAGTCCGGTCAGCATTGAAACGAACTTGCCAGAAGACAAATTTTCTCCTCGCAGACTAACGAAAGATAAAAAGCATTGCTTCTTCCGATCTTATGACCGCGAGGTAATGCAATATATTTTTGATAAATGTTTTATTAAACAAATATTTTTTGTTTCTCTGTTAATTTTACGATTCTCAAGCCCTGTCTAGCAAACTTAGTCGATGGTTACTTCACTAACTTTCCTTGATCCTCTTTATGGAACAAGACCTTTATTTTCGTGATATTTGGCTGTCCCAAATTTATTCTAAATAACATTGTTACAGGCACGTGTCTATGAACATATTGTACAACTATAGTCGTCGATGAGATCACTATCATGAAGCTCAATTAATCGTAATAAATTTCAGAGTTTAGATTCCAATCATATTTTATACTTCCTTCAACAATTAAAATCACCTTATCTTCGCGATTTCACAACCTTTACGATACACTTTTCTTCGATTCTCTGTAGTAACCCTGAACCATAATAATAAAGAGTTATTATAACTAACTAACCATCATGCCGATTCCCAGCGAGGATAATCAGAGATATGGACCGCCAAACATCTTGCACAAACTCCTAGCTACATCCAAATTCATACTTCGTATCTGTGATATCCTTGATATTAGTGGAACCGGAATAGTCTATTAGGCTACCCATAGATTGCTTTAGCTGTCGAGAATACCGAGGGGATAGTAAATAAGATGAGAACCTCAAAGAAGCGGTCCAAATTATTTCAACCGACTGCTAATTAAGAAATATTTTGGACGATAGAGTTTGTGAAAAACCCCTGTGACAGCAGCATAACACCGTCCAACTCGAGTTTTTGATTCGCGTGATCGAACCATGCCTATGTAGGGCGTCCCTGATTTTTTCGACCATTCACTTCCGCGTCATATATTCTCCTTACTCTACTCTCTTCGCTCATCTGCTCTACACGCCCTGATGTCAGTCAGTGCCATCGCGCAACGACAGTTTGCAAATTGCGGTGATTATTGTTGATATTTGTTATTACCGCAGGAAGAACAGAACAGTGATTCGAAATTTTTTTATTTATGGACGCACGCCCAGGTCCATGCTGCTGATAGCAGTCTGCTAGCTCCTCTTCTTTAAGCTAGTTATAACCCACTGAGCTATTACAACCTTATCACATTCCTTAATTTGTATTCATCTCACACTTTTCAAGGTACAGCAAAACAAAAAGTGCAGTTTTGAAGGGCCGGTACATCCCATGTAGTGGTGGTAGGAATCTGGAAGAAGTCTCATTGTGTCGGGAGGATCGTGCCGTTTTCAGTCGTTACAATGGTTTGGTCCGGATAACACTGGGGCTTCGCCGTCCGCAAGTTTCTTGGAAAGTGCCGTTGAAATTTATTCAAGTTTGACGATTCAAAATTTTCGGTACTGGGCTGAAAATAACCCAAGACAACTTCACGGGAGACCTCTTCACTTCCCAAAATTTGGGGTGGATGAATTCAATTGGCCTTCATCAAAGTATCGCTGCTGGAGGCCATCATCTTTCTGATGTCATCCTGGGTTAGATTCCTATTTGTGATCGTTATCTTTATATGTTTCTGTGTCTTGTTCTGTTTCATGTTTCGTTTAGATTTATTAATATTATCTTCTCCTTCAATAATAATGATTTGTTTTTGGAGTATTATGCCGTGTTGCACTACCTCCTTCTTTAGCCAACGTTTCGGACAGCATTGAAGTGTCCATCATCAGGGCAGATGATTACCCCAAAAACAAATCACTATAATACTACTTTTGGCCGTGAAAATCTCAAATCATATATTGCATCTCTTCGCTTACTTATCTTTGAATCGATATAGAATATCGAAGACGAATTGGAATGTAAACTTAACCCATTACCTCCATGACGATGTCTATAGGCATCAAAAAAAATAGATGAAACGTATGATTTTTTTTCACTGTGAATAAAGCTAAATCCCACCAAGTTATTATGCAGCATTTATAGATTGGTATATTAGCTTTCAATAATTAACATAATTCAATAAATTTTATTAATAATTCTATTTTTAATTATTTTTTTACTAAAGCCCTAAAAATAGACCCATTTTGAAAATGAAAAAAAAAATTTAAACGGAAAAAAAAAAAGTGTAAATCACATATTGTTATCAAAAGATTAAATGGTTGGCAACACTGTTTCAATATAGTATTTTATGCATAAGATGACCGCTAGATGTCACTGAAATCAGTTGATGCCTGCGCGCAACGTTTGGAGGTTAGCTGTCATAGTGTTTACATACGTTTTTGGTTAGCTTGCCGTAAAATAATACGGTTTTGTAGTGTTTTTATGAGTGATTTTTATTAAAATAATAGTTTGTCTGCGGTTTTCGTATATTTTTTATCAAATATGTCGAAAATACCTACTTCTCCGACTCTTATTCGTCGTTATAATACGAAACCGTTGAATCACGATGAAATGATGGCAGAGTTGGAGCGCTCTTGGAGCATAACACCTTGCGAATATCTATTTCAAATGCACCACCAGCCAAAAAATCAAAACTACAGTACAAAAAGAAGTCTCACTATAAACAAAAGTGGTCTAAGGCATTGAAAAAAAACACCAGCCATATCTGTGCGTTCCTGAACCGCTGAATGTGGTGCATAAAGATATGTACGAAAAGTTGAAGTCTTATAATGCTTTCCAATTGTTTTCATTATTCTTTGATGACAAAGTGCTTCAGTTTGTTCTTGAGACTACGATCAAATACGCTCAATTTAAAAGCAATACCGAATTCCAGTTAGATATACACGAATTGAAGCGTTTTCTTGGTTTCTTTGTGTTGACCGGCTACAATACATTGCCATCTACCACAGATTATTATTCGTCTGACCCGACCTTGGGTGTAAGCATCATCAAAAAGGGAATCAAATGACCACATTTCGAGCTTATAAAGCGCTATATACATTTTTGCGATAACAACAATCTAGATAAAACCGACAGAATGGCTAAGGTATAGTAGCCATAATATAAACTTTTTTATATTTATTATTCTTCGACTAAAGTTAATCGTTCCATCTTTCCTTGTAGGTTCGTCCATTGTTCAACATGCTGAACGTGAAATATCTTCAATTTGGTGTTTTTGCACAAAAACTTTCCATCGACGAGCAAATGGTGCCATATTTCGGTCGACATTTTTGCAAGATGTAGGTACATTCAGAATAAGCCAATCAAATTTGGCTACAAGATTTGGTGTCTTGCTTCCTCCGAAGGCTACCTGTTCCAAGCAATGCCGTATAGCGGAGCATCTGATACATACGACCCCGAATTAGGTCAGAGATCATCCGTCGTACTGTCTATGATGGAATATATAGAGTTCCCCGCACGCCATGAGCTTTTTATGGACAATTTCTTCACATCTCACCATTTGATGTGTATCCTGAAGGATAAGAGAATGTGCGCTACTGGCACATGTAAACCAGTTCGCTTCCCCAACCTTGAAGCTTCAGGAAAGTTGAAGACAGGAAAGCAATTGCCTAAAGGTAACATTTTTTTTATATTTATTTCCCTTGCGCATAGCGTTCATTTACCTAGCCAAAGTGTACCTCTCACCGCTTTTATGATTACAGGTGAATTTGATGCGGTGGTAGACGTAGAAAACCAAATCCTCGTATGCCGTTGGCAGGACAATCGTGAAGTAACAGTTGCCACGAACTATGATCGAATGGAGCCAGTAAGTCATGTGCAGCGTTGGTAGAAATCGAAGAAAGACAAAAAAGGCAAAGTTTTGGAGGAAGCATCCAAAAAAAATCGATTGCCCGGCTCCAATAGAAAATAATAATTTAGGAATGGGTGGAGTAGACCTCCATGATAATGGTATTCAAAATTATCGGGTCAACATTCGGTCAAAGAAGTGGTACTGGCCTTTATTTGTACCTTGCCTCAACAGCACTATTGTAAATGGATGGAAGTTGCAATGCTTCTTGAGGAAGTACGAGCATGATATGGGAAACCAGATGATTAGGCAACAGAGAAACCCTTCCCAGAAGGCATTCCGTGTGGAGCTTACCCGTACTCTTTTATTGTCTTTTCCAAATCAGGTCAATGCCGAATTCGAAGAATCTCGTGTAAAGGAAGGCCATGACGCAGAATATGGGAATAGTGTGCCTCGAATGCAAGAATTTAATTTGCCATATCGTGGAGAAACTCGTATTCGTTGTACTCTGTGTAAAAAAAATCCAACGGTCTATCGATGCCGGGCCTGCAAACGCGCCCTTCATTTTGACTGCTTCGAACGGTATCACTTAGAGAATAATTGGGTTAGTTTTCCTCATTCTAGAAGGTTTTTTCTAATATTGAATTTTTTGTTATTTTGCGTATTTTCCATAAATAAATTGTATTTTCATTAAATTATAAACAATGGCAATTATTTAATTTAAATTATCAATATAAATCATACAGTTTACTGCATTTTACCCATAGTTGACGAAAATTTTGCTTAGCGGGGTTACCTCCAAGCGTTGGGTTTAGGCATCAATTTTCTAGACGCTCCGGTGAGAGGGTGGGCGGGCGGAAAATTCTAAAACTGATTTTGGGCTCTCCTTTAAGTCTATACTATCGGGTTATAATGATGATTCAAGTTTATAAAAATAAAAATAAAATCATGGAGGTAATGGGTTAAATAACAAGGTTGCAAGTTATAAATAATATACAGCTTAAGGAATATATTTATAGAGAAGATGTGAAATATTTCTAGGGCTTGCGTTGTGAGATTACATTTAACTGGCGGTTAGTGATGTACAGGGTTTTCCAATAAGAGGTGATATTTTGAATAGCCCGCTATTTCGGTAGATGTTACTTTTAAAGCTACCATTTTTTGACATTTGACAAGTAGAAACTACGCCATTAATAAAAATGGAACGATACACGCTTCAACAACGCATTGAAATTATTAAAATACACTTGAGTGAATCAAATGCAAATCAACTTGAGTGATGAGGCCCATTTCCACGTCGGTGGCTTCGTCAACAAGCAAAATTGTCGCATCTGGGGCTCGGAAAACCCAAGAATTATTGTTGAAAAGCCTCTCTATCCTCAACGTATGACTGTTTGGTGCGGTTTATGGTCCGGCGGAGTCATTGGACCTTACTTTTTTGAAAATGAAGCTGGAGCAACAGTTACTGTGAATGGATTGCGCTATCGAGAGATGATTAATGATTTTTATGGCCGGAATTGGATGGTATTGATCTGTACAACGTTTATTTTCAACGAGACGGCGCTACGTGCCACACAAGCATAGAAACTATTGATCTTTTACGATTGAATATCATAATAACACCTCTTATTGGAAAACCTGAACAATTACTGTGGCATAATCCGACGATTAACGTTGAACGTAAACCAGAGAGTTGGATCAACTTGGACTTGATGTTGTTTGTGATAAACCTTCTGAAAGCATGTTTACTGCATTATATTTATAACTAGCTGAATTGTACCCGGCGTTGCTCGAGGTTATGAATGGTTTTGATTAAAGTTTTGAAGTTGTGAATTGAAGTGTAAACTAGTTACATTTTTAAGGCGATGCCATGCGTAGTAATGCAAAATCATGTGTTTTTGGTTTGAAAATTTGGTCGCCTAAAAATGTTTCAGATGCTTTAATTAAATACTGCGAGTAGAATACATCTTGACCTTTGAAATAATCGAGTATTTTTTAGATAAATCTTTTTATAAGCCCAGAAAAAAATTAAATATAAGGCCTATGTAAACTGCTTCAAAGTTCAAAATCTCCTACCTACGAACCCATTTTCGTTAATGATTTTAATGTATAATGTGGAAAATTAATTTATTTATAAAATGATAGAAAAAAAAAATTATTATGCCTGAACATCCACAAAATAAAATAAAAGGCACTTTTTGCCATGTTTTTTTCTTGCATAAATCAAAACAGGCGGATGGTGTTAAGCTAGAATTCAAACCTTATCGCCATCTGCGTAAGGGTTGTTATTGATAGCGGCTCAATTTAAAATATTACACGACGTAGTGCATCGCCATTTAATTATTTATTTATTTATTTACGGACAAATAATAGTCCACTAACGATATAATATTTTTTAAACAGAGATGGCAGTGAAAGGAGAGCATATATAAATGATGAGCAATGACAATATACATATAATATAAAAAAATACAGATGGAAGACAATTACAAGTGTTACAAGACAATTGCAATTACAATGCATGAAGACGGTTTAAAGGGCTTTAAAAATTACACATTAAGTATTGACTGTCGAAATTCATTCAGGCTTACAAGTTACATTCAAATATTGTATTCCATTGCAAAAAATAAAAGAGTTTACCTGCAATAACAAAAATGTGTTCCATATAAAAATAAATATAAATTTTGTATAACAAGAAAGGGATTATGTCATTACACTAGACAAAACAAGAATCGCATTTAATAAATCTGCCTATTTCTGACTGTCTTAAAACAGGTAATCTCCTAGTTGGACAGCCAATGATCACTGTAATATGTCATGTTTTTTTAAAAATTAATAAATAAATGTATCATTGAAAAATAAAAGGAATGTTGTAAATATATGTTACAAATTCACAAACTCTTGCAAATTCATTGATTGTTGCAAATTCATTAATTTTGGCAAATTAATTAATTGTAGCAAATTCATTGATTGTTGCAAATTCATTAATTTTGGCAAATTCTTTAATTTTTGCAAATTCATTAATTGTTGCAAATTCATCAATTGTTGCAAATTCATTTATTATTGCAAATTCATTATTGTTGCAAATTCATTAATTTTTGCAAATTCATAATTGGTTGCAAATTCATTGATTGTTGCAAATCCATTGATTGTTGTAAATTCATTAATTGTTGCAAATTCATTATTTGTTGCATATTAATTAATTGTTGCAAATCCATCAATTGTTGCAAATTCATTTATTATTGCAAATTCATTATTGTTGCAAATTCATTAATTTTTGCAAATTCATTATTGGTTGCAAATTCATTGATTGTTGCAAATCCATTAATTGTTGTAAATTCATTAATTGTTGCAAATTCATTATTTGTTGCATATTAATTAATTGTTGCAAATCCATTAATTGTCGCATATTCATTAATTGTTGCAAGTTCATTAATTGTTGCAAATTCATTGATTGTTGAAAATTCATTAATTTTGGCAAATTCTTTAATTTTTGCAAATTCATCAATTGTTGCAAATTCATTAATTATTGCGAATTCATTAATTGTTGCAAATTTATCAATTGTTGCAAATTCATTTATTATTGCAAATTCATTATTGTTGCAAATTCATTAATTTTTACAAATTCATTATTGGTTGCAAATTCATTGATTGTTGCAAATCCATTAATTGTTGTAAATTCATTAATTGTTGCAAATTCATTATTTGTTGCATCTTAATTAATTGTTGCAAATCCATAAATTGTTGCAAATTCATTAATTGTTGCAAGTTCATTAATTGTTGCAAGTACGATAATTGTTGCAAATTCATTAATTGTTGCAAATTCATTAATTGTTGCAAATTCAAAAACTAAACATTAATATGCGAGTGGTGTTTGAATTTGCAGCAAGCGAGTACCAAAGAAAACCTCCACAAGGCACAAGAGCTAAAATAGCACCAGCAGTGTTTATCAAGAAACCTGTTAGTTCCTTCGTAAAGCCAGCTATCCGGTTTTGTTAAAATTGTCGAATTCCGCTGCACATACGCAAAAGTATTAAATGCATTAAAGTTTTATTTTTTCCTCGATCAAAGTTGATCATGGTTTTAAGGTAAAAGAAATACACACAAATTATTAAAATAGCCCAAACTATTTTGCGCATGTTTACTTAAACCCCGGACTAAGTTTTCTCCATTAGATATTTAACTGAAATCAAGTGTTGTTTATTTAAGAGCCTTTGCACGCTATGGAATTTGACAAGTTTACACCGCTTACCGTAATTACCAATAATTTGAAGAGATTCTTAATAAATTAACAATGTTCATCTTTCTCCTATGTCTAGTATTAAATTAGGAGTCAAAAGAGTTTTCTAACGGGTAAACTTCTTTAGTGTTGTCTTCAATTTGCACATAATTTATATTCATATTAGAATCTAAAACGCCACTGGCTTCCCAATCCTCTGTTGCTGACCTTTAGCAGAAGTTCCTCGTGTTGTTACAGATAACCGCACAGTCGTTAAATGCTACATCGGAGGTGTCGAAATCAGCGTCAGGTCTGCGGACCACAAAGGAAGGTGCATGGAATTTATTCCATGCCTAAGTTCAAGCGTGAGAATCCACCAATACTACACTACTGCAGACTGTGTTTGTATTGATACTTGCTTCACAAGTGTTTTTCAAGCGATTCATATTAGGGTACCTTAAAAATGTACTGACAGCAAATATGTACGTAGATAATAAGTAGCGGAAATCGGGGACGTCCGAGGAAGACATGGCACGATCTAGTGAATCAGAAACTTGAGGCGGGCCATGTCAAGAGTCAGAATAATATAAGAGTATGTATGGATGTGAATAAGGCAAGGAGTGTGTGCCAAGACTGAGACGTTTGGCGGTCTGTCTTCTCTGGGGAAACGGCTAGATAGTTAGTTACTAGCCCAGAAATCACAGGACAATGATTGTTCACGCAATATGTATGGGATTTGTAGGTATGCATTCGCAAAGCCTTGGTAGATAGGAAATCTCAATATCGAATCCTGCAACTGTCCTACCTACCTAATGAACACATCCCAAAGTGTCACCATGACCGGTATAACTGTTGCAAGATGTCAATAAAGTGACAGTATGCTCATTTGAAGATTAGAAGAGCTCAGTGTAAAATAATACCTGAGACGGGGAGGATCGATAGATAACATATAATATAACATAACGAATTGGAATTAGGAATCTCGCAAGTGAAAATATAGCTATACTCAAACACACTTACACTAAACATATCGAAAACAAAATTCACAACATAGAGTATAAATAGCACGGGACAGCCAAAAAACAACACTAACACCATAAAAATACATGTATGTTTAAACACCAACATCTGCGATTGCCCTCCTCTAGAAAAAACAGAACAAATAAAGTATATATACCTCACATTAAACAAATCACAAATAAACTCCCCAAAACAATACACATTTTCCTAAACATAAGAAACATTTATAAAATAAAACAATATAGGAAACAATATATTTTGCACTTTGCCAATCAATTATAGAATATGGAATTATTTCTTGCGGAGGAGCAACAAACTCGGCTACCGATTTGATTGATTTTTAACACTAAAAAAACATAGACTGACCGATACAGACCAAATATTCAACAGTTGTGACGTACTAGATATACGTCAAGTATACGTTAAAACACTACTTAACTACATTTTTGAGCAAAAAAACAGTTAAACAAGCAAAAAAAAAACTCCGACGATAAATACAAGCTTTGGACAAAGACACTATCAATACCATGATATAAAAGCATTCAACAATCTAACACTTGAAAATAAAATTGAGCAAAACAAAAATAATTTCAGACACAAAATTACAAGATGGATTAAAGAACAAAAAAGACAATATTACCATAATTTCATAACATAAAATGATGTTAACTTTAATTTATTTTATTTATTTTTATTTTACTTTAATTTAAAATGTATATTTTCTCTAATATTTAGATTTTTATATTATAAAATGGAGGCCCCAGCACGCGAAAGCCACCCAGTGAGGCCAACATTACTGGATAACTATGAAATGTAAAATATTGTTCCAAAATAACATAACCACAACCGCAGAATAAAATATTGTGAATTTATATTTTAACATTCCTAATTTGGGTGAAACATCCAGAATCTGGCAGATTTTGTGGCCTCAACTGCGACAGATGAGTTCCTTTTTTTTCTTATACTCCAATCTGGTCTCATCTTATGTTCCAGAAGCCCGGGTTTAACACATTGAGGAATAATGTCCATAAAATATATTGACCCAATAACACCATGCAATTAAGATAGTTCTGGAACTGGTCCTTCGGGTGTGTTGCGTAGGTCTTATTCCAGCAGTACCTCCTAACACCAACTAATATAGTGGAGTCGCAGTTTCGCGATAACAATAATAAATAATAAAGTTATTTTGAAAGTCCCTGACGGTGACTTGGCTGTTTAAAAAGCTGTGGAAAGTGATATAGGTATATTTTTCTAATATTTTCACAAGTACAAAATTACCCAAAGAAGCGAAGACAGCAGTCCAAAGCGGAGTCCTGATTCCAACCCTGATGTACGGCAGCGAGGCATGGAACTGTCAGAGGATGAATATAGACAGAATGCTGCACACAGAGAAAAAATAATCCTGTTAAAAATGTGATAACATCCTGATAAAATATTATTCATTAAAAATATATCGCAAACACGTATTCTTTTCCTAATAAATATGATGACCGAATGCGACAAAATAAGTATGTCAATATCAATATCAATATTTTTATGAGCACGTGTTCCGCCGTCCTAATAAAACATTACCTTTTAACTGATACTTTGTTACGAACTCTGTCAATCCATTCGATGAAAGCCTAGAGTCCCGTTTTTAACATGAAAACAAATAACTTCAGATTTTTAATAAATTAACAGTATTAAGTTAAGAAATGATATTCACATAAAACTATGTATAGCCGTGTTAAAAATTAAAGCAAGGCTGACGTAAGTTTAACGGTTTAGATAAAGAAAGGGACGCTTAGATGATTTGGGTGTGTTTAGTGACCAGATCGGAATATCCAGGTGCTTCTTCACATTCTTCTTTACCATCTCCTATTCTTACCCTCCCCCCCCCCCTCACTACCTTCAGCCACATAAAATACCCCGATTGAAGTAGCCTTAGTCTCACTCGCTCCAGACGGTTCCGAGTAGTAGGACCCTTTTTCAGTTACCCATTAAAAAAATAAAAATGTTTAACCATTAAATTATAAAAACAAAGACATAAATAATTTTTCTTAATTCTTTTAACACGTTGAACGCCATGTAGGTCACCGGTGACCTCATAACTAAAATGTATTTTTTCTCCAATAGCGCCATGACGGTCACCGGTGACCGCAGTTAATTTTCTTGATTTTCATGGAAAATTTTGGTCTAAAAAAAAAAGGAATTCGTTTTGATGGTCGCCGATGCCATCTGAGTATTTTTTTTTCAAATTTAAAATGGTAATGTTTCTTCATTTCCACAATGGCGTTCAACGTGTTAAAGGTAACCAAAGTCATATATATCGTTTTATTAGAACGCAAATCGTATTTTGCCGCTTTGCGGTAGATTTTCAGATCATCATTGAAGTTTATTAGTCAGTTCTGATCACGATAAAGCACTAATCGTGATCGGAAGATGTTAACCGGAGGTAAGCGCAGACAGGTGCGTGCGTCCTTGGCGGTGGAAAGTGGTTTCAGAACGTACCTCATACGTATGTTTTATGGCCCCGTAGTAAACGTTCAAAAAGGGTTTGAAAGGGAAATATGTAAATACTAATGTTAGAGGGAGCGCGCTAATATTAAAAAAATGATAATAGTTAAGAGGAAGCTACAAGCCAAAAATGTGTATATTCTTGGTACACCTTATATTGTAGGTAATAGGCATTCACACCGCTTGGCAAACGGAGTCTAGAAACGTTCGATTTCAAGCATAAAACTGGTTTTTATTTATTTTGTTAATAATTTTATAAGAAAGCGAAAAAGTTAATCATGTGAAACTGTCACAGATAATCTTAGCTTTAATACTGCATTTTTATAAAGTTGTTTACTTTACTCATTCATACATTTCTATTGAAATAATGTTTTTTTAGTAGTTTACATTTATATTTTTTATTGAGTAATTTATTTATTTATTTATTTAATTCTTCTCAAGCGAAACGATAGGAAAACCTTCAATTTATCTAAAGCATATTTTTTGGTATTCATAATTTGTTATAAAGATTAATCAAAATAGTGATTTAGCACTAAGCTTCGCCTTAAGCGAAAATGGTGAAAATATTTAATAAAACACGACTTGTTTGAAATAAAACAAAAATCTCTTGATGAATTCTTAGGTTGCATTTAAAGATGCACTGTTATTTTTTTCATGCCTATAACATATTAAATAACAGAACAAAACGTGTTTTAAATAATTTTCAGAGTTAATTTAGCGATTTTTTTCTATCGATGGAATTTCATACAATTAAAGTTTCGGCATAACACATGTATAGATATTATCTTCAAAAATAACATATATTTTTTTAGAAACTTAAAAACTTAAAGTGTTGAAAAGAAATATGTTGCAAATCGGTAGAAATTGAAGAGTGCGGGGTCTTGAGGCGATGCAACACGGCGTATTACATTTGGAATCGGGCGGCTAACAATAACACTCCTTATGAAGATGGCGATAAGGTTTAAATTCCCGCATAACACCAGCCGCCAGTTTTGATACATGAAAGGAAAAAACATTGCCAAAAGGTTTTATTTTATTTTGAGAAGATCAGGCACAAATATTTCAATGTTTTTCGATCGTTTTCTAAAGAACGTCCTTTGCGACATTATACAATAAAACCATAACCGAGAGGATTTTTAAGTAGGATATTTTGAACTTTAAAACAGTTTTTATAAGCCTGATAATTACGGCCTCCGTGGTCGAGGGGTAAAACTCTCGACAAGCAAGCCAAAGGTCACGGGTTCAATTCCCAAGCTCATTTAAAATAATATATTGTATACTTGCGGCATGTTCCAGAGTTGAAGATACTCTCTATTATATCTCCCTGGTGTAAACTACCATTCAGAATTGAAACGTGGCTTGAAATGGCTTTAGACGCATTTGGTGACCAGATCTGAATATCTAAGTACTCCCCACCTTCCCCTTCCCAATCTCCTTCCCCTCCCACACTACCTTCAGCCTTATAACATACTAATTGGGTATGCCATAGTCTCACTGGCTCCAGACGGTACGGGAGCAGTTATGAGTGTTGTGCGTTACCCACACGACAAAAATTTAAAAAGATACCTATATATATTTGGGATAAACAGGTGAGCAAACGGTTGACTATTTAGTTTTGGTAGTAACACTCATGGGTTGCAATCAGTCATGGAATTTGTGGTACACTTTTAATAATTACAAAAAACAACTTCTTCTTCTCATAGTGATTTATTTTTGGGATATTATGCCATGTTGCGCTACCTCCTTCCTTAGCCAAGGTTTCGGACAGCTTAGGTACAGTGTCCATCATCAGGGCAGATGTCAGATGCATACATCTGCCCTGATGATGTGTTCATCAAATACGGCTAAAGCCATGTTTCGATTCAGAATGGTGGTCTTTCACTAGGGCGATAATGAACCACTAGTCCATCAGTATATGTACCACTCTGAAACGTGAAACAATAAATATTATACTTTTGATGAATAAAATGTGAAAAAACGCATTTTATTTACTTGCGCACGCTGGGATTTGAACCCACGACCTCTGGATTCCGATCCAAGGATCGTAACCACTCAACCACGGAGTAAGTTCATGAAAGTTTAAAATCTTAACGATACAAGTTTTTTAAGGATAATTACAGTAATTCGATTATAATTACTATTTGTTAATTTTCATTGTATGTTTATCGTGACATAATCGTTTTTGATTAAATTGTGATGTATCCAAAATTATTCATTTTATTTTAATACTAGCTGACATGTACCCGGCATTGCTGGGAGTTATCCTTAGGAGATAGACACATACCGTTAAAGATTTTTCTGTAGGGCTTTTTAAGATATACAATTCCGTAGTACATTATTTTGATGTAGCTCATAAGGTTTAGTCAGCGTTAGCAATGTAAGCGACTGAAAAGATTTTTTTTCCGACTTGATTACAAAACTCTGAATGAAAATGAAAACTCTATCAAAATTCGTTGCGAAGTTTAGAAGAACTAAGCGCACAAACAAACATACCCGGATAGTGACTTGAGTTTATACTATTTAGAAAATACAGAAGTGTGATGAAATTTGATCGTTTACAATATTTTAATGGTATTTTGAGTTTGATGGGGCCATTACAATGTAATCAGGACCTGTTAAATAAATTATGTCTGCTTTGAATAAGAAGATTCTCTATAAATCTAGTTTGACTTTTATGCTGTGGTTACAGAACAGTAATTACCTACATGTTATGGTATTGATCAGGTAATGTTGATGGTACTGTAAGAGTGGGAGATACTCTCATAATCGCCCTGGTAAAAGAACCATTCAGAATTAAGTATTTATTAATACCCTTTTTAGGGACTTTTACATAAGAATAGGAAAATTTTTACAGTATTTATTTATTTGAAGCAACATAAACGGTCCAACAAATAAGGTCCTATTATTTAAATTCGATATTAATTTGCTATGACTTTTATTATTTCTCACAGAAAACTTACTAATACCAAAAGCAAACAAAACAATATTCCAAAAAGGACCATACTACATGGCCATTAAAGTATATAACAACCTTCCACATAACATTAAACAAATACAAGATACACACAAATTCAAATCGTTACTAAACACTTTCCTTGTTAATAAATGTCACTACACGTTGAGTGAATACCTCACGTAAATAAAACGCCTATTTTTATTGGTATATATATTTGTATTTTTTTTATTTTTTCATTGGTATATTGTTATTTTATCTGTATAAACATTGTAATTATTATAGTAAAACAAATAATATTATATATTGTAATTAAATAAATGTGGTTAGCTGGAAGAAATGGGGTCTATCCATAAGCTACACCTTTTGTAATTTTTATTTACAATAAATAATTTTTGATTTGATTTGATTTTATTATTTGATTAATAAAAGTCATTGCAATACTTAACTAACCTGAATCCAAAACAACCTTTTGGGGTTCTCTGCGCAGTCCCTCTTTAGAACTTAAAGTACCTGACTGTGTACAGGTCTGGGAAACTACTAACTAGCACGATCGATCGATAAAGTATTTATCGATAACTTGTAATCGTTCCCGAGAATGACTGCAGATCTCTAACGCAACAGTTAACAGTTTACGTCAAATAAATTACGAACATTTATTAGTTGTGAACTGTTGTTTGTTCGTTGGCGATTTTCAGACATTCTCGAGGACGATAACAAGATACCATCATTTTAAATAAACCATTATCCATCGACTGAATGGTAGTCTTAAAGCACTAAGGCGATACTAAAAGTATCCACCAATCTGGAACGTACCGCAAATATACTCGTACTAAAACATAGTAATTACTAAGAAAATAAAGTAAAAACAGAGGATGTAATGAAAGGTTAAAAAAGATTTTCAGAAATCAGCCACTGTGCATTATCAAGGTGCTTGATTGCAATTTAACAGTGCTGTAGCATTATATTTAATGTCTCATGTGATCGAATAATAATGAGTTTTTTTTACTATCCACGTTTAAGCTAGACACAGATGGCATAGTCTTTTGGCACCTAACCACGTGGCTAAATTTGACAATTAGGGGGCCACACACGATTGAGCCGAGGAGCAGCGCTAGTTTGATGCCATTCCGCAAAAATGAAAATCGCTAGCTTGTCATATATATAGGGGCTAGTTGTTAAATTTCTAACATCAGAGAGAAAAATTTCTCCAGAACATTTTAGCATGGCAACACTACGACATCAATGTCAAGGTCGAGTGTGTTGAGTCTTGTGTTGTCTGATTAAATATTTAATTTCATGTTTTCGTATTTATCATTTAAAATTAACTTCACCTTTCTTATCTCGATGTGTAGAATCATTTACATCAAATTCTCGTCTGTGTGTCACCTTTCCTGTCATCTCGTTTTATCTGTCTATGCTCCGTTTTGTCTATGTGTATTTATGGCAAAACATCTGATTGGTGTAATTATGTCAAATCATTCTCATATTCTTGTACCATTGTATCATAACCTTTACAAAATTTGCTCGCATTCGAGATTTAAAAGCTCTTTAGTTAACATTCGACACCTTAAAGCCTCTGAGTTAACAACTAGAATCATTGCAAATTCATCTTAATTAAAACGCAATAAATCAATCTCTTAAAACATAAGGGTTTTAATAACAACCATCTCACAACATCCACCATCTATCTCCCTGCACGTATCCCTGCGCAAAGACATGAAGGACTTCAAGAAAAGCAGCTCGCCTTACAATCGACGGCAGAAGTCTTGGAGACTATCGCAGGACCGTACAGAGTGAATAACTCGAACTTGTCAACTAAAATCGTATATGGGTGTATAAAATTGTTTATTTTTTTCACTTATACTCGACAAAGGTTTGGGTAAAATAGGTATTAAAAATAATAGAGGTAATTGGAATGGTTATTTTACGAATGTGTAACAAAGAAAGTTTATTTAAAATTTAGTTATAAGAAATAATATTTGTAAATATTTTACTATAATATGAAGAACCAGATCACGTACGCTTGAAGATGCCATACCACGGAGGAATATTTCCGCAGTGTCATTCTGTCCGACTCGATGTCTGAATGAATTGCACACACCCGAGAGAGCCGGCACTTGACTTCATTGATGAGTTTTGGCTCTGCGCGGGACTATTTGTTTCGCTGGCTCTACCATGTGTTTCCAGCTTTAAAGAGAATTCAGCACCGTTGCTGTACTAATTGCGGATATTGCAAATTATAATGTGTACATTCTTCTCTTTATACGCAGGCAAAGCAAATATTCGTACAGTATTCGTGTTATTCTTAGAAACATTGGCATTAGGCCAAGTGGATAATAATTATTGTGATATTTCGCTAACCTCAAAATTCAAAGTCAGACTGTCGCTCCCACGAACCCAAGAGATGATACAGCAATGACCCTGGGACAAATGGAACATTTAATGGTTGTACTAATTTAGTAGGCACTACACATACACAATTATACTTTATAATCACAACATGCCAACATCATTAACAACCCACGTAGAATAGGTACACTAACACATAATATAAACACACATATTATTTTGGTCTGGATGAAAACAAAAAGTACATTATTTTTTCATAATCCAATGGAACATTAGAAGGTACTGCACAATTATACTTCATAATTACAACATGCCTACATCATTAAAACAACACACGCATAATACACCAACACCTAAAACTCGGATAAATAATAAAATCCGCATTCCTCTAACTCTAAATATGGGATAAAATCTCTTAACCATATTGCCTACACACTCTATAACTCTCTTCCAGATATGTATAAAAACAGCCAGCATGTACAAAACAATAAATTAATGCTTAAAAGGATTTTTTTCTGAAAACATATAAAAACGAAAGTACGTAATTTTTGTCGTGCTGTATTTTATCTTATTTCTTTCTCTCCTTTCCTATCCCCTGTATTTGTAATCGAGCATAATCTATTTTTGTCGTGCTGTATTTTGTCTAATTTCTTTCTCTTTCCTTTCCTATTCCCTGTATTTGCAATCGAGCACTAATCTATTTTTGTCTTATTTATTTCTCTCTCTTTTCCTATTGCCTGTATTTGTTATCAGGCATAATCTATTTTGGTCGTGCTATATTTTGTCTTATTTCTTTCTCTCTCATTTCCTATACCCTGTATTTGTAATCGACCATTTATTTTTACCAATCTATTAGTGGGTAAGTACCTTTATGTAAATTCCTACCTTAGCTTTGTACTTATGTGTATATCCCTGTCTTTTTCTATTTTGTTTTTCTTGTTTGTTCTACTGAACTCCCCTTTTTTTCTAATTTTGTACTGTTTTGTACGTGAAGCTTATATTTTTGATATCAAAATACCAATTTAAAATTGAATCTATTAACTCCCACATATGTATTGTAAGTTCCTTCCGTCCTACAATGAGTTTTGTAATTCATCGGGATTGCTCTAGCAACAATTAAAAAAATATACTGTAATCAGAGATTATTTATTTATTCATATTCTCCATAAACCGGTTACACACCAATATATTTGGGAAAAATTTGAAAAAAATTATACATGTTATAAAAATTATAAAGAAAATGTTATATTGTTACATGTTATATTAACAAAAAAAATATATATGAAAGAATTAAATTAACTTAGTTTTTTTATTCACTTTATATTTGATCCACCTTTTGGTGTTTGCTTTTATGTGTGAGGTGACAGCGTCCTGTCAAAAGTCCTATTTACTTCTTTGGCTTGTTTTAAATAATATAATAACCTTGTTCATAATGATCATGGCCATAAAAATCACACAGGATCTATGCGTTACATCCTCAAATCCCAAGCACACCCACACAAATTCTAACAATACTACTTGTAGATCAATAATATTAAATCTTTATTGATCCAATAGTTCAAGCCATCCGACACTATACATCATGACAAGACGATGTTACACGACAATACAGCAATAATCATCATTATCGTTAAACCGTACCAACATTACGATACGATAATAAAAATAATTCAACCTCTTGAACGGTAAGAGAATCCTAAAGCCCGTATTTCACGGGATGATAAATAAATTATTTATTTATTTATTCATTTTCGGGAAATCGATAGTTTTCATTTAATCAGTTTGTATATAAGTAAAGGATTTTCCAAAAAGAGATGTTATTTTATTTTGTATATAAATAAAAATTTTATTTATTTTATATACATAAACACACACTTGCCACAAACAACACATTACTTCTTATCACTTATCACTTTCTTATCACTTCTTTTATTTTATTATGTATATAAATTAAAAATGACAGCTTCAAAAGTAACATCTACCGAAATAGCGGGCTATTCAAAATAACACCTCTTATTGGAAAACCCTATATTATATATTAAAATAAAACCAATTAAGGATTTCCTCCTTGTGACTTTAACTGAGACAACATAATATGGAATAAGTTATTTAAATTTGTGAGAAAGGAATATGATTTAAAAATATTATACAAAACAAAAGTTTATATAAAACGAAAAATTTACAAAACAATACATTTATAGCCATGAAGAGAGGTTGTAGATATAAATCAAATCATATTAGAGATAAAAACAATAGAGACATAAACATTATTCAAAAACCATCAGATAAATATTCTTTTGTATTTGGAAAGTTCGCAACTGAAAATATCAACCTTGGATAATACGCTATTGTAATTATTGCATAGTCTGTTCAGGCAGGAATTTTTTTTTATTTTTATTTATTGTTTATTCCAGATCTCGGGGAGGGTGGTGCAATCCCACGAGCTCCATATTATACATAGAGTATATAAAGTAAATATAAAAAATATTGTAAGATAATACATACACAGTAAACGAAAACAAAAGACAATAAAAATAGTATAAAAAACATAATGAGACTAAAGTTTTTTAAAAAGAAAAAATATTTAAAAATATATATATATGAATATATATTTTTTTTATCTATGACATCAGGATTTGGCTACATCGCTTGTAAATAGGTAGCTGCCAGAAGTGCAGTGCTGCCATCACAAGACCGTTTTCGCTCGTGGCTAGTCGCGTTCGAAAGCTGGTGATCCGTTTTTTCATTAGTGCTCGGAATCCGGGAGCACGCCCTTCTACAAACATCTCAGTGGCACTGCAGTACCAGGACAGCCCAAAAAGTATTCGGTAGGAATTGTTGTACTGTACTTCTATTCTTTTTAGAGATGCTTTGTTGAAGTTGGTCAACAGTTCCGAGGTATATAGGCTCGTGCAAGATATCTCAGTTATTTTCATTAAGGTTTTTTTATGTTTTTCTGTTTATTTATGATTTTTTATGCATGTTACATGAATTTTATGCGTAAACTTCACTGGTTAATGTAACATGTAAAATTTAATTATCTATATATAACTGTTTGTTTCCCCAATACACTAAAAAATAAAACATAAAACATTTTGAATACTTATTATTTATTTATTTTGGCACAATATTTTACATTTTATAGGACGATCCAGTAATGTTGGTCTCACTGGGTGGCTATTAATTTAAAGACAATTGTGCATGGCAATTATTGCCCTTTGTAATACAGCCTTAATACAAAACAATTACAATATATGAACTTCTTGAACAATAATTCTGCAAGACTCACATTCTTCTTCTCGATCTTCGTGTTTCAAGGTTCAATGGTTTAAGATTCGACAATTTTATCCGCCGTGAAGTATTATTTTTGTCAGTAATAATAATACAAACTCTTTATTATTATAACCGCCACTCCCGTTTCTTTGATACGTATTCTGAGAAGATACATTTTTTACCGTAAAGGTCACATTTTATTATTTGGATTATCATATTTATTTAAAAAGCATGTCTGTACTTCCTTACTTGATTTTGATGATATACAGGATGTGATGTTTTATTGGTAAAGAGACGAAATTACACGTACCAATATCATACAACTAGGATTACACTCATACATTACATTACTTATGAGGCTGACGGTAGTGAGGATGGGGGAGAGGAAGGTGAGGAAGTACCTGATTACTCAGATTTGGTCACCAAACACGGCCAAAGCCATTTCAAGCACCGTTTCAATTCTGAACGGTGGTTTTACACCAGGGTGATACTGAAAATATCACTCCTGAACATGCCACAAATGTCCACTATTTTGACTGAACAGACTATGCAATAATTACAATAGCGTATTATCTAAGGTTGATATTTTCAGTTGCGAACTTACCAAATACAAGAGGTCCATAAAAGAATATTTCTCTGATGGTTTGTGAATAATGTTTATGTCTCTATTGTTTATATCTCTATTATGATTTGATTTATATCTACAACCTCTCTCCATGGCTATAAATGTATTGTTTTGTAAATTTTTCGTTTTATATAATCTTTTGTTTTGTATAATATTTTTAATTCATATTCCTTTCTCACAAATTTAAATAACTTATTCCATATTATGCTGTCTCAGTTAAAGTCACAAGGAGGAAATCCATAATTGGTTTTATTTTACTATATAATACTTATGTACAAACTGATTAAATGTAAACTGTAGATTTACCAAAAAAAATTAATAAATAAATAAATTATTTAAATGGGTAAATTGTGAAATAACATAAATTAATCAAATAAAATTTTAACCCCCTGAGGCCATCGGATGGAGAGCATTAACCCTATTGCAATTATACACGTCAAAAATACTGAATTCTCTGGTTTAGATGTTACAGTATGAACTTAATAAATTTAATACTGATAAAAGAAAAAGATCCGGATTTTTAAAACATTTACAATTCCGGTATGTTTAATTTAAATGCGTCTAATTCTCACTATGTGTTATTTCATCCATGTGTTAATACAGTTTTTTTAATTAATCGATAATTTCTTATATTTCCTAGTTAAAAAAACTCGCGCAAAGTACGAAAAGTAGCGCAGAATAAAGAAAAATGTAAAAAAAAATTTAACCTACCCGTTACGATGTTTGATACTTTGATACGCCGATTCCAAGATGGCACGTTAGTGCTACTATCATGTTTATGAAATTTACTCGTATCTCTGAGGAAAAAAATACTTATGGAGGCCTCGATATATCGACTTTGTTTGTCGGTGAATTATGCCAAGTGAGTGGACATCTTCAAATTATCACTAAATAAAACAAATATAAAATATTGTTGCTGTAATGGTTCAGTTATGTATAAAAGGTTAAAAAAACGGTATAATTTTGACAATTCCTATATAAAATTCCCTAAAAAGCGTGAATAATTAATTAAATGTAAAACTATAAAAAAACTTTTTAACTAAATTAATATTATTTTTTTAATGATAAACTAATATTTTTAAGACAGGGTTTTTGTGCATAGCACAAAGGATAAGAAATTATTAGTCGCCTGAAATATCAATACAAATTGAAAATATCTCCCGAGTAAAAATAAATGCAGACGCTCTGGACCACTGAGCGACGTCAATAAATTAACCAAACCAAATGAAAGCAAAAACCAAATCACTAAACTTAACCACGTAACTAAATTAATATTAGTTTATCGGTTATTACGATGATTCTTTTCGCAGTTAATCTTAACCCTTAAACTAGTCTTTCTAAAAGTGGGCGATAACGCCCCTTTGTGGGCACCGCAGGCATTTAGGGGGGCAGTAAAAGACTCATAGAAAATTAGGGGGCCTTAAGGAAATCTAGAGGGACAACGGCAGACAAATTATATTTATAAAAATTCGACGGAATCTAGCTGAAATAAATAATAATATTTTTTTTACTTTCTCAAAACAAAACTGGGTATTTGCCAGTTTATTAGTTAGTTTTTAAAATTAAGAAAATTATTTTTTTTTTATATATTAACTCCACACAGGAGGCCCTGAAGAAAATAATTTCCCTCAGGGCCTATGTCATCTGTACTAGTAATGGAATTGTATATTTTCTATCACCGGCATTGGTTTCTCAAAGTTTGCATGGAAAACTGTATCGCACTATCCAGTTTCAGTTCGTGCCGTGTTTGTGGCAATGAAGTTCTAAAAACAACGCGATTTTTACAACCCTTCATGAATCAACATGATAATCTTATTTATTATTACTTTACTGTCAATGAAACTTTAAATACTCTGCGACAAGACTTTACAAAATTCTTCCAGACAATATAAAACAATGTGATTCACAAAAAAGTGTCAAAGAAAATGTAAAAACTTGGAATTAAGAATATGGCTTTTACCTGTGCATTCACCCAAATTCGCAGTTGTTGATATAACCACATTATTGAGCGAATACATCTCAATCCGAAGCTTAATGCCAAATCACTATTTTGATTAATCTTTATAACGAATTGGTGTACATTATGAATTCTAAAATATTTGATTTAGATAAATTGAAGGTTTTCCTATCGTTTCGCTTGAGTAGAATACAAATAAAAAATAAATTACTCAATAAAAAATATAAATGACGAAAAAATTTTTTTTTTAATAGAAATGTATGAACGCTTAAAGAAAACACATTTTTAAAAATACAGTATAATAGCTAAGATTATCTGTGACAGTTTCACTTGATTAATTTTTTTACTTTCTTATAAAATTATTTACAAAATAAATAAAAACCAGTATTGTGCTTGAAATCGAACGTTTCTAGACTCCGTTTGTCTAGCGATTCTAATGCCTATTACCTACAATATAAGGTATACCAAGAATATACACATTTTTGGCTTATAACATCCTCTTAATATAAGTATAGGTATGTTCAAAGGTAAAAGGAAGTAACTTGAAAATTTCTGCCTCAACACAGGCTAGCCTAGTGAGGCGGTATTTGAGAAACCTCAACTAACTGTAGTTTTATTTTCTTTTTTACCTTCAGCATAATAATAATATATTTGAATTTTTCTTTTAATTTTATAAACTTAAAAAAAAGTACAAATCAAAATACAATATACATCATAATATGCATTTTTAGTTGTAATTTGCAAAAATTTTTAAATAATGATATATGTTATAATTATTTTCCGACTTTATGTCCGGGTTAAATCTTCCCCACAGGAAAAACTTTTCCACAAATGATCACCAAGAACAATACATCAATTCACCAGAGAACAAATGGGAAAATAATAATAAAATAATAAAAATATCTGGAGTCGGTGAATTTATTTTATTATTTATCCTACCCATATCATAATGCATGTTTAAAAATTGTATTTGCAATAACTGTTTTTAAGATACGCAGCAGATGGTAAAAAAAAGTATGTTAAAAAATATTGGGGGCACTTATTTTGTTTTAATCTCAAAGTGGGCGGTGGTCGAAATAAGTTTGAGAACCTGTGCCTTTAACAATGATATGTGGGTAGGAGTTGGTGAAGTATGATAGGTGGCATGATCGTGACATGGATCGAATACATTTCGTAGGATATTAAGTGCTTCATAACAACATGCTTTACAATTTAAACTACCTTTGCCAAAGCACTAAACTTAGCACACTACAACAATTTATGAACATATTCAATTTAAATTATTGCATATCTTTGAAGCATATGTAAATGATTTAAAGGGTTCGATGAGAATCATCCAAAATTGCAAAATATTAAGATGGTACTTACCCCGAAGTGCAATTATTATTAAAGACATTATGCAGAAATATTTTAGTATTAATTGCATCATACTTGCACAAATGCTAATTTGGTTGCAATACCGACGATTTTAGTGGGTGTTGAGTGGATTCCCGTCTTGCCTGAAGAGACGATGCATAAAATGTGCATTAATAATAATTAATATTGACATTAATACTTAGCCTAGAGGTCACGGGTTCAAAACCCAGAGAAGTTCTTTTTAAATTAGCGCACGCAAATGAAACGGTAACTTAAACTTTTTTTTAACCACTCTGATCTCTGGAATATTGACGTTTTATTTTATCTTATTACTAGCTATCGTGTACCCGGCGTTACTGCGAATTATCCTTAGAAGATAGACATATACCGTCGCGGACTTTTTTGTAGGCCTTCTTAAGATATACAATTCTGTAGTACATTATTTTGATGTTTCTCATAAGGTTAAGCCAGCGTTGGCAATGTAAGCGCCCGAAATATTTTTTTACGACTTCATTTCAAAAATCGACTTTTCTCTACTTTCTATAAATATAATATACTTGTATTATATATATAAACCTTTCGGAAGAAATTCTCTAAATGATAGTGAAAACTCTTTCAAAATCCGTTGCGTAGTTTAGAAGAACTAAGCACACAAACAGACAGACGCGGAATGCGACTTTATTTTATACTATTTAAACATTTTGTCTTATCTTATTTTAAAAACGTTTGTAGAAAGGTGATAAAATACGCTAGAAAATTGTATTATTAGAAATAAATATATAATTTTGTATACATTAAAATTTTGAATCCACTTACGTATTTTCGTCAAAAAACAGAACTAAAATTACTGATAAAAAAGGACTGTTTATTAGGCAAATGGAATAAAATTATTATTGCCTCACTTTTCTGCCGTTATGTATAAAAATATTTTTTGAAAAATTCATAAAGTTTCATTTTTTTTCCCAAATTGTAGTCGGAAAAGTCCTTTTTTATTGGATTCAAAATTTTAATTAAATTTCTAAAGCCTTTTATATCATACTTCTCACCATGACAGTAAGGGGGATACAATTCTATTAAACCATATGAGCTGTTTCCAAAAGCGAACAAATTGAGTCAACGAATAATATTTATTTGTTCCCAAAACCGAATAAGGGGTTAATAACTGAACTCTGATTCTCAACTACTAGCAATTGTCCGGATACGGTGAGACTATTACATTTCCAATTGTGGTTGTTGTGGGCCTGAATGGATTGGTGTGGGAAGGAGATAGGGTAGAGGAAGGTTAGGAAGTATCAGGTTATTCTAATCTGGTCAGCAAGGACAAGACATAGCTAAAAACATTTCAATCAACGTTTCGATTCTAAATTATCGTCTTTCTCACGGCGATATTGAAAGTATATACCACTCTAGAATCTGCAGCAAATATACAGTACATGTTCTATACTAATTAGATATGAAATCACTAATACTAACATGAAAAAGGTACGAATATAAATAGTTGGAGTTATAAGATATAGAAATATTAAAGATAAAAAGAAACATACAAAGTTTACTTAGGTAAGGTTAGGTTATGTATTTTGACGTGTTTAATGTAATACCACACAGAAAAAAACTAACTAAAAAAGCTAACTCCTCAAGAATCTCTTCAAATTATTGGTAATTCCGATTATAAACAGTATTGTAGGCCTTACAAATGAAATAGCAGGTATCCTGATAATGTTTCAGTAAATTACGAAACACATTATCATACTGTCGGAACGCGTGTTCGTGAAAATCGGAATATGTTTGCATTGCAACGAAAATTATTTGTATCGTCGTGATATTGTTTTATATTGTTAAGGCAAATCGTTAAAATAGAGAGAAAAAATCGATTACTCTCCGTGCAGTTGATGTTATTCTCTCCATAATATATAATTTCGTTCATTTTTAATAATTTTTTTAGTGGAATATTGTTAAGTATTGATCAATTTTTAAATGGTTTGAAATTTTAGAGTGTTTATTAAGGACGGGTTGTTTCAGAGAATTTGAACAATTCTTCAAATTTCAAAGTTAATTTTCAAGTTCTCTGAAAGTTATTTTCAAGTTCTGTTATTATTTTAGTTTTGTCAAGTAACTGTCCTATAATTATATAATAACAGAACTTGAATAGGATCTTCATAGAACTCGCATATGAAAGTTCAAATTTGATGAATTTTTCAAATTATATGAAACAACCCATCTTGGGACGGGTTGTTTCGGAGAATTTGAACAATTCATCAAATTTAAACGTTTATTTTCAGGTTCTGTGAAAGTCCTATTCAAGTTCTGTTATTAAAACATTATAGGCTAGTTGCTTGACAGAACGGAAATAATAATAGAACTTGAAAAAATTATTCACAGAACTTGAAAATTAACTTTGAAATTCTAAGAATTGTTCAAATTCTCCGAAACAACCCGTCCTTAGTGCGTGCCAAATAAATTCCATATTGTAGAAAAAACAAAGGTAGGATAGGGTCAATTCACTCCTGTTAAATCCAATTTAAAACTTCGATTTTATCTGTCGATTAAACAGTATTAAACATCCTGTATTGTATTTGCAATTATAAATAACAATGTGGTTGGGGAAATATCGCTCTACAGGAAAAACCACACTGAAGGTGTTTGATAGCTTCATATCTCTAAGTAACATGAAATATAATAAAATTTCTCAATTCCGGTATGGTTACCTCTAACCTACACAGTTTATTATGCGAACCCATCTGAAGGACACTAAAATAATATCGTTTAGATCCTGGCAGATTTTGATTTCTTGGTAAAGGTCTCATTATAAAATTTTATTTATTTATTTAATCACTCGTTGGAGGCTTTTACATGTATATATTGTATTAGGTAAGTAGTTCAGAAGTACAACAATGATAGTGAGTATGAACGATATAAGCATGTACAATACAAGTTGTCATAGAGAGTTCTGTTGTATAAAAGAGTTCAATAGTTGTATATATTAACAAGAGTACAAAATAAGTACTTAAGGTACTATAAAATAAGCAATGTGAAGCAACTTTGTTGATATTTATAAAAATAAAGATGGACTGTTTTTTACTCCAGATTGGGTGTTTTATATGTAAATAGTATAAAACAAAGTCCCTATCTTCTTCTGTCTGTTTGTGCCCTTAGTTCTTCTAAACTACGCAATGGATTTTGATAGAGTTTTCACTATCATTTAGAAAATTTCTCCCGAAGGATTTATATGTATAAAACATGCATATTATATTTATAGAATGTATAGAAGAGTCGATGTATTGTAATCAAGTCGTAAAAAATATATTTTTGGGCCCATCTATTGCTAACGCTGGCTAAAGCTAATGAGATACATCGAATTAATGTACTATGAAAATGTATATGTTAAAAAGGCCTACAGAAATCTATGGTGTACGTCCATCTCGTCAGAATAACCCCCAGCAACTCCGAGTTCACGTCGGCTAGTTAGTAATATTAGCTGACCTGTACTCAGCGTTGCTCGACTTTTCTCGACATTCAATAAATATAATATCAATGTATTATATAAATAAACCTTCCAGAAGAAATTTTCTAAATGATAGCAGAAACCTTATGAAACTCCGTTGCATAGTTTAGAAGATCTAAGCGCACAAACTGACCTATGCGAATGGTGACTATGTTTTATATTGTTTAGAGATACCAATGTATGGTCACGATTACGAATTAACTAAAAGCTTATCAGGAAACGGCCTATAATCCCGTTTTTAGTTCATTATGATCTGGGATATTCCAGACAATTCTCGAACATTCTACAACTTTCCAAAATGTTTCGGGATATCCTGAACTATTGTGGAATCCTCTCGAATACTCTCGAATGTTCTGGACTGTTCTAGAAATTTCTAGAGGGCGAAACTTCCATCCCTTGTATCTTCAAAAGCACGCCATTCAAGTAAAATCGGGAAACTTCTTGATGGATGGGGGATAGAGGTTTACCACTATTACTCCCCTGATCGTACCGGGACTCGATTAAAACGTAGTTAAAAGTAATTTTTTATCATAATTATAAAAGTAAACAGTTAAATAATAGTGTTTTTTAACAGATCTGAATTTTGTTTTCGGGAACGAATGAACTCAAATCTTGAAAGCTGAAATTAACCCACTTTCAGACATTCGATCAAGCTTAAACTCGCCAGATAGATTCTCTGTTGATGACAATGCATTCTATAAACTTTTGGTGGCAATCACGTATACAAACGCGGACACATACGCATTACTCTCAAATCGGATGGCCATCAGAAATTTAGTGGCAATTGATATGATGTAACAGCATTTGATATGCGAAATACACGCCAATTCTACCCGATCGGCATTTGGCGAGATTAGTAGAGTCCAGTTCCTGGGTAGGAAAGATTAATACCCAGTCAACCAAGTTTTAAAATTGATGTATTATAGTGAAAAAAACTTTGTGTATTACGGGTTGATATTTTATATTCTCATCCTACCTCGTCTTCAAGTCATTGTGGATGCTGTGCGGGGGTCTTAAAAAGTAGCATATTATACCTACTCTCAGTATTGCCCTGGTAACCCAACTGAGTATTGATTATTATGTAGCTGTCCTGGCTTTACACTGACAAACGATTCACATTTTCACCTCAATCACTTGCATCAAATAAAACATAAATAAATCGTTTCAGGAAAATATATGTATAAATATAAGACCAAAACTAAAAAAATCTTAACTAAGCCTCTAAGTCTGAAGCCGAAGAAACATACTGACTTCACAACATAATATTTGTCAAAATTCTGACAGGGAGCGGATTGTGTGTTATTTTATTGTTTTATTTTATTTTATAAAAAAATATAACATTCTTTTGCAATACACACACGACCAACTATCAGACACACTCACTAACCAATATGATGCATGATCTGGGCAACAAGTATGGGGGTGCTATTGATTTATTTATTGACTTCATTTATAGAATTAAGCATAATCTACACCAACACTTGTCGAATCCTACAAATTAGAGTAGCGTTGGTAAATTAGTTTTAATGATTTGTCTTATATGTAGTGTTGTTGTAATTTCTTTTTTTACTTTATGTTACTCTTAAGTTTTACTAATATTGGTTCATATTTAGTTTTCTTCTTTTTTTTATCATTTCTTAATATTTTCTCATAATACTTGTAATAACAATTTTACAATTGTGTATTTTGTACCTACTTTACAATGGATTACATCTATATACTGTCAGTATCTCCTGTATAATACAGATATTCTCCTATGTACACTGCATCATGTATCACTTTTATTTAAAAGTCTTTTTAGGCTTAAATAAATAAAATATAGATTCAATGACTGCCTTAGGAGCAGGGATTGTACAATAACAAAAATTATTGCATAGTTTATTTGGGCAAAAATACTTCTGCAACAACGAAAATATTTTTCGTCGTACCGACAAATAAAGCAGTCAGAAATGAAGAACGTACAAGTTAAGTTGATGTTTATTTTACTATTAAAAAAAAATTACTACTAAGAAAACTTTGGGCATTAGGTTACGTGGTAATTTATTTCGTTGGGTTACATCTTATATACTTAACAGATCACAGGCAGTAGCAATAAAGGGCTTTGTATCAGACTTCAATCAAATTTCCTCAGGGATCCAACAGGGTTCACATCTCGGACCATTATTTTTCATTTTATATATTAATGATTTGGTCAATGTTGTAAAAAACTCTGAAATAGAATTATTTGCTGATGATGCTAAGCTATACAAGCCAATAAAAAGTCTAAACGATTGTATTAATTTACAACATGATTTAAACAATGTAGCTACCTATTGCCAACAAAATCAATTATTTCTAAATGTTTCAAAATGTCATCACATTGTCTTTTCCAGAAATAAAAATAAAACATTATTTAATTATTCTTTAAATAACATCAACATTGCAACAGTCTCAAATATTCGTGATCTTGGAATAACTCTTGATAATAAACTTCAATATAACCTTCATATACAACAAATCACAAATAAGGCTGCTAAAATGTTAGGTTTCATCATTAGAAACACAAAACTTTTTAATAACATCAATATCATTAAGCAACTCTACTTTGCCTACGTACAAAGTCATCTGGAGTTTGCATCAATTGTTTGGTCTCCATTCTATAAAATCCACATAAACAAAATCGAAGCAATTCAAAACAAATTCCTAAAATATCTCTGTTACAGGTCATTTGTAAGATTTAATAATTATGCAGAGGCAGCTTCGTACTTTAAAATTGATTCATTAAGTGTACGAAGGCATCATGCAGATGCTCTATTCCTATATAAATTAATTAATTATAATATTCAATGCCCAGAGTTGCTAAATAATATTAAATTTAATGTGCCTGCACGTTTAACACGGTCTTCTATCCTGTTTAAAATCAATCAAAGCAAAACGAACTGTAGACAAAATTCTTGCCTGAACAGAATATGTAATAATTACAATAACATATTATTCAATATCGACATCTTCAATTGCGAATTTACTAAATATAAAATGACCTTAAAAGAGTATTTCACTGATGTTTCTTGAATTGATGTTTCTGATGTTTATGTTTCTAGTATTTATATATTTATAATCCTGTTATGGTATGATTTATATGCACAACATTGTCTTCTTATGGTTATGGTTATGATATGATTTATATGCACAATATTGTTTGTATTCTTATGGTTACCAATGTATCGATAATCTTTTATTTTATATAAATTTTAGTTTTTTTTTTTCCCCTTTATTTTTGTTGTATTATTTTGTTCTATTATTTTATACAATTCTTTTATTTTATATAATTATAACTTCACATTTCTCATAAACTTAATTATTTCTTCTAATGCTGTCTTACGTAAAGTCACAAGGAGGAAATCCGTAATTGGTTTTATTTTGGCTATTTTACTTATGTACAATCTGTAAAAATGTAAACTGTTGATTTCCCAAAAAATGAATAAATAAATAAATAACATTTTTAATTTTTTCTGAGAAGAAAGATCTATTGGCCAATTGATACTTTATTTATAATTATTGCGTTTCCAATTTAAAAGACAGAGATCCTGGGTTCAGTTTCCAGTTGCTTCCGTTACCTTTTTTATTTTTTAGTTTCATGTATCGTTTAGATTTATTAGTATCATTTTCTTCTTCAATGATTAAATATTACATTGATGGTTATAATCTTTGTTAATTCTATCTTACTTAGCAGATTTAAGGGTTGGGAACTCTTTGTTAAAAAGTAAAAGGTTCTACTTATAATTGTGTTTATTTACGTTACAAATAATAGGTTTGGATTTAGCTACACTGTTCATTACCCGAGGGTTGGTAATTCTCTGGTTCGAGTAGCTTGTTCCCTGTCAATCTCATCTCACAAGTAATTGTTACACTCTAGCGACATCTGTCGGACTCTGGAGTAAGCTTTATGAATAGCGCCATCTATCGCTTAAATACTCAACTTATTACCATACATCACAATCTTCAAATGTTTTACCAATAAAATCAATCATATCATAGAGCTACAATTAGAGGCGCTACTGCGTACGAAACTTGTTTGACCGAATTCGGTAATTTTAGTTAGAGAGTTGGAGGTCAGTTGGAGGTAAAAAAGCTGAACCTATTATTGTCGCTTCGTGTCTCATCTAAATATAATACATCTATGAAAAATATGTTTTTATTTCGTGCTTTTAAATAAGCGAGTTTAATTTCACTGACAATATAAAATTATAATCCATTTTCGTATAAGTCCACTTCTAAACACGTAATAATGTGGGATGGCGCTTATAGTTGGAGATGTTCCCATATGCTATAATGCAGTTTGATGATGTCAGAATCAGTAGGCGATACTTCGAAGGCATTGTACTTCAAACAATCACCATTGGGAAAGAATGTTAAAAAAAAAAGATTTTCTTAAATGAAAAAAAAAAGTTTAATAGTTCGGTGCACAGCAAGGTGATTATTTTAACTCCTCAGGTCTCTATCATATTTCCGCTTTTGCAATAAAATCTGAAAAATTGAATATTTCTGAACGTATCCGGAAATTAAAAATTGTTTTTAAAAGGTGATAAAATACGCTTTCAAATTTTATTATCTTTAAATTTAAATGTTCGTTTGTTCAAAATCTTAAATCTCCGAAAGTTCTTCACCGAGTGTTTAGAAATTTTCTCAATCGTTGCATTCGAATACGCGTATGTTTTTATATATTTCTATATTATAGATGTCACCTGTGAAAGGTAAAAACATGTTTTTTTAAAACAGCGCCATCTGTTGGACTTAAACACAACACGCGCTTTTATTCCTCTATTTGCACTTACAAACTGAGCCAAAGAAACGCGTGCCGGGTACAGCTAGTTATAAATAAAAATGTTATATTTGATATATTAAAAATTTTAACGGGAACAAAACAAATAAAAAAGTGTCTCACTTTACATCGTTTATCTCGTTATGTCACTTTCTTGTTGTTTTATATAAAAATAATAAATTCAAAAAAGTCATAAATTTTTTTTTCAAATAACCCTAACGTCTAGATTTGAATATAAACATAGTATTTTCTCTTTCTAACAACGTTATATTTATCACCATGACAGTAAGGGATTTTTATGAGACCATATGAGTTGTTCCCAAAAGCGAACAAATTAGCCTGAATAGTTAAGATATTGTGTTATAGTTAAATATTATATAAATATAGTAAATTATTTAATAAGACTCAATAAAATTCAGATTAAAATAAAAATATTTATATTGGAAATTGTTAAAATATTTTTCTGAATAGAATAAATATATACAAGACTTCTTGTGGATTTTATAATAAAAGTGTGAATTAAACATTAAAATCGGATTTGTCCATCTAGTGTGTAAAAGGTGTTATGATATGTTTTTAAGGGATCTTTAAAAAGTTATATAAAGTCATGGAAAGTGATGAAACAAAAACTTTATTAACTGGGTTAATTAGGTTAGGTTAGGTTAGGTTAGTTTTAAATTGTTTTTTTCATCGTTTCTAATGACTTTATATCACATTTTAAAGGCGTGTTGAAGTGTCGATATGTTGATTTATCATGGAACCGTTTTTAAGGAGTGTAAAATATTTTTGATGAAGGACCTTGAATATTAGCGTAATTACCACTGCACATAAGACAATAATATGTTGTATGGATAAGGAAGGACACACCATTTGGAAAAGGGCACTCGTTTTATTCCTGTCTATCCTCCTCAGGTATCACAGCGGTGGCACTGAACACAAAGTGGTTTTGCACGAAACGTGCGCGGATGTAAAATGTATATGGGTGAAGCAGTTCATAAATATGTTTCAGCGAGCGGTTTAAGCTACGACGGTTTTATAGACGAACAGTGCGTTTTATTGAAAGCGACAGATTAAAAAAGTGTGCAGCGAAAAGGTGCAGGAATAAAAGAAAGGTAACACAAGGAACAACAATATAATCTCAGTACAGTGGTCGCATGTATGTACATATGTGTGAATGTGCATGCATGTATATGCGTAATGGCGTAACCATTATCCGAGACACTATCTATTATACAAACCAATTCATTAGAACGTTGTGATAATTATGATCATTTAAAAGCTGTCAAAAATAAGGAAAAAAATTAGTTGCAATATAATGTCGAGGGGTTAAGACGCTGTCCTGTTTCTCTTAGATTTATTAGTATTTTCTTACTCTCCAATGATAAAGATTAAAAAATAATTAGACAAATCAAAACTATTTAATTTTTATATGATATATTTACGCTTTTAATTTCAATTTCACCATGCACCATTTTTTACACTACAGTTTTTCTTTTAAACCGTTTGATGTCTGATGCCTTGAAACCATTGTGGTTTAATAATAGAGTAAACATTCTAACCAAAATTAACTGAAAACTGCGCTCCTGTTTGAACATCAAGTTCAATAACTCGAGCCGTCTCGAACGACACTAGCAGGCCATCACAAGATTAATAAGACCAATTTTCAATAATATTGATTATGATAAAGCCCTTCTTATCGATGAATGATAAACCATTACTGTTTCTATATTTCCTAAATGATTTGTACAGTATCTCAGCGCGCATGTAGTCATTTTGCAGTTATCGCTGGAAACTCATACCCGGCTAACAACCAGCCTAAAAGAGGTTAATTAACCGATGTTTGTGACCCATATTTTGAACGATAATGTTAGCTCTATTCATATGCCTAGAAGTTTCTCCACTATCCCACCGTCTTCATATATAAAGTCTGGCCACTGTGCAGCCCGGGATGGTGTCAAAGGTTCGTAGGATCTTCCCGACGTTTCCGTCGCACTGCTCACTGTCTCTCGTCGGGACTGCCTGTGGTGCACCAGAAGCAAAGGCTGTTATTGTGTTGTTTGCTGCTATGGGAACGTGTTTAAATTTGCTATTCTTTTGTACGTTCCTCTTTATAAATGTTATCTCTCCACTAGTTTAAAAAACAAGAACAAACTGCCTTGGATGAGATTACTTAAACGTTTTTGGTATATGGTTATAGGTTGTGCCGTATCCCTACACGTCCTACAGTGTCCCTATACTCGGGGCTTTTAGAATCATTTAACAAAAGTAGAGTCTTCGATAGAGAGACCCATCTGGTCCTTAAAACGGTTTAAGTGGTGGGTGCTATGTACTTTAATTTTTGAAACTCGGAAATATCTTGACCCTGCAAACAAAACAAAATATTCGATACATCGTTGACCTGACCTTGAATAATATTGAATAACCTAACTGATTGACGTATCAACTGCTCCTTCCCAACTGTAGGTATCTCCGATAAATAATTGTAGGCCGGGTTCAGATGTGAATCACGAAAGCGGTGCTACATTTCAAGGTCTAAATCCCACAGAGGTAAGAGTTATGATTTCCTTTGGAGATGGTATTATATTATAACTAGCAATCAATTAGTCGCCTACGGATATGTGATAAAATGGGCCTACATCTTTATCTTAAAGATAATGATATCGTTCTGCAATTATTATTATTATTTAATTATTAATAATTTAGTCCGTCTGTAATGTAGGAGGGATTTTAAAATGAGCTTTTGATTGGAGTCTTAATATCAATATTTCAAGTCTTAAGGATGTTGCGGACTGTAATAATTTTATCAGGTTCCCACTGCGGAGTCGCGGGTTTAATCCTTTGTCATACAAGTCCTACATCATTGCACAAGCAACTAATACTACTGTAATAATGTAAGTAGGAAGAATTAAAAATGTGGTTAAGTTATTGCTGGCCATATTTTTTTAACAGATATATATATTGTTATATAACTGTTAAATATAAAATATATGAATAAAGATACCCAAAAGATACTAGATATACGAGTACAATAGATTAAAGATACATAAGAGGCAAAGATACAAGAGAGCCAAGAGACACAACAGACACAAGAGATACAAGATACACTAGAGATTCGAGAGAAGAGCGAGATACAAAATAGATACAAGAGATACGAGAGACAAAAGAAACAAAAGAAACACAAGAGACGCAAAAGAGACACAAGAGACACTAGAGAAGGAAGATACGCAAAATACGCAAGTGACACGAGACAAACTAGAGACACGAGAAACACAGGGGACACAAGAGACACAAGAGACCCAAGAGATGCAAGAGACAAAAAAAACACAAGAGACACAAGAGACGCAAGATGAAGAAGAGACACAAAAGAGACGTGACTTATAAATAATATAATCAGTTCAGAAATAATTGTTACATATTTTTCAGCACATTTTTTCATAATTTGAATAAATTTATAAATTTGAAGGAAGGTTGTTAAAGTAAGTTATTCACAGTTAGTATTTTGAGTGTGTATGATTTGTTTTAAATTTTGGGATTTTAATATTATTCGGATATATTGCGGATACGAGTATACTAAGTTGTAGGGTATTTAACTGTTCTTCTTTCAAAAATAATATAATTCTTATACATTTTATACAGTGCAGTTTTTATATGTTTCCTTTTTTTAATAAATAAATACAAAAACCTTCTGGCAACCCTATCGAGAGATAAAAAAACTATTGAAGCTTCTAAGGTCGTTGGTAATTTTAGGATGTACTTAGTATTTGTATCCTGAAATGACTATGTTGCTATATAACCTGCAACAATAGTTGAAGGAAGCAATGCGTAGGCAGGTGAATTAATGTTTTACAATGTTACAACACATCTTGGAATTGCTGTTTGAAGCAGGATGTTTTCCCACAATAAATTATTCAAACCAACGGATTTGGTTAGCCTCGATTGATCAGTTTTGGCGCTTCCTTCAAATTTAAACAAATAGTACCTTTGAAACAAATTAATTTATTTAACTGCAAATTGATCCATTACATGAAAAGATTTTAATTTACACTTCTGATGTATATTGCAAACATAATTTTAAATTTTTTCTTAAAATCTCTTAAATTTCACTAGGAATCAAGCCATTATTGTTGACTTAATTCATATAGTAAGCAATTGAGTGTTTTTGAGTTTTTCAATCTTTTTAGTATGATTTCATTCTGATTTGTTCTGTGTGTGGAAGTCTTTATTGTTATGTAGTTTGTATCTAAAGTAAGTTACTGGTAAAGTGTTAAGGCGAAGCTTAATGCTAAATCACTATTTTGATTAATCTTTATAACGAATTGGTGTACATTATAAATACTAAAAAATATGTTTTACATAATTTAAAGGTTTCCCTATCGTTTCGCTTGAGTAGAATACAAATAAAAAAATGAATTACTCAATAAAAAATATAAATGTAAACTACTAAAATTTTTTTTTTTTCAATAGAAATTTATGAACGCGTAAAGGAAACAACTTTTAAAAAATACAGTTTTATAGCTAAGATTATCTGTGACACTTTAAGTGGATCAACTTTTTTGCTTTCTTATATAATTATTTACAAAATAAATAAAATCCAGTTTTGCGCTTGAAATCGAACGTTTATAGACTCCGTTTGTCAATCGATTTGAATGCCTATTACCTACAGTATAAGGTATACCAAGAATATACACATTTTTGGCTTGCAGCTTCCTCTTAATACTCATCTTCTCTATTATGTATACTAAAATAAGTCTGTTTGTGATCTTAGTTACTTTTGATTCGGTTTTCGTTATCATTTAGAGAATTTCTTCCGAAAGGTTTTCATATGTTTAAAAAAAATTAAATGTTTAATAAAAAAATTAAATGTTTAATAAAAAAATTAAATGTTTAATAAAAAAATGATGCAACACAATTTACATAAAATATATTAATCATTTCACCTGATTTTATACGGATGACGAACCTCGTGCTGGCACTGTTGGTGGACGCGGCGGACTCTCTCCCTGCAGCAGCTGGTCCAGTTTCTTCACCACCTAGGAATCTTGCTGCAGATTCTCCATCTTCTATCTTCGTCGAACGTCACAGCGGTGCTGCCAAGGTCTATTATCTATGTGAGGATATTGTGTCAGCGCTTTATTAGCAGCAGACACATACCTAGATGGATGACGAACCTCGTGTTTTCACTGTTAGTGGACTCTCTCGCTCCAGCAGCTGGTCCAGTTTCTTCACCACCTAGGATTCTTGCTGCAGAGTCTCCATCTTCTATCTTCATGTCACCTGTTCCCGTTCTTTATTTTACTTAACTTCACTTAATTTTGGTAATATTTATATTTTTTGTAATACCTGTATCAACTGTAAAGCGCCCCTGAGGTGATATCTCACAAAAGCGGCGCTATAAAAATTGTCCAATATTATTATTATTATAAGATGAACCACCATAATAAATCTAGGCTTGTGTATATGGGGGATGTGTCATTTTGTATTATTATCTTGACCCATCGCCTTGCACCGCAGCGGGAGGGATGCACTCTTACATCACTCCTAGACGCAGTAACCTTCAGATACCTACCCTCCCTTCATACTGCTTTCGTTCCCTGAACTTCTTCTTCTTCCTTTCCTTATAAATCCCCTGCATCCCCACAGACGACAAAAGTCCTGATGGAAAATATGAATATAACACAGTAATATTAATACAGGAGTAATGAATATTCAAAAATCTGTTAATTAAAAAATAAGAAAATACACAGATTTAGGAAATGAGATAAAACGAATTTGGCATTCTCAGACTATAAAAATATTACCATTTGTTATTTCGGCTACTGGCATTATACCTAGCTCTCTCATTCAAAATTTAGGCGTATTAGATCTATCAAAAAAATTATATATAAAAATGCAAAAATCAGTCATTTTAAATACATGTAGGAAAACGAAAGATTTTTTAAATATTTATGCTAAGGGATCAGTAGGATTTATAGGCCCTGTTAGGAGTTCTACCGATTTTCTGATATGAAAATATCTGGAGTCGGTGAATTATTTTCCCATTTGATCTCTGCTTAGTTGACGTGTTGTTCTTGTATTTATTTTGTTTATATAATGCACTTGCATAATGTTGATTGACTAGATGATCATTTGTGGAAAAGTGAGTGGAAGGGTTTAGTTTTTCCTATGGGGAAGATTTAACCCGGACATAAAGTCGGAAAAGAAAATTATTATCTCGTACAAAAAGAACCAATGAATTGAATTAAAGACACATGTTAACACCTCAAAGAATACATAGGCCCTGAAGCAAATATTAGGTACTATGTAGTATACATCGCAATGCTTCCTACTGTATACCACAATATTACGTACAGAGATATTGCGTTAAGTATCCCTCGGACATCTCGACTTATTCCACCATCCAAACACCTTAATAAACACTCTTGGCACTAATAAGAACAAACTTTGAAATTGTCAGCGATATCGGTCGACTACTTTTTGAGTTTTGCGAGCACAATCACACACAGACTAAATTTTTATTTATTAAGAAGACATACTGGCTGACGCGCACCCGACGTTGCAGAGGGTTATTTAGGAGATAGACACATACTACCTTTTACTTTTCTGTAGGCCTTTTTAAGATATACAATTCCTTAGTATTATATTTTGATGTACCTCGTATGATTTAGCCAAAAATATTTTTTTACGACTTGATTACAAAGTATCGACATTTCTCTACTTTCTATAAATATAATAAGCATTTATAATATATATTTTAAACCATCCGGAAGAAATTTTCTAAATTTACCCAAATTTATTTATTTATTTAGAATTTACGGCACAAGTGCCATTTACATACAAAGTTTTTATTTGATTTTTTTACATATACACAGTGCAGTATTAAATTTCGATGAGAAAAATTAAAGAATTAAATTTAGTTAAAACGTAACAAATAAAGGTAAATATTCGGAATCGCTGGACACGGATTATACTAAATATTTTTTTTAATAAAACCTTCTGATTTACCTTAAATTCTATAAAAGGAATCTGACTGCATTTATGATATTTTTAATTTAAGCATTTTAATTTTTAATTACGTAAATCGAAAATTCACTTTCGTTGTATGGGATGACAGCTGGAATGGTTTCTGTTGATAACATTTTCTTTTGTTGGTATTCCTGACACGAGTGACTAGATTTTTTACCATGCGCAAATACTAGGTAGGTATTATTTTAGCCAAACTCGAAAAATAAAATAAAGATATTTAAAAGATATTATAAAATAGAAAAAATAAAAAAGGTGAGGTTATTATAGGTTAGGTTGGATTATTATAGGTTAGGTTGGATTATTATAGGTTAGGTTGGTTTATTATTAGGATTTAGGTTAGGTTAGGATATATTGGATATTATAGGTTAGGTTGGATTATTATTAGGATATAGGTTAGGTTAGGTTAGGTTGGATTATTATTAGGATATAGGTTAGGTTAGGTTAGGTTAGGTTGGATTATTATAGGTTAGGTTCGATTATTATTAGGATATAGGTTAGGTTCGGTTGGGTTGGATTATTATTAGAATATAGGTTAGGTTAGGTTAGGTTGGATTATTATAGGTTAGGTTAGGTTAGGTTGGATTATTATAGGTTAGGTTGGATTATTATTAGGATATAGGTTCAAATATAGGAAAACTCTATTCAAAATTCCCACTGAGCTACGCAAAGTTCAAAATAAAGGAGGCGATTCTCGAAGAATGGGACCAAAGGTATAAAAACTCTGATACAGGTAAAGGAACACGGCTATTTTTCAGGAGTATAACAGAAGCCAAAGAGTTTGGTAATAAGACAACTCCAACTTTCGAACTCACACAAATCCTTACCGGTCACGGAGCAAACCTATCCTACCTTCACAGATTCAAGCTGAAAGATAGTCCCGCATGCCCGTGTGACAAACTATCGGACCAAACAGTGAAACATCTGTTGCTAGACTGCCCAATGTTCACGATGGAAAGATGGCAAATAACCAAAGAATGCCAGAGAAGAGATATAAACTTTACTGACATTTCTGATGTCATAAAAATTATACCTCTCCGAAAAATCTTCATTAAGTTCGCAAAAAACATCATTACAAAAATTAAGGAACAAAATAAATAATAATCAAAAGACATAAAAATAAATTTAAATCACATTAAGCACGATCACTATAGCTATCCGATCAATCTAAAACATGGCTAACGCAAGAAATCACGAACCAAGAGCGCTAAAGAACACTTCCTATCCTACAAATGGTTCTGTTAAGAGGGTAAGCAATTATAATCTTAACAGAACATCCACAATTTTCTTTCAGATTCACAAAACTACTCCGGCTGAGGTTTTACATGGTTCCCTCATGCTGTCAAACAAATGTTGGAGTAATGGATAGCCCATGTCAGATAGTCCCACTAACCCACTAACCTCTCTAAAAATAACATGAACCCTTACCTATCCCAACATACATGAAAAAATTAAACTCAATAGCTCATTGAAAAATCAAATAGTTTAAAGAAACCTTGATAAATAATAGACAAGGTAAAAAACACCCAAAAGGAAAAAAAAAAAAAAAACAAAAAAAAAAACCTAACCTAACCTAAATCCTAATAATAAACCAACCTAACCTATAATAATCCAACCTAACCTATAATAATCGAACCTAACCTATAATAATCCAACCTAACCTATATCCTAATAATAATCCAACCTAACCTAACCTAACCTAACCTATATCCTAATAATAATCCAACCTAACCTAACCTAACCTATATCCTAATAATAATCCAACCTAACCTATAATAATCCAACCTAACCTATAATAATCCAACCTAACCTAACCTATAATATCCAATATATCCTAACCTAACCTAAATCCTAATAATAAACCAACCTAACCTATAATAATCCAACCTAACCTATAATAACCTCACCTTTTTTATTTTTTCTATACCTAACCGAACCTAACCTATATCCTAATAATAATCGAACCTAACTTATAATAATCCAACCTAACCTATATCCTAATAATAATCCAACCTAACCTAACCTAACCTATATCCTAATAATAATCCAACCTAACCTATAATAATCCAACCTAACCTAACCTATAATATCCAATATATCCTAACCTAACCTCAATACTAATAATAAACCAACCTAACCTATAATAATCCAACCTAACCTATAATAACCTCACCTTTTTTATTTTTTCTATACCTAACCGAACCTAACCTATATCCTAATAATAATCGAACCTAACCTATAATAATCCAACCTAACCTATATCCTAATAATAATCCAACCTAACCTAACCTAACCTAACCTATATCCTAATAATAATCCAACCTAACCTAACCTAACCTATATCCTAATAATAATCCAACCTAACCTATAATAATCCAACCTAACCTAACCTATAATATTCAATATATCCTAACCTAACCTAAATCCGGGAGGAATGCAGATCACGCCAAACTCTGGGAATTGAATAAAAATGCACTTTCTAGATGAGAAAAGTGTGTAGAAATTCATTAAAAAAAGAATTAAGGCGCGGAAGAATAAATTGAGGAAGATACAGCCGATTAAAGTTTAATAAATTGCACTTCGCGATCTGATATCATTACCACATTATGACAGTCCGCCGCCATATTTGTCACTGTTGTGTTGGTAGACCTAATACTAGCATCAGCTACATGCGATTGTCTTACTACTACGACAACAACAGGTCAGGTACACCAACCTGCCCGTTGTCACTGATATGTTTTTATATCATAGACAATGAAAAACATTTTTTTTAAATGATGTGTTAATTTATTTATACATAAAAATCTTGTAAATAAAAAACCCGTTATTTCTTAAAATTAACGTACTAAGGGAAGGTTTTTTGGTAAAGGTTACGAATTCCGCTTCACGGTAAATATGGAATGTTTACTTTGAATTAATACTTGAATTTAGTTATATTATTAAATTATTACTAAAAGTTACTATAAATGTTGGGGAACCTTTAATAACGCCTGCTCGCGTCCCCTTTAGAGTTATATCCCAGCTTTCAAGTAGTTTGTGGGCTACGCTAGGTTTGTATAGACTGGTTTGTGATTTAATTCTAATACCTATTTTCCATGTTATTTTCTGTAACAAAAAATTGACCCTTTAATAACGCCTGCTCGCGTCCCCTTTAGAGTTATATCCCAGTTTTCAAGTAGTTTGTGGGCTACGCTAGGTTTGTATAGACTGGTTTGTGATTTAATTCTAATACCTATTTTCCATGTTATAACAAAAAATTGACCCTTTAATAACGCCTGCTCGCGTCCCCTTTAGAGTTATATCCCAGTTTTCAAGTAGTTTGTGGGCTACGCTAGGTTTGTATAGACTGGTTTGTGATTTAATTCTAATACCTATTTTCCATGTTATTTTCTGTAACAAAAAATTGACCCTTTAATAACGCCTGCTCGCGTCCCCTTTAGTGTTATATCCCAGTTTTCAAGTAGTTTGTGGGCTACGCTAGGTTTGTATAGATTGGTTTGTGATTTAATTCTACCTAATCCAACCTAACCTAACCTAACCTATCCTATAATAATCCAACCTAAACTATCCTAAAATAACCCAACCTAACCTAACCTAACCTATCCTAATCTAACATATATATTAATCCAACCTAACCTATCCTAATCTAACATATAATAATCCAACCTAACCTAACCTATCCTAATCTAACATATAATAATCCAACCTAACCTAACCTAACCTATCCTAATCTAACCTATAATAATCCAACCTAACCTAACCTAATCTAACATATAATAATCCAACCTAACCTATCCTAATCTAATATATAATAATCCAACATAACCTAATCTAACCTGTAATCACCTATAATAACCCAACCTTACCTAAAATGAAAACGTTTTATTTTAAAAAAATCGTAGTAAACCTTTAAATATTAAGAAACTAAATTCATCTGATGTTTGGTATCAAAGTTGATCGCCTAACAATTAACGGGTGCGTGTCTAGCGATCTCGAAAAATTGTCTATTATACCGATTATGCCTTTCATGTTTCCTACATTGCCACTACTCATAATTACGCGCCTTATGAATTTACCCCACGAAGTCGGCTACAATCGCATGTAGCTGATGCTAGTATTAGGTCTACCAACACAACAGTGACAAATATGGCGGCGGACTGTCATAATGTGGTAATAATATCAGATCGCGAAGTGCAATTTATTAAACTTTGATCGGCTGTATCTCCCTCAATTTATTCTTCCGCGCCTTAATTCTTTTTTTAATGAATTTCTACACACTTTTCTCATCTAGAAAGTGCATTTTTATTCAATTCCCAGAGTTTGGCGTGATCTGCATTTCACCCCTAAATCCTAATAATAAACCAACCTAACCTATAATAATCCAACCTAACCTATAATAACCTCACCTTTTTTATTTTTTTCTATTTTATAATATCTTTTAAATATCTTTATTTTATTTTTCGAGTTTGGCTAAAATAATACCTACCTAGTATTTGCGCACGGTAAAAAATCTAGTCACTCGTATCAGGAATACCAACAAAAGAAAATGTTATCAACAGAAACCATTCCAGCCATTCCAGCTGTCATCCTTCCTGTCCCTGTTCCCTGTCAGATTCCTTTTATAGTATTTAAGGTAAATCAGAAGGTTTTATTAAAAAAATATTTAGTATAATCCGTGTCCAGCGATTCCGAATAATTACCCAAATAAAATAACAGTAAAGAAAGAAGCAATAACAATAGCCTGTTATGTAGTGACCTCATTAAAATAAGTGGCGTTAAAATGTGTTATTAGTGCAGCGTTATACTTTACAAGGGGAATATTAAAAGTATCTGCGATTTCAGCATAAACGTTCCCAAGTGTGTGCAATCTATTTATAACTGAGTTATATCCTGAGATTGTGGTATAATTGTCACAATAATACATATTAGAGGACCTTGATCTAATGGTAGGTACGTGAAATTGAATCAACATTTATATGTCAGGGCTATCCATGTTTTGTATAAAAAAATATTTTTTTTGTATATATAAATTAATTAAAACCCTATCGAATTTCGTTGCGTAGTTTAGAAGAACTAAGCGCACAAACATACTATTTAGAGATAAGAGAAGAAGATTATCTAGCAAAAATACAATGATCGATTTTAGATGACATTGGTAACCCTGTGATGATAAAATCAAACGTAAAATTACCAATATATCTCAGCCTTCAATGTAGAAATTATTACGTAAGGAAATACTTAAGCATTCCGCTTATATATGGGTCGTATTACCCAACCTATATCATGTCGCACCCTAATTATTAACGTTTCCTGTCTACAAATCATTTTCTCTACAAAAACAAAAGTTCGAAGGTCTCTTCGTAAGCTTGCTAAAAATAGTCTACTGTATTATTAGAATGGAAACTACAATAGAATTTATGCTCCCCGGTTTCGCCCGTAATATGTGTTTTTTTTTTCTATATATCCGTGTTTCACGTTCATACCACGAAACTTCCAACATTTACGGATCACTCAAAAAAATCATAACCCTTTCGTGAATATTATATACTTGGGCAGACCCGTGAAAAATCACGGGATATAATATTAGTAAATAATGCTTTTTTGAAAATGGAATAATTACAGACCCTTGAAAAATCACGATAGGTATCAGACATTACTTGTCAAGGTTAAATTAAGAAATTTGAAAAAAAGAAATACACATATGAAATACAGAATTAAAATAGTATATATTATTTATCCGATAGGTACCCGTGTGTACAATCAAATTTACAGACAGACGAAATGCCAAACAGTTGAGTTAAAACAGGACTTCACTACGCTCAGTCAATTATAGGTAGGTACTTTATCGCTTGTCTGGTTTCTTGACACATGAGTTCCAATTTTGAAAAAGAAAATAAAAACACTTTTAAATTATTTTGACGCTTATCTGAATTATTCATACAATCAGTTCCAATATTTAAAATGACACTTAAATAAGTTAAATTAATTAGAGTTGATTGAACCAGAGTTACAACCACTCACAAAAGACTCACTGAAATTGGTTCTTTTTTTAAACTAAATCTGCAAAGAACCTGTCCATTCAGATCTAGTCACTTGTCAATTAATCGCCAATATGAGTGTGAATATAGTGACAATAATGTCGGCACCCTTTGTCTTGCTTCTAATCGATTCTTTAGTAATTTAACCGAAAACAGGGCCGAACCTAGTTTATTTGGCGCCTCCTAATAACTAAAAATTGATTTTAATTTAAATTTAATATCAACGGTATAAAATATATCATATACAGTAAATTATAAACAGTGACATCAGAAAATATACAATTAACAGAAACTCTAGTTGGATATAAAAAGTTAGAGATACAAGTACATGCAAAACTTATAGGTAGACTAGGTTAGATTAGTATTGATTGAAATAAATGATAGTATAGATACATGATATAATATATTACAATAGCTAAAATGTATGCATTTATTTTCAGGTTTTGGTTGAAAGTAGGTAAGTGCCAATCAAGCTGTTGGTTCACCGTATTGAATATTATTATTGACCCAAGTTTCCTCAGTTGCCCCAGGAAGTTCATTTTATATACATATTTATTTGACTTTTTACGTAAGTATGAGTAGACTTACATTTTATTGGTCATTATTTAAAAAATATGATATTAAAGCCTTTTTGTACCTAGCTTCTGTGCAGTTAAACAGATCCGCTACATCTGCGTACCTATTACCAATTTCATGTAATCTAGGTATAAGCGAGTGTTTGAAATGTTCAGTCTTTGAATTGTTACAATTAAAGAGGGTTTTAGAACGAGTTAAGAATTATTGATTCTGGCCTACGCAATTATTACGCCAAATATTTTATTTGATGATGACCCTAGAGTATGTAATGGTCGATGATGTTTCAAATGTATTTCATTTAATTTAATAAACTGTATTTTTACTATCCTGCTCTGTTCCCTAATGTCAAAGTCAAAGATATTGTGTTCTTCTAATATCTTTGGTCAAAGTTAATGATTTTTATTCTCCAGATGGTTCTGAATAACTTCCGGGTATAAATTAAAACTAATTCAGTAACCATCACGCCGTTTCCTCGCAGGGGCAAGCAGATAGGATGAATCCCAAGCGACTTGGTCTTGGTACACACTCATTGCTTCATTCACATTTATATATCACCTCACACACACACTTCTGTTACTCTGACTCTTGACATGACCCGACTCACTTGAATGTATTTCAATGCGTCGCATTTTTTTGTATTATATTATAATATACAGTATTGTATTGCGTTGAATTGTATTGTTTTGTATTTATTCAATTTATTCAATAAACAAATTTACAATGTGTGATATACATATATATATTTCACTAGTAATAAGATGAGATATTATGATATGATTAATATTTATTATTTTTCAATGTATTTCATTTTATTTAATAAACTGTATTGTATTTGTATTATATTGTATTGAATTGTATTGTGTCGTATCTTATCGTAACGTATCATATCGTATCGTATCGTATCGTATCGTATCGTATCGTATCGTATCGTATCGTATCGTATCGTATCGTATCGTATCGTATCGTATCGTATCGTATCGTATCGTATCGTATCGTATCGTATCGTATCGTATCGTATCGTATCGTATCGTATCGTATCGTATCGTGTCTTATCGTATCGCATTATATTGTACTGTATTGCATTGCATTGCATTGCATTGGATTGCATTATATTGCATTCCATTGCATTGGAAAAATAATAAATATTAATCATATCATAATATCTTATCTTATTACTAGTGAAATATATATATGTATATCACACATTGTAAATTTGTTTATTGAATAAATTGAATAAATACAAAACATTGGATTGCATTGTACTGTATTGCATTGCATTTTATTATATTGCATTGCATTGTATTGTACTGTATTGCATTGCATTGTATTGGATTGCATTATATTGGATTGCATTGCATTGTATTGGATTGCATTATATTGGATTGCATTGCATTGCATTGCATTGTATTGCATTGCATTGCATTGCATTGACTGGATTGTGCCATATCTTCCTCGGGGGTTCTCGACTTCGCAACATATATTCTCCATACACTAATTTCTTTGTTCATTCGCTCTACATGCCAAAACCAACTAGGCGTCTCTTTCTTAATCATATTCATTACGCTCATAAATACATGGTTCCGGGTGTAGAATATTAAATATATTACTTAAATTACATGTTTAAAGAAAATACATATCTACATATATTAGGTATCTAAGTTTTTTTTATTAATTCTTGACAGTGAAAAACTTTTATGTTTGTATTTTTTTTCCTGTCATTTGAGCGCTCTCGGAGTTATTGTACTTATTAATGTTTAAGAATGGATAAAAAAGTCATTAAAATTTTACTGACTTTGTGTAGCCCGTTCTTTAAATGTTTCCGATAAAACCATTCCATTTATTGACTTTGTGTAGCCCGTTCTTTAAATGTTTCCGATAAAACCATTCCATTTATTGACTTTGTGTAGCCCGTTCTTTAAATGTTTCCGATAAAACCATTCCATTTATTGACTTTGTGTAGCCCGTTCTTTAAATGTTTCCGATAAAACCATTCCATTTATTGACTTTGTGTAGCCCGTTCTTTAAATGTTTCCGATGAAACCATTCCATTTATTGACTTTGTGTAGCCCGTTTTTTAAATGTTTCCGATAAAACCATTCCATTTATTGACTTTATGTAGCCCGTTCTTTAAATGTTTCCGATAAAACCATTCCATTTATTGACTTTGTGTAGCCCGTTCTTTAAATTTTTCCGATAAAACCATTCCATTTATTGACTTTGTGTAGCCCGTTCTTTAAATGTTTCCGATAAAATCATTCCATTTTTTGCTCTTGCCCATCTCCATACCAACTTTGGATTCTTCATATAACCCATCTCATCTTCTTCCTCCTGTCGTATTTAGGTCGGTAATCCATATCATTTACAAGGCTTCTCTGTTTTGTGCTACTTTGACGGATTTTATGAAATTATTACAATAAAACAAATTAATTTTTTCCCTCTCTAAAACTCGGCGTCCAGAGCCACCCAAACCCATCACTCGACCTGACGCTGGCCCTTACTAAATACGCAATATGTTAAATAAACATAATCATTTAAATTTATTTAATTCACGACTAAACAATATCTGTTTAATACTAAGGTTTCCCCGACACACCTTCTTTATAAACGTATTAAATTTGAATAGATTGAAGCAAAAAGAATCTAATTACTGTATTTCGCTCGAATCAACGGACGTTAGTGGTGGGTATTTTCTTTGAACTCGATTGAACTCGTGTTTTCATTTGCATTGCTATTGTTACGATGCATCCATTTGCAACAAGGCAGACTGAATGCAGTTTAGAAATGCAGTGTTGAGTAAGGCTAGGTCAGGATTAATTATTATTCAATGCGGTTTTTTGTTATTTACTAACTCTAAACTGAATAAATTGGAATTACAAACAACATATAAATAAAATCTATTTTCAGATATGATTTGAGATTTTCACGGCCAGTATTGTAGTGGTTTATATTACCGTGTCCATCATCAGGGCAGATGTGTATCACGTGTAACATCCGCCTAATGATAATCTGATAATGGACACTGTAATGCTGTCCGAAAAGTCCAGCAATTCACCACCTTCCTCTTTCCCACAACATACCCCAATAATTGTTGATGCCATAATCTCACTGGTTTCACACGCCTTTTTTAACAATAACTTCACACAGAGGGCCCTGCGGAAAATAATATCTCTCAAGGCCTATGTCATATTTAGGCATGCAGTTTTAAGAGTCTTTGTAAGTAAAAAAAGAAAGGGAAGTTCTGGGATGGAGAAAGGTTTGAGGGGTGGATAGGAATCGGGGGGTAAGTGTGTCTAGGGGTGACGTATGAATCCATCCCTCTGACTGCGGTGCAAAGCGTTGGGTCCAAGTGAGAGTCCGGCTGGAACTTATACCCAAATTGTAACCCCATTATGAAGATTTAAATGCGTATGCAACTTAAGCGCTTATAAGTAGATAACATTTAAATCTTCATAATTGATACCGTATTATGAACATTTAAATGTATGCTAATTAAGCGCTTTATTTTTTATTTTTTTTATTATCAATATAAAGTTTTTTTTCAGGTGTTTTTCGATGTCTGTCTCACTAGGATATACCTGTGTCGAGACAGACGTATTGGATACATAAATTAGTGTTTACAGATTATTTGATACATATAATATTTCATTACATTAAATGACAATGTGAAAATGATAAAAAAATTATAATAATAAATGATACGTTGGTTAATCAGAATTAATAAGAATTTGGCATTCTCAGACTATAAAATTATTACCATTTGTTATTTCGGCTACTGGCATTATACCTAGCTCTCTTATTAAAAATTTAGGCGTATTAGATCTATCAAAAAATTTATATATAAAAATGCAAAAATCATTCATTTTAAATACATGTAGGATAACGAAAGATTTTTTAAATATTTATGTTGAGGGATCAGTAGGATTTATAGGCCCTGTTAGGAGTTATGTCTGTTAGTTCGATCATCTCCAGAAAAGTTTCCACAAAAAAACTCAACACATAAACACGCTACAAGGTTCACAGAAAACTTATTAATCCCAAAAGCAAACAAAACTATATTTCAAAAAGGACCACGCTACATGGCCATTAAAGTATATAACAACCTTCCACGTAGCATCAAACAAATAACCGACATACTTAAATTTAAATAATCACTAAAAACATTTCTTTTAAACAAATGTCACTACACTTTAAATGAATACCTTACATAAATTAAATACCTCTGTTTTTTATTTTGTATTTACATCTTAGGTTATGGGTTGGGTTATGTAATATAATGTGTATTTGTTGGGTTAGCTGGAAGAAATATGATGTAACCTATAAGCTATACCCTTTGTACTCTGTATTTTCGTGCAATAATTGTTTTTTTGAATTTTGATTCGTTACAAAACATCCGTAAATGATTAATACCTGGTTTTGATGAAATAATATCGTGGCGCCTGGGATATTATGTCACATAGAGTTCTGCATAATATAACATGAAAGTAATTGAGATGATAGATGCACTTCCGTGCATTTGCAGACGCGGAGTTATTCGACCTTTTATCGCGTTTTCATGGTCTGTGATCGTGCACCGTGGGCGGTTCAGCCTCTCTGACCTGACTGCAGAGACTGAGGTACGAAATGATGAAATTATTACACAAGTGAAAATTTCACTTGCCAAAATTACACCACTAAAATTACACTGACTATATTACACATCGAAATATATTTTAGAGGGAAAAATAAGACATGTAAGAAAATTTCAGAGGATCAAAAATTACATTGGGAAAAAATTAAACATTATAAAATTATTCGTAGTAAAAAATTACATTGCACATTTAATTTTTGAAATTTCACACCAAAAAAATAATATGACAGAAATTATACAGGGAAAAATACGCTGGCTAAAATTAAAAAAGGAAAAATTTTTCAAGGGTATAAAATTGTACTCACTAAAATTACACATGGATTAAATTTCACCGGAAAAATTACACAAGTTAATAATTTTCAAACATTTTTTTTCATTTCCACGTTATCAGATATCACGTGGGCTACTGGAATCGTTGAGAAAAACAATTCCAGAGGCTTTACGAGAAGAGGCTGGTATGCTATGGACGTAAACAACTGTATTTATATAGGACAGGGATGCAGGGAGGCTGCTTGCCGAGGCCATTGTTCTCCGACCAGAATAAGACAAAAGGAAGAAAAAAACTTAGAAAAATTACAATGTATAGCGCTTTTAATGTGTAAAAAAAGTTTTGTTTCTATAGATATCTGCAACTATTTAACGTGTATTTTGAAGCAAATTTATATTTATGTTCAAATGTTATATAAAAATTTTCAAAATTACGTTTATCGTGATTTTTAAAAATAAGTTAGTTTTATTTTTCAGTAAATATTTTTTAATTTAGAAAAAAAAAACATTAATTTAATGTTATGATATTTTGGAGATAGATTGTTACACAGCATTATTAAAATCTGTTACAACATTTAAAAAGAACTAAAACACTTCAGAATTTAATACGGGCATGAGCCTAGTACGGTTGTTGAGAAAATGACCAAAATTGTATTTCGTAAAATTTATAGATAAATAAAATATTATAAAATACAAAATATTTTATTTCAAATTTGAAAAGTAAATGGTATTCTACGAATTACAAGAACAATAAATACGCTAAATGCTTGACAGTCCATCATAATTTACCCACAAAGTAACAATTAAATATACCTACAATGTAATTAATACATGAAATAATAATAATGCCGATGTAAGACGCAACGACCCAGAAACTAGCGTAATGATCGCACAAACAATCTTGAACCCACCTGTTCTAACTGTGATTAAAATTATGATGTTTTTCAATGTAATAACACCTATTTATGTTACTCGATGAGATTCATTAGTATTTATATAAAACGCAAAGTTATTAAAAATTGTTGAAATATGATAAATAACACGAGAGTAGAGTGAAATTTATTATACAAAGTGTATCGGCACGTACCCGACAAAGTTTAACCAGCTATTTCTTAGCATATTTGGAGTAAAAAATGTTATGGGCACTTTGCTGTCCGGTAACATTTTTTTAAATAAAAAAATTAATTCTCATTTTTTCACCACTGTTTTAACTTTTGTCAAAATTTGAAAACCCATCTGGCAACATTTTATTCGACTTTCGTTGAATAATGTACGTACGTATCGACATTGGCAAGCTTTTACAATCACAACGAAATGGCATAGCACCATTCGTCTCATTTTAAACTATTATTATTTAGTGTGTATAAAAGAGCGAAGACGCTTTTTGACACACCTGCTAATAACAGCTGTTGAACACGAGAAACAATGCAAATGACAGTGACGGAGTGTGGTTTTTAAATTTTTTATTTGTTGTTTTTAATTGAAAAATAATGTTACCGGACACCAAAGTGCCGATATCATTTTTTACTCCAAATGTGCTAAGGAATAGCTGGTTAAAGTTTGTCGGGTACGTGTCGATACACCCTGTTTAGTATCGATTAGTAGTTGAGAGAACAAACCGCGCGGGTTTAATCGTCTGTCAACCAAGTCATCCAAAGTCAACATGTTCTCACCATAATACTGGTAATAGAAGTGATTCAACAATGTTAGGTTATTCGTTAACAGGGACTTTACTTGACCCCCCCGACAGTTGAACCCCGAAGGTTGATCTCTCTGCCAGTTGATACCTCGGACACTTGATCTCAAAACGATAACATCTTATTTTATTCTTCCCTGGTTATATACGCAGAGAGGATATATAATATGTAGATAGGTAGCCGACTGCACATAATATTAGCATATTGTCTTTTGTCATTCGGTGATATATCCAATCTGCATACTATTTCGGGGACATGGCGTAATTGTTAGCGAAAATTTGTAGATATAATGGATTTATTATAAGTACATCGACTGTTGTTACAGCCGAAATGCATGTCCTCTCTACATACGTTATCAGGAAGGAAGAACAGAAATAATCCTTCGGGGGATCAAGTTTCCGAGGGATTAACTGGCAGAGAGATCAACTGTCAGAGGATCAAGCGTCATGGAATCGTAAACGAGATTTTTTTCTGTGTTAAAAATAAAAATTAGGGTGGATTGTATCTACACTACCCATAATTTTTCCTGAAAACTTCTTTAGTTCGTCACTGAGCATTCTGAATGATTTTTCTACTTAGATTGTTATTTGGAGCACCTCAATATCTACACGACGACGCACGAATAATTCATTCAACCATTTCTGTTGCGGGTTACGACTGATGCTTTGGTCGTGAGTGAATTCTGATGCTCTTATTTGCCTCCCCCTCCCTTTTCCGCTCAATGACGTAAGCCCACTAACATGCAACAAACAACGCAATAGTCTTTTTTTGGTGTTTTCCAATAAGAGGTGTTATTTTGAATAGCCCGCTATTTCGGTACATGTTACTTTTGAAGCTGTCATTTTTTGACATTTGACAAGTAGTAACTACGTTATAAATAAAAATGGAACGATACACGCTTCAACAAAGCATTAAAATTAATAAAATTCACTTGAGTGAATCAAATGCAAATCATCTTGAGTGATGAGGCCCATTTTCACATAGGTGGCTTCGTCAACTAGCAAAATTGTCGCATCTGGGGCTCGGAAAACCAAAGAATTATTGTTGAAAAGCCTCTTTATCTTCAACGTGTGACTGTTTGGTGCGGTTTATGGTCCGGTGGAGTCATTGGACCTTACTTTTTCGAAAATGACGCTGGAGCAACAGTTACGGTGAATGGATTGCGCTATCGAGAGATGATTCATGATCTTTTATGGTCGGAATTGAATGGTATTAATCTGGACAACGTTTACTTTCAACAAGATGGCGCTACGTGCCACACATGGAACTAGGTGCCACACAAGCAACGAAACCATCGATCTTTTACGATTGAATATCAAAATATCACCTCTTATTGGAAAACCCTGTATTATTTATAGAATAAACGTTTAAATATTTGGCGAGAACAAAAACGTTGCATCTCTTATCTAAATACGGGACCTTCTTTTTTAACAAATATCTTCTTTACATACATTTAGTCTAGATGTTTTTAATAAATACATCTAATTAAATTACGATTTTGTTTTCGCGATTGAATGAAATGGAATCTTAGGAGTGGAAATTATGTAATTTTGAATAGAAAACGATGAATTGGATTACATTATATTCAAAAATTAACAAAATTTGCTTAGGTGTAAGCGTTGTTGACCCTTGTCCCTGGAAGGAAGGTTCAATCTCCAGTCAAACAAATATTTGAAATTGGTTACTAGCCGGTATTAGCAGAAGTCGCAACTGGGTTGTAAATTGAAAATTGTTGTATTATAGGCAAAAAACTTTTTTTTCTACGTGCAATTAATTTCACGTGTAATTTCTTCCACTTGAATTTTTGGCAGTGTAATTTCGGACACCCCTGCAAGATGGTTATTGGGTGTCGGCGCCTGGGAATGTCGTCGGAACTATTGAGAGAAGGGTGGGGCGATTGCACAACCGAATGCAGCGAAACCGTGATGCACAATTGTAATAACAATTGCCTGCACTTGCATTGTTCACATTTTAGCTGGTAAGTAATTGAAGTAATTTGAAGTTTCTAATTTCATTTTTCATTTCGGGTTCTCTGTGGTTCGTATTTTCTTTTTTGAAACCGAGTGAAGCGAAACAGCACAGGATCCCCAATAAAAATAAAAATTAAACATTTTATATCTAGTGTGCATCTTTTCTAAAACTACTATAAAAATATGGCATTACCTACGTACTAATATTTAGACTTCACAACATTGAGACATAACCCACGAAAAACTGCAAGACTTTTGGCTTCCTTAACATATAAATGGAGTTCATTAAACATTTTGAAGCCCTTATAGTAAATATTGTTATATTCATATCTGGTCACCAAACACGGCTTAAGCCATTTCAACCAATATTTCAATAATGAATGGTGGTCTTACACCAGGGCGATACTGAGAGTATTTTCCACGAAATAATACAAATTAATCAAATAAAATTTACATTACAGTTTTATAATATACATGAAGCTTATATATCGAAAAATCTGAAACGTGAGGGATAAAATGACTAGTGTGTTGATATTACAGTGTGTCTATATATACTGTCAGATTCATTTATTGACAAATCACCGAAAGCGGTACGGTCAGGCCGCCTACCTCGCTCACTATTGGTTTGTTCCCCTTCCCATTAAATCAATTTAATGCTCGATTGGACTCTAATTTGGAGAGGAGAACAATTGACTAATCGAAAACTAAGTGCAAACTAATAATGATAAATCCTAGAGTTGAGTCTAAGAGTATGCCTGAAACGATGTATGAATGTAAATGAGATAAGGTGCACTTGCAAATACAGTGGTGTGTGGTGGTCCATCACATCTGCCTACTCCTGCAGCAAAATATTGCGTAGTAGTTTGATGTTGTTTCGCAAGAGTTTATTTAATAATAACTAGCTGATGTTTACCTGGCGCTTTTCTCTACTTTCTATAAATATAATATACGTTTTTTATATGTATAAACCTTCCAGAAGGCATTCTCTAAATAATAGTGAAAACTTTTTCAAAATCCGTTGCGTATTTTAGAAGAACTAAGCGCACAAAGAGATAGATGCGGATAGCGACTTTGTTTTATACTATTTATTAGGGTTTAGGAATTTGGAATAATAGCGATGAAGCAATTTTCGCAAAAGTGAATTCTTGTATCTTTTCGTCGCTTATTGGTATTGGAATAATTATTTAAATCTTCTTTCCCTTTTAAATCGACCCTGACTTCCACCATCCACGTTCACTTTGTTATTCGCAACGTGATAGATTTTAGTTCGATAATAGTGGGTAAGCGTGTCAACACACATCGCGCCGAACTGGGATCATACAACTGTAAAGTTTACAGTTCAATTCATAAAAATGTTAACAATTTATTGACGGGAGTTGTTCAAAAATTAAACCGCAAAAAACAAAGTTTTTTTTTTACTAAAAAACATCGATATTCAAATGTCTTTTGATATCAGAGAAATGTTAATATGTGATGCGTATGTACAGGGTTTTCCAATAAGAGGTGTTATTTTAACCAATTTTTTAATTCTGAATTAGAAATATGGTGCTTAATAAATAGATCCCGATCGTCGAGTGATTGATATTTTCGCATTCTATCATGATACAATGAATAAGCAAGAAATATTATTTAAGCTCAAACTAGTGTACATACACTAAGAAAACTATTGATATTGACATACCGATATTGTCGCATTACATCATGATATTTATTAGGAAAAGAAGACGTATTCTCGATATATTCTAAAAGACTAATATTTTGTCATGAAAATGGCATGCTATCAATTTATTAATAGCATCATTTTTCTCCGTGAACGTTTAATCTTTTTTGTTCGACATGTAACCTTATATATTTACTAATTTTCTTTTTTTTTTTTTCTTTTTTTTTTTTTTTTTTTTTTTTTTTTTTTTTTTTTTTTTTTTTTTTTTTTTTTTATAAATTTAATTTAGAGTAAATTTGATAATATTATTATTAAGTTCTGCAAGTGTTTTAGTTTTTTATTATTGTGACAGCTGTTTCGGCTTACAAGGCCATTTTCAAACTGTGGTTAGTCCACATTGAGACGACGTATTTATGCTATTTCAAATGTAAATTTTGAAGGTGATTTATTACTGGTTACACCGATGACAATATGATCTATTGTTGGTTAAACCAATCTATGTTTTCCCCTCAGTAAATGGTAATGAGTTCTTAATTATTTACTAATGACTTTATTGCTATGAATTATTTGGGTGCATTATACTGCTTGGGTTTTGTGAAAATTTACATTTGAAATAGCATAAATACGTCGTCTCAATGTGGACTAACCACAGTTTGAAAATGGCCTTGTAAGCCGAAACAGCTGTCACAATAATAAAAAACTAAAACACTTGCAGAACTTAATAATAATATTATCAAATTTAATCTAAATTAAATTTATAAAAAAATTAAATGGAGTTCTACGAATTAAACACAAAAACAATAAATAAACTAATTTTCTTTATCGCTTTCGCAATTTGTTGGTTTTAATGCTATTTTGCAAATTAAATAAATATAATACGTTGGTATATAAGTAGTTTCTTCTCTAAAACCTCTAATTACATAAACTCCATAGCTATTTCATCAATGACAATCTTATTTATACACTCTCTTCAAGATTTCCTTTGTCCTTCGACCGATTACAAATAAATATAATAATTTGTATGTAATTAAATACACAAAAACACACTACACTTCACCTTACAAACATTTGATAATTATTCACCTTTTGCTCTAGAAAGTCAGATGTAACAATTACTTTTGATTGTCCCAAGATGCTGATAGAGGCTGTAAAGATCACTTTTTGCAACACGGCCGCATACCAACAGAATTCAATTAAATTATCAAAATTGCTTTTATTCTTACGAAAGCTAATTTGTCTGCCATTTAGGCAAAAGTAGTCCATTGTCCAATCGTGCTTCTTGTGTTCGAGCATTTTTTTTGATAATAAGTACACAATTCTAGGAATACTAATTATTGCTAGCCCGTCCGAAGATTTGTCAGAATATAAAGGTTATATTATTTCAAATATTTTGGAAATCACCACAATGCCACCGTCCCAGTAACCATTTATTAAATAACCAACACCTCTGTCTTAGGTCATCCCAAGTGGTTCGCTCCGTTTGATGATTTAGCAGGGGTGATACATCGGGTGAGGTGTGTTAAGGATGCGCCTGATCGGGAGAGGCTGGTTTGGGGAGACCCGTTGACCTCTTCAACTAGTTTCTCGACCCATCGCATTGCGCTGCAGTGGGAGAGGTATATGCATATGTCCGTTACTCCTGGACACACTGAACCTCGCGTTTTTTTAAAAGAAGATCTTCCTTATACACCGTACTCCACACCCATCAACGCGAAACTTTGGGGGTTGATTATGCTTGATAATCTAATAAAAATATATAGATTGTATAGTGTAAATGTAGTTTATCTTTTGCGCTTCGTAATGCACGTGTTCGGATAACATCTTGAGTTTTTGCACGAAGAATCGATAAAACCTTTGTCAATACTATATTGACTAACAAGTCGCCACTTTAATTAAAATCATTCCTACAAAAATTGATACGAAAACGTATGTTCACTGCTTACTATGGTTTAAAGCCAATAAAATTAACCAAAATTTCACAGGTTAAATTCGTCATTTATGGTCAACGATATTTGCGAGCACTGTCAACGATTGATAAGAAATTTTCGGATTGCCGATAGACAAATTTTAACGCGGCCTCCGTAGTATCAGATAAGCTTCAGTTAACTGAATATAAACATTTTTTAATAATGCCATTCGTTATGCAAAACTACGGTCTTAATGAAGATCTAATGAAGCTCTTAGAATTGAAAGAAGTCATATACTAAGCAAGCAAATAAAATCGTGAATTAGTTGAATCATGTTGTTCGTGAATGGTGAAACTAAATTTGTTTAAACAATTAAATCCCCTTTTAGTGTCAAAAAGTAAATTTGGACTGCCAATACATATTTAGTTTAGTCTTTTAATTCAACATTGCCAATTTATCAATATTTTTAAGTAACTGTAAGACGATTGACGTTTTGGCATGTCAATTCGTAGATAATACCTCCTGTGTTTTCAGCATATATCGTTTTCCATTGTCAATATCGGTCTGGCTATCAACAGCGCGACTTTACTCGGGAAATCGGTATAAAATCGTTGGTAGTTACGCATATTGATCCCTTGAGAGGTGTGACAAAGTGACCTAGTTGAGAAAAGTTATTTTGTCAGAAACTTGTTCCAATTATCAGTTAAAAGATAAACAAATAAAAAAGTGTAAAATCAAAATCAATATATTTCATAAAACAGCTGACCGAGTGAGGAGAAATATTAATAGTTATAATGGTGCGTTTATACGGACGTTTTGAAAACCGCACGAAATAAAAGACACCGATCTTAACTTTTTTTATATTCGGGCAAAACATTAACTAACATTTGGTCGTCTTTGGATCCATTAGTATTTTTATTTTGTATTATGTCATCTTTATAATATTTACATATAAATGAAAAACTTTGTTTACAACACATTTTAATCAATAATTATCTACAGGTTTCAAAGCCAATGGAAAAAAATAACAAAGTTTTTTTTTATTTTTTTTATGTGACACCTCACAAGAACGTCCCTGCCTGTGCAGTGTACAGACAGGGGAACTATGTCACCACCCGGTTGGGCGGCGTTGTGAGGCGGAATAAGGTAGGGGCTGTAGGAAGGGATTTGTTAATGCGGGCCTTGAAGAGGCTCAGATTATAGGAGGGAGGAAAAACAGATGCCGGTAGCTCGTTCCACATACGAGCCGACTTACACAAAAACGAGTCGTAAAAACGGCCCGTTCTCATGAAGCCAACGTCAACCGTGAACGGGTGTTCAACTCGTGTCCGTCGAGTTTCGCGCACGTGCACCGGTGCATCAGGAATCAATGCTGCTAGCTCCTTGGAGCAGGCTCCATTCAAATACCTGTAGAACAGACACAGCATGCCTACATTGCGTCTATGCATTAGAGAAGATAATCGGTCTGTTAACAACGGATTGTCAATCAGACGGATCGCTCTCCTTTGCACAGATTCAAGCAGGTTTATTAAGTATTTTGGGGCACCAGCCCAAAGGTGGCTCCCAAATTCAATAGTTGGGCGGACTTGAGACTTGTACAGGGTCAGCAGCTGGTCACTGTTGAAGAATCTCCTAGCCCTGTACAAGACGCCCAACTTCTTGGAGGCCTGATTTACTCGGGCTTCTATGGATCCCCGATACTTGAAAATAATCGAAATGTCTTACAACGAATCAAATTTATTTTAAAACAATTGAAGAATTTATTTCGTATTACACAGTGGAAGATTTTTTTTAAATAAAACTTTAGTTTTTGTGAGTTTTCCTTACAAATAATAAAAAACTGTTTTATGCCTAAAATAATTGAAATAAACATAGTTTTTGATACATAAAATGGATACCTATTTACACCAAATTTTACTATTAATTTTCCAAAGCGTTTTCAGGTATAAAATAATAATTTGCTACACAATAACTGCATACTGATATAAAATATTACTTATTATTAATTAATATTACATAAATTAATTATTATTTTTATAAAGAATATCTTTAAATTGACTGCAAACCCTTATCGAATGATTTGACAAGTTTTATGTTCAACTTCTAGTAAAAAAAATAATGTTTTATCGTGATGTCGGAACCCGTGTTCATAAAAATCATTATTAATGTACTAAAAGTTTAACAGGAAACGGCCTGCAATCCTAGGATTTTTCTAAATCGACAATACTCATTTTTCGCCGTGTATATATGGAAAAAACAAAGTCCAAAAACAAGAGTCCCGGTTGTCCAAAAGTGAAATCTTGTATGAAAGATGTGAATTGGAATGGTTGATTGAGATGGGAAGAGGAAAGTCGGAAAGTCCCTGGCTTATCAGATATTGTCGTTAAACACGACTTAAGATATATCTAGCTAATGTTTTGAATATTACCTACTTAAAGTATTATTATGTTTAGAGGATTTTTGAATCTTTATCATTTCATCATCATCTCAGAGCCAAATAACCTACCTGACTTCCACGGAAGTTGGCAATAGAGATACTTAATATATGTGCTGTAATCCATCCGGCATGATAAGTGCAAATAATATCCTGTAGCGTTTGTACGTAAAATATTACCTCCAACATTATAATCTACTACCTTAACTTTTAACCTATTGAAACATACAAATAATAAATACGATCTGAGTAACAAATCATTTGTTATCTTTTTAACATCTCTATTTCCACTTCTATTTATCTATCTATTTTCTATTTATCTCCTGGTATCTGTAATTAATCATTAAAAATATCAAATTAACTTCTGGATTTCATTACCATCGATTTTAATTGTCTAATAATGTATTAAACTAGTAAATAAAATATGACAGTATACCTCGCGCCCAACAAAATAATTATTTATTGGACAATTTGCATAGCGCCGCTTTTGTGAGATATCACCTCAGGGGCGTGTCTTACTTCATTCTCTACTGTATACCAAATTGGTACTACTAAAAAACTACATCTTATCGACTTTCTCAAAATATCTCATTTCAGTGCAGAGATGATGCATTAAGTCTTCCTCGGGCGTACCCGACTTTTTCTAAAATTCAAACCACTCTCTAAACACTCCTGCCAATGATAAGAACAAACTTAGATATTTTTAGCGAAATCGGTTCAGTAGTTTTTGAGTCTACAGGGGACAAACAAACAAAAAAATATACAAACAATCTACATATATATAGATCGATGATTTAGTGAAATTTTAAAAAATGGATAATACTTATGATTAATGTAAATTTAATTAATGTATTGGCTGTGAATCTATATATCTTGTTGACTCATCTTACGTTAAATCTAAGATTAATGAATGAGCTAGAGATATGGCTACTAGCAGGATATTAATATTACCTACTAGAAATGCCTTTAATGTGGATTTGAATGGATCCCGGTGTCATCACTGACTTAGTACCTTTTAGTTCTCCCCCATTTAGCACGCGCTTTGCCTGTCTAAAACTAGTCTGACATCTTATATCGCCATCCCATTTGATCCTATATTTTTCTATATATATATATGAAACATTTCTAATGCATAGACTCAGTGTAGGCATACTGAGTATATTCGACAGGTATGTCAACGGAGCCTGCGCGAAGGAGCTAGCAGCATTTTTCCCCCGTGCGCCTGTGTACAAATGCGAAACTTGAAGAATACGAGCGGAACACCCGTTCATTGTTAGCTTCACGAGAACGGGGCGTTTCTACGACTAGTTCCTATTCCTACAGCTTTATTACGCCTTAAGACTTTTGGATGACGCATTTCTTTTAATGTGGGGGACGGGTATAAATACCGCCGCCCGGGAACCATTTATTGGATAACCAACACTCCTACGATAGTTCACTCCAAGTGGCAGCTACGTTTGGTGACTTAGCAGGTGTGCCCCGGTTCATGGGGTAAGGTTTGTTTTAGGTCTTGCGTTTGCAGGCCCTGAGAAAAATAATTTCTCTCAGGGTCCATGTCATCTTTGGGGATGCTGCGTGAACGGTATATTTAACTATATGAATGATATGAAGTTCTGGGAAGGCAAAGGGTATGAGGGGTGGGTAGAAATCTAGGGATCAGTGTGTCCAAGAGTGATGGGTCGAGAGACTAGTTGGAGAGGTAAAAGGGTCTTCACGCGTAAACACACCCCACCCAATGAACCCGGAAACCCCTGCTAAATCACCAAATATCACCACTTGGGGTGACCTATGGCAAGATGTAGGTTATCCAATAAATGTTTCCCGGGGCGGCGGTACTCAAACCCACATCCCAAATTGAAGAAAGTTTTAATGCACGTTTTTTATATGAATTCCCCTACGCTATTATAGTCCACTGGATCCAGACATTTGGATTCTTCGAAATAATCAAATTTACAAAAATTGGTATTTCAAAAAATAACTACTTTTAACTCAATTATAATTACAAAAACCCAATTCTTACCTTGGTCCAATTGTTCTTGAGGTTAGATCTATTGATCATGTTTGATTATTAATCGAGATCTTTTAAAGAGTAAAAAAAAATACGATAGGAATGTAGAATGGTGAATAGGATGATCCCATTATTGATGAATGGATCAGTAAGGTTATTTAGATTATTTATGACCTAGGCTTTACGAATTGTAATTTTTTTGACCTTGCCTGTATTATTCGGTGACGCCATAGGTGATAATAATAAGGCTTCGACGCACATAATACCACACATCACGAATCTCACATTATTTTTGACATTCATTTATTGTAAAAATTGGAACATATCTTATAAAACAGATCTTTGCGATGCATTGTTTTATTTTTAATTTACAGATTAGGTACGCACGCGCCATGGTGGTCTTTCTGACATTAAAATAAAAATAATTTGCCAGGTTTTGACACTAAAATATACCAACTTCTTTAGTCGTCTGACTGTGGGTCAAGCCCTGTTCTTGAGCTGGTCCCACGGCAGTTGGGCCAACTGTCCGTAAGATATTTGCGTGAATATAGCGTAAAGTAATGTGCGGGTTCAATATCCGTCGGTAGCATTTATTTTTTTCGGAAGATTTTTTCAATTCATATTTGTGTTTCAGGCTAATAATTATTGCTTGTAATATTTTTTATCCTTTGTGCTTTGCATAAAAACCTTGCCTTGTAAACAGAAGTTTACCTTCAGTAAAAAAAAACAGTCCACAATGGAGTTCTGGTACCTACCCTGATGTATGGAAGTGAGGCATGGAACTGGCAGAGAAAGGATGAAAGTAGATCGAATGCTGTTGAAATGAGATCCCTGAGGCCTATGTGTGGTAAAACCATGTATGATCGTGTGAGGAATGTGGAGATCTGCAAAGAGTTTAAGGCTGATAGGCGCAATGAGTAAGATTAAGAAAGGGACGCTTAGATGGTTTGGGCAAGTAGCGCGAATGAATGATGAAAGGAGTGTAAGGAGGATATTTGATGCAAGTGCGGATGGTAGAAGTCGGGGACGCCCGAGGAAGACATGGCACGATCAAGTGAATCTGATACTTGAGTCGGGCCATGTCAAGAGTCAGAATAATAGAAGAGTATGTATGAGACGATGTATGAATGTGAATGAGGCAAGGAGTATGTGCTAAGACCGAGTTGTTTGGCGGTCCGTCCTCTCTGCCTACTCCTGCGGAGATACGGTTCAATTTTCCCTTGCAAATCTCTAAAATAAAGTGGGAATCTTAACGACATAATTGATGAAGTCGTGTAAAAACCATATTTGGCCCGCGGTCCGCGGTAATGGAGGGACCTATGGTCTAATTTGCCCTGGCAGGCCTAGAAATTTGATCTTTCCGTTGGATTTATTTGAATTATATCTAATGAACTTATTACTAAAACCTCAGATGTTTCTACAAGGATCCATCGGGAAGTTACTAATTTATCGCTAAAAAAATAATATCTGGTGCTTACAGCTAATTTTATAGTTTGTAAAACGTTCCACATAAATAAAATATTTTAATATTAGGCTACTGTTTTTATTAATCTTAAATATGAATAACTTACATCCGTGGAGATCGCTCTAAGAAAGAAAAACATACATATACATTTTAAATTAGTTTTTTTATTTATTTTAGTGTATTGGGGAAACAAACAGTTTTATAATTTTACATAATTAATTACATTTTACATGTTGCATTAACCAGTGAAGTGTCCACATAAAATTAATGTTACATACAAATAAACATAAAAACCCTTCAATGAAAATAACTGAGATATCTTAGATATCTTACACACCTTAATGAAAATAACCGAGATATTTTAGACATCTTACCCACCTTAATGAAAATAACCGAGATATCTAAGATATCTTATACACCTTAATGAAAATAACCGAGATATCTTAGACACCTTAGTGAAAATAACCGAGATATTTTAGACATCTTACCCACCTTAGTGAAAATAACCGAGATATCTTAGATATCTTACCCACCTTAAGGGCCCGCTTTCCGCGTAAAGAATTTAGATTTGGGCAACACCTACAAAATTTAGTGTTAAAAGAATCCGACAGAGGTGTCTGAATTCGTATTAGGAATAATTTTGGGGATTATGAAATTAAATTACCGACATCTATTGCAATTTTAGAAAAACAGAACCATTTTTAGTTAGCACCGACCTTAGAGTAATAATGCACCGACCAAATGAGAAGGAAGTCGAAATGAAGATGGTTCTCAAAATATGGGTTTTATTACGGATTTAATTAATTATTTTTTTTTTTAATTTTACAAAAAACATTTACGAAAGTTATTTGTATAGGTATAAAAATTACTTTACTTTACTAAAATACTATTCTCACTTTTATAAAAGTAATTTATAACTTTTATAAAATCAATAAATATATTTTTACATCAATAAGGTTTTAAACTTTTTTACTCGAAAACTATCTTAAAACGTTGGAATTCCAAAAAAAGTTTTTTTTTCTTTTTTACTTGTACTATCAATTAGAATCACCTCCCGAAGTTTGTGCACTTTACCCCCGACATCTTGTATAATATGCGCAATATAATATTTATACACGTGTAATATCTACTTTTGTACATTTATATAAATTATATACACGTTTACATTTTTATGCTCATCAAATTTATTATATTATAAAGATAGATAGAAAGATCCTTAGTGCTTCCTGAGGACTTACAAATCAGAAGACTTTTTTGTAATTATTTATTTATTCATTTAAACAATTCAATAATTATAAAGAGTAATAAAACATGTAAGCAACATAAAATTACATTCTAAAATGTGAAAGGGGCTCTATTTATTTACATTTTTATGAAATTACTACTTTTAATAGTTTTAAGCTTTCAGTGAACTTTCAATTTTATTTTTAACTTCTCTAAATATTATTTGTTTAAATCGTCAAATATAATTTAATCACAAACACAAGATTCACTCAAAATGAAAGATTGGTGGTTCTGAAATGTTCCCATAAATACGGTGAAAGAACCCTAAACTATAAACTTATTACCCTAAACATGCTTCGAGCGAAATGCGGATCTGGAAACCTTATCGTCAATCTGAGCAAAACATACCATGAACGTCAATATAGCAACAGCCTTTGTTCTGCTGCAGTTTCATTAAATGCCGAGAGATCCGTTTACAGTCTCCAAAAAGCAATACTGGGGCACAACCCTAGAAGCAAAGCTAAATGATTGGAATACAGAAAGATAAAAACACACCATTGTCAAAAATATCTTGGCCGTAAATGATTAAATAAAATTAGATTTATTCAGGAAGGCAAGCTATCGATCAAATGATTTGCGAATTCGGAAAAACCGTTATTATTGAGGTTTTATTGATGTTTTGTTTCTCCCGATTTATTCGTATAACCCATTAGTCTACATAATTATCTAGCGGGTTTTCCATTACTTGTGCACTTATGTTAATGTATTTTATGACCGTCTTTGTGTTGCTTATATTTGTATCATGTTGTCTCCCTCTATATTTTGTTATATATATGCACACATTATGTACTTCTTGTTTAGTATTAATTTGTACCCTGATGATGCTTAAGTAAAGCGAAACCGGTCGGTTCTTAAATTAATAAATATCGTGGTTTTAAAACAAAAAAGTATTTTATTTTATTAAATTATATTCCCCACAGTTTCAGAACTTTCAATAGCTTCTTTCGCTCGCATGTTCATTATTATTCTGAATTCCACGTTCGAGTATTGTTATTTGAAACAGATGGCCCGTATATTATTATTACATATTATATTATATTTCGGACATCGTTGCATTGTGAATTAATAAGAACTTGCCCTGTAATTTCTAATGTTTTGGAATTAGTTTTATTTCCCAAAGTACGTATTCTGAAAAAAATAAAATAAAAATTTTTATAACTTTTTACTACACAATACATAAATAAAAATAATAATTAATTTTTATAATAAATTATCGTTTATCGTATTCTGAAAAAAATAAAATAATAATTTTTATAACTTTTTACTACACAATACATAAATAAAAATATGAATTATTAATTTTTATAGTAAATTATCGTTTATAATAAATATAAGCTTATAAATCAAAAATTGTATTTTTTTCTTCTCACCTATTAGATAGGATATAATTTTATGAGATATCATTTTTTCTTTGAAATACGGGATATCTTTCGTGTATTTCCCATCTTTGAAAAAACAATATTTATTAACTCATAAACTTTACACGCGTAAAAATTATCTTTATAGATTCAAATATTTGCACGTAATCGCACGTCTGTAGATCATAGAACGTTGAACGACATGTCTGCCCCCAAAGCCCTCGAGTTGGCGAATGAACTTTTCAAAGAAGATAGGTTAATCTTCAAGTCGGAGCGAGCGCGCTATAATAAATATGATTTAAAAGCAATAGGCGTAAGCGACAGTTGTGAAAATGTTTAATAAATCACGGCGTATTTCAAAAATAGCAAAAATCACTTTTGGGGTCTATTGAGTAGCATTAAAAGAAGCATTGTGATTTTTTTCATACATATAACTTGTAAAATAACAGAAATAAACGTGTTAATAATATTTTTCGGAGCATACTTTGCGATTTATTTCTATCGAGGGAATTTCAAATAATTACCGTTTCGGCTTTTGGAACAAATAGATACTATCTTAAAGAATAACATATATTTTTTTAAGAGCTTAAAAACTTCAAAATTTTAAGGAAAGTATGTCGGAAATTGGATGAAATTCGAATAGTGGGCCCTTAATGAAAATAACCGAGATATCTTACCCACCTAAGTGAAAATAACCGAGATATTTAGATATCTTACACTTTAATGAAAATAACTGAGATTTCATAGATATATTACACACCTTAATGAAAATAACCGAGATATCTTAGATATTTACACACCTTAATGAAAATAACCGAAATATCATAGATATCTTACACACCTAAATGAAAATATCCGATATATCGTAGATATCTTACACACAGCAATCGTTATCGTTAGGAATTCGTCGGAATCAAAGAAAAGTTGATCATCGAGCAAACCCCCGCTGTTGGAGTCATGTGTCGCCTTGAGATTTCCACTTTATTGTAGAGTATTATTTCGGCAATTGCCGAATTTTATACTGGTAGGTATTCTGAGATCCTTTTGGATACGTTCCGTTGGTTTACTTATTGTTATATTTCAAATCGTTAAATAATAAAAGTTTGGCATTATAAATACCCGGAGCAAAATGAACTCTTTTTGTGTTTTTACAAGGACATCGAGATGATTCCTCGTTAAGATGAACGCAGACATAACAAGGAAGTGATCTACATGGGTGTAAAAACACGAAAACCATAATATGTATTACTCATAACAATCTTTTAAAACATTGTTTCCTGCATGTTTTTTTCTTGATACAATAATGAACAATCTTCTATTCGCCGAAAAATTGCGGTAGCCGATGATTATTTAAATATTAATTAAATTTGATTAATATTGTTTGAAGATGTTATTCTTTGAAATGTTTTGAAATTTAATTATTAAGAATCTATTAAATTACTTGTGAATACACCCGGCAATAAATTAAATTACCAGTCTTTGTTACTTTGAAAAGCTTTACAAATCGAATAAAATATATTTTTAATTAAATGCTCGATAGTAACGCATGACGATTATGTTATGCAATTCGAGCACAAGTGACAGTGGAAGATGCACTCAGTATCGCTCTGGAGTGTAAGAAACGTCACTTGAATTAATGTAGCCATGTTTTGTGTCCTGATCTGATTCCCTTACCGCTACCTACAGCCTAACAACATACCCTAAAGCATTAGACAGCAAATAGGTTGAAAACATAATACGTCGTACACGGAAAAAATGATAACGACCTTTTAACCAAGGCACTCTTGAAAATATGACTGCATGATCATTTCTCAGTAAAATATTAGTCATTCAGAATATATCTGAACACATGTTCAACAGTTGCCCTTGTCCGAATTAATAAAAGGGAAGAGATGCGAAACAACTATTATTTTGAAGAACGCGTGATCCGACTTACTCATAACTGTTCTTTACTGATAGTTTGTTATGAAATTTGTCAAATCAATCGTTATAGGCCTCTAGTCACATTTTTAACAGGCAAACGAATATTTTGATGTTTAATAAAGTAACAATATTTCGTATCAGTTAGTTTTCCACGCGTGTGACTCTTTGCGGTTTCACATACCCAATTTCTACCAATTTAAAAGTTTCTTTCTAAGTTTTTTTTTACATGTTTCTCGTTAACTCTGTAATTTTATAAATTCCCAAAAAAAAAAGTTATTTTATAAGATAATATTTATACATTTGTAATGCATAAACGTTAATTATATGAAATAAGCTTGATAGAAAAAAATCGCAAAGTAAGCTCTTAAAATTTATTAAAAACACGTTTTGTTCTGTTATTTAATATGTTATAGGAATTAAAAAAATCACAGTGTATTTTTAAATGCAACTTAAGCATTTGACGAGAGATTTTTGCTCTATTTCAAACGAGTCGTGTTTTATTAAATATTTTCACCATTTTCGCTTTTCCCTCTAACGTTTGTATTTTGAACACTTACTACGGGGCCTTAAATTAAAAACTAAACAAAAACTCCACTACTAAATTTTTTTATTAAAATGGGGATCACAGGGTTAATAGAGTAAGCTTTTGTTTGTGTAATGATGTACAAGTTAGCTAGTAAAATTATAACTGTACTGTGAAAAACATATAATAAAACAAGCTTATTATAATCGACAAGTTTATATGTAGTCGTAATTATCTCAACCTATCAGTTCCATTTCTACTTTATTACGTCGATAAAACTGCACCGTTTGGTTGCATGGCTCTTTGAAAGTTCATGGTCTTTTTGTGCAGCTTTCTTGAGAAGTTTTTATAAATAACAAACCCAATAAAACTTCATAATTTTTAGAAATTAATGAATTTAAACTCATTGTTAGTATTTTTTAAATTTAACTTTTTGACCGGACTGGGATCATCCTGCTGTGGAATTACTTATTTATTTATTGGATAATTTGTATAGCGCCGCTTTTGTGAGATATCACCTCAGGGGCGCTTTACAGTTGATGCAGGTATTACAAAAAATGTAAATATTACAAAAATAAAGTGAAGTTAAGTTAAGTAAAATGAAGTACAGGAAAATGTGACACGAAGATAGAAGATGGAGACTCTGCAGCAAGAATCCTAGGTGGTGAAGAAACTGGACCAGCTACTGCAACGAAAGAGTCCACCGCGTCCACCAACAGTGCCAGCACGAGGTTCATCATCCATCCGTCCAGGTCTGCTGATGATAAAGCGCTGACAGAATATCCTCTCACAGTTATGAATGGGTTTATAATGCAAGACTGATCTAAGCGTTATTAGCAAGATTAAGAAAGGGACGCCCAAATGGTTTAGACATGTAGAGGAAATGAATGAAGAAAGGAGCGTTAAGAGAATATATGACACGAATGCGAATGGTAGAAGAAATTGGGGACGTCCGAGTAAGATACTTGAGTCGTGCCATGTCAAGAGTCACAATAATAGAAGAGTATGTATGAGACGATGTATGAATGTGAATGAGGCAAGGAGTGTGTGCTAAGACCGAGTTGTTTGGCGGTCCGTCCTCTCTGCCTAACCCTTCGGGAAAACGGCGTGATGGTTGGTTAGTTAGCCGTATATTTATAATGTTAATAAGATAGTCTGTGTGTGGGTTTGTTTTTTATACAAGTCTGAAGTTTTATTTGGAGATTGATGAAATTTTGCACACTTGATTTTCTAAACAACTAAAAAGGGAAAGGTCTATCTACATGAAACAAAAAAACTACCCCCACCCCTTAAACTAGATATTTGATCCTTATTGATGAAAATTTGCACACTTGACTTTCAAAATAAGACGATAATTATCACTGTTCAAATCTGATCTCAAAAAACTTTGCGTAAAGCCCAGACAACGCCGGGAATTTCACCTAGTTTTATATATTTATTGAAAAGTAGGTACTTGCGATGAATTACAATAAAGTATTAATAATTCCTGTCGTTCTAAGAAAGTGAAATGAAATAACTCAATGACAACAGTTCTAAGTTATGTTAATACTGCACAAAAGTAGGTACTTGCGATGAATTACAATAAAGTATTAATAATTTCTGTCGTTCTAAGAAAGTGAAATAAAATAACGCAATGACAACAGTTCTAAGTTATGTTAATACTGCACAAAAGTAGGTACTTGCGATGAATTACAATAAAGTATTAATAATTTCTGTCGTTCAAAGAAAGCGAAATGAAATAACGCAATGACAACAGTTCTAAGTTATGTTAATACTGCACAAAAGTAGGTACTTGCGATGAATTACAATAAAGTATTAATAATTTCTGTCGTTCTAAGAAAGTGAAATAAAATAACGCAATGACAACAGTTCTAAGTTATGTTAATACTGCACAAAAGTAGGTACTTGCGATGAATTACAATAAAGTATTAATAATTTCTGTCGTTCAAAGAAAGCGAAATGAAATAACGCAATGACAACAGTTCTAAGTTATGTTAATACTGCACAAAAGTAGGTACTTGCGATGAATTACAATAAAGTATTAATAATTTCTGTCGTTCAAAGAAAGCGAAATGAAATAACGCAATGACAACAGTTCTAAGTTATGTTAATACTGCACAAAAGTAGGTACTTGCGATGAATTACAATAAAGTATTAATAATTTCTGTCGTTCAAAGAAAGCGAAATGAAATAACGCAATGACAACAGTTCTAAGTTATGTTAATACTGCACAAAAGTAGGTACTTGCGATGAATTACAATAAAGTATTAATAATTTCTGTCGTTCAAAGAAAGCGAAATGAAATAACGCAATGACAACAGTTCTAAGTTATGTTAATACTGCACAAAAGTAGGTACTTGCGATGAATTACAATAAAGTATTAATAATTTCTGTCGTTCTAAGAAAGTGAAATAAAATAACGCAATGACAACAGTTCTAAGTTATGTTAATACTGCACAAAAGTAGGTACTTGCGATGAATTACAATAAAGTATTAATAATTTCTGTCGTTCAAAGAAAGCGAAATGAAATAACGCAATGACAACAGTTCTAAGTTATGTTAATACTGCACAAAAGTAGGTACTTGGGATGAATTACAATAAAGTATTAATAATTTCTGTCGTTCTAAGAAAGTGAAATGAAATAACGCAATGACAACAGTTCTAAGTTATGTTAATACTGCACAAAAGTAGGTACTTGGAATGAATTACAATAAAGTATTAATAATTTCTGTCGTTCTAAGAAAGTGAAATGAAATAACGCAATGACAACAGTTCTAATTTATGTTAATACTGCACAAAAGATCTAACTATTCAAAAACAGTGCGTGGAACTATAGCATCGTTGGAGATAATAAATATAGAAGGAGATGGGGGAGAGGAAGATTGAAAAATCTCTTTAGTCGTTTTTAGTGACCAGTTCTGAAAAGCCAGCCTTCCTCCATCCAATATCTTTGCCTTCCTTTCGTCTAGCAATATTACACGCTTCATTGAAGAAATAATTACATAAAAGAATTCCTACTTTTTAAATGCATCGGAGTTTCAGTTTATTTGTTTTCGTTAAATGATGCAAATCTTGGAAGTGTAAATTAACCCACTTCCCGATAAAAATCGGCAGATAGACACGTTATCGATGACGATACATTCTATCAACTTTTAGTGGCAGTCATGTACACACACGCGGACTCTGAAATCGAATGATATTCATTTTATTTTATTAATACATAATTTAGAGAGTACATGTTGTTTTTTGTGATATTTCACCCTCCATGCTAGGGAATATCCTGTGTTATAGCGGGTGAATTATACAGTTTGCGGACATAGAATCTATACATTACTATAATATAAAAAAGAAAAATGATGTAAAGTTAGTTTGGGTTGCAAGAAGAGAATGGAGAAGTTAGAGAATTATAAGAATATGAAAAATTTGAGAAATTATTAGTAAATAGATTAATTATGTACATAATAATTAATTATGTACATACTATACCGCTAAGTTAGGGAATAAGGATATATTATGTTTTGTCAGAAAGGTGATTAAATTGATAGAGTGTAGAATGAATGGGTATTGTAGTTGTAATGTATTCCGTGTGTAAGGTTAAAGATTTTAGGAGCTAGGAAGAAAAATTGTCTTTTAATTATTATTTTTTTGGTAAACTAATGTTTAAGACAAGATTTTTTATGCATAGCACAGAGGGTAACAATTATTTTACAAGCAATAATTATTCGCCTGAAACACTCATCCACATTGAAAAATCTTTCAAGTATTTCACCTAAAAATGTAGACAATTTGTCTCGACGCCATCTAGTGAGAGAGTTAGCACTTACAATGCCTTTCTCATATAAAATAAAGTTGGTTGTTTTCAGGTGAACAAATGTAACAAGCAGTAATTGTTGAATGAAACACTAGTATATATTGAATTATTTCGCGGATAAGAGATAAGCCGCCATAGCTCAGTGGTCAGAGCTGTCGACTGGAAATCGAAGGGACACGGGTTCGAGTCCCGTTGGCGTCATGTATCTTTTATCAGGAGATTTTTCAATGTGGATGAGTGTTTCAGGCGAATAATTATTGCTTGTAAAAAAATGGTCTTTTAGCTGACGTGGTATGTAGTGAAGGTACTTTGTAGTGACCGTTGGTTATTGTTCTGGTGGTGTAGTTGTGTTGTAAGAGAGTTTTGATTTTATATGTGAACAGAAATGTATTACAGCTGTTATATTTGAAATATTCGTAGGTCCTACCCAATTGGCATTTTGCGAGATGGTAGAGTTGTCGACTACTGTTCTTGGGTAGAAAAGTTCAATCATCAATCAATCAAAAAAAAACTTAGTTTTTACGGGATATTTTTTAAAGTTTAAACTTAGGGAATTCAATACTGTTCGTGTAAAAGCAATAAGAAACAATACAAATAGTTGCATAAATATGATAACCGTTCGATTTAACGAATGAACCTTGTAAAACAATTTTACATCACGTTTTATTAAAATCGATCACGTAATTTCCAAATCCAACGTCTATCTTGTTTCCACCTTCGTTGCGGATAAATACAAATTTCTAAATGCAGTTTCATCGATCTGAAGTATATAAAAATTATAATAATATTTCGATGATTTGTATAGCACCGTTTTTATAGTAAGAATTTCCAAGGATTTTAAAAATATCAACACATTAAAAATTCTGTTCACATCTCTCGTTAGAAGTATTCTGGAATACAACTCTACAATTTGGTCGCCTGTCTTTAATAATCACATTAATACCATTGAAAGAGTCCAACGCAAATTTTTGAGGTGTATTAATTTTAGGCTTGGAATTCCTGTAGAAACAATAGATTATGATTTCTTATTACATTCATTGAAATTGCTTAAGTTAAGTGATAGAAGAAAATTTTTTGATATTATAAATTATCAGTTGGATAGCCCTGACATTAGATCAAGGTCCTCTAGTATGTATTATTGTGACAATTTTACCACAGTCTCAGGATATAACTCAGTTATAAATAGATTGCACACACTTGGGAACTTTTATGCTAAAATCGCAGATATTTTTAATATTTCCCTTGTAAAGTATAAAGCTGCACTAATAACGCATTTTAACGCCACTTATTTTAATGAGGTCTCTACTTAACAGGCTATTGTCATTGCTTCTTTCTTTACTGTTATTTTATTTGTTATGTTTCAAATGCTGGCGTCCCACAGGGATCGGTTCTGTCTCCAACTTTGTTTTTGTTGCACATCAATGACCTTTTGACATGTGCACCGATTCTGTATCAGACGTAATCGAGTGACACACAAGACTGTAAGGGGCCGGTGATCCCAATCTGTGGAGGCGGAAGACGTCGTCCTTCAGTGGCGTGGAGGGGTAGAACGGGGCCGTCTCTGAAGCCGCTGTAGAGCTGGTCCGAATGCTGTTTTCTTGTTCTTGAGCTGATTCCGAGTCTGGTCCGAAGGGGTAGGCAAGTCCGTGGTCCAGGGTGAGGCGGGGGTCAGAGTGAAAGAAGGCGAGTAGAAGCAGAAGTCGGAGCGAGGTAGAGGGCAGAGCAGAGAGAGAGGTGTTGAGCTGGTGGAGGTTGCTGGCTAACTGACGTTCCAAGGGGCTGTTGCCCGTTTTATAGGACCCCGGCGGCCTTCGCTGACCGAGCGACGTTCACACGGGCCCGCTTTCTCTTTGATTCCTGGAATCGAGGCCCGTGTTTGTTACGTGCCCGCGGCCCGCCGCCGGGTTGGCTACCGCCCCTCGGCCGGTAATTTCGGGCCGTGGTCATTTGTGACGCTATGCCGGCGCATGGCGCACGGCAAGGCTTCCCACTACGTTTTGGCACGGTTCTAACAATCGTGCCCGAATTAAATATGAATATGATTTTGCCAGCTCTCATAGTATACTTCTCTGCCCGTGTCCCCTAGCCAAGCTCCGACGTTTCATTTATTGTTTACATAGAGGTTCAGACATACATTTTATACATTTCTTTCATTATACATAACAATTTCACATACATAGAGGACAGTTTATTCAGTTTAAGGACAGGCAAAGTTAAGGCAAATGGCAGATTTTAATATGGGGTGACGTCGGCTGATATCGGAGCAGTACGTCCGTTACACTCCCCCCGTGGAGCTCGGCTACACTCTTCGCAAGCGGCGTGCTGCGACATGGTCCCCGGTGGCATTGTTGCCGGTGGCATTGTTGCCGGTGGCATGGTCCCCGGCGGTATGGTCCCCGGCGGTATGGTCCCCGGCGGTATGGTCCCCGGCGGCATGGTCCCCGGCGGCATGGTCCCCGGCGGCATGGTCCCCGGCGGCATGGTCCAGGGCGAGGACGGTGGGGCGGCGTCCGGACAAGCCATCCTCAGTGTTGTCCCGGCGTCGGCGTCGCGCCGGGTGGTGCCCCCATGCGTGATCCAGCCGAGGGCTGTGGGCTGGCGGGCGGCCCGCTGATGTTCGACCGAGCTGCTCGGCCGCACTGCTCGGCTATTTTCGGTGAGGCCCGACCGCGGCACCGCGTTGGTCAGCCGCTTCAGGAACGCGGCAGGCTTTTTCGGCATCTGCACCGGGTCCAGGAGGAGAGGGCTGACGGTTTCTCGTGCCTTTCCCTTCAGGGCACGCTGCAGCCGCATCAGATTCTCGGCCGCCGTCATCCCGCAGGTGGCCGTCGACTGCAGGAATTGTGCCTTCCAGGCCTGCCACTCTATGGCATCGCCAGCGTAAGGCGGCAGGTCCTCTGCGCTGGACTGCCAGGCGATGAGCGACGCCATCCGCACATCTTCGGGGTGGGAGTGGGGCGTCCCGCCGGCCTGGGACTGCCGGAGGGCGTCGGCAAACATGGTCGTCACCTGGGCGAGAGGGACACTCCCCTGGTTCACCCAGTCCCGCGTCTGCCTCGCTGCCTCGTCTGCGCGGTTGAAGGCCCCGTATCCGTCCATGTGGGGCTGCGATGGCGAGTCTGCCCTCGGGGCAAATGCTGGGAACTGGGCGGGCCCGCGGTTCACACCGGGATAGCCGTACTGCGGCTCTGGTCCACCTCGCCGCGTCGCGGCGCCTGGGGAAGCGCCGTCCGTGAGTGGATCCGCAGCATGGTTTCTCTCCGTCCCGGTGTGAGCCCTCTCGGCTTCGCCTTCGACTTCGCGTGGTGGGACATGATACGCACAAAGGTTAAAAGTAGGAATTGTCCAAAACGCCTGTTTAAATCGGTTGACAACTACCTATCGGGACGAACTGTCTCGATATCCCATGGTGATTTTACTATAGAACGCGAAGTAAATATGGGCTGTCCTCAGGGCTCCGTTCTGGGACCTGAATTTTGGAATATTGACTTTGACGACTCCTCTAGGTTACCCTTGCCTGAAGGATGTATCATGATCGACTACGCGGATGATAAAATGTATCTTGTCTCGGGGAACAGCAGAAAGGAAATTGAAGAAAAGGCTGGTGATGGTTTGAACACCCTCCTTAAATGGGGGGAGAGGAATAAGATGACCTTCGCTCCCCACAAGACAAAGGGTCTCCTGATGAAGGGCTCTCTCAGTAGAACAAGAAACCCTACCATCCGGATGGGAGACACCAACATCAAATTTGCAGACACGGTCAAGTACCTAGGTGTAACACTCGATCGATCGTCCTCATTTCTGGCTCATGTTAAAGATGTTTCAAGCAAGGCTCAGGCGCTGTTCCTAAAGTTGAGGAGACTCTCCACCGCTGAATGGGGACTACGCAGTCCGGCACTACGTGCTCTGTACAGGGGCGTATACGTTGCGCAAGTTTCGTATGCTGCCTCTGTTTGGGAGCACCGCCTGGATAACTGCCTTATACTCCTCGCTCTTACTAGGGGCCAGCGAACTTCTTTGCTGGCACTATCTGGCGCATACCGTACTGTTGCTTCGGACGCTTTGCCAGTTTTGGCCGGCATTTTGCCAATCGATCTGGAGATTAGGGAAGTCTTAACCAAGCAGAGACTTTCCAGAGGATCCCCGGCAACCCATCTTGGTGTCGTTCTGACACCAGGTGGACCGGGAACTCTCCCTGGACTGCTTCGGACGATGAGGGACCTTTCGCTTAAAGAGTGGCAGGTCCGTTGGGATAGGTCGAGCATGGGAAGATGGACCTTTTCCTTCTTCCCATCAGTTAAACTCAGAATGGAAGGGGCCTTCCTCAAACTGGACCATCACATGACGCAGCTCCTCTCAGGACATGGGGAATTCAGGGGGAGGCTTCACAGCCTTGCCCTGTCTTCCCATCCCAATTGCGCTTGTGGCAATACTTACCAGTCGGCCGAGCACATTCTGTGGCACTGTGAGATCTTGAAGGATGCCAGAGACGAAATGATAGACGGTCTGAATGTCCCCATTAGACCGGTGTGGAACACCGATCTTGTTTCTAACAGAGTCAATTTCGAATGTCTGAGGAAGTTTACTAGGATCTGGGTTGAGAGATGGTCTGAGCTTAGAGTCGCTGACTAGCGTGATAACTGAGAACCCCTGGTGTATTGCTCCTGCTCCATGACTAATTCTTTTACAATTCTCCGATTATTGTTTATGCTATTCTGTTCTTCTTATTTTTATTATTTTTCTTTCCTTTCTGTACCAGCTGCTGCAGATGATTTTCTTTCGTTTACTTTTCTTTTAAATAACTTGTCTCTTATTTTTCTTCTTATTTTCAGTTTTCTTTTCTTATGTTTTACTTTTTTGTTATATTATACTTCACATGCTGTCCTCTTTACAGACTATGCAGATTTTATTTTTACACTTTCTACTTTGTTTTACTTAATCTACCGATGTCCTTAAGTGGCACTTTTGGATTGTTTATTGTTTTCCTTTTCTCTTTTCTTTTCTCTTTTTTTATATGTATTTTTTTTCGGTTTTTTTTTTTTCTTTTTTCAGTAACGGCAACGAGTTTACAGGCTAGAACTGAACTCCGTTGTTTGTCTTGTATTGTTTACTTCTCCCCAATAGCGGTTGGACAACGGGCCTCGTCCCCGCATACCTTGCTGGAGCTTCTTTTATTTCCTTTTTTTTTTTTTTTTTTTTTACCGGGGGACTCCGCCAATCACCTGCGCCACCCCTGAGGAGCGTTGGTGGTCAGAGGGGTGACTGTGCAGGTTGGGGTAACCTCCACCCTGCCTCCGACCTCCTGACGCTTCTTTCCCCTAGGTTCTTTAGGGTTTATCCCTCTTTTTCCCATACTTATCTTCAGGGCTCCACCGGGTGGTCGGCTAAGGGGTGTGGAAGTCCTGACCTGCGCCAGTCGCCCCAACCACCACCAATCTCTCAACAGGACTGCCAGTCGTGGTTCGGCGAAACTCCCCCGTCACTCTATTATGTCACTTATTTCTTCTTTGTGTTTACAGGTACTGGAGTGTGGGTTCCCTCCACCAACTATTTGCCTGACACTTGTTACCTGATTGTTTGATGCTTATTGTTCTGTGTTGTTCTTAGACTAGTACCTGTAAGCGCTCGCATTACCGCTTCCTAACACCGTATGCGGGACATTGAAGGTCTAGCTTCACTTTAAATTGTAGAGCCGTTTATTCAAAAAAATTAGATTCTTGCGAGAACTCCGAAGGGGTGACCATAAGTCACCTATACCGGGGTGGGAAAGCGGTGGTAACTTCAATGAGCCCTCTCGGCGCGGCGCGAGCTCCCAAAAACATCGCTAGGCTGGGCTGTAGTTGGCGGCACAGTGGGCTCTCCCCCCACTGTGTACGTAAGGCTGTGACTGGCGCCGCTAGAGGGCGCCGCAGTCTGTGGCAGGCCCATTCGTGGGCCAGTGGTTTGCGCCTCCACTGCGTACCCCTGACTAGGTACGCCCGGGGGCGCTGGCGTCGGCGTCGGTTGGTAACCCAGCCGCGGCGCAGTGGTGTGTGTCTCCGCTGCGTAGCCCAGGTTCCGCCCAAAGCCGCTAGATGGCGCCGCCGTCGGTGGGTATTCCGCCCGTGGAGCTGTGGCGTGCGTCTCCGCTGCGTACCTCTGCGTAGGTACGCCCGAGGGCGCCGGCGTCGGCGTCGGTTGGTACTCCGCCCGTGGAGCTGTAGCTTGCGGAACAGTGGGATCTCCCCCCACTGTGTAAGCAAGGCTATGACTGGGGCCGCTCGGGGGCGCCGCAGTCTGTGGAAGGCCCACCCGTGGGCCAGTGGTGTGCGCCTCGGGTGCGTAGCCCCAGCTTTGCCCGGGGCCGCTAGGTGGCTGGCTTCCGGGATAGGCTCCGTCCGGTTGCCAGGCTGCAGGTGAAGCGGTCCGCGTGAGGCCCTTCAGCGTGGCGATCAGTTCTGCCATCTGTCGGGCGTGGTCGTCCTGCAGCTTCTGGGTGCGCCGCCTCTCAGCTCTTAGCTCGAGCTGCACCTGCCGGAGCGTGTCCTCGCTAGAAGCCTCGCTTCTTGACGAGACGTCGGCCGCGGCAGGGGGCGTCTGTGGTGGTGATGCGCCGGAGGGACCAGGCAGTAGGTCCGCTCGGGGATCAGAGGGGGCCAGGGGGGCGGTTGGCCGGAGTCCGGGGGGCGCGGCTGTGGCCGCCCCGGTTGGTGTGGGATCATCGCTTCCCTGCGATGAATCCCCGTCAGCGCTGTTCATCCCAGAGCGCAGTGAAGGTGACATCTTCCACAGAAAGATCCGGCTCGAAGGACCACTTATGTATCAGACGTAATCGAGTGACACACAAGACTGTAAGGGGCCGGTGATCCCAATCTGTGGAGGCGGAAGACGTCGTCCTTCAGTGGCGTGGAGGGGTAGAACGGGGCCGTCTCTGAAGCCGCTGTAGAGCTGGTCCGAATGCTGTTTTCTTGTTCTTGAGCTGATTCCGAGTCTGGTCCGAAGGGGTAGGCAAGTCCGTGGTCCAGGGTGAGGCGGGGGTCAGAGTGAAAGAAGGCGAGTAGAAGCAGAAGTCGGAGCGAGGTAGAGGGCAGAGCAGAGAGAGAGGTGTTGAGCTGGTGGAGGTTGCTGGCTAACTGACGTTCCAAGGGGCTGTTGCCCGTTTTATAGGACCCCGGCGGCCTTCGCTGACCGAGCGACGTTCACACGGGCCCGCTTTCTCTTTGATTCCTGGAATCGAGGCCCGTGTTTGTTACGTGCCCGCGGCCCGCCGCCGGGTTGGCTACCGCCCCTCGGCCGGTAATTTCGGGCCGTGGTCATTTGTGACGCTATGCCGGCGCATGGCGCACGGCAAGGCTTCCCACTACGTTTTGGCACGGTTCTAACAATCGTGCCCGAATTAAATATGAATATGATTTTGCCAGCTCTCATAGTATACTTCTCTGCCCGTGTCCCCTAGCCAAGCTCCGACGTTTCATTTATTGTTTACATAGAGGTTCAGACATACATTTTATACATTTCTTTCATTATACATAACAATTTCACATACATAGAGGACAGTTTATTCAGTTTAAGGACAGGCAAAGTTAAGGCAAATGGCAGATTTTAATATGGGGTGACGTCGGCTGATATCGGAGCAGTACGTCCGTTACAGATTCATTGTTACGCGGATGACAGTACAGTTCATGATTGCTTTTTGTTTGACAAGCCCCAAAAGGGCACACAAACTCCAACGGCTCGGAGGGCATTGAAGCAGAGAATGGACGGTTATCTCGAGAGTATTTCCTCCTGGGGTAAAAATAATCTCGTCGAATTTAATGTTTCAAAGACCCAATCCTGTCTGATTACGTCTAAAAGGGATCCAGATGATAATCTAACCTCCTTCAACGGAAGCAATCTTCCGAACAGGCCTTCCATTGATATGCTTGGTGTAACTATAAGTGACCAGCTCAGGTACGGGGGCTCCATCGAAGCCAGAGTAAAGTTGGCCTCTCAGAAGCTGGGCGTACTGTACAGGGCCCGCAGATACTTTAATAGTACACAACTGCTGACCCTGTACAAATCGCAAGTGCGCCCTACTGTCGAATTTGGCAGCCATCTCTGGTCCGGAGCCCCTAAATACCTGAAAATAACCCTTGACTCTGTGCAAAAACGGGCGGTCCGTTTGATAGATTCCCCAATCTTAACAAACGGACTGCAATCTTTAGAGCACAGGCGTCAGGTAGGTATGCTGTCCTTGTTCTATCGGTATTACAATGGAAGATGCTCTGAGGAACTAGCCTCATTGATTCCTTCGGCACCGGTGCGTAGTCGGGATACACGCCAAACGCGTGCCCAACATTTGTACACAGTTGACACTTGTCACATGAGAACGGGTCGCTTCTACAATTCGTTCTTAAGTTCAACAGCTCGGCTGTGGAACGAACTGCCGGCCTCTGTGTTTCCTCCCTCCTACAACATGGGACTCTTCAAGACCCATGTTCACTCCTTCCTCTCCACAAAGAGACCCTCCACACAGCATCCCCAAAGATGACATAGGCCCTGAGGGAAATTATTTTCTTCAGGGCCTCCTGTGTGGAGTTAATATAAAAATAAAAATAAAACTAAATTTAATTATTCAATTTTTCTCATCAAAATTTAATACTGCACTGTGTATATGTAAAAAATTAAATAAAAACTTTGTATCTAAATGGCACTTGTGCCGTAAATTCTAAATAAATAATTAATACATTTCTACAATGATCTACGTTACTACTAACTATAGACTAGTCAAACTATTATCAATTTATGCCTAACATATTGCATCCACCAGTTCGTCGATCAATAATACAATGCTATATGTACAATACATTTGATTAATGAACGTAATGCTACAATGTACATATGTTATTATTCTAATTTATTTATATTTAATTAGTATAGGCAGATAATGTATAGTACCAAACTGGTAAGTCATGTGAGATTAACACTTTTTATGCATTACTGTAACAAACTTACACACATTTTAATTATTTTTTAAATTAGAAACGTAATTAATTTTGGTAATTTTTGGTTATTTAATTAAAATTACATCTCTTTGTTTTCGTGCACACCAATTTACATTAATAGTGGTAATCTAGGTTGACTTAATAGTTAAAATCAGTTTTTGAACGTAAGTAATATACGAGCATAGATGTTTATTTTAGCCAATGGCATAGTAAATTACAAGACGGTACTCAAGATTAAAAAAATTCTACACATAGATTGCAAATCTAGAATTACATCAACTGAAAAAATCAATCAGCATCGCCCTGGTAAGAGGAACCAATCACAATTGATATGTTGGCGTTACCTGGAATGACTTTAGCCGTATTTGTAAGTTGGAAGAACTTGCAAAATAAACACAAATTAAAATACATGTATTCAAAATTCACTCGTGTTTTCGACTCGTTTTACGATAACAATGCATTTGATGGCAATCACGTACACATCCAGACAAATACGCATTTTTCTGAAATCTGATAGCATTACACCAGTTAATATACGATATAAATGTCTGTCCCACTTGATCGAGATTTGGCTAAGTTGTTAGCGCGGTTGCCTTCAGTCCCTGGGGAGGAAGGTGCAATACTCAGTAAAATCAAAAACTGAAGAAATAATAATTTTTATTTTTTACAAGGCATTTTTAAAGTTCACAGCAGTTAAGTGTCAGTTCTTGGGGAGGAAGGTTTGATCCTCAGTAAAACCAAAAAAATATATAATTTTTTTTTTAATACATCCATTAATAAAAATAATTGTAGGTATTAAAGTGTAAAAAAATTTTTTTGGTTTTTTACGGGTTAATTTTTTTCTGATTTCATTGCATGTCCTTGTAAATTTCCTTGTTGTGTATAATTTTGTTTTAATATTAATTGGTAACAGGTTGTTTATTATTTTTTTTTTGTATAAATATCATTGCGTTCAATGTCAGCATCTACTTCACTATATAAAAAAATGATCGTGTACAAAGCGCAGTTTTTCCATACGGTTTTCAATATGGTTTCCATATGGGAATCGGTATAGAAATAAGTGTCGTGTTAAGTACACATTACTGATTTTTTTCTATTTTAGTGTGTAATAATAATATTTACAAGCGAAAGGTCCACCTTTTGTATTCTCTATCGATGGCTTGGCGGCATTGCGGTTATTGCGTCCGCTTTGCATGCAAAAGGTTATTGGTTCACTCCCCGGGTACTGACATTATTATTTATGGATTATTGGTAACATTGTGTGCATGGGAATTCAAGCGAGTGGAAATATAAGTTGGTGCCTAAATTGGAAATTGTATTTTTTTTAAGTCTTTGGTCTTTGATCTCTCCGCGGTTTAAATATGGTTGTGATACGTGTTACACGAATTTTATGAAACGGAAATCTTTAAATTACATCAAAAGTAGATCTCTACCAAAACGTGTTGAATTATCTACGGGCTTTATAGTAATATAAGCGAATACACTAGACATATAAACCACCAAATCATTTAACAGATCAGGATTTAAAATATTTTTTCCTGCAAGTCCTAAACATAGGTCAAATTATATGGATTTTTGGATTACTTATAGTATATTAAATGCGCTACATGTCTTTTATTTTTTAAGCTATCTTAAAAAGACAAACCATTTTAGAAACTAGATAAATTAATATTGGTATGTATGTATAAATTTGATGTAAGCATTGAAGTTTATAACTTATAAAAATTTAATATCAAATATGAAAATGTTTACGAAAGAACTTAACGAAATATTTTGACTCGAAACGTCAATAATTTTGATGGAAATCGATATTTAGAAAACCCATTCATTTTGTGTTAGGATATTTATATATATAAACGCCTAAAAAGGCTTTTACATAAAAGTGATACATGATGCGGTGTACATAGGAGAATATCTGTATTATACAGGATATACTGACAGTAAATAGATTTAATCCATTGTAAAGTAGGTACAAAATACACAATTGTAAAATTATGATTACAAGTATAATGAGAAAATATTAAGACATAATTTAAAAAAAATAAAAATATATAAGTAAAACGTAAGAGTAACATAAAGTAAAAAAGAAATTACAACAACACTACATATAAGACAAAACATTAAAACTAATTTTCCAACGCTACTCTAATTTGTAGGATTCGACAAAGTGTTGGTATAGATTATGTTGGTATATAAATGGAGTCAATACATATATCAATAGCACCCCCATACTTGTTGCCCAGATCATGCATCCTATTGTTCAGTGAGTGTGTCTGATAGTTGGTCGTGGTCGTGTCTGATAGTATGGAAACTGTCACTTCATTTTTTTGACATTAGTACAATAAAAAAATGCATATTTTATTACTTTCAATCTGTCAACGAAAAAATCGCGCCAGTTGGTGATCATACACTTTAAGAATATCTGCTTATAGAATGGACGCCTCGGTAAGATCTCTCCGTCCGCGGCTCTAATGGAATATGATGCTGTGCCTAGTAACTCTCGATTGTACCTCACCTAATTAAATTGCCCATCAGTGGGCGATATTGCCGATATGTTGGGAATAATTGATCTAGGGCGCTAGTTAAATCTTCACAACTTCAATTTTAATTTTAATTTTTTTTCTGTTATGTATTCAATAATATTATCATTCAAGATATAAAAAACATTTTATTCATATTTAAGTTATGCTGTGTAGTTATTATTATTACGCGTGACAGCTATTTTGCCTTCTGAGGGCATCATCAAACTGTGTGTCCTATTGTCAAATATATTATATATATATATATCATATTATCAAATTATCTATCGACTATGTCTGTCGTAAATTGACAGCTTGACAATGTCTTCAGAAGGCGAAATAGCTATCACGCGTAGTATTCACTACACAGTAGAACTTGTTTGTAAATAAACTTTTTTATATTATTTTTTATAATATTAATGAATATGTAAAATATTTTTTTAAATTAGAGCAGTGATTCTAAGCCTGTGCAATATCGCCTCCCATGGGCCGTTGGTGAGTTCCATGGGGGGGGCGGTGGTGGCCTCGAGGCCAAATGGAGGTTAAAATGGCGATGAAGGGCTGACATGGGTGTTAAAAAAAGATTATTTCATAATGAAATCAACTAGGTCGTAGATAGAACATTGAAATAATCTTGCCGATGAAACGTTCAACTCTGTTACGTTTAACTATCAACATTAGAAATAATGATGTATTTTATACTCCCCAAACGAACACAAAACAAATGCAAACACACTGCAGTTTCATTGGACCTCGTACTTTCAATCGTTTACCGAAAAATATTCAAGTGATTACTAAACTTCCTCAATATTTAAAAGAGTAAAATTATGGTTTTCGATACAGCAGTTAAAACTTGTTTTATTTAATTTGTATTAATTTATGTTTCTCAAAAAATATTCACCATATATTACACTAAACACTTATAAACTTCACTATACACTATTGTAAACACTTTTTATACAAACCGCTTAGACAAAATGTAATCTTGTTTTTGTTTTATATGCCCGTAGTTTGTTTATTTCTAGGTACAATAATTTAAATATATTACCCACGCATAGGCTGCGCCCTAGTAGGTTCCCATTATTTGTATTGATTTATATAATATTGTATGTAATTAATGTAAAAATTGGGAAAAAATAAAGGGAAAAAAATGTAATTATTAGGAATCATTGACCGTTTAACAGAATTTTTTTTTACTAATATTATTTCATAAGTATATTTAAATACCTATAAAATAAAGTTTTTTTATTTAGAAATACCCGGGTTGCATATATGCTCAGGATATTGAAAATCCACCAACTTCCATCATTGTAAGCGGAAATGTGACTGGTGCAATAATGAAGAACTAAACTACATGGTAGAAGATCGAACCCGCAATGTTAGGTAAAAAAATCTAACAGAAAAAAAACAAAGTTTTATAATCTATTTTATAATATATTTTTAAATAAAAATAATATTTTTGGTTTGAATGATGATTGAACCTTCCTATCCGGAAACTGTAGTCGACAACTCTACCAAATGCCGATCGGGCAGGACCAACATTTATTTTATATATTAACTGCTTCAACATCGATTTCTGATAAATACGTATTATGTCCGCATAGTCTCCAAAAAATGCATTATTTTTATTTGTATAAAAATATAACATATAATAATAGTTAAATATATAATAATAGTACAATACATAAATGAAATAATCATCAACGCTTTAGCGTAGTAATACATACATATCTAAAAAAACCAAAAAAAAAAATTGTGTTATACTTTAAAGTTGAAAATACAGAAACAGTGTTATGGGCAAAAACAGTGTATCACAGTCTTATTACATGAGGTTACTCCTTAGTAGCCATGATTTTAATATAAAACAGAATTTAATTATGGAGCAATTTTCTTTTAATTCATATGGCAATTTGTTAAAAATTACAGGTATTATGTATTCAAGAGTTCTTTGACCATATTTGTAATGGAACACAGGTACTTTCATTCCTTTATTTTGTATGAAACGGGTATTGTGTACATGATCCACCATTGTCATCGATAACGAGTCTATCCTCGGAGTTTCAGCTCTATCGGATGTCTGGAAGAGGGTTAATGTCCGCTTCCAAGTGATATCCAAATAAATGTTTTAAAATATTCTTATTCGTCCGAAGTTTTAATCAAACAATTTAAGGTCAGAAAATTAAGTGCACTATACTTCTACCATGCAACATTACAAATTTATAAAAATAAAATTCAAAATAAAGTTGCACCCTTTAAAAATAACATAAATCTTAGACAAACGTCAATACTTCCTACTCCTAAATGTAAAAAAAGTATAGGATAGTTCAATCATAAATATCTCGGAGTTGAATTTTTTAACTCATTACCAGAAAAAAATAGAAACCTGAATATAGATGTAAAAGATTTTCGCCAATTAGCCGAGTTCTTCATACTCTAAATAATATTTGTCTAATCTCTAACATTGACATTTTTTCGGATTCACTGCCCAAATTCAAACGTGGCATCATGTCAATAATTTAAACTATTCAATGCGCATATATACAGACACACACATACATTACACACGTCACACATACACACCTATAAACTACACACATCACTTGGTAATTAAGGAATAAACATACCACTTAGCAGACATTACAAGGAAACATATCATAGGTACCCAACATGAAGTATCTTATTCCTGTATATTGTTTCATCTCTGTAAATTATGTACTGTTGTTTCTATAATATTCTGAACATTGAACTGAATGATATCAAATTTAAACCAATATAATAACACCCCCCATACACACAAGCCCTGCTTATTTATGAGGGTACATCAAATACACATATTACATAATTAATAACTGTATTAAATTTATTTGTAATTCGTGTTTCTTTTTGTTATTTTTATTATGTATTAAAAAAAATCTACCACGCTTTTAACCAGTGGATCGTAATGTTGCATAATTAGGGTGACGAATTAATTATGGTTGCAAACAAGTAACTTATTTTCAAGACTGTCGCCTGCGGCTTTTTTTTCCATCTTAACTGTCATCCATTTTTTCTGGAGAGGCGTTGAAAAGAATATACTTGGAAGGTGGGCGGTGAGCCTAGATAAGGTTGGGAACCTCTGACCGAGAGTTTTACGATGATTTGTAAATAATCACCAGTTGGTAAATTTACAAATAATAATATTTGTTTATTTACATTAATTACATTATTAAATCCTTGGAATACTTGTATGATTTTCTTTCACGAAAACAACCTTCTGTTTTCAACACTTATCAAAAAAAATGCAGATGAAATCACAAGAATTATTTAGACACCTCATCAATCAGATGCCCAAAATTAAAGAATCATCTTTCAAAAAGCAAAAGGATCCATGTTTTATTTATTTAATAAAATAATGATATTAGGTGTTCGTAAATCGTAACGGTGATTAAATACCAACACGATTTCATATAAAATTAAATAGCATCATTTATATTAAGCACCTAACCTTATAAATATAATCTTAGTTTAAAGCTGGACACACATAGCAGAGCCAACTAGTCAAATCAAAACCTTCTAGATCACAATCAAGTTAGGAGGCTGTTTTCAATGAGTCTCCCTGGCCTTGTGATAGGAGGAGCTTTTGGTCAAATAACCCCGCGCCAAGCCAAAACTCATACAGTCTTACTTATAAAGATTCACTAATAAAAATCTGCAGTATTGGTATAGCTATACGCTCATAAATAAACCACCCACTATACGGTGATTTGGCTGTATACTGCTCTTCTTTACTAATAATAATATTCATGCAAGATTTTCTTAGAATGCCACTACTTTGTTGCAATCCTCAAAAACGTGGACATTTTCGCATTTCGCGTTTAGTTGCTAACTTCACATTTCGTTGGATGACATTTGCGATGTCATAGACCCAGTATATTTTGAATTGTTTTGAAATTCCGCCATTTTTTTTATGCGTTCCGTATTTGCTTTGGTAAATCGATTTAAAATATTTATCTGATAGTGCTGTAATTGGATTTTTACTCCTTTTTTTACATTTTAACGGCGTTACCGATCGATATTTGTCAAATCAACCAAATTTTTAATAAAGTCTGCGATCTCCGTCTTAATACAATCGTAATACGTGCCTAATCCTGGGGGTCGGACAGTTTCAAAATCTGTCAGCAACGAATACTGCCGTATTATGAACGGTATAAGCAGGACGCATGCGCGTGATTATGAGTAACGTTTTTTAGTAACCCGTTTTTATTCCTCCGTATTATCTATTTTGAGTAAGACGGGTAGTGTGTAGGGAAAGTTGACGTGGCTTGGCGTGGCTCGGCAGCCTCCGTTTGATATTTGGCAACTTCAAAATCCACCACGCCGAGCCAAACAACCGTGGCTAGGCTTAGCCATATTATATGGCAAGGCTGAGCCAGTGGCTTGCCACCAGTGTCTGTTTGTGTGCTTAGTTCTTCTAAACTACGCTACGGATTTTGATTTTCTCACTTTTATCACTTTCTTTTAGTTAATTTCTAACGGATGGTTTAAGTATCTAATACATGCTTATGATGTGTATAAAAGGGGAGAAAAGTCGACATTTATATAAGGTCGTAGAAAAATATTTTCGTGCGTTTCCATTGCTAACGCTGAGTAAATCATACATATATTTAAAATATATTATAAATTGTTAATAAAGTCTGCGAGTCGGGCAACTTAAAAATCTGTCAGCCACAAACAAGACGTATTATGGCCGGTATAAGCAGGACACATGCGAGTGATTATAACAGTTATTACCTTAAGACCTCACAACTTCAAACTACAACCAAAACAAGTTATAAGTCCACGAGCAACGCCAGTTACACGATAGCTAGTAACTATATAAACCTTTGTTGAATATTTAAAAAAAAAACTATTCTGTAATCTAAATAACGCATACTATTTTTAATACCCATTGTAAATAAACCTTTGTTGAATATTTGTGAAAAAATACTACTTTATGTACCCATATACGATTTAGTTCACAAGTTCGAGTTGTTCACTCGATGGTGACGTAGTTAGTGATGCCATTACTAAAATATTCTGAGAAATGTTGTCTCTTAAGTTCTCTAGGCACCAAAAACATAACCACTAGACCCTTTAAGTACAAGGTTTTCCAATAAGAGGTGTTATTTTTATATTCAATCGTAAAAGATCAATGGTTTTGTTGCTTGTGTGGCACGTAGCGCCGTCTTGTTTAAAGTAAACGTTGTCCAAATCAATACCATTCAATTCCGGCCATAAAAAATCATTAATCATTTCTCGATAGCGCAATCCATTCACCGTAACTGTTGCTCCAGCCTCATTTTAAAAAAAGTAATTTCCAATGACTTCGCCGGACCATAAACCACACCAAACAATCACACGTTGAAGATAAAGAGGCTTTTCAACAATAACTCTTGGGTTTTCCGATCCCCAGATGCAAAAATTTTGCTTGTTGACGAAGCCACCGAGGTGGAAATGGGCCTCATCACTCAAGATGATTTGCATTTGATTCACTCAAGTGAATTTTAATAATTTAAATGCGTTGTTGAAGCGTGTATCGTTCCATTTTTATTAATGGCGTAGTTTTTACTTGTCAAATAATAAAAAATGACAGCTTCAAAAGTAACATCTACTGAAATAGCGGGCTATTCAAAATAACACCTCTTATTGGAAAACCCTGTATTTGACAACGTACCGATTTTCGTTTTTGCAGCTTGACATCAAACTCGTCGGCTCATCGGCTCGGCTGTATGTTGCCCCCTAATTCGTAGTGCCCAAATGGATTCAGCAAAACTGTTCGGAGCCAAATGTTCTGCCGTGTGAGTCCAGCTTAATACAATAAATAGTTCTAAATTCATTCTTACTCGCGCGTGTGTAAAAACATTTTTAATTTCAACCTTTGTCCTTAAAATGTCGGCAGAGTGAAACCATAAAATAGAGGAAATTAGTTTAAAATACGGATCCATTATCTGCAATAAAAAAAGAAAAAGTTTGAGCATCTGAATTTACTTTAGATGTTTACAGGCGAATTAAAATTACACTGGCATTAGGAACTAACTATTCTTGCAAGGTCATTAATATGTATTTTAGCAATTATGCTGTTGTTACATAGGTGCAAATTAATTCTGTATTAGAAATTTTTTAAAAATGAAAAAATTCTTTATTGAACACATCGTTTACATGTTTGTATAAAGGGGTGTCTCGGACGAAATTACACAGACGTGAATTTTACATTATTGTATGAAAGAATTGAAAGAGGTGGGATTGGGCGCGAATTTGAGTAATCTGAAAGTATGTTTCCTGTTGTATGCTGATGATGCGGTGCTGATTGCTAATAGTATGGATGATCTGCAGTCTCTCGTGTCTAGGATGAACGAAGTATGCATGAAGAATGAGTTAATGATGAATGTAAGTAAGTCTAAAGTAATGGTGTTTGAAAGAGAGAGTACGAAAACAGTGTGCAATATAGCTGTGAATGAGGAATACTTGGAGCAGGTGGATGAGTTTTTGTATTTAGGAAGTATGTTTACGAGAGATGGGAAGGCTGACAGAGATATTGAAAGAAGGGTAAATGCAGGTAATTCCGTTAATGGAGGACTGAACGCCGTTGGCGCTAACAAAAAATTGTCCAAAGAAGCGAAGTTAGCAGTCCACAACGGAGTGCTGGTACCTACCTTGATGTATGGAAGTGAGGCATGGAACTGGCAAAGAAAGGATGAAAGTAGATTGAATGCTGTTGAAATGAGATCCCTGAGGCGTATGTGTGTAAAACCATGTATGATCGTGCGAGGAATGTGGAGATCCGCAAAAAGTGCAAGGCTGATGTAAGCGTAATGAGTAAAATTAAGAAAGGGACGCTTAGTCATAATAATAGAAGAGTATGTATGAGACGATGTATGAATGTGAATGAGGCAAGGAGAGTGTGCCAAGACAGAGTTGTTTGGCGGTCCGTCCTCTCTGCCTATCCCTGCGGGGAAACAGCGTGATGGTTAGTTAGTTAGTTAGTTAGAATCACTCACGAACGGAATTACACTTGGAGAGAATTACACCTACAGGAATAGACGTATAAGCGTGTAATTACTAAATTTTATATTTAAAAAAAAAACAAATATACAATAGGTTATTTTTTATAGGTGACTGGAAAACTCATCAACCTGGTAATTCTACTTACCTTTAATAAGTGATAAATAGTCAGGAAAAGTGTTGGAACATAGGGGAGGCTAAATAGTTTACGTAGGTTAGTTTATTTCATCGCTTTTAATGACTTTTTATCACTTTAAAAGGTGTGTTGAATTGTCATTGTTTAGAGTTATCATGAAACTACTGGATTACACGTATTTAAGCGTGTAATTAATACATTTTATATATAAAAAAAAGATAAATTAGGTTTTTTTTATTGGTGACCGGAAAACATAACGATGGCTGTTCTACACACCTTTAAAAAGTCATTAAAAGTGATGAAACAAAAACTAAGTTAAATATATTACTTGAGGTAGTTTATTTTATCGATTTCAATGACTTCATATCACTTTTTGATATCTCGGGGTGTGTTGAATTGTCAATTGTCATTGCGTTGAGTTTCGAGTATTGTGACCTAATTCAAGAAGGTAGGGTTGGGCGGGGCTAGTTGAACCAAGGGGCTTGTTGGTCCACGCCAAAGATATTAGAAGAACGAGATATGCTGTGTTGGCCGCCGGACCGTAGGCGGAGTACTACCTAATTAGGGTACTTTGAACGGTATCGGGACGTGTACGCACAGAAATCTGTTCTATGTATTAGTGCGGATACCTTAGCGTAAGCGAAGGTGTGCAGTAGTATTGGTGAACAAAACCGGCGACACTCTGCAAAACAATTCCACACAGTATGAACTGCTCATAGCACATCTCATTCTTCTAATATCTTTGGGCCACGCCAATACCTTCGGAGCCAAAAGACTTAGGAAGAATGCTGAACATGTTCTAGCAAGCTAGAAGTGTGGGTACCACACCACCAAGCATCCAGTAGGGGCATGGCGCAGCGATGTGATGTCTAGGGAAATTTCCCTAGATCTAGGGGAGAAAAATATTCTTTAGGGAAAAGGGAAATCAGCACAAAATCTAGGGAAATTTAGAACTCGGGCAAAATTTTTTTTTTACATATGACAATACTACTGGTATTGCTAGTCGCAAATTTTTTTTTAAAGAAATTCCCATTCCATGAATCAATATTGTAGATTTACTTACAAGAAATGTTTTTAACACTGACAACTCAAAATGTATCTAAAAGGATGAATGGGGAATCCTTTAAAAAAAAAAATTGGTTTCAGGTTACGTTTTTATCCATGTTTATTTATTACAAGGAATTTTCTCGAAGTTTCTGTTGCTTTGAAAGGTGATTAGGTGATCGCGCTTGATTTTTATATTGAAAAGTGATTTTTATTCGGAATTTCATTTCTAATTCAGTGGTAAGTGACATACATACTTTGATATTATTATTTTACTAAGAAAAAAGTGTTTTATTTGGAAAAGTACAATATTATAAGCCTACATATTATTACTAAGTATCGATGTATATCTTTCCAATTAATAAACATATAACAGGATTAGTGTTACACAATCAGCAAACTACAGGATTAGTGTAATAGCATTAGGAATAAGTTATAAGTTCAATGTTCAGCTACCAAGTTCCTTAAGCTACTTACTGATGTATTCGGTGTTTAACACAACTTATACTATTATGTGTTTGGTAAAGTGCATCCTGAATATAATATAATATTTATTACAGGCCACGATGGATATTCCTTCAACGTCCGGCACGAGGAGGAACCTTTCGGATGCAGAAGAAGCTCCTTCAGCCAAGAAGCCTAAAAAAATATATGCCCAAAAATACCAAGAAAAATGGGAATGTGAGGAGAATTTCAAAGGCTGGCTGAAAAGAAGTAAGAAGGGGCCAACATTTTTTTATTGCCATGCCTGTAGTAAAGATTTTGTATGTGGCAAATCTGAAATCCAAAAACATGCCCAGGGAACAAAACATATTACTAATATCAGAGCTGCCGCTTCCCAACACACGCTGTTATCAATGCCTAGGGTGCAACAACTGACGACAGAAGCCGCAAAAATAAAAGAAGCTGAGATAAGGTATGGTACATCTTTACACTACTGATTTTAAAATGTACTTATAATTTATTTTACAATATGATAAGGTTTAATCTATAGTATATTATTATGAAATAAATCTTCCCAATTCTTATTACATATTTCTAAATTTATTGTATCTACTATATTGTTAATTATTTATTTATAATTTCAGGTTGGCCGCCTTTGCTGTAGAACACAACATTCCATTTAAAGCCATGGACCATCTGAGCAAGTTAGGCCAAGCTCTCTATCCGGACTCTGAAATTGCCAAAAAGGTGACTTGTGGCAGAAAGAAATGCACAGCAATCGTCAACAACGTCACGGGGAGTGTTGGGTTTGAAAATGTTTGTAAGTTGTTAAGGGGCAATAAATTTTCATTAATTGTCGACGAGTCCACTGATATTAGCAGCATTAAACATTTAGCCTTAATAAGTAGAGTTATTGATAATAGTATAAACCAAATAGTAGATGTATTTTTGAACTTAGTTCCTGTGCCTTCTGCAACTGCTGATAGTATGTATAATGAAATTAAAGATTTTTTTTGTAAAAATAATATCCCATATGCTGCTAATATGGTGGGCTTTGCTGCAGATGGTGCCAATGTGATGATGGGTTCGAGGCATTCGCTTTCTGCTCCTTTAAAAAATGATATACCAGGTCTTTTTGTTATGAAATGTGTGTGTCACTCTTTTCACTTGTGTGCTAGCAATGCATGTGAAAAGATTCCATCAGGCGTGGAAGATTTAGCAAGGGACGTATATTCCTATTTAAAAAACAGTTATAAGCGACAGTCTGAGTTAGTCGAGTTTCAGGATTTTTTGTCGCTCAAACCACACAAACTTCTTCACCCATCTCAAACCAGGTGGTTATCCCTGATCGCAGTGGTGAAAAGGCTGCTAGAGCAATACGAAGCACTTGTTTTATACTTTACCCATGCTCATCTTCAGGAAAAAATTCCAGCAGCCGCTTCTATCTTAGACAAACTCAGAGATCCCATAGTCAAAATGTATTTGTATTTTTTAGAATTTGCATTACCTTTTTTTAATGATCTCAATTTAGAGATGCAGTCCGAAAAAATTAAAATCCATCTCCTATATAGCCGCGTAGAATCAACTCTAAAAACTGTTTTAGGTTGTTATATACAACCGAATTATTTAAACCGGACCCAGCTAGTAGATGTTGAACATAACAATCCGCGATATTTTCTTACATTAGAACATGTGTACTTGGGTGGTGTGCTAACTGGAAAAATAGCAAACGGGCTAATTGAAGTTGATTCTGAAAGTCTAGATAATTTAAGAAAGCGATGTTTAGAATTTTACATTGAAGGCGTTAGCCAAATTTTAAAAAGATTTAATTTTAAAGACAAAACAGTTCAAATCTTAAAACATTTAAAAGAAATAGATCCGGTTAATGTCAAGGCACAACATGGTAGGAGAGAGAGATTTAAATGACCTTGACAGAGAGTGGAGAGAGTTGCAATGTTTTGATTTTGACCCATCGCCTGACGATTCGATACTACAATTTTGGTTAAGAATTACTCAAACCAAATTGGGCGATGATACCCTCAAATTTCCTAGACTTTCAAAATTTATTTTAACAATCCTGTGTTTGCCGCACTCAAGTGCAACAGTAGAGAGATTATTTTCAATAATTAATCTAAATAAAACGAAAATCAGAAACCGTTTGTCAACCAAAACATTATCCGGAATATTGCATTCCAAAACATTAATTTCCTCAACAAATTCCTGCTTAGATTTCAAAATAGGGAAAACATTGGTTGACAAATTGGATAATAGTATTTATGATTAACTAAACTTCTGGGTTTTGTTCGGCATGTAACAGTACAGATTTTTGCCCGCTTTATGTCCTCGTCATTTCACTTCTGTATCATTCATTCCAAGTGCCAAACTTCAATCTGTACTAATAATTTAAAGCGCCCTTGAGGTTATATTTCACTGAAACGGCGCTATACAAATCATCCAAAAATTATTACTTTTAATAACACTGTCAATCCAAATCTTCTTGTTCCTTGCTAAAATCTAAATTAAAATCTTCGGCGGATAACCAGAAGCCATAATCACAGAAGCCAATTACAATGAATATAGCCTATCGATGCCTTAATCTGCAAAACAGACATACATTTGTAGATGGTATTTCAGAAAAACAGCGTTATACAAATTATATAACCATATGTTATATACATTACAATTATATACAAATTATGTAACCATATGCAAATAGGGTGGTGGATGCTTGGAACAAACTCCCACAATATGTCATCGATGCAACTAATACAAACCAATTCAAAGCTCTATTGGATTCACATTTGGAAAGAAGATAGGATTAACTTAGTGAAAAAATTAAAACTACTCATTTACTGTCAAACTATTGTGAAATTAGATATGAACGCATTTTTTGTTGGAATTGTAATCTTCTACTTCCCGGTAAAACGTATACAATTTCAGATGAAGGCATCGCTAGGTTATATATTGCTAGTATTTGACCTTAACAATTTACTATGTTTTTTCCAAATTATTGCCTATTCCGCCACGCTGGTATCGTTAACAAAAGCAGTATTTCGTTTCAATTTAAACTAATAAATAATAACTAAAGTAGGCAAGTAATGCATTTAAAATAATTAGCTATTTAGTGTGTCGGAATTGTAAATAATTACCTCTTCTTAGTATCCAATTGTAAATAATTATTTAATCTTATAACATCTCCTCTATACCATGTACCTGTCTGACTGAAATGTATTTCCTGTAATCTTGTATGATTGAAATAATTTTAGCAACATCATAGATCTCATGACATATAGTGCCACATACCAAAATTGAAGAGAAATACTTCTTATTAATAAATAAATGTAATTATGCATACAATCATAAATTGGTTTGACACACGAGATCTGTCAGCTGTCAGATTGGTTAGCCGGTGTTGCCATTGAGAAACAACAATTAAAAATTGCCAACAGCAAAATAAAAAATTTCCATGTAAGATAACTAACGACTTAAATGTGATATTTAAAAATAAATAAAAGAAGTACCATATTCAAAGACCTTTATTTCAATGACTACCCTCCCCCCCCCCGACGCGTGTGTTATATTATTATTTGCGGGCGTATTTCGCCAAGGTGGTACCCCCGGAATCTAGGGAATTCTAGGGAAATTTCACCTCTAATTCTGGGGAATTAATTTTTTTGGGCATCACATCCCTGGCATGGCGTCCGTAGCCTGTGCACGGGGATTTTGTGTGATTTTTGCTCCAAAAGTAAAAAAAGACGATCGACTGCTTTTTTGAAAAACGATACCAAGGAAAAAGGTACCAAGTCAATGTAATTCAATTTGAAATTGATGTTTACTTAACTGTATCTTGTCAATTGTAAAATTGTAATACATTTAGTGGTATATGAGTGATCCGATGAATTTTTTAATAAAACATGGGTGGGGCTAATTGAACCATTTGGTTCAACTTGCCCCATTAAGATTCCTTACCGTAATTTTATACGTAGTGCATTTATTTCACTCGTCAACACATCAATCATACCGATTTTTTTGCAATTTTCTAGATGCGTACACGGTATACCGACAACAGGAAAAGAGAATATTTCTCCCAATATCAACAACAATACTGTAGCATCTACATCTAGAAGTGGCGTTTACTTTTCACCCGAGACCGTTAGACCATTTCTAAAGGCAAGGCCTAGAAAACAGCTGCAAACAGTGAGGAAGAAAAGAAGAGCAGCTATTTTAACTCCTGAAAAGGATTTTATGCCCAAGACAAGATTTTACTCGGGAGATATTTTCAATTTGTTTTGATATTTCAGGCCACTAATTATTGCTTATAATAATTTGTTATCCTTTGTGCCATGCATAAAAAGCCTCGTCTTATAAACATTAATTTATTTAAATGCAAAAAGATACTTCATTCAATCGATTATAATTATAGGGAAAAGAAAAGGAGAAAAACAAGAAAAAAGACTATACAAAACATGACAAGAAAATTACGTATTTTTGTTTTTAAATGTATTTAAGGCGATGCACTACGTCGTGTAATATTTTAAATTGTATATAAATAACAACCCTTACGTAGATGGCGATAAAGTTTCAATTCCGGCTTAACACCATCCGCCTGTTTTGATTTATGGAAGAAAAAAACATGGCCAAAAACTGCCTTTTATTTTATTTTGGGGATGTTCAGGCATAAATATTGTTTTTTTTTTCCGATCATTTTATAAATAACTTAATTTGCCATATTATACAATAAAATCATAACCGAAAATGGGTTCGTACGTAGGAGATTTTGAACTTTAAAGCAGTTTTCATAGGCCTTTACATTATTTTTTTCTGGGCTTATAAAAAGACTTATCTAAAAAATACTCCATGATTTCAAAGGACAAGGTGTATTCTAATCGCAGTTTTTAATTAAAGCATCTGAAAAATTTCTAGGCGACCAAATTTTCAAACCAAAAACACATGATTTTGCATTACTACGTATGGCATGGCCTTAAGAATTTTTTGACAGCATGGGTATATATTTTATTTTAAATGTGAAATTTATGTACCTATAAAACAATTAAACAGTTTATTGTAGATGTTGTATTGGTACATCCTGCACAGTTTCTGTGTTTTTAGATAATTCTTGAAATTGTTACGGGTTTCATTCTATTTTAAGTACAATTTGGCTTTTTTTTCAATTTTCTACATCTCAGGCATTTTTTGTATGACCGATGAGTATTCCCCTATATATGTGGAATGCCTACATTTCTCATCTCTGAAGCGTGGTACCCCACCTCTGAGGCCTTATGCCCCACCGTAAGGCCAATAGTAAATTAATAAACGTTCACTTATAAATATTAATAATACTTATAAATATAAATAATCACACAGATTTACTCTCGGTGGAAGTTTTAGCGAAAATAGTGATAGAAAAGAAATCAATCACACGATGTTATTAGGTTTGCCTCCCCTGGGTTCAGAAATTCTCGTTTAATTCAATATTATGCAAACAAAGTTTTTTATAAGACGTATAAACGTTCAATAAAGTAACTGAAATTTTAAAAACATAATATTTTCAGTCGTTTTCAAATATTTTTTGACTGATTTCGTGATAAAAAAGAGAAATTTAGGATTTTTGCATTCATAAACTAACAGGTTGCCGGGTAAATACACACACACACATATATATACGTATGTGTATTTTATTTATATATATATTATATCCGATTAATATTTATGTTCAAAATCGTAAATGACAGACAGACAGCCTTGATTTAATTTTACCTCATTGAATTTTATGTACCCATTAGAGCTACTCGTTCTAAAACCCTGTTTAATTGTAACAATCCTAAGACTAAGCATTTCAAACACTCGCTTGTACCTAGATTACATAAAGTTAGTAATAGGTACGCAGATGTAGCGGGTCTGACTGCACAGAAGCTAGGTACGAAAAGAATTTACTATCATATATTTTAAATCATTACTAATATAACGTAAGTCTTCTCATACTTGTTGATAATATTTTTTATGTAATTGTTTCTCCTTCTAGTATTAATTTTATATTTTCTGTCGTCATTTTAAGATCAAATGCCACAATTAATTTTTATTCTGTGACACGTAATTATGGTATATGGTATATTTATACCGTTGATATTTTAAATAAATAAATATTGAAATTTAAATTATTTTTACGAGATTGAGGATGATATAATGCGTCTTTTTTCTGTTATTACATTACTGACAGTTGATTTTTGCAATGTCGCTCCGGTCTACTGTCAATACGCGCAAGATTACAGGTTGGTACAAACCTGTTGCAATCATTGTATGCAAGCCATTTGCCGTCTTAACGTGCACGTTTACTTGTGCAAATCAAAGTTTATGCAAATACGATTGAGCGTGTAGACGGAACTTAAGAGTGAGACATTTTCAAAACTGGTATTTTATGTGTAAGAAAATTATAAATAATTGACTCTTTTCAAATCCAGACAGTGATAAAGTTGGTACCTATCTGTATTTAATATGTCTACATTACGAGTCTATTATATTTATTCAGAGTATTTTTTTTATTCTTTAGTAACTCTGCAGAAATGGGTGGTCCGTTTGATAGATTCTTCAAACTAGAATGAATTAAAAACTAACATATAAACCTAACCTATTTTACCTAGGTTTAGTTTCAGTATTTTAATGACTTTATGTCACTTTTTAAAGGTGTATCGAATTGTCATTTTGATGAGTTATCCAGTCACCAATTATATGCATTATAAATGTTGGGAAGTAAGAGCTTCATAGATGCACGCACAGATGGCAGTGCATAGAGCTTGCGTGGAAGTCCGCAAGATGGAGCCAGTGGCCAGTAGTCGCCAGGGCCAGTGGGAAGGCTCTCAGAGAAACTTACTGTTTCAGATTACAATTAGCCAGCTTCTAGTTAGGTCGACTATCGAGTCACCATTATAATACGCGAAGTAATAATAAATCCCTGATTAATCTAAAAGATTTTTTTTAATTATAAACTCTTTCCACGACGAGTTGGAGACCTGTTTGTACGAACACAACAATAAGTATAGGTAAATTTAACTTAATTTACATTACACTCTTAGTATTGCCATTGTGAAGAACAAATTTTCAGAATCTAAGTTCCTACCGGGCGACTGTGCTTCCAACCGGTGAGCCATGTATTCGGAATCAGGTATTTTAACCGCTGTGCCGCGGAGGCCGTCTATATATTTTAAGAAGAGAAAAATACAAAACTGCCCATCTCCAAAAGGATCTCGGAATATTTCCGAGTGTGTAAACTTTGCCATCCGGACAAATTGGCAATTGCGGAGTACTTAGAAATTGGATGTGTGTCCTAAGTGCTGGGAAGGTCCAAAACGCATCGAGCACACCTAATGAGGTATTAAAAGTTGTGAATACCGTTAAAAATCTGCGGAAGATTGAAAATTTATTTTGCTGATTCTGATAATCATACTAATTTAATTGATTTTATTTTATTTATTTATTCTTAATCATTTATTTTATAAATTTATCCAAAATCGCACATTCCGAAACGGTTCCAACTGGCTACAACTTCATTATGTCATAGAAATCGCCAGTAAGATGGCTGTCCCCGACGTTGCCCGGCGTAACGTCAACGCCACTGAATTCAAAAATAAAAATGAAAGTGTCAATTTGGCGGCAAATGGAAAATGGCACATTTTAAATGGTTATAGAAAAGTTTTCGGTCAACATAAACAAAAAATAAAAATACCATCATTTTCGTAATTTTATACAAAAAACAGTAATTAATACTCTATTAATCTGAGTAAAAATTATCCTAGAATATTAAAAATTATATCAGTTTCTTTGCTATGAAACACTCTATCTGAATTAATATTAAAAACCGTTCTCCAGTGGTTATTGTTTTGAGAAAATGTGGATTTAGTGTTTGCAAAATAAAAATACGACCCTCCCGATTTATAATATCCACTAATAAGCAGTCTGCAGAACCCAGTGATTGGAAATCATAACCTTATTAGGATAATGAAATGTGTTGTACATGTGGAAATTGCCACATTTCAGTCGTATTAATCACGCCATCTAAAGGTGATCGCCCGGGATCGTTCATCATCATTGTACCTCCATTATGCTTTAAATTGGACCCATAAACCCAAATGCCAGTACCATTTATCTCGTGGAATCGCGGTGTCGCACAGGGGTACAAAACGCTATGAAATATGGACAAAAATCAAATTTGATCATTAAAATTATTAATTTTATTGAAGAAGAAGATAATACTAATAAATATAAATGAAACATTGAATGGTTTAAGACCCCTGTCCTGGTAAGACAAGAGATCTTGGGTTCGATTCCTAGTTGCGACCATTATCTTTTTTATTTGTTTGTGTCTTGTTATGTATCATGTTTTATTTAGATGTATTAGTTTTATCTCCTTCTTCAGTGCTATGTTACATTATGAAGGGTTAACCCCTTCAGCGTTTTGGGGTCATATATGACCGGGCGTCCATATTTATTAAAAGTATTTTTATCTTTTTTTCTATCAAGCCGAAATACGTAATTTTTTGACGTTATAAAAAAATAATAATCCTCTCCAGTTTGCCTCAAAATACTGGATGCCATTAATGAGAACCTAAAAATAATCAATCGGTTTAACTCTAAAAATCATTTCTTATTTTTTATTAAATGAACGAGATAAAAGTTGATTTATCGTTTTCTTACTAATTCCCCAAACAAAACAAATGTCTTTTCGAAATATTGAGTTCCTCAATTTCTCTCAATTTAAAATTTCTCACGTTTTAAATTAAAATTTAATTACTTAGAAAAAGTAATGTTCACTGGAAAGATAATTTAATCTTTTTTCTAAAACAGTACTTGTTTTTAAGGAAAATTAAAAAATAAGATGTATTTAGCGCATTTTAAATACAGAAAACATTGCCAATTGAACAGAAGTGATGAATGTACTGAAAGGTTAAGTGACAGTGGTAAAATAGTAAAAAAAAGTAAAAGTTACAATCGTAACTTTATTTATTTTATCATAATATTTAACCACTTTTCACCATGTTTTATCGTATTAAACCTTTTTCGACAAGTTGTACAGTGTGTTACCATATTCTGCCGTTTTTTTTTATCATTATTGTCGTCTTTACGCATGTTTCAACGTGTTTCTCCATATCTTAACACACTAAATCATATTTAACCATGTTTTAACGTGTAAAACCTTGTTTGAGCGAGTTTTTACCTTCCTTGATGGTGTTACCATATTTAACCATTATTGACCTCTTTAAGTGTGTTTCACCGTTACTATATTTTAACATATTTACCATGTTCTACCACGAAGTTTGTGTTAATAGCCCAATAAGCAAACATTTATTTCTAATACACAATAAATTGCAATTTTACAAAACTATTTTATTAATTAAATATAAGAATAAACAAAAATTTAACCATCGATAAAGATATAAGTATCTACCTACAAAATATAAAGCTTGGAGATAATGCTGCAATTCTATTGTAAATACATCAACATTACCTTTTAATAAGTACTAACAAAACTAATAGTGCAAAATTTTAGAAACCTTCAAATAATTTTTGTCGTATATTTTGATAAATATAATTTAAATGCATATCCCTACAACAAAGCGTAATCATTTGTATGAGATTTGGCTACGTATTTATGACCAGCTAAAGTTGCGATTGGGTCCTCTGTGTGCCTTGGATCATATTAGACCGTAAAGCAAATGATAATATTGGAGCCATCAATAAATTATATATGATATGTTGTTAAAGAGATATATTAGCTAATGACTGCACGACACGGATATAAAATTATTGCAATGATCGTTTGGTTTCTGAAAACGAAAGAAAGAAGGGAATGAGACCAAACTGACGATAGGATCCTATTAAACTCAAAAAAAAAATTCTACAATTAAGAAAAACTTTAAGATAGGTTTAATGTTTTTAGAGATTTTGTAGCTCTAGTATAAATGTATAAATTAAGTTGTCAAGCGCCCTTGAGTGATTTTCTTTAGAAAACGATAAAATAAAACCCCTGTATAGTTTAAAGGCAGGGGAGCTATGGTGCCATCAGGTTGGGCAGCGTTGTAAGTGAGTTAAGGAAGGGGCTGTAGAAAAGGCCTGGATTATATATGAAGGAGGAAAAACAGATGCCGTTAGACAAAAACGATTCGAAGCGGCCCGTTCACATGAAGCTAACGTCAACTGTGAACGAGTGTTACGCTCGTGTACTCCAATAAAATACCTGTAGAACAGACTCAGAATGAGTCTGCGCATGAGATATGGAAATCGTTCTGTTAACAATGGATCAGACGGACCGCCCTCCTTTGCACAGAATCAAGTATTCTGAGATGGTTCCCAAAAACTGTTGGGTGTACTTGAGATTTGTATAGCGTTAGCATCTGGTTTCTTTTGAAGAAACAGCTAACATTATACAAGTTGCCCAGTTTCTTAGAAGTCAGATTTAGTCGGGCTTCTATTGAGCCCTGAGGTCAGATATACTTACTCCAAGCAAAAATAAATATAGAAATGTTCCAAGCATCATTATCATATCGTAGGTTTTGAAGACGCTAGGATTTATACTTAGAGTAAGTTAATCCACATCTCCAAGATTTAAAAATCACTCACTGATTGTTAATAATAAGCCAACTTCTTTACATATACAAAAGAAAGGCCGTCAACTAAATCTTTTAGATCAGTTAGAAATTTAAAAAAAAATTATTACAATTACAAGTACTTTGAGAGTTTTTTTTAATCGGGGAAATTTCATGTAATTACTTTTAACTGATCTAATGAATAAAAACATTTTTTTTCTAAGACCTTAAAACATAAATGTTACATTTTGGTAGAAATTCGGGGTCTTAAAAATTTTGCTTTTTGTGGTTTTAAAGGCAACTTTGCAATTATTTTCTGATTTAATAAAAATTAAATTTTTTAAATGTTTTACTTTTACTACTATGTAAAACTTTGAATAACGAACACGGCATAATAACCCAAAAATGAAACACAATAATATGTTAATTAAAATTGAATTAATTATCTATTTAATTCTTTTTTTTTCCTGATGAAGAAACCATTAGTTTTGAAACATGTCGATCGTTTTTGATTAAATGGTGGTATTTACAAAGTTATGTTTATTTTTTCATTCTTATCCTTTTATAATATTATCCTTTTTTTCTTCTATCTGGTCCTTTTTAAAATAACAGCTTACTATGCTTTTTTTACAATCAAATATCAAAGTGTAGGGTTTTCCAATAATAGGTGTTATTTTGAATAGCCGGCTATTTCGGTAGATGTTACTTTTGAAGCTGTCATTTTTTAACATTTGACAAGTAGAAACTATGTCATTAATAAAAATGGAACGATACACGCTTCAAAAAAGCATTTAAATTATTAAAATTCACTTGAGTGAATCAAATGCAAATCATCTTGATTGATGAGGCCCATTTCCACCTCGGTGGCTTCGTCAACAAGCAAAATTGTCGCATCTGGGGCTCGAAAAACCCAAGAATTATTTATTTTTCGGAATAACTTTATTGAGTAAAACCTCAAATTGTAATAAAGTTATTCCGAAAAATAAATATTCATTCTAGACTTGCAGAAAAAAGTCAACAGATGTCGCACATTACAAATAAAAAATAAGATAGGTTTATCTAAAAAAGACGCTGTCTGGATTGCATTTAGTTCGGGTTGAATCTTGCGATCATACATAAAGATAGTTGCCAATAAAAATGTGCGGTGAAAAAATGAAGACAATGTTAGTAGTTCTTATTCGAAGTATGATACAGTTCAAAGTGACCGAGGGGAATAGGGTCCCATTAGCTCAGTTGGTAGAGCACTGTCCCGGAAAGACAAGGGTCCTGGGTTCGAGTCCCAGATGTGACCGTTTCCCTTTCTGATTTTTCTGTTTCAGATTTTCGTTTAGAAATCGCCAAGAATTATTGTTGAAAAGCCTCTCTATCCTCAAAGTGTGACTGTTTGGTGCGGTTTATGGTCCGGCTTCATTGGACCTTACTTTTTCGAAAATGAGGCTGGAGCAACAGTTACGGTGAATGGATTGCGCTATCGAGAGATGATTAATGATTTTTTATGGCCGGAATCGGATGGTATTGATCTGGGCAACGTTTGCTTTCAACAAGACGGCGCTACGTGCCACACAAGCAACGAAACCATAGATCTTTATTTTGTTTGCCACGGAGATCCCAATCATGTTATATATTATACAAATGATACAATATTGGTAACTGTTACGCTCTCGAAAGCACCGGGTTTATAACGAATAATTGAACGCCGATGTAACAGAGAGAATGCCTCACGGTTCACAAGTTAGTAGTATGTTACGTGAGATTTATATGAACGATAAAAGGACATGAATGGAACAGAGTGGTTGGAATATTTCTCTTCAAACTCCAACCAGATTGCCAAATGTCCATTTTGTAACTAAACACTAAGCAAGGCAAATTGTTTTAAATGGGACACGTTTGTATGTATTTGTAGACACAGATATTCTTGAATGTCGTTCGGAACAGGGAATAGGGACAGGTGAGGGACGTCAGAGATATGGGTCCCCGACCTGAGTAAATTGTAAGTAAGATGAGATGAGAAATATATTACACCCGGGTCGATCGCGACCCATTGGCCAAGTGATCGGGTCGAAAGAATCGATCTTTGCCGGAAAAATGCCATAGATATATTATATCGAAGGGCCGCCGCAGGGTAGTAGGTAGTAGCGTACTTTAGGAAAGATATTTTGGGGGGGACGCATGCCATAGATTTATCAATGCGCCTCTGCTGAACGCCGTATTGGTCGAAGTAAAAAATTACGTATCTTTGAAAGGGTACTTTAAAGGTACTTTCGACCTGGGTAGATATTAGATAGACCTTTCGAAAGTACCTTATGTTGAATAGGTGTTACAGGTAGGTAGTTGGTAGACCTTTCGAAAATACCCGATCTTTGATAGGGTGCTTACAGGTAGGTAGTAGGTAAACCTTTTAAGGTACCTGATCTTTGATAAGATGTTACGGGTAGCTAGTAAGTAGACCTTCCAAAGGAACCCGATCTTTGATAGGGTGCTTACAGGTAGGTAGTAGGTATACCTTTCAAGGTACCTGATCCCCAAGGTTACAGGTAGCTAGTAAGTACCTTTGGAAGGTCAAAGATACCGGATCTTTGATAGAGTGCTTACAGATAGATAGTAGTTTTTCCTTTCGAAAGTACCGATCTTTGATAGGATGCTTACAGGTAGGTAGTAGGTACTTTCAAAAGTACCCGATCTTTGATAGATGGGGTACATTCAGATGGGTGGTAGGCCTTTTGAAAGTATCTTATCATTGAAAGATTGCTTTAGATATTTCCGGTGACTTAGTCATAACTTTTTTGAGAAAGCGATATTTTTGTAACTGTTTTTTTACAATGCGAATCTTTTGCACTAAGCCTCACCTAGATTTAAGTGCTAACTGAGCGGACAGCTCATCAATAAAATGATCGAATCTTTTTTTAAGTAACTCAATATATCATTGGTGGATCGAGACCGGGTTAAAATGATCGGGTACTACACGATCGACCCAAGTCTAAAATGTACACTCATTTTATTTATCAGATATTTTCTTCTCCTAAGACTGAGCTTATTAGCAAAATTATACAATATTATTCCCAAACACCCTACATTACGATTCATAGCATAAGATGTACTAATTTCTTTTAGTGTTCTCCGCGGGATGCTGTAATCTCTATATATATATGGATTTATGGCTCCATCGATATTATAATCTGGTAACTAGTATCTGAACTATAGCAAGAGATCACCCGAGATGCGCAAAGACGATGCTTCATGTAGAACTACTTGTAGATAGCTTTTTCATGCATTTGTAGAACTTGGAGGTTCGGTTTGATAAACATAGTTTTAAATTTCATGGAGTTGTGTGTGGTTCGTTGCAACTTGCAACGAACTCCTACGAGAATTATTACTGACTTTTTTTAAATATATAAATCTGTTTTTTGATTTGATTGAGGATTGAACTTTCCTCCCCAGGAATTGAACACTTTTTTTCGCATATTAAAATGCTGTAATGTCATCCAATTTCAAGTAAAAGCGTATAGGCACGTGTGTATATGAGCGATTGCCGCCAAAATTCATCTGAAATAAATTTAATTTTAAGGATCGAATGTTTTATAAGCAAAAACGAGTTTATTGTCGATTAGATGTCGGGAAGTGGGTTAATTTTCTCTTCTAAGATTAGAATTCATTCGTTTCCGAAAATATATTTGGTTTAAAAGTCAAATTGTGTCGACTATGTAATAAGATGGAGTGTGCTGAAGTAGACATTTTCATCAATAATTTATACGGATTCAGAAAAACATTTCTGATGGTGCTAAAAAATTTGTTGCGCTAATTATATTATATATTATTTGTGTCTCTATTTGTGTCTCTGTCTCTCTTTGCACTATTTGTCAAAGAGAGAAAGAGACACGAATATATATTATTTGTGTCTCTATTTGTGTCTCTGTCTCTCTTTACACTATTTGTCAAAGAGAGAAAGAGACACAAATATATATTATTTGTGTCTCTATTTGTGTCTCTGTCTCTCTTTGCACTATTTGTCAAAGAGAGAAAGAGACACAAATATATATTATTTATTATTTATTAATATATATTACTTGTGTCTCTGTCTCTCTTTGCACTATTTGTCATTTGAATGAGTTTTTTTAGATTTTTGCAAATCAATGTATTTCACGTTTGAGTGGATTTTTGTGATTTTGCAACTGGATTTTTCTCACGCAAGTGAGAAAATCTGTATAAATTTTATTTTATTTGGTTAAGCCCAGCCAGGATTTTACATGGATTTTAAGAACAAAATATATCTTGTGAGCTATCGACAAATTTACACATAATTTTTAAAGCATGATATAACAGTAAACAGATAAACTGAACACGAAAAAATGTTTTAGTAAAACATGTAACAGAAACATAAAATAATATAGAAACTAGAACAATACTACTTATAAAACAAATCACTAAAACTACATTACCAACGCTACTATAATTTTTGGGATTCAACAAAGCGCTGGTATAATTACGCTCAATGGAGTCAGGAAATATATCAATATTACCCCCTAATTTGTTGCCCAGATCAAGCATCCTATTGGTTTGTGAGTGTGTCTGATAGTTGGTTGTGTATGTATTACAGAAGAATGTTAGATTTTGTCTTGTGTTCCTAGTCGGCACATGGAATTTAATAGTGGCAACGATGGCAGGACTGTTAATTAAATTGTTAATTACTCTGCGAAACACAAAGAGGTCTGACATAATTATCCTGTCAAACAGTGATATTAGATGCGAATGATTACTCAAACTGACATAATCAATGTATTCCATAGGAATAATCCAGTATAAATATGGAAGAAAGGTTTTCTTGCTAAAATATATTTTTAAATAAAATGGACTATCGTTTAAAACCCAGCCGATTGGTTCACGTTCATAAGATGCACTATGTCAAACCTTCATACACAACCATACACAACCTACCTTCATACACAACCTACCAATTAAATTGTACCATTCACCATTCACGGCATACTTCCGTATTTGGTTGTACACTATAATCATAATACCAGTATTGACAAATGTACATACCTAGATTCTACAGAGTGACCAGGAAAAAACATCAGAAAGGCAAATAATACTTGTTCTATACTAACAATAATAACAGTTCATTCCAGAATGTATGCACAGGTAGTGCAATGAAATATATTCCATATTTTAAATTAATAAATAAAATAATTAGAATTATTCAAAATAATAATACAAAGAAAAGCATACCTCCTTCCTTGGCATATCTGCCACATTAACACATCTGCCTTGATGTTGGTCACTCTAATGCTGTGCGAAACGTTGGCTCAAGAAGAAGGTAGCGCAACACGGCATAATACCCCAAAAATGAATCACTATAAAAATATTTTTTCATGTTGACAATAAATGCCGATTCTGCTATTTTGTTACATACGTAGATAGAATTAATAAATCATTTTTTGAAAATTAAAATAACTAGTATTTCTTTAAAACGTCCTGTTTGTTTGACATCACCGCATCGGCTGTTTTTAGAGATGCACTGCAGATCTACGCGGGTTTTAAATTCTTGTATTATTTGAAAAATTTTATGATTTATTACCAGAAATTTGAGAAAAAATCTTATTGATTTGCTCTTTTTAATGTTTACAAAAATGATGTACTGGATTTTAAAGCAGGTTAAATACTCTTTCAGATTTTAATATTACAAACTTCAGAATTTTCAGTTACGGAATAAAACTGTAGATTTTTATATAAATTAAGCTCATGCCGCCCGCACAGACTTCTTTATAAAAAACATTGCATGTATATTTTTTTACTGGAGTACCCTGTACACAGATGCATTTTAAATCGCTAATATTAGTTCGCTCACAACTCAATGCACAACAATGTCGATATTTGTAATATTTTAAATGCAAACTTAAAATGGAAGAATGTTACTTGTTCCCCTATTATGCAGAGCCGAGAATCCTTTATTAAAACATTCTCCGGTATTGACTTGTTAGAGAATTGTTCCTTTTAAGAGACAATGACATAGTTTTGTTAAAATACGTGATTCTTTTATATTGAGATATTTATGACATTTTTTTAAGCTGAAGTAATTTATGACATGTTTATGACTGAACAAAATTGTAATCATTACATTGTATTAACGTGAAGTACTCTCAGTATCGCCCTGGCTAAAGACCACCATGAAATGAAACTTGCAATAAAAATGGCTTTATTAACAAGTTTATTGACCAGATCTTAAATCCAGTAACTTTCCAACAATCTACAAGTGTAGATATTTCGAGGCTGATTGCAAAAAAAAATGATATATTTTTTAACGAAACTGCTTCATTGAGAATTTGTTTTTATTTTTTTTTTATTATTATTTATTAAGGGGACGGTATCAAATCTCGACTTCAGTACAGTTAGGTATTTTTGCTACTTGTAAATGAATCGGTCGGCCGCTAGAACAGCTGCGGTTTCAAAACCAACACCTACGTCTTTTGAGTAGATAGGGGGATGATTGACACGGTTTTGATAAAATACGAAATAAAAATACACGTGCCTTATAAAATTTATATTTATTTACAAAATAATGGATACAACTTGACAGAATAAAAATCATACTAGCAAAATAATGGATATACAGTCACATCTTTTATGCCCTGGACCTTTTTTGACGTCTCAGTTTTTTACTCAAAGTCACATAGAATCTAATCGTGTTTTGACTTGGAAAAGATTTTTGGTTCATAAATTTGATTGTATGGTTTGTGTAATGACAATAACTGTTTTTTTTTAATATAATATTACCAGAAAGCAATGGGTGTGAAAAAAGGGAAAACGTAAAATTAAGTTACGACAAATATTTTTTGATTATATATTTAGTGCGATAGAAATGGAAAAAAGTTTATTTGTAAATCATGAATGTAATTTGAAAATTTATTTCAATGTTTTTTTCGTACTCGGGAAAGAATATATTTTACAATATTAACTTAGATATACAAAAAAGTAGAATGAAGTACATAAACTAAGAAAAAAACACAGTCTAAGATAGATATAAAGAAGTTGATAAAAATTGATATAAAATTATCTAAATGTCTAGGTTAAAAATACTTTTTTCATGTTTTTAGCATAATATCCTCGAAAAGTGCCAAAACTTTGGCTTTCTTTGTGGTTAAGGTTATTAAAAAAGTTTTTTGTACATTGTATAAAATACACTATAATTCTTACTATGCATGTTAGCGGTAATATATTATTTTATATTTATTTTCTCTCTCTCTCATAAATATATTTATATATTTTTTTAAATAATTTATTTATAATACTACTACCAGGAATTAGCCATCAACGAAATTCAGTGCATTTATCAATGGATCTGATAGACATTAGGTAAGTTTTTAGATTTTCACGGCCAAAAGCATTTTTGTTGTTTGTTTTTGGGGTGTTATGCCGTGTTGCGCTAACTCCTTATTTAGCCGACGTTTCGGACAGCGTTGCTGTGTCAGGTCAGAGGCAGAGGGCAGATCCGGTAGATCACATCTTCGGATCTACCGGATCTGCCCTGATGATGGACACTGCAACGCTGTCCGAAACGTCGGCTAAAGAAGGAGTTAGCGCAACACGGCATAACACCCCAAAAACAAACAACAAAAACTGATAGACATTGTTCCCAATCTTAGCGACAGTTTGAAAGGAATCGGTAGAATCGTTGAAAGCACCTTCACACTAGTCTCGCAAAGTCCATCTCCAAGCTTCGCAATCCAGATTTTGCACCAAATCGGCAGAAAACTCAAGAAATTCAAGCTGGATGCTGAAGTTATGACGTTAGATCCGAGTTCAATGCACATCCAAACTCCTTAATCCCGATTTTGAACCAAATCAGTAGAAAACTCGAAAAATTCAAAATGGATGCCAACATTATGTTTTTTGACGTTAGATCCGAGTTCAATGCACATCCAAACTCCCAAATCCCGATTTTGAACTAAATCGGCAGAGAACTGAAGAAATCCAAGATGGATGCTGAAATTATGCATTTTGACATTAGATCCGAGTTAAATGCACATCTAAACTCCCTAATCCCGATTTTGAACTAAATCGGTAGAGAACTGAAGAAATCCAAGATGGATGCTGAAATTATGCATTTTGACATTAGATCCGAGTACAGTGCACATCCAAACTCCCTAATCCCGATTTTGAACTAAATCGGTAGAGAACTGCAGAAATTTATGATTGATGCCGAAATAATGCATTTTGAAATTAGATCCGAGTTCAAGCCACCACCTACTCCGTTTTACCGATTTCGATAGAAGTCGGTAAAAATTTGTAGAAAACGTGTCCATCGGAATGATGTATTTTGACAAACCTTATTCTTCTTTTCCTCCAGTGGAGCGGTCTCTTTCGGCGCTGTACGCGCGAGTCCCTTTATTATTTCCCATTTATGTGCCCCTTTATTATTTACGTATTGGTACCTGAAAAAGGTAAAAAAAAGTTGAGACCGCAAAACAAGTTTCAAATTATATATTACAAAATAAATAATATTTAATTTCCACTTACCCCTTGGCTATAGCACCAATCTCCTCTGGATTCCTATTAGAAATTTGAAAGTTGCCCGAGGACTGGAGAATAAACAAAATAAGCGTGCTCTCACTTCCGAATTCACCTCGAGACTGACAGTGACTAGTGGTGTTCGGTCAAGCCATGGACAATGATTTCATCCATAGGATTTTGTATGACGGAAAATAATTGAAATATTCGGGAAGTTTAATTGAATCACAACAAAAATCCATATATGTTAAAGTGTTTTTTATTTATTTAAAATGACCTGTATCATATTTACTTTGAGATGACCGATGGATTTAAAAAAAAAATCTCTCTGATAGGAGCTATTCTGCTTCCAGCGAAGGCATTTTTGAAGTTTTACGTAAAGTTGCAATGTGTATTTCATATAGAATAAAAAAGTTTACGATAAAAAAAGTTAATTCACTGGTAACATAAGACATTTTTCTAACTACCCATATAGAATTTTTAGATAATTTATTAGTGGTATTCCTTTTACTAGGTAAATACAAAGTGATGTTTAGCGCTATTTATGATACTTCCCCCTTAACCAATAAATTAACATACATTTTTTTTGGTATAATCCACCTCACTAGGCTGAGCCTGTTCTGAGGTGGCGGGAGTTTGATTTAATTTTAGATAATGCGAATTTACATAGAATCAAAGATGTAAATAAAAAGATATACATAAAATATAAATTAAAAAAAGATATATAATAATTAGAAAGATAAAAATTTTAAAAAGAAAAAGAAAAACATAAGAAATAATGAAAATACATATAAATGAGTGAGAACAGAAGAGAAAAATTCAGGCGTGGAGTGTGCTATAATTTATGGTATTGTAGATGTTATCTGTCCGCAGTATACAATGCCTTTGTTGACTATCCATGTGTGGATTTTGTGTCTTATATTTACACTTGTTGCCAGGTCTTTAATATCTTTTTCCATTAAATTGAAAATTTTTGGGGCCAGATTATGAAAATGTCTTTGTCCATAGGTGGACAAAAACATTAAAATATAAATATAAATTATTTCTCGTGTTTGAATTAAGGCGAAGCTTAATGCCAAATCACTATTTTGATTACACTTTATAATGAATCGGTGTACATTATGAATATCAAAAAATATGCTTTAGTTAAATTGAAGGTTTTACTATCGTTTCATTTGAGTAGAATACAAATAAATTACTCAATAAAAAATATAAATGCAAACTACTACAAAAAATATTTTTTCAATAGAAATGTATGAACGCATAAAGGAAACAACTTTTAAAAAATACAGTTTTATAGCTAAGATTGTCTGTGACAGTTTCACTTGATTAACTTTTTTGCTTTCTTATTAAATTATTTACAAATTAAATAAAAACCAGTTTTTTGCTTGAAATCGAACGTTTCTAGACTCCGTTTGTCAAGCAATTTTAATGCTTATTACCTACGATATAAGGTATACCAAGAATATACACAATTTTGGCTTGTAGCTTCCTCTTAAGGAGTGGCGTCATTGTGGTTTATAAGGTGTAAAATTTTATCAATTGAGGTACATCATAATTAACAAGCAGTTATTAACCTAGATGATTAATTTTAGTAACATAATATAGGTAATTATAAAATAAGAGAGTTATAGCAAAATAAAATTTAAAAAAAATATATGTATGTATTAAACATAGAAAACATAAGAAATAGTTGAATCTCTTGCTCATCTTCTCACTCTCTTTAATCTCACAACATGCTCCAATTTGGGGTGCCATAGTAGCATTAGTTCCGGGTAGTTGATCATTTTGTGCTGTATTTATACTAGAAATAAGAGTATAAAACTGAGATTGAAAAGGTTGAAGTTTTGCAAGAATCTGGCTGTTAAGATCTGATGATAAAGGCAATAAGACGGCCTCCGAGGTCGAGCGGTAACATTCTCGACTAGCATTCCGGAGATCGCGGGTTCAAATCCCAGCGTGCACCAGAAAATTTTATTTGATTTTTTTATTTTAAATTTTTTTATTTTTTTAAGATACCGCGCTACCCGACTCACTAGACAATATCTGTTCTGAGCCGGGTAGCAGTCTAATTACATATATTTTGTAAACAAATCAGGGCTTAATAAAATACAAAATAATGTAGATATAAAATATTTCATACATATATTTTTTACAATCTGATATTATTAATACTCTAGCGTCTGGACGGTGTAGGCCCTCTGATTGGTCAAATTTAAATTGTCTGTTTCAGTTAAATTCCGCTAACTTGAAAATTAAGGCACGATTTGAAAATGACACGATGCTCATATAATTTTTGGATAATATCGAAGAAAATATGTTTTAGAAAGTTGACAATCCATTGGATTCATTACATTACAGTAAAAATTATCCACAATTACGTATTAAAATTTGACGTTTATCATTATTCACGCCATATTCACGCGAAAGACAGATTGTCCAGTGTTGCCAGCGTATATGGATTTCCAATCATTGTAAAAAACTTTTATAGCCAGTTAGTGTCAAGCAATGTATGTTAATGTGAGATATATTATAATTATAAATAATAAATATAATTATAAATCCACCATTACCACCATTTAAAGCCGGCTGCAAAAATAACCAGCTCCACTCGATACTTTACGTAATTAATTATTTTTTGATATTACAACACCGACCCCATGCGCTATCATGTTTAATATCTAGGTAATTACATAATTATTGACGTGCTAACCTAGAAATTTGTTTTAAAAAGTTCCTGTGAGTCACTAAAAATAAATATTTTGTTTTCAGATTATTATTTCAATTTAATAACTATGGCTAAAAGGAATGTGGACAATATTTTACCAGAATTGGCCGAATTTCGGAATGTTCGAATGAGAGAGGGACGTTTACCGAGCGATCGAAGTGCCAGAAGACGAATAGAATATATGACTGATAATCAAATTGAACACAATAATTCCAGAAGGCGGTTTTCCACAGCAAATAGATGTAATGTATTCTTGAAGTGTGCTTTAATCAATAATCCAAATTATGTGCTTCCAGAACAGAATTATTTCGGCGTCATGTCAAAAGAATGTACAATCGAGCATTGCAAGGCGCTTCATTTTGAAGTTGAAAAAGGTAAACTGTTACATTCTTGCTGTCATAATGGAAAAATAATACCACAAATTTTAGCTTATCCTCCAGCACTTAACGCATTATTGACAGGAGATTGTAGTCAATCTAAAAACTTTAGGAATTTTATTCGTCAATATAACAGTGCTAATGGATTTGCCTCATTTGGAGCGCAAATAGCTAATATCCCAGGTAATGGTCCATATTGTTTAAAAATTTCTGGTGAGGTTTATCATTTGACTTCCAGAAGTATACATGTTGAAGGTGAAATACCTTCCTATGCTCAGCTTTATGTATATGATCCTGATGAGGCTGTTAGAGTGCGTATGAGTCATCCATCTAATGCCGATTGCTATCAAAATATAATGCAAATAATTGATAGCGAAATACGCCAAATAAGCCCTTATGCTCATCAGTATAAGAAACTAAAAGAAGCTGTCGAGGAAGAAGAATTACGCATTGCGGCTGACGGTGGGCAGGTGAGAGATATACGTCTATTATTTACACGTTCATCAGCTGATGACCAACGGAGGTACAATGCTCCAACCAGTTCTCACGATATCGCCATGGTATATGTAGCAGACAGAGACGGGAATTTACCATCGGGTATAGATATCGCTGTTTATCCTAAAAATGTTGAAGGACTTCAAAGGGTGGCAACTTTATCAAAGCATTTAGATCCTATGGTTTTCCCACTACTATTTCCATCAGGTGAATGTGGTTGGACCCCAGGCTTTCAGCATCATGCTGATTTCTGTACTGCTCAACGTCATACTGTAACTGCCATGCAGTTTTATGCAAGTAAATTAGCAGTGCGAAGAAACATATTTAATCCAATCCATTATGCGGGTAAACTTTTTCAACAGTATTTAATTCATGCTTACATTATTTATGAATCTGGTCGCCTAGATTACATAAGGAAAAACCAACGACAACTCAGAGTGGAATGCTACCAGGGTTTGCAAGACCATGTAAGAAATTTAGCCACTGATAGAGGAGTACGTGCAGGTAATATAGTCATTCTTCCATCTTCATTTACTGGTGGACCACGCCATATGAATAAACTTTATCAAGATTCAATGGCAATGGTACGTAAATTTGGTCGTCCTGATCTATTCATAACGTTTACATGCAATCCCAAATGGCCAGAAATACAAACCGAATTGGAACATTATCAATCGGCCGCGGACAGGCCTGATATAGTAGCCAAGGTTTTCCATCTAAAAGTCAAGGAATTTATTCATGATATGACTGAGAAACATGTTTTTGGAAAGGTAATTTGTTGGGTTTATACAATTGAACAGCAAAAAAGAGGACTCCCTCATCTACATGGCGTGTTTACACTTTGCAGCCAAGATAAGTTGTATACAGCTTCTGATATTGATAATGCCGTATCTGCAGAACTACCCCATCCGAAGAATTCGGCTTTGTACCATATTATTTAAAAAAATAACATTCATGGACCATGTGGCGTACTTAATCCAAGGTCAGTCTGCATGGTAAACGGTAAGTGCTCTAAAAAATTCCCCAAATCATTTAAAGATTCTACTGATAATAATTCCGCAGGCTACCCAGAGTACAGGAGACGTGATAATTTTTCTGAAAATCGCGTTGTTCGGGATATACGTATCGACAATCGATTTGTTGTTCCATATAATGCATACCTTAGCAAAAAATATGATGCTCATATTAATGTTGAAATTTGTTCCTCAGTGGCCAGTATTAAATATATTCATAAATATATATCTAAAGGTTTTGATTGTGCTAGAATCGAAATAAGACAAGAAGCTGGAAATTTGGAGAGTGCGGTTATTCAATATGATGAAATTAAGCAATATATCAATTGTCGATATGTAAGTGCCCCTGAAGCTGTCTGGAAAATTATGGAAAATCCTATACATGATCAATCTCACTCAATTTTACTTCTGGCTTTACATTTACCCGACAGCCAATCTGTGTATTTTGTAGAGGGGCGGGAGGAACAGGCTCTCAGGGAAGCATCTACAAGGAACACCTCTTTAACAGCGTGGTTCCAATTGAATCTTCAAGATATTGAGGGACGCTCTATTCTGTATCAAGATGTACCAAATAATTATGTCTTTTCAGCTGGTAAAAAGTGGACGAGACGACAGCGGGGAGGTGGCAAAATCATTGGACGAATACCTTCAATTTCTCCTAGAAATATAGAACTGTATCATTTACGGCTGATTCTTATAAAGGTGGCTGGAGCTACATCCTTTGAATCTTTGCGAACTGTTGATGGTAATTTACTAGCTACTTTTCGTGATGCGGCGCGTGAACTGAAGCTCATTGATGACATAGGAGAATGGACGCAGTGCATGACGGAGGCTTCATTGTATTTGATGCCTAAAACTCTTCGACATCTATTTGTTTTAATTTTAATACAATGTATCCCTTCGGACCCGTTGCAGCTGTGGAATGATTTCAACAAATGTATGTCTGAAGATTTTTTTCATCATGGTGTTGCTGAAGAAACAGCTATTAATCTTTGTCTTTTAAACATACAGGATATGCTTATGAAGGAGAATTCATCTTGCAGAATGCAGGGCTTACCTGAACCTGATGAAAGTTGCAGTTTTGGACAAGTGACTGATTTTAATGTAATTTCTGAAAACACTTTAGGTGAATTGATGGCTGCCAAACTCAATGACGAACAACTTCAAGCATATAATTCTATTTTGAATAAGTTTTTTTCAGATGAAAATGATGACAATAAATGTTTCTTCATTGATGGCCCAGGAGGTACAGGGAAAACATACCTTTACGAAACTTTAATTCACACTCTAAGAGGAAAAGGTAAAAAAGTTTTATCAGTCGCTTGGACAGGCATTGCAGCTATCTTGCTTCCAGGTGGGGTAACGTGTCATACTGCTTTTAATTTACCCCTCAGTTTACAGGACAATACAACATGTAAGGTCACATCAAAGAACCGGAAAATTATAACAGAAGCAGATATTATAATATGGGATGAAGCACCAATGGCTCCAGGTGTAGCTTTAGAAGTAATTGAGCGTACTATACGTGATATCATGGGAAGTGATTCTGTCTTTGGTAACAAAGTTATTGTTTTGGGCGGAGACTTTCGTCAGATCCTTCCAGTGTGTCGACGTGCTTCACGAGGACAATTAATTGCCGCTTGCATAAAAAGCAGCATACTTTGGTACCATTTCAAAACTTTTCAATTAAAAACAAATGTCAGAGCTTTAGAAAGTGAAAACATATTTTCTAAATGGCTTTTGGACTTGGGAGATGGAAAACTTCCTCCCGTAGAAGGAACATTAGAGTCCTCTGTGCTTATTCCCAATGTAAATATTTGCCAAGATATTATTCAATGTATATATGGTAAGACACATACCACTGCTGATGCCTTAGTGATGAGTCAACGTACCATTTTGTGCCCCAAAAATAGTCATGTTTGTGCAATCAATGAGGATGTACTTCAACGATTAGAAGGACAAATGAAGACTTTTCATTCTGTTGATACCATCATTAATGAAGAAGGAAATTTAGATTATAACGAGCAGGCTAACTTTCCTGTTGAATATTTAAATTCTATAAACCCAAATGGCTTCCCACCACACATATTAAATCTTAAAATTGGTGCCATCATTATGTTACTTAGAAATTTATCTGTTGGTGATGGCCTTTGCAATGGAACAAGAATGGTTATTAAAAATTTCAGCTGTAACTTAATTCAAGCCGAAATCATTACGGGGAACAGAAAAGGTACAGTACATTTCATTCCTAGAATTTACTTAAACACTTTGTCTGATGTTACAATACAATTCAATATGTGCAGGAAACAGTTTCCAGTTAAATTAGCTTATGCAATGACCATTAATAAATCTCAAGGACAAACTTTTGAACGGGTTGGACTGTTACTTCCTGAACCAGTATTTTCTCATGGACAGTTGTACGTTGCCTGTTCCAGAGTACGAACGCAGTCATCGTTATTTATACAGATTATTGACGGTTCCAGACAAGGGCAAATTCTGACTGATTGGTATACGGACAATATTGTTTATAAAGAGATTTTTTCCTAATGAAAGTATATAATATTAAGTTGTAAATTGTAAAAAATAAAAGTATAATAAATTGTAGGTACTTGATTACAATAGTTTGGTTTTTCAGGTCAATTTATCCCACATGTAAGGTTTTTCTGCCTAAGAATTTTTTCTTTGAAAAATTTTTAAGAGAGTTTTGTTGTATGAGTATTTACTTTGACAATCTTTTGGTAAGAACGTAATACTATTTCACCCAAATATGTAGATTTTTAGGAATTATCCCAATAAAATAATCCTTTATATTTAAAAAAAAATTTATTTACTTTGACAATCTTTTGGTAAGAGTTTATTATTTCAGCAAAGTTATATTTAATATTGTAATATGTTGATATTTTTTATTTCCGAATTACATATATTATATATATATATAAAAATATATATATATATATATATATATATATATTTTTTTTTTTTCAATTTAACTTCGATTTAAAAATGAAATCATTTCGGTGGTATGGGAGAGGAAACATTTTTCTCATTGACGAGATTTATGTTGGGGTGAAGGGTGTTCCTCTCATTGTCCGCGCTCGGATTGATCTAATATCTACTTATTAAATGTAACTGTTGTTAGTAAACTGGGCGAAGCCCAACTAAGTGCCGCCCGCAGGGCCTAGCAGCAAAAACCCGCGGAGCGGGTTTTTAACTGCTAGTTTCTTATTAAATACTCTAAAAATACATACATTAGAAGATAGACTTAAAATAATCGATTTAACGTTCTTATTCAAAATACTTAACTCTAAATTCGACTGTTGTGAACTCCTGCAACTTATAAACATACATACACCCACAGTAACAACACGACAAAATACAATATTCTACAGCAGCACACATAAGCGTAACTACATTGCCCACTCTCCGATACAACGACTTCACACCATGGGAAATCATTACTTGGGTGATGTTGACATATTCAATACCAACTTGGCAAATTTTGTGGATCATTTAAAACATTTATTTCAACAATACTCCTAAACACATCATGTAAACCTACAAGTAGCTGTAATTTTCTGTTTTTGTTTCTTGTGTTTGTATGACTTGTTGCATAGCTTTTATCAAATGTAATTTTATTCTTATTTTTTATGTTTCAAAGTATCTGTAAAATCAAAATTATACTACCAACCATGTAAAAGCCCTCTGGGCGTTAAATAAATAAAAATAAATATTGTATATTGAGATAGAACCTGCAGACAAGCAGCCATGTGGCAGCTTCGTGGGACTCTCTATACATTGTCTAAAAAAAAAAATGTAAAATTTTCAGTCAATAAAAAATATATAAAAACAAAAAAATTGAACAAACTTTAGTGTGAGAGTTCTTATTGAGATGGAGTAACCCATAAAAACTTATCATATATGTATAGAGTAAAGTTGTATTTAAAAGTAAAAATAAGTAGGTAAAAATGGTAGCAATTGCATTTAAAAAATTAGAAACAGTAAAATAGTCTGTGTAGGTAGGTGTAAAAAATAAAAATGTATGAAATGTGAGAAAGTTTTTTTTGCCAACATAGAGAAAGTACCTTCAATATTTTCTTGAAATATTCGTCTTTGTAGCAGAAACAGACGATTTCTCACGGGAAGACAGAATAGATTTTATTAAGAAGTAGGTATGAGGGTACCAGGTGTGTGAAATGTAAAATACATTTATTAGTAAGGCCCTAATTTATAACGCTTTAATAATTATAATACAAGTATTGCAAAATATGATTGGAATTGCGATGTTAAAAATGAAATGCAATAAAAAGTCACTCTTTTTGTCTTTTTTTTTCATTCTCCATACAGGAGACCCCGAGGAAAACAGCTTTTCTGGGCCAATTCCATCTTTGGGGATACGGTGTGGAGAATATTTTTGTGAAGAGGAAGTAGTCAACATGGGTCTTGAAGATACCCATGTTGCGTAGCGGTGGAAACACAGAGGTCGGCAAATAATTCTACAGTCAAGCTGTTGAACTGAAGAACTAGTCGTAGAAACGACCAGTTCTCATGTGAACAATTTCAACAGTGCAAAAATGAAGGGCACGGGTTTGGCGTGTTTCCTGAGTATGCACCGGTGCCAAAAGGATTAAAGAAGCTAGTTCCTGGGAGTACCTTCCATTGAAATACCAGTAGAACAAGGACAGCATTCCTACCTGACGCCTGTGGTCTAAAGATGGCAAATAAACATTTTTTTGTGTTTGAAAGAGGATTGAACTTTCCTCCCCAGGTACTAATTAAAATTAGTGAACTAACTAAAAACGAGCTATCACTTAATCAAAATTCTAATTGGATAGTACCGAGATTTATTTCGTATATTAACTGCTGTAAAATTTTAAATGTCATCCAATTTCAGAGAAATACGTATGTGCGCGCGTGCGGTAGTGCCACCAAAGGTTTACAAAATGCATTGTCATCGACAACGAGTCTATCTGCCGAGTTTCACTTCATGTCAGGAAGTGGGTTAATTTCCGATTCCAAGAATCCATTTAATTCATTCATTTATTCATTCATGTAATCATTGATTAATTTATTAATTCATCTATTCATTAATTTATTCATTCATTTATTCATTCATTAATTCATTCATTTATTCATTCATTATTTATTTATTCATTTATTATTTGATGTATTCATTCAGGTATTATTCATTAATTTATTCATTAATGTATTTATCACTTATTCATTCATTTATTGATTAATTTATTAATTCATTTATTCATTAATAATTCATTTATTCATTCATTTATTCATTCATTCATTTATTCTTTCATCTATTAATTCATTAATTTATTCATTATTTATTTATTCATTAATTAATTTATTATTTCATGTATTCATTCATTTATGCATTCATGTATTTATCACCAACTCATTCATTTATTGATTAATTTATTAATTCATTTATACATTAATTTATTAATTCATTTATTCATTAATTAATTCATTAATTAATTCATTTATTCATTCTTTTTTTCATTAATTCATTAATTTTTTAATCTATTCATTAATTCATTATTTATTTATTTATTCATTTATTATTTCATGTATTCATTCAGGTATTCATACATTTATTCATAAATGTATTAATCACTAATTCATTCGTTTATTGATCCATTCGTTCATTTATTTATTTATTCATTTATTTATTCAATCATTCATTTATTCACTCTGAACCACAATAGTTGAACCAAGATGGCAGCGTTTACAAATAACACAATAATATATTATTTCTATGGAGATGCAATACATGCCTGATTACGTCACAAGTCGTGATCAGACTGTGAGCTTAACTATCAATTAGCCGTAGCGTTCGGTCACATTCTAAACGTTGCGCGTTCGAACCAGTTAAATAATAATATTTATTTAAAATGTTGAACTTAGAACATGTTCCATTCCTTATTTGAAATTGACGGTTATGTAAATTTCTTACTATTTTTGTAATAAGTTCTAACATTATAAATACACAAGCGCAGGCCCGTGAAAAATCACGGAATAGTCAGAATTCTTGACAAATCAGGTGCGATTGTGAATTACAATTAAAATAATTTTATTTTAAAATGTTGATACTTTTTCGCTCCTCGGAATCAGTTCCAATTTTTAAAATGAATATAATTAAAATAATGTATTATTATTATGATTTTTTTTTTAATTTTATCGTCATGATCAAGGCAAATTGATAAAACATTCTTAAATTGATGTTTTATTAATAATGGTCTGATAATTGATCGCGAGGACAAAAATGAATTTTTCTCCTTGTAAGCAAAAAGGCAGCTACGAATTTGCAATAGTCACATTCTAATAAACGAGACCTTTCACCTATTGTTATAAAAAGTACATCAGAATGTGACCTATGTAAATTCCCAGCTGCCTTTTTGTTTATACGGCAGAATAGATCTCGTATTATTTCAATCATCCTTACCATTTAATGAAGAAAAATGATCCCGTTAAATTGACAGCATAGAACTACCTGATAAAATATTAGTCATTCAGAATATATCGAGAACACATGTTTTTTTTCCTAATATATATCATGAAGGTGTGCTATAATATAAGTATTTCAGTATCAACACTGTATGAACACGTGTTCCGCCGTCTCGACAAAACATTTGCTATTGACTGATACTTCATTCGTTGTAGGTCCTCAGTCCCATTTTTAACAGGAAATCGAATAATTGACCAGATTTTTAATAAATTAACAGTATTTTATATCAGTATGTTTTCTATGTGGGCCACCTGCGCATATATTTAAGACCTAATAATCATTCATAAATCATTGCATAAAATCCCATGAGATTTCACCATGCTCTTTGGAGTTTCCTCTAAAGACACTTGAACAAAACTTCTGCATATTTGTATGCAAATATACGCTACTTCGTAGTTGCACCAAACTGCAACTGTATTGTCAGTCACATGAGTTAAGCCACTCGAAATAAACGCGTAATAACAAAGACGATATTAAGAGGATATTTTGCATAAATACCGAAGCAAAATTAATATCAAAAATACATGGAATTATTAGAACAAATTCAAAAAAAAATTCTAAGACATCTTTATATGAGAACGCATTGTGAATACTCACGATTTATGCATCACATAGATTTGCTCTCCGAAACGCACTACGAATGTCTCCAATCTAGGAGAAATGGGACCCTTCAAGTAACAGCTTTTAAAATCATGAACTGTTACATTGACAGCCCATACTTCTTGGAATGCTATAAATTGTTTGTACCGAACAACTACCGTCAGGGTCGACTCCACGACTTGCTCTGTATTCCACATTTAAGAACGGACGTTCTGGCCCAGCATAGCATGACAAGAGGTATGGTGCTGCTAAATGATACCTCTAGGTCTCTTGACATTGGCCTTGAAGATTTCAAAAGTCATTTTAGGCAGGAACTCTAAAATATCGGTTATTGTAAAATATTTCATTTAAAGCTTTGTATATTTTTGCGACCAAAATAGGATTACATCAAATAATGTACAAAAAAAAATATATATTTATTTATGAAGGCGACATAAGATTCCAGTAACGGGGGCTTGCTCGACGTTTACATTTTGATTATTTCTGATGAAGGTATTACTAAAATCTCAAATGTTTCTAAAGGGATCCCTACAAATGCAAGTTATTTATATTTAATATTAATAAAAACGGACCTCACCATTAAAATATTTTATGTAAAATGGTTATTGAATTTTATAAAATGTTTTACAACTATAAAATTAGTGGTAAGCACCAAATTTTATTTTTCTAGACGATGAATTAATAATTTCCGGAGAGATCCCTCTAGAAAAAATTAAGATTTTAGTAATACTTTCATCAGAACTAATTAAAATAAACCCCACGGAAAGATCGATTTTCTAGGCCTGCTAGAGCAAAGTCGACCGTGGGTCCATCCATTACGCCGGGTCGTGCGCTGAATGTTGTTTTTACACGACTTCATGACTAATGTCGTCAAGATTGTCTCATTATTTTAGAGACTTGATAGAGCAAATTCAACCTTGGGTCTGTCCAATACACCAGGGTCACGCATCGCATATTTTTGTGCACGGTTTCTTCACTTACATCGTTAAGATTCTGCGTTTATTTTAGGGTATTGTCTAGTCTTAAAGCTTTTTTATAGGATTTTACATAGGAATAGTAAAAAATATACAGTATTTTACATAACTGAACTGTATCAGTAACAATCCTTTGAATTTATTTAGTGATAAATTAGAGATGTCAATGGAATCGGCTTAATTTTTCCCTTCCATTAGCATTGTAGGCTGTGAAGAATACACATGGTAGTTAGTCAAAGAATTTCTGCATTGAAATAAATTCCGACTTTTAGTATTCTGGACTATCAAGTACATAATAGTAGAATTGTATATATATTGAAATACTAATCAGTCAATATCCTTCTATCCGACAATTTGAGCCAATTCATTTAATTTAAAATAGCATCACGTTCAAGAAAATTGCTGAAATGCCCCCCTTAAGACTTGGATAACGTAAGAATTTTCATTTTGTATTCTTTCTGGAGAATTGTACTTAAATTGGCTTCTAACAAAGGCAATAAAAAATAGTTTAACAAAAAGTGTGTTACATATAAGATTTGTAACAAGGTGTGTGTGCATCACTTTACTTACATCACATCTATGGTCTTGGTGTGTAGCACCTTTAAATACCTACACATAGTCATTTTGCTATTGGTCAAATTTACAGCCCTGGAATTCTGACTTGGAGAGTTGCCAAACCTGAGGGAGCAAGGATCTGTGATTTGCATTGGAAGCTGTCGCCATTCTCTGATCACCAGTCCAGAGCAGCGGGCATTCCTCTTGGCTGAGGTTCGACGAACACATTCGCCACTCTTGAGTCAGCATCAGCTTTGCATATGGAGCATTGACCATTGGATTGATGGAATCGGATCTCATCTGCCGTTCCTCATTGGTTAAGAGGAACCCTTTTGGAGACCAGCAGCGTGAGGCTGTTTTGCACTGGACTACAACTACTTTTTGGATAAATTATAAACGAAATGGTATCACACCTTCATTTTACCTATCCAAGCCATTTGCCAGACATATTATATAGTAGGATGCTAATCAATTTCTTTTTTATTATGTCTTTTTTGTGGTAATACATTTTTAGTTTTATTTGTTGCCACTTAATCCCACGGTAACAAGTGAAATCCGAAACAATGCAAGCAATTCTAGACTATCAAATGCATAATTTAGAATTTTATATAGAAATATTAAGTTAATGAAATTCCTTCTGTCAGACAATTTAAGTATATTCATTCTTGTGTCGCATAATTGGTATAGTTGTGATAACTTCTTGCATTTATTTGCATTTCTCCACACTTATGTAATCTCAATCTGAGTTAATAAGTGGTAAGAAGACACTTAGCATATCGTTTGAATAATGGTGGTAGACGGGCCATTTGTTAAACTCGGTGAAACATTCATCAGAGTGATGTTCCTATCGAGCTAATACTGTGTTGTGATATTCATACATACCTTCATGAATGGAAGTAAATGACCTGAAAATCTCTGATTATGCATTTGATGTCATTCATTTCCGTTAGAAAATAAAGTTGTTTTTATCTCATTACAAATCCTCAATTTAAAAAAAAAAACACACAAAGTTTTTAAGTTTCTGACTTTCATTGGAAGGTGAGTTTGTATATTAATTATGAAGTTTGTGTATTTAGGAAGTTTGTTTATGAGAGATGGGAAGGCTGACAGAGATATTGAAAGAAGGGTAAATACAGGCAACTCTATTAATGGAGGACTGAACGCAGTTGGCGCTGACAAAAAATTGTCCAAAGAAGCGAAGTTAACAGTCCACAATGGAGTGCTGGTACCTGCCCTGATGTATGGAATGAGGCATGGAACTGGCAAAGAAAGGATGAAAGTAGATTGAATGCTGTTGAAATGAGATCCCTGAGGCGTATGTGTGGTAAAACAATGTATGATCGAGTGAGGAATGTGGAGATCCGCAAAGAGTGCAAGGCCTATGTAAGCGTCATGAGCAAGATCAAGAAAGGAACGATTAGAGATGGTTTGGGCATGTAGAGCGAATGAGCGAAGAAAGGAGTATAGGGAAAATATACGATGCAAATGTGAATGGTAGCAGAAGCCGGAGACGACCGAGGAAGACATGATACGAACAAGTGAATCAGATACTTGAGTCGGGCCATGTCAAGAGTCAGAATAATAGAAGAATATGTATGAGACGATGTAAGAATGGGAATGAGGCAAGGAGTGTGTGCCAATACCGAGTTGTTTGGCGGTCGTTCCTCTCTGCCTACCCCTGCAGAGAAACGGCGTGATGGTTAGTTAGTTAATTAATTATGAAATATGAGATCTACAAATATGACGTTTAATAACTAGGTCCCAATGGTCGAGTGGCTAATTTAAGATGCTGTCCCGGCTTGCAGCTTGTACATTCGTTGGTCCAGAAGTGGGAGCTTTAGATTATATCTTTTTTGGTTCTCTCTGTCTAAACAAATATCCTCTCTTCTACGAAGCCTCATTTAAAATTGCCTCTCCCCCGTTCAACATCTCATCTCTTCTATGTCTGAACTCGACTCCAATCTTAAACATTTTTATGAAATTTGTCAATTTCAATCAAATAAATACACATATTATGTATAAATTCGGCTTTCCTCTCTCCAAAATTTGAAATGATGGCCTACAACACCTTTGAAGGGTGAAAGATAGAAAAATTGAAAAAAACAAATTATTACAAGTGAATTCTTGAAATTTCGGGGACCTAAAAACCTAAACCTAAACGGTAAAGGGCACCCGGAATGAGGCAACCCAAAGTACTCGTAAACCGACCAGACCCAAGGTGAACCAGACACTCAAAATGGACAGAAACTCACTGAGGGAACTGGTAGGACTACTAACGGGACACTGCCATCTCAGGAGGCACATGCAGTTGTTGTGAGTGGAAAACACCAACAGATGCAGGAAATGTGAAGAGGATGAAGAGACTCTAATTCACTTTTGGTGCCAATGTTTTGCCCTGTTGGAAGCAAGGCTCAGATACCTGGGAAGACACATTGTAGAACCAGGAGACATAGCTACATATCCAATGACAACCCTGGTGAACTTCATTGAATTGGCATAAGGTAAAATGGGAGATAGCACAATGGGCCTATGGCCTAAGTGCTCACGAGAACCTTACGTCAACCGTCTCCTATAAAAAAGGAAATAAAACCTTAACGCAATCCTAATTTAATAATTATATTATGTTTATGATATAGAATCACACATCAGCAATCTTGAGGTGGTGTTTCACAAAATTGGCACTATGGAAATTATACAAGTATCATTTTACCAACTAATTATAAATACACCATAATGAATACAACCTTTTACTGGAATCAACAACTGCCCACGAGAACTATTTACTTTACAGTCTATTCCTCATAATTATGCGTAAGCTCTTTATCAATGCGGCCAACAATAATAATTGATGCTTATAAAGTACAACATATGATAGTTCCGTCTTATTGTGACATCTCAAATGATGCCTCTCCATAGTGTGCTCTCTCAGAGACTCGGGTTATTAAAAGAGCTACTTGCGTTCACAATTAATTCACTTCATACACGGAGAAAACTTACTGATATAAAATATTGATAATTTATTTAAAACCTGGTCAAATTATTCCTATTCCTGTTAACTCCTGAAGCTAGTTTGTTCGGTTTTGTGAATCAACAGCTATTACCCGAAGAGTCATTTTTTTGCTTTCGGAACAGCTTATAGGAATTGTTGTCTCCCTTACTGTCGTGGTTAGAAATATGATCCGAACGGTGATAGAAAGAGAAGGCACCACGCTTTATATTGAAATCAAGAAGTTAACAAGAAAAAAATTAAAATGTCGACCTCTTTGAAACGTAAAGTTCCGTCTGCTATTTGAGAAAAATTACTAAACTTTGTGAATTTTTTATTGATTATTTTTATACGAAACGATAAAAAAGTGAGGTTACTGTAATATTTATAATATATTTGTCTAATAAAATATATTTTATTTTTCGTTATCAGTTATAACGGTCAGTATACAATATGTACATAACAAAATAGTGATATGTACATAATAAGGTAGGAATATGTACATAATAAAATAGCTCTTTTAAAATCTGATACGTAGTTAATAAAATAGTGATATGTACATTGTACATAACAAAATAGTACTAGACATAATAAAATAGCTTTTACAAAAATGTGATATGTTCATAATAAAATAGTGGAATAATAATCATGAAGTAAAATTTTCTATTAAAATTATATGTGACCCGTGCAGAAGAATCGTTAAATGCTAACCTTAATAATTATTACTATTTTTAAGGTATGTTATTACAGCCTTCTTGTAACTATATTCCGTGTAGTTGAACATTTACACTTTCTAGCGAGTATCTAAATCACTTAGTCCTGATATTATTGTTGCAATTAAGAAGAATTTTCGATCGAGCAGTTTTAGTTGGAGTTTTGAAGGTGATTAGGCTCAGTAAATCAGGGCTGCCTATATTTCCATTGATTTTAAAAAAAAAAAAATTCTATATTAAACATACATACATTTAGTGAAATGCAATTATTGACTATAATAGATTTTTTTTAAAAGAAAGACAAACATTCCCGGGTTACGAATAACCTGACAATATTTGAAAATCTCCTACTACCACCACAGTAAGCGGAAAATTTTGCTTGTGTTGTGATGGAGGACTTAGCCAGCGGAGGAATTGAACACACTACGCCTGGGTGGAATCCAAACGCTACATCAACTCGGCCACCGACCGGTCAATACCGACCATGGATATTAAATAAATTACTTTCAATCGATCGAATTTTGAAATCAAAAATTAAACATATTAAAAATAAATATAAAGTTGTCATGTAAATGTCTCATTTCAATGATCGGTTCTATGTAGGATCTCTGTGAAAAGCTCTCCTTAAATCATTGGTTAGTGCAAAGTTACGCAAGTTTATTTGATTTTACAGTTCTGTCTTAGAATTACAACTTGCAATGATACTTTCAACTCTGTACCATTAAAATGTCAGAGATAATGTGGAGTGCATTCAATAGGTGGTATTTTGTTTGTACAGTAATAAGTACACAGAAGTGGTGTATCTATACAATATGTACTTATTTAATTTTAACAAGGTAGCCTAAAAATAAATTACATTAGCACCAAAGTGGAGGCCTTGAGGAAAATAATTTCTCTTAGGACCTTTGACATCTTTGTAGATGTTGTGTGGGTTTTTTTTAAATAAAGGAAGGAGAGGTAAGATTTGGGAACGAAAAGGTGTGAAGGGTGGGCAGGAATCTAGGGGTTAATGTATCCAGTAGTGACACCGAATATTTAAATTCATCCCTCCCATTTCTGTGAAAGGCAATAAGTCATCTGGAAAGGTAACGAAATCTCCCTCAACCTGTCTCTTCAAATCCTGGATAATCCACACCCCTTGAATCCGGGTACCCTTTCTAAGTCTCCAAACATCGCGAACCACTTGTGGTGACCTATGGTAGAAGTTTTGGTTATCCAATTAATGGTTCGTGGGGAGGCGATACTCATACCGCCTCCCAAATCAATAAATTTACGTGTCTTATTTTATAAAGATTCGTCAAGACTCAAGGACATTACTAGAAAACTCATTGACTGAGTGTAGCGAATGCATTTCGTCTCTCGTCTAATTTGTTGGTGTATTCGATGACCGGTCTCCTGTCAAGATGGTAGCCGTGTTTGGTACATTTTTATTCCGTCAGAGCGCATGACTGTTACAACTAAGCTGTCAAGTGAGTTGCGAGTTGTCAATTTGGGAGTCGGGTTTGGGTACTTCCTTTGCCCCGGGATCTAACCAACATCTTTGACCTCCCCAACTGGTATTTCAACCGTCGCAACTGGTATTTTTGCGCCGCAGTACGAGAGATGTATTCATACTCCTTGAAACACAGATCCCTAGATGACTTCCCAACTTTCATGCTCTTTACCTTTCTAGAACTTACTCTGCTTCCTTTCCTTCAACAAACTCCTGTGTGGGGATAATATAAAAATAAAAAAAAATAAGTTACTCAGCCTATCGATACCATCAAGACTTGGTTCAGCACAGATGTGCCATAGGGGAACTGATGAAGGGGACATTCTTCTACGATAATGTATACAACTATTGTTTCAATTTGTCCACATTCACATAATTCAGAATCCTTCTAGTCCCATTTATGCATCATAAACACAACGGATGTGACTGCAAAGGATGTGATTATTTAATTGAAACTCATAAATAATCAAACAGTACATTACATAAATAATAATCATTATTTTTAAACAAAGAAAATTGTTTTCTTTCAATTAAAATTATGTTTCTTACATTTTTTAAACAAATCATTATTTTGAGCTAAATAAAAGGGTTGACAATTTTATGTACAAATTAGACGGATTTACAATTAGATGAAGTTTGAAATTGTATAAATTAGAGTTTGGAGGATTTTGATTATGGCTAATTTAAATGGGTTGTTGGCTGAATTATTCTGTGGTTCTCCAATCCGCAGAATCCAAGGTTGCGTGATTACTCTCGGTGTGTAAAATTGAGAATTCGGATATTTCCAATTTAGTTTTTATTTTAACAAAACTCACGTTACAATAATTTTATGAACAAAAACAGATCGCGTACGCTAGAGAAGATTTAGGGCTAAACCTTCGGCTAGACCGCTGGAGACAGAATAAATTATTTGCCGCGCGAAGTATCGCGCGCAAGTTTACAATTATACCCTCCTCACAAGAATGTGGGTAAAAGTAATGTTGTCATTATTTTCGGGAGATGTAAACTCCCTATAATTTACCCTACAAGTAGCCACTCTTTTAAAACTTATTTTAATATTAATAATAATAATAATAATAAGCTTTTTACTATATTTTTTAATACATACTAGCTGACGAGTACCCGGCGTTGCTCGACTTTTCTCTACTTTCTATAAATATAATATTCATGTTTTATACACATAAACCTTTCGGGAGAAATTTTCTAAATGATAAGTAAAACCCTATCAAAATCCGTTGCGAAGTTTAGAAGAACTAAGCGCACGAACATACAGACGCTGATAGCTACTTTGTTTTATACTATCTAGAGATGTAACTGTTGTTTTAATAATAATTTATTAGTTTATTGGTAATGTATTTGTCCACGTGTGTAACATACAAGATTTGTACCTTTAAGTACCTACATATTGTCATTTTGATATTGGTCAAATTGACAGACCTGGAATTGTGACTTGGAGAGTTGCCAAACCTGAGGGAGCAAGGATCTGTGATTTGCATTGGAAGCAGTCGCCAATCTTTGATCACCAGCCCAGAGCTGCGGGCATTCCTTTTGGCTGAGGTTCGACGAACACATTCGCCAATTTTTGTGAGCATCAGTTTTGCATATGGAGCATTGACAATTGGATTGATGGAATCGGATGGCATCTGCCGATCTTCATTGCTTAAGAGGAGCCCTTTTGGAAACCAGCAGCGTGAGGCTGTTTTGCTTTGGACTACAAGATTATTTTTTTGTATAAATTATAAACTGAAGAACCGGAATCTACTACTTCGCATCAAAAACGAACTGACTAACACTACGTGTTTGTACTACGTGATATGCGTCTATACTTGTCTGTGCCAGGTGCTAGTAAAAACCTCAAGGGCGCCAAGTTAGGTGATAAGCTTTATCAGCGCCTAAGTTCCTTGGGTACATGGAAATAAGAACTTTGCTTGGCTCTTTGGTGCCTTGGCAAGTCGGCGGCTGGAGAGGACTGCCCCAATTACAATAAGACTCAAAAGTCGTTGATGTACAAAGAAATGAAGATATTTGGAGAGTTAATATTAGAATTGACATTAAAACAATATAACGTTAATTACGAAAATATGTGATTTTTTTGTGATTACCCCACAAAGAGTCTCAACTGATCCCAGCCGTCTGGGGCCAGTGAGACTATGGCATCCCCAATCGGGGTTTGTTGTGAGGCTGGAGGAAGCGAGGAGGGGAAGGAGATGCAGGAGAGGAAGGAGATGCAGGAGAGGATGGAGATGCAGAAGAGGAAGGAGATGCAGGAGAGGAAGGAGATGCAGGAGAGGAAGGAGATGCAGGAGAGGAAGGAGATGCAGAAGAGGAAGGAGATGCAGGAGAGGAAGGAGATGCAGGAGAGGAAGGAGATGCAGGAGAGGAAGGAGATGCAGAAGAGGAAGGAGATTCAGGAGAGGAAGGAGATGCAGGAGAGGAAGGAGATGCAGGAGAGGAAGGAGTTGCAGAAGAGGAAGGAGATGCAGGAGAGGAAGGAGATGCAGGAGAGGAAGGAGATGCAGAAGAGGAAGGAGATGCAGGAGAGGAAGGAGATGCAGGAGAGGAAGGAGATGCAGAAGAGGAAGGAGATTCAGGAGAGGAAGGAGATGCAGGAGAGGAAGGAGATTCAGGAGAGGAAGGAGATGCAGGAGAGGAAGGAGATGCAGGAGAGGAAGGAGATTCAGGAGAGGAAGGAGATGCAGGAGAGGAAGGAGATGCAGGAGAGGAAGGAGATGCAGAAGAGGAAGGAGATGCAGGAGAGGAAGGAGATGCAGGAGAGGAAGGAGATGCAGAAGAGGAAGGAGATTCAGGAGAGGAAGGAGATGCAGGAGAGGAAGGAGATTCAGGAGAGGAAGGAGATGCAGGAGAGGAAGGAGATGCAGGAGAGGAAGGAGATGCAGGAGAGGAAGGAGATTCAGGAGAGGAAGGAGATGCAGGAGAGGAAGGAGATTCAGGAGAGGAAGGAGATGCAGGAGAGGAAGGAGATGCAGGAGAGGAAGGAGATGCAGGAGAGGAAGGAGATTCAGGAGAGGAAGGAGATGCAGGAGAGGAAGGAGATTCAGGAGAGGAAGGAGATGCAGGAGAGGAAGGAGATGCAGGAGAGGAAGGAGATGCAGGAGAGGAAGGTGGGGAGTACCTCTCTATGTTTAGCAACGTTTCAACTCTTACCGCTATATACCTGTTCAAAATATCCCAAATAATAAAATAAATAAATTTGATAGGAAGACGTTGAGAGGCGGATAAAGGAAGGGGCTTAGGGAAGGGATTATACGAAGAATGAAGACAGATTATACCAACAATTCATTTCACACGCCGTCTTACGAACGAATCACCGAAAAAGTACTAGTTGTAATGCTGCCGAGATGAACAACTTTGAACGAGAGTTTCGCTATTTTCCGCCACCGGAAAACAGATAATCAATCAATGCATCAAATACCTTCGAGACGGCTCCATTGTATTATCTGAAAAACGGACTCAGGCAGCATGCCTGCATTTCTTCAATGCATTATTTGATACGGCAATTTGTCGGTTAACAATGGATTGAATCATGCGAACCGTACGATATAAAATAGCGCTAAACGTACGGTAGGATGAATCTAATGGTAAGTATACATTTGCGAACCAGGACGCGAACTGAGCCACGAATTACGGAAAAGGCGAGCGGCGTTTCGCGCCTTTTGTGGTTGCTTTATTCCTTTCCCATAAGTTGAGGTTCAGTTCGGCAGTTCGGCTAGCATTACAGAGAATGAGGGACGCACGTGAAGTTTTGTTCACATGAGTCGGAGCCGAACGAAATAACGAAATAAAAGTGAATATGATCGATAACCCATGCCTTGTTATGCACGATGAAAACTTCTTGATAAAAAATATTGATAATTTATTAAGAATCTCTTCAAGTTATTCGTAATTCTGTTCTCCTTTCGTATGGTGAGGGGGTCAGAGGGGGAAGTCTAGTCTGCGAGCCAGTCTATGGCCTCAGGCGTCGCCATGTGAATCTCAACAATCCCGCTGGGGAATGAATTTTTTTTTTTTTTTTTTATGTTTCCTTATTCATTGAAATTATTTATTACACGCATTTAGGATTTTTCGACCACCATGCTAGGCACATGCCCGTATGAGCGGGAGCTTTGTGATTTGTCTCTATCGAGGGAATTTCATATAATTAACGTTTCGGCATAACAAATGTATAGATAATATCTCCAAAAAAAATTTTTTTTAACTTAAAAACTTAAAAAATTAACCAGAAACTTGATTTAAATCGGAGGAAATTGGGTATACGGGGGCTTAAGTGAATTATTAATGATTTGTCACCATTTCCGAACACGTGTTCATAAGAATCCTAACATGTTTGCAGTTCGTCATTATATATTATTGAGACAAACGCAGGTGTACGAACACGTGTCCCGATATAATTACGAATTTACCAACACTTTATCAGGAAGTGGATTGCGGTCACGTTTTTAATACCAATAATTTAATACCAGAGATTTTTTTAAATATTAATAATTTTTCTCCGCGTGTTAGATAGATAGATTAAATATTATTTATGTGTCACACATTGGTTTTAAACGCTTGAAATTAAAAAAATCAATTAGCAAATTCGGGCCTTATTTGATTAATTTTTGCTAGGCATTTCAAATATTTTTCAAAATAATATATAGTAGGAATCGCCCTTGTGAAAGACCATAATTCAAAATCAAAAATTTGAGTCATTAACAATTTAATAGATAGTCCTGCCATCGTTGCCACTTATTAAATTCCATGTGCCGAATAGGAATACAAGAGAAAATATAACATTCTTCTGGAATACATACACGACCAACTATCAGACACACTCACTGACCTATAGGATGCATGATCTGGGCAACAAGTATGGGGGTGTTATTGATTTATTTATTGACTCCATTTATAGAATTAAGCATAATCTTTACCAACACTTTGTCGAATCCTACAAATTAGAGTAGAGTTGGTAAATTAGTTTTAATGATTTGTCTTATATGTAGTTTTGTTGTAATTTCTTTTTTACTTTATGTTACTCTTACGTTTTACTAATATTGCTTCATATTTAGTTTTTTTTTAAATTATTTCTCAATATTTTATCATTATACTTGTAATCACAATTTTTCAATTGTGTATTTTGTACCTACTTTTTATTGTCAGTATCTCCTGTATATTACAGATATTCTCATATGTACACTGCATCATGTATCACTTTTACGTAAAAGCCTTTTTAGGCGGATATATATAAGTAAAAACAAATTGATTTTTTAATAAGAAATTAAATGAAGAATTAAGTATGTAAGCCATGACTTTACGGGTCCTTTAAAGACATTTAATTAGAGTCCATATCCGTTCCGTAGGTGGCTGTTATGAAAGAGCACCACCAAAGAGCAGAGATTTGCCGCTGTTTGGCTTACATTAATTAAAAGTCAACATAAATTTAGCCTCGTTACAGGTAACCTTTAATGCCATCACCGCTGCCTGGGCCGAAAGATCTTTACAAATTAATTCATCGGTAGGGTTGACAAGAGATAATAATAATAATATTTGGATGATTTGAAAATCACCTCAAGGGCGCTGTACAAGTATATAATACATTTCTACGATGATCTATGTTATTACTAACTATAGATGGAGATAATATACAGTACAATACTTACCTGGTAGGTCACTAGAGATTAACACTTAATTAACATTAACTAATTTTTTTATTAGCAAAATGAGATACAGGATTTAGGATAAAATTGTAAAATTGGATATAACTGGACTTTCTCTCAGGAATCGTATATTTAATTTAAGGGTATGACAGCTTAAAACTGTACGTTTTTAGTTTAGACCTGAATTCTGTTGGATTTGTTATGGATCTTAGTTCCGGAGGGAGTTTATTCCAAGCACAGATACTCCGAAAGCGCGATCACCAAACTTAGTATTTGGCTTGCGCTTAGGTTCCATCAGTCTGCCTACAGCTGATATATATGTTTTGATCATTATGGATCCCATTTTTCTCATTTCTCCATACACCTCTTGCTTTATTCACATTCATGTATCGTCACATACATACCTACTTTTATATTATTATGTGACATCAGTGGCAGCCGGCCCTTAAGGTAATTTGGATTTTGACCACCAAACATAAAATACGAGAATCATCAATTAAACTAATGAGCTAACTATCTCTCGCGCTGTTTTCCACAGGGGAAGGAAGAGTGGATGGACTGCAATAAAACCCTCTCTTGGCACACACTCCTAGCTTGATTCAAATTCGTACATCGTCGCATGCCTACCCTTATTTAGTTATTTTGACTCTTGACAAAGCCGCATCAAATCTTTTATTCACTTGATCGTGATTCGTACCATGTCTTTTCTCAGGCTTCCTCGACTTTTTCTAGCATTCAAATTTACATCTTATATTATCCGTATCCTCATTTCTTTGTTCATTCGCTCTACATGTCCAAAAACATCAAATGTCCCTTTTCAAATACATCTATTTTAATTTCATTTTTGTTTTCTTTATTGAATGATTTAATATTGGAAGTGAAAATTAACCCACTTCCCGACAGACAGAGATAGATAGACTCGTTGTCGGTGACAATGCTCTCTATCAGATTTTGGTGACAATCACGCGTACACACCCAAACATATTGCATATTACAATTCAAAGAAAAATTATAAAAATCATCCTTAGGAAACTATATGACTCCCCTACTTTAGAGATATTTCGGGAATTTAATGTACCATCTATCACAGAATTGTATAAGAGAATCGCCTTCAAAACTAATGGCTTAGTAGCCATTCCTATGCTTAGAACGACCACGGCTCAGCACCACTATTCGTATTTAGGTGTGAGATGGTACAATATATTATTGTCCAAAAATAAAATTAGTGTAACCGAAACTGTGAATTATGAACAATTCAAGTCCCTAAAATTGGATAGTGATATATTGTACCCCTAATTTTCTTACACTTACTCAATCTGTAAAAAAAAATATATTTTTTTAATTATCTTTAAAAAACTATTTTTCTAATTTGTGTACCTGATATATTGTACCCTTAATTTATTCACGCTTACTTAATCTGTAAAAAGATATATTATTTTAATTATCTTTAAAAACACACTTTTCTAATTTGTGTACCTATTTTAATATTATGTTTGTATTTATATCAAAAGTTTTTGATTATTGTTTAAAAAATCATTAGAACTAAAGGTAAATACTCCTTCCATAAACACGAGCTCCTGGAGTTTAACTTATGGAGTAGTAGAATAATAACGAAAAAAATATATATAAGTCTGCATATTGTTATCATTTGTAATGTTAAATAATTTACAAGTAATAAATAAAATACGCTTTTCTCTGAAATTGGATGACATAACAGCAGTTCATATACCAAATAAATGTCGGTCCTACCTAATCAAAATATGGCTCAGTTCCTCCAGTTGACTCCAGTTCCCTGTGGAGGAAGAATCAATAATCTTCAGTCAAAATGCTTATGTATTTTCAAAATAAAATACCTGTATTTTGAAGAAAAAAAACTTTGTTTTTTACGTGTTGGTTTTTATTGTATTTGTTGCAGCCCTGTGCATTAAATGTCAGTGCCTTAGATTGCAATTGTGCACGTATTAACGATGTAATACTGCATTCTGCACCCAGTGCACACAGAGCAGTAGGTTGCTACCTCACTAAGGCTGCACATCTCACCTGGTCCAAATATTAACTAGAGGAAAGGAGGCTTTACAGAATACCAAACGGTTCTCAATTCGTAATTAGCAAATATTTATACAAAACTTGGACCTCATCATTGGCGGGGATCTGTTTTTTCTTATTTCGTATGATGGGGGTCAGATGGGAACGTCTAGGTCAGAGAGCCAGTACAGGGTAGTGTCCCACCGGGGAATGAATGCAGCGGGCATCCGTTGACTGCATGTTCGGTGGTCTGCACCGCATAACATTCACACATCGCTGACTCTTTAAGGCCCCACCCTAGAATCATGTGGACACAGCGGCTGTGAGAGGACCTTATCTTATTGATGGAGGACCAGAGTTTACGATGCAGTGAGAATCCAGGCTGTATCTCAGTGGGATGGTGTACGAGATGGGCATTTTTCACGTCGGCCGATTGCCACTCACGTTTCCACCTATATTATGGAGTGAGAGGTAATCGGAAGAGCCTTTCAGAAGGTTTTTGGAGACTTAAAGCTGCATGCAGGGAGAGACGATATCATCGTGCAAAGGTATTACACTTTTTTTGCAGTGCCTTCTTGTATTCCTTCAATTCTTCCTTAGTCTGTCACTGAGGTCTAGATGCCACCGAATATTTTTCTGTTTCAAATTTTTGTTTGAGAGTCGCTAAGATTGTCTTCCATAAATAAATAGTTTCCATGGTGTATACCATTATACCACTAAGTCCCATTTCCCCCAGGTACACGTTCAAGGTATGCACTATCCGATATGCACACTGAATGCAAATGCCAATAACAGGAAGCTAGCAGACGCAGTTAATTGTGAATTTTGAGATTTGGTATGGTTTGGATGTAATTAACTTTGAAAATAAGGCCTTGGGATGATCCGTCTTTCGCTAGTTTATTTTTTTGACATGCAGATTCTGTTTGCGATTGCGACTGGTCTTACTAAGATTTATTTTGTCAATTTATCGTAAAGTTGAATCAATTTATTAAATTATACTATAAACATACAATCGAAGAATATGATAATACTAATAAATCTAAACGAAACATGAAACAGAAAAATAAAAAGGTAACGGTCTCAACTGGGAATCGAACCCATGATATAAACAGTTCATTGTACATTTACCTCAACCACGGTGGAAACCAGACGGATTTGCACTCACTGCATTACGATTTTGTCGACCAATGGCGGACAGAACTACCCGGACAAGTGACTCGGACGTGATAAATAAACCAATCTGACATGTGCCAATTATTGTAATTTCTTGAATGTTTATCCCACAGGGTTGGTCTATTACAGGGTTACTCAAACTTATTGCCCCACGTACCCTTGTTTAAGTTCTCAGACGATCGCGAACCCCTAGGCCCAAATTAAAATAAATTCTACCTGTAGAAGAAAATATGATTTTTTAATTCAATATTTTTATAGGTTTGACATAGGTTAGTTTACTGCTAAAATTTAATATTACATATAGATAAGTTTCATAGTACATGCTCACATTTTATTTTTTTCTGATGAACGCATTACTACAATCTCAAATTTTTCTAGGGCAATTTCTTCCAAAAATCCTTAATTCTTAGGAGAATCAAAAAAGAATGCAGAATTTTTCCCATGGTGGGAATTTAAATAACAGCCGTAGTCTAAATCTAGTAATCTTTAAAAAAATAATTTTTTGTTTTTTTTTTTTTTCCTTTATTTTTTCCCAATTTATACATTTGACATTACAGTTTTATAATAATAAGAAAGGGAACCCACTAAGGCGCAGCCTGTGCGTGGGTAATATAAGTGTATACATTATATTTTTTGTACCTAAAAATAACAGTAAGCATATAAAGAAAAACGGTAGGATTATAATTAAAGTTCGTCTAAAAGATAGTGCAAGAGGTTCAAAAAGATTGTAAGATAATATATATGAAGTAAAAGAACACAAAATAAAATAATAGTAAATATACAGAAATAAATAGAAAAAGAGAAAAAAGTAAAAATTAAATGAATGTCTTTAAGTAGGGAAGAATAAAAGAGTAAAAGGGATAGAAGTTGACTTTTGTGAGCTTTTTGTGGCTTTTGAGAGAGAACTGAGGACCCCATGCATCAGAGTGTAGGGTTCCAGAAATCTTCTAAAGTTATGGGTGGGGATTTCAGAGGTTCTCTCATCGCTTGGCAGATCACGCTTAGACGCTTTGTATCGCTTACTTTAGATTTTAATCAAGTGTTTTTGTTTTTTTTTGTTGTTTGTTTTTGGGGTGTTTTAAAAAAAAGTTTTTTTGTCTTTGCAGGATAATGGAGCCGGAAGCAAATTAACTAAGGAGCCTCCGCCATATTTTAATAGATTTATTTAAAACGGTTAGATAATTTTATAAACGTTTTTCAACTGTAAAATTAGCGTTTAGCACCAGTTTTTATTTTTTAAGTCGATGTATTAGTGACTTCCTGAGGGATCCCTCTAGAAACATTTTGGATTTTGGTAACACGTTCATCAGAAATCATTAAAATAAACACCACGGAAATATCGATTTTCTAGGCCTGCTAGGGCAAAGTCGACCGTAGGTGCGTCCATTGTTTTTACTACATCTTATTACTTGCATCGTTACGATTCAAGTTCGTTTTGGAGATTTGATAGGGCAAATTCAACCGTAGGTATGTCCAGTACCTACACAAGGGCAGCGCGGCGCTTATTTTTGTGCACGGCTGCTTCACTTACGTCGATAGGATTCTGGCAATATTTCAAGGTATTGTCTCGTGTTTATATTTATTGATTGATATACGTATGTCAATAACATTCTTATTGTTAGTCCGGCAGCGACTGCAGTGCTTAGCAGTAGAGTCACTCGGGACAGTGTGGACGTCGCGCTGATCCAAGAACCCTGGACTTATAGGGGGAAGGTCAGAAGTCCAGTCGGGGGACAGACCAAGGGCCTGTATTCTCATCAGAGGGATACCTGGCACACTGCTACCCGAACACTGCAGTAGAGACTTAGTGGCTGTGAAGCTACAGGACCAAAGCTGGACCAAAGAAGCAGGGAAGTAGTTGTGGCATCAGCATACATGCCCTATGACTCTGTGGAACCACCACCCTCAAGGGAAATAACGAGACTCGTCCAGGACTGCAGGGAGAAGGGTAGGGAACTGATACTCGGAGCAGATGCTAACTCGCACCACACTGTGTGGGGGAGTACGGACATCAACAAACGAGGACAGGACCTCCTGGAATACCTGATGACAGTGAACCTTGAGATTCTTAATAGAGGTAGGGAACCCACCTTCGTTATAAGTAACAGACAGGAGGTGATAGACCTGACCCTAGGAACATTAAGAGTCTCAGGATGGAGAGTATCGGACGAACCATCCCTGTCGGACCACCGACACATAGAATTTAAACTAGAGGGAGAAACAAGCAAAACGGGGACCGATACATATAGGAACCCAAAAGCAACTCACTGGACTAGATACTCAGAGGAACTAAATATAGGAATGACAAGATTCCCAGCTAAATACGGCTGCCCCGAAGAAATTGAGGACGCAGTAGAAGTACTGAGGGACTCAATGATAAGGGCATACGAAAATAGCTGCCCTCTGAAGACAAGTACCAGGGACAAAACACCGTGGTGGAGCAGAAGACTGCAGGAGCTACGGAAAATAGTAAGGCAAGCTTTCAACAAGGCCAAAAAGTCAGGAAACTGGGATGCCCACAAGCAATACCAGAAAGAGTACAAGGTGGCAATCCAGAAATCCAAAACATGCTCCTGGGAGAAATACTGTGGGGAGGTGGAAACCATCCCACAGACTGCAAGAATCCAAAAAATTCTTGCAAAAGACCCAGGGGCAGCAAAAGGCCCATTCAAAAAAGCTGATGGAGGATATACCAACAGTTGGGAGGAGGAGTTGGAGGTACTGCTGGGGAAACATTTTCCCGGCTGCAAAAAGTTAGAAGCAGATGATACTGGTCCACCACCAGCCCGAGTTACACGGGAAGGTAAGGACTGGGACACTGCGGCTAAAATAGTTACTCCCCCCAGAGTTAAATGGGCAATCAGAGGGTTTGACCCTTTTAAAAGCGCAGGAGAGGATGGAATCTTTCCGGCACTTCTACAGAGGGGCCTAGATACAATCCTACTTCCGGTGACGAAGATCCTGAGGGCATGCTGTGCCCTCGGATACATCCCCATACCATGGCGGAAGACAAGGGTAGTGTTCATACCCAAACCGGGGAGAGCTGACTACGACCAACCAGGTGCATTCCGCCTAATTAGCCTCACCTCATTTCTTTTGAAGACAATGGAGAGGCTAATGGACAGGCACATAAGGGACGGGGCACTGAAAGAGAAACCCCTCCACGAGTTACAGTTTGCTTACCAAGCAGGTAAGTCAGTCGACGCGGCACTGCACAGGTTGGTGTACAAACTGGAGCAGGCACAAGCGACTGGGGAACTGGCGGTAGGACTATTCCTGGATATAGAGGGAGCATTTAACTGCACCACTATTAAATCCATTGATGAAGCGGCAGAAAGACATGGACTCGACAAAACCACCAGAAGGTGGCTGAGGAACATGCTCTCAGGCCGGATACTTACGGTTACAAGGGGTGAGGTAAGCATCAAAGTGCTGGTGACACGAGGGTGTCCACAGGGAGAGGTCTTATCACCCTTGCTGTGGAGCCTGGTGGTGGACAACCTCATCCGGAAACTCAACAACAGGGGCCTATATACGCAAGGGTATGCGGATGACATTGCAACCATAATAAGGTGTTGGGATGCAGACACAACCCGAGGCCTTATACAGTCAACACTGGCAACAGTGGAAGAATGGTGTGAAGAAACAGGACTGTCAGTCAACCCAGACAAGACAGAACTAGTAATCTTTACGCGTAAAAAGAAACTAGAAGGATGGAGCAATCCAACCTTCTATGGAAAGGAATTAGAACCCTCTGACACGGTTAAGTACCTCGGAGTCATCATAGATGCCAAACTGAGCTGGAAAAACCAGGTGGAAACTGTAGGCAGAAAGGCCTGTGCTCTGATGTGGGCAACTAGGCGAATCTGCGGCAAAACGTGGGGTCTCAAACCTAAAATGATGCAATGGCTTTACACAGCCGTTGTAAAACCAAGGATCATGCACGCAGCCCTGGTCTGGTGGAGGAGAACAACACTGAAAACAGTGATGGTCACACTCAATCACATACAGGGACTTGCATGCAGAAGCATCACAGGAGCCATGAGAACCACTCCAATACTAGCCATGGGAGTGCTGCTGAACCTACCCCCACTAAACATAGAAATAGAGGGGGCGGCGATGGCGGCAGCCTACAGGTTACATTGCAATGGCCAATGGAGAGGAGAGTTGCCCAGAAACAGTCACACGGAGATAGGAATAAGACTGAGGGCAATTAGTCCGACGGCTGGGATGAAGCAGGACGGCAAGCAAGCCGAATACTTCTTCGGACAGCTGTTTAAAGTGACGTACCCCACAAGCGAGGAATGGGACTCGGTCCCAGGTCCAAACTCCAAACAGGAACTAATCTGGTTCACAGACGGGTCCAAGATGGAGGAAGGAACAGGGGCCGGGGTCTGTCTACAGGGATCTAAGAGGGAACTCAGTATACCTCTAGGAATGCACTGCACTATGTTTCAAGCTGAGATGAAAGCCATCTTAGCCTGCGCAAGGAGAATATGAGTATCGGGTACAGGAATAAGAACATAAGCATATGTTCGGATAGCCAGGCGGCCTTAATGGCACTGGAAAGTAACCGATGCGACTCCAGACTGGTGATGGAATGCAGGACTATCCTAATAGAACTGGCGACCATCAATAAAGTAACCCTGCTCTGGGTACCAGGACATAAAGGTATTGAGGGCAACGAGCGGGCTGACGAACTAGCAAAGAAAGGGGCGAAAGCACCACTTGCGGGATCTGAGCCGGCCGTAGGAGTAGCAGCTTGCCACACCAAACTACATATCAAGAGGTGTTTCAAATCCCAACACTGGAAGGAATGGAAGAAGGCACCCGGAATGAGGCAATCTAAAGTACTCATAAACGGACCGGATCCTAACCGAACCAGGCAACTACTCGATATGGACAGAAACTCACTGAGGGAACTGGTAGGACTATTAACGGGACACTGCCATCTCAGGAGACACATGCAACTGTTGGGAGTGGAAAACACCAACATCTGTAGGAAATGTGAAGAGGAGGAAGAGACTCCAATTCACCTATGGTGCCAATGTCCCGCTCTGCTGGGAATAAGGCTCAGATACCTGGGAAGACACAGTGTGGAACCAGAAGACATCGCCACATATCCAATGACAGCCCTGGTGAACTTCATAAAAGGGACCGGGTTACTGGCAAGGGAATGAGGTAAAATGGGAGATAGTACAATGGGCCTATGGCCTAAGTGCTCGCGGGGAACGTAAGTAAACCGCCTCCGACTATAAAAAAAAAAAATCATAGTTTCAATCACATAACGAGCCTTGAGCTTCAGTAAAAGTGTACTAAACCCAAAACACTACACTCATACTCACTCTCCAAATTCTGTATACGGAGAACAGGAGTGTACAATTGTGATTCCGTGTTGGAGTTAACACAATAATACGGTAGATAATTTCTCTGAAAAATATCTACACTACACATCTAAAAATGTGTGATATTGAATGCTCTCTGACAATCAATACATTGTAACAAATTGTTCTGCAATTCAAGAAGCTGTTATTTCCTAAGCTAGAAATGATCTCAAACACAATCTCATTGTACTATTTGCAACATTGTTACATCGACGCTAAGGCATTCTTCGTTACTTCAATCTTACAGAGATAAAACATCTTTATGAGAAGTTGTGCCAATAGTATGCAATATATATTTCGAATACGTACCTAATAGAATTTATTATTAGTTACAAAAATCAATCGTTTAAAAAACGAAACGGCATGATGGTAAGTTAGTTGGTCTCTCCAAATTAACGATAATATTAATAAAAAATTATTTATAAACTAGGTAGAAATTCGCTCATACGGCGTATAATATATTTTAATGCATCCATAATATATGTATAATTTACTTTCTATTGTAGCCATCACTTTGTGGGTATACACAATTATAAAGTAATTTTGTTTAGATATCACTTTATTCTGTACATAACTTAATATATAAGCCAACCGGTTTCAGTTGCGCTTGAACCTTCCTCGGGGTCTGACGTATGTTCCTTTCCGGTTCCTTCCCAATCTCCTCCCGGAAGGGGGAGGAGATTGGGAAGAGGAATGTGGGGAAGTAGCTATTATGCAGATCTGGTCACCATACACGGCTAAAGCAATTATGTTTTTTTTCTTTATTCAGTGTTTTTATTGATTTTTACAGTTCATAGGTCTGTTAAAACCATCAAGCTAGGCACATGCCCGTGTTATGGTGGTTAATAAAATATACAGTACAAAAAACAATAAATAAAGCATGAAATATAGAAGAAAATAAAATAATATAAAAAGTTTACAATTTAAAAGAAAATAAAGACTATATAGTTTAAGATATATAATATATTATTTACTTACTTACATGATTCCATATAATTGAGCTAGGATTCACTCACCAAACACAAGAGCCTCGTCTCTTTATGGTGAGGAAAAGCTATTATTATTTACCTTTATAACACTGTATAATATGTATAAATTGTATATTTATTGTAAAAAACATACAAATATTAAATAAATAAAAATTAAAAAATAAAAATAAAGATACTATGTGAAATACATTAAAATAATTTGAAAGAATATATCAAAAGATTGAAATATAATAGAATAGAAAATATACTATATATCAATTGAAATGAGTAAATTGTGAAATAATAGATTTTAATCCGCCACCTCCAGCTTGTTAGTTGAGAGCCCTACCCTTCGACCACGGAGGCTGTCAAATTAGAATATTAATAATAAAATTAAATATCTAGTTTTTACTACCGGCTTAAATAAGGTCTGAATAAGATTCTAGCAACATTTATAATTCCCTACCTCTGTTAGCAAAATACTTCGAGTTCTTAGTTCCTACCAGTAAACAAGAGAGAATAGTAATGGATAGGTCACATTCCTTCGAACTGAGCCTTCATTTGCCTCAATCACACTCGATAGGTGTGCTCTATGCACTACAGTGGGTTCTATCTACGTTCTGCTGTGAGTCTGTGTCTTTAATCTGTGTTCTGAAGGTCTCTCGTGACAGGGCGGGTCTCTTAGAAACTTAGAGATGCGGATTTAGAAAGATCTAGATGCATGAAATGGATGAATATAATAAATAACAACAAACAATGGAGATTTTTGAGATATGTATGGCGCTGAAAATATCACACAACCTTAGAATACAGAAATTGAACGTATTTCAGATGGCTTTCGGAGGTAACCGAAAAATGTTGAAACATTCATTATTCGCTATTTAACGACCAATTTTTTTTTAATTTAACCCGGTTAGTAACCTAGTGGACAAATGCATCGAGTTTCCACCTAAGTAACCACAAGTCTCGGAATGAACTATCTACGGGTCAGGAGAGATGTGCGCATTGCTACACATTTCTTTAGACTGATTCGTGGATGGTTTGAAAACTCGCTCATCATGAAGAGCATTCATTTCTATGTTCCCGATGGTTATCTCCGTCACCAACAACATAGACTATTTTATCTCCCGGCCTGCAGAACTAACTTGCCAATGGTCATGCCTGTGGGGAGAGCAATCTTGCTGTTGAACAGAATCAATTCGGATATCGACATGTTTTGCATCAATGAAGCTTCCTTTAAAAGGCAAGCTCTATTATCACTGGTATAGTTGATATACACACTGCAAATATTAATCTTAGAATTCTTACTATAAAAATATTTTAAAAACGCATTGAAATGAATAATTTTGTAATGTTTTTTAAATTAATAAACAAATTGAATTGAATAAAGTCCTCCATCATTATTTTACACTCATCATTATCATACACATATTAAAAATCTGGTCGCATTATTCGTTTTCCTGTTAAAAATGAAAATGCAAGCCATTAACGAATGAATTGACAGAGTTCCTAACAATGTATCAGTTCAATACTAATGTTTAATGCCATACAAATGTTGATATTGATATTGTCGCATTCCGTCGTGATATTTATTAAGAAAACAACACTTTTTCTTGATATATTCTGAATGAATAATATTTTATCAGGAAATTGGCATGCTGTCACTTTTTTAACTGGATCATTTTTCTCCGTGTATTATTACAGTATTGTGTAAATAAAAATATGTATAGTTTTAGGTCACTAGTTATAAGTCTTAGTTGTAAGTCACTAGCTATTAATCACAGTTATAAGCCACTAGTTATAAGTATATAAGTCTTAGTTGTAAGTCACTAGCTATTAAACTTAGTTATAAACCACTAGTTATAAGTCTTAGTTGTTAGTCGCTAGCCATTAATCTTAGTTATAAGCCACTAGTTAAAAGTCTTAGTTGTAAGTCACTAGCTATTAAACTTAGTTTTAAGACACTAGTTAATAGTCTTAGTTGTAAGTAACTTGCCATGAATCTGAGTTAAAAGCCAATAGTTATAAGTATAAGTTTTTTAGTCACTAGCTATTAATCTTGGCTATAAGCCACTAGTAATAATTTATAAGTCGCAGTGATAGGAATAGGTTAAATGTATAAATTGAAATTAAAATTGAGGAAAATAAAAATAAATTCACACACAAAATTACAAAATGGATTAAAGAACAAAAAAGACAATATTACCAAAATGTCATAGCATAAAATAAAAATAAAACCTACACGTAACACACAAAACCAATATAAACACACATCACTCACAAACACACAAGATTATATATTAAATGTATTATTTTATCTTATATTGTAGATTGTATTTAGATTATTTTCATATTATAAAATGAAGGCCTCAGCACGGGCAAGCCACCCAGTGAGGCCAACATTACTGGAAAACTTTGAAATGTAAAAAAATATTGTACCAAATAAATAAATAAATTGAGATGTTAAGCGCCCTTTAAGTGATTTTCTCACGAAAACGGCGCTATACAAATGATCCAATCATTATTATTAATATTATCAATGAAAAAGCAACATTTTCCTCTTATTATGATCCCAGCGCTCTCTCTCACTTACTCTCACCTGATAAAGTAGATCTCCATCCCAGTTGAATTCAGTAAGCTCAGTTTTGTATGGATCCACAGGGTATTTCTTTTTGATAAAATTGCATTTTTTAGCGTAGATCTTTAATTGAATCTCACAATTATTTTTTATGTGAGTACCGCATAAAAGTCCCAATTTTTCCCAGTGAGACTATGGCATTTTAAATTGGGGTACGTTGTGAAGTTAAACGTAGTGGGGAGGGGAGGTTCCTGACTATTCAAATCTCATCACCAAACACGGCTAAAACCGTTTCAAGCAACGTTTTCTTAGTGAATGGTGGTCCTTCACCAAGGTGGTACTAAAAGTATCCACCGCTCTCTTAGTGATGTAAACAAAGTAGGAAATAAAATTCAGGTTGACGTAATTTGTGTTCTCTAGTTTGATGGGAAAACAGATTGTCTGAGTCGTATAATTGGGTCTAATGACAAAACAGGTGCTTTTGTAGCGTGTGATTTTGGTAGGTATCTCTATTTTATTTATTTTTAAGACTAACAAGCATCCCAAAAGTCTCCAAAAGAAGGTAAAATGTATGAGAAATCTAGCAGTGTGTCCAGGAGTGACGAACATATGAATATATCACTCTCACTGCCGCGCAAGGCGATCAGTCGAAAGACCAGTTGGAGAGGTCAAAATGTCTCCCCAAACCAGCCTCTCCCAATCTGGCACACAACACTGCTGGTGGGCAGGCGTATTTTGAACACACCTCTCTTTATGAACCTGGGCACCACTGCTAAGCATACCAAACGTAGTGAACCACTTGAAGTATGGCAGAGGAGTTGGTAATCTAATAAATTGATCCCGGGGCGAACCCAAAACCCAAAACCCGTCTCCCAAATTGAAATAATTCTCTCCGTGTAATTTCGTTCATGTGTGATGTTCAAGTTTGTGTAATATAATCCAGATATCATTTAATTTTTAGAGCATAAACTTGAGCACAAACAAGTCCTGCTAAGCCAATTGAATTGGCTTGTCAACAGGTGCTTAAAATTTAGTTACATATACATTTTTATAAGTTATAATTTACATCTTATATCTACAGAATCAACATTTTTTCATACAATTTTTCATACATATATTTAACCTTATTCATAGACTTACATTGCTTCATAGTGCCAGGTAATAAATTAAATATCTTCGGTATGTTGTATTCAAACGTTCTCTGTCAGTATTTATTTATAATTAAATTTCGGAACTATTAACCCGTCATTGCGCGTGAATCTAGTACTGCTTTTATGTTCTAATTTTTCTTTAAGCTGTGGGGTAAATATATGCTAAATTAAGGCTATACTATTTGCCATAGTCTATACTAAGGCTATCCTTAACAGGTAAAATTTTGGCACTCTGAAACAGCAACTGTGTATTATGTCTCTGTTTGAAAATATTAGGGACGACTAGTAATTTTACAATTGCTTTTTGTACAACTTGGTTATAGTTGTATTTCCTCATATGGTTAATCCATATCTTATAATAGATTCTGCCATTGATATATAAATTATTTTTAGTGTTTCAATTGATAGGAAAAAATTTAACGTGTACATTCTGCCAGCAATTGATCTGACTCTTTTACAGTTTTTTTTAATATTAACTACCACAGTTATGTTTAGAAAGGAATGAAGACCACATCTGATAAAACGCAGTGAGAATAAGGTCACTGAGAGGGGTATGTAGTAAAATCAGTATAACGATTGTTTGCGAAAATTCAATGCACAAGAAATACACTAAAATGGCATATTAAATGAGATTAAGAAAGGTTAGCACATAAAAGATATGGCACCATGAAAATCATACAATCACACTTAAGGTTGGTTTAGTTTAATTGTGCTACACAGGGGTGTAATTGAATCCTGTATTAAATTCACTTTTATTTTCGGTAGTAAATTAATGTTAATCTTCAAAGAGGAAATTAACCCACTTCCCGACATCCGATTGAGCTTAAACTCGGCAGATAGACTTTTTGTCGATGACAATGCATTATTTTAATTTTTGTTGCCAATCTCGACGAAAAAAGAACCCTGATTCATCGGGGTTTTCACAAACTATAGATGAGTTATTTTATAGAATTTGAAAAATTCAGTAAATTTTCAAAAAAATAAAATTGAGTTCTAGGAATTAAACACCAAAACAATAAATAAAAAGTTGACGGTCTCAACTGGGAATCAAACCCAGTATCTTTGTCTTGCCGGCCAACGTCTTTATCCACTCGACCGTTGGGATATATCTATAAATCAATAGCTATCCCATATAAATAAAAATCGGATATGATTATTCTAGGTTAAAACCAATTCTTAAAAACTTTGTAATCATTCAAAAAGATAGCTCCCAAAAATATGGAAAAAAATTAGTTGTAAGAAAATATTGTTATTTCTGAACTTGAAATATATTGTGCAGTAATTAGGTCCTAATGGTCGAGTGAATAAAGACGTTGTCCCAGTAAGACAAAATTCCTGTGTTCAATTCCTAGTTGTGACCGTTAACTTTTTTTTATTTTCTGTGTCTTATTCTGTTTCACACGGAGCAATCTTTCTGATGTGTAATATTGTTGATTTATTAAAAAAACTGGTCTAATTATTCGTTTTCCTGTTAAAAACGGGACTGAAGCCTATAACGAATGCTTTGACAGCCACGAGTATGTTATGAGGAAGCCGGAACACGTGTTCTTAAAAATAATAATATTTTCGCATCTCGTCCATTACATTTATTCAGACAAGCCACCTGTGTGACCACGTGTTCAGATATATTCTGAATGACTAATATTTTAATAAGAAATGGTCATGCAGTTACATTTTTAATTGTATCTTAATTAAATAAAGCCGTACTCATTTTTCGTTGGGATATATTAGTATCATTTTCTACTTCATTTATATATATACATTACAGGTATAACCTTTAAAAATTAAGAAAAGTTTGTTACAATAAACATTAAATAAATCTTTTTTCTATTTTAAAAAGTAGCCTCCGCCTTTTCTTGAAGAGTGAAAACGTGACAGAATTAACCTGTGCATGAACACACCATGGCATACTTTCCTATCTCGATTCGAAATGAACTCAAATCGATTGAATTATTGATAGCCCCTGAAACCTTGACGCTAGTGAACCTCTTCTATCTCTCACCCGTTATGAGATTGCGGATCTTCGATTTTAAATCGTGTAGGATATGGACGAACGATGAAATAAGGTGTGAACTTGTGACTACTTACAACGAATTTGTTGCAATTTTTAAAGAAAGAAGTTTTTATAGGTTACAAATAACCTGACAATATTTGAATACTTGCTACTACCATTATTTTAATGGGAATATTTAACCACAATTTATTTATGATTTACGATTTATGATTTACGTTTTACGATTTACGATTTACAAACAAAATATTAAGCAATCCTTCACAACCTCTACCCAAAACTAGCATGAAAGAGACCAACAGACCTAACATACTGAACTATGTCAACCGGGCAAGTTCTGACCCACAACTAAATGCTCCAAAAAACTAATTACTGTCTCGGAAGATCGGAAACAAGGAATATTAACACAACCAAAATTAACAACCAAAACCAACCAACAAAAAGTCTTCCAATTCGGCTGGTCCCCGCGGGAGTTATAGACCACAACCCTCTAACAACAAGAAGAAAGAAAATACTCAATATTGCTAATACTTTAAATACGAGAACCTTTAGAACCGAAGAAAGCCTACACGAGCTAGAAATAGCTCTCGAAGAAATAAAATGGGCATTAATGATATGCGAAGACTAGGAGAAAAGATGGAGAAACGCATTGACTATATACTTTTTTTTTTATTTGGTACAACATTTTTTTTACATTTCAAAGTTTTCCAGTAATGTTGGCCTCACTGGGTGGCTTGCCCGTGCTGAGCTACTATTCCACAAAGGCGAAACAGCCGGCCAAAAAGGTGGTCCTAATTGGAATCTCTGATCGAATAGCCATTCTTAACATTGACATACCGGGATACCAAAAAGTATGGTCAATTATACAAATTTATGCTCCAACAGAACAAGCAACGAAAACAGAATTCAAACTTTTCTATAAAGAACTAACACAGATAATAACAAGGTATCAAAAAAACCATATTATTCTAATGGGCGACTTTAATGCTCAAGTCGGGGAGAAGCAATGCAAGGAAGAATATGTCTTGGGAAAGTTCGGTCAAGGTAGAAGAAGTCCACAAGGTGAGTTTCTGGTTGAATTCTTATTACAACACAACCTAACGCTCTTGAACAGTTTATATATGAAAAACCAAAAGAATAAGTGGACATGGATCTCCCCCGACGGCAACACTAAAAACGAAATTGACTACATAACATCAAACTATCCAAAAACCTTCACGGATACATCGGTCCTAACTAAGTTCAACTTCAATACAGATCATCGAATGGTCAGAAGCAACATAAGAATAGAATCACCAAAGAAATCTAGAAAACATTTCGCTTCACTCACTACAAAACACCACAGCGACGAAAACTTAAAGGTAATAACACAATCTCTTATTAAATCAGCTGACGAATTAACTACGAGTAAAATTGATGCTCATACGAAATATGGAAGGCTAGAAAATCTACTAACTAAAGTAAAAGCCGAGACTAGCAAAAGAAACAAGTACAAGCTAAGTGATGCAACGCTGCAACTTATAAAAGAAAGAAAAAATCTACTTACAAAACATCCTAAAAAATAGAACATAAAAACTATAACGAAACTAAGTAAGGAATTCAGAGAGAACATCAGGAAAGATAGGAAGACCAAGAGGCTGCAAACATTAGAAAAGGATATAGAGAAAACAGGAGGAGTGAAAAAAGCGCTTAAAGAATTGAAGGAATGGATACCAAAACTAAACAAAAAGGGGACTACTTCTTCAAATGGAAATAACATCAACGAAATAGCCACAAAATTTTACCAGGACCTCTATTCAAGCCCAGACGACAAACAAAAACACGATCAGAAGAGAAACGTAAATAAAGAGCAGAAAAACGTTATAACCGAACCAAAAATACTTTTCAGAGAAGTAGAGAAAGCCATATACAGTCAGAAGATGGAAAAAGCTCCAGGCCCAGACAAAGAGACGAACGAACTTCTTAAAGGCACCCTAAAAGAACTACTACCAGTACTCACTTCAATATTCAACGAAATACTAACAACTGGTCTAATCCCTACACAGTGGAAAACATCAAACATTATTCTTATATTTAAAAAAGGACAAAAGAAAGATATAGGGAACTACAGACCTATAAGTTTGATGTCAAATATCTACAAAGTATTTTCTAAGGTTATCCTGAAAAGAATAAGTAAAAAGTTAGACGAAAACCAACCACGGGAGCAAGCCGGCTTCAGACAAAAATACTCTACCCTGGACCACATACACACAGTGAAACAAATAGTTGAAAAATATAACGAGTATAATAAGAAAATATACATGGCATTCATCGATTACTCCAAAGCTTTCAACAGCATAAAACACACAGCTTTATGGGATAGTCTTGAACAGAAGGGGATACCTTTAATATACATCAATATTATAAAAAACATATACCTGAATTGCGAAGCGAGGATCCAACTAGAAACCTTGGGGAAAAAGTTCAAGAGAGGAGTAAGACAGGGAGACCCTCTATCACCAAAATTGTTCCCGGCTGCTCTAGAAAGTATCTTCCGCAAACTAGATTGGGAAAAATATGGTATCAATGTGCAAGGTGCAAAACTGAACCACCTAAGATTTGCAAACGATATAGTCCTATTCGAGGAAAACCCAACGCACCTAAATAAAATGATAGAATCACTAAACGAGGAAAGTGTGAAAGTCGGCCTATGCATGAACAAAGACAAAACAAAATTGCTTACAAACTCTGATCCAGTAACTATAAAAATTGACAACCAACCACTCGAATATGTGTCAGATTACATCTATCTTGGACAAATAATATCACACAAAGATCAAACCACTAAAGAAATCGAGCGAAGAGTAGCAAATGGATGGAAGAAATACTGGTATTTGAAAGAAGTCTTGAAATCCAAGGAACTAAGTATGCAAATAAAAAGGAAAGTCACGTGTATAATTCCAGTCATCATCTATGGATGCGAAACTTGGGCACTCACCAAACGCCACAGAGAAAAGTTGGAACGCTGCCAGAGAGCCATGGAGAGAAGTTTGACAGGAATAAGAAAACAGGACAGAGTGAGATGTAGCAAAATAAGGGAGATAACTAATGTTGCCGATATAGTTACCCGAATAGACCAACAAAAATGGAGATGGACAGGTCATATGATCCGAGACCCACAAGAGAAATGGTGTAAAAATGTCACTGACTGGTATCCCAGAGATGGCAAGAGAAGTAGAGGACGTCAACACATGAGATGGGAAGATGACCTAAAACTCACGGCTGGACATCAATGGAGAAGAGTAGCGCGTGACAGGTCAAATTGTTAGAGGAGGCCTATGCCAAGAGGCAAACTGAGCTTCGGGATATATTATAACAAACAAAACATTTCTAATATTAATTTTTTTTTTTTTTTTTTTTTTTTTTTTTTTTTTTTTTTTTTTTTTATATATTCAATAATATTATTATTGGGTTTATAAAAACAATTTATTTTTAAACAAGTTCTGCTGTGTAATTATTATTACGCGTGACAGCTGTTTCGCCTTCTGAAGGCATTATCAAACTGTGGGTAACCCACTTACAGACGATACATTTATATTATTTCTAGGTAGGTATTTTAATTACAATTACTGATTTCTTAATTGATTTCTGAGTAAAATATTAGAAATTATTAATGGTTTTTACCCCAGTAAAGTTTCCCCAATTAGTGTAAAGTTTAAATTTGACTGAATGTCTTTATGTTAGTTATTCCCAAACGATGACTCATAGGTTTATTTTAATAGCATAATTAAGTACTTCATAGTGCACTCATATGTGCACTAGGTTTGAAGATATCTAGTAGGGGTGAACGAATTATATTTGTTTGTTCGTTAATTAGAATAGCTTTCGGGTTATTAGAGTTTTTGTTAATTTCTAACTGTTCTAAAAGATTCAGTTTACGGCCTTTATTTTGTACGTGTAACGGAGTTGGTTTATTATTATCATTAAGTGAGTGATTTTCATCTAGGAGATGTTTGGCAAATTGAGATTGCATTTTATTATTATTTTTAAAAGATCTTATATGTTCTTTGAACCTAGTGTTAAAGGACCGGCCCGTTTGTCCAACATAAACAGCGTTGCATTCGTCACACTGGAGTTTATAAATGCCACTATTTTGTAATTTGAGTACCTTACTTTTTGAGTTTTTAAGAGATGATCCCAAGTTGTTATTTGTGCGGAAGGCAATATCTAAGCCACACTTTTTGAGGACTTTGGCAATTTTATTAGATGTCTGTCCGATGAATTCTAAACACCCGAATTTATTATTCGTCTTATTATTAGTCGCTGGGTAAATTAGTTTAAGGTTATTTTTGTGTTTGTTATTATTAATTATTTTTTCAATGTCTCTACCCTTGAAGCCATTATTTTTAGCAATAGTTAGGATTGTATTTTTTTCTTTCTCGTATGCTTTCTTGTCGAGTGGGATGTTAGTAAGCCTATGAACCATTGAGTGGTAGGCAGATAATTTATGTGACCATGGGTGTAAAGATTTATAATTAATGGTCGTATCTGTAAACGTAGGCTTACGGAAAATTTCAAACGTATGTTTATTATTTTCTCTACCGATTGTTAGGTCTAAAAAATTAATTTTATTATTACACTCTCTTTCAACCGTAAAGCAGATTTTACGGTTGATGGAGTTAGCAAATGTGACAAAAAGATCTAATTGTCTGTTGGTACCTTTCCAACAGACCAAAATGTCGTCAACATAACGAACATAGTAAATGATGTGTTTGCTAAAGATTGAATTTAAAATTTGTTTTTCAATGTAATCCATAAATATTTCTGCAAGAAGTGGACTGAGGGGCGATCCCATTGGTAATCCGTCGTTTTGTTGATAGAATTTATCGTTAAACTCGAAGTAGTTGGTTTCCACGCAAATTTTAAATAGATCGAATAAGTCTTTTTTAGTAACTGGGTTTATATTAGATTCGTCTAAAATATCTTCAATGATTTTAAGGCATTCTTGGATAGGGATATTGCTAAAGAGACTGACCACGTCTAAAGATATGAACTGGCAATTGTGCGGTAGATTTATGTTTTTTATTTTATTTACAAGTTCGAGAGAATTTTTAACGCTATGTTTTGGGGAAAATTTAGTATGTTGTTTGAAAAGAAAGTTAAGTTTTTTGGCGAGTATTGTCGTTGGGGCGTTTATAAAAGAAACAACGGGACGTATGGGGATATTATCCTTGTGAATTTTAGGTTGTCCATATAATGCAGGAGCCCTTGGATTCATCACCATTGCACTTCTTCTAGCGTATTTATTTGGGAATATTGATTGGCAATTATTTATTAGGTTGCGCACGTTTACTGAAATTTTGTCCGTTGGGTCCTTTTTTAAGATTTCAAAGTCTTCTGGCTTTAAGAATGCTTCTACTTTATTTAAGTAATCAATTTTGTTTAATATAACGACGGAATTCCCCTTATCCGCCTTAGTAATTGTGAGGTCGCTATTTTTAATTTTGGCTTTAATATCATTTAAAATTTCCGTTTCTTTTATATTGATTTTATTTTTATTTTTACTGGTTGATTTCAGAGTTTTCCTCAAGATATCCGCTGTTATTTGTTTAGGTAAGCCGTTATTTTTTATTTTAGACAGAGAAATTTCTGTGTCGATTGCCAAACATTCAATTTGTTTTTTAGTGATATCTGAATTTATTTTATATTTGAAGCCTTTATCTAGTAAATTTATTTCATCTTCTTCAAAAGTTTCACCTGATAGGTTAATAGTTTTTATATAAAACTCCGTATTTGTATTACTTTGATATTCATTGACTTTTACATTTTTATTTTTAGATTCGACAAGTTTTTTAAGTTTATTTTCCTGAGTTTTGAATTTATCAGATATAATTCCTCCGATGTGTTCACGAGTATCGTAATCCAGGGTATCAAATTCCCATGGATGCAGTTTAAAAGTTAATTCCGAATGCAATACCTTGATGTAGTGAAGTATTGTGTCCCTTTTCCGACAACATTCCTTAGTCTCCTCCTTCAGCCATATCCTCTGCGCTCGATGCACAGTTTTTATGGCTGCCGAGGATTTGCTTTTGGTAGAAATATGCACGTACTTGGGGATCACGTTTAACTTCAAACACTCTTGGTTAAACCAAAGGTTTTGCACTATTTTCCGATGTTTTAATTTTAATCGTCTGTAAAAAATCACTTGGGTAGCTATATCAGCAACCTTCAATTTATTTATTGTTATTAAGTTTAATTTGTAGAACTCCATTTTATTTTTTTATTTTTTATATATTCAATAATATTATTATTGGGTTTATAAAAACAGTTTATTTTTAAACAAGTTCTGCTGTGTAATTATTATTACGCGTGACAGCTGTTTCGCCTTCTGAAGGCATTATCAAACTGTGGGTAACCCACTTACAGACGATACATTTATATTATTTCTAGGTAGGTATTTTAATTACAATTACTGATTTCTTAATTGATTTCTGAGTAAAATATTAGAAATTATTAATGGTTTTTACCCCAGTAAAGTTTAAGAAATCAATTAAGAAATCAGTAATTGTAATTAAAATACCTACCTAGAAATAATATAAATGTATCGTCTGTAAGTGGGTTACCCACAGTTTGATAATGCCTTCAGAAGGCGAAACAGCTGTCACGCGTAATAATAATTACACAGCAGAACTTGTTTAAAAATAAACTGTTTTTATAAACCCAATAATAATATTATTGAATATATAAAAAATAAAAAAATAAAATGGAGTTCTACAAATTAAACTTAATAACAATAAATATCTAATATTAATATACCTAACAGAAGTTCAGAATAAAAGGCTTATTATTATTTACGATTTACGATTTATGATTTAATTTTGAAGAATCAATGATGATTGTTATTCGCAAAACATTCCGTTCATTCATCTGCAGAGCATACACACCATGTCTAACGAACGTTCTAGTGGAATTTTGCAAACATAGTGTCTAATATCGGTTTATTAATTTAAATTCTAGATTTTTTTTTTTTTTTTTCGTAGAAAGCAATCACTTTGTGGTTTTACATTTTAATGAAAGTTTAATTTTGTACCCTGACGATGCTCGAGTGAAGCGAAACCGGTCGGTCTTAAAATTAATAAAAATTCGTGGTTTTAAACAAAAAAATTGTTTTCTTTCATTAAATTCTAGATGTAAAATGTTAAATTAAATATAATAATAATAAAAAATTAAGTTATGGCTTTGCCAATTACCTACCTACGCGTAGATATTTATTAATCATAAACTAGTAATCGAATAAATCTTTCATCATTCTTAAATATCTTGATTAACGAGACGTTCTCACATTAGACGTGTTATTATGTAGACATCTGAGGTGTTACAAATTATCGATTACCTGATGCATCATCTCAGTAATCCGCTGGATTGAATTGTGCATTGTAATACTAAATGTTGCAATATGGCTGAGACCGGAATTGCAATGATTAATTAAATTGATATGATTTTGATAACTTCAACAATGGGAAATTTAGTAATTGGAAAGGATTTCAAAATTACTGATGAATATTTGAAGTTAAGGACGATTTGAAGAGACTCATGTTGTAAGGTTGAGGAAACACAGATGCCAGCAAATCATCCCAGAGCCGTAGGAACGACACTTGCTTAGCCGTGCATGTTTGTTGTATTTTCGTGTTATATAAAATATTAATATCATAATTGAAAAGTAAACTTTTAGGAATGGAAGGAGAGAAAGTTCAGGGAAGGAAAAGTGCTCGAATGGTGGCTAGGAATCTGTGGGACAATGTGTCCAGATGTGAAGGACGAAGGTATCAATCAATCAATACCTTCCACTGCGGTGCAAAGCGATGGGTCGTGAGATCAAAGGATCTTCCTCAACCGACTTCTCTCGATCATGCTGATGCCCCCTGCTAAGTTACCTCCCGTATCTTAACACTTGAGGTGACCTGTAAGCAGAGGTGTTGGTTATCCAACTAATGATCAAATATTAATAATTACAGGCGGTGGTACCCATACCCGCCTCCCGAATTGACGCCTGTGTGCAATAAGTACATATTGATTTTCACATACAAGAATCTAGGCAGTATAGAACAGGATCATACAAATTGATAGTTAAAAGCTAAGAACAAATCTTAAATCTCAACGCTTGAATGAATCTCAAATATTAAATTATGTACGTAATGCGAAGTTACCCATAAAGATACGAATCTTTGATTGTATCAACCTTTACAGCAGAGGTAATGGGCACTTGGTCCGAAGCGATACTCAAAGTAGAGTAAAATTTTTACCGATTTAATTGAAATCGATCAAACAGTAGGTCATCTCATCCATTGATGAATAGTTCAAAGAAGTTACATTCATTTCCTTAGAAATATTACATATTAAGATTTTATGATTTGTTGCAGTTTTATTACACTGTAATTATTATGGTTATATAGGAAAATCGTTTTCCTTGTGAGATTTTACAAAATAGATGTATTTGCCTCTTGCGAAAAATGTTGAAACAAAAGTTGTTCGTTAGAGAAATATGACAGATGTGAGTTCAATAATTCAATTGGTGAAATACATACCCAAATATAATATTTATTATTTATTAATTAAACTTAAAACAAATTCAATTTATCTGGTATAATATAAGCATACATTTTTTCAATGACTTTTCACCACAAAGGAGTGTTCTAGCAAGTAGCAAGTTTGGGTGATTGTGTGGAATGTTTGTAAGTGTAGGTTATCTAAAATACCCTAAACACACAAAATACACATGTAATTTTTTTTTAAATTCAGAGGTTTAATTGCATTTGTTTTGGGAATCTCAAGATTGTGGTTATTTATAAGTTGAAGCAATAATTAAGAGGAAGCTACAAGCCAAAAATGTGTATATTCTCGGTATAACTTATATCGAAGGTAATAGGCATTAAAATCGCTTGACAAACGGAGTCTAGAAACGTTTGATTTCAAGCAAAAAACTGGTTTTTATTTATTTTGTAAATAATTTTATAAAAAAGCACAAAAGTTAATCAAGTGAAACTATCACAGATAATCTTAGCTATAATACTGTATTTTTTAAAGTTGTTTCCTTTATGATTTCATACATTTCTATTGAAAAAATATGTTTTTTTTAAGTTTGCATTTATATTTTTTATCGAGTAATTTATTTTATTATTTGTATTCTACTCAAGCAAAGCGATAGGAAAACCTTTAATTTATCTAAAGCATATTTTTTGGTATTCATAATGTACATCAATTCGTTGTAAAGATTAATCAAAGTAGTGATTTGGCATTAAGCTTTGCCTTAATTAAAAAGTTGATATTATTTATTGCACAAATAAAATATACAAATAAATAAAATATAAAACTGAACACACATAGTAAATACTAGAAAAAATGAATACCTATGCACAAATACAATTTACAAATTGATGGCGTAAATTTTAAGGAATTTAGAAAATTTGACTTTATATACACGGTTGTCGAGAGAGGACAATAAAGATGCCATATTGTATGGAGTAAAATACCCATTCTGATCAGGTCGAGGATAAAAACATTATATGAATTGTTATTAAGGCAACTGAAAAAATTTGATTGAGGTCCTCTTCATCAAGACGATATTTGACACGGCTGAATTTTTAACTATTAATTTTGTCTACATGCTGGAAACGGAGGATGTTGAAATTTTTTCAATACAATTTCTTTGCCAGAGTCAGTTAATGTATGGATTAGAGTGATCGAGAAAATGATTTGTTTAACATTAATTTAAAAAAAAAAATTATTTCTTTATTTTATATATTTATATATATATATAAATTACAAACAATACAAAACAGCATGAACCTTTGTCTGTCCAACTGGGAAGGATCGCGTTTCAGGACAGCCAAATTGTGTATTTAGTACATAATATTCTTACAATGGAATGGCGATGCTGTCAAAACAAATTTTGAGAACATTGTTGATTGCATTCGAAGTGACAGGATGGTTTCTTTATCCTTGAAAGAATCGCAAAGATGTAATTTATTACCAGGGTCAATTTGGATAACATTAGTAATTGCATTCAGAACAGATGAATGGTTTCTTTCGGGATATCACAAGTCTGAGATTCAGATTTCCAGGGCATTTTGGAGAACATTTACAATTGTATAGTTAGAATTTCCACATATTTAATTCCTTAAGCATTTGTATTTATTGATTTATATTTATTACACTTTTTCTTAATTTATCCCATTGCTTTATTCTGGATTATTTGAAATTTTTTAAACATTAATAATTTAGATAGAGAATAATAAATCAGCAGTGTATTTGTGGTGCAACTAAATTATTTTATAAATTAGTAAACATTTTTTTTCATCGAAATTTTTCCTAATTCTTCCAATGAAAGACAAAGATTTATTATAAGTCTTCCACATACACCTAGATATCAAATGTTTCAGTCCCCTAATAATGATACTTTTGTGCATGTGTTTCTTGCAAGAACACTTTTTAATAAAGTGGTTTGAAAATAAGTAATTTTTTTTCTCATTATGTTATCAACGTGTTTGATATGATTTGAGATTTTCACGACCAAAAGAATTATAGTATTTTGGGGGTATTATGCCGTATTGCGGTACCTCCTTATTTAGCCAACGTTTCGGACAGCATTACAATATCAATCATCAGGATGTGATGTGTAAAGATTGTGGTGTGTGTGCTTATGCAGATGTGATACCGTATCGCCAACTCCAATCCTCAACAGCTGGTAATACATTAAATTTTAAGATGTTTTTTGCGTTTAGTTTTTCAATTATTCATTGTTCAATAATTGGATTTTTTTTTTTTTTTTTTTTTTTTATTGAATACCTCACAAGAGTCCCAACTGCTCCTGTCTGGAGCCAGTGAGACTATGGCATCCCCAATTGGGGGATGTTGTGAGGCTGAATGTAAGTGGGGAAGGGAAAGAGGAAGGTGGGGAAGTACCTGGCTATTCAGATCTAGTCACTAAACACGGCTAAAGCCATTTGGAGCAACGTTTCAATTCTGAATGGTGGTCTTACACCAGGGCGATACTGGTAGTATCTTCCACTCTGGAACGTGCCGCAAATATACTATATATTATTTTAATTAATTAATTGTGAAATAACACAAATCAATCAAATAAAATTTATTTGCGCACGCCGGGTTCGAACCCGCGACCTTCGGAATGGCAGTCCAATGCGTTACCACTGGACTATGCCGGCGATATAAAGAACAACAAACAAAACAAGAATGTCCATTTGAGCAGAGCGATGTAATGTGCTGTATTGATTTTTTACATGAGTAACAACAAAAAAATATAGTTTATCGTCAGTGAAAATGAAAAAACAAATTCATCACAAGTAAATGCGTAAGCAAGTATATTTTATGTTTTGTAGTTATTACACGAATTATTCATTAAAAATAATATTTAGGCACGTTCCAGTGTGGAAGATACTCTCATTCAGAATTGAAACGTTGCTTGAAATAGCTTTAGCCGTGATTGGTGACCAGATCTGAATAGCCAGGCACTCCCGCACTTTCATCTTTCCTATCTCCTTCCCCTCCCCACTACCTTCAGCCTCACAACATACCCCAATCGGGGATGCCATAGAATCACTGGCTCCAGATGGTTGGGACTCTTTTGCGGTATTCATTTTTTTTTATTTGGCCCTGAAATTGCGATAACTCACCCGGGTCCTAAATAACATATAAACAAATAATTTTCTTACAAATATATTATACATTTTCAATACGATTACTAAATGACATCGCTAGTCTTTGCAGAACCATAGATGGTGCTATGCCCTCTCTGCCTACACATTCAGAGACTTACAGTTGAGGCATATACGAATAGCGTGATGAAAAAGCACTAGTACATAGTATAAGTAGGTGGGAAGGAATGCACTAGACTAGAATGACTAAGACTCGATTGTTGTAAAAGGAGTCGTAATATGTAATGATATTTTTTTAATCATTAAAGACAATATATTCAATAATTTGAATTATCTTTGAGTTATCTTTGAGTTATCTTTTAGTCATGTTTTAGTTATCTTTTAGTTATCTTTGAGTTTACTTTGCGTTATCTTTGACTTATCTTTGAGTTATCACTGTGTTATATTTTAGTTGTATTTTAATTATAACTGCAATAAAAAAATATATTTTTGGGATGACTTAGTGGGTAAAACCTCAGATTTGTATATTTAATTATTGATGACAATATTAACGAATCTCAAACCACAGATTTGAAACAGAAAAGACAGATAAAATATTTTTTTAGCGGAACGTAATATAATAATTTAATGAAATGAGAATAATAAAATAACTGAAAGATAACACAAATATAACTCAAAGAAAACTTGAAGAGAACTTAAAATCAACATAATATACATTAATCAAGGATAACTTTAAAATAAATCAACAATGACTTAAGGATCTATAACACTTATCCGGGGAAGAGTTTGTCATATGTAAAATAACTTAAATATAACTGAAAGATAACTAGAAAACTCAAAGATAATTTATAGACAACTTACCATTATCTTAAAGATAACTTAAAGATCTGTATTACACGGCAGGGGCAAGAGTTTTTCATAAGTATTATTAATCTATAATAATGAAGCAATTGCGTCATATTTTTTTAATACGCCGACAGAGATATACAGGATTTTCCAATAAGAGGTGTTATTTTAATATTTAATCGTAAAATATCAATGATTTCGTTGCTTGTGTGGCACGTAGCGCCGTCTAGTTTAAACTAAACGTTGTCCAGATTAACATCCTTCAATTCCGGCCATAAAAATCATTAATTATCTCTCGATAGCGCAATCCATTCACCATAACTGTTGCTCCAGCCTCATTTTCAAAAAAGTAAGCTCCAATGACTCCGCCGGACCATAAACAGCACCAAACAGTCACACGTTGAGGATAAAGACGCTTTTCAACAATAACTCTTGGGTTTTTCGAGCCCCAGATGCGACAATTTTGCTTGTTGACGAAGCCACCGAGGTGGAAATGGGCCTCATCACTCAAGATGATTTGCATTTGATTCACTCGAGTGAATTTTAATAATTTCAATGCGTTGTTGAAGCGTGTATCGTTCCATTTTTATTAATGACGTAGTTTTTACTTATCAAATGTCAAAAAATGACAGCTTTAAAAGTATTATCTACCGAAATAGTGGGCTATTCAAAATAACACCTCTTATTGGAAAACCTGTACATGAGAATGATTTGTTGTTTCTGACTAAATTCGCTATCGGCAGCGCACGAGCCTGCATTTTGCATTTTTGCACATTAAAATTAGCAAAGTGAAATGTTTTGTTAAATACACAAATGGCATTCATGTGCTAGTTTCTTTTGCTCAATGATATTGACCCTAGAATTACTAATTAACTCAAAGGCTAGTCGTGTATGTTAATAATACCATTAATCTAAATCAAAATGTCATTCGCACTAGGACACGTTCCGTCATCTCTTGAAAATCTATTTATATCGGAATTAAGTATTGGATATGGGTTTAATGGCATCCCAATAAGGTACTAGAACTAATTTTTGTGGGGTGTGATGTAGAAGAGAACAATAAACAAAGCCCTGGAGCTTATTATTTCTGGGACCATGGATCGTCAAAAAAAAATAAAAAGCATAAAAAAAACATTATGCACAACACCATGTAAGCAAAATAATCGACAAGTTTCAAAACGAATGGTTTTTTAAATGTGATTTGATATTTTCACGGCAAAAAGCATTTTAGAGCAACACGGCATACCTAATATCACAAAAATAAATAACTACAGTGGTTTCTTCGTCAGGATAATGAAAATAATGTATTTTTTTTTTTTTTTTTGAACAACTTTATTGAGTAAAACCTCAAATTGTAATATTTAAGATCATACATAATGATGGTTGCCAATAAAAAATGTGCGGTGAAAAAATGAAGACAATGTTGGTAGTTCTTATTCGAAGTATGATAAAGTTAAATGTGACCGAAGGGGATAGGGTCCCATTAGCTCAGTGGTAGAGCGGTGCCCCGGCAAGGCAAGGGTCCTGGGTTCGAGTCCTAGATGTGACCGTAACTTTTTCTGTTTCAGATTTTCGTTTAGAAATCGCTAATATTGTCTTGAATAATTAATTATTATTAATTATAAAGTTCATTGTTATTTTCATTATTCTTACGAAGAAATTATTTGTTTTGATAAAATAAATGTATATTTTATTTTTTATTTTGACAATATTAAACTTCCCCCATTTTAATTTATTTTATTAATAAGGGAATTCTAACACAATAGCGGGTATATATTTTTTAGTAAGTTTTAAAAGAAAATAAATTTCACAAGTAGCCATGTGACAAGAAACTTACTTTTTAAATCAACAGTCCCTTTCATTTTGTCCACTTTGAATCAATGTTGGCACATCGACTCTAAAGATTTTCTAGGCTATGCTAACTATTTTGAGCGTACAGCGATAACGCTGAAACAATTCTAACATGAGCTATGGAGCTTTGAGTACACTAACAATCAAAAATAAGAAAAAATAGACACATTGTTTCGAATATTTCAAACTTTAATTGGAAGAATATGACGAAAAAACTGTAGCAAAGCTATTTTTATTGCTCGAGAGATGATGATGACGTTTCATTGGACATTTTGAATAATGAGGAATTCAAGGCGAAGCTTAATGCTAAATCACTATTTTGATTAATCTTTATAACGAATTGGTGTACAATATGGATACCAAAAATATGGTGTAGATAAATTGAAGTTTTTCCTATCGTTTCGCTTGAGTAGAATACAAATAATATAATAAATTACTCGATAAAAAACATTATTGAAAACTACTAAAAAAAATTTTTTTTCAATAGATATGTATGAACGCGTAAAGGAAACTACTATAAAAAATACAGTATTATAGTTAAGATTGTCTGTGACAGTTTCACATGATTAATTTTTTTGCTTTATTATTTACAATTTGGTAGGCGGGAATGGGTACCGCCGCCCTGGGAACCATTTATTGGATGACCAACACCTCTGCCACAGGTCACCCCAAGTGGTTCGCTACGTTTGGTGACTTAGCAGGGGTGCCCGGGTTCATGGGTTAAGGTTTGCCCGGGTCTTGGTGGCGGGTGCGTCGGCCCACCTTCTGCGTGGCGGGCCGGTTGGGAGATGCTGGTTGAGGGAGACCCTTTACAACCGGTTACCGCTGTCCGGGCCGCTCGATAGTACAGGGGCCCGACCCTCAGGCTCACGACTAAGGGTGGGCTGCCCCATCAGCGAGTGAAAAAACCCCGCCACTGCTGTCGTGCCGGTTCGTGACCGGAGGGGACCCAGCAGCAGCGTTTGGGGCGCATTGGATGCCCTCTCCAGCCGGACTCTCCCGGCCTATCGCCTAGCACCGCAGTGGGTGGGCTGGAACCAAACGCTCATCACTCCTAGACAGCCTGAACCCCAGATTCCTACCCACCCCTCATACCTTTCCTTTCCAGACCTTTCCTTTCACCTCCTACACCTACAAAAAAAAAAAATTAATTAAATTCATGAACATACAAAACAACAATCTTAACATCATTACAGCGGCGAGTAGCAGGCGTCCCCGGTGCGGGCCAAAACTGTTGGTAAATTTTGCCAACATTCGCGGCCTGCACACAAATTTAAATTCCGTCCATCACCATCTTTTGTCCCAACGTCCCAACCTTCTTTTCCTATCCGAAACTCAGATAGCCGAGCCGCCAGACTCCTCCTATCTGGACTGCCCGGGCTTTACCCTCGCAAGCAAATTCCGGCTGAAAGGAGGAGTCTGCCTCTATAGTCGAGCTGACGTCAACTGTGTGCGACTATTGAGTCTGGAAAACTCCAGATTCGACGTAACGTGGGTGCGCGTCAATCTTGCCAGTACGGCAAGATTCTACGCATGTCTATACCGCTCACCGAACCATAGCGAATCAGACACTTCCGAGCTCTTCAAACATTTGAGCGATACTATTGATGATCTCTTGCCCCGCTACCCTTCGGCCGAGTTTGTTGTTCTGGGGGACTTCAACGTTCATAACGAACCATGGTTGAAGTTCTCAGGCCCAACGGACTCGGCTGGCCGACAGGCGGAATCCTTTGCCATTTGCTACGGATTAGAGCAATTGGTTCAGGAGCCTACAAGGGTTCCTGATGTCCAGACTCACCGCTCCAATCTGTTAGACCTATTCTTAACTACTGTGCCACACGGTTATAAGATTGACGTCACAGCGCCTCTGGGATCATCTGACCACTGCCTAGTGACGACATCAATCCCCGTTAGCCTCAGACCAACCAATGAGAGGCTGAGGAGAAAAGTGTGGCACTATAGGTCAGCAGATTGGTTCGGTATGCGGGCCCATTTCAATGCTTTTCCGTGGTCAGCTGTTTGTTTTCGGACTTCGGACCCTTCAAGATGTGCCCAGGAGATTGGTGAAGTCATCAAATCGGCGATGGATGGCTTCATACAATCGACTACTAAAGAAACTGGTGTGGGCTCAAAGCCGTGGTTCAGTCGACAATGCTCCGAAGCAGTTCGACGAAAAAACGCGGCTTACCGAGCCTACAACACATCTCGAACGCCCGAAAGCAGATCAGCATACAACAAATCGGCAAAGGAATGCAAGAGAATCATCAATAGATCAAAATTCGAACACGACCTGCAGATCAGCAAAAAGCTGGCTGCCTGCCCGCATGGCAGCAGAGCATTCTGGTCGCTTGCGGGCTCAATAGGTCGAAATTTTTGCAAACCCAGTTTGCCACCTCTTACCAGACCTGACAGCTCACTAGCAAACACCGCCACCGAAAAGGCAAACCTTTTAGGGAAAATGTTTGCGGAAAACTCGACCCTCGACGACGGGGTTCCGCCGTCGGTTCCTCACTGCGGCTTCTATATGAAAAAGCTGAGGATCCGGCATCGGGATGTACTCCACGTCATACGGGGGCTCGATGTTAACAAAGCTAGTGGACCTGATGGAATACCTGCCTTGGTATTGCAGAGGTGTGCTGCGGAAATAGTTCCAGTTTTGACAAAGCTCTTCAAAATGTCCCTGAAGTGTGGCACTGTGCCCTCTGGTTGGAAAAAAGCGGTAATTCACCCTATTCCCAAGAAAGGTGACCGCTCCAACCCGGCCAACTACCGCCCCATAGCGATCACATCAGTTCTGTCCAAAGTGATGGAACGTGTGATCAACGACAAACTGCTCACATACCTCGAGAAGAACAAAATTATCAACGACCGTCAATACGGATTCCGGCGGAACCGCTCGTGCGGTGATCTTCTCGCGTATGTGACGCATGTTTGGGGGCGGTGCCTGGAACGTCACGGTGAGACCCAAACGGTCGCACTAGACATATCCAAGGCCTTTGACCGGGTCTGGCACCGAGGACTTGTCAACAAATTGCATTCTTACGGACTTCCCGCATCCCTGTGTACGTGGATTGCTGACTTTTTAAGGGATAGGTCGATTCAGGCGGTTGCTGACGGTTTCACCTCTTCCTCGCACTCCATAAATGCTGGCGTCCTACAGGGATCGGTTCTGTCTCCGACTTTGTTTTTGTTGCACATCAATGACCTTTTGACATGTGCACCGATTCATTGTTACGCGGATGACAGTACAGTTCATGATAGCTTTTTGTTTGACAAGCCCCCAAAGGGCACACAAACTCCAACGGCTCGGAGGGCTTTGAAGCAGAGAATGGACGGTTATCTCGAGAGTATTTCCTCCTGGGGTAAAAATAATCTCGTCGAATTTAATGTTTCAAAGACCCAATCCTGTCTGATTACGTCTAAAAGGGATCCAAATGATAATCTAGTCTCCTTCAACGGAAGCAATCTTCCGAACAGGCCTTCCATTGATATGCTTGGTGTAACTATAAGTGACCAGCTCAGGTACGGGGGCTCCATCGAAGCCAGAGTAAAGTTGGCCTCTCAGAAGCTGGGCGTACTGTACAGGGCCCGCAGATACTTTAATAGTACACAACTGCTCACCCTGTACAAATCGCAAGTGCGCCCTACTGTCGAATTTGGCAGCCATCTCTGGTCTGGAGCCCCAAAATACCTGAAAAAAACCCTTGACTCTGTGCAGAAACGGGCGGTCCGTTTGATAGATTCCCCAATCTTAACAAACGGACTGCAATCTTTAGAGCACAGACGTCGGGTAGGTATGCTGTCCTTGTTCTATCGGTATTACAATGGAAGATGCTCTGAGGAACTAGCGTCATTGATCCCTTCGGCGCCGGCGCGTAGTCGGGATACACGCCAAACGCGCGCCCAACATTTGTACACAGTTGACACTTGTCACATGAGAACGGGTCGCTTCTACGATTCGTTCTTAAGTTCAACAGCTCGGCTGTGGAACGAACTGCCGGCCTCTGTGTTTCCTCCCTCCTACAACATGGGACTCTTCAAGACCCATGTTCACTCCTTCCTCTCCACAAAAAGACCCTCCACACAGCATCCCCAAAGATGACATAGGCCCTGAGGGAAATTATTTTCTTCAGGGCCTCCTGTGTGGAGTAAATATAAAAAATAAAAAAAAAAAAAAAAAAAAAAAAAAAAAAAAATTTACAAATTAAATTAAAACAGTTTTGTGCTTGAAATCGAACGTTTCTAGACTCCGTTTGTCAAGCGATTTTAATACTGTTATGAAATGAACTTTCTTAAAATTAAAACATTCAACCTCGTAATATTTTCTTAAAATCAAGTACTTTGTATTTTTAAATTCTTTCATATGGTAACCCCGTGGCTGCGTTTAAAGTGGGTGTGACCATTTCCGGGGAGGCGGGGCGAAGCCGCCGGATCCCCAAAGGTGCAGGCGGGTAGACTTCTCTTTGGTTTTAGCTTTCGTAACGAGAGGTTCTTACGCTCTCCGCTTTGAATTCGAGACTTGCTTTGCTAAACAGTGTTTGTCAATTAATTACTAGTATATTTCGATTCATTTTTTCTACTGCCTGCCCCCTGGACGTCTACAAAAATACCTGCGGTATCGTTCCATGCTTTATTCTATTAATTTCTTCCCATTAATTTAACATCATTTTTCATTCTTTTAACCGTCCACAAAGAGATTTAAGCTTTTTCTACGCGTAGATTCCAGTGCTGTAATATAGGTCTTCTTGAAGGAATTTAAAAGCACCACAATAATAGGTTTTATTTCCAAGAAATCCCTTTGTTCTGTCCACTTCTAGAAGGCGTCTGTTCTCTCTTAACTCAAACGAACTAAAAACACGGAACCTGCTTGAGCTAGCCAGTTATTCTTGAATATATATTTCATTTCTATACGCGGTTCGATTCCGTGGAAACCCTTTATCTAACTCTACAATATAAGGTTTACCAAGAATATACACATTTTTGGCTTGTAGCTTCCTCTTAAGTCCTTTTTTTATAAATCAAAACTAAACTTCTTACTTAAATACCTGTTTATTTATTTTTACAGGTAGTTTCCATAGACCAAACTATTATCAAGTTTTAATATTCTATTATCCACTAATATGACCGTGACGTCACAGGGAGCCATGTGACGTCACGGGAAGCTTACTTTTTGTATCGTCAGGGTCAACTCAGTACTAAACTGAGACGGACTCATAATATACAGGGTTTTCCAATAAGAGGTGTTATTTTGATATTCAATCGTAAAATATCAATCATTTCGTTGCTTGTGTGGCACGTAGCGCCGTTTTGTTGAAAGTAAACGTTTTCCAGATCAATACCATCCAATTCCGGCCATAAAAAATCATTAATCATTTCTCGATAGCGCAATCCATTCACCGTAACTTGCTCCAGCCTCATTTTCGAAAAAGTAAGGTCCAATGACTCCGCCGGACCATAAACCGCACCAAACAGTCACACGTTGAGGAAAGAGAGGGTTTTCAACAATAATTCTTGGGTTTTCCGAGCCCCAGATGCGACAATTGATGGAAAGATGACAATGACAAAGATGGAAATGGGCCTCATCACTCTAGATGATTTGAATTTGATTCACTCAAGAGAATTTTAATAATTTCAATGCGTTGTTGAAGCGTGTATCGTTCCATTTTTATTAATGGCGTAGTTTCTACTTGTCAAATGTCAAAAAATGACAGCTTCAAAAGTAACATCTACCGAAATAGCGGGCTATTCAAAATAACACCTCTTATTGGAAAACCCTGTAGTTGTTACTAATAATATAGTTTTAGATAAAAATAACAGATTGCTTTGAATTTTCATCTAAAAACTTACCATATGCTTCCAAATAATTATGATATATTCCAAAAAAAGTCGACCGCAAAACTTTTGCGAAATATTTTCAAAAGTTTGTTATATTTTTACTAATTATTTTTAATGAAACGAATAAATTAAAGTGGCGATAACCTTTATAATACGTCTGTGTAAATAAATATGTTTTTTTAGTTTAATATAAAGATGTATTTCTGCAATTTACAAGAAAAAAACGATAGAAATTCGGCAAAACAATCATAAAAAATTCCTCATTCTTTGAAATCAGAATTTTTAAATTTGTAAATGCAGTTGTCCGTTCGTAATATTAAAATATAAAACATACTTTCATCTACTTTCTACACAAGTCATTCATTTTGGTGTATATTCGAAAATAGCTAATGTATTAGTCAAAAATTCTGACAACAAATATGATGTTTTCTGACAGAAACTGCCGATGCAGTGATGCCAACGCGCGTAGATCTGCGGCATGCCTCTAAAAACAACCGATGCAGTGAGGCCAACGCGCGTAGATCTGCCGCATGCCTCTAAAAACAACCGATGCAGTGATGCCAACGCGCGTAGATCTGCGGCGTGACTCTAAAAACAGCCGATGCAGTGATGCCAACGCGCGTAGATCTGCGGCGTGACTCTAAAAACAGCTGATGCAGTGATGCCTAGCAAGCAGGGCGTTTTGAAGGGATAGCATTTTATTAATTTTTAATTAAAGATTTATTAAATCTATGTATTTAAATTATATCTAATAAAACTTATATATTCTGAATCAGCGTTTGTTGACATATATGAATATATATTTTTTAAGCCATAATATTTTTCACTGGAGTTCCTTATTCGTGGTGGAATTCCATTATTTTGTTTGGTTTTACGCCCAGCCGGGCTTTTACGTGGATTTTAAAAACGGTATATAAAACAATATTAGTAAAACATGTAACAGTAACATAAAATAATATAGAAACAAGAACAATACTACATATAAGACTAAAACTACATTACCAAAGTTACTCTTATTTGTAGGATACAGCTGGTTATATGAATGGTGTCATTAAATATATCAATAGACCCCCAAACTTGTTGCCCAGATCATGCATCCTATTGGTTAGTGAGTGTGTCTGATACTTGTTTGTGTGTGTGTATTGAAGAGGAATGTAATATTTTGCTTTGTATTCCTAGTCAGCATATGGAATTGAATAGTGGCAACTATGGCAGGACTATCAATTAAGTTGTTAATTACTTTGTGTAACACAACCAGGTCTGAAATTTCTCCTATCAGACAGTGTTATTAGATGGAATTGATTCATCAAACCGACATAATTAATGTATTTAATTGGAATTCTAAGCATAAAATTTACGCACCTAAGAAATTTTGTGTTGAACTCTTACTATATTGTCAGAGTGAACTTTATACAAAGGGGACCAAATAGGCGAATTATATAACGCTTGACTTCTTACTAATGAAATATAGAAGGTTAGCGTACAATCTAAGGACTTAAAATTTCTGCAAAGGAATCCAAGCATCTTTAAAGCCTTATTAGTTATATAGTTGATGTGTGCAATGAATGACAAGTTTTCATCGAATATTACACCCAAGTCACTAACTTGTGACACTGGTATTATACAGGGTTTTCCAAAAAGAGGTGTTATTTTGATATTTAATCGTAAAAGATCAACGGTTTCGTTGCTCGTGTGGCACGTAGCGCCGTCTTGTTGAAAGTAAACGTTTTCCAGATCAATACCATCCAATTCCGGCCATGAAAAATCATTACCTATCTCTCGATAGCGCAATCCATTCACCGTAACTGTTACTCCAGCCTCATTTTCGAAAAAGTAAGGTCCAATGACTCCGCCGGACCATAAACCGCACTAAACAGTCACATGTTGAGGATAGAGAGGCTTTTCAACAATAATTCTTGGGTTTTTCGTGCCCCAGATGCGACAAGTTTGCTTGTTGACGAAGCCACCGATGTGGAAATGGGCCTCATCACTCAAAATGATTTGCATTTGATTCACTAAAGTGAATTTTAATAATTTCGATGCGTGTATCGTTCTATTTTTATTAATGACGTAGTTTCTACTTGTCAAATGTCAAAAAATGACAGCTTCAAAAGTAACATCTACCGAAATAGCGGGCTATTCAAAATAACACCTCTTATTGGAAAACCCTGTATATATTCCTAAATTAATATTATTTTAATTTTACCACTTTATTTTTTTTTACCTTTACCGGTTTACGCCTATTTTGGCCATTAATTTGATATTTTTTAATAGTTTAAATTAGCAAATTAATCTAGAAAACCAATGTAATAATGCTTGCTGGTAATAACCATATAATTGGATATTCATTTGTGAAACTAATAAACTATTGTAATAAGTCCGTTATTGTGTTCCTTATTTTATATTCCACAATGGAGTGTTGGTACCAACCCTGATGTATGGCAGTGAGGCATGGAACTGGCAGAATAAGAATGAAAGTAGGCTAGATGCTGTGGATTTTCTTATGTGAAACCGTACAAGAGTCCCAACTGCTCCCAACCGTGTGGAACCAGTGAGACTATGGCATCCCCAATAGAGCAATTTTGTGAGGCTGAAGGTAGTGGAGAGGGAAGAGGAAGGTGGCTATACAGATCTGGTCACCAAACACGGCTAATTCCATTCCAAGCAAGTTTCCAATACCGAATGGTGATCTTGCACCAGGGCGATACTGAGAGTTGATTCCACTCTGGAACGTGCGACAAATATATAAAATATCATGTTAAATGAGTAATTGCTAAAATAAAACAAATTAAAATCAAATAAAATTTACTTCACGACCTCCAGCTTGCTAGCCGAGAGCCTTACCCCTACGAAAAACGTTTAAAAAATTTCACCTTAAATTGAAAACATATTAATAACCAATTAAATATTTTTATTGAATAGCCATTTCTTAAATTTATTTTCACAATGATACCTATAAATGTATTTTTTTAAATATTTATTTAGGTATACTCTTTGATTCTGTTGTTTTAATCTGTAAAAGTTTTCGTTATAAAATACTACATCATTATTACAATAATAACTAACTTCTCCCACCGCGTATTGTTATATTTGATCTGTATGTACTAATTTGTCTATTGTTTTAGTAATAATTGGATAATTTATATAGCGCATTTTAATTGAAAAATCAACTGAAGGGCGCTGTACAATTTATTATGAGTTTCTAGGCTCTATCTAATTTTATAATTTACAAACATATTAAATAGAAAAACATACTTTCCTGGTGTCTTTGCAAGCAGAGGATACTATAGTAAAAACACTGTACCCTCCATTACAAGTGATATTAAATTTATTAGAATTATTATGATTATACATATAATAGTGGCAAAAGTGGAGTTAATATTTATTTTAAAAGACTGATGAATTAAGGACTCTTTAGGACTGGAGAACTTTTATGAAATGACTTTGGCAAGATGCCAAACAAAACGTCTGTAACCAAGTGGGTCTTCCGACGACCCCATGCATTTTTCTGTCTTATGGGCTTTTAAACTATTGAAATCCCAATTATTCTGTCAATTATTAATGGTAACTTATGTATTTGCGCATGAATACGTAAAATACTAAAATGATATGTCAAGTGTTTAAGCTAATATAAGGAGGATAGTCATTTTGGGTACTACCTACTCCCCCACTTGGCTGCGGGAGTTAAAAACATTTTTTAACTTATATTTAAAATATTTATATTGTCAGTATACTTATGAATAAATATCCTGATGAAGAAACTTTATTTAAAACGGGCAACGGGCCAAATTCCGATAAAGTTTTAGTAAATTCGTAATAATATCGGAACACGTATTCACGCACCAGCGTTTTTTTAATTATATAAAATGCGACATTGTTAGGATTTTTATGAACACGTGCATTACTAATATTTTATCAAGAAACCTATAAATTCAATTGTTAAGGGCCTGCAATCCCGTTTTAACCGGATAACGAATAATTTGAAGAGATTCTTAATAAATTAGCATTATTTTTTTATCGGTGAGTTTTCTCCGCGCGTTGATAGTATTATTATTGAACTAACTAACTAACTAACCATCACGCCGTTTCCCCGCTGGGGTAAGCAGAGAAGACGGACCGCCAAACAATTCGGTCTTGGCACACACTCCTTGCCTCATTCACATTCATACATAGTCTCATTCATACTCTTCTATTATTCTGACCCTTGACATGCCCCGCCTCAAGAATCTGATTCACTTGATCGTGCATGTCTTCCTCATATATCTTCCTTACACTCCTTTCTTCGCTCATTCGCTCTACATGCCCAAACCATCTAAGCGTCCCTTTCTTAATCTTACTCATTACGCTTACATCAGCCTTGCACTCTTTGCGGATCTCCACATTCCTCACATGATCATACATGGTTTTACCACACGTACGCCTCAGGGATCTCATTTCAACACCATTCAATTGTTATTGAAAATAGTCATATAAACAAAGTATATTATTCTGATTTAATTAAAATAAATACATAATAGTTTAAAAATTATCATTAAGGCGATGCACTACGTCGTGTAATATTTTAAATTGAGCCGCTATCAATAACACACCTTACGTAGATGGCGATAAGGCTTAAATTTCCGCTTAACACCATCTACCTTTTTTGATTTATGGAAGAATAAAACATGGCCAAAAAGTGCCTTTTATTTTATTTTGTGGATGTTCAGGCATAAATATTTAATTTTTTTCCGCACATTTTATAAATAACTTAATTTGCCACGTTATACAATAAAATCATAACCGAAAATGGGTTTGTAAGTAGGAGATTTTGAACTTTAAAGCAGTTTTCATAGGCCTTTACATTATTTTTTTCTGAGCTTATAAAAAGACTTATCTAAAAAATACTCGATTATTTCAAAGGCCAAGATGTATTCTACTCGCAGTATTTAATTAAAGCATCTGAAACATTTCTAGGCGACCAAATTTTCAAACCAAAACCCGTGATTTTGCATTACTATGTAGTGCATCGCCTTAAACAGTAAAAGTTATTCCAACAATTTTGAATGAAAATCTCAGAAAAACTAGATCCTGAAAGTTAATTCCTCCTCCATAATATCAAGCAAAAAATGTAGCTTATTATGGTGGTAGTAGAGTGAATTCAAATATTTCCAGGTTATTCATAACTCGGGAATGTTTGTTGTTGTATAATTAAAAAATAGTTATATAATTATTACATTAACATTTAAACTACCAAGTAAATAATATACTTAAGTCCTGCGTAACTGATGACGACCTGCATGGTCGAAGGGGTAAGGCTCTCGACTAGCAATCCGAAGGTCGCGGGTTCGAATCCCGACGTTCGCAAGTAAATTTTATTATATGAATTTTTGTTATTTCACAATTTATTCATTAAAAATAATATATAGTATACTTGCGACATGTTCCAGAGAGGAAGATACTCTCAGTATCGCCCTTAATAGCCGCCTTCCTCTACCCCATCTCCTCTCCCACCCCAATACCTCCAGCCTCACAAGATACCCCAATTGGGGATCGCATAGTCTCAGTGACTCCAGTCAATTGGGATCAGTTGGGACTATTCTGTGGTATTCACATTCAAAAAATATATAAAGAAAGTGATTTTATTCAGACATGTGATAAATTAGACTGCTACCCATATTATATTTTTAACAGATATTATTATATTTGTTATTTTCACAATTGGAACTGATTTGTCAATAATTCAGACTCTCAACCCTAGCGTACTATTATTTTTTTTAATCATAAAGAAGGATGATAAAAGACGATTTGACGATGTATGACAGAGTACTGTGACTGTTTATCCTCTCTGCCTACCCCTCTGAATAAACGACATGATGATAAGATAGTTAGTTTTCACATTTTCTTCTATTTTTCCTTTCCTATCTCCCCAAAACACGCAAGCCCACATTAAAGCATCTCCCATAAAAACAAAAACAAATGAACATAAAATTGGGAAAAAGCGGGAAATCCTCCCATTGGTCGACTACAACCTCGGGTGAATGCAGATCGGAAAGCCACTGGGTATATAAGGACGCGATCTTCTTTCCATAATCAGTCTCAATTCAACGTTCGTGTCGAGTGCGCGAAGGTCGGTCCCTACTTAATATTAGTACTACGATACATAACCTAAAAATTGATACCTAAACGGCGGGAAACATTAAACATAATTAATATCGAAATTTTTATGACTAAGTCGTTTTAACGTCAGTAAATTATTGATATTTGAGGAAAAATTATGAAAAAAAATCGTTTGTTTAAATTCCATTTTTATTGGACATACGAATTAATCGGAATGTGAATAATGATTGATACGTTTGTTTTATTTTATGATTATATTTCATTTCATTGTGATTTTGCACATTCACAAAATATAATGTGGGAAAATTCAAATGAAAATACTCCTTATATGAGAATTAAGATTGCAATTTAAATTTGAAAAATCATCAGCAAATAGCTACATAGAACTTAAATTATTTTTAAATATTTGAGCGCTATTGTGAAACGAAATTCGTTGTGAAATAAAGCTATTTTTAAATAACCATCTGATGTTTAACCGCTCGACTTTTTTTTACTTTCTACAAATATAATATTCATATATTTTGTAATAAAAAAAAATTGTGAGAAATTATCTAAATGATATTGAAAACTTTATCAAAATCCGTTGCATAGTTTAGAAGAACTAAGCGCACAAACAGACAGACGCGGACAGCGACTTTGTTTAATACTATTTAGGGATTAGAGAAGAATAAACCTTACATGCATCAATAATTAAATTTGATTAACAAATAAAAACAAAAAAATGATTTTACATATTACACTTTCTTGTAATAATTATTGTGTTTATGGCTTACTATTTAAAAAGACGTTAAAAAACAAGTCAAAGATAATTTATTAGTATATTCATATCGTAGAACGACTCGCATCAAATTGATAAATTTTGTGTTCGATCTAAATAAAAAATTCAACATTTTTTTCGTATTTACAGAAGTGTCCAGTGATTTCAAGAAAAAAAGGAATATTTCAAAATGACTTCTTGCAAGGTAAGTCCTTTTATTATTTACTGTTTTACCATTAATACACCCCACATCATAAAACTACCATAATACAATTACTTAATACGTTAGTAATAATGCTAACATTACTGTTGGTAATAGGCATAAAAATCGCCTGGCAAAAAGAGACTTAAGAGATCTTAGCAATTAAATAGAAATTTGTTAAAGTTTAATACTTAATGAAAAAAGACATGTTTAGTAGTTCACGTTTATCTGTCTAGTCTGTAGTAAGTCTGTCCGGTCTATCTAGTTAATACAATGACTTAATACATTGATAACTATTGTAGGTAATAGGCATTAAAATCGCATGGCAAAAAGGGACTAGAACGGTTAATTTTAGCGCAAAGGTGGTTTTTATTTATTTATTTTGGGAATATACTTTTAAGAAATAAAAATGGTTGACAAGGGAAACTGTCACAGAGAATCTTAGTCATTAAATAGAAATAGTTTTTTCCTTATACATTACAAATGAAAAAATATATATTTTATAGTGGTTTACGCTTATATATTTTTTGAGTAATTAACAATTATATTTTAATTCTACTCAAGTGAAACGATACGAAAAACTTAAATTTATCCAAAGCATTATTTTGGTATTCATTATTTATACCCATTAGTACTAAAGGTTAATGGAAAATAGTTATTTCACGTTAAGTTTTAATAGTAGTATCGAGATTATAATAATTTTGTAAAATCATATTATCTTAGTAAATCTAGTTAAGTACGTTAATCTGATTTTACTTGTCAAGATGAGCCCTAAAAATTTAAACAACAGAAAAATCAAATTTTAAATATAGAATAAAAACAATTTTCTGGTGAAAATATTGTATTGTTAGTATTTAGGTACTTTATCGGTTGTCTATAATTCTTGGTACATAATTTCCAATTTTGAAAATAAAAATTTAACTAATTCTCTCTTAATATATTACATTGTGGGTAGGTTATTTATCACTATTCAGAATTATTGACACAATCAGTTCCATTTTCAAATAAATTCACTCATAATTCCAACTTAAATTCAAATTACAGTTCACTGAACAAGAGTAACAATTGCTCACCTACTGTAAATTGATGATTAATTTGTCGTGCTATTATCAAAAGCGCAAATTACGGTTGTATCTATGATTTGCTTTGAATTTAAGTGCGTTCAAGCAACAAAGTACCTCTACGTAACAGAAAATTATTTTAATAATTGTCTTTTTCAAAATTGGAACTGATGTGTCAAGAATTCAGACTGTCCCGTGAAATTCAAAAATACAAATAAAATTAATTTTCACTACATCCAATGAATTTTTACAGGAGTAAATAATCTCTCGTATAATAATTTTAATAAATTAAGTATGTTGTTATCAAAAAGGTTAAACATTAGCTTTACGTTGAGGAACAGAGCACGCAATAATGAAACTAACACTCGAGCGATTTTTGGCATTTTATGCCAAATTTGCAAAAACATTTTGAGCGATCACTGTCCATAAAGTGCTAAATTTATAGAACCTAAAAATATGGGATAAACGATGAAATCTATGTAGATTAATTGGCATTAAACCGCATTTAGCAGCTTCATATCTTTCCATATTAATATTTTGAGGAATGGTTTTAATTAAATAATATGTTGAATGTATATATATATACGATACCAATCGTTCGTGTGGATATATTATATGTATGTAAATAAGACCTTGTACACTTTACTCAGCGCAGGAACTAGAAACTAGACGGACGATTCTAATAGTTACTTTTCCTTTCTTTGTAATGCTAATTCTATTAACGCTTCAGCCATTGTTAGCGCTAGAGGTAGCAAAAACACAAGGAACTCATTACCAAACACACAAATCATGGTTTTTATCCGTTGTTTATTTTCATTCATTTCAACGCTTAAACAAGGGTGATAATAATTACAATCCCGTACGTTTAAAAAGGCTAGGAAGTTAATTCAAATGACTGAGTGCTTAATTGAGCCGTTTTTTCATATAATTGAATAAAATAATACTAAAAAAATTAAACGAAACATGAAACAGAACAAGACATATAATTCTATTATAAGCCAATGTTGCTTTTGTCATGGTGGAGTAGTTGACAGTGGAATTGAACCCACAACGGCTAGGCGGTAAATCTTATGATTTCGTAGGAAATTTCGGTTTGAAATTAAAAATATGATTTTTTTACAGAACTATTTTTATATTTGTATGCAATTTTTTTGCCTCTCTGCATATGCTTACTCTATTCGGGACATAATACCCTAACGATATTCATAAAATTTTAGTAATGAACGATGAACGATATTCATAGTTTTCAGTAATTTTTTAGTACAAAATAATTTGAATGAACATCTTAATCGTCTGAAATAGGTAAATACATTTTTTTAATGTGAATACCTCACAAGAGTAGTAGGGCAAGAGTAAAATGTCAGTAAGAATACTGTACAAGATTACCAACTGCACCCAGTAATAATATTTGGCTAATTTATTTATCGCCGTTTTCGTGAAAAATCACCTCAATGGAGCTGTACAAATATATTTCTTAGATAATTAATACTAGAACTACTCACTTAAAACTAGTAACTTACATTTAAGACTTATATATAGTGACTTACGACTAAACCCTGTATCTACTGTCTTTAGACTAGGGCTATAACGACTATGTTAATTACATATATATATTTACAGTCAGAATTCAGTGAATTTATTAAAAGATATGGTATTTTTTGTTCCCAAAAAATTACACCAATAAAAGTAATTTTAATTTATTTTATATGTTTAAGGCGATGCACTACGTCGTGTAATATTTTAAATTGAGCCGCTATCAATAACAACCCTTAGGTATATGGCGATAAGGTTTAAATTCGCGCTTAACACCATCCGCCTGTTTTGATTTATGCAAGAAAAAAACATGGCCAAAAAGTGCCTTTTATTTTATTTTGTGGATGTTCAGTCATGAATATTTAAAAATTTTTAGATAATTTTATAAATAACCTGATTTTCCACTTTATACAATAAAATCATAACCGTAAATGGGTTCGTAAGTAGGAGATTTTGAACTTTAAAGCAGTTTTCATAGGCCTTTACATTATTTTTTTCTGGGCTTATAAAAAGACTTATCTAAAAAATACTCGATCATTTCAAAGGCCAAGATGAATTCTACTCTCAGTATTTAATTAAAGCATCTGAAACATTTCTAGGCGACCAAATTTTCAAACCAAAAACACATGATTTTTCATTACTACGTTTGGCATCGCCTTAAAGAATATTTTTTACAACAATTTATCTATTTGCCGTCTAAACGCCATGTTCGTTTTCATTCGTGAATTCGACAGCGTTGACGTTAGTGACAGCCCTCTTACATTTTCTATGTCATAATGACGTTGTAGCCAGTTGGAATGTGCGGTTTTAAATCGTAAAAATAATAAAATTGTAAATTTTTAATCAGAATCAGATCTTCCACACTATACATAGATTGTGGTACGACGGAAAACAGATCGTGTATTATTCTACAGTCTCTATAATCTTAAATCATTACAATCTCTGTACTGGAAACGAAACATCCTTGATCTGGGTCAAGAGATCGCGAGTTCAAAACCAAGAGTTCAAAATAAAATTGATTTAACTTTTATCTTGATTTTTAATTGAAAAAACATGTTCAAAACATTAACGTAAAAGCAGATGAACCGTAAATGACTAAAAATAATATTTATGGTGTTTTTACGCATTCAAATTTAAACACGATTTAATTAGTAAGTATTCCTACCATCAATTTTCAATGATAAATTAATATTATTTACAAGTGAACCCCGCAATGCTTGATAATTATAATCTCTTTCTCGACTTCTTAGACCATTCAATGTACTGTATACCACATTGTTACTGTTAAAAAATACATTACATCGACCTTTTTTCGACTTCGCATCTCATTCTCGTGCAGAGACATTGCGTTCAATATTCCTCGGGCGTTTCCGACTTCTTCCACCATTCAAACCACTCTCTAAACACTCTGGGCACTAATAAGAACAAACCTTAAAATGTTCAGCTATATCGGTCCATTACTTTACGAGTTTTGAGAGCGCAAACATAGGCAGGCTGAATTTTTATATATTAATAGTTATTTATTTAGAATTAACGGTGCAAGTGCCATTTACATACAAAATAATTATTGACACTCATAATACAATAAATAACAAAGAAAGAAAAGAAAAAATAAAAGATTATAAAAGTAGATAAGACAAAAGAATATATAAGTAAACAAAACAAAATGATATACATTAGGACAAAATTAGTGAAAGAAATGAAGAAAAAATATATAAAACAAAAACCAAAACCTTTCATGTAGTAACCTCGTAAAAATATGCACTTGTAAATTGTTCAATTAATAATTGCTCAATAGAGGCATATAAAAATATCAGCTAACATAGCATAAAAGTTACCAATGGTGTGTAATCATTGATAATGAAATCGTAGTATAATCATCACAGTTATACAAGTACATACTAGGGATCCTTTATCTAATGGTGATAACATGAAAGTAAATCAACATTTATATAAATTGTAAAAAATATATATATATCAACAACTTAATTTTTTAATAAGGCAAAAATATTACCAGTTTACATAAAACCTATTAACTCAGTTCTCAGACAGGCCAGTAAAATTCATTATCCGTTCAAAGAATAACTTTGATTTCTTTTTTTACATTGACTTCACTCTGATTCTGAGAAAAATAATTTTCCTAAGTGCCTATATCATCTTTGGGGATGCTGTGTGGAAGGTCTTTTTAAGGAGAGGAAGGAGTAAACAAAGCAAGTGAAGTCGATCTATTAAGTGGAAGCTACAAGCCAACAATGTGTATATTCTTGGTATACCTTATATTGTAGGTAATAGGCATTAAAATCGCTTGACAAACGGAGTCTAGAAACGTTCGATTTCAAGCACAAAACTGTTTTTTATTTATTTTGTAAATAATTTTATAAGAAAGCAAAAAAATGAATCAAGTGAAAGTGTCTCAGATAATCTTAGCTATAAAACTGTATTTTTTAAAAGTTGTTTCCTTTACGCGTTCATACATTTCTAGTGAAAAAATATTTTTTTAGTATTTTACATTTATATTTTTTATTGAAAATTTATTTTTTATTTGTATTCTACTCAAACGAAACGATAGGAAAACCTTCAATTTATTTAAAGAAAAAAATTTGTATTCATAATGTACACCAATTCGTTATAAAGAATAATCAAAGTAGTGATTTAGCATTAAGCTTCGCCTTAAACGTGCTTGAGTTCAAGTAGAAATGACTTGTTCTCATGTGACAAATGCAAGCCATGTAAAAATTTTGGGCGTGCAATTGCGTGTTCCTACATAAGTACCATGCCGAAGGGAACAATTACGCGAGTTACTCGTGCATCTTCCATTGATATACCGGTGGAATAAGGACAGCATTCCCACCTGACATTTGAAACAGTTTGATCATTTCTACTTCTATGGGATTTTTATTGTTGCTTCTGCAATGATGAAGGCCTTAGCTATCGGAGCCTGACATTTATTTGTTCACTCGGCTTCTAACCGGTATCCAAATATAAATTTCTGCCTTGCCTGTTAAATTCTTCTCTAAAACTATTAAATACATTGTCTATTTTGTTAGAAAATCCGATAAAAACGCTGTTTTCCTTCCCATTGCAAGCTCGCTGATTATTGTTGCAGCATCTGCTGCAACAATAAAGACAATGGACTAACAATCAATGTTGTTCATTAAATTACCACTTGCAAACACAATTCAATACACAATAGGCCGGGAAAGCATTGGACAAAGTTTTTGGTATATTTATAACTAGCTGTCATGTACCCGGTATTGCTGGGGGTATTTCTTAGGAGATATAAATATACAAGTGTCGACTTTTTTGTAGGCCTTTTTAAGATATACAATTCCGTAGAACATTATGTCGATGTATCTAATAAGGTTTAACCAGCGTTAGCTATTTAAGAGTCCGAAAATATTTTTTTTACGACTTGATTATAAAACATAGATATTTCTCTACGTTCTAAAAATATAATATATATGTTTTATATGTATAAACCTTGCGAAAGAAATTTTCTAAATGATAATGAAGACGCTATCAAAAACCGTGGCGTAGTTTAGAAAAAAAGTGCATATATAGACAGACATTAAATAAATAAATAAATCAAATATTACAATGTGATTTAAAAAAACTTTTGAATACATCGTTCATATGTCATATCATTGTATTATTGTATGTGTTACATATTCTTATTTTTTCTATGTTACCAAAATCACCTCAGCGCCCTTGAGGTGATTTTTCACAAAAACGGCGCTATACAAATTATCCAATTATTATTATTATTATTATTATTATTATTATTATGATATGGACATTTGCCTAGTTTGAGGTATTCAAAAAATAAATAAATAAAATCGTTCATGTGTCAAATGCATCCAAAGCATTAATTACAAGTTAGAATCAAACAGTCTTTACGATCTTGCTTTCGCTTTCACCGTGACTAAAAAGAATCTCCGCTGACGCATTCCTCAATCACATCAATTACTTCATGTCATCCCATTTCATCTCTTTCACTTTCATTGATATCGCTCATGTAACATTACAAAATAGACCAAGCGGTTATCTCAACGCAAGAGAAATATATCATTTCTTATTGGTTATCATAGAACAGATATGATTTTTCCTAGAAATGCGATCTGTAACTACAGGGTTTTCCAATGAAAGGTGTTATTTTGATATTCAATCGTAAAAGATCAATGGTTTCGTTGCTTGTGTGGCACGTAGCGCCGTTTTGTTGAAAGTAAACGTTGTCCAGATCAATACGATTCAATTTCGGCCATAAAAAATCATTAATCAAATCTCGATAGCGCAATCCATTCACCGTAACTATTGCCCCAGCCTCATTTTCGAAAAAGTAAGGTCCAATGACTACGGTGGACCACAAACCGCACCAAACAATCACACGTTGAGGATAGAGAGGCTTTTTAACAATAACTCTTGAGTTTTCCGAGCCCCAGATGCGACAGTTTTGCTTGTTGACGAAGCCACCGAGGTGGAAATGGGCCTCACCACTCAAGATGATTTGCATTTGATTCACTCAAGTGAATTTTAATAATTTTAATGCGTTGTTGAAGCGTGTATCGTTCCATTTTTTTCAACGGCGTAGTTTCTACTTGTCAAATGTCAAAAAATGACAGCTTCAAAAGTAACATTTACTGAAATAGCGGGCTATTTAAAATAACACCTCTTATTGGAAAACCCTGTATTAAAAGGAACACTGATGTTGTCCACTTACGGTTCTACTGTTAACAATGTTCCTTGTCAAAATTTTCGCGGTTAAAATGTTCCCAATGTTGTTCTAAATGTTCTAGGTAAAAATGTCTAACTAACTATCCATTTAACAATAAGGCTGTTTCTCTGTAGGAGTAGGCAGAGATGACGGAACGCCAAAACAACTCTGTATTAGCACACTTCCTTCCTCATTCAAATTCATACATACTCTTCTGTTATTCAGACTCTCTGGCTGGATCACTCGTGTTGTGTCTTCTCCGGGCTTCCCTGACTATTCACTCCTTTCTTTGTTCATTCACTCTACATACATGCTTAAACCATCTAAGCATTTTCTTAATCTTAATCATAACGCTTATATCTTACGAGTTAGAAAAGTTAGTGTAAAAAAAAATTACAAAAATCGAATACGATCATCGTAAATAAATATAGTATGGCCTCGAAAGTTATCGTAGTTTGGGAAGTAAGGAAATAAAAACAAAAGTAAGGAATATTTAGCTTACTTCGGTCGCACTTATACGCCCACGACACGTTTCTATCTGTTTATCTCTTCAGTGTATCATATATTTATAATGGTCGTCGATATTATTTATTTATTACACGCCCTAGTGGGCTTTTCTTTAAAAAAAATACAAGCATTTTGTATCAGAGTAAACACTTAAAAATTAATACAATAAAGAAGAATGTAAACATAATGGCAAAAATGAATCCTCACGCATATAATTGAATTTAAAAGATTCAACAAAACAAAATAGTAGCGGAGAAGTTATATGGGTACATAGGTCTATTTGAGTCTAGAAGAATAAAAGTGATAGAATATACAACATTTATACTGATTAGTTTTCAAATGAAATATATCACCCAGATCAGAATATTTGTTTCCGAGATTGTGAAGTCTCGGAATCGGAGAATTTTGGAAAGCTAGTGTCCTGGTGTTATTGAAGTAAAAATGTAAGAAATGTCGGCATGATTTTTTGGGAACATGGATATTGATACATTGAAGTAATTCGGGACAGTCAATTTTAAAATGTAGTATTCTTTGTAACACTATTAAATCTGAGCTTATTCTTCTTTCTGAAAGTTTCAATATAGACATTAGAATTTATTATGAATTATTGTGACCTGCATTTGGTTTGGTCTGCGTTGTGTTGACCTGTTTCTGCTGCTCTCTGTTGACCTGTCAATTCATCACATTCTGTAATAATAATAACCTGGCTTATTACGAACTGTCGACCAGAAAATAAATTAATTTAAAATTGAGGCTGCGTTGCGTAAGTTCTAATGGGAAAAAAACTTGGCGACATGTTTCGCTAATTACCACGGAAGTAAAATTACCTTTCACTGGGCAAAAGATGAATGCACACATTCTGCTGTAATGAGGATTCTCGTAAATAAAATTAATATACATCTCCTATACGCCAGCTTCTAGAGTCGAAAGAAAAACCACTATAAATGTCTAAATATTTATAATTTTATTTGTTAAACCTTATTACAAAATAATTTATCTGATATGTACCCGGCGTTACTCTGGGACAAATGCATGGTGTGGGGTTAAGTTTTAAGGTTCTAAATTCTAGTGGGTGCATTTTTAAAGGGGAAATTATTGCATTATAATTATTATTTGTTTCACTTGATCGTGCCATGTCTTCCTCAGGCGTCTTTGACGTCTTTAACCATTTACTTCCAAGAGATACATTGTCTTCACACCTCTTTTTTCGTTAATAACGTACACACATAAAACTATTTGATTCATGTCTTTTATATTATACAGGGTTTTCCAATAAGAGGTGTTATTTTGATATTCAATCGTAAAAGATAAATAGTATCGTTGCTTGTGTGGCATGTAAAGCCGTCTTGTTGAAAGTAAACGTTGTCCAGATCAATACAATTCAATTCCGGCCATAAAAAATCATTAATCAAATCTCGATAGCGCAATCCATTCATCGTAACTGTTGCTCCAGCCTCATTTTCGAAAAAGTAAGGTCCAATGACTCCGCCGGACCATAAACTGCACCAAACAGTAACACGTTGAGAAAAGAGAGGCTGTTCAACAATAATTTTTGGGTTTTCCGAGAACCAGATGCGACAATTTTGCTTATTGACGAAGCCACCGAGGTGGAAATGGGCCTCATCACTCAAGATGATTTGCATTTGATTCACTCAGGTGAATTTTAATAATTTCAATGCGTTGTTGATGCATGTATCGTTCCATTTTCATTAATGGCGTAGTTTCTACTTTTCAAATGTCAAAAAATGACAGCTTCAAAAGTAACATCTACCGAAATATTTGGCTACTCAAAATAACACCTCTTATTGGAAAACCCTGTATTATTCAATTCACGTAAAATCATGAAATCCACATTTTAACTGTTAAAAACTATTTATATCGACTACACATCTCATTCTAGTGCAGAAAAAAGAAGTTATATATTAAGAAGAAATATGAAGTCTTCTCCGGGAGTCCCCGACATTTTCTACCTACTATTGTATATATATTTTTTTCTCAATTTGTATAAAGAAATACAAACATTATAATATAACCTGAGAATATTTTAAAATCTCCTACTACAACCACAGTAAGTGGAAAATGTTGCTTGTGTTGTGATGGAGAACTTAGACAGCCGAGGAATTGAGCATACTATGCCTATGTGGGACCCAAACGCTATGTCAACTTAGCCACCGACCGGTCAATTAGAGATAATGCATACAGTCTTCCCTGGGCATCCCCGACTTCTTTTACAATTCAAAATACTCTCTTAACACTACTGGTACTAATAAGAACAACATTTTTGGCGAAATCAGTCCAAAGTTTTGTAATCTACCGGGGAAATCATTATCTAGATAATTTGTAACTATCCCATTAAAAGCATTTTAATGGGATAGACAACATAATATCACACCATTGGGGATTTTCCTGTAAAACTAATATCGACCATGTTCAATCCGTCCAAAATTCATTGTTTTAATTATTAGCTGAAAAAAAATTATGCAAAGAAAGGCATAGTATTCCATACTTCTATCAGAGTCTTAAAATTCTTTCAGTGAGAGCGATTCTATGGTACAAAATTATATTTCAGCACATAAATAACCCCTTATATATAAACAGGCAAGAACACAATCATAATACTCGTTTTAACTTTAATGAAGGACTTATTGCACCTAAGCATACCAATAAATATGGACAAAGAACGTTGAACTATATGATTCCCAGTTGTTATGTTACCTGCTGAAATTAAAAAACTGTGCCCAAAACAAACAATTGGTGAACTTACTGAAAACTTGTTTTCCTGAAAGAATTAATTTGTATTAGCTTACAATGATATATTATTCTAAAGACTTTTAAAATTGTTATTTTTGTTTTCATAATTTTTTTTTGCTATATTTCTGTAGATTTTTTAATTTTTTTGTTTTATACATATAATTATAAAAATGTAACTGCAAAAAGTAGTTTAGTTTTAGTTTATCGGTACTTTTATTGCCTTGTATTTGAATATTTAAAAAACCATCTGAATATACCCAGTATACATTCAATTTCAAATAGAAGCACTGTTTTTGGACGTATGCAAAGTGAAATTGAAGGCAGATGAAATACTCTTTCGGATTTTGATTTTACAAACGGACAAATATTTAAATTTAGACCGCAAACATGGCTTATTTTTAAAACCGCTTACCGATGTTTTTTTTTTGAAAACTGCATTTATCATTCTATAAGTTTGTTGAATTAAAAAACGCATTCAATTCAACAAACGTGTTGTAAAGATTTTTGTCTTATTTTCATTTTATACAAAAATATTTATTAAATTGGCAATTTCTTCTGATTTATAAACTCTTTTTTTAAATTATAAGGAAAGGTCTGAGGTTATACTTTTAAACGCAAAGAGAGTTTTGGTTTTCTCTCTTTCTAAATCTGCTTTATACTCGTATGACTGACCAAAGTAATAAAGGAGATACACGTAGTTTTATGAAGTGAACGGTGCATGGCGCTGGTAAGAACTTCAAGGGCGCTGAGTTATTATTAGGTATTAACAGCGTCTGGGATCCTTGGCTCCGTGGAGCCTTGGCAAGTCAGAGCCCGGAGCCGACTGCTCCAATTGCGCCTGAACAGCGCCGGCCCTAGTGTAAATGCCAATTTAACTGCTGGTATTTCAATAGAAGACGCTTTAAATAACTGGTATTAATAATCCCTTCACTATTGGTGCCAAAGCCGAAGGTACAACGAGTGCGTGCACATCAATAAATTTGTAAACGATTTACAGCTCAATGTGAACAAGTTGTTCTTGAAAATAACTACTCAGATTTATTCTACAACATAGTTCTGTTCAAGACCCAGAATCATTCCATGATTTATTCTACAACATAGATCTATTCAAGATGCAGAATCAATCCATGATTTATTCTACAACATAGATCTGTTCAAGACCCAGATTCAGTCCATGATTTATTCTACAACATAGATTTGTTCAAGACCCAGAATCAGTCCATGATTGATTCTCCAACATAGATCTGTTCAAGACCCAGAATCAGTCCATGATTTATTCTACAACATAGATCTGTTCAATACCCAGAATCAATCCATGATTTATTCTATAACATAGATCTTTTCAAGACCCAGATTCAGTCCATTTCTTTTAAAAATCACCCTACACGGAGAAATATGAGTATTGCCAATCTATTAAAACTCTCTTTGAATTATTGTTAATCCGGTTAAACACGGGTTTGCAGGACGTTTCCTGATAAAATTTTAGTAAATTCCTAACATATCAGAAAACATGTTCATGCACCCGCATTTGCCTTGATAATATACAATGATGAAATGCGAAAAGATTATTCGTGTATATACAAGTGTTTCGTTCGTGATATGTTCGTATTTTACTAAAATTTTAATAGGAAACTTATCAGTTCATTCGTTAAGTGCCTGCAATTCCAATTTGTCAGTAATTTTTCTCCGTGTATGTATAGTTATTATAAATTTTAGGTAGATTCAAAGGACCCAGAACAAAAGTGCAGGACCTCCAGTGTCTTATTTTTCTGAAAGCATACAAACGTTGGTACCTATCTATCGTGAAAAATCCACACAGGGGGGTCTGAGGTAAAAAAATCCCATGCGATAATTGGGGTGGCTGGGTGGAGGGTATTTTTTGGAAAAGGAAAACTGTATGAGAGGTGGGTAGGAACCTGAATGTCAATGTGTCCATGAGTTACGGATGTATGTATCCATCGTTCCCAATGCGGTGCAAGGCGATGGGTCGAGAAAGTCCGGCTGGAGAGGTCAAAATGTCTCCCTCAATCAATCTCTCCCGATCCGACCCGCCACGCAGGAGGCGTGTATAAATAAACCTCACAACATGAACCTGGGCACCCGCTCTAATTAAAAAAACGTAACAAGCGACCCTCCACACCAAGTAGTGTCTTTTCTCACGCCTGCGATTGTATGGTATCCAAATGATAAACAGTAAGGGTTACGCAACAACGTCAAGAGTGCAGAGGTGTCGGGTTCACTTCCCACTGCAATCATGAACGATATAAACTGTAATTATTCCAATTCACACAGCGATCGTAAAACTTTTCGATGTTGATCAAGTTTTCTTACGTCAAATATTTATTAATTAATTTTAAACTTTTAAAAAAATAAGTGGCCGATAGCCTAGTGGGTGGTACGCTTGACTAGCAGTCGGATGGGCCAAGACTGATCCTCACCAAATTACTCATTTTTCAATACAAGCCAGGCTTAGTAAATAGGTTCGTACTATAAGTAAGGAAATTTAGCTTCTTTAAAATAAAACAAATTTATGCTTAAAAAAATAATGTATCTTTAAAACCTTATTTGAACAAAGCGGGCTTATTTTATTTTATACTAAACTAGTAAAAAAATTTGTAAAGCTGAAAGCATTTACAAAATACTAGCTCACATGTACCCGGGGTTGCTCGGGTTTATGAATGGTTTGGAGTAACTAAACTGTTCTTCTACCATTAAAACCATTCTCTAAAACGGGAATTCCTCCTAGTTGGGCAGTCAAAGTATTTTTTATGTATATGTACATGTGTCATTATATCATCACCTGTACTAAATAAATAAATAAAATACTCCTGGTACTAATAAGAACACACGTTGAAATTTTCAGTGAAATTGGTCCAGTTGTTTATGAGTTCATGGAGTACACACATACGAACATTGTCTTTTATGGTGACCGGATAAATCATCACAATGATAATTCATCACATCTTTAAAAAGTTATATAAAGTCATAGAAAGTGATGAAACAAAAACTTTATTAACTGGGTTAAGTAGGTTAGGTTAAAAAAATAAATTTTTTCATCGTTTCTAATGACTTTAAATCACTTTGTTGAATTGTCACTGAGTTGAGTTATCATGGAACCGTTTTTTATATACATGGTGTCCGGAAACTCGTAGTACAAGCGGGAAACTGGTGAATCTACATCACATTTGGAGTCGATTTTGTAGTATAATTTTTTTTTGATTTGAGCTTTCGTTTTCGAGTAAATCGAGTCAGAAGTTGATTTTTTTTTTGATCAAATTCTTATAAATTATTACTGAAGATCAAAGTACCCAACTAATTAAAACTATTTAAAAGTAAAACAAATAATGACGAAAAAAATTGAACCCTGAAATAGCCGAAAAATATATTTTTTTGGTTTTTTTTTTTTTATAAAAATGCTCAAATCAAAAAACTTTATGTTTATTTGGGTTCCCCGTGTGGTATACATTCTCCCGTTTCCGGCTTGTACTACGAGTTTCCGGACACCATGTATATGATTACCTATCAAAAACAGATATTGTTAATATTCTTTGTGATATATTTTTTTGACAAATAATAAGAGAGACGATCAAAACTGTATGAATAGTAAAAATATTCGTGGTTCACATCATAACCAAATACGCAGTTCGTATAGATTTCCAAATAGTATAAAATAAAGTCGTCATCCGCGTCTGTCTGTTTGTGCGCTTAGTTCTTCTAAACTACGCACTGAATTTTGATAGGGGGTTCACTATCATTTAGAAAATTTCTTCCGGAAGGTTTTTATATACAACACATGAATATTATATTTAAAGAAAATAGAAAGTCGATGATTTGTAATCAAGTCGTAAAAAAATATTTTCGGGCGCTTACATTGCTAACGCTGGCTAGACCTTAGAATGAAATATATAAAAATAATGTACCACGGAATTGTATATCTTAAAAAGGCCTACAGAAAAGTCTGCGATGGTATTTGCGTATCTCTTAAAGATAATCCCCAGAAACACCGGGTAAACCAACTACACTGTATTGTTTTAGAATTATATAACTTTACAATTGAAAAAGTCCTCCACAACACAGGTGAACTCCTAGCGTGGAGGACAATATACTATACCATTGTATAACAAATTTAATATATTTAAGTATAAAAAAATAAATAAAAAAATTAAAAAAACTTCAGCTAGTTTATTCCTAAAATAATTTTGGTACTCACTGTATCACTCGTCTGATATGATACATAGTTCCAATTAAAAAAAAATGTAAGTTGATTGAACTTGAATAATGTTACTATAATAATGCAGCATCAACCGAAATTAGAGAGTTTAATAGAACACAATGAACGTAAATCTATGAAAACCTGTCTAATTTTGTTGATGGTCTTGGGTACAAGCAATTTTAAAATAATACTTACAAAACATTCCCTTTATCAAATAATTTCAAAATATTTTTAAACCATTTTTAAATTAACAGAGAATTTTCTTTCAGCGAATTTTTTGATCAGTTAGGTCATGATTTGTCCACAAGTGATTTATCAAAAAATATAAAAGCAGTTAAATCATGTCGTTTGAATAAACTTATTTATCTATCTACATAAATAAAAATGTAAATGTTCGTTTTTTCAAAATCTTAAATCTCCGAAAAGTACTTCACCGATTGGTTTGAAATTTTGACAAAACGTTGCATTCGAATATATACTTGTGTTTTTATATACCCATGTTATTTAGATGTCACCTGTGACAGGTAAAAATATGCTTTTCTTGACAAATATGCTTTTTTTAAAAAAACAGCGCCATCTATTGCACGTATTGTTTCCGAATCTGCACAGACAGCCTGACCACAGCAACGCGTGGCGGGGTATAGCTAGTTCTAAATAAAAGTGCTAATCTGACGCAATGAACATACTTGACTAATTTTCATATCGTGAAATATCTCCTCAGATCATGAACAAACCTTATAAATATTTCTGAAATCTCTTCCCATAGAGATTGCTTATCTGTTGTATTATACAACTATACGGTGTTAGAGAAACGCAAAATGATGGAAGATTGTATGAATTTACCATAAATTACAATATGAAAAATGACACGGTGGCAACAAAATTACATTGAACGTAACGGATTATGAATAATGATTTTACACTGTTACACCGTGTATAAGTAGGCACTTACAAACACAAAAAACTTTACTATCAACCATTAAACAACATTAACATAGTTTAAACAGCCTTCGTGAATTATTAATAACATATTCATTGCAGTCCTCATTAATTAGTGGTGTTTAATATTGATGACTTGTTGTTAATTGATGATTCTATACAGGATACTATGCTGAACATTCGAATCATCCTAAAGAACTTCGATGAATTTTCGATCAGCTGAACGAATTTCACTGAAAATTGAAATGAGTGCGATTCCAGATGGAAGACGTTAAGTGTGCCGTCCCAGGTTGTGGTTTAGAGAACCTTCAAAGGGTTTTCTAGGAGAGGCTGGTCCTGCAATGGATGGAGGCCGCGGAAGTAGCGCAGGACAGGGACGCTTGGAGGCGTCTTATCGAAGCGATAGGTCCGCGACCCGAGAGAAAAATATGAGAAAGGATGAAGAATCTTCTATGTCAAATGATGAATTCATTGAGCGTGTGGAAAATCAAAGCTATGGGCGCATTCTCAAATTACATTTGTACGAATGGCCAATAAATGCGAAATTGCGTTGCTAGACAAAATAATAGTTGGTCTATTATGAGCGACAAATACTTTTATTAGATTAACTTTTAATATAGGTATCTAATTATTGGCTACATCCAATTTGGACTAAGCCACACAACGCACTGAGCCGCTCCCAACTAGCAATTAAATAATTAAGCAGTTAAAAGGGCAAAATAAAGTGTATGAAATCAATTGTGACTATAAGAGTGTATTCGGGCCTTTCCATCGATGTTAAGAATTTCTTAGCTTGCTTATAATCTCTAAAATAAAAACAGACATATAGACAATAAAAAAACCCAACGGTCGCAACTGGGACTCAAACCCAGATCCTCTAGTCTTGCCGGGATTGGCATCTCTACCAATTGAGCTATTACCACTTCATTACATTCCGTCATTTTTATCAATTTCATACTTTCACATTTTCTTCAATTATTTCCCAATTTTTTTGGCTACCATATTTTTGGTATGATTAAAAAACTTATACGCGAATATATTTACAATCGTTATCTATGAATGTAATGAGGAGGCAATTGACACAAACACCTCAAGGACAGTTTACACTTGTTTTTATCGATAGTCTTTTATAAAAACAGTGTATTTTTTTCCGTAATATTATCGAAAATAGTTCTAATAACTAGCCACAGATGGCACTGTCTGTGTAGTGGAGCGGCGCGTGCGCAAGCCGAGCTCCGAACGGTCCCGACTAGATCCCGAGCCTAGCCGATCTTAGGTGGAGAGCTCAGTCCTTAGTCTTGTATAAGCTTCGACAGAATAATTCAAAGACTTATTTGTAATCATTCACGTTAATAAATCGATTGTAATCACGATCAACTTGAAGACTCCTACAATTAATACATTCAACTGAGTAATACAAAACATTACAGTTTCAAAGTTTTCAAAACTAGTTTCTAACCTCAAACTAAATGGCGGTTCATTCCGAGACTTGATCCTCTGTCATCAAACTTCACAAGATTAATACGAGAGGGATACACGAGTCTATGCCTGATGAATATGGAGAATATTTCACTACGCCATGAGTCATGCGATCGAAATCATAGTCACATCGTCACCTATTGCGAAAATGACTACTTACCTTTAAACCAATCAATATTATCGATGATTTATAGCGATAACGTGTCGAGTGGCGATATTGCAAATTCCTTTCTACAAACGCCTCAACTGTGAGAGTAAATTGTACCTTTCCATCTGTAAAGGTTTTCTCATATACATGCTATAAATAATAATTGCCTTTTCTTGTCGAATTTCACTATTGCACTGTTGAGTGTATAGCTCTTTGGTTTGGGACCCAGAAGTCTAAAAGTTGAAAGCTTTAAGGGTGTTTTAGGCCATACTTTCAAATTATAGAGAGCGAGAAGGCGAATTTACACATTACTTTTATTTTTATTTATTGCATTCCCAATTTCTACCGATTTATAACATGTTCCTTATTAACTCTTTAAGTTTTTAAGTTCCAAAAAAAATAGTTATTTTTGAAGATAATATCATCTATACATTTGTTATGCCGAAAAGTTAACTTTATGAAATTCCCTCGATAGAATAAAAACGCAAAGTTCCGAAAATTGTTTAAAACACGTTTTGTTCTGTTATTTAATATGTTATAGACATGAAAAAAATCATATGGTAGATATTTACAATATGATCGCTGTGAAAGACTATCATTAAGGCGAAGATTAATGCTAAATCACTATTTTGATTAATCTTTATAACGAATTGGTGTACATTATAAATACCAAAAAATATGCTTTGGATAAATTGAAGACTTTCCTATCGTTTCGCTTAAGTAGAATACAAATTACAAAATAAATTACTGAATAAAAAATATAAATGTAAACTACTAAAAAAAATATTTTTCAATAGAAATTTATGAACACGTAAAGGAAAGAACTTTTTAAAATTACTGTATTATAGCTAAGATTATCTGTAACAGTTTCATTTGATTAACTTTTTTGCTTTCTTAGAAAAATTATTTACAAAATAAATAAAAACCAGTTTTTTGCTTGAAATCGAACGTTTCTAGACTCCGTTTGTCAAGCGATTTCAATGACTATTACCTAGAATATAAGGTTTACCAAGAATATACACATTTTTGGCTTGTAGCTTCCTCTTAAGAATCGAAACGTTATTTGAAATGGCTTTAGCCGTGTTTGGTGATCAGGTCAGAATGGCTAGATACTTCCCGGCATTCTCCTTTCCCATCTCCCTTGCCTCTTCACTTCACTGGCTCCAAACGGTCGGGAGCAGTTGGGACTCTTGCGCGGTATTTACATTAAATGAAACATGTGTTGAAAATCAACATCACGTAAAAACTCACAAATTTGAAAGAGCAGAGAGACTAATAAGATAATTTCTGAATATGCCAATCAACACGGAAAAAATGACAATTGCTAATTAATTAAGAATCTCTCCGAATTATTGGTAATCCGATTAAAAACGGGATTGCAGGCCGTTTTCTGATAAACTAGTAAATTCCTAATATATCGAAACACGTGTTTATGCACCTGCATTTTCCTTGATAATATACAGTGATGAAATATCGAAAATATTAGAATGTTTAGGAACACGTGTTCCGACATTCTGATAATTTATTCGTATTTTTCTTAAATTTTCCAGAACACCTATTAATACATTCGTTAAGGGCCTGCAATCCCGTCTTTAACCGGACTGCCAATAATTTAAAGAGATTCCTTAAAAATTTCTCATAACTTATTTCAAAATGTCATGTCAGTTTGAATTATTAATGCTTCTGTTATTTTAAAGTCATTACTGCTGCTATTTTAATTGCTTGTGTAGATAAAAAAAGTCACCTTCATTTCTCTAATTATGATATAGCAATAAGTGTTACAGGTGCATTAGCTAAGATTTGGTACTAATTATTTAATTGTATTAAAGTTCATTCCAGTATTTAATGACCCAACTATGACATTAACTATTATAGTCCTGCCAACGAGAAAACAAAGATAATTTATAATTTTACTAAAATGTTGAAAAGAATGTGTCCTTACTGGGGTACCCCGTTCTAAGTTCACATTTTACATGATACATTTCTACAAAAGTACAAATGTTATTATTGTTATTTATTTATATTTATATATAGTACTATAATTACCTTTGAGATTAAGACTGTTAATTATTTTTTAGAGAAATTTTGATACGGTTCGCACGTACAGAACATAATTGGACTTTCCGGTATTTATTTTAATAATATATATTTATATTCTGATGAGCGTGAGGAAAGGAAAAGCAAATTTATTGCTGGGCGGTACTACAGTACAAGGTTTTGATCAGAATTCATCTTCCTAAACGTGATTCGTCCCTCGGTATAAAACAGATTTCGAATAGGTAATTTATTTATTTTGTGAATGGTTGTAAAAATAAAACCATTTCAGAATCAATTCTTTACATTATTATTATATTAACAAATTAACCAGGGTGATTCTGAGAGTCTCTTCGATAATTTTGCTCCATTTCCAAAATTTAGACAAAACTGTATGACGAAGTTTAGTGAAATCATTAACTATTAATATCTTCTAATAATGTATTATATTATTAAACATACATAAATCAAACATCTATTGTTCTCAATTATTAAAGACAATAACTTGAAAATTTGATACAGAAAAATCAGAAAAAGTTACGGTCACATCTAGGTCTTGAACACAGGACCCTCGCCTTGAGCTAATGGGACCTTATCTAATTCGGTCATATTTAACTGTACCATACTTCGAATAAGAACTACCAAAATTGTCTTCATTTTTTCACCGCACATTTTTATTGGCTGCTATCTTTACGTATGATCGCAAAATTCAAATTTTCATCTAAATATCGCTAATATTGTCTTTAATAATTAAATATTACACTCATTAAGTTATTCCAAAAATAAAATATCTGTTATATTAATCCAACATTTTCAAAAAGTATTAGGCAAAATTGTTCCGGTATTCCGTTTTCGATTAATTAAAAATTTTAAAAATTCATTTATTTTATAACTACATTAAGATGTAATTTATTACCAGGGTCAATTTGAATAACATTAGTAATTGCATTCAGAACAGATGAATGGTTTCTTTCGGGACATCGCAAGTCTGAGATTCTTTCCAGGGCATTTTGGAGAACATTTACAATTGTATAGTTAGAATTTCCATATTTATAAATCAGTATAAGACATATGAATCCTATAGTACTATATTTTTAGAATTTCTTAGGTGATAGAAATTACACATTACTAGACCAAAATATATGCCGTACGACATATGAATTTCTAATTTCGAATCTTTATTTATTAAATGGCTAGTCATTATTATACAGTAATTGAAAAAAAACCGTGCAAAGGATTCGCAAATTTAAATTTAAATAATAACAACAATGAAAATCAAGTATTAGGAACAAAAATAACCATTTTAAAACTTGAATTTGGCGTTAAGCTTCGCCATAAGCAAATTACGGTCAGAAACACACTAAAATGGAATAAAAATGTTCTTCTTTATTGTATGGTTGTACCAAACTTATTGTTGGCAGAAGTATACAACACGCGCTCCAGACAAGTCGGGTCTCGTGCTAAACAAAGCAATAAAACTTTCGTAAATTAAAAATAATAACTGTGGAGAAAAAAATCACTTATTGCAAAAATACTGCGCAGCCGCTGTAATGATGGGAAAACGGATTATGGCGAAACGTTCGTAGAAAAGTGAAGCTAATATTCAAGTAGAATAAATACACTTGAAATGTGATAGGTTAAGAGTTGTTTTAAAGAGGGGAAAGATTTTTTTCTAAATCAATTTTTTGTATTTTTTTAATACTTCTGTATTGTGATCGATATTGTAGGATCCCTCTAGAAATATTGTACATTTTAGTACTACGTTCACAGAAATAATTAAAATGTGAGCGTCGAGCAAACTCCTGTTATTAGTCGTATATCGCCTTTAGGCCCCGTATTAAGCGTTCAAAGATGGTTTGAAAGGGAGATATGTAAACACGATTGTTAGAGGGAGCGCGCCAATATTAAAAAAAAAACAATAATAATGAAGCGAAAATGGTGAAAATATTTAATATAACACGACTCGTTTGAAATAGAGCAAAAATCTCTTGAAAAATGCTTTGGTTGCATTTAAAGATACACTGTGATTTTTTTCATGCCTATAACATATTAAATAACAGAACAAAACGTATTTTTAATAGTTTTCTGATCTTACTTTGCGATTTTTTTCTATCGAGGGAATTTCATATAATTAACGTTTTGGCATAACAAATGTATAGATATTATCTTCTAAAATAAAATATTTAGCGAATAACTCGAAGAAAACAAAAAATATTTAGCGAATAACTAGAAGAAAACAAAAAATATTTAGCGAATAACTAGAAGAAAACAAAATATATTTGGCGAATAACTAGAAGAAAACAAAAAATATTTAGCGAATAACTAGAAGAAAACAAAAAATATTTAGCGAATAACTAGAAGAAAACAAAAAAATATTTGGCGAATAACTAGAAGAAAACAAAAAATATTTGGCGAATAACTAGAAGAAAACAAAAAATATTTGGCGAATAACTAGAAGAAAACAAAAAATATTTGGCGAATAACTAGAAGAAAACAAAAAATATATAATTTTTTATAGTAAATATGTATAAATATTATATTATAAAATCGATAGTTATATACCTGTTTAAAAAAACGACAAAGAAATATTACACTATAGGTAGGTACTTTATCGCTTGTCTGAATTCTTAATACAATCAGTGAAAATAATAATATCCCGTGATTTTTCACGGGTCTGCGCTAGTATTATATGAAAATTAATTTGATATAAAATAATTTTTATGTTGCTTCAAAAACGAATAAATAAGGTAAGTTGTGGTATTTAGAAAACTTATCGAAATATACCACAGTCGTTTGTATAATTGGTACCTAGTGTTGATGGGAAAATTGGTATGCAAGCGCTAATTTATAATCGTCTAATAATTATGGTGTATTGTACTTTTGAAACCACTATAGGTAGTTATTTTGAGATATTTGTAAATGGCAGACAAATAAAATAAAATATTTTTATGTCAATTCTTTCGAAGATTACAACGTACATTAAAATGAGTGTAGATATATTTAAGTCAAAACAAGAAAACATTTTTTTTAAATTACAGTCAGTAGGTAAAAAACAAGAATTATTTTATGTTTTAAATATCTTATTTAATATCATATTTGTAATATTTATTTAATACAGGGTTTTCCAATAAGAGGTGTTATTTTGAATAGCCCGCTATTTCGGTAGATGTTACTTTTGAAGCTGTCATTTTTTGACATTTGACAAGTAGAAACTACGTTATTAATGAAAATTGAACGATACACGCTTCAACAAAGCATTGAAATTATTAAAATTCACTTGAGTGAATCAAATGCAAATCATCTTGAGTGATGAGGCCCATTTCCACCTCGGTGGCTTCGTCAACAAACAAAATTATCGCATCTGGGGCTCGGAAAACCCAAGAATTTTTATTGAAAAGCCTCTTTATCCTCAACGTGTGAATGTTTGGGGCGGTTTATGGTCTGGCGGAGTAATTGGACCTTACTTTATCTAAAATGAGGCTGGAGCAACAGTTACGGTGAATGGATTGCGGTATCGAGAGATGATTCATGGTTTTTTATGGCCAGAATTGGATGGTATTGATCTGGACAACGTTTACTTTCAACAAGACGGCGCTACGTGCCACACAAGCAACGAAACCATTGATCTTTTACGATTGAATTTCAAAATAACACCTCTTATTGGAAAACCCTGTACTAGCCTTACCCCCCCAACGCATTGCTGTGGCTCAATCTATCTGTGCAGATAGAGAAACGATAGGGTTTGTTGTTTTTACGTCCAATAGATGGCGCTGTTTTTTTAACGTGTTTTTAAACGTCACAGGTGACAACTATATAATAAAAATATATAAAACCAAACGCGTACAAGTCCTAAGTCGTAATTCATCAGTTCTTAGCCCTGAGCTCTAAGTCCTAAGTCCTAAATCTTAATTTCTATGTCCTGGTACAGGTCTTTACAGGATTTTGTAATGGGTAGCTCTCGTAAGTAAATGAAGTTCAATGAGATTAATTAAATCAGGGCTGTCCATAATAAAATTTACAATTTTTAACATGAAGATTGCATAGTAATGTGCACGTTTATTATGATCTATATGTACGTTGAAATATTAGATTGGTGAGCTAAACAGCTAAATCTGTTTTTAAATACTCCATTAAATTATTTGATAAAAGAAAGGCGAAGCCAAATTTGTATAAAAAAAACATCAACGCACGAGCAGTAACAAAAACCATCTATTATGATTTATCACGATGATTAAAAACAGTTTAAATTTATTGAATTGTGTAACGTCTAGAAGTCATTTATGTATTATATTTAGATAAGACATGAAGCGAAAAAATAGGTTCCGCTGTTTTACCTTCAACTGACCTCCAACTCTCCCAACTTAAACTACAGAATCCAGTCTACGCGCTCCGCTTATCGCGTTCTAATAGCGGAACAAGTTTCAGTGAGGTAGTACGCAGTAGCTCCTCTAATTGTAGATCTAAGCTAGAAGACAATTATATTAGAAAAATTAGAAAAAAATCTGCAACGTGTGTGAAATATGTATATAAAAATATAGTGTATATATGTAGAAAAAAACCTCATCTATGATAGACTGCCTGAAACTACTTCAGATATTCCAATTAAGAGTAACTATCAGACAAACCAGACAAAACCACAGATTAAATATCCCCCAATGCAACACTAACTCAAAACAAAACACATTCATTCACCGCGCTTCAGACATGTTTAACACTTCACACAATGAATTCGACTTATTTAACACAGCACCTCACATTTTTAAACCCAAAATCAATTAATAACACACACTTAATACATATTACCAGACAAAACAACATATTAAACGTCCCCCAATGCAACACTAACTCAAAACAAAACACATTCATTCACCGCGCTTCAGACATGTTTAACACTTCACACAATGAATTCGACTTATTTAACACAGCACCTCACATTTTCAAACCGAAAATCACTAAATAAAACACACACATAATACATATTATCAAACAAAACCACACATTAAACGTCTCTCAATCCAACACTGACTTGTCAAACAAAACATATTCGCTCACCGCGCTTCATACATGTTTAACACTTCACACAATGAATTCGACTTATTTAACACAGCACCTCACATTTTCAAACCGAAAATCACTAAATAAAACACACACATAATACATATTACCAAACAAAACCACACATTAAACGTCTCTCAATGCAACACTGACTTGTCAAACAAAACACATTCGTTCACCGCGCTTCATACATAAAATAATACAAAATCCATAAATAACACACACTTAATATGTATTGCGCAACACAGACTATATCCATGCCCTTTTCCTTTTTTCCCTTTCCTCCCTCCCATCATCCTAACCCCTTAGGCTAGTGTATCTCTTTTGTCTTGTATATTCACAAATAAACTAAGATCAATGATTATACATATTTCAGTACATATTGTAAAATACTAAAACTGTTGGATTTCCAAATAATATAAATACTGTTTGATACAAGTGAACATTTAAAAAATATTTATATTTATTCCAGGTGTCCGTCTGCCTGGCCGTGGTTTGCAGCGTGCTAGGGGCTGTATTGGCAGCGCCCCAGGGCTACCTGCCCCCCACTAGGGGATATAACTACGACACACCACCGGTGCCATTCCCAGGGACTAACACACCTACCAAAGTAAGTGGAGTGACAATATAGTTAAGATATTTTATCCCATATTTTGTAGTGTGTTAGAGGAATGCAGATTTTATTGTTATTACGAGTATTGTGGTTGTGGATGTCTTGATTGTAAAGTGGCTTGATATTAGTGTGGATTGATTGTTGGATAATTTGTAGAATGGTGGTAATGATTTCAAGTTTGGGAAGGACTGTGATTGGAAGGATACCGGAAATTGAATACATGTCCTTGACATGTGTGTCCCATGGAAGACCAGGAATATTTCTGAGAGCCCGGTTTTGTACCACCTGCAGGTCAGCTGTCAGTTTCTTTGAGGCAAAGACTCAGATACAGATGAGATAGGATGAGTGTGAATGTACCATGGCATAATACACCGAAGTTAGTTAATAAATGGATAGTAATCCCCATCTCTTATCTCATCTTCTTCCTCTTGTCCGACAAAGAAATTACTTCTGACTCATCCTAGTAAATAAATTCATCCTAGCGCAAAATAAACCATACGAACTATTTTATGAAAATTGATAGTTTATTTTTTTTTTCAAATCAAATCTGTTTTAACAATTAATTGCTAAAACAACGATTTCAAAGGGTAAATATGGGTCATTAAAGAATTATTTTTTTCATGATTTTAGAGAAATCTTTCTTTCTTTCAATTTCTGTGAGTTAATGACGGCATCCGTGGTCGAAGTCCCTGGTTAAAATCCCGACAGGATCAAGTAATTTTTATTTTATTAATTTGTGTTATTTCACAATATATTCATTTAAAATAATATTTAGTATATATGCACCGTATAGAAGATTCAGAGAAGAAGATTCACTCTCTCAGAATCGCGATGGTGTAAGATGTGACCAATAAAATAACATTCTGAATCATCCCTACCTACCTCTTCCCCATATCATCCCCCTACTTTCTACCTTCAGTTGCTTAAAATACCCCGATTGGGATGCCATAGTCTTACTGGCTTTAGATGGTTGCAATGTAGACTTTTGTGCAGTAAAAAATGGTAAAAAAAAACGAATATTTGATTCAGGCCGTGTCAACAGTCAGAATCACAAAATGATATGTATGAATGTGACTGAAGCAAATAGTGCATGCCAAGACCGAGTAGTTTGACGGACCGACCTCTCTGCCTACCCCTGTGGAAAAAAACGGCGTGATGATAACTTAATTAGCTATTTGAGTCAATAAATCAATTTTCGTCAGTTCATCAAAACTAACGAAGCAACTTGTTGATTCAGTTGTTCAATTCAACAAATTAACTGTCGATCAAACTCAATCAATTCAATACAGGCAGTCGATTATATCAACACAATGCACACAATGTCGATTATCACAGCGGAAGTTACGAGACAATCAATCGATTCAACGATTTTTTTCTCTCGACTGAATCAAGTCGATAGTTCAAGGCCGTCTGAGTCGCTTCAATTGATTCTGAATAAAAAACGAGTAAAAAAATTGAATGAATCAATCATGACCTAGAATCAGTAATAATAATTCTCGACTGCTTTTTGGCGATGCTATTTTAAGATTGTTAAGCAAGTGTTATACTGTTGAAGTTTTTTACGTGGGACCTTATAAGAATGGCTTAAGGCTAACGCACGTGTTAACGGTATATTGTTTAGACTTCTGTTGATTTTCTATTTTGTTTTGTGGTACTGAAAAAACATAACTTAATTAATTTTTGGGCACAAAGCTGTTTATCATCGAATTCTACCTCACGAGCCAATTGCCTTTGGGTTCAAAGATCGCAGGTTCAAATACCGGCGTAGCACAAATGAAAATATACCAACATGTTGTATGTGCATACAGCATGAGTGTCTTAGCTGATTGGAACAAGTGGGTCAATGACATCTCATTATCACGTTGGTAAAATACAAACGTTCAGAATCAAAACGTCGCTCTTGATTTGTCATTAGCCGTGTTTGGTGAACAGATCTGAATAACCAGGTCCTTCTAAACCTTCATCCTTCTCATCTCCTTTCCTTCTCCATTCCATTGAGCCTAACAACACACCCTAGTTGGGGGTGTCATAGTCTCACAGGTTTCTGACAGTTGGTACTCGTAGACGATAGTCATACAATTAATTATGTTTTATTTCAATTCGGTTTTCATTTAATTGTTTTAAAACCCCGCATTCCGAATTTCTACCGAACATAAAAAGCTCTGAAAATATATATGTCATATTTGTAGATAATCTCTCTTTTCATTAACTGAATTTAAAAGTGATTATTTGAAACGCAAAGCGTGTTTCGAAAGCCTTAAAAAACACACCTGGTACCGTTATTTAACAAGTTATAGATATGAAAAAAAATCATTGATTTCTACTAAGACATTTGTTATCAAATATTTTCACGACAGTCACTTGTTTGCGCCCATTAATTATAATAATTTTTCTTTTAAATATTATTGCGGTCCATCTAAGATTCGTATTTACAAATCTCCCCTTTAAACCATCTACAGTAACCTTTTTCTTCTTTTTTAACGCTTACTGCTTAGCCTTAAGCTAACACTTAAAGAATGTCTGATAAAATTGCGTAAGTAATAAGATATTCTTATGTTTCTCCGTCATGATTGTGAGTCTTTCAAATAGAATCTAATACAATAATAATACCAAGAATACCGTTTACAATCACACGTCCCCCAGCAAAGCAAACCTTCAGCGCAATTTGCAATTTTCGATTTGACACAGGCCGCTAAGTTAGGAATTCCGAGTTAACCCTGTCAAACCTGAATTACTACTGGGATCTATATTAACTAAATTCTTCATCTTTTTTCACTAAGCTGCATTATTTATTTATTTATTTATTTATTTACTAACGGACCATGTCCAATTTCAACACATTACATATTACACGAACTTAATACAAGGAGAAATGTTACAATGCAGGAGAGTTAAAAAATTACTGCTGTGACAAAAATAGGGCACATAAACAATAAAGATAATGTCAAGTCAAGACAGGAACAAGAACAGGACTCTTTAATGGAGTTCTTACTTGCATAATGACTGACAAAAATTATTAAGGCCTACACCAAAAAAATCAAGGTCCTGACTTCAGTTGTCATTCCGGACATTGGTGAATGTTATCCATAATTAGTGGAGTTAAAATCATTATTTCTGAGTCTACGGGAAGGGATATTGAAAGGAATGAGTTGCAACAAAGTAGGTGAGTCAATCATAATGTCAATAATTTTGAAAATGCAGATTAGGTCAAAGTCCTTCTAAGGTTTTTTCTGAAGAAGAAAGATTTCATTTTACTTCAAGTTCATCGTATGAGTAATCGCCTCTTTCTAGCACTAACATCCAACAATTTCCTTTAAAAAACGATGCTGTACGGATTCAAAATGATAATATGTTAGTTGAAATAACCGTTACCGGTTAAAATATAGAATTTTCCAATAAGAGATGTTATTTTGAAAAGCCAGCTATTTCGGTAGATGTTACTTTTGAAGCTGTCATTTTTTGACATTTGACAGGTAGAAACTACGCCATTAATAAAAATGGAACGATCACGCTTCAACAACGCATTGAAATTATTAAAATTCACTTGAGTGAATCAAATGCAAATCATCTTGAGTGATGAGGCCCATTTCCACCTCGGTGGCTTCGTCAACAAGCAAAATTGTCGCATCTGGGGTTCGGAAAACCCAAGAGTTATTGTTGAAAAGCGTCTCTATCCTCAACGTGTGACTGTTTGGTGCGGTTTATGGTCCGGCGGAGTCATTGGACCTTACTTTTTCGAAAATGAGGCTGGAGCAACAGTTACGGTGAATGGATTGCGCTATCGAGAGATGATTAATGATTTTTTATGGCCTAAATTGGATGTTATTGATCTAGACAACGTTTACTTTCAACAAGACGGCGCTACGTGCCACATAAGCAACAAAAACCATTGATATTTTACGATTGAATATCAAAATAACACCTCTTATTGGAAAACCCTGTATATAAACTGTAACTTACTTATTTGTTCTTTTGATGTTGAATTTTGTTATTATTCCAGACAGCTATCAATATCCTTTTCTCTCTCTTCTCCATTTTTTGTATTTGTTCTACTTGTGTGTATTACGTTGATTCATTTTGTTCATATCTTATTTTTTATATTCGATTGCTGCCATACATGATAATGGATAAATTGAATTGCAAATGCCAGCTGGGAATAAATATAGTATTATTTATTATTATGTTAATTTGAAAACACTATGTATTGTAATTAATTAAATTAACTTTGCTACCGAACGAACAATTTTTTTTAAATAAAATTTTCTCTCAGGAAAACAACCTCCCTCAGGGCCTATGTCATATTTGAGGATAAGTCTAAGATTATCTATAAAATAAATGGTTCCCAGAGCAGCGATATTTCTAAGGAAAAAAAAACTTTGTATTATAAATACGCTTCTCGAGGGTTAACTGTTTATTCGTCTTGACTCACGATTAGTAGGATAAGAAAAAAACATACAAAATATCATATTCGTGCGCGGGTCATTTCACTTTACCTTTCTGAAGAATCTAAACACGGCAGAATCGAATTAGAAAACAATTATCATTATTTAAAAATTGAACTTATCTCATTTTGCACAATTCTCGGTTAAATGAGGTAATATTTGAAATCAATGGAACACGGAGTAAAATGATCCTGTTAAAAAATGGTGTGTAATAAAATATTAGTTATTCGGATTTTGACCTCTCTAACAGGTCTCTCGACCAAGGGCAAGGCGATGTGTCTATCGCCGTGGGAGGGATATATGCATATGTCCGTCACTCCTTTACACACTAATCCCTAGATTCCTACTCAACCCTCATATCTTTTACGTTCCTAGAACTTTCTTTCCTTCCTTTCCTTAAAAAAGAACCTCCACACAGTATCCCAAAAGATTTCATTCACTCCTGTGTGGGGTTAATGTAGAAAAAAAAATTAAAAATCTAGAACATGTGTTCTTTTCCTAATAAATATCATGATGGAATGCGACAATATCAGTGCGTTAGTATTAATATCAATGTTTGTATAAAAAAGCCGTTCTAATAAAACATTCGCTCTTTTACTGATACGAACTCTGTAAATTCATTCGTTGAAGGCCTGCAACCTGCAGTCCCATTTTTAACAGGAAAGCGATATACCTTAAGATGTTTTCCTTCATTTATTTTATGACGCTCACAAATGTATTAATTAGTTTCTAAAAATAACACTGGTTCCAAAGGGGACCCCTGTATAACGCCCCTGAAAATATGAAAATAGCTTTTGGGATTATCACCCCCAAAAGACTTCGAAAGATAAGTTAAGCGACACGCGAATGCGACAATATCAGTGCGTCAGTATTAATATCAATGTTTGTATAAACACGTGTTCCGCCGTTCTAATAAAACATTGGCTTTTTTACTAATACGATCTCTGTAAATTCATTCGTTGAAGGCCTGCAAGCTGCAGCCCCATTTTTAACAGGAAAGCGATAGACCTTAAGATTTTTTCTTCATTTGTTAGAGCACATCTATTTATTAACGCCCTTTTTGGAGCATTTACAAAAGAATAGTAAAAATTATACAGTATTTATTATACACAACTAAACTGCCTCAATAACAATCTTTCCATTAGTATTCTGAGCAATGAGGAATACATATTGTGGTAGTTAGTCCCAGAATTGCTGCACTGAAATAATCCTCGCTTCTAATGGTATTACGTAGTGGAATCCTAAAGCTTATCAATGCAAGCAATTCTGGACTATCAAATGCATCATTTAGAATTTTGTATAGAAATACCAAGTCAGTGAAAATCCTTCTGTCCGAGAACTTAAGGTGAAGCTTAATGCTAAATCACTATTTTTATTAATCTTTACAACGAATTGGTGTACACTATAAACACCAAAAAATATGCGTTAGATAAATTGAAGGTTTTCCTATCGTTTCGCTTGAGTAGAATACAAATAAAAAAATAAATTACTCAATAAAAAATATAAATGTAAACTACTAAAAAAAATATTTTGTCAATAGAAATGTATGAACGCGTAAAGGAAACAACTTTTAAAAAATACAGTATTATAGCTAAGATTATCTGTGACAGTTTCACTTGATCAACTTTTTTACTTTCTTATAAAATTACAGTCGACTCTCGTTAATTCAAACCTGCGATAATTCGAACCTCTCTATAATTCAAAGTTATCACGAGTTCCCTACGAAATCTCTTTATATTTCGAACTAAATCCATACATTTTTGTACACTTGGTAATTCAAACGAAAAAATCATTGCTATATAACAAAACGACGCGTTAATTCGAACTCATCGGCGTTCAACATTCGACAATTCAAAGTTGCAGAGAGAAAGAGGCGGAAAGATTGTTACACACACGTTAGTACAAATACAATTTTGCGTCAAGTTCAAACGTTTATTGAATTGGAACTCTACTTCTTTCCGCCAAATACAACTTCCAAATTGCAACCATTGGACCAAGGGATCATCCATAATTTTAAGACGTACTATCGCAAAGAAATTGTTAAGCTCGTTTTAGAATCTCTCGACAAGCAGCTAACTGCAAATATCACTGTTCTGACAGCTATTTTACTGATTGACAAGGCATGGAGAGCTGTAACACCCCTAACGATTCTCAACTGCTTCAAAAAATATGGTTTCTTAAAAGAAGATCAGGAAAATCTTCCAATACTTATGGATGATGAAGAACCAGCAATAGAACCATTAATTGACATCAGCGATGTGAGTTTTCTTGACTTTGTTCAAGTGGATGAAGATGTTGCTGTCTCAGGTTCACTAACCGATGGCGAAATTTTATCTGCGACAGATACTAATGAAAAAAGTAACGATGAAGATGAGGACGATACATCAGAACCTTTGGCAGAAGTGTCAGTTAAGGAAGCAAGATCCTCATTCGATACCTTACAAACCTTCTGTCTACAAAACGAAAGTGATGAAAAAGCATTTCAGGCACTTTTTCTCTTAAAAAAAATTATTGAGAAGTCTGAGCAGCAGCAATGTGCTTTGAAGCAAACCAGTATAACAGAGTTCTTTCTTTCGAAAGATTAATTAATTCACATTATGATTACATGTATGTACACGAATGTACCTATAAACTTTTGTCATTGTTATAGAATAGGAGTTAATAAATAATAATTGATCAACACTTAAGAATTCGAAGTTTTATTTATTTACTCTCACAAATTTCGAACCATTTGATATTTCAAACACTCGATAATTCGTAATATTTTAAGAGTCCCTCGAGTTTCGAATTATCGAGAGTCGACTGTATTTACAAAATAAATAAAAACCAGTTTTGTGCTTGTAATCGAACGTTTCTAGACTCCGTTTGTCAAGCGATTTTAATGCCTATTACCTAAGATATAAGGTATACCAAAAATATACACATTGCAATGCAATGAATACCCATTGCAAACGTAATAATTTATTTTGAATTCTTTCAGTAGCTTGTACATGAATATTGTAATTTGTGATCCAGACGGGAGAATTGTACTCAAGTTGACAATGAATGTTGAAACAAATGCAAAATATAACAGTTTAATAGACTTAATATTGTTGAAATTTCAAGTTAACCTGATTATAAAACGCGATATTTGTATGCCCTTATTAGAGATTATAACATATCTGCATATGCACCAATATACTCTATAAGTGTGTATTGTTTGTATCAACTCTAATTTGAACAACGACCTATAATAATACAGTCGTAAAATTAATTTGAACTCCGCATAATTGCAGTTAGTTCATTGTTATTTAAGGTTGCTGTTGCTTACATTGAATCTTTAATGAGCGGTGACACATTTAAAATTTAGCTTACTAAATGCCAATCGATCTTAAAACTATTTACAAAGGTTTTGTCCTTAAAGTGTTATAATATAGAATGGCGCAAAAGAAACGGGTAAATTCATTATTATTTTTCGAATGAAGCAAACGCTTTGGGGTGTGACATATATTAGATGAAAAAACAAAATTTGTAATACACCACTTTTTATTTGAATTAATAGTGACAGCCAACCGGGTTTCGCTTATCTCAAGCTTCATTAGGGCTTTTTATATGAACTAATAACTAAACAAAACGTTTTTCCAAGCTTGGCATAGTATGCCAAAAATCGCTCCAGTGGAAAAAAAAAAGATATTTGAAAAAATTAGATCAATTTCATCCGGAATAAAAAAAGGCCACAATACTCTTATATCGCTTTATGTCTTAGATGGAAAAAAACGTCATAAATACTATAAGTTGATTTGATATTAATTATGTTTCAGTTTAGCAATCATTTTGTTCAGTATTTCTTGAATCTCTCAGCCAAAACGTTTTCCATTGTTGAAAAATACACACACTGTACTAATTGTTTTGTTTTTTTTGTAATACTTGCTGTCTGTGTATTTTATGTGAACTTTTAATTTGTGTATCTATCTTTGCATTGGTAATAGTAAAAATAACCTTAATAGCGAAAAATATTATCTTGTTTGGGAATTTTCGATTGCAGACGGTGACGGTACGGTACATTTTACATACCGTTGCGGAACAATTTAACGTTCAATGAACTCAATATTACATTGAATTTAACTGTCGTTTACAAAATTGGAACTGATTTTGTGCAAAATTCAGACAAGCGTTAAAGTAGGTAGAATAATACTTGCCGTTTCCCGCAGGGTAGATAGAGAGGACGGACCGCCAAATAACTTGGTCTTGGCACACACTTCTTGCCTCATTCACATACATACATCGTCTCTTACATACTCTTCTATTATTCTGACTCTTGACATGGCCCGACTGAAGTATCAAGTATGATTCACTTGGTCGTGCCATGTCTTACTCGGGCGTCCCCGACTTCTGCTACCATTCGCATTTACGTCATTATTTCGTCAACAGAAAATTATTTTAAGATAATATAATATTTCTGAAATAGAAAGTGATTTATCAAGAATTCACAACAGTCCATATTCTTCACGGGTCTTATAATCAAATTAAATAACTTTATAATAAAGTTCACTAAATATCTTACTAAATAACTATCACGCTATTATACCAGAAGAGTGATGGTTAGTTAGTTTCTAAAATCAAAACTGGTCCCAAATAAGACCCTTGTGGAATGCTACCGAAAATATGAAAATAGCTTTTCGAATTATGACACTCCCAAATGTATTACTATTAGTTTCGAAAAATAACACTGGTTCCAAAGGGGATCCCTGTAGAACGCCACTGAAAATAGCTTTTCGGATTATCACCCCCAAAAGACTTCGAAAGATAAGTTAGATAAAAGTTAATGAGGTGGATTAAAAATAGTTATAGTTTTGCAGTATTTTACGAGGGCGATACTGTAAACTGCATACAGGTTCCACTCTGCAATGAAATCTTATTTTTTGAACTGTACATGTGAAAAACTCATGTCAATGTGATTTGTTTTTATATGCGCTACGCTGGGTTTTGAACCCGCGACCTCTTGCCAAGGAACATACCGCTCTATATCGAAGGTCGTCTCACCGCAATACATTATAATTTTAGTATCGTAAAAGGTTATATCTTTCACGAGTAACAGCTCTCGATTCGAATCATACTATACAAGTCTACATACTTTATGTGGCGAGAAGGTTTCTATCGGATAATATGTCAATGATAATATTTGAATGTTCAATATAGTGTACAACACTTTATTTATTGATAGTATTTAAAACGAGAACTGGTTTGTTAATTACTCGGAGAGTTGATGAATTGATTTGTGTGATTGAAAGGTTTATAGAATATTTTAAGAGAGATTTAAAAGTAGAAAAATAATAAAAAGTTAACCTATTAAAAAACTAACACAATTTAGGAAAATACTAATAGATACGTAATTTGATTAATATTGCAATTAAATAATGAGACCTGGAGTCTTTGTTATTATTGAAGAGAATATGATAATAATAAATCTAAGCGTAACACGAAACAGAATAAAACACAGACAAATAAAAAGATAACTGTGACAACTATCAATCAAACCCAGAATCTCTTGTCTTGCCGGGACAGGCGTCTTATACCACTCGACCATTAGTTAATCTCATTATTAATCATTAATTTTCTTTATCTATAGTATATATTAGATGTAGATTAAAAAATAAACTAAATGGAAACACTAAATATCCCACTAGAAGACTTACAATATCATTTCTTAGTAAATACTCTAAAAATATACACATTGGAAGACAGGCGTAAAATAAACGACTTACCTTTTTTCTTCAAGATTCTAAACTCTAAATTCGACTGTTGCGAACTTCTGCAACTCATAAACTTACGAATACCTACAATAACAACACGACAAAATACATTATTCCACTGCAACACACATAAGCGCAATTACATTGCGAACTCCCCAATACAACGGTTTCACACTATGGGAAACCAATACTTAGGTGATGTCGATATATTTAATATTAACTTTGCGAATTTTGTGGATAACGTAAAAGACTTATTTAAACACTATTCCTAAATGGAAGTTATATTTTTGTAAACCAGTCAAATCGCTGTATTTTTTAATTTATATTCTTGTCATTTTTAATTTTTTATCTTGCATATATTATTTTTTAATGTAATTTTATTTTTATTATTTCTGTCTTATGTTTCAAAACTGTCATTAAAATTGTACCACCTACATGTAAAAGCCCTCTGGGCGTTAAATAAATAAATAAACTCCAGAGCTCATTTATAAAACTATAGTTGCTCCACGTTTAGATTATTGCTCTACTATGTTATATTTGGCCAATGAAGGAAATTTGAACAAACTAGATGTTATACAGAATAGAGCAATGATATGTATATTGGGAAAAAGGCAAATACGCAAGCTTTAATCAAATGATTGAGCAGCTAAATTGGATTCCAATAAAATGGAGACTGTTATTTATTGTGTTAATTTTTGTGCATAAAGTCATGAACAACCAAATGCCAAAATATTTTAAGGATGAAATTGTTTTTAATAGAGATGTTCATAATTACGAAACCAGAAATGTAAATAGAATCAGATTGCCACATTTGAAGAAATCAAAATCACAGAACTGCCTAATGTATAAAGGACTAAATATGTATGATAAAATGCCTGAAAGTCTGAAGAATAAATGTATTTAAAAAGAAATGTTATGTTTATTGTAAAAATGTTTAAAGTTACAAAATGAAATATGATCTTGTTTATATTAGTTTATATTCAAATGTTGCAAAAACTAACTCAATAAATAAAAAAAAAATATATATATATAAACCAGTATAAAACAAAGTCGCTATCGGCGTCTGTCTGTTTGTGCGCTTAGTTCTTCTAAACTACGCAAGGAATCAGACGTGGAGAGCGACTTTATTTTATACTATTTAGATAGATTGACGGCCGGCGTGGTCTAGTGGTATACGCTTTTGACTACAGATCCGAAGGTCGCGGGTTCGAACCCGGCGTGCGCAAATAAATTTTATTTGATTAATTTGTGTTATTTCACAATTAATTAATTTAAAATAATATATAGTATATTTGCGGCACGTTCCAGAGTGGAAGATACTCTCAGTATCGCCCTGGTGTAAGACCACCATTCAGAATTGAAACGTTGCTTGAAATGGCTTTAGCCGTGTTTGGTGACCAGATCTGAATAGCCAGGTACTTCCCCACCTTCCTCTTCCCCATCTCCCTCCCCTCCCCAATATACCCTCAGCCTCACAACATACCCCAATTGGGGATGCCATAGTCTCACTGGCTCCAGACGGGAGCAGTTGGGACTCTTGTGCGGTATTACTGTAAAAAAAAAAAAAAAAGATAAAGGTTGACCGTTTTAACAACATTTCGACTCGTATGTACAAACATAAATACGAGGAAATTAACTTACATTTACAAAACATAATATTCTATACCTAGTGAAAAGTGTAAGTTCCTTTCGAACTCCAACTGGACTTCGAGCTACGTCACGAGCTTGCGAGCGGCCCGATGCGGTTTAAGGCGATGCACTACGTCGTGTAATATTTTAAATTGAGCCGCTATCAATAACAACCCTTACGTTGATGGCGATAAGGTTTAAATTCCCGCTTAACACCATCCGCCTGTTTTGATTTATGCAAGAAAAAAACATGGCCAAAAAGTGCCTTTTATTTTAATTTGTGGATGTCTAGGCATAAATATTTAATTTTTTTTCGATCATTTTATAAATAACTTAATTTGCCGCATTATACAATAAAATCATAACCGAAAATGGGTTTGTAAGTAAGAGATTTTGAACTTTAAAGCACTTTTCATAGGTCTTATACATTATTTTTTTCTGGGCTTATAAAAATACTTATCTAAAAAATACTCGATTATTTCAAAGGCCAAGATGTATTCTACTCGCAGTATTTAATTAAAGCATCTGAAACATTTCTAGGCGACCAAATTTTTCAAACCAAAAAGACATGATTTTGCATTACTACGTCGTGCATCGCCTTATACATTTTCTACGAATCTCTCTCTCTACCACGTTATTTTTATTTTGCGTCTACAATGTTTATCTCAAGTTTTTGTTTTCCTTTTTCAACAGGTGCCCTACCCAAACACCCCGTCTCAACCTCCTACTATTGTAAGTTATTCTGAATTAAATATATAATATATTACATTTAGTAATAATAAACAGTACCTACCCAGGTATTTTAATGATCAAATACAAATACCAACCATTTATGTTATTACTTAATTCGGTTGTGTCTATCTGTAGCTCTGGATCAATGAACTCCAGAACTCGGATTTGCATTGAATTTACGCACCGCCATCTGATAGTATTATTATTGTAATGACTGTACAGTTTGGGATTATTGTAAACGGAAGTGGTGCCCTCTGTTATTTTCAAAAATAACCGTTGAAACCCGCGGTAACGCGGTAGAAAATACACTGACAGTTAGAGACCGGCGGTTTCAATTCCGTGATTTTTCGAGGATCTGCTCTTCTGATCTGCTTCTGTTACAATAGAATTTCCGCGAAACTCCCCAACCTTAGTCAAATTGTAAAAATTCGTTGTTCCTCAGAATCATGATCACCATGAACATCATGACGATCACCACCACCACGAGCCCGGAATGCCCTTCGACTTCAACTACGCAGTCAAGGAACAGGAGTACGGAAATGACTACAGCCACAACGCTGTCTCTGACGGAGACATCACTCGCGGAGAGTACAGGGTACAGCTTCCCGACGGTCGCCTGCAGATCGTGAAGTACACGGCCGACTGGAAGAACGGTTTCAATGCAGAGGTGAGCATAATAATGAAATCCGAGAATACTCTCATCCTGGATGTATTTCAGTGACAAATAAATTAGGGTGCCCCTACAGAATAGATGGAGAGTTTCTCTCAAGCCATTGTTAATACAAGTGCTAGATATTTATTGGAATAACAGCTTCAAAACGCAAAGGTGGCCATAAAACAAGCCGACTAGCCTTCACCCAAAGAAAGTCAGTGAAGTTGAGAAATTTCCAAGATAGTTGTCCCAGCAGTCTAGTTCAGAAACGGATAACCTAACCATCTGTAAGATCTTTTCAGCCAATATTCCCTCCCAAAGTGCTTCGATACTCAAACCTGGAGGGCGATTCTCGTTCTACTTAACGACACTAAAATCGTCCTTACATTCAAATTAACGATTTTTCTCGGTTTATTCTTATGAAGCGATTCCGGTTCTCTCGATGACAGATGGAATCCTTAGATTTTCGATTGCGCGCGAAAACTTTTAGCCTTACGCGAAGGGGACCCCTAGACCTGTCTTTCGGCGGCCGAACGCTAGCATTCGCGGAGAATTTGCTTCATTTAATTGTGACGTTTTGACAATTAGCAATATTTGCGTAGTTTTAACAAGAGAAAACTTAATATTATCGTAAGTATTGACTGTAAACATGATTAGTGACTTGTTTGTGGCACAATAATGCTATTAAATGAATTGAATAAGGTAATTGCGATGTTTGTAAAGTACGTAACATGTCGAAAGCCAGATAAGTGATTTAATTTACAATAAACTACACATACCATTGAGGATTTCTACATAAATAATAATAAGTTTCAGATAAAATGGCTGCAGGGCTGGTGCTGGAAATTGTGGGTTTTGAAGTTTACCACAACGAAATAAGAATCCCTTTCCGTATCTTAAGAGACGCCCAAAATCCCATGGAAATGGGGCAAACAGAGTTCCTGAATTTATTCAGAATATCTAATGAACTCGTTATCCCCTATCTTACAACCGAGAAGAAAGCATGGACTGTCTGAGTGGGGCTTGGCTGTCTGTCGGTCGTCGGTTAGCCGATGCATATTAAATGTTTCATCGGCTATCAACGACACACTACTCCAGACGTGGGTTAAATTTCCTTTGACTGCTGCAGATAGGCAAAAAGCCAAACAAATATTTGAGCAGTCCGGTGATCCTTTCCCTGGTACTATAGTAGCAATTGACTGCACTCGTATAGCTATCGTTGGTACTGCAGTACAGGAATATATGTACTGCAATCATCACGGGAATCGCTCCTTAAACGTGCAAATGGTGAGATCTTCATATGCACAAGAAAGTCATATTATAATAAAAAATGAACATTTCAGATTTGTGATCCGAACTTGGTTACCTTGGATGTAAATGCAAAGTGGTGAAGCTGCGTTCCTTGTGTTATGGAACTCCGGCATGAAATAGGAAAACTCATAGCTCATAGGGAAAAATAATTCATGACATGTAGTACATAATAAACGTTTTATTGACAACACATAATTATAAATAATTTTTCAACAAAAACAAGTACACAACAAATTATATATGCTTCCGATTTTGTTGTCCGGGTTAAATCTTCCCCATAGGAAAAACTAAACCCTTCCACTCACTTTTCCACAAATGATCATCTAGTCAATCAACATTATGTAAGTGCATTATATAAGCAAAATAAATACAAAACAATACAAGAACAACACGTCAACTCACAAGAGATCAAATGGGAAAATAATTCACCGTCTCCAGATATTTTCATATCAGAGGGTTCGGCTCGGTAGAACTTCTAACAGGGCCTATAAATCCTACTGATCCCTCAATATAAATATTAAAAAAATCTTTTGTTATCCTACATGTATTCAAAATGACAGACTTTTGCATCTTTATATATAATTTTTTTGAAAGATCTAATACGCCTAAATTTTGAATTAGAGAGCTAGGTATAATGCCAGTAGCCGAAATAACGAATGGTAATATTTTTATAGTCTGAGAATGCCAAATTCTTTTTATTTCATTTCCTAAATCTGTGTATTTTCTTATTTTTTCATATTACAGATTTTTGAATATTACAGGAATTTGGTATAGCGACATCAATGATATAAGTTATTTTTTAAATTTTGTCATGTAAAACTATATCGGGTCTATTATGACTAATCGCTCGGTCTGTTGTATAGTTTTATCAAAATATATTTTATAAAATTCGTTTTCTAAAAATGAATTTGGTTCGTATTCATAATATGGTACTATATTACGGCAGTCAATCAAGTTATGTTTAATTACCAAATTTTGGTGAATTATTTTTAAAACTTGATTGTGCCTAAATGTATACTCGGACGATGCTAATATAGAACATCCCGATATAATATGTTCTATAGTTTCCGGAAAAGCCAAACATTTTCTACACAAATCATCAATTTGATTTGTATCTTTGATTATATGCTTTCTATAATTTTTAGTATTAATGACTCTATCCTGAATGGCAAGCATAAATCCTTCTATTTCTGCGCTCAACTCTCCAATACTCAACCATTTGTTTGACGAAAATTTGTCAACATACGTTTGGTTGAGATAATTGAAGTTTTTTGCGTGTAAAATTTTATTTGACCAGGAATCTAATAATTCCTGGTTGGGATTTATAAAAATGTTGGCATTCTCATCGTATAAATTTAATCATAGAACGGGAAACATTATATTTAGTTCAAAGATATTGATATATAATATTCGATTTAAAAACAAAAAGAATATGTGTATGAGTCTGCATGAGCGACCCGAATTATAAATTCATACGTCGTGTAGCACAATCCACGCAGGATAAGCAGAATCGATGAACCAGTTTTCTTCACCAACATAGCGCCGTTCTGCTAATCCATCAGCTTCTCATCAGCTCTGCTCTCGTTTCGGTCTGAAAAATTTAATAACTATTAAATTGATATCTCTAATAATTTTTAATTGATCTTACGAACGTTATAAAATATAATTTAAATAACACGCTCGCTCGCGCTAGGCCGCAAACAGCAGCAGTATGGGGGGGGCCGACGCTCCGTGGAGACGATCGGACGAATCTCTTGGCGTAGGGCTGAGTCTCAACGGATCGCAGCATGACGCTGCTCTACCGGGCACAACACCCTGCCAGGTACGAAGGTCGTCTGCGGACGATTCCGAGTTCCGACGTCGAACTTAAGCTTGGTCAGAGGCGGGGCGCCATCGCGCCGGGACATTTAACCACGTTGCGCAGTGCTCGCCTCGCCTCGTCGGGCTTCGACGGAGGCCCCCGCGGACGGGGGCCTCCGTCTGATAGATGTCACATTGTTTAGAGAGCCTTTCGACTCGCGGAACTCACATCACGTATCACCGCCCGATTTGCCTAGGCGGGATACGGCCTTAGAGGCGTTCAGGCCTAATCCTGTGGATGGTAGCATCGCACCACCGGCCGGTCGACCGAGTGCGTGAACCAAATGTCCAAAACTGCCGTTCCTCTCGTACTGAGCAGTATTACTATCGCAATGATCGGTCATCAGTAGGGTAAAACTAACCTGTGGTTTTCCTGCGAACGTAGATTAAATGGACGTGAAGCTACTTTATTTGTATAAAGAATTACCTGCTACGAATCGAGGTCTTCTCCTTGGCTGGCTTGGGGAGGGGGAGGTCTGTCTACTGTGGGCTTGTCACGGGGTATTCACCCAACACTCCACTGCATCTCTACCGCTAGCATCTCTACAAGTACAGGAGGCTCATCACTCTCATCAGCGACATCCACGTGCAAGAAGAGATCTCTATGAAATAAATAAACGTATCAAATTGTATCTTATGAAATTTGATTATTTAGTAAAACATATTATATAAACTAACAAATAAATTTGTGTATACACATATCAGGTATTTTGACTCGGCATATCCTCTCTGCCAAAGGTATCTTGTGTTTAACCGCTATGCATTTCGACACACAATATCAGTTGTGTACTTGTTAAACATGATATAGCACCATAAAACATAAATAAACTACGTACATCGTCATTGGGAAGGACTTTGGGCACATCTAGTCCTTCAATTGACTACACATTGTCGAACAGGCACTATTCAAAGTGGATAAATAAACTTACTTTTTGCCATTGGATTATAGTCTTGTGTGGAGCAGCATTATTTAATTAATCTCCTAGGTTTTAAATGTCGTCTCCATTTTAAAAGATTGGCTCGGCTGTCATGGATCCGCCAGCAGCATTTATCGAATTGTCTTGACCGTGCCACTCTGTTGCTGCACACTGAAATTGAATTTTACGACAATTGATGACATGTAACTATTACACACTATTCTTAGGTTTCAAACACAATGATGTACACGAAAGATAATAATAAAATAGCTGTCTCACTTTTTGACCTAAAAATGCAATTGTACACAGACATAATACGTTGTTAATTCCGTTTCAGTCTGGGGTGAAAAGCATCAAAATGATATCATGCTTTTACTTACAACATATAGCTTTTGCTTACCTCATTTTAAACAATTTTGTCAAGTTAATTAGCAAACGAACACGAAAACGTTGACAACATAAATCAACTTGGGTGACAGTTAGCGACGTTAGTTCGACACCAAACGTCACTTTAGAAGTGGTGAATCTGTAAAAAAGTCATTACTATCCAGCGAGGTAGGTACCTTTTTACAAAACGTAAATCTTCGATAAATGGCTTATTTATGTCATTCATAAATAAAATAAGCAGTTATTAAAATGCATTATAATACAAAGTATTTGTTTTTTTAAGTTTTAGTTAGAAACCTTGCGTCACTTAATTATATTTCACTAATTTGTGTTTTCAATAATCTGTTAACAATTTCTTAACCACGCTTCTTTAGGATTTTTTACTAGGTCTCTCCAAAATCGAACTTGTAAGGATATCAAAAGAACGAGAATCGCTTAATAGTTAAGAAAAGATGTTGCAAGCGACGGACAGCTATCTTTCGCAAACGATAGCAGTCGTTGACGAATGCTATCATTTAGCTTAAGGCTAAAAGAACGAGAATCGCCCTCCTGAACTCTATAATGAGGACATTTCTGGAGTTATTAATCATTAGACCAAGCCTTGTGCCAGTGTTTTTCTAATAATTTTGATGTGTTTTTTTCAGGTAACATATGAAGGAGAAGCCAAGTTCCCCGAAGAGCAGCCCAAACAGCCAAACACCAACTACGGATCACCCCCAACAGGAGGCTACAAATACTAAACACTTAACACTAAACTATCGACCATGAAAAACGGAGAACACTCATGAAATATCTTAGCACCCATTATTATTATTAGAATTATTGAGATGTTCTGTATTACCCTTGAAAACACTCAGACTAAAGGCATATTGTGCTAGGTCAGAGATTTCATCAAATTCCTTTGACAGTAACCCAGTCCTTTTATATAAGTTTACCAAGATTTGGTGTTTAATCCTTTTGACCTCCCTGGTTTCACTTTATTCCTTTGACAGTATCCCAGTCCCTTTAATAAAGTTCACCAGCTTTGTCATTGGTGTTAGACCATGCCTCTTGGTTCCCCAATGTGGCTGACCATATTTCAACTTATTCATTTGACAGTAACCCACTCCCTTAAATGAAGTTCAACAGCTTTGTCATTGGTGTTAGACCATGTCCCTTGGTTCCCCAATGTGGCTGACCATGTTACACCTTATTCCTTTGATAGTAGCCCAGTCCCTTTAATAAAGTTCCCCAGTTCTGTCATTAGTGTCAGAACATGTTTTACCTTATTACTTTGACAGTAACCCACTCGCTTAAATGAAGTTCACCAGTTTTGTCATTGGTGTTAGACTATTTCTCCTGGTTCCACAATATGGTATTTAATACCTTAGCCTTTTTCCCATTAAGGCGGGCCATTGACACCGTAGATTAACCAATATTTCATCATCCTGTACACATTTCCTACAGCTATTTATATTTACTTTCCACTCCCAACAGCTGAATGACATGTCAGGCAGTAGTATCCTGTTAATTAATATTCCTACCAGCTCCCTCACCTTTTCCCTCAGAATATATCATCCAAACTGAATACATAGGGTCCTTTTTAGTACATTTCCTTACGCCTTGTACACCTTCAGATTTTAAATTGAACATATTGTTTTCAATATATAGTTACACAAGCGTTGCATAAAATAGAATTTGTGTTGTAAAGTTTGTTCCTAGCAAACTTAACCAACCAAATATTCCAAACACAATAAGAATATCATATCCATGTGTATCTATAATTTAATTCAAATGGTGTATGTTGTGTTCTGTCAATCATTGATTTTTTTCGCCATGTTAGTTTGAGTATTTTTTGTTTAAATTTCGCAATAAGATATTTCTGAGATATTTAAAATATTTTAAGTAAGTGATTTAGAGGAAGTATCACAATATACAATGTGAACATTAATTTGCACTTTTGATTTCAGAAATCATTATTTATTTTGAGAAAATAATACTTATATATTTTGCTCTAAAGAACTAGCGCCATTGATCCCAGTGAAACAAACTAAATATATTTGTCGACAGATGTCTTTTCTGTAACGAATGTGTCGTTTTTACAACTCACTGTATTCAACAGTTCACTCGAGTAATGACTTGATGGGTTTTATGTTTCCTCCGTCCTTTAACTCAACGTTTCGATGTAAGCTTCACTTTTTCATTTATGTGTTCACAAGACAACTGTTGTGACGTCCATATGAGAGGCACGGCCGTCCGTCACCTAACTTCTGTGATATCCGCGTACAACGGGTTAACATGGGTCTTTTTTAAGACTGCTGGTATATTCAAACAGCCTTTTTTCCAACCCCTCCTGTGCTTTGTTTGGTCCAATGTTATTTTGCTCATTTCATGCACTGATATTTTTTATGAACATGTTGTATTATCACGATAACTCCCTCTCAAAAATCACTTATTTGAAAATGTAATTTAATTTTTAAATGTAATAATTATTTATATTTTTCTACTTCGAAAGACAATGTCTTTGAAATTTGGTTCAGTGAATCAGGTATTGTATTAGTGTCCTGTACAATATTATTGTATTTGCAAATGAATTATTGTAAAAAGTGTATATCATCACTCGTACAAAAATAAAAAATAAATTATTTTGTGAAAAATTGTTTGTTTATTTATCTAGTGTGCTTTTTTTGCGTGAAATTAATGTACGTAATATAGTTGTGTTAACTATTTGTTGTAGATAGTAACAATGGTATAGCAAGTACCTATATGGTATTGATTTCTATAATGTAAAGTCACAAAGCATAACAAATTATTTTAACCACAGCCATCTTTATAAATACACGGCTGACATAGGAAATGAAGTGACAGTTACAGACCTGTGTTCAGACTTTTGCACTGGGTCAGTATATACAGTAGTACATTTAGGTTAGTAGCAGGGATTAGTACTTTACCCTGCTAAACTTAGTGCAAACGTCCGAAAACCGGTCTCTTTAACTGTCACTTCATTTTCTATGTCAGCCGTGCATGAATAAAAATGACAGTGGTTTAACATATTGAAATTATATGGAAAACATTCTTCTTTTAAATAAGAAATAATATAAGCAAATTAAATATGCAACCAGTAGAAAATATAAAAAAAATAGAGAAACATAGAAAAAAATATATACTCACTACCGTGTGGTAAACTCATACATTTCAGCAAAGTATTTATGAAGAATTAGTTTCATTAACCTTTCCTTATCTGTGGTGTGTATTTACTACACATTGCTTCTAATAACTCTATAAATATAATAAATTCCGGGTTCAGATTTTAGGTATTCCTCCGTTATACATTTATGAACTGAATTAAAAAATAAAATTTTACATAGTTTTCAAATTCAATTAAAAATCAGAGATATTTGTTAAAAATTGGAAACAAATACACCAATACAATCAACCGTGTGACACTGTTACGCGAAGAGTGTGCGAGAAAATGACACACTATTGATGTCCCGCTTTAGTTCGCTATGCAGGAACATGAGAAATCCACACGTCCACAGTTGTATTTTGATTTCGACCATCGATACCTACGACTGCATAGCTGTGTGTGTGCTAGCCGCGAGCCAGTCGGTCGCGGACTGTCGTTAAATGTGGACCCCTTGCACGTTTTTTTAGCATCTGCCGATGGTTTTTTCATGTTTCCAGCAATTAAATGAAAAAGTTTTACCTTACAATAAAACTTATATTATGTACTTAGCTTTATTTAAAACCTATAAAGTGAGATAAACATTACCATTTTGCAGCCAAATCGACGTTTCTTACCAATTTCGTGTGTAATTCTTAGTTTAAATCTCCCGCCAATGTCACCTGCTAGTTCCAAATGCATCCTTGAGGCGGCGCCAGTAGTGGGACGCCACTAGTGACGCTATAATTTCAAGCTTCATTAGATCTCATCAGGCAGCCCTTGCCTAGGTTTTAAATAAAGCTAAGTACATAATATAAGTTTTATTGTAAGGTAAAACTTTTTCATTATGTAGCATAGGCTTTATTTAAAACCTATAAAGTGAGATATTGTTTGTTATCGCCTGGTGACATTATGCTAATGTGAATCAAATATAATATTTAAATTTATTTGCTAAAAAGAAAATAGGGGCAAGATTTCCAGAAATCAGCTAACCAGTTACAGAGGTTGAAAAAGGTCAGCAACAGATGGGTCGGTGTTGACTCGGCCAGCCGATTCTGCAATTTCCCTTCTATAGAACTTGGCAAAGGTATTGGGACTTCTCCAGTTACCACGCGACAGTATATCGTCCAGCTTATATTTCTGCAGCCAGTTCAGAGATGCCACTGCTGAACGGATGCTGCCAGGTGGATCCTCTACACCAGCATCCCTGAGGACTGCCCTAATCCAACCTGCAATTACTGCCCTGGAGGCCGCTTTCACTGTCCCACAAGTTGTAATAAATAGGCTAGGTAGTATCGCCTGCGCTCTCCGTTCCTTAGACAGTTCTATGACCTTCTCCGTCCAATAGACAGGGTCTATGTTCCTAGACTCCGAGCGAGCCAGTCTCCACCCTGATTGTTGCCAGTCTGCCGAATCTGTCTTGCCACCAAACACTGGCCAAATGGAGATGCCTTCACTGTCCACTGACAATCTTTCAGCTGTGCAATGGAGCAATGTGAGATCGTGGACTCGGCGCCCTGATGCCAAAAGCAGGATGGTGGCTGCTCTCCTTGATGCTTCAAAGAGAGTAATATGTTGAGGCAAATTCTTCTCCAGCCATGATGATACAACCCTCGGGTCCCAAATGGGGGGTTTTGAAGGCCTTAGTCTAGCTAAAGATATCCCTTTTAATATCTTCTTCACTATCGGATTGGAGCTCAGCTCTCTATTGTCTTCGGGAGAGCCTAAGGTACACACCACTGACTTGTGAACTAAAATGGTACTCAGCGATAGCTTTTCTCTGATGTGTAGATCGGCTAGGAACCTGGCTAAGTCTTCAGCTTTGGGACGCGTGGCATCAAGCTGATTCTCTGACGCCCAGCGCTGCCACCTCCGCCATGCCGGAGCATAAGTGCGAAGGGTAGAACTTCTCCACCCGGATCTAAGAAGTTCCTTCTGCTGACTTGACCATCTTGTTAGGTTTTTGTCCCACCCCCACAAAGCCAAATCTCCAGAGTGAAGGACTCTACTTGAGGAGGGGGTTTGTTGGTCCTGGTGTCTATCAGTGCTTCTCCTAGATTGTGAATCGTAAGAGGTGGACCCAAGGCCCGACACTTCAGATCCGCTCTCCAAAATGCCCTTTCCCAACGAGGAGCCACTACCAAGTATAATCCCCTTGCTCTGTTCAGGTGGCAAAGAACCCTCGGCATGAGGCACGGGGGAGGGAAGATCCAAGCCAGCTGATGGTCCCAGTCCCTGCTCCAAGCATTGTGGTAGTCTGCCTCGTCGTCCTGAAAATCAAGAGAAACATACCTTTGAACCACATGCGCTGTCCTAGAGCCAAATAGGTCTATTTCGGGTCGTCCCCATTTCCTGAATGCTACCTCTGTGAACGAGGGTAGCAAGTGCCATTCGGGTATAGCACGATGACGAGATAGACAGTCCGCTACTTCATTGAAACGACCGGGTAAGTATTGTGCTGTCATGGAGACACAGTGTTTATCCAAAACATCTAGCACTAGTCGAGTACAGCTCAGGAGTTGAGTTGATCTGGTACCACCCTCCTTGCGGAGATAAGATACGACAGACCTGTTATCCGACTGGATCAGAAGACCCGAGCCAGATAGCTCAAGCACGTGAGGAGACAAGGCAGCCAACACGGCGAGCATCTCCTTTACATTGGAGTGAAGATTCAGCTGGTCATCAGCCCACACACCGCTGAGAAGCTTTTCGTCCAGCTGGGCACCCCAACCCTGATCAGAGGCATCGGTTGTTAGGTAATGCTCAAACAGCGGCAGATGTATAGGTGACGTCAGGGTGAGCGATCGAACCCACCATCTCAATTCCCGAGCGGTAGCTGCCGGAATTGGTGATGACTCCCAAGGGTGGTAGTGTCTGAGTCCTAAGCACCCTTTCTGTATGTGCCGGCTGTTGAGCCTGCCTCTTGGAACTGCAAAACTAGCAAAGTTTAAAGAGCCCAAGAGGCTGCGCCCCTTATCTAGTGACCACCTACCTGTCTGAATAAAACCCTTTAACAAATAAGATAGGGCTGAAACCTTGTTCTGAGGGAGAGACTTTTCATTAGTTAGAGTATTCCAGCTGATACCAAGAAATTGAACTTGTTGTGATGGTTCTAATATTGACTTATCAAATTGTATATGCCATCCCAAGCCTTGCAAAAACTCCACCATTTCAATAGCCTGCTGTTTTAAAGTAGGCAGGCATTGGTTTACTAATAAAAAATCATCCAGATACACTAGAATTCTCATCCCTCTCTTCCGCAGTTCCTGCGCTACCCAGTTAGTGAAGGTTGCGAATGCCTTAGGTGCGGTGGCCAAGCCAAAGGGGAGGGATGTCATCTGCAAGAGTTCATTCCTATAGATAAGTCTAAGGAAACATCTATGCTGCTCACTCACAGGTACATGAAAGTAAGCATGTGTGAGGTCCACTTTAACCATCCAGTCATTCGGTTGTAGAAAAGTAGGAACTCGATAAACGTTTACCAGACGAAATTTACTGACAGTCAGAAAATTGTTTAAATACTTTAAGTTAAAGACCGGCCTCTTTGAGCCATCTGATTTGGGGACCAGAAACATGTTAGAAATAAATGAGGGAGTGGCAGGTGCCGACTCTAAAACCTTAAGGGCTTTGAGTTTTTCTATTTGTTCTGTCATTGCCACAGAAGTCTTAGTGGTGAAAGGGGAGTTAAATAAATCAATATTATTATTTAGTGGAGGTTTTGATGAAAATGGAATTCGGTAGCCATCTAACATCTTAAGGATGATAGTAGGGGCGCCAAGGTTCCTCCACTTACCTGCGAATGAGCGCAACTGACCCCCTTGAAAAGAGGGCCCACTGTTAAAACCTCTTACGGTCTGGCTTCCCTGCTCTTTCCTTGGGCCGGAACCTACCTCGGGGAGGGAAAGCTTTAGCGGCTCTACGGGCTGGTTCCGGACCTCGACTCTCAGGGTGCTCCCTTCTCGCGATGGTTCTTCCCTGCTGTACTCTAGGACGAAAGGGCTGCGAGCTCTGCACAGTCACAGGTTTAACGGGTGGAGCTGGTCGCGACGTGCTAGGCTGAGGAGCGAGGCACTTCTTCACTCCCCCCAACTTATCCAGCTGGGCCGACAGGAGGTTCGGGTCAAAGAGATATTCCGATGTGGGCGGAATCTTCCGTAAGGCATCTCGGACGTATCCGTCACTGATGCCTCGCAATGCCCCCTCTCGTCGATACTCAATGTGGCTAGCCCGTTTTCCGCAGACCATCTGCATGATGTCTTTGGACACCTTCTGGGACTCAGACCCCGCCGCGAAGAGAGACTGCACCTTCTCGAAGAGAGTGGAAGTGCTCAGCTTCGTGCCCGGTTCCGCACTCCAGTTGACCAGCTCCTGCAAGGAGGCCTTCAGGAGATCAGCCTGCAGGGAAAGAGCATTGGTCAGGGAGCCGCAGAAGGAGTCCGTTGACGTACTGGCCGATTCCTCCTGAGCTAGGCGCTTCAATTCAGGGTTCAATGCCAACATTGAGAAGAGAGGGGTTGCGGCATACGACTTCTGGATCTCGAGGTAGCGGACATTGTTCCAGTTGGCCGTCCCCAGATGCTGAAGGAGCTCCACTTTTTTCACCCTCCCTGGGTCGGCCGATGGTATCTTCGGCTGCTTTAGGTCAGTTGTCCACTCCCCGAGATCCAAGTCACGAGACGGCTTATTCGGATGGACGAGTCCCATTCCCAAATCTCCTGCCAATTCCTCCCGAAGCGACGCAGGGGTGTCCAGGGAGATGCTGTCCTCGTCATCGTCATCCGAGGCGCCACGGACGGGAGCCTCCGAACGCTTTTCCAGCAGCAGACGCAACATTTCCTGCATCTGGGACATCTGCTGCGTTAATACGTCAATTCGCGGGTCGGCGGGAGCTAATTCACAAACCCTCTGCCTCTTGGCTTTGCCTTCGCCGTAGACCCTCGGACGCTTCCCCCGCGTGTCCGTGTGAATCACCTTCATGACTTCCGCCCTCGAAAATTCGGCTTCCCCGCTCTCGGAACGTTCGGAATCCGACATAATCACGAAAATACAAAAAACACTAAACAAAAACACACGAAACTCTATAAATCGCAATTTTACGGAGTTCGAACAGTCACACTGTTAATAACCTCGAAAAAAATATGTAAATTTTGCGCAAATACTGAAAAACAGGTTATTTTACGGTATTTGATGTTTGTAAACAAACCAAACGTGTTTGACCTTCGCAAAATAAATGCTAATGAAGCTTGAAATTATAGCGTCACTAGTGGCGTCCCACTACTGGCGCCGCCTCAAGGATGCATTTGGAACTAGCAGGTGACATTGGCGGGAGATTTAAACTAAGAATTACACACGAAATTGGTAAGAAACGTCGATTTGGCTGCAAAATGGTAATGTTTATCTCACTTTATAGGTTTTAAATAAAGCCTATGCTACATAATTACAATTATTATCACTTTTCATAAAAAATATAATAAACATAAGCTATTAGCTTTGAATATTCATATTTTTCCGATATTAAATTGCTTTTTTTGAGATGTGTATTGACTACACAGCACCGGAACACGTGGATTTTTTTTAGCACAGTAAGGGAAAGATTAATAATAATACGGATTTTCTAAATTTATCGACAAAATTTCCAAATCTATAAGCAAAATTATGCAATTATGCAGGTGTGTAAGCCTGATAGTTTTTGATTTTAATTGAAAAAGGTAGTATTTTGTCTTGTATCTCTTGTCGGAACATATAATTTAATTTATTAGGCGAAAATTTCAAGGCTGTTATGCTAACTAACCATCCCGCCGTGTCCGCAGGGGTAGGCAGAGAAGACGGACTGCCAAAAACTCGGTCTTAGCACACACTTCTTGCCTCAATCACATTCAAACATTGTCTCATACATACACTTCTATTATTCTGACTCTTGACATGGCCCGACTTGAGTATCTGATTCACTATTATTGGCTGTCATACCATCGTTGTAATCATCAGAGACACATATTTATATCTTTCACCGGAAGATACTCCGAGGAACTAGCGTCATTGAACTCTTCGACACCGGTTCATAATCGGGAATCATGCAAAACGTGTGCCCTACATTTGTACACTGTTGATGTTTGTCACATGAGAACCGGTAGTTTCTACGACTCGTTCTTGAGTTCAACATCTGAACTGTAGAAAAATTTGCCGGCCTCTGTGTTTCTTCCCTCCTACAATATCTTCACTTCTTCCTCTCCTCGAAAAGACCCGCCACATAGCATCCCCAAAGATTTTCCTCAAGAGAATCAGAGAAAGATAAATTGACTCTTGCGAGAAAATCTCACAGCGAGCTGGGATGTGAGAGAGAGAGAGATAAAGCTAATACATGGGCTTTTATACTACCATAATATATTTGTCTCGCTCTATACTGAAGAGGTCAAACATTTGACTTTATTGTTTCTCACTGGTAATGGAAGATGGAGATGAATTAATGACTATCAGTGATGTTTCCTCAATGACCCAGGGTATCCAAATCCTTTTCCACAAAGCTTGCAATGGTAGAGTTTGAGTCCGGTATGAAGTCCATAGTGTTCCCTCAGACTTCTTGATTTGGCAAATTTCTTATCACATATCTCACACTGGAATGGCTTGTATTCTAAAAACAGACAAACGCAGACCGGTTGTATTCTAAAAACAGACAAACGCAGACCGGTTGTATTCTAAAAACAGACAACGCAGACAGCCCTTCCAGGCAATAAATAAATATTATTATTTTTTATAATAGTCATTGTGCATTTTTTTATGTGATTTCTGCACAAGAGTCCCAACGGTCTAGAGATAGTGAGACTATGACATCCCCAATAGGGGTATGATGTGAGGCTGAAGGTAATGGGGAAGGAAGGAGATGGGGAAGAGGAAGGTGAGGAAGTACCTGGCTATTATCTGGTCTGAATGGTAGTCTTTCACCAGGACGATAATGATAGCATCTTCCGCTCTGGAACGTTCAACATATGTGAACATATTTGGTGACCTGACTTGAATAGCCAGATACTTCCCAACCTTCTCTTGAGTTTCACAATATACCCCAATCTAGAATTTCATAGTCCCAATGGTTTTGATCAGTTGGTACTCTTGTGCAGTATTCATATTTTAAAAATAATAGTAAATTAATATTATAAATTAAGTTTTGATTTAAAGGTCAGACAAGCTGCAGAAAATTTTACGGTCCAATGTTAGGTTAGGTTAGGTTAGGATAGGTAAGATATGGTTAGTTTGTTAGGTTAAGTTTATTAAAATAGAATAAATAATTAAGAATTAAACGAACCTGCATGCGTTTTGATGTGTTGTGTTAATTCCACGAGCTGTGGAAAGGAATCGTCGCACACTTCACACGGGTAAGGATTTAGACCGCTGTGGACTACCTTTTTATGGCGTAACAGAGACTTGCTATGTGTAAAACCCTCTTCGCAAACCTAGAAAAAAAATTCACTTTCATAGCTGGAGCACAGTTAAAATCATAAACAATACAAAAGAACAGACTAATAGAACTAACGAAAAATCTGGGTATCATTTCGACGAACTAGAGGCAAATCCAAGACAATTTTTATGGCACCAGGAGAGTTCGATAATGCTTTGAATAAACTACAACATCATTTGTACGCTGACTGCCGAAGAGCCCACATTGAAATAACCGTACCCTGCGTATAAAAGTAATGTTCGCTAAAGTAAGGTAACTGTAAAATAAGGTCCATTAAGGCGATGCACTACGTCATGTAATATTTTAAATGGAGCCGCTATCAATAACAGCCCTTACGTAAATGGTGATAAGGTTTAAATTCCTGCTTAACACCATCCGTCTGTTTTGATTTATGCAAGAAAAAAACATGGCCAAAAAGTGCCTTTTATTTTATTTTGTAGATGTTCAGGCATAAATATTAAATTTTTTTCAGATCATTTTATAAATAACTTAATTTGCCACATTATACAATAAAACCATAACCGAAAATGGGTTCGTAAGTAGGAGATTTTGAACTTTAAAGCAGTTTTCATAGGCATTCTTTTTTTCTAGGCTTATAAAAAGACTTATCTAAAAAATACTCGATTATTTCAAAGGCCAAGATCTATTCTACTCGCAGTATTTAATTAAAGCATCTGAAACATTTCTAGGCGAACAAATTTTCAAACCAAAAACACATGATTTTGCATTACTACGTAGTGCATCGCCTTAAGGGACTTTTCTTTGCAGGGTCCGAATGTTTATTTTTAACCGAACCATCTACAAATCGTGAATTATAACGCATTTGTAAAGTATCTAACTAAATAATTTAACAAAACATTCAACGTCGGAAACAGGATTTGGATTTGTGGTTAAGTTTTTTACGCAGCAAACAATTTGAGCGCCATTGTAAAAAGGACTACTTTTTTGTAAGCAGATTTTATTTTTGAACACCGGATACTGAAAGGACATTGCGAGTTGCCTTAAATCGATATAAAAATTTCTACATAGTAACTCAGCATACCCAAGCTATAAAAGTACTTAACGATAATAGAATATTATTTGAAATACAACTCAATTAACCTTGTAATATGTTTATTATGATCCGCCTATCGGTTTTTGCACATACCGGCTTTCTTTAAATACGCCCGACATCTCTCGCTCGCTTGCACATAGGAGTTGAGTGGGTGCAGAACAGAGAAAGAAATTCGAATCGGGTTTCACTGTCATAAAAACCCTCATTCCAGCAATTGAATTATTTCACTAACAAATAATATACTATTCTTTTGTTGTAATACTGTTGATCTAAATGAAAGGCACGAAAATAAATTTTAAAAAAGACTTACATTACGATTCGAAAATTATGTACATATAGTTAGGACCTTTACAAAGAGATTGGTATATAACATTGAATAATTACGTCTTTTCTGACATTGAAATGAGGCCGGCGCAAAAAGGTAGAACTACCCTTCCTGGCCTTAAGCATCAATCGACCGAACGGGTAGAACTACCTTTCCCGGCCAAAGTGTGTTAATAAGAAAAATACTTACTAAACATTTATATGGTTTCTCTCCGTTGTGGACTTGTATGTGCTTGTCCAAATCTGACTTGGTGTAAAACTGCTTGGCGCACAGGTGACAAGGATGGGGCAGCTTGTGCGTGTGGCTGAGGATGTGTCTCTTAAGGAGATGGGCATCGAAAAATGCTGAATGAAAAACAAATGTAATTAGAAACTCCAGTAAATGTTAAAACTAACCATAAAAGGCATTCCGCTGTAGGGTTGGCAGAAAGGACAGTCCACCACACAGCCCTATGTTGGACACTCTCCGAGGTTGATTCACATTCATAAATCATCTCATACACAGCATTAATACAATGCCGAAAAATTCATGGCTTTCTCGAAAGAATACTCCACTTTTAAAATCGGAGTTAACGAGCAGAACATAGATTTACTACTAAAAGAAGAACTATGGCCCCGAGGTGTGGTTGTCCGTCATTTTAGATATTATAATAAACGCATTTCAGGTCAAGAAAACGCGAAAAAGCTGACCGAATCAAAATGACTGCTACTATACCAGAACATGCGAGGACTCAGGTCAAAGATGAATCAATTTCTAGAAAATGTTCTTAACCAAGAACATAAATTCATCGTGATTACGGAGTCTTGGCTAAACGATTCGATATTTAACGCGCAAATTTTCGACAGCAGATACACAGTTTTCCGAAAAGACAGAAGCACTCAACAAACACGAGGTGGTGGACTACTGCTCGCTTTACTAAACGAAGAAAACATGCGAGCCGAACGACTTTCCCATCTGGAAACGGGAGATGAAAATTTATGGGTCAAAGTCACAATTCAAGGCTTATGTTTATTTATTTGTTCTGTTTATATCCCACCCAGTTCAAAAACGCATGTTTACACGACTTTTTTCGAAACTTTAATTAGTAACTTAACTTACCTTGTCGATAAAAAAATTTTAGTGATTGGTGATTTTAATATCAATTCTTCACAAAATCCACGTGCAGTGAACACGGAACTTTTATATGTTATGGAACTTTTTCAATTGAAGCAGTTTAATACAGTACTTAACTCATGTAATCGTACTTTGGTTCTAGTATTAAGTAACTTTAGTATGTTTACAAAAAAATCCGATTTCTGCCTTGTTCAAGAAGATAATTATCACCCGACACTTGTGTCAGAAATTAGTCTTGATCATGACAGACCGTTGAAAAGTCGTTGTTTACATTCAGAAAATAACTTTCGTGGTTGGAATTTCCGTAAAGGAGACTTTGAGAAGCTGTACAGCCAATTGCATGACCACAATTGGCTGGCTATCTTGGAGATCTCCGATGTTGATGAAGCAGTTAAGTACTTCTACGATACCCTATACGCGTATTTTGACAAATGTTTTCTAAGAAAAAAAGCACCGCGAAATGAAAACTATCCTAGATGGTTTTCGCGTGAGATTATCGGGGACATAAAGACGAAGCTTGTATACCATCGACGGTGGAAACGATCAGGTTTGGATAGTGAACACAAGTTATTCAAATCTTATCGTACAAAAATTAAACGTAGCATTTCAATAGCCCACAAAAAATATATTTTAGAGGTAGAGAATAATGTTAAACACGATCCAAAGTCATTTTGGAAATATGTTTCTGACAAGAAAAATGACAGAGGCCTCTTAAATCATATTATTCTGAATGATTGTACTTACAAAGGAACTGACGTACCGGAAGCTTTCGCAAAGTATTTCCAATCTGTCTATAATCCAGAAAAAGCTGATTTTGATTCTTACGTACCAGGACAGATTGGATTGACAAAATCCCAAAACATATCTATAGAAAACGTTAATAACATGGATTTCAGTTTAGCAATAAGAAAATTGAAACCAAAAACATTGTTTGGCCCGGATTTCATTCCACCCTTCGTCATTAAGGGTTGTTCTGAACCACTGTCTAATCCACTTTTACATATATTTAATCTTACGATTAAAAACGGAATTTTTCCTAAACTGTGGAAGCTGTCAAAAGTTACCCCTCTATATAAAGATGGTGACAAGTGTCAGGCAACCAACTACCGTCCTATAGCGATTCTTTCCGCACCTGCCAAGTTATTCGAAATAATTATCCATAAATATGTATATGCCAAGGTTGAACCATTCTTGATCGAACAACAACACGGATTTCGACGTGGCCGATCAACCACTACAAACTTGATGACATATACTGATTACGTGGCGAGAGCGCTCGATAATAATGAGCAAGTTGACACGTCATACCACGACTTTGCGAAAGCTTTCGATAAGGTTGATCATTTAGTGCTCTTAAGTAGGCTTGAAGAAATTGGTTTTTCCGAAAACTTAATAAAACTCTTTGCTAACTATTTAAAAGAAAGGGAACAATTCGTTTCCTATGGTGGTTTTAACTCTAACGCGTATCCTACAAACTCTGGTGTGCCGCAGGGTTCCAATTTAGGACCCTTATTGTTTCTAATTTTTATAAATAATATTCGGGGAAAAATCAAATTCGTCCGTTTTTTACTTTTTGAAGATGATATTAAACTGTTCTTAAGAATAAGATCATTAGAGGACTGTAAAAAGCTCCAGGAAGATATAAATGCAATTATTGACTGGAGTATTGACAGCAAACTCGGTTTCAACTTCCAAAAATGCTCAGTTATGTGTTTTACGAGGTCACAAAAGATCTTATATTTTAATTACAAAATGAAAGATACATTACTGAAGCATACGGTTACTTATAAGGACTTAGGAATTGTGTATGACGCTCGCTTAACATTTCACGCTCATATTGAAAAGATCTGTAAATCAGCTACAAGAATGTTAGGTTTTGTCATACACAATTCAAAGAAACTGACAAACCTTGCAATCATTAGGCTGCTTTACTTTAGCTTAGTGCGTAGCATTCTCGAGATTCTGGATCTCAGGTATGGGGGCCAGAGGACACTGTCTACGTACTAATGGTCGAGAAAATACAAAAAAAAAATTTACGATACCTCTATATGAGAGAGTTTGGTTTTTACCCATGGCTGTTTCCAACAGCATTTATCTCGGGAATGCTGAATATCTGCAGCCTTAGTTCCAGACGGGACGTCGCATTATTGTTGATGGCTTACAAGCTTCTGAATGGTTTTCTATCAGTTCCAGACATTCTGTCAAAAATAGGACTTTATGTCCCGGATAATTTCACGAGAGGCCGCCAACACAGGCTTTTAATTCTTCCCAGGTCCAGAACTAACTTACCAATGGTGATGCCCCTGGGAAGACTCACTAGGTTAATTAACTCCCTTCCAGCTAACTTGGATATTTTCCATATGTCTTACAACGACTTTAAGCGCGAAATATTGTATTTGTTCTAACTGTATATTTATGTATAATTTTTTTTACATAATTTGTTTACCGCTTTTGCAATGTATTGGTTTTTGTACTGTTTTTGCAAATAAATAAATAAATAAATAAATTAAACCGCAGCTAATCTTTATACAAAAGAAATGGTGACGGAATGCAGGATAAAATAATCCGGATCTGAGTGCGTATAGAAGGTAACGAGCGTTCTGACGGACTAGCAAGAAAAGGAGCGGAAGCACCACTTGCCGGATTTGATGTTTTAGGTTATGGAGTGCTGGTAACTACCCTGATTTATGGAAGTGAGGCATGGAACTGGCAGATAAAGGATGAGATGATAAAGTGAAAGATGATAAAGTAGACTGAATGCTGTAGAAATGAGATCCCTGAGGCGTATGTGAATCGTGTGAGAAATGTGGAGATCCGCAAAGAGCGCAAGGCTGATGTAAGCGTATCCCGAGTAAGCCGAGTAAGATTATGAAAGGCACGCTTAGATGGTTTGGGCATGTAGAGCGAATGAGCGAAGAAAGAAGTGTAAGGAGAATATATGACGCAAATGTGAATGGTAGCAGAAGTCGGGGATGCCCGAGGAAGACATGAAACGATCAAGTGAATCAGATAAATCAGTCGGGCCATGTCAAGAGTCAGAATAATAAAAGATTATGTATGAGACGATAGGAGTGTGGGCCAAGACCGAGTTGTTTAGCGGTCCGTCCTCTCTGCCGTGATGGTTAGTTACAGTGGCGGTTCTTCACAAGGGGACCGTGGGGACAGTTCCCACTACAGATATTCCAGAAATCTACCAACAACAAAAAAATGACAATTCTTTCAGTTCGCAAAAAATAATGAATGCATTCTTTACATGAAAGTAATTAACAGTTGCAGAAATTTCAACTAAAAATTCATTAGGGTAATTTTTAAGTTCGAAATTTGAAAAGTTTCTTCCGACGAACGTGCGACTAGCCTCCTCCGTTCCTTGCAGCATACTAATTACTAATATTACTAATACCAACGCGACCGACGAGCCCGAACGAGCGGATTCGGGACTAGCGTCCAGTTATGCGCAGAACGTTCTGCGCAGTTGGGGGACAACCCCAGCGATTTATTCCTACTAAAATGATTCTTCTACTTGGACTGAATACTCTTTTTTTTTTTTCTTTTTTTTTTTATTTGTATAAAGATTACATACAATATTATTTATACCCGCTAAGCTACTACAAGTAGCTTGTCAGCAGGAGATTAGTTGCACCTATAATAATAGTATAGTACATAAAATTAAAATAATCATCAACGCTTTAGCGTAGTAATACATACATTTCTACAAAAAAACCAAAAATATAAATAAAAAATTGTGTAATACCTTAAATTTGAAAATACAGAAACAGTGTTGTGGGGAAAAAACAGTCTTAATACATGAGGTTACTCCTTAGTAGCCATGATTTTAATATTAAAGTGAATTTACTAATGGAGCAATTTTCTTTTAATTCATATGGCAATTTGTTAAAAATTAAAGGTATTATGTATTCAAGAGTTCTTTGACCATATTTGTTTTGAAACACAGGTACTTTCATTCCTTTATTTTGTATGAAACGTGTATTGTGTACATGATCCACCATTGTTTTATACGGACTGTCAGATATATACTGTAATACAATTTTTTGCCACATAAGGGCACGAATCGGTAATACATTTATTGATTTATACATAATACTAATGTCTCTCCTCTGGTTATAAACGGTTTTGCTTACTAACAACTTTACCATGGCATTTTGAATCATTTGTACATGTTTTATGTTGGTTTTGCACGATTGACCCCATGAAGTTATCCCATATCTTACGGTAGATTCTGCAAGAGACAGATAAATCAATTTCATAGTTTTTAAAGGCACATAATATTTTATTTTATACAGTCTTCCTACAATAGACCGAAGGCGCTTACACAGTTTTGAAATGTGTACATCCCACTTCATGTTACAATCTACTGTAACTCCTAGATAGACATAGTGGTTAACCAGTTCGATATTTGTACACGCACAGGGCTGTGTGATATTGTTGTGAATGCAGTCAAAAGAGTGAGATATGATTAGAGGTGCCTCGCTATACTTGGCATGTGGTGATCTTATATGCATCAGTTTTGTTTTTTTAGAATTAATTAGTAAACCATAATCATGTGACCACCTTAATAAAGAAATAAAGTCTTGCTGCAACAATTTCATTGCAATAGATAAATTTTCATGGGATATGACAAGTGCAGTATCATCAGCGTAAACATAATATTTAACAAACGAAAAAATTTTTGTCATAAGAGATACAAAGATAATATAAAGTGTTGGTCCCAAAATTGACCCCTGTGGAACTCCAGTTTTGACATTTTTTATTTCACTAAATTTATCTGATATTTTTACCTTGATTTGGCGGTTGGTTAAAAAGTTTTTGAATAGTTTGAGTGTATTTCCTCTTACCCCTATTGCCTCCAAAATATTTAACAATTTCGTCGTATCTATAGTATCAAATGCCTTAGAATTGTCTATGAACAGTACCAAAACATGTCTTTTGTTATTCAATTCATTATTTATAAAATTAGAAAAATCCTGTAGTAACATTTCGGTACTTTTTTTTTTTTGGAAACCATATTGATTGGGATCTATTATAGAAAAGCAATCCAAGTATTTAGTTAGTTTTAAAGATAAGTATTTTTCGAGAATCTTTTCTATAGCTGGTAGTATACTAATCGGTCTATAGTTTCCTATATCGGTATGTTTTCCACTTTTGTAAATAGGTCTGACAATACTACACTTCAGTTCATCCGGTATTACAGCCTGAGTTAAAATTGTGTTAATCAGATGTGTTAAGATAGGGCCTAGGATATCTATGTGTCTTTTTATGTCAAACATTCGTATGTTGTCTACGCCAGGAGACTTTGAATTTTTGAGGAGCTTCACTATGCTCACTATGTCTGCGAGTGACGCTCGTGGTATATATAAGCTATGTTGAAATTCTAGCGGGACGATATTTGATGCCCTAAAATCACATTTGTGTACCATTGAAGAAATGCTGTCTGAAAAATAGTTTACAAATTGGTTTGTCACAATTTCCACGGATTGATCTTTTAGCATATATCTAGATATTACATCATCACAGTTACTCTTTGTGTTACGTCCTAGAATTTTATTTATTTCATCCCAAGTTTTTTTGCTGTCTGTAAAATGATGCTTAAATCTATCATTATAAAATGCCGTTTTATTTTTGATTATTAATTTGGTGACATAATTACGAAAGGATTTATATTGTTTTTCATAAATTGTATTTGTTGGTGAGTTTTTCCGTATGAGATTTTAAGAATTTGCGCATACTTATTTGAATCTTCTAACGAAATCGCAGGGGACAGACTTGAAAATCCCCTTGTGATCGTTTGTTTTAGTTCTAATTATTGAAGTAGGTCAGTTAGGTCAGTTATGCACGGGTCAGAATATGCGTTAGTCGTGTTATAATCGTTTGTGACGTTTAAGTAAAATAATGGTATTGATATCGATTGATCGGATCATTTCTTATTTCTATAGCGCCGTTCTCGTGGTAAAAGCGCTTTAAACTGAAGTATCTACGATTAACTTGTGTTATTTTTTATTAAACGTAATATTTATGAATATTTGGTGTTTCTGGTTAGGTGCGTGACTTATCTTCTTATCTAATAATAATTTTTGTTAGAAATTATTCGAAAAAATGAATGAAGTCGACTTTTTACTGAAAAATAAATTCAGTACGTTAACATTTGACGAAAAAGTAGAAGTGAAACGCCTAGGTGCTCATCAACCTAGAGACATTGTAATCGAGTTTCATGTTGTTAAAACTCTAACTCTAACTCTAACTCTTTTTTGTTTTCCCTGTATACTTTTTGGTGGTGATACAGTGTGGACTCAATCTGGGTATATTGATTTAAAACATTTATCGGAAAGGTTGACAAAACACGAAAATTCATCGGAGCATATGAAAAACGCAATAACTTTACAACTTTTTGGAAAAACAAACATTATCGAAAAACTGGATAGTGCTTACCGACGAGGTATTATTCGTCATAACGAGGAGGTCGAAAAAAATCGTTACGTTTTGTCAAAAATAATTTCTGTTTTAAGACTATGCGGTTCATGTGAAATCGGTATACGCGGCCGAAATGAATCCTCGGACTCGTTGAAACCGGGCATTTTCAGGTCTATTTTTGAGTTAATATGTAAAGATGATTTGACCTTAAAGAAGTATTACGAAAACTCACCGATATTCAAAGGCACGTCAAAAATTATTCAAAATGAACTCCTAGATTGTATGTACAGTGTTTACCGGGACCTTATAAAAGAAGAAGTTTCAGAAACCAAGTTTGTTTCAATCGAAGCGGACGAAACAACGGATGTTTCGTGTAAAGCCCAACTTGTCACAATTTTAAGGTACATTACCAAAACAGGAAAAGTCACGGAAAGATTGGTGAAATATTCCAAATTGTCGGACAAATCTGCAACGGGTGTAGCGAGCGAATTGAGGAGTGTGCTTGAAGAATGCGGTGTAAAAGCTAACCAACTCGTGGCTCAAACATATGACGGTGCCGCTGTTATGAAAGGCCGGCTCAATGGCGTTCAGGCCCAGCTAAAGATACATTTTCCGTATGCCCATTTTGTACACTGTTACGCACATCAAATTAATTTAATAATGCAGCAGCTATGTGCCACAACCCATAAGGAATTGAAAATATTTTTTGCCAACCTTTCTAGATTTTCTTCCTTCTTCTCGGTTTCTTCGAAGCGTACGTGCGTTCTAGATGAGGTGGTCAAATCTAGAATGCCGAGAACCATCACAACACGATGGAATTTTTCAAGTCGCATAGTGAACACCGTTAACGAAAACTTGGAGGAGCTCAAGGAATGTCTCTTGAAATTTCAAGATGAACTTGGATGGGATTCAGTCACTATAAATGAGGCATGTGGACTCCTAAATCTCTTAGGTGACAGAACTTTTTGTAGTCTTCTTTCTTTTTTTGCCCGAATTATGCCAGAAGTAGATATATTGTTTAAACAATTACAAAAAACAACGGTTGACAATATTACTGCGAACAATGCTATACTCTATTTTAAAACAAGAGTTCAAGAAGTGCGGGAAAAAACTGACAAATTCGCAACTATGCATGATACCTTGCTAAGCAAGAGAAATTTCTCCCTAATAGATTTATCCCGCATCATGAAAGAGACTTGTGACAGATACTTATTAATATTGAAGATCGATTTTCAAGTTGTGACCACCTTTCTGCAGCCAAATTAATTGACGTCAATTTTTTTAATGCATATTTAAAAAAGTTTCCCATTGAACATCTAAAAATAGCGGACGAATATTACCCAATTTTAGATGAAAAAAAAATGCGAACTGAGCTTGAAATTCTTTACAGTCACACTGAATTGACCAAAAATATTAAATCAGCTACATCTCTACTGCAATCGTTACAAGAAAATAACGTCACAGACATTTTTACTGAAGTAACGAAACTTCTCCATATAATTATTACCACCCCAATGACGACTTCAGAATCTGAGAGATGTTTCTCAACATTAAAACGTGTTGGCGAAACACTATTGGAGCTGAAAGATTGAATGCACTGGCAATGCTTTCAATAGAGAATGATTTCATCAACGCCATACAAGAATTCAACAACAGTGTTATCGATCGATTCGCAAAAATGAAGAACAGAAGAATTGATTTTTGCTACAAAGTTCTTTCGGATGGCGAAACTTCATGAAGAAACTGCGAAGGTAAAAATGAATACTAGTAGTTCATATACCTAGGTAGTAGAAGAAATATTATGTCATGTAGATAGTCCCCATCCCTGATTTATCTTAGACTTTAGACCTTAGAATTAGGCACAGTAAAAAACCTATTCGTGTATATATTTATATTGGATCTCGTACTTTTTCTGGCAATGAAATGTCAGTATCTACACATAAAAAATGACGGTCCCCACCACCGAAAATGTGCTCGAGCCGCCACTGGTTAGTTATATAGTTAGATAGGACATTTCTGTTAGTCCTCTGTGTATTCTAACAACTGTCACATGAGATTTTGTTAGAACTGATTATTTCACAAAATTTGAACAATTCATCAAATTTCAAAGTTAATTTTCAAGTTCTGTTATTACATCAGTGCTGTGAAGCAATTTTTCCATGGTGATATTATTATTAACAGAACTTGGATAGAACTTGAAAATTAACTTCTAAAATTGATGAGTTGTTCAAATTTTCTGAAACAACTTATCCTTAGTTTCATTCTATCGAAAGATCGATAAAGCTGTTTATTTTAATTTTTGCGTACTTGCTTGAGAGAGTACTTATTGAGAGTTTAGAGTAATTATTGGTTTTGATTTTTTTTTAAATACATACCATTTTCGCATAGAGTACATTTATACGGTCTCTCATTGGTATGGCTTCGAATGTGTCGGATAATCTGAGATCTGAAAGAGAACGTCTTGGTGCAAACATCGCAGGAAAACTCAGATAACCTTAAAATGAAAATGTTTAATTAAAAATTGTTTTTTCTGACACCACGTAAGATAAATACTAATGTGTGGGTGCCCCAGTGGAAGCGACCCAAGGCAGACCAAGAAAGGTTGATAGACTGTGGGGAAGAAGATTGGAGCAGGACGGGAAAGACGGAGGACTGAAGGTTGAAATGGTTCTAATTAATTGTTAAATTAGTTTGCAACCATTGTATAATTTAGAACGGCTATGACCACGCTGGGTCGCCATTGTAACAATCTGAAAGGGAACCAACATCGGGTTGTTACGTTTGCAAAAATAAAAGAATTTCAACAATGCATTTATTATAACAACGTAAAGTGCATGAGCAAGAGACCTCTAATTAACATAATAAATGTTACATCCCAGGGGGTTAGCGTCAATACGAAGTATTTTGCGCACGGATATAATTTAAAATTGGTAGCAAATGAATTTGGTGTGACATTGTGTGAAAACATAATATTCTCTGACCTGTTTAATTAGAAGAGGGCGCCAAACAATACTTAAAGCGTTGTTAAATTTAGAAAACGGTGCAATCCGATGACCAGTGAATTAATTCTACAAGTTGATGGCGACATCGCTTGCCCGTAAGAGTGTCGTGTGGAGCGCTCGCTCGTGTCCTTTCCGGAATCGCGTGGTTCCCAGAAGGCTGCCCGAATGGTACTAAATTTGTCCCGTCGTGTCGTCAGTCTCCAGCTCTCTTCTCGAAGGCGCCAGTGTGTATACGTCACATAATAATAGTGAAAACGTAGCAGGCAACATTGAACTGCTACAAGGTGAATGCCAAGGGTTCGCAGCTAATGGAGAACATTTGTGGAGAAGGTCAAATCCCACCCTTGGATGTACTGATTGTTCCCACTATAAGCAATAAGACTTGGACAAAAACTTACTCTTTTGATATATTCGATTTGGGTCTGCCAACAGGTCGCTTCGGTTCAGATTCATTTTTAATTTTAAACAGTTTTGGTCGGCCTGGTTTTCTTTTAAAATGTTTGTCTGGAATCAAAATATAGCACAATGCAAAGTATGCAAATATTTACCTAACCGCCGCACTTTTAATAGACACAGATCATGTAAATTACCAATGTCCAAATAAGAAATTACACTTCCTTTCAATTTAAATTTTTACAAGAAACAACTATTTGGAGAAATGGTAAAAGTAGGTTATTTAAATAATTTGTCCAAATTTAGATTGAAACGAAACCTTTCGCAGACGTCACAACATACTAAAAAATCGAAAATGACAGCACAAGATCTTTTCACAAGGGATTTTTAGATGTATTTAAAAAAATTGTTTGACTGAGGATTGAACCTTCCTCCCCAGGGACTGAAGTCGACCGCGCTAAAAACAGAGCCAAATCCCAATTGGGTGGGACCGACATTTGTATAGTATTGCTGTCATATCATAAAATTTCAGAGAATTGCATTTATGTCTGTGTGTGTATGCGTGATTGCAACCAAAATTTGATAGAATGCATTGTCATCGATGAGTCCATCTAACGAGTTTCCGCTCGATCGAATGTCGGGAAGTGGATTAATTTCCATTTCATTCATACATTCATTTAAGAAAACAAAAGAGAAATTCAAAATTTTAGATGGAAGTATTTAAAAATGGAACTTAAATTAACTTTTTACCATCTCTCACGACGTAAATATTTGTTTCTTGTGGTAATTAAGTATCCATTAATATTCCATAATTTGCGCCTAGAAAGAGCGGCGGTTAGGTACCTTTGTTGTAGATAAAAAATTGTAATTTTAAAGTTTATTAAACTCTTTAAAGTCTTATTTTCTTTGATACATCAAAATTCAATGAGTTTGTAAGGTTTTTGGCACTACATTCTCACTGTGAAAATGGTACTTTTACAATTAATTAGATAAAATATCTGTAATGTTGTAAAATTTTTGTACACAAATAAAATAAAAAATAAAAATTGAGAAATGTGTAACACCCCATTATTTTCGTGTGCTTTTACATATAACAAAAAAAAAACAAATAATGACTATATTTAAAAGGTAACAGACAACTTACCATCGGTGTGTAAGAATGGATTCTTTAAAAAAATGGTTTCTTCTATTGTTTTTTCTAATACTTCCATTATAAACTATAATGCTAGGTTAAAACCGAATATCATTAAACCTACTATAAAGATGAAATAATAACTCAATAATATGTTAAAAGGTAACTGACTACCAGAGATATTATAATTAATATGTTCGCAAAACAAAAGGATTAAATTTATAGTTCGTAAACTTTCGAATGTTTTGTTTTGACGTTCGACACATTTGACATTTGATATGACATAACCATAGAAGAAATTTTATAATTATTATTTTATTATAGCAACATTTATAATCTCTCTATGGATTCATACGTCAAAATTTGTTTGTAAAACATTGGATCTCAAACTCTTTTAGATTTTGTAATACTGCCAGCAATGCCAGGTATTTGAAAGTTTTTTTATCTTACACAAATAAACTACTTGAAACATTGTGCTATTTTTACTTCCTATCTTACTAACATCGCTGTTATTATTTTGAAAATGAAATATTCAAAACTTAACCTATCGCTGTGTTATTCTTTGAATTGTGTAATATATTCTAGCGATAGAAGTCACTCAAATTATAAAAGCTAGATGCTTTTTGGTTTTTGTCTTACCTATTTCTGCCGAAGCTTTTATTTTTGTAAGTGAGACAAATTTTCCTAGGTTACAAATAGCCTAACATTATTTGAGATTTTTCTACTGCCCATTATAGCGGGAAAATGTTGCATGTGCGATTATGAAGGCCATAGCTTGCAGAGAATTAAACCCGTGATGCCTGGGTGGGAACCTGACGCTTTTGTCTACTCGGCTACTAACCGGTCTCGGTTTGATCTGATATTGTACATGAAAGGATCGCTGTGACAGCTCTGAAATTACACCATCAGTAGTGGAATTCCTCTACCTACCACTTCTGATAGACGACTGTCACAGCCTACTCTCAGATTAAGGGTCTAAGTTCCTTTAATCAGTAGTAGTAATACTCTCTACCACTTGTAACAGCCTACTGTCCCAGACTATTCTTCTAGACTGCCTCTCGATGACAGCTCTACATCACTGACTGCGTTTACTGACTGAGCCGATTCCCGGGGTATCTGACTTTTAACTAAAAATACAAAACACAGTAAAAAGTTGACCTTGCTAAGGCCTTTTTCTCCCACGTCTTGGTTGTCATGTGGGGGTACATTTTTTCTTAGCCTAAAACAATAATTTTAAAGGAACGTGACATTAACAATATGAATGTATTTACATTATCTTAGGATTGCATTTTGCAATTTGCAAGCTCTTATTTTATTATAGGTTAGCGGCATCCTTGAAATTATTATATTCGCATGCCAATAAAGTCGGTCTTTGAAACTGAGGGCAATAAGATTTGGGAGATTTTAAACAAAAGCATAAAATATTCAAGGCTTCAGAAAGGTACATACAAGTAAAACAAACCGACACTAAAAACATATTAAGGCGATGCACTACGTAGTAATTCAAAATCATGTGTTTTTGGTTTGAAAATTTGGTCGCCTAGAAATGTTTCAGATGCTTTAATTAAATACTGCGAGTAGAATACATCTTGGCCTTTAATACAATCGAGTATTTTTTAGATAAGTCTTTTTATAAGCCCAGAAAAAAATAATGTATAGGGGAGACCCAGGCAAAGCGGATGTGTTAAGGGAGATATTAAATAAAACACACAATGTTTGCATAACATAAAAACTTTATAAACAGTAATGTTAAGAAAATATCTGACTTCAGACGTAAAATAAATGAAAAGGTAAAATTAATTATAATTATAAAAATAATGCAAATTTAAAAAAAGTCTTCGTCTTGTTCACTTTGCCCGGGTACCCGGGCAAAGCGAATTTGGACTCCGGGCAAAGAGAATTAGGAATCACAATCGTAGCAGAAGTAGTAAGAACCATATCCACTATATGACGTGCATGATTCGTGAACCCAACTTATACACTGGCTGCATTGAATCCAATCCTCTGTTAATGGTTCAACATAATTTTCGTCACAAATAAGGCATTTCAAATTTTTATTTTCATTTGTTTTTGCTTTGACTTTTAGTCCGCTGGTAGATGGGCCAAGTTTTTTTTTCTTTATGATTTCATTTTTTTTTATTTTTTTGGATGTTGACTGCATTTTGTACAGATGCTCCTTTTGAAAAACTGGGTGCAAAGAGTTTTGCCATGTCATATTGATTGACTATGCGTCCAACATGATTCTTTTGAAACATGTTTAGTTTTTGTTCAAAGTATTTTTTGATAGGCCCGTAAACAGCAACATCAAGTGGTTGCATACGATGTGTTGTATGGGGGGCAAAAGACACAAAATGCACATTATTTTTAGAGGCATAATCCAAAGCTGGGTAATATTTGTGAGCTTCATGATTGTCCAAGAGAAGTAATACCTTGCTGTTGGAAGACGGTCTTACAGTTTCAACAAAAAACTGCAGCCATAATAAAAATGAAGAACCGTTCACCCATCCATTGTCCGTGCAACAAGCTTGAGATCCTGGTGGTGCACCATCGAGTAATCGATCTTGCATCCTTTTCCTGGCGAAAATAAAAAATGGTGGAATAAAAGATCCCGCTGCATTGCAGCAGCAAATAACTGTTGTCAGTTGCCCTCTTTCCGTACTGCTAATAATTCCCACTTGCTTCTTGCCTTTTAATGAAAAAATCTTTGGAGGCTTGTTACTTGAGGTTTTAATACCTGTTTCATCCATGTTGTAAATACGAGTGGCCGAAATGTCATTTTTTTCAATTTGATCCCACAAAATATCATAAAATCTATCGACCTGAGGACGATTGAATCCTCTTGCCCTGGCTATGATGTTGGTTCCGGAGAACGTAACGATATCAACGGATTTCTCAATTGAAATCTATGGAGCCAATCTTCTCCAGCTTTTCCATTTTTAAAGGGATGTAGAATTTTATTTTCTTTAGCATAATTATACACCAATGAAAGGAAATCACTACGCGTTAACCCGTAGAAAACGCTCTCCATTTTCAGCAAGTAATCGCAGAGTTCTTTTTCCTGTTTAGAAGAAAAAGTTGTAGAAAAACGGCCTAACTTCTTCTTTGTGGATCCCGATTTGATGTGGCGATAGAGTGTTGCATAAGGAATTTCATATTTTTTAGCTACGGCTGTAATGGATTCCTTGTCTTCAGTCACCTTTTTCATAGCTTTGGCCATTGTTGACTCAGTCCAACTTGCCTGGTTTGTTTTTCGTACGTATGTATATACCATCTATAAAAATATAAACATTGTAAATATGTAATACGCAATTGTACATAATCAATCAGAAATTTCATTCACTCGGGCAAAGCGAATGGTCCATCCGCTTTGCCCTATTCGCTTTGCCCAAGGCAGTATCAAATAACATTTTGTTAAAAAATACTATGTGGGTGCTGTATTTTATAACTAAACTAATTTTTTTAAATAGGAAACAAATAAAAATTGGATGATATAAACTAATCTTCACATGAAATATAACCAAATAATAATAATCACAAATACCTTACCTTCGTTTATCGTAAGAAAATTCAAAAAAATCGTTTTTTTATCAAAAAAAGCGTGCGTTCCTGCCAAACGACAAATATTCACTGTCATGGCGTCGGTAGCGCTGCGGTACACCGATTGTGAGACTATTAGCGCCTTCTAGTGGTAATTTTCGGAAATATTCAAGTCATCCGCTATGCCTGGTCCATTCGCTTTGCCTGGGTCTCCCCTAAGTAGAGATGGCAAAATTTCGTTTTAACTAAAAACGCGAAAAAATATTTATGTTTCGAAAATAGGGCATTTGTAAGTTTTCACTGCGTTTCAAGGCATTTGAAAGTGTTAGCAGTGATTTTTATTTCGCGAATTAACGCGAAAAACGTGATTTTGGCCGTATTTCAGCTAAATTATTCTATTTAGCGAAATAGGCGCGAATTTCCCGAAAATACCGGGTATTAAAATAATATGTGAGAATTTCAAAAAATCGATATTTACATTACGATTTTTTATAATTTTGTTACTATTTTATGTGTAAATATTTAATATTTTTGTACTGTAGGCTAAAATTGCTTTTTGACATTACACAAATTGTGCGAAATAAATTACGCCTATTGATGTTAATCGCAATCTGCCTTTGTTGTGTTTGTGTTCGACCCGTACTTAGAGTTTCCTTCCTTATTAATTTAATATTAAAATTAATGATTTATAATCTTTCACATGGAAATACTTGCAAATGAAGGTTAAACATATATTTTACCAAAAATACTTAAAATATGCGCTAAAAACATTTAGGAAATACATTTTTTTCTATTTTGCTACAAAACGCTAAATTATGCCTCAAAATGCTATAAAATCCTAAATTTCCAATTGTTATTGCTAAAATATCTGAAAATTAATGCTAAATTTTGCCATCTCTATGTATAAGGCCTATGAAAACTGCTTTTAAGTTCAAAATCTCCTACTTACGAACCCATTTTCGGTTATGATTTTATCGTATAATGTGGCAAATTAAGTTATTTATAAAATGATCGGAAAATAATTAAATATTTATGCATGAACATTCTCAAAATAAAATAAAAGGTACTTTTTGGCCATGTTTTTTTCTTGCATAAATCAAAACATGCGGATGGTGTTAAGCGGGAATTTAAACCTTATCGCCATCTACGTAAGGGGTGTTATTGATAGCGGCCTTATTTAAAATATTACACGACGTAGTGCATCGCCTTAAAGAGAAATAATTTTTAATCCTAGAAGGACATTGTGATTATAAAATACCAGGCTGTTATATGTTTATTTGGGATCTTACATTTCAGATGTGGGAAAGAAATATTCTGTTGTGCTATGTTAAAATTAAAAATGGTGGGAAAATCAATCTTAAGTCTAAGTTATATAAAATGGGTATTGTCGCATTCTGGAATGAACAAATATCATCAAATCTATGCTCTGTCATTTAATGTGTAAACTGTTCGCTAATGTCATTAGTGTTTCAAATATCGGTTATTTCATGCGTGTGGGTGTTCGGCCCATAGTTGTTGCGTGGGATCGTAGTAATTTTATAATGTTAACTCCTTTTGTTACAGGAAGATGCTCTTACTTTCTTTTGGCTAAGAAACGCAAATACTAAATCATAATGCCTAGATTATGCTCTGAAAAAGAATCAGATATCAGAGAAAAATGCACCATAGATAGAGTAGTTGTTAGTGAAGATTTAAAAATTGAAAACACTACTAAATCTAACAGAGATAATGAAGACTTTGAGCCATTTGAGATGGAAGTTACTTGCGAAGATGAAGAAGGGCAAGGGCACGGTCAAGATGGAAATGAATTTCACAAAAAGAAAAAATTGCAAATGTTTAACAAAATTTACGTCAAATCTGAATCAAGTAGTGAAGATGATGTTCCATTATCAAATTTCAAAAATGGAAAAAGTGTTGCCGTTTTAGAATTCGGCAATAATTTAAAAAGTGGCAACATTGAAGTACTTGATATGGAATTATTACAAAATTTAAAAGTGGACAAAAAATTGAAGAAGTCTGGATTATCAAGGCACGACAGGAGGGAGAGACGTAAATTGAAAAGAGAGCAAAAATTAAGGAAGATTTTGAGGAATTCGAAGTTGACAGTTTTGATGACGAAACAAAGAAAGACTAAAAAGAAATCGTATGAATATAAAAATGGCAAAAAGGTGTTTTGCAAATCAGGTAAGAATTTTTTTTTAATTTTCCAGCTCAACTATTTTGTGTAGTGTCGCAGACAGACTTGACACAAATAACTTGCTTTAAACTTGTTATTCGACTTCAGAAAAGAAAATTCCATTGAAATTGAAAAAAGATATTTTTAAATAGGTCTTTTTGAAATTCAGTTTTTTTTCATGATTAAATTAATGAACGAATTAAATGGCATCTTGGAAGTGGAAATTAACCCACTTCCTGGTGGCATCAGATCAAGCTGAAACTCGGCAGATAGACTTGTTGTCGATGACAGTGCATTATTAACTTTTGGTGGCACTCACGCACACACACGCATTTCTATGTAATTAAATTAAATTAATTAAATTTACAGTAGTTAATATGCGAAATAAAAATTGGTGCCATCCAATTAGAATTTGGCTTAAGTCCCTAAAGGGAGGAAGGTTCAATCCTAAGTTAACCCAAAAACAAAAAAATGTGTTGTTTTTTTTACTTTGTTGATTTCTACAATAATTAAAAGAACATGCTGTGTTGACGCAACAATCTTCCTTTAACATTGTCCTTGATATTTTCCCATCCTATTACCTACAAGTACCTGTCATTATCCGACAATACCCACATTTGTGTGACATTTACAACAATAAACTTAACTGTCAAATCAGTTTATTGATGAAGCCGGTGTGATGAACATCTCTTTATGATCAGTGCTTTTATTGATATCAACTCGGGGTAGAATACTGTGCCGTGAACATATTCGGTTCCCTCAGTGTGTTTCTTACCCAACCCAAATGTTGTGGAAGTTGCGTGTGCAATAAATCATCTCCTGTGAGTGAAACCAACCAGCAACATCGTTGACGAACATCAAAGGGGTATGTCGGATTCCTTCCTTACTCCCTGTTCACCATCTCTAACCATCGTTGTGTCAACTTCAAGTTCACAATTAATTTTACAGTCCATTCTTGATTCGCCTTGCGATTACATGCTGTAAAACTTTCTTTAAAAACAATAATAATTCTGCTCCTTAGTGACATTTGGCAAACATCACGGTTTAAAATGTGTACGTATGCACCAATACACACAATCCAAAGCAATCCAATCAAAAAACAAAATCCAAGCAATTCAAAACAAATTCCTAAAATATCTTTGTTACAAGTCATTTGTAAGATTTAATAATTATGCAGAGGCAGCTTCATACTTTAAAATAGATTCACTGAGTGTACGGAGGCATCATAAGGATGCACTATTCCTGTATAAAGTAGTTAACAATAATATTCAATGCCCAGAGTTGCTAAACAAGATTCCATTCAATGTACCTGCCGGTCAACACGCTCTTGAATCCTGTTCAGGGTTGATTAAAGCAAAACGAACTCTAAGCAGAATTCTTGCCTGAATAGACTACGCAATAATTACAATAGTGTATTATCCAAGGTTGATATTTTCATTTGCGAACTTACCAAATACAAGAGGTCCGTAAAAGAGGTCAATCGATAGTTCTACTTATGTAAATAATGATTCTTCGATTGGTTACATAAATATTGACAATCTAATGACAATTAAATCAAAATTAGATTCAATAATCCTAAATTACGTGAGCTTCTGCTCTCTAAGAAAAGAGAAGTCAAATACAAAACATCCCCAGGGCTAAACTCAAAAATCTACATCAGTGAAATCCTGTCACCATATCTAAAGGAACTACTATGGAAAACAAAACAACAAGCCATCACAAAGGGATATGCATTTGTATGGACCAAAGATGGAAAGGTTATGGCGCGGAAAGCCGAAAAAGATAAAATAATTTATATTAAACACTCCGACGATATAATAAAGATGAACTGAATTACTATCCCAAAATCGTACACACCCATCCGATAATTTTTAATCTTACCATGGCTAAACAATTAAAAATATTACACCAAAACATACGCAGTATCTCAAAAAATTTTTACAATTTCACTGTCGTACTTCAACAATTGGAGACAGAATTTGACGTGATAATCCTCACAGAATGTTGGCTAGATAAAATCTTCACACCAATACAATTACCTAATTACACGGTCACTCACTCAAAAAATATTAAAAATCAAAATGACGGTATTGTAATTTACTGCAAAAAACATCTACATTCAACTATAACGAGCTAGATATCACAGACGCAAACGGCTTTGAAATAATCATAAATAATGACATATGTATTTTAGCTATGTATCGATCACCTTCTATAAAAAACATATATCCCTTTCTGAGGTCCCTAGACAGTCAACTTATCAAAATGAAAAAACAAAAAAATATCTGCTTAATAGGAGATATGAATATAAACATTTTAGAAAATAAAAAACATCCACAAAGTGACGATTACTTAAACCTTTTGTTGTTCCATGGACTCTTTAGCACCATAAATGAACCCACAAGAGTCAACTTTAAACAAAATAACCTATTACCCACCCAAACTTGTATTGACCACATTATGTTAAAAACAAAAAGATCATACAAATCCACAATCCATCACTCGACAATTACAGACCACTATACACTTATCCTGAAAATAAACACTACAAACAATTCACAAGAAATACACTCCAAAACCACAAAAACCCACAATACAACTGATATTTTAAAACTAAATGACATACTACTTAATAAAAAATGGGAAGAACTCGTAGAAAATAATAAAATTAATGAAGCATGGTCACTTTTTATAGAATGTATTCAAGACGAATTTAAAAAAAATACCATCATGTCCGAAAAAAGTTCTCCAACTAAACATAAACTTCTAAAACCGTGGATATCAAAAGGACTCATAACAAGTTTCAGTAAAAGAGACAAACTCCACAAACAATGCAAATCTAACCCATATGACATCTATCTCATAAATTTCTATAAACGATATCGAAACTTATGCACACGACTTGCACGTATATCGAAAGAAATATATTATAAAAATAAATTAGATAAATGCAACAAGGACCCCAAAAAAATTTGGCAAATTCTAAAAGAAATATCCCACACATCTTCAAAGAAAAGCGATTCCATAACCGAGATCAAAATAGATAACGAGATTATTAAGACATCAGAACAACCACTAAAAGTATGTAATTTTGTGAATAACTATTTCGCTAACGTCGGCAAGGTATTAGCAAACAGAATCACTACAAATGACGATATCCCAGAATTCTCAACCCACTATACACACACTAGTGTTTCTTCCTTTAAAATTCCATACATTACCCAAATACAAACACTAAAACTTATAAACGAACTAAAAAATACAAACTCTCAGGGTAGCGACAAAATATCACCGATGACACTAAAAATAATAAAGTCAGCACTTCTTATCCCACTTACCATACTTATAAATCGGTCCATTAAAGAAGGAGTGTTCCCAACTATTTTGAAAACGGGCAAAGTAATTCCAATCCACAAAAAAGGAAACAAGGAAGAAATTAATAATTACAGACCAATTACAATTCTAAACACGCTTTCAAAAATTCTCGAGAAACATATCGTCGCTTAAGTTCTAACACCGCGGAAGTCCAAAAAATGCCATTTTAACTTTTGCATGTCATTCTATAGAGAATCGAAAGACGCACCTTCTAGACCAATCAGAAACAAGGATTTTAACCAATAAACGCGTTTTATTTTGAAAACAAATACACAGCGTATCTCCGTGCGCGGGAATCGTCACACAAACAGCGCGTAAGTCAGTTTGCTTTCGTATTGTGACAGGTCGCGACGTGCGCTCCGAATAAATACATTGTAAATCAAGGTAACTTTAAATCATATTACTAATATTATGTGTTCATATAAGGGATAAAGTCTTTATATTTGGTTTTTAAGTATAGTTAAGTCTAAATATTAATTACGTTATTGTAAAAAATGAGATGAAAATTGTTATTTTACTTACGCGGTGTTTTGCTTAATGTAGAAGTGACTTACGCGGTGTTTTATATAACGGTTTTTAATACAAGGTTTTCAATTTACAGATATCAATGCACCATGGATTACGACAGCAGTGATGATGAAGAGATCGATGAATTATGTAAACAACTAGGAATAAAAATACCACCGAAAAAGAAAAATGAAAATATCACACCCAAGGAAAATTTGGAAAACCTCGACATTAACAACTTGCCTGTTGTTATAATTCCAGATAATGCCAATATAAGCGGCGAGGTGAGTGTACATGAACTTTCCGAATGCCATGTCATTGTAATGACCGAAGAAACTACAGTTCACTCGCATCTGTTACCACCGAATGTCGAACCTGTTGATATTAACTTTGGACAAACAAGTGTGATAGAGCCTATATTAATTGAAGAAACAACAGATCTTCCATTACCGATTGCAAGTCCCTTGCTAGTGAATGACGAGGTCGAACATGGTGATCTTAATTCTGGTCGAAAAAGGCGTTCTAAGGGATGTTCTGCGAACAAAAACTGGACTAAAAATAATAGCAAGAAACTTAGAATGGAAGGAAAAGAATATTTAGGATATCGGCGAGATAGCAATAATGGCCCAAAGTTTAGGGTATTACATGATACTATTAGGCCAGCCCGAATAATTGGCCCTCGATGTACTTCCGAGTTTTGTAAGAAATCAAAGCTTCGTGCTTGTGATACAATACCAGAAGAGGAACGGAACACCTTATTCTCCAATTACTGGAATAATATGACGTGGGAACAGCGTAAACAATACGTCGTATCAAATGTTCAGGTATGCCTAAAAAAGCAGGTCAAATCCATAACATCATCATCTAGGCGTAGTGAAACCAAAGAATATTTTTTAGAAACTGCAAATGGACGTGTTCAAGTCTGCAAGCATACTTTTTTGAATACTTTTGGTATCAAAGAATGGACAGTACGCTATTGGCTATCGAATTCTGAGTTTGGAATGGCAAAGAAACCCGAACTTACGCATAAGGTTTTAGAAGGTCACTCAAAGAAAGATGAGATAGCTTTTCTGAAAGACTTTCTAAATAGTTTGCCAAAAATACCTTCGCACTACTGTAGAGCTACCTCTTCTAGAGAATATTTAGAGCCTATCATCGAAAACAAGAAACATCTTTTCAAAATTTATTGTGATAAGTGTAATTCAGTAAATAAAGAACCCGTCAGCCGATGGTCCTTTGACAAAATTTTTAAGGAAAAGAATTTAAGCTTATTCCAGCCAAAAAAAGATCAATGTGACACATGCTGTGCGTTCAAAGCAGGTAATATAAGTGAAGATATCTATCGCAATCACGTCATTCGAAAAGAAGCAGCTAGAAAGGAGAAAAATAAAGACAAGGACCGAGCATTAGCAGGAGAAGCACACGTATTTACGCACGATCTCCAATCAGTAAAATTATGTCCAATGTTGCAGGCTAGTGCTTTGTATTACAAAACAAAACTCTGTGTTCACAATTTCACAATGTTTAATCTAGCTACAAAAGATGTCCATTGTTACTGGTTTGACGAGCACAATGCAGGATTAGTGGCTTCTGTTTTTACATCATGTGTCATAGATTGCCTGAGAAAATCACTTTCTGAAAAACCTATGCCAATTATCCTATTTTCTGATGGATGTACATCCCAAAACAGAAACGTTGTTTTAGCTAATGCTCTTTTAGATTTAGCCATGGAATATAACGTCGTAATAACGCAAAAATTCCTTGAAAAGGGTCATACCCAAATGGAGTGTGACTCTAGCCACAGTGCAATTGAATGTAGGCTTAAAAATAAGGAGATATACTTACCTTCCCAGTATGCCTCGATTTCTAAGGAAGCCCGACGAAAACAACCTTTTATCGTTCAGTTTTTATCTTATGACTTTTTTTATGACTACTCAAACAAAAATGATTTCTTGTATGAGTCAATCCGGCCTGGCCGAGTAGCAAACGATCCTACAGTCACAGATTTGAGGGTTTTGGAGTATAACCCTAATGGCCTTATTAACTACAAGTTGAGCTTTCAGGATGACTATAAGAATTTGCCCAGAAGAGCCAAAAATAAAAGGACAAGACCAGGCCCAAGGTCAAAGCTTTATAATAACCATCAAAAAATAAATGAATCTAAATGGAAACATCTTCAAGAACTCAAGTCAGTTATTCCTCCTGACTGTCACCATTTTTACGATGCTTTACTTCATTAAGATTTAATAATTACTAATTTCTATTGTATTTTTGTTGTTTTTGATTATGTTTGTAAGGTAGAACTGATTTCACATTTTTAATACTGACGTTCCTTTTTGGTGTGATTTGATACCAAATAAGTATCAAGGTTGAAAAACAGTGTAATAGAGTTAATTTGTTAATTATTTATAACGAAAAGTTAAGAAGATCTGTTAAGATAGTTGTAGAAGTACGTTTTATGTTTTGTATTTTTTTATGAGGTATAAGTCTACCCGTTATTTTAATTTTATTTGAAATAAATATTTCAAGACAGTTACAGAGTATTTATAATAACTCCGCGTAAGTCCCCCAATTTTATATATTATAATGTGGTAACACCGCGTATGTCAAATAAATAATCCAAATAATGATTTTTTATAACAAACGTTACAAAAATCTTATATAAACCTTTCTTTTATAAATTTTCATTAAAAAATATATGTACTATGATCGCGATATATAAAAAGGCACGGTTTTTTTGCTTTCCTGAAAAGTTGTTATTTTTGACTTCCGCGGTGTTAGAACTTAAGCGACGATATCAAAAACCACCTTTTAATTTTTCTTAACAAAAACAATATACTATCACCAAATCAATTTGGATTCAGGGAAAATATGAGTACCTCACATGCCATAGCCTCAGTAACAGACTTCCTCAAAACAAATATAGATCAGGGTAAAAAATGCCTTGGAATATTCCTAGACCTGGCAAAAGCGTTTGACACAATTCACCACCAAAACCTGTTCAATAAACTTAAATATTTCGGAATCACGGGAACAGAACTCAAATTAATTGAAAGCTACATGGAAAATCGCACCCAATATACCTCAATAGAAAACACATGTAGTGACAAGGAACAAGTATCCTACGGAGTACCACAAGGCAGCGTACTTGGCCCAATCCTATTCCTTATTTATATTAACGATCTATGTCACCTCCAAATAGACGGGGAAATTATAAGCTTTGCTGATGACACTGTGTTACTTTTTAAGGCCACTGACTGGAACACACTAATCACAAAAGCTGAAGTTGGCCTAAATATTACAAAAAAATGGCTTGACTCTAACTTATTAACTTTAAATATAGATAAGACTAAATTCATAACCTTTAGCATAAACTCGAGAGGCCAACCCTCCAAAAACATCTACCTTAAAATACATTCCTGTCACTCAGCGAGCACCCCATGCAATTGTCCTCCAATCACACAAACCGAAAATATCAAATATCTTGGTATATACTTCGACCGTTATTTAAAATGGGACAGACATATTGAGTCGGTTAAAGTAAAGATAAACAAGTTGATTTATTTTTTCAAAAACGTGAGAAATATACTAAACATATTTGATATTAAGAATATTTACCTCGCAATAGCACAATCTATAATGGAATACGGCATTATTGCCTGGGGCTATGCCAGTAAAAAATACATAGACACACTGTATAAAGCTCAGAAAACCTTAATAAAAGTAATACTTAAAGTACCAATACTAACACCCACTTCAACCATATTTAAAAAATTCCCAGTGTTGAAGATTCAAAAATTATATTCTAAACAAATACTTACTTTCCTTTACAAGAACCTAAACACATTTAAAACTTCACAAACTTCTCGCAATACCAGAACAAGACATGCACACCAACTACTAATACCAAAAACCAACACATCCTTTGGACAAAAACACTACAGATTCCAGGCTATAAAACTTTACAATTCACTTCCAACACAATATAAAACATCTAATCTTACAGAATACAAAAAACACATATGGAACTGGCTACAATCCTTTTAATATTTAATTTATTATATTTCACTTTTTTGGAATAACTACGGAAAAACTATTGTTATAACTATGGAAAAATCGATTTTATATTTTAATTTTTAATGTTTCTCTGTGTAACCAACTCCACTGTATTGTTTTAGAATTATATAACTTTACAATTGAAAAAGTCCTCCACAACACAGGTGAACTCCTAGCGTGGAGGACAATATACTATACCATTGTATAACAAATATATTAAAGAATAAATAAAAAAAAAAAAAATGATCAATAAATACCTGAAAAATTTAGATGTTAGTAAGGGTGCTGGTAGTGACGGTATCTCGCCATATTTCATCAAAAAATGTGCCACAAATCTTTCTTACCCTTTAACTAACATATTTATAATGTCACTAAAAGAAGGTAAATTTCCCACAAAGTTTAAAGAAGCTATTATAATCCCTATTCATAAAACAGGGTCAAAAATTAACATTGAAAATTACCGCCCAATCTCAATACTCACGGTATTTAGTAAACTTTTTGAGCGAATTGTCTACGATCAAATTTACACAACAATTGTTCGTAATATACAAAACCAACAACACGGATTTCTTCAAAAAAGATCAGTACTAACAAACTTGGTAAATTTTACGGAATATTTAACTTGCAATATGGACAATAGAAACCAAGTAGATGTAATCTACACTGATTACTCTAAGGCCTTCGATAAGGTAAACCATTTAATTCTAATTCAAAAATTAAAACAATTAGGCATCCATGGTGACTTACTCCGGTGGCTCACTTCATACCTTTGGAGTAGACTTCAAAGTGTCTTAGTTGAGGGAACAAAGTCCAGCTTCTTCTCTGTGCCCTCCGGTGTACCTCAAGGTTCTCATTTAGGCCCATTATTATTTAATGTATATATATACGATATTCACAAATGTTTTTTACATGCTAATTACCTAGCATATGCAGATGATAAAAAAATATACTTAGTTATTAAATCAATAAACAACTGCATTAAACTTCAAGAGGACCTCAATCGTCTCTTTGTCTATTGCGAATTAAACAAACTTGTTATTAACATCGCAAAATGCAATAAATTAACATTTACACGTAATAAAAATAAAATATCTTTTGTATACACACTAAACGGCACACACATCAATGAAGTAAAATATATCAGGGACCTTGGGGTAACACTGGATGTTAAATTAAACTTTATCCAACACACTGATGACATCATTAACAAAGCCAATAAGATGCTGGGATTTATAATTCGCATAGCAAAACCCTTCCACAACATAAACACTCTATATTCCCTTTACACCTCATATATTCGCCCGCACCTGGAACACTGTACACCGATCTGGACTCCTTTACACCAAGCCCATATCGAAATAATAGAAAGAATTAAAAAAAAAAATTTTAAACACATAAATTATAAACTAAACTTACACTTCTCAAATTATTCCGAATCCATTAAATTTCATAATTTTAACTCCCTCCAAACACGACGTCTAATTTTTGATCAAATCTTGTTATTTAAAATCCTAAATAATGGTCTGGACTCACCAGAACTTACCAATTTAATAAATCTTCATATTCCGTCTAGATCAACCCGACAATCTGATTTATTTTATCTACCCTCTTGTAGAACAAACATTCGAAAAAATTCCCCAATTCCTCGTATATGTGCACAATATAATACAAAATTTTACAGCATTGACATTTTTGGTAATAACCTAGAGAAATATCGATATGAAGTAATGCGTACGATCGATTATTAATATAAGAGTATGGAATGTATCGGGAGCATCTCCTATCCTCTTCCTATTTTCCCCTTCCTCTCCCTTTCCTAAAACCAAATTAATTTTAAGATACTAAAACTTCATTTTTAATGCACTTTAACATAAGAAACTTCTGTGGCTTGACTTCAGTTAACTTGTATATTTTTATCTATCATTGTATTTTATATAAAAACTGTTTGTTTCTTACTAAATAAATAAATAAAAGAATTTTTCTCTGATGGTTTGTGAATAATGTTTTTTTTATTTTTTTTTTATTTATCTATATAAAGTTTTTTACAAGTGGTTTTTCGATGCCTGTCTCACTAGGGTAAACCTGTGTCGAGACAGACATAGAGTACATCGATGTATATACATATAGTTAAGTGAATATCAATAAGGGTAATGTATATACATATAGTTAAGTGAATATCAATAAGGGTAAATACAAAGTATAAAAATAATACAAAATAATTTCAATACATTCAAAAGAACGGTTGGGTTAATCCTGTTAAGATTGTGTTCATTACAAATGTGGGAAAATATAAATAGATCATTTTAATTAAGTTTGAATTTGGTCGTGTGTAAATAGTACTTGTTGTCTATGTGCAATTTGGTTTACATATGCTTGCAATGGTGGGACGCCCTGTGATTGCAATCCATTTCTTTATTTCGTGTTTAAATTTTGTCATTGTTTCTAATTTTCTGATCGTAGTTGGTAGTGTATTGTATAGTTTGCAAGCTATGTTTTTAAAATGTCTTTGTCCGAATGAGGTTTTAGCAAAAGGAGTTTGAAGAAGTTCTTTGTTTTTGGCTCGGGTATTGTGAATAGTTTGTGTTGGTTTGTATTGTTCTGGTGTAAGTTGACCAAGATGGATCTTGCATACAGTTGTTTTATGTCCATAACATTGATAGTATTGAAGATCGTATCAGTGCTGGTAGAAAGAGGAACCTTAAGGATTATTTTAATGATTGATTTTTGTGCTTTTATAATGGGGTCGAGGGCACTAGAAGAAGCATTACCCCAAGCTAGGATTCCGTATTCTATGTGTGATTGGCATAGTGAGTAATAGACTGATTTTAAAAGTTTAAGGTCAATAAAATTGCGTGTTTGTTTGAAAAAGTATATAGATTTGCGGATTTTATTCGTGGTGTTATGAATATGTTGTTTCCAATTAAGGTTTGTGTCAAAAGTTATACCTAAATATTTAATATTGTTTACTTGTTCTAAGCATGGGCAGTCACAATTCCGGTTAAGAGATGAATTTTTGCATTTGTGTATTTTCAAAGTTAGATTTAGGTTTGACTTTGGGATATTTATGAGACTGAATAGTGTGTATTTTGTTTTAGGTATATTAAGAGTTTATGTCTCTATTGTTTATATCTCAATTATGATTTGATTTATATCTACAACCTCTCTATTTTGCTATATAATACTTATGTACAAACTGATTAAATGTAAATTGTCGATTTCCCGAAAATGAATAAATAAATAAAATATGTATATATTTTATTTTTTTATTAACAGAATATAACAAATAATACATATTTATAGAAGTAAGTAAGAACATCAGTAAATGTACAGCAGACAGAGGGTAAATATTAAGAAAATTACAAAGTATATATACCAACCGTCTAACGACGGTGTACAACAGTATGTTATTTCAAATGATCTGCATAAGGGTAAGTATATAGCATATGTTCCAAGCTGTTGGATTAATACCTCCCTAATTGAGAATAACTCCGGTTTAGGAGGGGATATATACACGTTGTTTGGGGCAACAAAGTCATTTTTCAAGATACCATACGGGAGAACAGATGTTTACATGGCTTGACAAGAGGAATGGCGCTATTGAATGAAATTTCTAAAACAGTAGATACATTTTTGAGGATGGTAATGTGAAACGAATGAAAGAGGTGTGTGTAGTATCACAGTGTTGAAGTGAAGTTGAAGAGATGACTCCTGACCGATGCTGTTGGTGTACATGATCGGTGGCGAATTCCCCAGGCCGAAGCACGACACCGCGTTGGTGAATGTAGTTGACGGCGAATCATCCAGATGGTCAACACCGTAGAAGCGGAGATGGGCGGTGGTGGGGTGGTTGCGGCGGTGGAGACCGGACCTGTAGATTGGTGGTGAAAACCATGGGTCTTCCAGTGTGAAGAGAGCCGAAGGTGTGGTGGACCTAGTCAGCAGATGATGCAATCGTGAATGGACTCTCAGCGCGGTGGCGTAGGCCAGGGAAGATGTCGTAAGGCCTAGGTGCATCTGTAAATTCCCGAGGAGTCAGTCGTTGATTGTAGCCTCACTTCTAGCCGGACACGCAAGGCACAGTTTGGTCACCCCTCGCAGTTAGTGATGAATGCTTGTATGGAACTGACTTGCCGCTGGACATAGCGCGGCCTTTATATAGGACACACGCGTCTTGTAGAGCCGAGAACATTCCGGCAGTAGCGAGTAGATAGATGGCGCCTTCGTTTTATTCCAGTAGGTACGATATGTACAGAAGGGCTCGTAAGTTCTAGATTGCGCCATGCATTATTCTCGTGGAATGCTGTTACACATTTAATCTCTCTTTAAATAAAAATTATATACCTTTCTTCCCAAATGTTGAATGTTAAAATAAGAAATATTGTTGGATGATTAATCTGTCATACAATAATTTAAATTAAAAAGTATTTACAAATTATATTTGGTTTAAAAATAACTGTATTTTTTTTATTTATCAGATTCTGAGAGTTCAGATTTTGAAAAATATATTTACTTTGACGAGAGTAAGACAAAAAGAAAGGTGAAACTAAACCCAGAACTTTCAATTGAAGATTTAGAAAAACAGATCAAAGATATTAAATTAGAAAATATTTGCCTCATAAAAGAACGTTCTAGAATAGACGAAATCAAATTAAAAGAGAGGTTAAAATTGCGAGTTGAAATCAAAAGACTGAAAGCTGAAATTATGGACTTACAGGTAAACAAACTTCTGTTGTTAGATGTTTACTGTGATGTGCTTAACAACCCTCCACACTAGCGTTCAAATTCTTGTAAAAGTACTGGGAAATCTATGATTCAATCATGATCAAAGCAGTACATGGTGTCTGTTAACTAGTGGAAAACTGGTGAATCTACTTCTCTGATCTGAGAATTTCGATAAAAAAAAATTTGCTTCAGTTTCTCCTTTGTACCACTAGTGTCCGGACACCTGCTATTATAATGCTGGGTTCCCATCATCAAATGTGATGTAATGATACTCTTGGTGATCTATGTACTGGTATTTATTGGGGAGCTGCTTGTAACAAAAGAGACACGATCCTAGTATGCATCACCTTTTATAGCATCTTGCAATCATGCTATCTCGCTTGCACTTTCACTAATTCATACAGACATTACACTATGATTCTATAATCTATTTCATTTATATTCAATTTTATTGCATCAATTGCAACCTAGCAACCTGTGATCAGTGGCGCGGCAGAAATGGTACTAAAAATACTTCCCGTCTTCTGGTGACAAAGGTTATGGGACGGGAAGGTAGGAAGTAAACTATTAGAGTTAACAATCGACTATATACCCGAACATTTGCAGTTACCTCAATTATTATTACATTGGTTTTCAGTTGGAAGGATACCTGAAAAACCAATTGATTCCTGAAATTGGTAGCACTGCAGGCCTTATTGAAGTTTTAAAGAAACATTTGGAAGAAGTTGATTATTCTAAAACACCTCACGAAAGTAACAAAGACTTGTATCGAAGACTAGAAGAATTTGCTTTCACTGAACCTGCTTTTTGGAAGGTAAGTGCCTAATGATGCTTTTTGTATTTATATTCTCGAATACACAACATGATACCTAAAGTAACCAGTCAAATGATACTGTTTTGATTAATGTATTTTTGATAAATATCAAAGGGTTAAACAACCGGGTTAACCGTTAACCGTTTTTAACGGGTTACAAAGGGTTAAATAACCCTTTGTAACCCGTTGTCTCCACCAAGGCGACATAGGAAACATTCTAACAACTCTGATGGTGCCACTGCGGTAACATCCACAATGGGTATACATTTTATTGTTTAAATATATATATACAGTACCCACTTACGATTGGTTGTGCTTTTTGCTCTGTTTTTCATTCATAACAATAACTACGCATTCATTTTATTTGAATATCTTTTACTTGGCAATAAATATTCTCACTCCATCAGAGACCAGGCTCAATGGAAAACTCCATATTTTAAGAAAAGGTCCCAAGCGGGAGTGTGTGGTCTGCTCGAAAGGGGCAGTAAAAGGTGGCAGACGGGAAACCAATTAGGACACGTGTCACAGTACTGGTTTCCCGTCTTCAGAATCTTGGAGCAGGTGGATGAGTTTGTGTATTTAGAAAATATGTCTTCGAGAGATGGGAAGGCTGACAGAGATATTGAAAGAAGGGTAAATGCGGGTAACTCCATTGATAGAGAACTGAACGCTGTAAACTGGCGCTAAAAAAAAATTGTCCAAAGAAGTGAAGCTAGCAGTCCAGAATGGAGTGCTGGTACCTACCCTGATGTGTGTATGTTAAGTGAGGCATGGAACTGGCAGAGAAGGGACGAAAGTAGACTGAATGCTTTAGAAATGAAATCCTTGAGGCGTATGTGAGGTAGAACCATGTATGATCGTGTGAGAAATGTGAAAATCCGCAAAGAATGCAAGGCTGATGTAAGCATTATGAGTAAGATTAAGAAAGGGACGCTTCGATGGTTTTGGCATGTAGAGCAAATGAGCGAAGAAAGAAGTGTAAGGAGAATATATAACGCAAATGTGAATGGTAACAGAAGTCAGGGATGCCCGAGGAAGACATGGCATGATAAAGTGAATTAGATACTTGAGTCGGGCCATGTCAAGAGTCAAAATAATAGGATAGTTTGTATGAGACGATGTATGAATATCAATGAGGCAAAGAGTGTGTGCCATTACCAAGACTGAGTTGTTTGGCAGTCCGTCCTTCCTCTCTGCGTACCCGTGCGGAAAAAGGGCATGATGAATAGTTAGTTAAAAACTACTTGTATGTACTGTCATTATTAGCTCAATAAACCATCCATTAAAAAATCTGATCACAAACCATTATAAGATTCTATAGGTCCCAAATACAGTGATGGGCTGGTAACGTGTAAAGGATGATAGGGCACCGAAAATATTGACTAAATGGGTTCCTCAGTGGAAGAAATCCATAGGCAGACCGAGGAAGAGGCGGATAGACTACGTGGAAGAGGACTGGAGCATGACGGGAAAGTCGGATGTTCTGAGGCAATGGCGAGACCACAGTCCGTGTAGAACATTTATAGCGGAGACCAAATTGCACCCCAGAACGTTTAAACCTGAGATAATTGACATCGTAGCTGCCATTCATATGATTATTGAAAATAATAATATGAACAAAAAAAATAGCACAATATATTAACTTTGCGCAGTGGCGATATCGTAACCAATGAGGTTTATCCGAGGTGCGATTATTGCTAGTTGAAAACTTTTTTTTAGTATATTAACAATAAATTTTATGTTTTTTGTCTAGGACTTCAACGACACAGAATTCAACACAACTGAAATAAACCCAATGCCATTTTGGAAAGGCAATTTAGTTGACATAACTCCAGAATGTCGCGAATATTTTAAACCTGATCAAAACCTTATGAAATCATTATCAGATGCAATAAAAAATTATGCTGATACAAACTCCATGACAGATACTAACGATTTCTTGTATAAAAGCAGACCGAAAACAGGTATTTTTTTATTTGTTTGATAAAATGTTAATAATTGTTATGGTTGATGATAGCCTCACAGCTTTCGAAACGGTTTTTCAAAAAAATTTATTCAAAACGGGTCCCAAATGAAAGCCTTGTGGTACTCCTGACATGACCCATGATTGACAGGATTGTCTTATTTTCAGGTCCATTTAATTATGATTTTGATGATGATAAAGGCCTTCTGATGGCTGATGATTATAAAGACAGTTTTGTAAATCCTCCATCAGATGAGAATTACTGCAATAGCGATTGGAATAAAATTGTCACTCAATCAAGAGAAGATAGGAAAAGAGATGCTACGAAAAGTGAAAAGGAAGAAGTGAAAAAACTGGACATTGAAGATAAAGCAATTATAATAAAAAACGAAGGTTAGTATAATATGCCTTTTATTTTTATTCGTTTCAGTTTCAGCGCCGGCAACCCGGGCGTTTATGTTTATTTTTTGTTATTATTTCAACGTGTTCTTTACCCGCCTCACTAGGCAAAGTCTGTTCTGAGCAGAGGAGGTTCCTTGGTACGTGCATTTGTGCATTTCACTGCTTGTCTTCAGTCTTCACATAACAACTTATCTGTGCCCCAGTCATCTATGTACGAAAGTACGCTCCAGTCGTAATTCCCGCAAGGTCATTATTTGAGCTATCTTCTATTACAAGACTCCCGCACAAGAGTAAGCGGGCCGTGCATACCCCGATATGCACAGAACCATGTTTTACTACTGAAACGGTATCGAGACAGCCCGACCTAGCTGAAACGGTGACACGAGCGAGACAGATAACACTCTTAACGTCAAATCATGTGTTAGAGCAGTGCTGATATATAACTCATCCTGTGCATTATCGAAGCACCTTGACGGGAGTGAATTTCGCAACACTTTGATCATGCGTAATCCAATTCGTCTGGAATGTATTCGCTTAGAAATACTAATGTACAATGTCAGCGACCGTCACACACTCGTGCGCGGTGAATTCAAACTGTTTCGCTTTATTTTCAACGATGAATTGCGTGTCCTTTACTCTCGAGATGATTTTGGGAACGCTGACATAGCAGTATTATTTAATCAATTATTCTACACATATAACTTAGTTGATAGAATAAATTGCAGGAGGTAATTTGCTCCACCTAAATTACACACTAGGTACATTTTAAAAGTGAAATGCTTTGCCAGCAATTTCAGTCACGGGTCGCCTCTGGTTCTAAGGCGGGTAATTTTTTTATTTAATAAATATTTAGATGATGCAGTACATTTTCTTTTGACTATCACATATAGACATAGACGGGCTAATGCCCATGTTGTGGTAGTCATACATAAAACATTTCATCAATAAAATAAAATAATATGAATAAACTAATAATAAATTATTATTATTTTATTCATTCCCATGTACCATAATATTTTTTTTTATAAAATATTTTAATTTATAATATTGTTACAGTAATACATAGTAAATGGCATAAGAACAAATAGTGAAATATATGTTTTTTAGTATTTCTACACCAATGAAGAGAACTAGCTCTTGAGTTTGGTGTAGGAGTAAAAAGTAATATCATAACTTCTTCTTCTTCATATCATCTTCAGTCAGTTAACGGCATCGGGAGTCTTTTGGTTCAGCACCGATGTGCCTCGGAGAAACTGATGGAGGGAACGTTATTCTACAATTTGTTGTGTTGCTTGAATTTTTCCACATTCATACAATTAAGAATCCTTGAGGCTCCATTTGTGCATCATGTATGCACAGCGACTGTGGCTGTAATGGATGCGGATAACATGAAATAAAATTCATAACGTTACTCCTGACTACATGGGCGTTAGGTGAGAATGCCATCCTTAATCTACCGGTATTTCAGAAGAAGATGCTCCGAGGAACTAATGTTGTTGATCCCTTTGGCACCGGTGAATAACGAGGAAACATGAGAACGGGTCGTTTCTAGTTCAACAGCTCGGCTGTCGAAGTATTTCTCTCCAGACCCATGTTCACCCCTTTTTCTCCTCAAAAAGATCCTCTACACAACATCCCTAGAGATGACAGAGATGATAATTATTTTCCTCAGGGAATACTATTAACCCTGTAGACTAACTCCTACATATTTTATGATAATTGTGTTTTTTACAGAATGGGAATTCCCAATAAAACATGAATGTAAAGGTGAATATGAGGATGATAATTGGCAAGCGGATGATTTCCATCAAGACGATTCTTGCAATGAACACATTGATGAAGATGGAATCATTCTAAAAGATGATATAAAAGATGACCAGGAAAATGATGCTGGTATGTAATTTAACAATCATAATTTCATTTTAATTATTTATTAGCTGGAATGAAATAATTCAAAGTACTCATAAACGCACCAGGCCCTAGACGAACTAGGCAACTTCTTCTTCTTTCGTATGGTGGGGGGGTCAGAGGGGGACATCTAGGTCTGCTAGCCAGTCTAGGGCCTCAGGCGTCGCCATGTGGACCTCATCAATCCCGCCGGGAAATGAATGGAGCGGGAATTCGTTGACCACATGTTCGGTGGTCTGCACCGCACCACATTCACACATCGCCGACTCTTTAAGGCCCCATCTGTGCATCATGTGGGCACAGCGGCTATGGGACCACCTTAACCTATTGATGGCGGACCAGATTTTGCGAGGCAATGAGAACCCAGGCTGTCAGGCTGTTGCCTAGTGGACATTTCCCACTAGGCAACTATTTAATATGGACAGTGCATTCACTGAGGGAATTAACAGGACACTGCCACCTCAGGAGACACATGCAGCTGTTGGCAGTTGAAAACACCAATGGATGCAGGGAATGTGATGAGGATGAAGAGACTCTAATTCACCTATGGTGCCAATGTCCCGCTCTGATGGGAACAAGGCTCAGCTAGCTGGAAAGACACATTGTGGAACCAGGAAGAGCCAAATATCCACAATGACAATTAAAATCCAAATATGACAATCCTGGTGAACTATATTAAAGGGACCGGGTTACTGCCAAAAGAATGATGTGAAATAGGAGATAGTACAATGGGCCCATGTGCTCACGGGAACTAGTTCACTGTCTTTGTTTTATTTTTATTTTTTTTAAATGAAGGCTTCACTGGACAGGATATGTAGCAACAATGGAAGACAGTCGACAACTAAAGAGATTTCTCTAATAAATCGCCTGTAGGGAAAGGAAATATTGGGAGGGAGAAAAACGGAAGTGAACGCCACATCGTTTTTTGTTGTTGTTGTGAATATGTATCAAGATTCCCGATTGCTCCCAACCGTCTGGAGCCAGAGAGACTGAAATAATTGTTATTGATAACAAAATTTCTCCATTATTTTTTTTTCAGTTGGTCTATGTCCAGAATGTGGATACGATTCAACCTGGACTGATTTTATTTCTCGGCATAAAAAAGCATACAAAGATGGTACCAAATTAACTCCATGCAATGTCTGCAATATGAAGTTTCTGAAGTCTGGACACTTTGATGGAAGACACAGGTAACATTTAAATCAATTTATTATTTTAAAAAATTTATTATTTAAAAAATTAATTCATATACAGGGTGTTAAAGGACGTACTTGACTTTCTTTAACCAGTGATTCCTGACATTATTTGGAGCAAAAATGGAAACGAAATTTTGAATTCCGATCATATTTTTATTTTAAATGCTCATTGATAACAGAATGGAAGCGATACCTGAGGCATGTATGTGAAACCATTTATGACTTTGCTAAAAATGTGGAGTTCCAGAAAGAATGCAAGACTGGTATAAGTGTCATGAATAAGATTAAGAAAGGGACACTTAGATGGTTCGGGCATGTAAAGCGAATGAATGAAAAAAGCAGTGTAAGAAGAATATATTATGAATGATTGAAGAAGTTGAGGATGCCTGAGGAAGACCTGGCATGATCTAGTGAAAAAAAAAATCATCATTAGAAAAAAAATAATTAAATGATTATGTTTTTCAGATTGAAGCGCCCCCCGCCCAAGAGGTTCAGAAAGCAGTCCTTCATGTGTGAGGAGTGTGGAGCCTGTCTCACCTCCCTGTCTGGCCTATCCCAGCACCGGCTTGGGCATGCAGAAGCGCGCTTTAGCTGCCCACATTGTCCCTACAAATGCAGGCGCCGGGGATACCTCAAGGTACACTACTTGGACCTGTTTTAAAAACTTTTTATTTTTATATTAATCTCACATTATAAGGAAGATCACCAATGTGTTGGAGTCATTGAATGTCCATGCGGCGCAGGATCGCGAGGAGTTGAGGATGCTGGTTCATCAAGGGTAATGGGGGTCACAATCCTCTGTTATGAGGCAACAACTAAAAAAGCAAACGTTTTTTCTGGTTGTGCTGTGTGTAGGAAAACTTTATGCAATCGATGATCGGAAAAACTAAAGACATTTGAGGAAGGCCTATGTCCAAAGCTGGATGCCATAAAGCTTCTGATGAAAAAATTGAAAGATGGACAGTCGTAATTTGAATGACATAGCTTTTTTTCTGCATATAGAAGAGTAAAAACAGGGAAGCATCATATTAGTTATATTTACCCAACACAATTCTTATATAACAGTGTCATCTTTGGGGATGCTCTCTGGATTATTTTTTTAGTAAGGAGAGAAAAATGGTTTTCTTTAAACCTACAGGATGACAGGCCTATGGGTTTCACCTATTAGATATGGTCACATCATCCTATAACTTCTTCTGCCATCTCCTTCATTTGTCAACCTTCACACTGTCTTAAAAATATCACAAAATAATTTATCGTGACTGGTTTGACAAAGCTTTGTGGGTTCAATTCCTCTGCTGGCTAAGTCCTCCATCATTGCACAAGCAACATTTTCCAATTATAATGTTGGTATTTGGAAATTTCCAAACCTGAAAATGTTTTTCTTCTTTTTCTGAAGATTTTTTTTTTTTTTCAGATACACATCGCAACACACGGCAAGAAACCTCATGACCTTTCAAAAATGCCTTCAGAGTCAACAATTAACACAAATACCAATTTTCAAAATATCACTTGCGATTCTTGTAATCATATCGCCAACAGTGCCCAAGCGTTAAAAAAGCATAAAAATCTTGAACATGTGAAAAAATCATATTCGTGCAATGAATGTTCGTACGTGGCTCTAAAATCCAGTCGTTTGACACAACATTTAAAAACGCATTCCGGAGACCGTCCATTTCAATGCACTTTCTGCGATTATAAGTCTTCTTGTAAATCGTATCTTAAATCGCACATACGTTATCATACCGGACAAAAACCCCACAAGTGCGATATGTGTCCTTATCAGTGCGTCACCTCGACGCGTCTAAGTATCCACAAAAAGATACATTCGCGTGAACGGAATTACGCTTGTCCGATTTGTGAATACCGAACCACTACTAATTTTAATTTAAAGGTGCATCTAAGACAGCACGATAAGGAAAAAAAAGTTTGTAACATTTGTGGTTATTCTTGCGATAGTTTGAATAAATTGTCAGCACATATAAAAACTCATGATGGAGTTACCGTGTATGATGGAAATGAAATATGTTAGCAGAGTTGTAGATGCTTTCATTATGACTCTGTTGAAAGACCATCATTTAGAATCGAAATGTTGCTTGAAATGGACATATCTGAATAGCCAAGTACTTCCTCATCTTCTTCGATTCCCCACACCCTTCAGCCTATCAACATACTACAATTGGTGATGTCATATTTCCCCTAGCTCTCGATAGTCGAGAGAAGTTGGTTCTCTTGTGTGGAACTCACAAAAAATAGTAATGTTTATATATTTCCATAATAATAATAATTGGATAATTTGTAGAGCGCCGTTTTTGTGAAAAATCACCTCAAGGGCGCTGTACAATTAGTTTCCTAGGATCTACATTTGTTATTTAGACCAACTGTGCCAACACGAGGTTCGTCATCCGTTAAGGTATGTGTCTGCCGCCAATATAGAGCTGACATGTGTCTGCTGCCAATAAAGAGCGCTGACACAACATCCTCACATAGATAACAAACCTTGGCAGCACCGCTGTGACGTTCGACGAAGACAGAAGATGGAGACTCTGCTGCAAGAGTCCTAGGTAGCGAAGGAACTGTACCAGCTGCTGCAGCGAGAGAGACTACCCCGTCCACCAACTGTGCCAGCTCGAGGTTCGTCATTCGTTCAGGTATGTGTCCGCTGCCAATATAGCGCTGACATGTGTCTGCTGCCAATAAAGAGCGCTGACACAATATCCTCACATAGATAACAGACCTTGGCAGCACCGCTTTGACGCTCGACCAAGATAGAAGATGGAGACTCTGCTGCGAGAATCCTAGGTAGCGAAGGAACTGTACCAGCTGCTGCAGCGAGAGAGACCACCACGTCCACCAACAGTGCCAGCACGAGGTTCGTCATCCGTTCAGGTATGTGTCTGCTGCTAATATAGCGCTGACATGTGTCTGCTGCTAATAAAGAGCGCTGACACAATATCCTCACATAGATAACAGACCTTGGCAGCACCGCTGTGACGTTCGACGAAGACAGAAGATGGAGACTCTGCTGCAAGAATCCTAGGTAGCGAAGGAACTGTACCAGCTGCTGCAGCGAGAGAGACTAACCCGTCCACCAATTGTGCCAGCTCGAGGTTCGTCATCCGTTCAGGTATGTGTCCGCTGCCAATATAGCGCTGACATGTGTCTGCTGCCAATAAAGGGCGCTGACACAATATCCTCACATACATAACAGACCTTGGCAGCACCGCTTTGACGCTCGACGAAGATAGAAGATGGAGACTCTGCTGCGAGAATCCTAGGTAGCGAAGGAACTGTACCAGCTGCTGCAGCGAGAGAGACCACCGCGTCCACTAACAGTGCCAGCACGAGATTCGTCATCCGTTCAGGTATGTGTCTGCTGCTAATATAGCGCCGACATGTGTCTGCTGCTAATTAAGAGCGCTGACACAATATCCTCACATAGATAACAGACCTTGGCAGCACCGCTGTGCAAAATCACCTCATCCTAGTCTATTTTTGTCTCTCTAGTCACTTCCTAGCCATTCATGCCACTTAGTGTATCTTCTCGACCCTTTTAGACTCTTTCCTGGCTTTAACAACAAATTTCTTCACGGTATGGCTGATTTATTAAAATCCAGTGTAGTAGTAATAGTAGTAGTAGTAGTAGTAGTGGTAGTGGTAGTGGTAGTGGTAGTGGTAGTGGTAGTGGTAGTGGTAGTGGTAGTGGTAGTGGTAGTGGTAGTGGTAGTGGTAGTGGTAGTGGTAGTGGTAGTGGTAGTGGTAGTGGTAGTAGTAGTAGTAGTAGTAGTAGTAGTAGTAGTATTAGTAGTGGTACCGTCGCCCCGTAGTGAAAAACTACATCAATAGCATCAAGCAAATTTATAAATTGTACCCAGGAGCGCAGAAATTGGATAAGGTTAGCCTGGGAGCCATTCATATTTAAAGTTTTCATCTCTTTATTTTTTAACGAGTAGGTTTCTAATTCCGTTATGTAAATATTTTTTCGGTATTTTTTTAAAGTAGCTGCAGGTACCTACACAGATGGTACCGGGTAGAGGTCCTAGGTAGGCAGAAACTGAGAGCGTGTTTTAGCCTGTTTTCTAGGTTAGGTCCGTAGTGTTGTTATATAACGTATGGATTTAAAATTTAAAAATAACGATCAAATCTCTTCAGGTACTTACTTTGGCAGATTATCTTTTTAAAGTCGATAATGCTTTTTAACGAAATAAAATAAAGTTGATAAAAATAATTTGGAACGGGTACCGTCGCCCCGTAGTGAAAAACTACATCAATAGCGTCACGCAAATTTAAAATTTGTACCAGGAGCGTAGAAGTTAATAGGGTGAAGCGATGTTAATTGTTTTGTAAAATAAACAGATGGGATTAATACCATGAAATGCTAGAAGTGATAGATATTTTTGTGTTTTTATGTTCTTCAAATCTAGAGTATCAATATTTAAGTCCCCACATAATATAATCTCCTTATATTGCAAGGATACAGAGTCAAGCAATTCATCCAATGAATCGAGAAAGTTATCTATATTAATCTGAGATGGAGATCGATATATAGCTATTAAACATATTTTATTTGAAAATTGTATTTTTAAGCAGTTGGCATTGGGGAGAGAAATTTCCTCAACAGTTACCTGAATGTTTTGCTTTATATAAGCTACTCCATTATTTTGCAAATAGTTCATATTTGTTTTGTAGACTACATACTCAGGAATCATAGGCATATTAATCAAACTGCCCAGCCAAGCTTCTGTGAAGACTAGTACTTCTAGACGATGATTAATGCAATCAAGCATAGAAACAGTTTCATCAAAATTTTTGCTTAAACTTCTAATATTCATGCACAATAAAGAAAATTTTGTCTCCCTCAAAAAATTTTTGCAAGAATGTGAATCTTCTAATGTTATGTTAGATTCATTATTGTCAGCCAAATTAATTATGTTGTAGATATCATCCATTTTTTTTTTAAAATAATAGTGACAGAGTCTGAGTGATGATTAAGACAATTGATTCAAGTCATCCGCGTGTTTAATGATTAGAACTCTTGAGGATTGTTCCGGGTTCTTTTTCACACAAATTTTATTATTACGAAACCATACAAATTGAAACTTAGCTTCTTTAGCTTTTTGTTTGGTTTTCCAAAGAAGGTTTTTTGAATAAGAGGATAAAACTTCACCAATGAATACGTTACAGTCCTTCAATTGCTTTATTTTTTTGCGTGCATTGAGAAATTCAGATTGGGACTTTTCATCTTTGAAAATAATGATCATCCTCTGAGCTCCAGGTTTATTGATAGATTTATCAGAATATTGAGAAACTTTATTGATTCTGCCTGGTTCAATCGGAATGTCAAGTTGTTTTATAAATCTTTCAACGGTTTCCACAGAATTTTCACCCATCAAAGTTTCTACCCCAGACAATTCAGCACAATTATAGCTTATGTTTTTTTGTTCTATTTCCGCCACACGAATTTCTAAATTTTTAATTTTTAAATCTTTGATAGAATTTGCGTTTTCTAAGTAATGTAACGACCTGTCGTGTCACGGGAAGTGGTGAGTTTAAAAATGTCTTCACATTCCTGTTCATCAGGCGTTAAAAACTTCTCGTCTGGAATGTCTTCCAATTCGAAGAAGCGCGAAAGGCCAAAGTCATAATTTTTCGCGAACGTACAAAATGATGGTGTGGCGTTTACACTTGGGGTTTCAGTCATCGTTGGAGCAGTGCCTAGGATGAGATAGCCCAAAGTAGTTTCGATAGCAATTGGCTGACCGGGATAACCTGATATTTTGTTTGCTTTAAAAATGCGAGCAAACATGTCACATCCCAAGATAATATCAATCTCACCGGGCGTGTAGAAAGTATCATCTGCTAAGGGCAAATTGTCGAGATACGACAACGAGGCGCGATTGACGTTAACAGTAGGCAACTCACTAGTTATAGTTTCTACTACATAAGGTTCAATCATATACGAGTGAGTGTTGTCGTAGCGGGAGTATAATTTTAGACAAGTCATGCCCTTTGTCAAATTTCTCGAGTCGCCTATTCTCGTGACGTAAGTGCCTTGCGATGATCGCACCGTGAGATTCAGACGTAAACAGCATTTATGCGTAATAATGTCCCTTTGGCTGCCGCTATCTATCAGAGCGCGTATTGTCTGCACCTGGCCCTTAGCATCTCGGGTAGTGCAAACGGCAGTTCCTAAGAGTGCAGTAGTATTTGCTCTAGTAAATGAATTTGTCACACACAGTGAAACCGGGTTTGCAGAATTTGAATCGTCATTATCGAAATCTGCTTGCGACGCGGGAGACGGTATTTGGTCTCGTTGTGGTTTTCGCTGATCAGTTTGTTTAAAATGCAACAAACTATGGTGGTTGAGGGTGCATGATTTGCACGTGCTCTTTGATTTGCACGCTTTGTGCCGTGCCTAGTACTGAGGCAGTTCACGCAAACTCGTATATTCGATGACTTGATTAAATTAAATCGCTCGCGTGGTTCTAAACCATTAAATTTAGAGCATTGATACAGAGGGTGCGATCCCCTTTTACAACAAAAACAAATTTCGCTAGAGTGATTGTCGCCTTTTTCGACATTAATAAATGTCTTTGCGGAATTGTTATTATTTGAGCCAAGACGGCTCGACGTAGGTTGTGCGATTTGCGCGCGATTAAGGATTCGTTGCTGTCCTCTCACGAAATCAATTAGTTCAGAGCTGGACGGGAAACTTTCATCATTCCGAATAGACGATTCGAAAGCCTTCACTGTCTCTATGTCAAGACGTTTAAGGCCCAGTTGTAACAATCAAGTTATGGTTCTCCGCTGCTATCTGCTGGCCTACTTTTGACTCTTGGATCTGTAATGTTGGCAAATCTTGCCTAACAATTTGGACCCAACATATCATTTTGAGTTTAGTTTGGTCATCGAGTGGGACATCATCCACTCGCATAGATGATATTAAAAAAAATAATTTAATACTGATTATTATTAGTTTCTTAGATATATCAATATGTATCTACTTTTACATACATGAAAACTGCATAAAAATAAACTGGTTAATACAGTTTCTCTCAGTAATCCACCATTCAATTATACAACAACTAAATATTTTTACTAGTTGGAATTGTCAAATTCAGTAGTCCGCCATGTGCCTAGACTCAAGCACCGAGCCTTACTCTTACAAACTCAGTTTTTTTTTATTATAGCGACTATTTAAACATTGTACATACAAAATATATGTATAGTAAATTGTATTTCTTAGTCCTCCTCACTAGGGTGACCTGTGCTGAGGCGGACTAAAGTTATTCATTTCTGTTTTATTAGTTTTCTATGTCGTTTTTAATGTTTTTTTCAGAGTTTTTTCATTAATCTCTTTCAGCCAGATTTTTTATTCTTGATTTGTAATCATACAAATTTTCTCTTCGCTTAATATCATTTTCATAATATTTTATAATAAGCCATTCTCCAATAAGTTCAATAAGTCTCCTTATTGTACTTTTTAAAATGTCTGCTCAGAAGATTCTCATTTCTGAACACAAACTGCCTCCTGCTTTATATTATGTTTTAGTTTTAATATTCTTGTTTTGTCCTGTCCTGTTGTTATTGTTATTCTAAGTTTTGTCATCACTTTGTATAAACAGTATATTTAGTGTTATAATATTAGATCTGTATTGGGTAAGGCACACTGTAGGAATAATTTTAAGAACATGACCACTAATACTGAATTACCCTTTTTAAGTTTGTAAGTTTTAAAGTTTTAAGTTTTTAAATTTTTTTAAGTTTTTTTTTTTTTTTTTAAAGCGCACTTGAAGTGAAATGACACAAAACTGCGCTATTTAAATGCCATGTTATTATTATTATTATTATCAGGGGGAAGGATGTAGTGGAGTTTCGTCGCAAGATAAATATAATTACTTTGCCCGAATGTTGTTTTATGACCTGGAATATTTTTTATATCATTGAATTCTGTATTTTTGAATAGTTTCAATGGTATATTTTTAGCATATATTTGTTGTACATTTGGTACATCAAAACTATTGAAAATTTCAATCGAAGGCGTTCTTATGGGTACTTTAAGTATGGTCTTTATGATTCCTTTTTGAATTGTGTTCAGGTTATGTATATACAGCAGATCCCCATCCTATAATTCCATATTCAATACGAGAATGACATAAAGCGTAATAGATTTTTTTCATGTCCGTTTAATTTGGCACATTTATTATTTTTAAAGAAATATATATATATAGTTTTGTAAGTTTTTCTGTGAAACTTTTAAAATGTAGGTTCCATCTAAGATTTTCATCAATTACTACCCCGAGATATTTTATGCTTTGTGACTTTTCTATAGTTTGGCATTGACATTGAACAATATGTCTATGGCTATATAGTTACTATATCTCCGTCTATAGTTTGGCATTTACATTGAACAGTATCTCTATGGCTATACAGTTACTATAGTCAGTTACTATTGACGGCCGGCATAGTCCAGTGGTAACGCATTGGACTGCCATTCCGAAGGTCGCGGGTTCGAACCCGGCGTGCGCAAATAAATTTTATTTGATTGATCTGTGTTATTTCACAATTAATTAATTAAAATAATATATAGTTTATTTGCGGCACGTTCCAGAGTGGAAGATACTACCAGTATCGCCCTGGTGTAAGACCACCATTCAGAATTGAAACGTTGCTCCAAATGGCTTTAGCCGTGTTTAGTGACTAGATCTGAATAGCCAGGTACTTCCCCACCTTCCTCTTTCCCTTCCCCACTTACCTTCAGCCTCACAACATCCCCCAATTGGGGATGCCATAGTCTCACTGGCTCCAGACGGGAGCAGTTGGGACTCTTGTGAGGTACTCACTATAAAAAAATAAAAATATATCTCCGTCTATAGTTTGGCATTGAACAATATGTCTATGGCTATATAGTTACTATATCACCGTCTATATTGCTAGAGCTCACCATTTTACCACTAACCAGGGTTCATTATTATTATTTTAGAACATTTTGTTAAATCTTTTGTGTATTCTTGCAAATGTCGCATGTGTTTCTGTTTGTTTCATTCTCACATTCTTTGTTTGAATAAGTTTAAAAAATTGAGTCTTTTGCAAGCGTAAATGTCACAAACCAAAAAATGTAAATTTTACGAAAGATCGATATCAGTGTTTTTTGTTTTTAAGAAATACCTGTTTTAATTTTTAGCATATTAAGTATGCATGCACTTATAATCCGCCACTTTCACTAATTGGACAATTGGCTGGTTTTTGAGGTGGCGGATTAGTACTGTATTTAAAATATAAAACTGACATTTTAATTAATTTACAGTGTATATTTTTCTGGTTTATGGACTTTACTTTGAATCACAAAACATGCTTTTTATAATATCAACGTTGACAATAACAATTTATTGATAACGGGCCCGACCCTTGTACAAATAAACACTGTTTACTGTAATAAATTTCTGAAGGAAAGAACACTTTTTGACTGGTAACAGTCCTTTTATAGGTTAAAATACCAAACCATTGACAGATTCGGAAATACACAATGAAAAAGAAGCAACTGTTTATCGACAGGGTTAGAGCTCTAGAACGTTAGTGCAGATTCACACCATTTCTAATAGTCAATTATTCAAACAATCCATAGATGGCGATTGTATCCAGAATTATTAAGAACTTATCATTTACAAAATTAAACATGCAGGCGGGCCGAGGATGAGGAAATCAATTAAAAAAAATTGATTTATCAAATTCCTAAAGACAGTAACTAATAACAATAACAAAATAATACTTAATCCACAGACCAAGCACAAGAAAATAATAAATCACAAAAAAATATCAAATAAGTGAATTTCTACCTCTGAATCTGAGTCTTTACTAAAAAGGCAATATAATCTAATTCCATTAATCTACTCACAATTATCAAAAAAAAAAAAAAAAAAACATTTAAGAATTCACATATTAACTAAATATAAATTTAAGATAGATACAGCATAATCCTTTAAAATATTTCTGTAGTTCATATCACAAGACACTCATTGTTATTTACACTAAAAAACACAATTGTTCATTTTTTTTATTTTCTCTGGCCTCTGCTTGATCCGTCCAAGTTGATGTTTTTAAGGGCTTCTCAGGAAGTTGCATAGTAAAACTCATAAAAATTCCTGGACATCTTGAAGTTGATTATAGAGTTAAATGAGTCATCATTGTATTACTCATCAGCGTATCTGTTGTTCCTGAAGTCATCTAAAGGAGTGGGAGATTTTTTTTTTTACACTTCGGGAGAATCCGGAATTTCCAGGCGGTCCGGGAGGTTGGGCCGGACAGTTTCAGGTTCTGGATCCGAGTCCATGGGCATCAAACATATTTTGGTGATGGGCCTCACGAAAGTTCCTTGAGAGATTTTTAGAGTGACCACTCTAACTACACCATCAGCGCCAGGATGAGTAGACAGGATCCGAGCCATTTTCCATATAGTAGGAGCCAAATCTTCTTCCTTCAGTATAACCAGGTCGTCTTTTTTCAGCGCCCGTTGACTGCTGGTCTGCCATGTAGTCCTTTTTTGTAACTCCATCAGGTAGTCTTGTTTCCATCTGGACCAAAAGGATTGAATTAGAGAATTGATCTTTTGATATTGGGTTAGCCTGTTGGCCGGTATCGTCTGGACGTCGCTCTCAGGTATGACGGAAGATGCAGTGTCTATAAGGAAATGGTTAGGTGTGAGTGGTTGGTAGTCATGGACGTCGTCGGACAATAACGTTAGGGGACGGGAGTTCAGACAAGCCTCAATTTGACAAATTAGAGTGTACAAAAGTTCAAAAGTTAATGTAGAATTGTTAGTGACTCTTTTGCGGAAACTTTGCGGACTTTACCGCAGCTTCCCACAACCCGCCGTGATTTGGGGCTCGAGGGGGTATAAATTTCCACTCGATACTTCTATTTGCTAAGTAATTTTGAATCTTTATTTATTTATTTATTTATTTATTTCACGCCTATTAAGGCTTTTACATACATATATATAAAAAATATTTACGAAATTATACATGAAAATAGTGCAGGAAACGACTATTAATACAATTGCAGAAAAATAAATATAAAGTCAAAATATCACTCAACTTGATCTACACAGAATGCAGGCACAACATATAAAAAATCCAAAATATTTTTTCTGTTTCAGTTGACAAAATTATTAAATGTTAGTCAAATCAAATTAAATACCTTTATTAAAATATTCCACTACTCGATGAAAAAAAAAACTTCAATAGGGTATGCTTATATATTGAAATTGATGTACTAAATATATCAACAACATCTGAGTATTTGTTTCCTAGTTGTTGAATCCGTCGCATAGGAGTATGATATTGGGACGTTGACATAGAATTGCTACAATAATATGGTAGGTACTGTCTTGAAACCGACCTGCTTGGAGTATGAAAAGAGATTACATATAATAAATCAGGGGTATCAAACATTGAATTAATGATTTTATACAAACAGGTTAAATCGGAAATAATTCTGCGATCAGATAATTTTATTAAATTTAATGAACAAAGTAAGTTATCGTAATTTAGGTTTTCTCTAGGAATGCCCATTTTGAAATTTACATATCTTAAAAATTTATTTTGGATTCTTTCAATCGCATGTGAATAAACCTCATAATTTGGGGACCAAACCGTGGAATTGTATTCTACATGACTCCTTACTAGTGACATATATAATGTTTTTACAGTATTTACATTATTGAAATCACTAGATACCCTTAAAATAAATCCCAACATTTTCAAAGCTTTATTGGTTATTATTTCAATATGCTTGATAAAGTTAAGTTTCGTGTCAAACCAAATACCTAAGTCATTAATTTCCGAGACAGATACTAACGACATGTTGTTAATGGAATAATCAAAAAGTATTGGATACTTTATTCGATGAAACCTCATAATTTGACATTTGCTTATGTTAAGTTGCAAGCGGTTATCACGACACCATATAATTAATCTTGACAATATATGGCAATCGTTAATGTTTCTGATTGCTTTGAATAATTTCAGGTCGTCTGCAAACATTAACACTTGAACATCATTGAAAATATACAATACATCATTGACAAATAATAAAAACAGGATTGGACCTAAGTGTGATCCCTGGGGAACACCACTCGTAGCAGTGAATTTGTATGAAAGTGTGCCATCAATTTTAACAGCCAGTAATCTGTTGGTCAAGTAACTATTAAACCACTTATATAGTGAACCACCTATACCGAATTTATGGAGTTTATTCAGCAATAACTCATGATTGACTTTATCGAACGCCTTGCTAAAATCGGTATAAATAGAGTCAACTTGACATTTACTAGACATGGAATCAGATATATAGTTTTGATAGGTTAACAAGTTAGTAAGGGTAGATTTTCCAGTAGAGAAACCATGTTGTTTAGGAGAAATGACGTGGTTTAGTCGGAAAATAACTTTTTTAAGAAGAATTTTTTCAAAAACTTTAGGAATTGTTGATAAAAGGCACACCGGTCTGTAATTAATCACCTCGTGTTTATCGCCTTTTTTAAAAATAGGCGTAAGAAAGCTGAATTTCCATTTAGTAGGAAAACATCCTGTTCGTAAAGACTGATTAAACAGCAAATATAAAGGATACGCCAGATTGGTAGCACAATTATTCAAAAATACAGGAGGTATTTTATCTGGTCCACCACTTTTGCTTTGATCTAGTAATTTTAGTTCAGTCAATATATCATTATATTCTATGTGGATAAAAGATAAATTAAGATTATGATCAGTAGTAAAATTTGATACTGTACTAGCAGAAACTGGTGTCTCACATTCATAAACGCTTTTAAAAAAATCAGCAAAAAGGTCAGCGATACTTTGAGTGTCTTTGGCCTTTTTACCTGCATATTCCAAGTTGGCGGGTATACCAAAGTTGTTATTTTTCATTGATTTTGCATAGTTCCAAAAATACTTTACATTATGATTTATTGAAGTTTCAACATTAATAATAAAAGAATTGTAGCACATTTTTGATAAGATTTTACAATCTTTTCTAACGTTTTTAAATTCAATATAATTTGATAATGACCTGTCTTCTTTATATTTCTTATGTAAAACTTTTTTAAGGGCAGTTAATTGAACAAGTTCTTTATTGAACCATCTCGGATATTTTGATTCTTTAAAATGAATGAGTGGGATGAGATCTGTAATAATTTTATTCAGCAAGTAATAAAATGATTCAATATTTTGATTAATGTCGCCTTCTTTAAGAAATGACCAATCTTCCTTGTGGAGACGATCATTTATGTTCCTATAGTTGGCATTTTTAAAGTTATACGTAGGAATTGAATTATTTTTATTGCCTTCTTTAGTACAAGAGATAAGTATTGCTAGTGGGGGATGGTGGTTGTCTATCGGAAGAATAGACTCTAATGATTCATTTATAATTACGTTGCTTTCATTTGACAAAACTAGATCAAGAACACGATTATTAATATTACGTACATGGTTATATTGGGTTAAATTAAAAAGTAAAGACATATCTAGAATTGCTCGTTCGCAGGCGGTTGTTGGTATTGAATTAAAATTACTGTCTAAAACGTTGAAATTGCAATTAGGTAAATTATAATCACCGCAAATAATTATTTGATGATTTGGATATTTTGTTTTTACTAACTCAACATCTTCACAGTGTTTTTTATAGATTGATATGTTGGCATTAGGAGGAATATAAACAGTTCCAATAATAGTTTTCTTGAAATCACCACTTAATAATACGAACAATTGTTCCACATCAGTATTTTTGATTTTGAGTACTTTCGAAGTAATATTTTTGCAGACCGCTATCAGGACACCACCTCCTCTTGTATTGGAGCTGGTATGGTGACTCCGGTCTGCTCGGTGGACATGGTGCCTATGTAGTCCTAGCTCCGCTGAGAAGATTGATGATGTTAGCCATGTTTCAGTGAGTATGATGACATCATTTGAGAAAGATGGAGCATTTACTCTGAACTCCTTTAATTTTGTTCTGATGCCCCTGACGTTCTGGTAGTAGATGAGGCGTTTATATGGCTGGAGTTTTTTGGTTGAACATTGATAATTTTAGGTGAGTTGTTAATATATTTTATGGTTAAATTATTTTCTCCCTTATTTTTCCGATTTTCTAACTCCTTCCATACATTTTGAATTTCTTGGCGCTGAACCCATGTTAAGTCTTTTTTGGTTTTAATACTGAAATTTTTGTAGTCTATCGCCTTTTTTTGAAGAACCAGTTTCACTTGATGTTGGTCTGACAGTTCAATCTTGATCGGACGTATTTTATCCATTTCTTTTTTACCTAAACGGAACATTTTTATTTCAGAGGTATCAACATTTTCAACTTTGCTTAGAATACTCAAAACTTTGTTCGTATCCTCCCTCATGCAGTCAGTTTGAGTACCAGTTGAGCACTCAGGAACATTAAACATTATCATATTCTTAGAACGTAATTTTCTCTCCTCCATTTCCGCTAGTGTTTCGCAAATTCCAGGTAGGTCTTGTATGGTGTTAGGTAGAGGTTGGACCTGAGGTGGCTTCTGTTGTGAGATATTTGTATAGGCCTTCAGCTCTCCTTCCAGGAAGCCCACTTTCGCACCAACAACACTAATATTCCCCAAAAGTTCCGAAAGTTTAGGAGTTAATTTAGCCATTTGTTCTTTGGTAAATTTATTCGATGGATCCATAATGGTACTGTTCATAGAGTTTATTATATTACTTGCCATCGTAATAAAATGGTAGGGATCACACGAATCCATAATTAGTAGATCGAAGCAGAAATATAATATATGAAAAAGTTTAGCTGCCCTGATCACGTACTCGGGATAGTATGCGTAAATGTGAAGGTAACTTTACGTACACACACACTAGAAGCAAGTGCGAACTGACGAATCGACAGTTCTGATGACAGATTTATAATTATTTTGTTTTTGATATATCTTTTAACTGCGAGATTGGAATCACTTGGAATTCTATCACTACACTAAAACTCGATTTGCACTTGTAATTTAGTACTTCCTATACGCACAGGTATAAAATTAAGTATTCTTATTTATGTTTTAAACTGGAGCAGAAACAAAACCGTGCACTGTTTACATGTAGTATTGTTGTATCTTGTCATTGTTTTCCCTTAAACTGGCGCAAAGCTCCTTGAGCTTGCTGCAAGCACCTTTGAATGTTGAGGCATTGTCGGACAATATCCTTTCAGGCTGCCCCCTACGGGAAATAAATCTTTTTAAACAGTTTAAAAAAGCATCGCCAGTCAAATCTGAAACTAACTCTAAATGAACCGCCTTTGTGGAAAAGCAAACAAAGATACTTAAATACGATTTCACGATAGAAGCCTTTCTTAGTGTCCCGCTTTTAATAGCTATCGGCCCTGCATAGTCGATTTCTGTGGTTGCAAATGGTCGGCTCGGAGTGATCCTCTCGATTGGCAGATCACCCATAATTTGATGACCGGTTCGAGGACGGCATCTAAAACACACAATACATTTATGTAGTATCCTTTTGACAGTATTTTTCCCAAATATGGGCCAAAATTTTAACCGTACTTCTGCTAATAGGGCTTGAGGTCCTGCGTGTAAATTTACATAATGGAAGTGGCGTATAATTAATTCCGTCAGCTCATATTTTGCAGGTAAGATAATGGTATGTTTTTGCTGGTATGATAGGTGCGTAGCTAGTCACATGTATCAGACCTTCACATAAGAAGGGGTGAAGCGCCTTTAAATTACTATTTTTATTTACTGTGCCGTGATTTTTCAATTCTTTCAACTCCTTTTGAAAGACTTGTTCTTGAGCTGCACGCAATAGGCATTTTAAAGCTGATTCCAGTTCAGCCACACTCAAATTGCTCGAACTTATTCCTTTGAGATTTCGGCAATTATTTACAAACTGTAATACATATGCGGTAACTCTCTTCAATTTCGTAAATGAAGAAAATTTTTTGAATACATCCCATTCCTAAGTTTCAGTGGATAATAGAACATTTTTGCTCTTGAGTTCAGGAGGGTTTAGGCAAGAAAAATTTGATTTAGCCAAGCGTTGACTTCCTTGGTCAACCAACTTGGTCCATCCCACCATATTGAAGAATCCATTAATTTATCAGCGGTAGTTCCTCTTGACAGTATATCCGCTGCGTTGTCGGATGGTGATACGTGTCTCCATCGGTCCGAATCACTGAGTTCTTGAATTTCAGCTACACGGTTTGCTACGAAGGTGTTCCAACGAGTAGGTTGACCTTTCAACCAACCCAGCGCTATAGTAGAGTCACACCAGTAATATGTGTCAATCTCTACTAAATTTAGCGCCTGTTTTACATTTTGTATTAATTTTGCTAGTAGTACAGCACTACACAGCTCTAGCTTAGGCAATGATATGCACTTCAATGGAGCCACTCGTGATTTGGATGTTATTAAATGCGAATGTCGCTTACCATTACGGTCCATTGACACAATGTAAGCGCAGGCTCCAGAAGCCTTTTCAGATGAATCGCAGAAACCATGCAGTTGCAGATCCCGAGACTGCCTGCAAATAATTTTCCTTGGAATTTTCAATACATTTAATTGAAATAATTCTTGCAAGTAGGTCCTCCAGGGTGCTAGTATTTCATTAGGCAATGGGTCATCCCACGTTGCTTTAGACTGCCATAGTTTTTGCATTATCAATTTCGCTACGACTATAATGGGTCCTAGAAGGCCTAGCGGATCGAAGGTTGAGGAGATGCATGACAATATCTGACGTTTGCTCTCGGTTTGTCTTGATGGGCTTGTTATTACATAAGAAAAATAGTCACCCTCATTATTCCAGGTTAAGCCTAATATTTTCCCATTCTTTGGATTGTCAGTAATGATTTTTCCAGGATTGCTTGACTCAGCAATTTCCGCTTGACTCGACTCGGCTGACAACTCCAAAGCGTTGGATCTCCATTTTCGTAAGGTCATACCTGCAGACAACAATATACTGACTAACTGCTCCTTCAGTCTCCTACAGTATTCCACATCATCTCCTCCGGTTAGCAAGTCGTCCATATAGAAGTCATTTTCTATGACATGACTAGCTCTAGGAAAGTTAATATGGTTATCCATACCGATTTGTTGTAGACACCTTGTGGCTAAGAAGGAGGAAGGTCCTAACCCATACGTCACTGTCCTCAGTCGGTAATGCTTGAGATCCTCCTGCGGCGACTCGCGCCAAAGTATCTTCTGCAGATTGCGGTCAGCTTCATATACGTTGATTTGGCGGTACATCTTCTCGATGTCAGCTGTTATGACGACTTGATGTTTCCTGAAATGTAACAGTTGGGTATATAAATCCTTTTGTATAACCGGTCCTATCATCAAGGCGTCATTGAGTGAAATCCCAGTGGATGTTTTAGCTGATCCGTCGAAAACGACCGTCACCTTAGTGGTGGTGCTTGATTCTTTTATTACAGCGTGATGTGGTAAGAAATAGGAGTTACAATCCTCTTTTAATTGGTCACATACTTCCATATGACCTAGTTTCTCATATTCACGCATGAATTGTATATATTGTGAACACAATTCGGTATTTGACAAAAATTTCTTTTCCATATTTTTAAATCTTTTTTCCGCAGTGGCCAGTGAGCTCCCCAGCTGATCAATGCATGCTCGGCGCGGTAATTGTACCATGTATCTACCGTCCTCTTCTCTAGTATGAGTGTTAGCGAAGCTGGCTTCGCAAGCCTTTTCCTCATGATTTTGAATCTTAATAGGATTAATTTCCTCTAGTCTCCAAAATTTTTCTATTTGATTACTTATCTTGTTTATAGATAAACTACAAAAATCTGATACAGGCCTTTTTTTGGTTTTAGGCATTTCACCCTGAAAAGAGTGCTTTGTGCCGGTAACAGTTAAAGTGGATAAAAAAATTCGGTTAATTTATTGGGAGAATAATAAAACAAATTAAATATTGGACTCATTTAGATCACTAAAACAAATTAAATGTTGAATTCATTCAGGCTAATAAACTTACATAAAGCTGTATGAACACGAGAATTGTTAAGAGATAAAAGGTATGAAATGTTAAGTGGGGACTGGTGTGTGATTTTAATAAGCCGGCGGTATATGTTCTTGAAAGATGAATGGTTTTTACAGTTAAAGAAAACGTGGTCGAGGGTTTCCTCTTCCACACCGCACTGGCAGACCGGATCATCCAAAACTCTAATTCTAGCCAAGTGAGATGCAATTGAACAGTGACCAATTCTCATTCTCAAAATACATGAAATTAATCGTTTTGACAGTTTTTTACCGTGAAACCATGGCTTAGCAGGGATATGGTTTTGAATTCCAGCATAGAAAGATCCAGTTCTTATTTTGGAGACTGCCCAATTTTCTTCCCAGGCACGAGTTATGTTGGATTTAAGAATCGGGAAGACATCGGAGATAGGAATTCTAAAATTTTGTGGGATAGTTCCGGAATCTGAACCAGATTTGGCGAGAGAATCGGCCATCTCATTACCCTCGATACCCAAATGGGCAGGGACCCAGGCCAATATCGTCTCAAACCCAGATTCACTTAGAGAATTGAGAAGATTTTTTATTTTACATATTATACTGTCTTCCGGATAACATAGAATATTTGACATAATTTTAGTTAGAGCACTTCTTTCGGCAATTTATAAGTGAGATTGATGTTGAAATCTGGACTATATATCGATGCTCCACATCTTTTATTTTCAAATTTGGAACCATCTGTGTAAAGGATGGAAAATCCAGGGAATTTTGAAGCCACAATGCTTTTAAAACAGTCATCCACATTTTGAAATTTATTTGGGGAAGATAAAATATTCTTCCGAAAGTCTGATGTTATTGTGTTCGGCATAAAAGTGATTGCCTTAAATGGAATATTGTATATAGGTAGATTGGGAACTTCTTGAAGATATTGGAGGGAAGATGACAGAGAATTATAGAGATGAAAACTTTTAATTAGGAGAGGAAAACATTTTTTTTTCTCTCAATCTTTTGTTAGAATTCAAATTAACACTTAACCGATTAAGACTTTGTTTAATAGGATTATGTGATAACGATAAAGCCTTGAAAATATATTTATTGGCAAGGAATTGCCTTCTGAAATATAATGGAGGCTCCCCACATTCCACCTGAAGCGCATTAATTGGAGAAGACTTCATAGCTCCAATAATTCTGAGGGCTTTTGATTGAATTCTTTCCATTTTCTTATCTAAATATTTAGGGAGGGGGTCAAAAAGAAATGTGCCATAATCCAAGTGGCTCCGAACTAGGGAATTATACATTAATTTAAGAGTGGTAGGATGAGATCCCCACCACACTCTGGAAACTGCTCGCATCATATTAAGTCCCTTTTCACACTTTGTAGAAATTATCTGAATGTGTGGAAGCCAGGACAATTTATGATTCAAAAGAAGACCAAGGAATTTGATTTGAGTAGCGGTTTGTAGAGGCACATTATCAAAAGAGATTGAGAAGTGGGGAATTTTTCTTTTGCGCGTGAAAGCCACGACCCTTGTTTTAGATGCCGCCAGATTCATCCCATTTATTGACAACCAGCTTTTAATATATTGTAAAGCCAAATTCATTTCCTTAGCTGCAAGAATAATATTTTTATGTAACAAATATATAAGGATATCATCCGCAAAGTAAAGTCGTTTGATAGAAAAAGGAATTACTGAGTCTAGGTCGCTTATATAAATATTAAACAACAGAGGACTGATAACAGAACCCTGGGGTAAACCTCTCCATAGTTTGCGCCTTAAGCATTTAGAGGAAGACTCAATAATAATGGACCTATCTGTGAGCAAATTAATAATGAATTGGACTAATTTCGGGGGGATTTGTTTTTTAATTAGCTTTTCTTTCAAAACATTCAGTAAAACATCATCGTAAGCTGATGAAAGGTCAAGGAATGTGGCCAATGTATAAGAATTTAGGGATTGAGAAACTCGGATATCAGTTGTGAACAAACTTAAATTATCCATTGTAGATTTCTTTTTCCGAAAACCATACTGATTTGGTGAGATAATATCTTGACTTTCAACAAACCACTCCAGTCTGTTTTTTATCAAACGCTCCGCTACTTTCATCAAACATGATGAAAGAGCAATAGGCCGATAAGACGAAATTTCAGATGGATTTTTTCCAGTTTTTAAAATGGGAATGATTTTTTGAGTTTTCCAATCATCCGGAATTAGTCCTGTTTCAAACATATTATTAATAAGAGATAAGAAATATTCAACCGCCATATCAGAAAATGATTTAATGAAACTATAAAATATTCCATCGGGACCCGGAGCAGAGTCAGAAAGGGCTCTTATCACTCGTTTCATCTCATCAATGGAGAAAGGAGCATCTAGCCAGTTAGAGTGAGATGGATACGGCTTAATAGAAGGCATTTCTTCACATCTGGCAACTGATGGGGGGGCTATTTTATCCGCAAATCCTATAAGAATTTCTTCTGATATATGTTTGATTCTCGGCGGAGAATACGATGATCCGAATTTTTTTAAGCTAGACCAAACTGAAGACTGGGGAGTTTCCGGAGACAGGTTCTCACAGAACTTCCGCCATCCAGCGCGCTTCTTATTTTTCAAAATTCGTTTGGTTTCTGCCTGGGCTTTTTTAACTGATAAAAAATTTTCTAGTGTCATACACTTACGAAAAGAGGAAATTGCTTTTTTTCGAGAGTTGACGGAGCGAGTGTATTCCTCGTCCCACCACGGCGTAGAGTGTTTTATTTTAATGTTCGCATTGCGTTTCGGGATGGATTTTTCTGCTGCATTTATAACCATAGAAGGAAACGTCTCACATTGCATTCTGATGTCTCCCGGGCACGATTTTGTTAAGTTAATAAGATTATCTAGTTCAGAATAGAAAGTGCTCCAATTCGCATCTTTCGTTCTAAATTTGAGATTATTTTTAACTGGGGGGAATAAGTGTTAAATTGATGGTGGAAGCGGATTATAATTGGGAAATGATCACTAGAGAGGGGATCGTTTAGGATGTCCCAAGAGCATTTAGATGCTAACGAATACGAACAAAGAGATATATCAACAGCACTTTTCCGTTGATGAGGGGGGGTGAATCTGGTTGGAGATCCGTCATTTAAAAAACATAGGTTATGGGTATCAATGAAATCTAAAAGATTGCGGCCAGAACGATTTGTTATTTCGCTACCCCAAGAAGGGGAATGTGCATTAAAATCTCCAAGGATCATATAAGGGGAACAAATCTGGGTTAAGATTGGTGCCCATTCATTTTCAATAAAAGTCGTAGAGGGAGGAATATATATTGACAATATTGTGATATCAGATAAGACAGCTGCTATTATCTGGATATCGTCGGAGGGAGTATTTTTTTTATTTTTTTTATAGTGAATACCTCACAAGAGTCCCAACTGCTCCCGTCTGGAGCCAGTGAGACTATGGCATCCCCAATTGGGATTATAAATATTAATTTGTTTAAACGGGATAGAATTATGGATTATCAGAGCCGTGCCGCCTTTACCATCCGGTCTGTCGTGTCTGAGACAATAATAACCTGGAATTCTTAAGTGAAAGGAGGGTTTTAACCACGTTTCAGAAATGGCGGCTACTGAAACGTCGTGTTCGTCGAGTAATTGAATTAGGTCAGATTTGTTAGCGAAGAGGCTTCTACTGTTCCACTGAAGAACTTTGTTCAGTTTCGAAGCCATTGGGGAGGCAAGATAATAAAGATTTAATGTAATCGGCAGCGTTGGACGGTACAGTATTGTTGTTTGTAAGGATAGAAATTAAAAGAGTAATTAAAGTTTGTATAAAAGAATTACTATTCATTATTTCGGGGAGAGCAGGAGGGGAAGTATTACCATTAATGGCACACCCATTGGGCGTCTGGGATTTGGCATTCCCATTCGGGGTGGCCAAAATATTATTCAATTGTTTTTTATCAAGGTAAGGTGTATATTTTGGGTTGGGTTTGACTGGCTTGAGAATGGTTTCTCTGTGAGAAGATGACGTTGAATTTAAAAAGGTGGTTGTTTGGAAAGGAGCTGAGGACGATGTCATCTCTGCGAATGATTTTTTCGCAGGAGAGATTAACTTTGAGGCCTGAAAGTACGAAATGTTGTCAGAAGCCATTGTATGTTTAATGTTCTTCTGTCTTGTTAATTCCGGACAGGCTAGACTGACCGCGGTATGTGCACCCGAACAGTTAATGCAAATGGGATCATCGGAAGATTTCGGACATTGATCAAATGGGTGACATTCTCCGCAATAGTAACAACGTGGGGGGGAGCGGCATACGGATTTCGAATGTCCGAACCGGCAACAATTGAAACATTGAACTGTTGGAAATTTATAAACTTCGACGGGAAGCGAGGTATAATAAATTAACACATGAGACGGTAGGGATTGTCCCTCAAATGTAACAACAACAGACTGGGAAGGTTTCCAGATCGTGTTTCCATCAGTAGAATCCTTGTAGTTCAGTCGACGTGCTTTTAATACTTTCGGGGTTCCGTGGGAATTATTCAAAGCATCAACAATTTCAGCCTCTGGGATCTCCGCGGGAATTCCTCGCACAAGACCCATTCTCGAAAGGTTAAATGTAGGGATGAACGATTTATATTTATGATTTGAGAGCGAGTCAATTTTTTTTACAAATCCATTTGCGGAAGCGGCAGTGTTGAACTCGATAGATAATTTATATCGCCCTTCCGGTTTAATTGAACCGTTAACAATACCAAGGTTATTATTTTTTGAGTTCAATACGAATTTTCCAAAATCTATAGGATGAATAAGTTTTCCCTGTTCAGCTCTCTGAACACTCACGATAAATGGACCGGAAGCTGAAGCAGTATGAAGTAAGTCAGTACTTTTTGCATTATCGCTAGTTAAAGTACTTTGCTGGATGTTACTAATGGTGTTAAGGTCGTTAGAGGTCGAGGTTTGTTGAATCGGCGGCATAGATTTAACTTTCGATGGAATGTGAAGGCTACGCGATGGTCGTCGTTTACGAGATGGGAGCGTAACAGAAACCTGGCTCGTATTAGATTCCGAATCAGAAAAATCCAATATCGACCCTGGGTCCGGAGGTCTATCCTCGTCTTCCTCCATTATATAAAAAAAACTTAACTTTTAAAAATTAAACTGAAAAAATAATACGCAGTCTATTTCATTGACTGTACAAACAAAAACGGATTAGCCGTAAGCAGGAATGCAAACAAATAGGTATACGATAAACAAAATTAAATAAAATGTAACAATAAACTCTTATCTGTATGCGGCGCAGGAACGGGCGAACGGCACTAAGCAATAGTTAAGTTACACACAACCACTGTTGACCGCGGCTCGAATCGGACTCCGATACAGGCCTTTGCTTAGGGTTCATGCTGATTGGCCCTGATACAATCCATCCCAGTTGTGTGCGTTGAAGCGTAGGCCCAGATTCAAGTTTTAGTCTGTCGTGGGTCAGGATTTCCCAGAAGCTCTCTGCGCCCAAAAGTATGTCGATAGGGGCAGCTATATGAAACTTCATGTCCGCTAGCTCCAATCCCGACGGCAGCTTGAATTCCTTTTTAGCCAGGGTCACTTGTGGAAGGTTTGTCGTAATTTCCTGCAATGTTAGACAAGATATTTTACGTTTATATTCAGTATTAAGCGAATTCATGTTCACTGAAACTCTTTCCTTAATATGTGTGATGTTATTATGAATTCCAGATATGGGTTTGTTTATCACTTCACATTTTAATTTTAATTTATTTGCGAAATCTTTTGTCATGAAGTTAGATTGCGCCCCTGAATCAATCAGGACTCGTGATTTAAAAATTTTATTGTCACGACCTACCACTCCTATCATGGCGGTTGACAATAATATCAAATTTTCTGCTATTCTGGCTGCAGAATGATTCGAGACTGACACATCGGCATCAGAATCTAAATTTGAAGCATCCCTCGGATGATCTTCTTTGTGTAGCAAAGTATTGTGACTTCCTTTGTCACAACGCCTGCAAGTAAATGTTACCTTACAACTCTGTGAAAGATGACCTAATTTTAAACATTTAATGCATGCTTGGATTGATTTGACCGCTTCGATCCTATCCTGAATTTTTAATTTGTGGAATTTCTCGCAGTAATATATTTGGTGCCCTTTTTCCTTACAAAAAACGCAGCCATTCGGTTTTACAGCTAAAAATACCGATGAATCTTTTTTATTGTAGTTGTTGCCTATTTGCCTTGGATGTAGGTTGGCATTTTTTTTCTCGGAAGTATTCATTAATTCTAACACCTCGGCTCTAGTGGTCAAAAACTTCAAAAATTCTTTTAACGTAGTTAGCTCACCTTCCAACGTACATTGGTCCCAAGTTTTTCGGGAAACCGTGTCTAATTTGGATGAAATTATATAGATGATCAATGCGTCCCACTGGTCTACCTTGACTCCGATGTTTTGTAACGCTTTCAGATTAACATTCGTTTCGTCTATTAAATACCTCAACGCGACCGGGTACTCCTGTTTCATTTCTTTTAATTGAAACAGCATATGGATATGTTTATGAACGGTAGCTCTTAAATTTGAATATCTCTCCTGTAACAATTCCCAAGCCGAAGTATAATTTAATTCGGTGATTTCTAAATTGGCAATAACCTTCAAGGCATTTTCCTTCAGCGTGGATTGCAAATAAAAGAATTTCTGCACGTTGCTCAAAGAACTGTTGTTATGAACCAAGGCTTTAAAGTTTTCGACGAAGTTAACCCAATCTTTTTGATCGCCATTGAATCCGCGCAATTGTAAATGTGGCAATTTTGTTTCCACCTTGCTTTGCTCTACCGAATCCATCGCCCCCTTAGCCGTTGCTAATACCGCGAAATATTGATTCTCAAACACTTCCCTCTGGTTGGCGTTGTCGAGTTCGTTTGTTTCTGGTGATGATTCTATCTGTTCCTGAATTGTTTCGAAGTCATCCCAGAGCGATTTTATCCGGTCATATCGTAATTTGATTTCAATTTAATGATTTAAACAGAAATAAACTCTTATTTTGTATGATTTGCTTTTATTAACTGATAAGAAGTACATTTGTTATACACTCGCTTTGCAATGTCACGGAAGAGAAGAGGAGTACATATATTCTACCTACAACAAGGTCAAGTTAGAATTACTACAAAAGGGCGGGAAATTTAAATCCATCACTCCCTCTAAATTCGAGCCTTATAATATTTAAAAAAAAAAACAAAAATAACTGGATATTAATTACCCTTTGAAACAAGATATTATACAACTTTCAAAATATTCTTACATAATATTATTTGTAGAGTTTTTAATTGTGAATTCCAAGTTTAGATCTTAAAAATTGAAATTTATCCTTTGGCAATGCTTTGGTAAATATATCTGCATATTGATTATCACTACTTACAAATTTTAGATCAATATTTTTTTATAATATTTTTCTTTAACAAAGTGGTACTTGATGTCGATATGTTTACAGCGTTTATGGAAGTTTACATTTTTGATGATCGCACTTTGATTGTCTAAATGTAAGCACATTGTATTTTTTTTTTTTTTTATATTAACTCACACAGGAGGCCCTGAAGAAAATAATTTCCCTCAGGGCCTATGTCATCTTTGGGGATGCTGTGTGGAGGGTCTTTTTGTGGAGAGGAAGGAGTGAACATGGGTTTTGAAGAGTCCCATGTTGTAGGAGGGAGGAAATACAGAGGCCGGCAGTTCGTTCCACAGCCGAGCTGTTGAACTTAAGAACGAATCGTAGAAGCGACCCGTTCTCATGTGACAAGTGTCAACTGTGTACAAATGTTGGGCACGCGTTTGGCGTGTATCCCGACTACGCACCGGTGCCGAAGGGATCAATGACGCTAGTTCCTCAGAGCATCTTCCATTGTAATACGGATAGAACAAGGACAGCATACCTACCTGACGCCTGTGCTCTAAAGATTGCAGTCCGTTTGTTAAGACTGGGGAATCTATCAAACGGACCGCCCGTTTTTGCACAGAGTCTAGGGTTTTTTTCAGGTATTTAGGGGCTCCGGACCAGAGATGGCTGCCAAATTCGACAGTAGGGTGCACTTGCGATTTGTACAGGGTCAGCAGTTGTGTATTATTAAAGTATCTGCGGGCCCTGTACAGTACGCCCAGCTTCTGAGAGGCCAACTTTACTCTGGCTTCGATGGAGCCCCCGTACCTGAGCTGGTCACTTATAGTTATACCAAGCATATCAATGGAAGACCTGTTCGGAAGATTGCTTCCGTTGAAGGAGACTAGATTATCATTTGGATCCCTTTTAGACGTAATCAGCCAGGATTGGGTCTTTGAAACATTAAATTCGACGAGATTATTTTATATCTTGTATTTATATTTTTTATATTTTATATTATGTATCTTGTTTATATTCCTCAATATCACATAACAACTGTTTTATCCACATAGCTTCTTTGGTTGCAGCACAGGCTGCCATAAATTCTGCTTCTGTTGTTGACAGGGCAACTGTTTGTTGTCTTTGGCTAGACCATGTTACAGCTGCTCCATTTTTGTAGAAAACATAGCCCGTGATTGAACGTCTTGTATCAGGATCATTGGCATAGTCAGCATCACTATAACCAGTCACTACTGGTGGCTGTGATGTGGATGAGTAATACAGTCCGTACTCTTTTGTATCTTTCAGATATTTGAAGATTTTCATCACGGCATTCCAGTGTATTTTATTGTAACAATTTAAAAATAGACTCACTAGGCTCACTGCATACATAATTTCAGGTCGACTCACTATAGCTAGGTGCATAAAGGAACCCACAGCTTCTCTGTAAGGAATGTTCTTTTCTGGGTCTCCATCTCCTTTTTGTAACTTTACATGAGGGTCCACAGGAACACTGTTGGGGTTGGCATCAGTCATGTTAAACTTGTGCAATATCTGTTCCACAAATTTAGTTTGATGTATGAATATACCATTGCTGAGTATCTCAATTTGCATGCCTACAAAGTTACTCACTGAATTCACTATTTTTACATCAAATACAGTTTTTAAGTCATTAGTTATTTCTTTTAGTACTGATTCATCTTTAGAAAATAACAAGCCGTCATCAACATACAGGCAAAGGTAGCATTTCTTATTGTTGACTTGACCAAAATAAACACATTGATCAGCTTTGCTGTTGACGAAACCAAATTTCTTTAAAATCGAGTCAAACTTCTTATTCCAGCAACGGGGAGATTGCTTCAAGCCATACAGAGACTTGTTGAGCTTACATACCATATTGCCTTCACTGGGCAGACCTTCAGGTGGAGTCATTAATATAGTCTCTTCAAGCTCACCGTATAAGAATGCGGTTTTGATGTCAAGTTGGATGATTTTAAGGTTATACTGGACAGCCATGGATAATAATAAACGTATCGAATCATACCTTACAGTTGGTGCAAAGGTTTCGGTGTAGTCGATACCTGCTGTTTGTGCAAATCCTTTTGCACAAAGTCGTGCCTTGAACCGTGGACCCGTTGACTCCTCCTTTATTTGGAACACCCATTTGCATCCTATCACTTTGGCATTTGGAGGTTTTTCTATCAATATCCAGGTTTCATTCTTCTTATGTGCATCTAGTTCTTCATCAATTGATTTTATCCATTTTTCTTTATTTTCTGAACTAATTGCTTCTTCATATGTTTCCGGAACATCAGGAATAAATGAACATAGGTAAATACTTTCTTCAGGCAAGTTTTTGTTTTTGTTTCTAGGTCTCAACTTCACACTACTTACTTCAGGTGATTCAATACTGGTGTCTGGTATGTATTCACTGTCAGAAGTGGATTTGTTTTCTTTTACAGATTCATTTGAACTTTCTGAGTCACAATCTTCATCTTTTGAACTTTCCTCTTCTGTTTCAATTTTATTCATGGATAATTCTAAAGGAGCAAAGTCTCTTTTCACAGAAGATTCAAGAAATGTAGCATTTCTACTTTTTATTACTTTTCTGGAATTCGGCAGTATGAATCTATAACCTTTTGTGTGGTCACAGTATCCGATGAAGATCATCTTTTGTGCTTTTGGATCCCATTTCTTGCGCTTTTCTTTAGGCAGGTGAACCATTGCCTCACATCCAAATATACGCATATGATTCACATTTGGTTTCAGGCCAAACCATTTTTCCATGGGAGTTTTGAACAACAAGGATCTCGTTGGAGAACGATTGATGATATAAGCGGCAGTGTGTATTGCATCAGCCCAATATAACTTTGGCAGTTCAGCATTGAGAAGCATACACTTTGCTCTTTCCACCAGTGTTCTATTCATGCGTTCCGCTGTACCATTCTGTTCAGGTGTGTACGGTCTGGTTGTCTGGTGTATGATTCCAGCACTTTTCAGGAAATCGGAAAAATTTTTGTTATCATATTCTAGGCCATTGTCTGTCCGAAGAATCTTTATATGAGTATCCAGTTGATTCTCAACTTCTTGTTTAAATTCTTTAAATTTTTCAAGAGCTTCAGATTTGTTGTGGAGAAAGTATACAAAAATTTTCTTTGAGTAGTCATCGAGAAAAGTTATAAAGTATCTTGCACCACCAAGAGATTAGGTTTCCATTGGCCCACATATGTCAGAGTGAATCAATTCTAGGGGTTTGCTAACCTTTGATCCTTCACTTTTAAAAGGTAATCGTGTCTGTTTACCTTCCTTGCAGGTTATACATGTCAGATTTTCTGTTTTGTTTAGAAAAGTTACATGTTTAGTATTTTCAGCCATTTTCATTAAACTGTGAAAATTCAGATGCCCCATTCTTTGGTGCCACAGGTAAGCATCTTGTTCTTCAACATTAGTCATGTGAGCATGCCCTCCAGGCATGTTCAGCCGGTACATGTTGTTAACAATACTTGCAGTTGCTACTATTTGATGCTTGCTGTTCAAGATGACACAGCCGGAGTTATCAAATTTTACTTGGCCACCATTTCGAATAATTTGACTCACAGATAGCAGGTTAGTTGCTAGTCCATGGACATGTAGAACATTTGTAAACAGAATCTTATTTTCTTGGCCTTTGTCATTATAAACATCTAAACTCACTTCTCCCGAGCTTTGCACAGATAACACTTTATTGTCTGCAACTCTAATGTTCTTTATTACAGGAGTTGATTCTTTTTGAAAGAGATTCTTGTTCTTCGTCATATGAGCTGAGGCGCCTGAGTCTATGTACCAGGCGTCATCATAATTAGACGATGCGATAAACACAGCAGCATAGGATGAGGTAGGTTTCTGTACCTTGTTTTTGGGTTTTGATTTACATTCAGGGCTCTTGTGGCCATATTTGTTATAGGAATAACATCTCGAACCCTTGGTTTGTTTCTTGTCATTGTTATGAAACCTTTTATTTACTGCGAAGGCTGTTGTGTTGTTTTCATAATTTCTCACATCTTGCAATAATTTTGCTTTAACAGAATCTGCAGTTATCTTCGTGCCAGAGCTTTCAATTGCTATAATCATTGGCTGATATGAGTCGGGCAGACCGGAGAGCAGCAAAGTCCCGAGCCACTCATCGTCCACTTTGAAGCCAATATTGCGGAGCTTGTGAGCTGTCGACATTATTTTGCTCACATATTCTTCAATACTTTTACATGCACTGAGCGAGGTATTACACAAATCACGCAGAAGACCAACCCGGCGTGTCAACCCGGAATCATCAAATGCCGCTGCCAATTTATCTCATACTCCTTTTGCCGTACTTTCTTCTTCTATGTGTACATAATTAATAGGATCGACAAGAAGAATAATTTTTGTTTTTGCTTTTGTGTCTTTTTTCGTATCAATCACTGTAAATGTGTCAGCTGTTTTAATACAATCCCACAATTCCTCGTCTTGTAGGTAGGTTTTCACTGCAAATTGCCATGTCGCATAGTTCACGGCCGGTTAACTTTTCGATTATTGCCAAAGAACTGTTTGTTGCCATTTTTATGTATAAAAACACAGAGTTCAAACACGAAAACACTTTGGAATATGATTCGAGAAAGTCACTATTTTGTTTTTTTTTTTTTTTTTTGGAGTAGAGGTTATGTTTTCACTGCGGAGGTTATGTTTTACTAATAGTCCTTTTTTTCACTGCTAGTTTATTAGAAAAAACTTTCACTGAATGCCTCTGGGTTATCTGGGCCCATAACCTAAAGATTTAAACAGAAATAAACTCTTATTTTGTATGATTTGCTTTTATTAACTGATAAGAAGTACATTTGTTATACACTCGCTTTGCAATGTCACAGAAGAGAAGAGGAGTACATATATTCTACCTACAACAAGGTCAAGTTAGAGTTACTACAAAAGGGCGGGAAATTTAAATCCATCACAATTGCTGATAATGTATTTATCGCCTCTGCAAACCGCGTCAATTTCCCCTTAATCACGCCCCTTTTAGACACTAACAGCTTTAATTTCTCCATGTCTCTTGTTTCCGCACGACAATAATATTATTTATTTGCGACGCAAAAAATTATTTCCGTGAATGCGTATTAAATTAATTTGACTAAGCCGTTTTAAAGATACAACAATGACAATATTCAAAATTTGCTCATGAAATTGCTATTTAACTATCAATCGCACTTTTTATCCTGTGGATAGTAAATTATTTTTTGAACACTGATTCTAATATTCAAAAACAATAAAATAACATGTTTTCAATACATGAGGCTTGACTCAATTTTAAAAGGAGCTGGAATATGATATAGGAGGCACTTATCTTACGTGACCTGAAGCGAAGTCTCGATTTCAATGATCATCCTCTTATTGCTTCCAGTCTGGCTTCCAATCTGATTTGTATCCTGGTAGCTGGTTCTTGTTTTTTATAATCCTTTTGTTATAATGCGGCTCGTAAGGACCATGTATATTTTTCTGGTTTATGGACTTTACTGGAAACACTTGGAGCGTATTTTAACTTTTTTATTTTGAATCACAAAACATGCTTTTTATAATATCAACGTTGACAATAATAATTTATTGATAACGGGCCCGACCCTTGTACAGATAAACACTGTATACTGTAATAAATTTCTGAAGGAAAGAACACTTTTTGACTGGTAACAGTCCCTTTAGGTTAAAATACTAAACCATTGACAGATTCGGAAATACGCAATGAAAAAGAAGCAACTGTTTATCGACAGGGTTAGAGCTCTAGAACGTTAGTGCAGATTCACACCATTTCTAATAATCAATTATTCAAACAATCCATAGATGGCGACTGTATCCAGAATTATTAAGAACTTATCATTTACAAAATTATACATATAGTTATAGAAAAAAAAAAAAAAAAAAATATGTCAACAATACCAATACTGACTGAGCATTTCAAACACTCGTTTGCACCTAGATTACATGAAGTTAGAAATAGACATGCAGATGTAGCAGATCTATTTAACTGCACGGAATTTAGGTACAAGAAGGCTATAATATCATATATTTTGAATCAGTATTAATTTAACCTAAGTCTACTTGTAAGTTTTGCATGTACTTTAATCTCTTACTTTTATATCCGTCTAGAGTTTCTGTTAATTTTATACTTTCTAATGTCGTTGTATGATTTATTATTTATGGTATATTTATACCGTTGATATTAACCCTTCAGGCTTCTGGTATATTGACCATTATATAATGTATCCAAAAATTAAAAAATTCTTTTTTAAGGTTATTAAATTACGCTTTCAAATTTTATTTTTAGAAATGAGCATATAATTTTTGAAATATTTTTTATATTGGTTGAAATCAGACATAAAAAATTTGTAAAAATGGCTTATTTCTTCTAAACACTGATAACAACAACAAAACATTTTTTTAAACAAATGTATTATAAACAATAAACATTATAGCTACCTCACTTTTTTGTCATTTCATATAAAAATAGTTCGCAAAATGTCATAAATTTTTCTCAAATTGCGGTTGGAACTTTCCGTTTCATAGAGGTACACATTTTTATTATTCTGTGGTTAACTTCTGTATTTAAATGTAAAGCTTGGTGTATTCTCTTTCTAACACAGTTAAGTTCACATTTTTAACTATGATGGTACAACGATTCGATTGACTCTTCTGGACTGAAAGTTCAAAACCATATAAAGTGATGTGCAAAGTCCATCCATGACTTCATTAGGATATTCGATAGCGGGTGGGATATATGGTAATTAGTTGAGTATTTAAGCGATAGATGGCGCTAGTCATAAAGCTTACTCCAGAGTTCGTCAGATGTCGCTAGAGTGTAACAGATGCTTGTGAGGTTATAGTGACAGGGAACAAGCTTCTCGAACCAGAGAATTACCAACCCTCGGTTAATGAACAGTGTAGCTAAATCCAGATCTATTTATTTGTAACGTAAATAAACACAATTTATAAGTAGAACCTTTTACTTTTTAACAGAGTTCCCAACATCTAAATCTGCAAAGTAAGACAGATATAACAGATAGTAAGAAGAATGCTATGTCATCTGCGAAAAATAAACATGCTGGATGTTTTTTTTTCTGTGAATGTGTCAATGAAACTGGTAGGGTTGAATTGTGTCACAGAAATTCAAATGTAACATTGTCGTCTAATTAGCCAATCAGTGCCATTTTATTTTTTTAACACTAAAAAGTTCCACCAGTTTTAGGTCATTTTCAGCTTTTTAACAAATAATATTGTTATTAGAAGAAAATTTTTAAAATGGCGCCGATTAGTTGATGACAATGTTATATCCGAATTTCTGTGAAAATATTATTTTTTTTAAGTTACAAAATGTTAATATTAAAAATAAAAAATATTTTTTTTTATAAAAACTTTTTATTTTTTAAATTACATACATCACATAATAACCTACAATAAGCATGTTACATGAGAAAACCTACATCAAAAGCAAATTCTCAATTCACTTAAGATACAATTATAATTATACAAAGTATTCATTCGTCGACACCATCCGACATCAATGTCGTGGCACATTTTCAAAATGAACTAAATCATACAACAAAATATAAATAATATTAGTTACAACAAAAGTGAAGCAATTCAGATGCTTGCAGGATACTACTCCTTGAGTGATCTATAGGTAACGCAGTCAGATTTGACACGAACACAGTACCTACTCACACAGATGCATTGCTTGCATACTTGTTACTCGACTTCAAAAAAGAAAATTCCAGTGAAATTGAAAAAAGGTTCATTTTTAATAAGAATAAAAAGAACAAAGACAAAATGCTGTTTTGAAAGGACAAAAATTCACACATTCCTAATTGTGTGTTGTTTCGATCAACTAAAATTTCTCGATCCGTTTCAGTTTTTGATCAAATTGTGACTAGCTGACAAGCATAACAGAATGACCGTTTTTCTTGACAGTTGATTACAATTTGATAAAAAGCTTAAACATGCCGAAAATCGGCGAACCAACAAGTGTAATTATTACAACACTCTCTCTTGATATAAACTCTATTGACAATTTGTCAAACAAACCTCTTGCTCAGTTAGCCGTGTTGGAAACAGCCAAGTGGAAAAAGCCTTATTTATAGTTCAACAGTGGCTAAGTTCGATTGGAGGAGTGTGGGCAATCATAGATAATTGAAGATATGGCATGGAGGTGTGCTGACTGTCGTCAAGTTACGACCAAACTGCACAGATTATCAAAGCGGCCATGTCAAGAGTCAGAATAAAAGAAGAGTATGCATGAATGTGATTGAAGCAAGGAATTTATGCCAAGACAGAGTTGTGTGGCGGTCCATCTTCTCTGCCTACCCCTGCTGAGAAATGGCGTGATGATTAGTAGTTAAGTATCAATTTAGTTCATTTTGAAAATCTAATTACATCAAATTTAGAAATGTTCTAACTTTTAAAATAATATTCAGGCAAGATGGCATTTAAGTAGTGTTTTTGTTTCTATATTTTAAAAATATTCACTAATAAAATTAAGGCATTTTTCAAACAGGGACAAACACTCACTAAAGATAATTTTATAACAGATTACAAATATGAATGTAACTACAGCGAGTGGATTCAACTAAATTATACACACTTGAATTTTTTTAAAGAAGTAATGATTCAAGAAAGTTTAAAAAAAATTAAATTAAAAACAATTTTTTTACTTCACTTTTGATCCACCCATTTTTGTCAATTTTTGATAATTGTTTGTGTTTGAGGCATGTCTTATATTAATGATATTATATTTATTGACAATTTTTTTTACTAATTTAAATTAAATTAATTAAGAAAGATTTTTAAAGAGCAAAAAATATTGGTATTCATATCACTTGTAATTTTGTTTATTTAGTCATACAGCCTCATCAAAAAGCCTCAGATATTTAAAAAAAAAAAAAAAAAAAAACAAACAAAACAAAAAAAAAAAAAAAACAAAAATAATAGTTTATTAGTCTTTGGAAAATAAAATCTTTTTCAATCACTGTTAAATTTGTTTTTTCTAGTTTGTTAAGCGTAAAATAAAATAAAGTTTCACGTAAGTTCTTATAGATAATGAATATTTACATAAACTAAACATATTATCGACATTAAAAATAATAATATTATTATCATGTATTTTCATTAAAAATGGCTGATATTAAATCAAAATTTAAATAAAATTAAGAATATTTACTAAATTATGTTTAAATTGCTTAAATTTGAAGATAAAAACTTATTGAATTGCACTGAAAAATATCATTAATAATTTCGAGTAGAAAGTTTAAATTAACATAATGCTTGAGGTTGTCGGTATGGCAAACAGAATTGAGTTGAACACTGTAATCACACTGATGCATTGCTTGCGTATAGCACGTTTTTATAGGTATTTGAATTTGATGATCGTATACTTTTGTCATACCTTTTCAACTAATAATTAGCTGTAAGCAAGTCAAAAAGCTGTTTCTCAGTGACGTTTGGCAAAGACATCACTGTCGCAAGTGTATATATAAATTTATATATACGCACCAATATACACAATCTTTAGTGTGTGGTTCAGGTCTATTCTAAGGACCTTCTTCCATGGAGATATGCAAGTATCCGATACTCTTGTTGTGTACTACTCACGTCACAAATAACTAATCGTTCACAATTGTTACATGTCGCAACTGAAATCTTAAGACCATCATCGCCACCAATCAATGTTGAATTCTCGATAGGTCAAAACTAGAATTCTTTCATCCTTTCTGGAACTGTCCTATGTCACAATATTCATGTACAAGCTATTGAAAGAATACAAAATAAATTACTTCATTTTCTCAGTTTAGTTATGTATAAATTTTATTATTCATTTGTAAAAGCCCCTAAAAAGGGCGTTAATAAATAAATAACTTCACTCACAATCAAACCGATTCTGCAGCTGTCATTCTTTGTTTGATAGATAGAAAGCACATGCATTGTTACAAAATATCCGACACAAGCGACGCATTAAAGTCTCAACGGTGTGAGTCGGAACAACCTTACCTGACTGGTTACGGAAGACTGTCGTTGCCGATGAGTCAAATGTAGGCGATGTGTGCCTGTTTACGAACCTCCGCGCAGATGTACGTCGCTAGTCAACATGATACTTGAATCAAATACTTGCATATCCCTGCGGAAGGGCTGAATTACGTGACTTATACTTACCTAGTGTACACGCACAAGTTTTGTTTGCGGCCAAAACGGCTACGTTACCATAACTTGAATTAGAAAAGTAAAACAACAAAATAATATTTTTTATTAATCCAAACTTGAATTGGAGATTTCCCGGATGACATCCAACCTCCGATAAGAGAGAGCACCAGAAGAAAAACAAAAAGATTAATTTATTGAAGAAGAAGATAATACTAATAAATCTAAACTAAACATGAAACAGAACAAGCACAGAAGAAAAAAAGATAACGGTCTCAACTGGGAATCGAACCCAGAATCTGTCTTACCGGGACAACGCCTTCAACTACTCGACCACTGGGACTTAATTATCATACGTCATTTTTGTCAATCTCGTATTTCAAATTCAGAATTAACAATATTATCTTGCAACTAATTTTTAACATAATAACTATCTTTTTGAATGAATACAAAATTCTAAAGAATTGATTTGTAATCTAGATAGTATCTCCGATAAACATATCCGATTATATGGGACACCTGTTGCCTTTTTAAAAAAGTTTTAATGGATATTCAATTTTTATTGGAACAACTTTTCTTTTAATAACTTTTCAAGATTATACCCATTAATGTAATAAATCATTGAAGAAGAAGATAATACTAATAAATCTAAACAAAATATGAAACAGAACAAGACACAGAAAAATAAAAAAGATAATTTTGATTTATTTAAATCAAATTAAAAACTACACAATTTCAATTGAGTCAAATAATATTAATAATTATTATGTATTTACAAAATAGGCTAAATTAATATAATGAAAATTATCACAATAGTATGTCAATGACCTAAAATATAAAGTAAAATAGAAAATGGCCTAACTTTTTCAGAACACCTTGTTTCTAGCAAAACTAAAAAATTACTTTGTTTTGTGTAAATTAAAGTGACGAATTCATCATCAACTCTTGAAGGGTCTTGCCGTTATGCCCGCCGAGTTTTAATCTCACAGCGAGTACTTACTAACTGCATTTATATTAGAAAGATGAAAAGAAAAGAAAAAATATTTTAGACAGTAGTTAAAATTTACTTATAGCTAGAAAAATAGGATGAAAGGATTTAAAAAAAAAAAAAATTTAAACTAGGTACTAAAGTTTTTTCTAACTAACTAGATATTTAGTAAGCATAGGAACATAGGTTAAAATGTATAGAATAAATAAATATTTTTTTCACAAGTTACCACATTTAAAAAAAAAATAAAAAAAATTTTTTCAAAACCATTTTCTCACATTTTGGACGGGCTTTAAAATGAAGAACTCAAACTTATTCGCAAATATTAAATATCTAAAACCAAAATAATGACAATCAGAATCTGACAATTTTTAAAAACATTTATTAGAAGTTACTACTCGGTTTCGCCCGAATTTCAACACTCAGTACGTAACGAAAATTCAGCGTCGGTCTTAGATGGATATTTCAAAGCCCCGTAGCTCATGATGAACGTAACATTGTGAACTGAATTTTTTTGCAATGACCCACAAACTCCACAAAGAAAAAACTGTGCAAAATTTATGGCCGAGTTTTCCGAGTATGCCAAAAAAAAATTCAATTTCAATTCTTTTCTAGCTCCGTACCTCACGATGGAAGTGATATTGCGAACAGAAAATAGTCGCAATGACTTATAAGCTCCACAAAGAAAAGCTGTGCAAATTTCACAACGCTAGAGCTCACTGTACGAAAGCTATTATTTTTGTCATACCCAGTGGTATGAACATTTTTAATTCATTTCCAATAAGTGGTTATCTGACAATACACAAAATAATAAAACATTATTTTTTAGAATAGTTACTGAGGAAAATTATTTATATCTAATTAATTTTTTTAAATTTAATTTTGCATTTTTTTCCACATATCTGAATTAAGGTTACATTAAGGGTAAACTTAACGCACATTATAATCTACGCGTACATAGATGGCGTTAATTTAATTATTTTTTAAAATATGCTTTTTGCAAGTTATTCTTTAAAATATTAAGAAAAAATATTTGTTTTCGCCCATACATAGGCAATCTAAATATAAATAAATAGTTTTGTCGGTAGAAAAACTCTATTCTTTCAAGAAATACATAAAAATATAATATTGTACCGTTAACCCATTGGCCTCCGAATTGTTTAGCTAAAAAATTGTCCTTCACATCCAAATTAATTTTGTACCAAAGTTTTAAATCTGCAGTGGTGTACTAAATCTTACATAACTTTTAAACTAAACATGCAAACGAAACAATTTTTTTAAATTTACTTGTGCATTGAATTAAGGTGTGCAAAAAATATATGCAGTTTTTAAAAAAATAATAATAATATTATTAAACGAGGATATAAAAATATTTTTTTTATAAAAACCATTTTTTTATAATTGGATTAAGAAAAGTTTTACATTAATCATACTTATTACCATAATATATATTTTTTCAATTTGGGCTGATGTTAGCCGCCCACCACGCATTTTACGAACAAGCTTGTCAATTCCCAAACCACACGCCATTTTGAAAAAATTCAATGACGCTGAAATATAACAAAATTTCAATTGTAAATATCAGGAAAAAACTGTACCAACGGAGTTCTGCCAATTACTATGAAATGAATGCTTAATTATCTACAGAGCGATTGGCATTTTAAATTTTAAACACAGATGTCAATAATGTATCCCTTTTACGTTTTGAAGCCGACAGACATCAGACCCGCCGTTGACCCGACGGGACGGCGTCGTTTGATTTTAAGACACATCGCCGTACACACGCCGGGATGGCGTCGTTTGAGGCCAATGGGTTAAAGGTGGTGACAGATTATGCAATAAGTTCAAAGCGTTTTATATAACTCCTTTTTGCTCGCCATACAATCCCATACAGACATGTCACACCTAAAAGGTGACAGAACTCATACAAAGAAATGATATTCCGCGGCAGTGCCCCAATTGATCTGACCCTTCTCCTGGGGAAGATTATAGTATGGTGTGTCAACATATAATACGTGCATGCCACGCCCAATTTATGCGCGCATAATATAGCGTAATGTCTATAAGGCTTGATTCAATCCAATATTATATTTGTATGCCTTTCTAGAAAAAATACAGTTTTTATAAAGACAAAACTATTTATTGATATTCATATTGCATATGTATCGGTGCACAAATAATTCATTGTATTATTTTAAGGCGATGCACTACGTCGTGTAATATTTTAAATTGAGCCGCTATCAATAACAACCTTTACGTAGATGGCGATAAGGTTTAAATTCCCTCTTTAAATCCGCCTGTTTTGATTTATGTAAGAAAAAAACATGGCCAAAAAATGCCTTTTATTTTATTTTGTGGATGTTCAGGCATAAATATTTAATTTTTTTCCGATCATTTTATAAATAACTTAATTTGCCACATTATACAATAAAATCATAACCGAAAATGGGTTCATAGGTAGGAGATTTTGAACTTTAAAGCAGTTTTCATAGGCCCATACATTATTTTATTCGGAGCTTATAAAAAGACTTATATAAAAAATACTCGATTATTTCAAAGGTCAAGATGTATTCTACTCGCAGTATTTAATTAAAGCATCTGAAACATTTGTAGGCGACCAAATTTTCAAACCAAAAACACATGATTTTGCATTACTACGTATGGCATCGCCTTATAGTATAACTTGCAAAATGGTTAGTTTAATAAAACAATTAAATTAACACCATCTATGAACGCGTAGATTATAATGTACATTACATTTACCCTTAAGAGGTTTTTTTTTTAACTAATACATACTTGAGACATTTATTAATTAGGATTACGGACAGCCGGTACAAAACGCCACAGTGTAATTTATGAACTATTATTATGCAATCTCTTAAAGTAAACATAACGACTTATCTCATATTGATTGAGAAATAGGTACATATTATATAATAAGGTAAAAGCTCAGAGTATTATTAGCTTAACAGTTAAGTATGTCCTACAATCATGTTTAAAAATAAAAACAAAAAATTAGTTTTAATTAATTATTATTAATGTATTATGTCATTACTCTTCATAAACAAAGACTTCCGCTAAACTGCGATTCTCGGTGCGTTTTGGTTTTTGATCAAATTGTGACGAGTTATCATCGTCAACTAATCGTAATTTACTCAAAAACAGAGATGAGCCGAGAATAGGCGTTTAACGGGGACCGTTCAAATGTGAAAAGAGTTTGAAGAACTCATATTAAATTAATTAAATACACATTTTTTTAAATTTCAATTAAAGACAATATTTATTTAGTGATTGAGTTTTATCAAAATTGAAAAGATTTTTTTTTTCAAAATCACAACTTAAAACAACCAAGGTGTCAGCTGAACTTTAAGTTTATGGACTCTAAACAAAAGACAGCTTTTTAAAAATTTGTAAAAAAACATGAAAGAAAATAAAATGAACAACCAAAACCAAATTTATTTACACTTTTTTTTTAACTGGATGAAATATTATTTTCAAAGAGGTGTTTATCTATCTGCGTATCGAAAACGACTTCATTGTTATTTTATTCAGAAAACATAAAATCTTAATTCGATAAAAAAATTAAAATAATTCTTACAGGCACCAAAAAAAAAAAAAAATTATCTACAGGATTTTCCAATAAGAGGTGTTATTTTGAATAGCCCGCTATTTCGGTAGATGTTACTTTTGAAGCTGTCATTTTTTGATATTTGACAAGTAGAAACTACACCATTAATAAAAATGGAACGATACACGCTTCAACAACGCATTGAAATTATTAACTTGAGTGAATCAAATGCAAATCATCTTGAGTGATGAGGCCCATTTCCACCTCGGTGGCTTCGTCAACAAGCAAAATTGTCGCATCTGGGGCTCGGAAAACCCAAGAGTTATTGTTGAAAAGTCTCTCTATCCTCAACGTGTGACTGTTTGGTGCGGTTTATGGTCCGGCAGAGTCATTGGACCTTACTTTTTCGAAAATGAGGCTGGAGCAACAGTTACGGTGAATGGATCGCTATCGAGAGATGATTAATGAATTTTTATGGCCTCATTCGATGGTATTGATCTGGACTAACAAGACGGCGTTACGTGCCACACAAGCAACGAAACCATTGATGTTTTACGATTGAATATCAAAATTACACCTTTTATTGGAAAACCCTGTATTTTTCACTGAATGCTAAATAAAATTATACACCTTTTTGAATTTTTTTTTTTTAATTTTGCAATACACCCATACAACTCAACATACAAAGATGCTGTTGTGTGATCTCTTGGGCCGGCTAGTGGCCAATTTCAAGATTTTTTTGTTTGACTGAGGATTGAACCTTCCTCCCCAGGGGCTGGAATAAATCGCGCCTGCGCCAAATGCCGATTGGAAAGGACCGACATTTATTTTGTATATTAACTGCAGTAATGTCATCCGATTTCAGAGAAATGCGAATATGTCTGCGAGTGTATGCGTGACTGCCACCAAAAGTTGATAGAATGCATTTTCATCGACAACGAGCCTATCTGCCGAGTTTCAGCTCGATCGGATGTCGAAAAGTGGATTAATTTCCACATCCAAGATTTGAATCAAAAGCATTTAAAAAATTACAGTATTTGCGTGAAAAATCATCACACTAAATCCAGCAAAATTTGATTTACTTATTAAGAGTCTAATATTATGTAGGTAGGTTGGTTTACAGTTTTTAACATTGAATTTGAATAAATAGACAATAATAAATTACATGGCAGCAAGTATTTGAGTATGTAAAAACAAATTCAATTATCAATAAATAATATTCAAGTAAGAAAAGCAGAAAAAAAACAATGCATCGGCGTACGTCCAATACCACGTATGAACCATTTGTAAAAATGTTACAAATGGACAAAAAAAACTATCTAGGGATGTACGCGCTCTTGCTTGCTTATGTACATGGGATGGTTCATTCGCGGTATTGACTTTAACCAAGTACAAGCAGGCTATTGGTCAATTTTAAAATTTAAAAGCACCAATCAACTGAAAGAGCCAAAAAAACGTTTATTGAAATTTTGGCTCATATGCGGTTTTCAATTTACATAGACGAATGAGCAATTTAGTGTTTTCAAATAAATTACATTATGTAGTTGTTATATTATTAAAGTTATGCAACAATTACAAAATACAATACATCGTGACAACAGGTCACATGAATTCTTTTTAATTGATGATATTCTGCATGATTATCCAAAAAAAAAAAACATCGACTTTCGTCAAATCCAGATACAAATTTTTAATTCCGCTAGTATTTTAAAATCGTATTTTCGATGCATTATATTCATGTTATGTAGGTTTGAATGATGTAACCTAACATTATACTTTGTGGCTTTGATACGTGACTGGTACGAGCGCAGTTCCACTAAATCGAGTCAAGGTTGAAGATTGGCGACGACAAAACTCTTATTAACACGGCTATTTCAAGCAATATTTTATTCTGAATGGTGGTTTTTCACTAGGGCGATACCGAAAGTATCTACCACATTCAGTAAATATATTACATTTTATTCACATTGGAAAAATCGTAATTGTTGCATCAAAATTAAAATATTTCAACGCGTTTAAAAATTAAAAATAAAAACATTTAAGTATGTCATCAATAAACAAATTTATATTTTGTCAGAAATTGATACTTTTTTTTACAAAATGAATTATTTGAAAGCGTTAGTTCTGGCAACATTTTTTCCCGAGGTTTATATTAGAGCCAGCCCCAAATTTAATTTTCCCAACCGTCAGATTAAAGTAGAACAAACAAATTGTTGCCAAAGCTGGATCATCCACATTTCCAATATCTTTTCACGGCACAACGTTTTTCATAAAATTCCCGTCGGTATTTTACAAAAAAGCCGACAAATGTGGGTAACGATATCGTTGCATGATTCTTTCGAAAATTTCACTGAGTTGAGTTTAGATATTTTTTCCAAGATAATTACTATGAGTTGTTCATTGAATGGAACACTGGTTTTTTCTTTGCAGCTCAACATGAGATAGGTTTCTTTCAATTTCATCGTCGTCTTCAATGCTGCAAAATAAAATAACACATAAAAATTAGATGTTGACAGCAATAAATTGGTAAAGGAAAATGTGGACCTTAAACAAGCTGCCAAAGGTCACCCCAAGTGGTTCGCTACGTTTGGCAAGTTAGCAGGGGTGCCCGGGTTCATAGGGTAAAGTTTGTTCAGGTCTTGGCGGCGGATGCGCCTGTCCACCATCCGCGTAGTAGGTTGGTTGAGAGAGACCCTTTGACCTCTCCAGCAGGACTCTCTCGACCCATCGTCTTGCTCCGCAGTGGGAGGGATGGATTCAAATCTCCGTCACTCCTGGACACACTTACCCCCAGATTCCTGCCCAACCTTTATACCTTTTTCCTTCCCAGAACTTCCTCGGATTCCTTTACTCAATAAGAATCTTCACACCAGTGGGGTCCGTGACTTTTCAGTGAGCTGGAGTGGTAAGATTGAAAAATACAACATTAATGATGTCTCAATAGCTGAAAATATTTATATAAATTTTTTTTTTTCAAAATTTCAAATTTTTGTTGCTCCTAAACTGAAAGAATCCTGAATATCTTTTAAAAAAGCAAAAAAATTCTGGTTCAACGTCATTAATGTTGTTTTGTTTTATACTACCACTCTAGCTCACTGAAAAGTCACGGACCGCCACTGATCTACACTTCATCCCCAAAGATGACATAGGTCTCCCAAATTAAAGACCTTCGACCTTGACTACTTCAGGATCGCTCAACCAACCAATCGGTGTAGTGGTGGCAATTTTTTGTTTTTAAATGATTACCTCACTGTTCTGATTGAACTGCCCAAAGCGAGTGGAACAAAAGCATCCCAAATTTTTGGGTTTTTCAAACCACACGGGTTTTAGTAAGTCCTGTATTTGTAGGGTTCTAAAAAGAAATTCTCACGCTTGTTCGTGTTCGTGCAGATGGTGAACCAGCTGGTTGCGCGCGTCCACTACCCGCATCAGTTCGTTAAGAAGGCGAGCCTCGCGGCCACGCTGGTTCTCCGACTTGCTCCACTCGTCCACGTCGAGAAGTTCACGAAGTTCGCCGTCCACTTTAGCGTGGCGCTGGCGCAGTTCGCTCTCTTGCTCACTGGGGATAAAACAATAATTATTTCACAAAAATTTACTATCAATTCAGTTGAATTTCTGTCTTATCCTTATAAATGACCAGTTCATATAATTTTACAGATAATTTATATTTTTATGTGAGTAGGTACCGCACAAGAGTTCTAACTGCTTCCCACTCTCCAGAGCCAGTGGACTGTGGCATCCCCAATTAGGGTATGTTATGATGTTGAAGGCAATGGTTATGAGAAGAAGATGGAGAAGAGAAAGGTGAGAAAGTGCCTGGCTTGATTTGGTCACCAAACACTAAAGGCTAAAGCCATTTCAGGCGACAACCTAAACCCCTGGTGGTCTTTCACCAAATCGATACTGAGAGTATCCTACCACTCTATACAAACATAACAAAAAACTGTACTTACAGTATATTGAGTTGCATCTGCCTTCTTAAGAGGGCATTCTTCTTATTGACTAGAGTGAACCAACTTGCCATCAGCGCATTCTCCTCCTAAACAATGAAAACATACAATTAAGTAACACATATGTATAGAGTTTATTAATTATTACATAAACTAGAAATAATGTCGTATCATCTGGGATTTGGCCTCCTCATCGCTGCAGTTTCTCGCCGATTACTTCCAATCCTCAGTCCTTCCCGTCCTGCTCAAATCCTTTTCCACATAGTCTCTCTACCTCTTCCGCAGTCTGCCTATAGGACATTTTCACTTTCAAAAGCTTGGTCGTTAAATAACTTGCCGGCTTATGCTTTTCTTCCCTCCAACAATATGGGTCTCATGAAGAATAAGGTTCACTCCCTCTTTTACTTAAAAACACCCGTCACACAGCAGCCCTAAAGATAATATAGTGTGGTGTTAAAACTTTAAAAAGTTGCATTTTATACAGGTCTAAGTAGCGTACCTTGAAGTAACCCACACACAGCATTTTTTGGCATCCTATCATTATTTCTAAATTGCAGTCTTTGGGACCTAATGTTTTTTTTCAATATTTTTAATAAGGAATATTTACCGCTTCAGACTGGCCGCTCTCCATGACCTCTCGGAGTTCCTTTTCCAGAATTGCCGCCTGCTGGTCGATGGCAGATTGTTCCCTTTCTAATGCTTCCATTTCACTCTGTATATAGTTGTTCATATCTTTGCCAAACTGGAATAGATGAAATCAAAACTTAAATCAACAAATTCAATCAACGCCCATTTTAATCCATCGCCATCATAAAAAATAATTGGAATAATCTCTTAAAAGTCGGAGCAGATAATCCTCAAAATACACCTTTGAATTTGGCTCAAATGTCGGAATAAAAACGTTTAAATAAGAATGTTTTTTTGCAATTGTTTTCTGTTTACCAGATACTGTTTATATCGTAAGACGTTTCCCCAGAAAACCCATCAAAAAATTTATGTGTACAAATATATAAAGTGGTTTTATTATTTCTACATGAACAACAATCAAAGAAATAATGACCTTTATACTACTTTTAATAATAATATTTTCATATTATAAAATGAAGGCCTCAGCACGGGCAAGCCACCTAGTGAGGCCAACATTACTGGAAAACTTTGAAATGTAAAAAATATTGTACCAAATAAAAAAAAAATTAAAAAAACTCAAATATTTTCATTTTTGCGACACCGTTGAACGAACATGAATTTTGACATTCAAATTATTTCATAAGCCGTCACAGAGGCTACATTCATGAAATAAAAAGTAGAATCTACAGTCACATCATTCTACATCAGTCTACAAAGAATAAAGGTTAAAATCGCATCAGAAAAAATTCAAGCGTGGATGGTATTAGAGCATGCACATATGTTCAAGCTCCGAGCACAGTCATAAAAATTGACACATACATTTGCTCGAAAAACAGTAGACAGGTTAAATATTAATTAAACTAAATTGAATAGAATCGAACGAAACCAAAATAAAACAAACAGAATCAAAAGGAGTTGAGAAAGTTATGTAAAATAATTTACCCCTCTCATAATGTAAGAGTCCTTATCAGGACTGATTCTGTCCATGAGTTCTGCAAAGGATTTGAGTGGGGAACTGGACTTGTTGACTCCGCTCTCAAAGCCTTGTCTCAACGGGGAATGGTTTCCATTGTGTTCTGGTGAACCTGCAACGATCAAACAAACATGCTTATTATTATTCTTCTACTGACGCTGTTTCCTTCTCCTATCGGATGTTGGCTATAATCAGAGCAACCTTCACTTTGCAGACTGCAGCCTGGAACAACTCAGCAGAACTCTAAAGCCCGCATTACACAATCGTCCAACTCCAGTTGGATGATCGTGTAGAGGGGTAGTTCGTGTGCTTTAGCACGAGTTCGGTCGATTTGGCTCATTGGCGTTACAGTGTCCATCATCAGGGCAGACGTGTAGATTGTGGTGAAGTGTGTGTTTATATATGTAGATGTGATACCGTGTTGCAAACGTTAATCCTCTTAAAGTGGTATTCTGCATTTCATTTTGGTGTAGCCGTCTAATAGGGGATACCAAGAACTATTAAGCTTAGCTATCATTCTTATTAATATTTATAGGATTTTGTGGATTTCAATTTCCGCCAGTGCGCTCAATGCGTTTTGGGCCTTCTGTGCACTTGGACCAAATAAAAGGCCTGTTTCAAATAAAGTTCCCGGCAAAGGAGGAAGCACAACATGGCATAATAAAACAAAAATTAATCACGGTAATACTTTTGGTAGTAAAAATCGCAAATAGCGTACAAGTAACAATGTTTTAATGATAGCTCTGAAGCCACTTTTGTAAGGTTAGCCTACGGATCAATGTAAAATGTGTCGACCATTATTGCCCTGCTGATTCTGGCATTCTCAAAAAACGTAATAAAAATCAAACTAACCATCTTTCTTGAAGAAATTGTTCTCAGAGTCAGAGTTGTGAGTCTCCGATTTGATACTTCTGGATGGGCTGCTATCCAGGGAACCTCCGAGGGCAGAGTTGGTCATCCCTACAAAAAAACAAGAATTAGGTAGGGTAAACTAGAATGATTGCACACTAAAACAAACAAGTTGTTCCTTCAATATGCATGTCGCACACATATCCTTTTTTGAGTTGAATAAAGACAACATTTGAATATGCTTTTGACACCTTATAGTAGTGCTGAGACTATCAACCACTCTGTTATTAGAGACATTTTGTACTTACCAGAAGCAAATTGTTGTTCAGCTAATGCTTGGGCAGCCGTCAATACTTCAACAGTTCCCATACGGCTGTCGGGAGAGGTTGGACTAGAAAAGTCAAATATCAATTCACTTAAAAAAACAAAACAAAATACTTTAGGACTATATTATAAACATTCTTGGTATGAGAGATTAAAACAGATAGTAAATATTAATGTAATTGAAAATATAATCTTGCATAAAACTAAAGTGTGGCAAATACATGTAGAAAAAAAAATTGTGAACCGTGCTATCACTTAAGCAAAATCCTAATTGGACGGTACCGAGATTTATTTTGTACATAAACTGCTGTAAATTTTTATAATGTCATCCAATTTCGTGAGTGCCACCAAAACTTGGTAGAATGCATTGTCATCGACAACAAGTCTATCTGCCGAGTTTGGGCTCTATCAGATGTGGGGAAGTGGGTTAATCTCCACCTTAAAGATTCCATTTCACTCACTCATTCATTAATTTATTCAAGAAAACAAAATCTTAATTCAAATACATGTATTTAAAAAGGGTGCAGTAACTTTTAAATTTGCTTTAAATGGCAACACTGAGAAGGTTCCAAGTTAAAAGGACATAATTGAATGTTGCCATTAGTATTGAAAAATAATTAGTGGTATTGTTTTGTATGTGGTTTGGCGTTTTCAGATGTTCCAAAACTGCTGCATTTGATCGCAGTGCGTGCGGGCGGTCAGAGTCAAAACTTAAAATAGGAATATGTATTGATAAATTACCTTCCAACCATTCCAGCTCTGGCTTCGGCAATCAATTTCCTTGCTCTCTCTCTCAATCTAGCCTGTCTCGCTTCCTCTGATTGCTGAAAAATTAAACAAATTCATATTACACTTCATCAAAAAACTACTACCATAATCAAAAAGTAAAGTCTTTATTACGTGGAAAGTTCTGAAAAATATTTAGTTAGCAAATAATATTAAATTACATAGAATTTCTAAAATTGAACAACAGTAATTATTATTTGGGAACGAAAGCAAACATCAAAAATAAGGTTGCATTGTTTTACAGAAATTCATATGTAAATTGTAATCAAACGTAACATTGCCATCAAATGTAACATTATCTCCAAATGTAACATTGTCTTCAAATGTAACATTGTCATCAAATATAACATTGCCATCAATGTAACATTTAATCAAATGTAACATTGCCATCAAATGTAACATTGTAACGAAATGTAACATTGTAACGAAATGTAACATTGTAACGAAATGTAACATTGTAACGAAATGTAATATTGTAATTAAATGTAACATTGTCTTCAAATGTAACATTGTCTTCAAATGTAATATGTCATCAAATATAACATTTAATCAAATGTAACATTGCCATCAAATGTAACATTGCCATCATATGTAACATTGTAATGAAATGTAATATTGTAATTAAATGTAACATTGTCTTCAAATGTAACATTGTCTTCAAATGTAACATTGTCTTTAAATGTAACATTGTCATCAAATGACTAAATCAGTGCCAATTTGTTTTTTTTTTACATTGGAAAGGTCCCCGTTAATCACCGATTTCAGGTCCACTTCAACTGTTCAACAAATTAGCAGAAAAGGACAGTCATGTTGTTATGCTTGTCAACTGATCACAATTCGTTGGAAAGCTGAAATGGACCTATAATCGGCGTAACCGGAACCTTTCAAATGCCAAAAACACAAAATGGTGCTTATAGGCCATTTGACGACAATGTTACATTTGAATTTCAGCAAAACAGCCTAACCTAAGTTTACCAGTGACTTAAATATACTTATATTTTATTTTAATAATATACACATTAATAATTTACTTACCTTTGTAGTGGGGAATTTGGAAAGCCATTGACATTTTGCAAAATATACAAAAACAAACACAAAAAATGAAACAAAAAGAAGCAATGATCATTTTTGGATTTAACCGGTACAATTCAATTTGAGTCACTTCCACGAGACAGAAAATGATATTTGGCTAATAATATTTTTAGTTAACGACTAAATAATTATTTTAAGTTTCAATTATTTATTGATGTCCCTCAACGACATTTGTTACAGCCATATTTGTAAGGTTTAAGAAATTTAACAACACCTAATACCTAGACAGTTATCAGGGAACATCAGCATGTATTCAACAAACTTTACCCAGTGATTCATGATAAATATATATATGTGGATTTGAGGCTGAAAGAAGTGGGGATAAGAAGAAGAAAGGAAAGATGAAGGTTGAGAATCTACATTAGAAATTTCAGAAGATTGTCACACTTTTTGCATGTTATATAACAAAATTCTTTCCTTTTAATATCGTCCAGGTGAGAGACTACCATTCATAATCAAAATGTTACTTAAAATGGCTCTAGCTATGTTTTGTGACCAGACCTTGATAGCCAGGTACTACCCTACCTTCCTCTCGATCTGTCTTTTGGAGGTAGTAGTCTGACTGGCCCCAGAAATGTAAATCTTGTAAGGTATATTTGGTACAGTAACTTTCCACAAGGCCCTCATTTGGGACCACTGTTATTTTTGTTTTTATAAATTATATTACTACTACATACATTTGCTTTTAAAACACAAAGGCCTTGATTGAATAGTTGTCATGATGATCTGTTAGAAGAACCTTTAAGAATGACTTAAATGAGCTTTTATAAAAGATTAAAATGTCATTGCCAAATTTCATCTTCAGCGTCACGGAAACGACTTAAATCGTTTTTCAAACCTTATTTCCCGGAGCGCTAGCCACACTTTTCTCCTTGACGGATGAATTAGAATTTGTTCCTTGCTCTACAGGCGAAGTCTCCCTATTGCCGTCCTTTTCTCTCGCCTCTCTGCGGGTCGCCTCTAGCAGCTGTCTCGCTCGCTCCTTCAGCTCGTCATGCCTCGATAGAAGTTGCTGATTGGACGATTCAAATGATGTTTTGTTTTTTTCATATGGGTGAAAATTTTGCCAGCCAAATGGGGATTTCGAATTGTTGATATACATTTTTGATATGAAAGGGGGAAAATATTTTGCATTCTTTTGTGTATACTATTTACTGCTGTCGCATATTTTTTTCACAATATTATTTAATGCAAGTACAAAGTGGGGCAAAAGTAATGTCATAATGTGAATGTGATATAATTTTTGCAAATGGAGTCAAATGTTATTGTGCTTTGACCTTTATGCTGTAGACAGATAGAGAATTATTTGACAACAAGCAATGGAGCGATACACACCTGAAGAATGGGGAATTATTGTTACTGCTTATTTGACCAATTTCCGTTCTCTTGTTTTGACGCATGTGGGGCACAAGTAATGTCATAATGTGAATTGGCTGCCATTTTGTTAGATGAAAAAAATTGGGCTCTGTTATCACAGAAAGTTTACTTGAAGATTTGCACGAGACGCTCAGCTAAACGCTTAATTGTTCGCAGACATGGTGCCGGAAGACAAGGAAAACGATGACAAAATTCACTCTGCGTTAAAACAACAGACCGGAAATTGGTCAAATTAGCAGTAACAATAATTCCGCTTCCTTCAGGTGTGTATCGCTCGATTGCTTGTTGTTAACTAATTTTCTACAATATAAATGTCAGAGCACAATGACATTTGATGCTGTGTATTTGCAAAAATGATGGCTCATTCACATTTTGACATTATTTTTGCCACACCTTGTACAATGGGACTGCCTTATGCTATTTCCTTGTTGTTATTGATAATACAATATAAATTAACCAAATGAAGCGCATTCTTACGTGTGTTCAACATTATAATATGAGCAGAGAAAACGACCGAAAATTGATAAGCTCAAAAGATTGCAAAATATATCACTTCATGATTACATTACATATAATTTAAAAAAACAGTGAGAGAAGTAAATACAAATGGCAAAATAATATGGGAATGATTTCGCAAGCAGTGTATTTGCAATTTTAAGCTGTAATATATGACGGACTATTTCACACTAGAACAGAAATACTCTAAAAGCTTTTATTAAACTTTTTTTATTTTAGAAAAAATACGTACATATAATTTATCAAAAAAAAACCTTCTTTATACAATTTTTTATCGATACATAAAAAAATATTGAAAAAGCCCTTAAATATTTTTTTTAATTTACATGAACAAAAATCATGACTATACATCAAACTCGATAAAAATTTTAATTTAAAAATATTTGTAAAACAATTAATTTTATGTCTTATCAGAAATATGCAAGCTAAAAGCTTTATTTTCAGATAAATATTCAAAATGAGACAAATTGTAATATTCTAGTATTCAGTGAAAGGATTTTACATGTTTATACAGGGTGTATATTAGGAGGTTCAAAAAAAGTACTGGAAAAATATGTCAGGCACATCCTGTACACCTGTGTACATATACTTGAGAATGTACACAATAACATGTTTTAAACAATTATTCTTGATTTTGTAATAAAAAAAAAAATTTTCAAATTAAAAAATTTATATATAAAAATGCATCAGTCATTTTAAATACATGTAGGATTACAAAAGATTTTTTAAATATTTATGTTGAGGGATCAGTAGGATTTATAGGCCCTGTTAGGAGTTCTACCGAGCTGAACCCTCTGATATGAAAATATCTGGAGTCGGTGAATTATTTACCCATTTGATCTCTGGTGAGTTGACGTGTTGTTCTTGTATTGTTTTGTATTTATTTTGCTTATATGTATAATGTGGATGTACTAGATGATCATTTGTGGAAAAGTGTGTGGAAGGGTTTAGTTTTTCCTATGGGGAAGATTTAACCCAGACATAAAGTCGGAAAATTATATATAAACTTACAATACAAATAAAAGAATTTATCTGATTTTCCTGAGTAAAAGTTTTTGGTGTGAAAGTGAAGACAAAATTATCATATGAATTTTAATGAGCATATATGAATGTAACTAGGAATAAAAAAATTAAATGATTCAAACAAAACTAAACTAAAGCAATTCTAAAAACAAAAATAAAATTTTCTTAAAAAAAAACATATTCTTTGAAAAAAAATAATTATGTCAAATGTATTTTAGCAACACACACAAAAAAGTGTAGGATAACAAAACGAAAACCAAGCTTTTGGATGAAACAAAATAAAAAAAAATGAAAAACAAAAAAAACCAAATATAAAAAAATAATTTAATAGCTTTTGATTTACATACTTGATTTGGTTTCGGGAAACATTCCAGAGGCGAAAGAGGCGTTGTTTCGCCCTCGTTCAACGTTGTTGAATGTGAAACGTCTTCACTTTTAATTTCTAGAATCTTTTGTTCTTTCATCTCCAGTTTGGGTTGCTTTGATTTGGCTGAAATAAAAATATATAATGTTGAAAGCATTTTTTCAAGATTTATTCTTTTTTGCATTTATTGCACCTTCCTTAACCCGCCTCACCCAACCCGCCGTACAACCAAAAAACTTATGTGTGCCGGCTGCCAAAATAGGAACTAACAAACAAATACATTGCATTAGTTAACACTATATCTGCATTAACCCAACACACAATTTTATATCAAAATGTTACATAATTACATACAGATTTAAATTTTGTTTCCATTAAAAATTCGTGAATAACATAACTTTTAAATAAAATCATTGTATGTAGGTACATACCAAGGTTTTGTTTGTCTGAATATTTGTAGACGCTATACCAAAGATAATAGAAACAAGGGAGATAGGCCATGAACCATCATTAGTATGTAATCGCTCCGCAATGAGTGTCTCCAGCATCGTTTACACATACTACTGCAAATCGTTTCTACGCACAGCGGTGCCCCGCCATTTTATCTACCTACACACCAAAAGCATAACTTTCATTGCATATCCGCTTTAATAGTCCATGCAGTTTGGTCATAGCTTTGTGACAGTCGACATACTACCATGCCACAACTCCCCTTGTTTCTACTATCTACAGACTTCACAGTTGTAATAAATCATAAAAATAAATTTAAATAAAACAGGACCTAAACGAAAGCCTTGTGGAACTCCTTAAAACACTATTTATCAAGAATTTTTTCACTTTAAATTTGAAAAACCACTTACAATCGTCAAGATGCACGGTCAGCACATCCTGAATTTCATCATCTTCCTCATCAGAGCCGAAGGGATCCGTCAGTTGCTTCCTGGTCATCAGCTTCACGGGCCAAGCCTCTCGCACCGTCACTCCCATAGTCGGCTGCTGACCCTTAACTGCATCAGCTAGGGAATAAATACCACTGTTAGTTAAGTCATCATCAACATTGTCTGACCCATTCTGTAGAAGGATGAGAATTAGCGTCGTTGGGAATTTTCCCTTATGGTAATGTCTCCCATGAATGGCACTGCATAAATTAACCAAGTATTAATAAGAAATAAGGTTCTCCTCATCGTAGTGAGAGTACTTGGAATACTAATAAGTTGTACGCTACTCTTGCTTTTTCCAAAAAAGTTACCAAAGTACTAATATTTTACAGTTTCATCTGAATAAATCTATAAGCAATGGAGTAACCTATAATTTGAAACCTATAACTTTACGCCCACGCAAACATTCAATAGTGATTGTCTTAAAAGTAGTTTTTATGACTCAATACATTTTTAACGATATTTTTCAAATGGAAACCACAAATCAACCTATTTGGATGTGTTTGATATTCCATCAGGTGTGAATAATATACACAAGAATGACATTAGTAAATTGAACTTACCAACTGTAGCGGAATCTTTTTTATCCTTTGATTCAATCGGAGCATGTTTAGCCGCATCTCCGCTATCTTTATTCATGGTGAACTTTTCAAACGGTGATTTGATACTGGCCAATTTATCTTTCGTCGGTGACAGAACCTTTCCAAATATGTTCTTGGATGATGCCAAAATCATATCTTTCATGTCTTTCATGGCGTTGACTGGGGATTTCTCTTTTTGGAAAGTGGCCTCTGTTACTGAAATTCTGTCAGGCGAAGTGACGTTTTGGGTGTTTGGTTTAGAGAAGGCTGTGCTGCGATCTTGTGAGTGTTGAGAATCTATGGAGCCTTGAGAACTGAAAAATAATAACAATTATATTAAGAGACACTGTATTCACAAAAATAAATATGGACAGATACAGAGGGAACTGGTAGGACTACATGGAGGGGATGAAAAGACATGTATGGTGCAAATGTCCCCACCCTGATGGGAACAAGGCTCAGATACCTGGAAAGACTCGTTGTGGAACCAGGGATCGTAGTCAAATACCCAATGACAACCCTAATGAACTTATTCAAAGGGACCGGGTTACTGTTAAAGGAATGACGTGAAATGGAAGATAGCACAATGGGCTTATGGCCTAAGTGCTCATAGGAACTATATGTAAATCATCTCCGCTTTAACAAATAAATAATAAAATAATGGCGAACCCGATCAGGGAATGTTGTGGGAATGGTTTGAAGATGTAAAGAATAAGGTTGGAAGTAATTGGATGTTCAGATCTGAATCACCAAACATGGCTGAATCCATTTCAAGCAAATTTAGTTTTATAATTGTGGTCTTTCACCAGGACGATAGTGATAGTATTTACCACTCCAAAAGTGGAAGTTCGTAAAGAGTTGATATATAATCTGAAAAATCTTTTTGTTTAAGTTAAGCCGAGGAACGACAATTCAAGATGTTCGTTATTCCACAACCACCTAATGCGACAGTGGCGTAGATTAGGTTAACGATGATCTTCAAAATTTGCTTGATGACTTCTTAACCTGTAAACTACCGAATCTCAAAATGTTGGGTAGTTGGTAAACAATGTAGAAGAATATATTGATTGATAGTTACCTGAGAGATGTTCTATTTGTGGCAGGCTGAGCATCCAGCCTCTTCTGTCTCATGGTGAGTATCTCCTGAGAGAAGAGCTCAACTGATATGTCTGTATCTTTGTCTGTATTAAAGCGGCCGATGGTATAAGATGATTCTTCTGAAGTTGGACCTGAAATAGATAAAAAAAATTTAAAGAGGTCCCAAATGGGAGTCTTGTGGTATGCCTGAGAAAACTATTTTAAACACTGAACCAGATGTGTTTAGCACACTTAGCTTCAGAGTCCAAAGGTTAGTGGTTCAATTCTCATCCAATGAGATCCTAATTCAAAGCTTTGCAGACTTATAAGTGGAAAATGTAGCTGGTGCCACGATGGAGGACTTAGCTAGGCAGAGGATTGAACCCATGACGCCTGGGTGAGAACCCAACACAGTGGAATGTGTCCTATTCTTAATCTTGTTCATGCTTACACCAGTCTTGAATTTCCACAACTGTAATATGGTCATATATGGCTTTACCACGCATACTATCAGAGATCTCATTTCTAAAGTACCCAAGTGATAAATATTCTCATGGTACTCCTTTTTACATTCATCCGATCACCATCATCTAAAAATCATATTATCTTTTTTATGTGATTACCTACCGCACCAGAATCCCAACTACTCTAAACCATCAGGAACCAGTGGGACTATGATACTGAATATAGTATACTACCATTACCGGGATTTGAACCCCGGACCACTGCATTCATAGTCGAGGAACTTTACCACTCGACTACGTCCGTCAACACAAGACCGTCTCTGCAAATATTGCACAGCATTGCACATCACTCACCAATCTTATCCAGTCTATATTGCCTGTGCGTAAACAGGGCGCGTAATTGATGCAGATACGTGAGCAACGCGAGTCTGTCTGGGCCGCGGGCTCTACGCAATTCCGATGCGTGAAAAACGCCAGGAACGCCCAACGCCTCAGATGCCTTAAGCGCAATGCGGATGTTGTTCTCGGCGTCATTTGGAGTTATGATCGTCATATCACTGTAACATAAAAAAAATACAAAGATTGAATTAGTTAATAAAATCATATTGTTTATTGACGCGCTTTTAACACTGTTGGCATAAATAAAAAATTGTTCAAAGAAACAAAGCTAGCAATCCACAATGGAGTGCTATTACCAACTCTAATATAGAACAGTTAGGTATGAAATTGGCAGAGGAAGGATGAAAGTAGACTGAAACTCTGCAGAAATGAAATCTCTGAGACGTTTGACCCTGTACAAATCGCAAGTGCACCCTACTGTTGAATTTGGCAGCCACCTCTGATCTGGAGCCCCAAGGTACTTGAAAAAACCCTCGACTCTGTGCAGAATCGGATTCCCCTAACCGAGTTGACATTTGCATATGAGAATGGGTTGTGTCTACAACTCGTTTTTGAGTTCAACAGCTCGGCTGTGTAACAACTTGCTGTGTTTCCTCCCTCCTACAATATGGGGCTCTTAAAGACCCATGTTCACTCCTTTCACTCCTCAAAAAAGACCCTTCACACAGTATCCCCAAAGATGACATGAAGAAATTATTTTTCTGAAGGCCTTCTGTGTGGAGAGTTAATGTAAGAAAATATACATTTTTTAAAAACCACCTATCAAAGAAATCAGATTCTACTCACATGAGATTGGGCCTAAAGTGGTGAATGATGGCACAGAATGCCACCCCATCCGTCCAACTGGTGGTCAAGTTGGTCACCTTGCACTGAGGATAGTCTGCAGTCACCTGTTGGCACCACTGCAGCAGGTCAAGGGCTACAGCTGGTTCCTTGCCCATGCTGTCCTCCCGAGATGATTCCCGACTTAGCTTCCCACGAGATACTGAAATCAAATTCAGTCAGATTAATTCATCAGTATTGTTAATTGTACTTTCCAGTATGGAATTTGATGTCCTCCACAAATTGTTCTCCACTGGCTGCGATACCATTCGCTTTCAGTTCTAAGTTCTTCTCTTCCCTAATCACTTGACTAATTGTGTTATCCAATAAGAGTGCACAACAGCTGACTGTTCAAATCACATATTGTCTGTCAGGTTTGGAAGCCATTTCTGGTTTGGATCCATAGAAACCTGAAAGCAGCTCTTGATCATTTGCGGGAAATGGAGAAAACGGACATCTGTTTAGTAGATTCCCCTATTTGAACAGACGAATTACAGTAACATGGGAATGCCATGTTTATTCAATAGAAATTTCTCTAAAGAACCACCTCCATTGAACCCTTCGGCACCGGTGTGCAGTTAAGAGATGAGAATTTGTTGTTTTTTTCAACATGTTCTTGTGTTCAACAGTTTGGCTGTGGAATGACTTGCTGGCTTACATGTTACCTCCCCCTTATAACATGGGTCTCATTAAGGCTCAGGTTCACTCTCTTCTTTAGTTAAAAAGACCCTTCACACAGGAGCCCCAAATATAAGAGAGATTTTAACACAGGTCCAAGTAGTGTACCTTGAGGAAATAACATTTTAAAGAAGTTGGAATTTTTTTTTAATGCAATAAAGGACCAATTTAAATACAGATAAAGCGACTGAAGACAATATTTTAATACAATTCTGGTGAAAATGAACATAAAAACTGTCAGTTACTGGATAAAAGAGAACAATGACAAACAGACCATGATAAAGGAATAGATTAGGTTAGGTTAGTTTGTTATTTTTCTTCAATATTCTGTTTTGTCACTGATTTGTTTTGCTATGGAACCAATAACATCCATGACAAAACAACATTATTGAAAAGTGATATAAACTGTCAAAAAGTTATTAAAAAGAAAACAAATTCAACCTAACCTAACCATAAAATAAATAATTACACAAGTGCTTTATGGGCGTGTTTCATGATCCAAATATTTGCCTAATCGAGGCTTAAATTTCCAACTGTGTTTAAGAAAACCAATTGGGATGGAGATCTACATTATCAGGCGAGTGTAAGTGAGATGGAGCGCTGGGCTATTGGGCTAAATGGAACATTTGTTTCCATTTACATTAGTAGGTTATAAATTTATAGTGCTATTTATTTATTCCATGAACATTACTTATTCTTTTATCTTGTTCTGTTTGTAACTAAAATCTAAAAAATAAACCTTTCTACCTTCTTGGACTATGGGCGTTTTATCAGACTCCTTCCCCAGATCCACAACAGGCGTTGTAACGTTTGAATTGGACTCTTCAAGATTCTCAGAGTAAGCAAAATCATTGTGGTTTGTCTTCAACTCCAACGGTTTTAGGTTCTTCTTCGACAGATGATGCTTAGTCGTTGTGAAGCTAATCGGGTCAAAGATGGATCTTGGTTTCATGGACGTGCTGTTTGCTTTTGGACCTTCTGAGTTCGGATTGAATCCAGAATGGTTTTTGGTGGACGGGTCTAGGGGGTTTTGTATCTTCAGCGGATTGAGGGGTATGGGAATTTTTAAGGGGTCCAGGGGGGTGGAGGCTGTGGGGGTGGAGTCTAGAGACGCAATGCTTCCGGGGGTGCCCGCAAGACTGGAGGTCATCATCTCCATTTGTTGGGTGAGATCGAGCATCTGAGAAAAACAATTGAGCATTTTATTTTAAATTGAAGAATCAAAGAAAAGTTGCAATGAATCAAAATCATCAAACATACTAATTTCGGTTGTGGGTCTGTCTGTGAGTGATCCGGTTCAATGAACTCGGATTTATTTTGAATTTAAGGGTAATTTTCCAAATTGGAACTGATTGTGTCAAGAAGTCGGACAGTAATTAAGTACCTACCTACAGTATAATATTTTTTAATAAGAAAATTATTTTAATTCTATATTTGAAATGTGTTCCTTAAGGTCAATCTCGACAAGTAATATCAAATTTCGCAATTTACTCGAGTTTATTACTCGTGTTTGCTCTAGTATCATGATATCGCGGGGTGATTTCATAAGTTGTATCTAGTGAAGGGCTTATCTTGGGTACTTTATATGAATGTACAATATTAATAACATGCTTGATTATTGAGCCTAATCACCTTCAACATACCAACTAGAACTACTTGAGTGAAAATTATTTTTGATTAAAACAACAATATTAGAACAGAGTCATTTAGATACTTGCTTGTACCTAGATTGCATGCAGTTGGCAATATCTTTGCAGATATTGTAGATGTGTTCAACTGCAAGGAATATAGCTACAAGAAGGCTATAATAACATGCCTCAATAACAATAATAATTAAGATAAGCACTATATTATTCTTATGCATGGGTTCTTTATAATTTTAAATGCAAAATTTAATTCATGATTACTGCTCCACTAAATTATTATGTATATATATAAATATAACATGTTTGTAAAAGCCCGTCCGCCCGTGGGAGTATAATATGAATAAAAAAATACTTGTTGAATGCTGGCAGAGTTATCAGACAGACTGCAATCGTCCTCTTCAAAGTCGTCTAAAGGCGCTATGTCGGAATTATTGTTCACGGACATCATGGAGGCCATCGATTGCATGTCTTCATCCCTACAAATAAAACATTAAAATTAGTCCTAACAATAAATGCAACATACCATGATTAGCTCTTTCATCATTTTCTCACAAGGGCAATCCGTAAAAAACAAAGTTTTTTTTACTATAATACATCTTTTGTTATATACAGTCAAACTTGGTTATAACGAGCATGAGGGGACCGATTAAATTTGCTCCTTTTAGGCATTAATCGTTATGTATATCCAAAATAGGTTTTTAAAAGTCGTATGTACTTACCTACCTACCTCTACTATCAATATATTCGCAAAAGTATAGTATATTTCGAAATACGAGTAGGTATTAACTATTAAAAAATAAATTAGAAAAAATACACTTATATTACTCAAATTTATTATCAATGATTGTTTTAAAGATTTCGCTTTCATGCTTCTAGATTTCCTCTTCAAAACAATCAACGCATTATACCTATCATCACCTAGTTCAAGGCTTCTAAGAAAAACATCACTAAATTGTCTATCTTTTCATCAATTTCTCAATTTCCTCTTCAAAACAATCAACCTATTATACCTATCATCACCTGGTTCAAGGCTTCCAAGAAAAATATCACTAAATTGTCTATCTTTTCATCAATTTCTCAGTTTCCTTTTCAAAACAATCAACGTATTATACCTGTCATCACCTGGTTCAAGGCTTCCAAGAAAAATATCACTAAATTGTCTATCTTTTCATCAATTTCTCAATTTCCTCTTCAAAACAATCAACGTATTATACCTATCATCACCTGGTTCAAGGCTTCCAAGAAAAATACCACTAAATTGTGTATCTTTTCATCAATTTCTCAATTTCCTCTTCAAAACAATCAACGTATTATACCTATCATCACCTAGTTCAAGGTTTCCAAGAAAAATATCACTAAATTGTCTATCTTTTCATCAATTTCTCAGTTTCCTTTTCAAAACAATCAACGCATTATACCTATCATCACCTGGTTCAAGGCTTCCAAGAAAAATATCACTAAATTGTCTATCTTTTCATCAATTTCTCAATTTCCTCTTCAAAACAATCAACGTATTATACCTATCATCACCTGGTTCAAGGCTTCCAAGAAAAATACCACTAAATTGTGTATCTTTTGTGATATGATGCACTTTTACCGAGATAATACAGACGGAGGCCTCTAGCGTCAGAATCAAGAAATAAGTAATTACAATCAAATGTATGGGTGGAAAAAGCTTTACAGGGTCGAAGGCAGATGTCTCTGTGAGGTAGAGAGGTGGACCAATCGTAGGCCTCGATTAAACCTTCCACCAATCAAGAGGGTCCAAGAGATGCGAGGCGGCAAGTGGGAGTGGTTTACCGAAGCAGACAAAGGAATGGACTTTGAACCGGGAGGGGCTACCTCGATTTATTACAGGAAAAAAACGGGAACCTTGGTAGAGGGTAGTGCGATGACGTCATGGGTTTGGAATGCAAGGGTGTGGCGGAACGGGATCGTAAACCATCGACGAACGAGGGGGACGTGTTGCAAGAAAGGTAAGAGACATAACGCGAAACGAACTGGGGACTGAGAGAAATTGGTAGAATCCTACGTTAAGACATACCGGAAGTGGAAATCATTGGGGGAGAGGGCAGTTACACGCGTCAATTAAAAGAAAACAACAGAAATAAGGGAAAAACAGGCAAATTACGTAAGAAAAGTGAAAAAAAAAAGCAAACATTGAACTCCTATCGTAAGCATGACGTGGAGCCGCAAAGAAACAGCGTTGAGGTTACAGGAGAATGATGGCGCGAAGTTAGTTGCGAGAGGGATACCAAGGGAAAAAAGGTTGGCGATGTCAGACACTCGAAAGCGCTGATTTTGAAAAAAAATACGGACATGGTTTTGGGCCATTAGGACGCTAATAACGATCCAACGAGGTGATAAAATTAACCCGCGTCTTATGGAGACGAAAATACATTAAAATTAATGTATAAACAATTAGTGGGGAAATTATGAGAGAGTACGTTCGGGTTTGTTATGACAGGTGATTAAGGCCTCTGATCGATGCGAGATGAAGTAGGAGAAAAAGACAGGAGATGGGCGTTTGGAGGTACCACCCGAAGTTACACCCAAAATTACAGAGAGGGGTTGTAAGAATCCAGTAATAATTCTTGGGATAAAGTTGGTCGAAGGAATAGGCAGGGTATCAAACCGATGCGGACTAGAACGTGGAATAAAAATATGAACGAGGTGATGTAAACTGGGACGTCTCAACTAAAACAAGTATCGATGGAAGCCTTAAATAGAAATAATCGGTGGAAAAAAAAAATGGAATAGCTATATTAGACCGTTTGTAAGGGAAGAGAACAAAATGTTAGAAGTAGGGGACGATCGTACGCGGGATGTTTAACATACACCGTTTGAATTGTCGGAAGTAATTGGTTTGGAAGAAAGAGGGGGAAACGGACGTGTACACCGTTTAAATTGTCGAAGGCAAAGTGAGGAAGATCAAAGCTAAGCTCGTGAAAGCGTTAAAAACAAAGCGTATCACATCATAAACGACGGCCATTAAATAAATTGTGCGGACACGATAGCATTTGAAATTAAATGGCCCGGAATTCACACTACAAAAGGGCAGCTCGCACTAGAGCGTAATATAGAAAACGCCGTATGGGAATACGGGACCGCTTCCCGGTCCGCGTCTGATCTTTCTGTCACATGAGACGAATGCTAGGGTGTTAACTTTCTTGAAATGATCAGAATGGCCTAATTAGCATGATGCGACTATGGACTAAATAGAAAAGAACATACGAGTCGATAAAGGTTAGAATAGCATGTATTTGACGTGATTAATGAGGAAACGGGACTATAAAAGGGCTGAATTTAGAAAAAACGAAAAAGTCTTTTCGTGAATTTTTGAGAGAGCTGGAACTCGCCGGGGACCGTTCAAACACGTCGCGCTGATTGGTATTTATTTGTGGACTTAGGAAAATTCCATAGTCAAAGACATACAGTTAGATTCAGTGTTTGGAAAAATAATTAATATCGGACCTTAGAGAATTTTAGAACTTCAAAGAATTAGTTAAACACAGTATTTTGGCGTGATAATAAATTAAGGTTGAAAAATTTAATTAGCTTAAATTCAGTGAAAAAAAAGATTAGTTAACGACACTACGGTGCCGCGATGTAAACCGAGTTGTTAATACGAAGTGATGAAAGGAGGGAAACGGTTATAATCCGAGATTAACGCGATCCTTCGTTGTAAGGAGTTTAAACTAGAAAATGATAATAAAAATAATTAAAGATAAAATAATCAATATCGGATTCAGAGAATTTCGGACTTCGGGTAATTATTCAGATTCAGTGTTCACGTCAACTCACGAATTCAATCGAAAATGATAGAAATAATAATAATACTTTTAATACTGGTATGAAAAGGGAAAATTAAATCGCGTACTCCACTAACGTGCGATAAATAATAACCATACCTCGTTATAACAAATAGTACGAACATAGCTAAAGATAATCAGGGTGCGCGGTTAAGCTAGGCATTCACAATCTTATAGAGGAATTATTGATAGGTGGACGGAGACAAAAGAACAGGTTGTTTTGCCGTCGATTATCCCGGTGGATTAGAGGAGGGGGGGGCTCAGGTAAGTGATTTGCACAATTATAATAGATTTGCAGGCCAAGGATGGAGACTACTAATCCTGCAGTTATTTGGAAGGCGCCAGTTGGAACCGTAATTATGTTACGTATTATCAAATAACATATGTATGTGTGTATATTAATAAATGCATGAGTTGATAAAATAAATATCATTTATTCTATGACAAAACAATTATCAATTATTCCATGGATTAGGATCGTAATCGGAATTTGTCGTTAGGGTTCATTGTAGGTAAAGTACCTATGTTATCGGGGAGATAATTTAAATAAGGGTGTCGGCCGAGCACGTGTGTAACACGATAATACAAAGGAAGAAAAAAAATATTCATTTCAAACCGGCTTTAAAATAGACAGGGCATTGACTCGAGTTGTGCTGAGGGCAGGTTGATTTATTAGGGTCTGAAAGGGCAAACGGCCTTGAAGATTAACTGGGACACTAGGAACAGCTGAGACTGGAATGCGAGGTTGGTTTCGAAAAAAAAAATACGGCGGCTGAATGATAGGCACCTTGGGTAATAAAGACTTGCTCCGAGGATACGTACATAGCTAAAGTCATTCAACGGGAGGATCCCAAAAATCAGACAGTGTCTGAGGAAATTGAAGTAATTTTGAGCAGCAATTGAAAGTCTACGAACATAGCTAAAGCCATTTAACGGGAGGATCCCAAAATCAGACAGTGCCTGAGGGATAATCGAAGTAAATTTTGAGCTGCAATTGGAAGTCTACGAACATAGCTAAATTCACTTAACGGGAGGATCCCAAGATCAGGTGGTGCCTGTGGGAAAATTTGAATAAGCAGGGTGGCAGCCAGGAGAAGGGGGAGACTGGGGACATGGCTAAAGGTCATATCTGAGTTGGTGATCTCTATGAATAAAATCATCAAACAAACAAAACCGTAATATATTATGTGTATCGTAATTATTAGCATTTATATTAGTATTTATGTATCAAGCGAACTGGTTGGAATTCACAACTCCTTCTCGGCGATGCTTGGTCTGGAATGTACTGTATAAATAGTACATTGCAGATTATAAAAACAAAACAAAGTAAATTTATATATATTTCTTGATATGTACTGTCTGCAGGGGGGATGTATGTGGTCTGGTAACTATCGGGATGATACACTACGGCTGCATACACGTCCTCTCAGAGGATGGGAAGCAGCCTAGGAAACTGCTCTCCACAAAGACCGCAAGTATATTTTTGCATATAGAACGAAACCGGTTCGGACTAAGTAGACGTAATTCTCGGAGGAGTTGGAATCTGGGAGCGTGAGACCCTGTTGAGATTTGGACGTAGTATGTGACGACCACAGGAATGGTCAACTAGGACACGGTGACTTAGGCACCAACTAGGAGATTGGGTCGAGTGATCATGCCAAACCCAGATCGATACGGATCATTTTCACGTCTTGAAGGAGGCAGGAGCCAGATTTTGCTAGCAAAGTAATATTCCGAGTTCGTCATATATGCAATAACCGAATCGTACTAACACGCTTGAAATTAGTCCCATGTTATCCCATTTAGTAGGAGAGGTCGGCGATCCAGAGGTCCCGGAGGACAAATTATGATTGTAATGTACTAACAAATTATGTTTGACTTTCGTTTTGTGTATTAAGGGTTTATGACATGTCGGGAGGGAGGCTTAGATGAACTTCTAAGGAGATCAGATTAGGGAAGGTAGACAGTATGGAGAAAGCGGGGGTTTTAGGTATTTTGATCCAATTTCGATTCGTTAACTTTGAAATTAACAACTCTGACTTCATCCCTGTCCTAAAGAGAACTAGGGGTTACCAAACAAAGTAATTAAAAAACCCGATACCATAAAGCAAAAAAATCACACAACGTTTGGTGGGATTTAATTACAACTAAATACGAGGGAGTTACGTTGAAGGTCGTAACCGGCGTATTAATTAACTGAGTACATTTGTCTTTATATAAATGTATGTATATTACTTGAGAACCATGAGTAGCCTTCGTAGCTACCGAAGGGAGAAAGAGTTCTAGGGATATTTTAATGCCAGTGGCCTAAGGTCACTTAGGTATTACAAAAAAAATTAAATTCAAAGGGTGAAAGGAAGAGTCATCACACTTTTCATCAATTTCTCAATTTCCTCTTCAAAACAATCAACGTATTATACCTATCATCACCTCGTTCAAGGCTTCCAAGAAAAATATCACTAAATTGTCTATCTTTTCATCAATTTCTCAATTTCCTCTTCAAAACAATCAACGTATTATACCTATCATCACATGGTTCAAGGTTTCCAAGAAAAATATCACTAAATTGTCTATCTTTTCATCAATTTCTCAATTTCCTCTTCAAAACAATCAACGTATTATACCTATCATCACCTGGTTCAAGGCTTCCAAGAAAAATACCACTAAATTGTCTATCTTTTCATCAATTTCTCAGTTTCCTTTTCAAAACAATCAACGCATTATACCTATCATCACCTGGTTCAAGGCTTCCAAGAAAAATATCACTAAATTGTCTATCTTTTCATCAATTTCTCAATTTCCTCTTCAAAACAATCAACGTATTATACCTATCATCACCTGGTTCAAGGTTTCCAAGAAAAATATCACTAAATTGTCTATCTTTTCATCAATTTCTCAATTTCCTCTTCAAAACAATCAACGTATTATACCTATCATCACCTGGTTCAAGGCTTCCAAGAAAAATACCACTAAATTGTCTATCTTTTCATCAATTTCTCAATTTCCTCTTCAAAACAATCAACGTATTATACCTATCATCACCTCGTTCAAGGCTTCCAAGAAAAATATCACTAAATTGTCTATCTTTTCATCAATTTCTCAATTTCCTCTTCAAAACAATCAACGTATTATACCTATCATCACCTGGTTCAAGGCTTCCAAGAAAAATATCACTAAATTGTCTATCTTTTCATCAATTTCTCAATTTCCTCTTCAAAACAATCAACGTATTATACCTATCATCACCTGGTTCAAGGCTTCCAAGAAAAATATCACTAAATTGTCTATCTTTTCATCAATTTCTCAATTTCCTCTTCAAAACAATCAACGTATTATACCTATCATCACCTCGTTCAAGGCTTCCAAGAAAAATATCACTAAATTGTCTATCTTTTCATCAATTTCTCAGTTTCCTTTTCAAAACAATCAACGCATTATACCTATCATCACCTGGTTCCAGGCTTCCAAGAAAAATATCACTAAATTGTCTATCTTCTCATCACTAGCTTGTGCGTACTGTACCTACAGCTTGTAAAATCGCACTTGTCATAAATAACTAGCTTGCGGGATTGTTTTGATTGTCGGCTGTAAAACTTTACTTGTCACAAACCAGTGATGCACAACATGCGGCCCCATTCTTGCGGCGCGCATGTCAGTTTCATTCGGCACATTTGGCTATAGAGAGAAATCTAAATGCTTGGGGTAATTCTTGAAAACCCTGGCTGATATGACTTCTAAGATTCCATTTCATTCATTCATTACGAGATTTGGTTCATCTTCGATTTTGTTTTTTTAATGTCGCTGTAACCTAGTTGATTGCGTAGATAAATATTTTTTTAATTAACTTACGCAGCACTTCCTTCTCGAAGTAGTACAGAACTGATGGTCACCTCCATGGATGCCGATGTTACCTATAAAAAAGAAATATAAATGATTAAGGAGTCTATCAGTGAAACTAACTAAACAAACAAACAAACAAACACCATTTAAAAGCAAAAGACAAAACTCTGTCCAGTGGCGGTTTTCTCTATGCAGTAAACTCCCATAAAAAAATATAAGGAAATAAGACAAAAGAGTGAATATCGATCCGTTAAAATGATACTCATACTACCCAAGAGTGAGTCCGAAATGAATCCCAAATCCCATAGGTGCGTTATGAATATCAGCACCTATGGGACCTTCTGTCATATTTCCTAGGTTCATACAAAACATACTAGTGGCGCCAGAGCGGTAGACCTGCAAACCTTGAGAATGTAGTAAGTGCCTGAGTGCACAGCACCAGCAAATTTGTTAACACAAAATTCGTACAGAACAGCATTTTTTTTATGTGATTATGTTTTTTTAAGTAGTTATTAAAATAAATTACTCACTGAAGTTGTATAACTTTTACCTTAAAAACAAACAGTTTCTTGCGCAAATTGTGAGTTCCGAATTTTAAAATATTTTTTGTAACCTGCCATATCATATTCTTTAGCCACAGATATTTAAATGAATCGCCGAATTGTATATTGTTGCTAGGTCGCTAATCTCTGGCGCAGTGATGTAATGATATTCCTATAGATCTAGGGAAAAATATATAACTAGCTATACCCCACCACGCGTTGCTATGGTTCAGTCTGTCTGTGGAGAGAGAGAAACAATAGCGCGTGTTGATTTTACATACAACAGATGGTGCTATTTTTCAAAAACGCATGTTTTTACCTGTCACAGGTGATTTCTATATAATAGGTTTATCAAAACACTTGGTGAAGAACTTTCGGAGATTTAAGATTTTAAACAAACGAACATATACATTTTTATTTTTCATGTATCTGAGTAGTAGTAAATGCGTATGCTACTGGCGTAGCGTGCTACCAGCACTGTCAGTAGCGTGCAACTACCATCAAACCCGTTGTCGATGTGTCGCATTGTATACGAACACTAGCTAAATAGTATGGCGAATACTAACAAAACTGGAGTCGCTTGTAAGTATCTCCGTGTATGAATGTCTTTACCTTTGTGGTGGAGGGGCGCATCTGCAGCGATAGGCATTGTTGTGAGGGGCCCAACGAAGCCAACGGTCTGAGGTTGACAGCCGCCTGGGCGATTCTTCTCCTTCGTCCATTTGTTGACACCTATTAAATAAAACCTTCATTAACCACTTTACTAATGAATTAATAAATTAATTTGTATGATCCCTTAACGCAGTGTGAGGGGATCAAGGTTTCAAGGATAAATTTTCAATTTGAGAGGTAGATTTAGGTACCGCCGGCCGGGTACTATTTATTGGATAACCAACACCTCTTCCATAGGTGACCCCAAGTGGTTCGCTAGTTTGGTGATTTAGTAAGGGTGCCCAAGTTCATCGGGTGAGGTGTGTTCAGGATGCGCCTGCCCACCAGCTGCGTGGCGTGCCAGATCGGGAGAGGCTGCTTTGGGGAGACCCTTTGACCTCTCCAACTGTGGTCTCTCTTGACCCATCGCCTTGTGCCGCAGCGGAAGGGATAGATCAATCATCCATCACTCCTGAACACACTGATCCTTAGAAGCCTACCCACTCCTCATACCTTTTTCCTTACCAGAACTTCCTCTCCTTTCCTTCACAAGCTTCCCCAAAGATGATATAGGCCATGTGTGGGGTTAATGTAAAAAGAGGTCCTGCCAGCTTACCTCATAATCCTAGTTGGAAACCTGCTTCTAAAATTTTAAACCAGCTTATAAAATATTCTAGATCCCCCACAGGCGTGGGGCCCGGCCCCAAGTGGCTAAAAAATGTGTCTAACCACTGTCGCCAGGGTAGGAGAAAAACTGCACGGACCATTAAAATGGCCATGCAATGAAACTTATGCGTTTGGATTATAGGAGGAAAGAAAGGCCGTACGCCCCCATGCATAGACGTGATTTGCAGTAGTACGAGTGAATGAAGTTGGCGACACTTGCAGTGCAATACTAATAAATATCTTCTCTGTTTCTTTACCTATAACCTGTTGGTTATTCCGCAAGTGTTTTTATTTTATTTTTTTTATTTTAGTGTATTGGGGAAACAAACAGTTTTACAATTTTATATAAATAATTACATTTTACATGTTGTATTAACTAGTGAATTTTCCACATAAAATTCATATTACATACAGAAAAAAAAAAAAAAAAACAGAAAAACTTAAAAACATCTAATGAAAATAACTGAGATAACTTATATGTCTTACACACAGCAGGGGGAGAGGGTACGTAATTAACAATTTGATTTAATTTTCTCCAATATGCATTTAGTAAACTGAACTAAGGACAAAATGGAAAATATCGGCGTCTGAAAATATATTATTGTATTTTGTGCATGTCCTTCTGAAAAATGAATGTTGTGTGTAGTTAGTTTTTGAGTGTGGGATGTGGAATAGTTGGTTTGATCGTTTGTTTCGTACTGGACAGTGGAAATGAACATTTTCCAGAAGGTAGCCGTTGTCAACAGCGTCGGGGATAATTTTGAATAAAAATTGTTGGTTGAATATATCTCTTCTATCTTCTAATGTTGATAGTTTGTGCAATGAGTCTTTTAAATGTTGGTGTGGTTGGAAGGATTTAAAGTCTGAGTGTTTCAGAACCTTTTTTTTTAAATTCCTTCTAACCTTTCAAAATTAACTTTACATTGGGGAATTTAATAAGTGTAATTGTATTGCAAAAACAGCTGCGTCAGACATTAGATCAGCAGGGATGGAGGTATTTCCTGGAGGTGGTTAAGACTCTCCAAGAATATTAGCGCAGATAATGCAGTAAAAAGTTCTATTATGGTTTATTTTTAGGGTACTATGCCACATTGAGCTACCTTTTTCTTTAGACAATGAAAGGTCCCCCAAAAGTAAACCACTATAATACTTAAAAAGTTCATTTTCGTTCATCAATATTTCCGCAAAAAACTTGCACTAGAAAGTGTTACTAACATCTTGTGTTACTTACATCTTCTAGAATAAATATCCAGTCTTTGTCTTCAAGTTCGTTGGTGCGTTGATCTCTGAATAACGTCACAGCTATAGTGTGATTATCCGGTACGGCCCAAATAACGCTCCCTCTGAGAACAAAATAAAAATTTTATCAATAAAACATATTGTATGACATGAACAAAAATTTGGAGCAGGGTAATAATTTTTTAATGTTAATAATAATAACACCTTATTTAATTTAACTTATAACTTACCACTTATAGCAAGAGCTATGAAAGACCGGCAATACAAAGATAGACTCAAGGAACTAAGATTACTAACGTTAAAAGAAAGAAGATATAGAAGTGACATGATTGAGACTTTCAAGATTTTATCTGGACATTGTAGTTGCCCTGGCTCCAATAAATTCTGACCACCAACAAAAATATAAATTTCAGTGGACACTCAAATTAACAAAACACCTTTGGCATTCAATCCTAGGAAACACTTCATTGCAAATAGAGTAGTGGATACATGGAACAACTTTCCACAACATGTCATAGATGTTACTAATATAAACCAATTTAAAGCTCAATTGGATTATTTGGAGAGAAGAAAGGATAAACTTATTTTAAATTTAAAACAACTCAGTTACTGTTAAACATATTGTTTAATCAGATATGAGCGCATCAGCAGAATGATGCCTGCTCATTAAATAATAATAATTACTGACTTATAGCTAGCAACCAACTACAGAGTCTTATAACTAGTGACTTACATCTAGGACTTGTAACTAGTTACAACTAAGGGGGTATTTCACTATCTCTGATTATGTTCTGACTAAGCACTAATCCGCGGATTAGTCATTTTTTCGTTTTCACTATATCTGAATAACGCTAACGCTCGGGTTAAAGTTCGATTTGACTAATCAGTGCTCGAACCTCACGTTAGGCGCTATTCCTCGAATCAAAGATGGCGTCAAAACATTCCGAGTTTGACAGCGGAGAAGTGAGTCGAATTTTGTTGCGAATTATTATGGATACCGAGGTTTTTGATTTACAGAAGCAGGCGAAAGGGCGGCGATGCGAAGGCCGCGAGTTTTAAGAGCTCGAATGAATTTGAATGCTTGTATGATCCATCCTGAATTATTTGATTGTGTTCAAAATAAGAAAAAATGTATTAATTCGACACGAATCTATCTAAAATGACCTGATAATCAACATAACATAACCAAAAAAATGCACACTTCGCGGTGTGCGGACTGTGGCGGGAAACTGGATGACGGCGTTGACCACAGATCAATTGGCGTTGACGCTAGCATTCCATAGACATTGCGGCAAAACATGACAGGCGTGGCAGTAGATGGGGTAACTGCAAACATTTTGTGATGTTGCCAGACTATTTCGAGTGTTATCTATCCGGAAGCTCGGCAACAATGGTGAAACGGTCGCCGTTGAATAACGAAGTTATTCTGATCTTTAAAGCCAGCCAACGGCTAGCTAGTCAGATATTTAGCCCGACATAGTGAAATACCCCCTAAGACTTATAGCTAGCAACCAACTACAGAGGCTTGTAACTAGTGACTTACATCTATGTAGTACTCATAACTAGTTACTTACAACTAATACTTATAGCTAGCAACCAACTACAGAGACTTTTACATAACTAGTGACTTACATCTAGGACTTATAACTAGTTACTTACAACTTAGATTTAAAACAACAAACAAAACAAACAAACAGTAACTATGAATCAAGTTACAAGAGAATGAATGAATAGTTAATACATATCAACAAACAAGTCCTGCTAAGCCAATTGAATTGGCTTGTCAACAGGTGCTTAAAGTTTAGTTACATATACATTATAGAAGTTATAATTTACATCTTATATCTACAGACTCAACATTTTTTCATACAATTTTTATTAAAGTAAATATTTTATTTCCGATAGCCAATTTTTCACCATATGTTTAACCTTATTCATAGACTTACATTGCTTTTTAGTGTCAGGTAATAAATTAAATATCTTCGGTAAGTTGTATTTAAACATTCTCTGTCCGTACTTGTTATTAAATTTCGGAACTATTAACCCGTCATTGCGCGTGAATCTAGTGCTGTATTTATGTTCTAATTTCTCTTTATGCTGTGGGGTAAATATATGCTGAATTATAATTTTTTGCCATAGTAGCTTTAACAGGTAAAATTTTGGCACTCTGAAACAGCAAACGGTGTATTATGTCTTTGTTTGAAAATATTAGGGACGACTAGTAATTTTAAAATAGCGTTTTGTACAACTTGGACTTGTTTCAGATGTGTTTGGAACTTGTGGCCCAAATAATGGGGAATCTTGTATGGCCAAAAAGATGAGAGAAAGAGAAATAGATGATTAGTAGAACCTGACTAATAAGATCTGGTTACTAAACTCACAAATAATTTATTTACATAAAGAAGAATCACTATGGCGGGCGGCGCAGATTTGATTTTTATACTACCGTTTTATTTCGAGATTGATGAAATTTTATGCACTTGATCTTCAAATCAAGAGGAAGATAACTATCTACATGAGATTTCTAAAAACTAACCCGTCTCCTTTACCCACCCCTTAAAGCTGAATTTTCATACTCCTTGATGAAATTTTGCGCACTTAACGTTCAAAATAAGAAAAAAATTATTGTTGTAACCGATTTCGAAAAAATCTATGTTAAGTCCCAGCAGCCGGTTATAAGTAACATTTCAACTCTGAATGGTGGTCTGGGTGAAGGCAAATAAAAACCTAATTTGGGTGTATGTTGTGAAGCTGAAGATAGCGGGGAGTGGAAGGAGTGGGAGAGAAGAAGGAGATGGGGAATTGGAAGATTTGGAAGTATCAAACTATTCAGATCTAGTCATTAAATACAGCTAAATCATTTCCAGCCAAGTTTTTCCAAGCTGATTCCGAATGATGGTATTTTACCAGGGTTATACTGAGAGTATTTACCACTCTGGAACGTACCACAAATAAACTACACATTATATGTAATTTTAAATTAGTTAAATGAAACGGCTAAGATTTATAATTAGTAACTCACAACTTGGACTTATAACTAGTGACTAATGAGTAAGACTTATAACTAGTAACTTTTTTTTTAAACTTTTTTTATTATTTAGAGAGTCTAAAGGAAGCTACTGTGTTTTTAGTTACCGCAGCAGAATCACTCAACATTCTGTTGGCTTATCTTCAGATGAAACAGTTGTTGATCTTTCGATGTTTGTCAATATGTAGGCCCAGGTATTTTTCACTATCTAGAACAGTGTTTTCCACGGTGGGGCGTACGCCCTACCGGTGGGGCATAACGCCTCAGAGGTGGGGCACCACGCTTCAGAGATGAGACAGGTAGGCATTCCACATATAAAGGGGAATACTCGTCGGTCATACAAAAAAATGTCTGAGATGTGCAAAATTGAAATATATGCCAAATTTTACTTAAAATATAATGAGACCCGTTGCAATTTCAATAAGTATCTAAAAAGACAGAAACTGTGCAGGATGTAGATAATATACTGCTTAATTGTTTAATAGACAATGTATAAATATAACGAGGAAATCTATAGTTGGTTTCTCAGTAAAGTAAATTGCACATGTATTAAACAACCAAGTAACTGTTAATTTTCCTAAAATAAAATATATAATTACAAAAAGAACATGATACATGATTTCTCCTAAGCATGAGTGCGAATTTGTAACAATAAGCCATCCGGATATCCGTGAACATGAATGATCGCAGTAAGAACATGAGAATGGGTTTTGCTTAGTATGAGTGCGAATGTGTCTTCTTAAGCTTGACTTTTGTGAACGTGAATAGTTAAACTAAGCATATGAGAATGGCTTATCCTAAATATGAGTGATAATGTGTGTAATAATTACAGTAAGAATGGTTTTTCTTAAGCATGAGTGCTATTCTGTCACATTAAAAGTGACTTCTGTGAACATGAATTATCGCAGTAAGAACATGAAAATGGTTTATCCTTAGTGTAAATGCAAATGTGAGTGATTAAATTTGTCTTTTGTGAATATGAATAGTTACAGTAAGAACATGAGAATGGTTTTTCCTTAGTATGAATGCGAATTTTTGCCACTAAGCCTGACTTCTGCGAATATGGATAGTTACAGAAATTTAATTTCAGTTATAATATATGAATTAGAATAGGTTTTATTTAATTTCATTAGGGGTTCATATGTTTACAAACATATTGCAATATGATTTGAAAATTCACCTGCTGTTTAGTTAAAAAAGATGCCGGTGGGGCATCTGACTTTGGAAAAGACTACGGTGGGGCGTGGCATAAAGAAGGCTGGGAAACACTGATCTAGAATGTGTAGGTTTCTTTCTTATATTTGTAATGGTTTATCTAACGGCATTATTCTTTTAGGTAAGCTTAAGAGGTATTTTTTTTTAAATATTTATTGTAGGTATATTTTTAACTATCCAGTGATTTAATATATTAAGATCCATTTGAGATTGATCTAATTGAATTTCAATGTTTTTGCCACAGTAAAATACTGCAGTGTCGTCTGCGTATAAGAAGATTTCACCATTTAGTTTTAATTGACAGATATCATCTCTAAATAGTACGCAATAAAGTCGCTATCCGCGTCTGTTTGTGCGCTTAGTTCTTCTAAACTACGGTACGGATTTTGAAAGGGTTTTCACTATAATCTAGAGAATTTCTTCCGGAAGGTTTACAAATATAAAATATACATATTACGTTTATAGAAAGTAGAGAAAATTCGATGTTTAGTAATCAAGTAGTAAAAAAAATATTTTCCTAAACTAAACCTTATGAGATACATCAAAATAATGTACTACGGAATTGCATATCTTACGAAGGCCTACAGAAAAGTCTGCAATGGTATATGTCTATCTCCTAAGGATTACCCCCAGCAACGCCGGGTACACGTCAGCTAGTTTTTTTATATATTAAAACTAACTATGTTGCCACTAGTGCTATGATATCGCGCTGAGCTATGAACCCGCGCCTCTGAGTCCATTACCAAGGATCTTAACAGCTCGACCACTGAGAAAGCAAAACGAACAAAAAAATCACCACCTATTCAAGCGCAAAGGCCCAAAAAACATAATTTATTTTCCAGGGCGCTCTGATAATAATTAAACACACACCCATATATGTAATTACTCTAAAACAACCAAAGGATACTTGTATATTATATTTAGGCTGTTACTATTTTTAATACATCTGCTTTGCAGCTGAGATAAAAGTCAAATTATAAATATCTCAAGTGTTTGGAGTGTGTTTGAGCCAGATAAGCCACTAATGGGAAAGAGATTTTATGGGGAGCGTGGTATTTATAAATATTTAGATTAACATTCTCCTGTGAGTATTTTTCACATTCAACTATGCTACATAAAAGATGAATCATTTTCAGTGGCGGCTCTTCTATGAGGGTCATTTGGTCAATGACCTCCCAAAATATGCTGCAATAGTATTAATATTAAAAAAAGGATTTAACAAACTACCCGATTATTAATTTAATTTTAATATTTGTGCATTGTTGGATTTTTTAATTTTTTTATTTATTATTATTACATTTATTACATACAAGATATACAAATATAAAAGGAAGCTTTGACTGTCCAACTAGGAAGTTTCCCGTTTTAGGACAGTCAAATTGGCAGGTTGCGTGTACATAATTCTAGGTAGGTACATGTAAAATATAAAATAAAATTAAAATATAACATATGTAAGAAAGAAAAATAGAAAGAAAATATTTATTAGGAAAATACAATTTAGCAGTAATAAACAATAAAATCCAGATAGGTACATGTAAAATAAAAAGTAAAAATATAATATATCAATGTAAGAAAGAAAAATAAAAATATATTTTTTAGGTAAATACAAAATACAAAATCGAAGAAATCAACTCAGACTACGTTTTTTAATAATTTTTCGGAATCTGTCCTACCTAAGTCTAATAACCATTTAGTAATTTTAGTACTGAAGGCTGATAATTCACACAGTTTAAATTGAGAGGGGATTTTGTTGTATATTTTTGGTCCCAGGTATGAGAAAACTTTTTGATAAGCCGCAGTATTGCTAGTTGGAATAGAAAGGTCGTTTCTGCTCTTACTTCTGGTTTGATGATTATGATCGACTGTTGTCGTTTTGTTTTTATTTTTGTGGACGCAGATTGTTATTTTTTTATGTAACACTGTCGAACATCAAGCACATTAAACTCCTTGAAGAGAGCGTCGCTCGAGTATCTGAAGGGTTTCTTCATAATGACGCGTAGAATGGATTTCTGTGCCTTCAGTAGCGGGTATAATATTGTTAATCCTGTTCCACCCCATCCAATGCAACCGTAGGTTATGACGGAGTTACAGAGCCCGTAGTATATTTTTTTAATGTCTTGAGTTTTTATAATTTCCCGCAATGCTATAAATATATAAATAAGCTTGCGCACTTTATTAGCTGTGTTTTCAATTTGTTGTTTCCATTTAAGATGGTTATCCACTATTATACCTAAATATTTAATAGATTTAACACATTCAAGGGTTTCGCATTTACAAGTATGGTTATTATTTCCAAGGCTACACTTAATATTATGTATTGTGAGGTGATGAGGTGTTTTGGGTTGACCTGCAAGGGTAGCGCTAAATGTGAGATATTTTGTTTTTTGTATGTTTAGTGTAAGCAAATTACTGTCCAGCCACTGTTTTACTCTGTTTATACCTGTGTTCGCAAGGTGGTGTGTTTCTTTCCAATCATCTCCTTCAAACAAAATAACTGTATCGTCAGCGAACGTGATAATTTTGCCACCAATGTGTTGGTTACAAAGTTCGTTTATGTATATAATAAAGAGAAGGGGCCCAAGTGTACTTCCTTGTGGTACCCCAAAAGTGTATTTTAGTGAAGTGCTAATAGCCTCGTTAATTCTGGTTTGTTGAAATCTATTAGATATATAACTTCCTATCCATTGAAAAGCTTTTCCCTTTATTCCTATATTTGTCTCTGTAAAAGAATTTTATGAGATATTGTGTCAAATGCCTTGGCCAGGTCCAGGAAAAGGGCAATAGTTTTCTTGCCACGGTTCATATTCCCTGCAATAGTTCCAGTGAGACATGCGATGGCATCATCCGTTCCCTTAACCGACCGAAAGCCGTATTGGTTAGGACTTAGAATGTTATGTTTCTCCACATATTCGTTTAACCTAGTTTTGAAAAGCTTTTCAATGACTTTGGATATCGCGCTTAATAGTGATATTGGCCTATAGTTTTCTACAAGAGATTTAGGTCCACTTTTGTGAATTGGGACAATTATTGATTTTTTGAAGTGATCAGGAAATATTCCTGATGCAAAACTTAAGTTGTAAATATATGATAGCGGAGCAGAAATCTGATTATTAATTTTTTTTAGTATTTGTGTATTTAGACTATCTGGACCCTTTGCATGTGTAGTATTAAGGCTGTTGATTATTTTTAAGACCTCTTCTACAGTAGTTGGTTTAATATTAAATGAAAAAGATTGTTCCTTTGTTTCAATTGTCGATGCTAAAGAGTCTTCCGTTTTCTGGGTTTCTAATAAAAAATTTTTTGCTAGATTTGATCCAACAGATGCAAAATATTGATTAGTATGACATGCAATTGATTGATTGTCAGTTATAATCAAATTTCCGGTATTTAATTCAGTTACAGATGCATTGGTATTTCTTTTACTTTTAGTTATGTCTCTGACAACATTCCACATGTTTTTGCTGGAATTATCCTTATCAAGTAAGAATTTATAATAATGCTCTTTACATTTGCGAATAACGGTTTTGCAAATATTACGGTATCGGTAATAGTTTTGCTGTTTAGTATCGTTCAATGGGTCTCGTTTAGCTATTTTATGAAGGTGATTTCTTTTGTGTATAGATTTAACAATGCCGTTGGTAATCCATGGTGTGAGATGTATTTTACTATATGGAATGCGTTTAGTTATTGTGTGTTTTGTTATGAATGTATTGATTTCATTAATAAAATAGTTTAGAGCATTGTTAACTTCAGTCTCTTTATAAATATATTCCCAATTTTTATTATTAAGATCATTTAATAAAGCCTCATAATCGATAATCTGTTTGTGATTAATTTTATGTTTTTTGGGTGTTGAGTTTGGGATACTGATTGCAGTGGTGTAATGATCAGTGATTGTATTATGTATTACAAATGCATTTGAATTTGTTATATTTCTGGTATATATATGATCCAAACATGAGCTTGAGCTACCTTGTACCCTAGTTGGAGAATTAATATTGGAAATAAAGTTACTTTCAGCCATAGCACATAAGTAGTCGTCGGACTGCCTATGCAATACTTCTCCTATAGTATTTATATTCATGTCCCCGATCAGTACATATTGTGCATAATCCTTAGTTTTTTTTAACTCACCAATAAGATTTTCCAGGAAATCTTGGATGTCATTGAACGATGGTGATCGGTAGATAGCTAGGATACCTAAATTCTCATTAATGTTGATTTTTAAACAATTACACTGATTTATGTTTATTTCTTGTACTAAGGAATTTAATGTGTTGTCGATATATACTACTACTCCGCTATTTTGGTTAATATGCGATGTTGTATGGTATTCATTATAGCCTGAAATTTGTTTGGCTATGTATGAATCATTTAACCTGCATTCAGTGAGAATTAGTACATGGAACTTTACCACAGCTTTTATTTCTTCCAAAAATATAAGAAAATCATCCAAGTTTCCCATTGTTCTAATATTTTGATGAACAATATTAATCCTATTAGATTCCCAATTAAATTGCATAATTTTGTTAATGTTTTCAAAAATTATTTCAGTATTTGGCACTAAGATACTATCGATTTCATGTTGAAGATCGTTTATTACCATTAGAATTCAAAAATTAATTGTTGTTTTCTGGGTAAAGTTTTAAAACAGTATTTTATTATCATATAAATACTTGTAGTACGAAATATGTAGCGACAAAACTGTAAACAAAATGATGTAGTTAGGAAAAATAAAATATATCTGAGTAAGAAACAATATCTGAAATAAAATCCAGGAAATAAATAACGTATGTAGTTAGTGTGTGGCATTTTCTCTTTCAAAAGACAGTAAAAAGTAGTATAAGTATGAAAAATAAGTAATATCTGGGTTGTATAAAATATGTTGATTAGAGTTCTCTTTTGCCGAATTGTTAGTAATATTACTAATAAATCAAATAATAATCTTATAATAAGTGTAGTTACCATTCTAGAGAGAATAAAGATTAAAATTAAAGTTAAAATTAAAATTAGGATTAAAATTATTCCAGTACAAATTGGAGTTATGCAAAAACCTAGGTGTTCATATAATATAGTGTTGTTATGTAATAGAGTATGAAATGGCGATATAAAGCGATAGTCAGTAGTTTTATCACGATAATTAGAATAAAGAGCAGGTAGTCAGAGCTTCGGTATAGCTTGTTCTGAGTCTATTAATATAGGTCGAGAAGAGTCATCTTTTTTCATGTAGATTAGACCTGCTTTCGTCCAGACGTACCTATATTTACATTCAGTCGCACGTTGGCGAGCTAGATACCAAAGCCGTTTGCCTTTAGACGTGAAGAGTTCTGAGACGTATATGGGTGTAATGGGGCCAGACAATCCGATTGTTCCCGTGTTTAGTTTGTCCCCAATCTTTTCGCAAGACCTGTTATATTTTTTTATAGCATTAAGGAGCTCCTCTTTTAACGGTATTGAATTAAAATTAATTACCACTGACCTAGGTTTAACTGTTGGAGGAATATTTTTGTTTCTTTGTGATACTCTATATATATTATAAATATCATTTGTATTTAGTTGGCAGTCTACTATTTTACTGGTGTTGAATATAATGTCTTTTAAGGTTTTTGATGTTTCCTCTTTGAATTCTGGAAGCCCTCGAAGTTCCAAACAAGTATTGTTAAATCGTCTGTTCCTGTTTTCTTGGTCAATCTCGATCGCTATTATTCTTTTTTCTAGGTCTTCATTTCGTTCTGTCAAGAGACAAATTTTTATTTCATTTTCTTTATTTTTTTCGCTTTTTTTTTCTAAGTCCTCAAGTCTTGAATTTAAGGCTGAGTTTACTTGTTCATGTAATTTTTCCAAATTATTTATTCGATATTTTAAATCTTCTTGCTGTTGAGATATGTTTTGAATGGTTTTTAATATTTCATTATTTTGAAGCAGGATTGCATCGTATTTTTTTCCAACAGATTCATTAACTGAGTCTTTGAAATTTGCGAATTCAGTTAAAAATAGATCGATTGTCAGATTACTAGTGCCATCTGTGGTTGTTGGTGGTAAGTTCACACTGGCGTATGATGAGGCGGCAATTGTAGATTTTGGTGTTGATGATGGTTGTTTATTAGGTTTCTCGATAGATGTCAGTTCTAGATTTTTGTCAGACGTATTTTTTTTTGAGTTTTTTTGTGTTTTTGTGCAAAGTTTGCAGCGCCACTGTAAAATCTTAGTTCCTCGCCGTGAGGTCTCTGCGATATCGGCACAAATGAAGTGGTAGTTATCGTCGCAGATACAACATGAGATGAAGTCTGACGGGGTGTCAATGTTTTTTTTACAGATGGAACATAGTGTATTCATTTTAAAGGTAGTTTTTCAAAGTTTCACACAAAAAGAAAAAAACGACACAATGCTTGTTTCTTGTATGAGAGATGGCAGAGCCTTTGTGACGCTAAAAACGCCTTTGGGATAGGTTTTTTGTGTTTATATAATGATCGAGTCACTTTTGCACTGAGTTGTATTTTGTGGTACAAACACCAGAATAATGACGAGTATTCCGCCTTAGCGAGATAATTTATGGGATAAAAAATTCACTGTCCCAACGCGCACTCTCCTGATTAGACGAGTTAACCACTTTTTTAGTTTGATTTTCTAGTATTATGATTGTTAAAGCTAGGTAAATTGAAGCAGCTGTCAAAATACGTCAACACTGGTAGACAATATGGCGGAACTATGATTGGATTGTTAGTTATCTTAGCCATAGGGTGCTTAGTGTAAAGATTAATTCTGTACAATCTAATATATTCGAGGCCACAAGAGGGGTTCCTCAAGGGTCCCACCTCGGCCCAATATTTTTCTTAAAAATAAATAAAAGAATACGTAATGTTTACGATTGTCAAATTTTACAGACTAACTTAGAACAACTTCATCAATGGTGTGAACAAAATGCTTTATTTTTGAACATTCAGAAATGTCAAGTAATACGATTTTCCAAAACTCGTTATAATATCTTACATGAATATACATCAAATAATATTAAATTAATACCAGTGTCACAAATTCTTGACTTGGGTGTAATATTCAATGAAAACTTGTCATTCATTGCACACATCAACTATATAACTAATAAGGCTTTAAAGATGCTTGGCTTCCTTTGCAGAACTTTAACTGATTTTAAGTCCATAGATTGTATGAGAACCCTATATATTTCATTAGTCAGAAGTCAATTGGAGTATAATTCACCTATTTGGTCCCCTTTATATTAAAGAGTTCAGCACAAATTTCTTAAGAACGTAAATTTTAAGCTCAGAATTCCTATTGATTACATTAATTATGTCAGTTTGATGAATCAATTGCATATAATAACACTGTCTGCAGGAGAATTATTTCAGACCTGGTTGTGTTACACAGAGTCATTAACAACTTAATTGATAGTCCTGCCATCATTGCCACTATTAAATTCCATGTGCCGACTAGGAATACAAGACAAAATATAACATTCTTCTGCAATACATACACGACCAACTATCAGACACACTCACTGATAAATAGGATGCATGATCTGGGCAACAAGTATGGGGGTGCTTTTGATTTATTTATTGACTCCATTTATAGAATGAAGCAAAATCTATACCAACACTTTGTCGAATCCTACAAATTAAGTAGCGTTGGTAAATTAGTTTTAATGTTTCGTCTTATATGTAGTGTTGTTGCAATTTCTTTTTTTACGTTATGTTACTCTTACGTTTTACTAATATTGCTTCATATTTAGTTTATAATATAATATTTTCTCATACTTGTAATCACAATTCTACAATTCTGTATTTTGTACCTACTTTACAATGGATTATATCTATATACTATCAGTATCTCCTGTATAATACAGATATTCTCTTATGTACACTCATCATGTATCACTTTTATGTAAAAGCCTTTTTAGGCGTATATAAATGAATACACAGAATGCATTTTGCACAATTTTTCATCTTTGAAAGGTAAATGCAAGGAAGGTGATCTGTTTTCATATTTTATCTTGAAATAGGCTCTTGACGAAGAATCATATTTCAGATAAGATATCAATGATCCAAACATGATATCATTGCAATTATACAATTTATCAACTCTATATTTCACAAGTTGTTAACTTGTGAAAAATTTTGGGATGGTACACACAGGCAAATAATTTTAAAGAGGATACTCATTTTTTTACAATAATTCCACACAGCAGGCCCTGAGGAAAATAATATTTTCTCGGGGCCTATGTCAACTTTGGGGAAGCTGTGTGGAGGGTCTTTTTGAGGAGAGGAAGGAGTGAACTTGAGTCTTGAAAAGACCCATGTTGTAGGAGGGAGGAAACACAGAGGCCGCCAAAAAAATTTGTTTACGCGTTTGGCGTGTTTCCCGACTGTGCACCGGTGCCGAAAGGATCAGTGACACCGATTCCTCGGAGCATCTTCCATTGAAATACAGGTAGAACAAGGACAACATATCTGCCCGAATCCTGTGTTCTAAAGATTGCAATCTGTTTGTTAAGATAGGAGAATCTATCAAACGGACCGCCCCTTAATGCACAGAATTATTTTGGGGCTCCAAACCAGAGGTGGCCGCCAAATTCAACTGCAGGGTGCACTTGCTATTCGTACAGGGTTAGCAGTATCTATGGTCCCTGTACAGCACGCCCAGATACTGAGAGGCTAATTTAACTCCGGCATGGATGGAGACACTTTGAATGAATTTGTGCACAGCATTACTAACTTAAGTTTAGAAAAAGTTTTTTAAAGAAGTTTGGAACACCCGCCCACAGTTCCCTCATACCCCGCAAATGACCAAAGATACTAGGTGCATGGCGATGTTTATCAATTCCGTTTAAATTTAGGCCTGCGATTCAATTGGTCAATGTTATTTTTATCCTTTTTTTTGTTCAGCATACGACCTGAATTGTTAATGCCAAGTTGCGATGCCTACTCAGTTATTCCAAGTACAATTAATTTTGTAGGTAACAATATACTCACTACTGACTATTATCATAGACACCTCATACTTCGACTTATGACAGGTCTTATACAAGCCTAGTATAAATTAGTTCAACTATTGTTACACTGGTATAAATTTATTTTGAATTATGCATTGTCTTACAGCACTTATAATAACTGCATCACTTGCAATAGTGTTTTAGTGTACACATTAATTGTTCTTTAATTTATTGCTATTATTATCCTGTTTACCACTGTGCGCTTGTAATTCGATTACCACTGTATTGTAAAAGCCATTATATGGCGTTTGAATAAATAAATAAAAACAAAATATCATTGAAATAATTTTATATCCATTACACCATGTGTGATCAGATATGAATAGCAAATACTTCCCCATCTTCCTCTTCCCCATCTCCTTCCCTTACTATCTACCTTCAGCCTCACAACATACCCCAATTGGGGATGCCATAATCTCACTGGCTCCAGACGGTTAGGACTCTTGTGCGGTACTAACATCAAAAAAATTAAATTGTATTTTTGTGATGGACGATCTCTTTAATGAGATCTTTCCATCAACAAGTTACTTTATATTCAGAATGATACGTAAATTTTGATAAAAAAATATTTTTAAATACACTTGGTATAAAAAAAATTTATGCTCCGCTTTTGAAAGTCATCTGACAGTAAATTTAATTGTGTTTGAAATAAGACAGTCGTAGTTTGGCGTCTGACCAATTTAAAAATGTTCAGAATATCATTTTGCATTCATAAAAATCAGTGCCAACTTCTTGACACTTAAAATAAATTAGTAATCCAAATACATCACGTCAACAATGATTTTTAATTCTAACGTGTACATAAAAATACCTAACGAACACAGTTTCTTGGACGGAGTTAGTAAAAAAGATGAACAACCTCCGACATTTTTGATTCATCCACATTTATTTAGCTTTTAATACATGCTAGTCTATCAGATATGATTTTAGATTTTCATGGCCAAAAGTATAATCATGATTAACTAACTAACTATCATGCCGTTTCACCGCAGGGGTAGGCAGAGAGGACGGACCGCCAAACCACTCAGTCTTGGCACACACTTCTTGCCTCATTTACATTCATACATACTCTTCTATTATTCTGACTCTTGACATGGCCCGACTCAAGTATCTGATTCACTTGATCGTGACTTGTCTTCCTCGGGCTTTCCTGACTTCAATCTACCATTCAAATCTGCGACAAATATTCTCCATTCTTCATTCATTTGCTCTATATGCCTAAGCCATCTAAGATTCCCTTTCTTAATCTTACTCATCACGCTTACATCAGCATTGCATTCTTTAGAATTCTACACATTTATCACACGATCATGCATGGTTTTATCACACAGCCTCAGGGATTTCATTTCTACAACATTCAGTCTACTTTCAACCTTTCTCTGCCAGTTCCATGCCTCACTTCCATACTTCAGGGTAGGTACCAGCACTCCATTGAGGACTGCTAACTTCGTCTTTGAACAATTTTTTGTTAGCGCCAACTGCATTCAGTCCTCCATTAATGGAGTTACCTGCATTCACCATTCTTTCAATATTTCTGTCAGCCTTCCCATCTCTCGTAAACATATTTCCTAAATATACAAACTCATCCACCTGCTTCAAGTATTCCTCATTCACATCTATATTGCACACTGTTTTATTTCATGATTCATTTTTGCAGTAATATGTCATGGCTTCCACCTTCTTTAGCCAACGTTCTGGACAGCGTTACAGTCTCCATCATCACGGCAGATGTTTGCAGATGTCATACTTTTTAATGTAAATACAATTTCAAGATTCAAGAGTATCAACTGTCCAGACCCAGTGGGACTATGGCATCCCCAGTAATTAAAGTATGGATCTTTTAAAACACAAATAACTCTACGGATCCTAACACCTGCAATACATTTCAATTCCAACACCCATACATTCTACACTTTAACCCTCTAATCTCCGTCCACACATCTCTCACATTTCTCAATTGACTTAAATCATATAAAATATAGTACTTATCAATGTTCTCTCATCAGGGCGATACTGACAGTACCGATCACTCCGAAAATTTGATTCTTTGCCGATTTGAAAGAAAACCGATGTCGCCAATTTTATTTATTTTTATTTCATCTTTAATAATTTAATTACATGAGTGATTGTGTTGTGCCTTATAGTGTCGTTGTTGAAAGTTGCATATTATTTCACCCCTCATAATAATACATCTCATGAAAAGTCTGTAAAATAGTGAAAATTACCATATCCAATTTAAATACATTAAACAGTGTCATTTGGTGATTGCAAAACAGTTGTGGAAATAACAGTGCTTATTAAATGTATATCTACAAACTATTAATAGCACCCACGGATCCTTCCAGAAACCACCAGAACTACCAAATGTAAAGGTGAAGGCCTCCTTTTCCCTATTCTTAATTTTCCTTGTGATAAACAAACACAATCGCTTGATTCTTTCTATCTCGTTAAAATTACAGTCCATTCAAGTACCAATCGTCCGTACCCAACATTTTGTGTACAACATCTGCCCTGATGATGGACACTGCAATGCTGTCCGAAACGTTGGTTAAAAAAGAAGGTAGTGGAACACGGCATAATACCCAAAAAATAAATCACAATTTTTCCACTTTTTCAGTAACTAAACGGTAGAACGCTTGTACCACTAGTTTCTGGATATCCTGTATATGTAGGTGTATATTTATTACCTTCTGTTGCTGGTTTTATCGATTTCATGTTTTTTACGAGTTACAAATAAAATTAATCTACAGTATAATCTAGTTCCAGTTTGCCTCAGTTCAGCACATATTCACACAGATCCAGCTACCTGGAAAAATCAACATTTCCACCTTTGTTTGTTGTATCATTTTCATATATTATCCGTAACACTCCCCGGTACGATCGTATCATATTTAAATGTTCAAGTGATACTATTTATAAACATGCAAATTATTGAATAGTGAATTTTCTTTTTTTTTTACATTGGCTCCACGCAGGAGGCCCTGAGGAAAATAATTTCCCTTGAGGTCTACGTCATCATAGGGGATGCTGTGTGAGTATTAATTATAACTTACTTCAGTGGCTCTTTCATAGATGGCTCCCAATCCAGAGGCTCTGAAACAACCCGCCTGGACCTTCTGGACCAAACCACGCTCAGTTTGTTTGGTTTCCTGCAAACAAAATCATATTCATGTATTAGAAAAATTTGCACCGGTATCGTATGCATATATATATACATTTTTTTAATTTGCATACAGTGTAAAGACATGGGAACTATATATCCTCCGGTTGGGCAGCATTGTGAGGAAGGTTGAGGTAGGGATTTATTAATGAAAGTCTTGAAGAAGCCCGGATTATATGAAGGAGGAAAATCAGGTGCCGGTAGCTCATTCCACATAAGAGACGACTTACACGAAAACGAGTCGAAGAAACGAACAGTTCTCATTTAGTCAACATCAACATGTCGAGTTTCACATACGTGCACCGTTGCATAGGTTATCAATGGTGCTAGCTCCTTAAAGTTGTAGGCTCCATTGAAACACATGTAGAATAGACTGAACGACTACATTTATTTTAATTTTATTTATTCTTAAATATATTTGTATTACAATGGTATGGTATATTATCCTCCACGCTAGGAGTTCACCTGTGTTGTGGAGGACTTTTTCAATTGTAAAGTTATATAATTCTAAAACAATACAGTGGAGTTGGTTACACAGAGAAACAATAAAAATTAAAATATAAAATCCATTTTTCCATAGTTATAACAGAAAAAAAAAGTGAAATATAAAAAATTAAATATTAAAAGGATTGTAGCCAGTACCATATGTGTTTTTTGTATTCTGTAAGATTAGATGTTTTATATTGTGTTGGAAGTGAATTGTATAGTTTTATAGCATGGAATCTGTAGTGTTTTGTCCAAAGGATGTGTTGGTTTTTGGTATTAGTAGTTGGTGTGCATGTCTTGTTCTGGTATTGCGAGAAGTTTGAGAAGTTTTAAATGTGTTTAGGTTCTTGTAAAGGAAGGTAAGTATTTGTTTTGAATATAATTTTTGAATCTTCAACACTGGGAATTGTTTAAATATGGTTGAAGTGGGTGTTAGTATTGGTACTTTAAGTATTACTTTTATTAAGGTTTTCTGAGCTTTATACAGTGTGTCTATGTATTTTTTACTGGCATAGCCCCAGGCAATAATGCCGTATTCCATTATAGATTGTGCTATTGCGAGGTATATCTTCTTTATGTCAAATATTTTTAGTATATTTCTCACGTTTTTGAAAAAGTAAATCAACTTGTTTATTTTTCCTTTAACCGACTCAATATGTCTGTCCCATTTTAAATAACGGTCGAAGTATATACCAAGATATTTGATATTTTCGGTTTGTGTGATTGGAGGACAATTGCATGGGGTGCTCGCTGAGTGACAGGAATGTATTTTAAGGTAGATGTTTTTGGAGGGTTGGCCTCTCGAGTTTATGCTAAAGGTTATGAATTTAGTCTTATCTATATTTAAAGTTAATAAGTTAGAGTCAAGCCATTTTTTTGTAATATTTAGGCCAACTTCAGCTTTTGTGATTAGTGTGTTCCAGTCAGTGGCCTTAAAAAGTAACACAGTGTCATCAGCAAAGCTTATAATTTCCCCATCTATTTGGAGGTGACATAGATCGTTAATATAAATAAGGAAAAGGATTGGGTCAAGTACGCTGCCTTGTGGTGCTCCGTAGGATACTTGTTCCTTGTCACTACATGTGTTTTCTATTGAGGTATATTGGGTGCGATTTTCCATGTAGCTTTCAATTAATTTGAGTTCTGTTCCCGTGATTCCGAAATATTTAAGTTAATTGAACAGGTTTTGGTAGTGAATTGTGTCAAACGCTTTTGCCAGGTCTAGGAATATTCCAAGGCATTTTTTACCCTGATCTATATTTGATTTGAGGAAGTCTGTTACTGAGGCTATGGCATGTGAGGTGCTCATATTTTCCCTGAATCCAAATTGATTTGGTGATAGTATATTGCTTTTGTTAAGAAAAATTAAGAGGTGGTTTTTGATATGTTTCTCGAGAATTTTTGAAAGTGTGTTTAGAATTGTAATTGGTCTGTAATTGTGTCTGTGAGTTAAAGATAACAATCGATCTGTAGTGGTAAGCCACTACTTGAGTCGGACAGTGTCGGATACTACTTAGTACGCCAGTACCTAGGTACATAGGCCGTGGTAGAACCTACTGGACCCTTAGGCCTAAAACTAACGTGCTATTCCTAGAAGCATTGGGCGACCGCTAGAATCTTCAGCGTTACGGGCGGCAACATACTGTAGCGATAGTAACTAGAATGTTCGGGAACATTACTGAACATCTACCTACCTGCTGGAATATTCTCGATGCATTTGCACCTTATATAAGCAACAGTGGGAAGGTACTCAGGCAGTCTACTACTTGCATATCTTTAACGCGCTAATCAAAACAACTTAATCCTTTCACGTCACGATTACTTAACCCTAGATAACTAATCGCTCGTCGAGGCGACTACGCGCTACTCGGCGAAATTTGAAATCACCTACTTCCCTCTGCTCCACGACCTTGACTCTTTCATTACCTTCCTAATATGAGTAAACAGTGCAGCACGTGACGCGATTGCGGCCACACGCATACTAGGACGTGCCCTATGACCATCTCGTTGTGCGCCTGAGGAAACTTTAGTTATAACAACAATTTTTATTTTTAAGATACGTACATTCATATATTCTTATATTTATTGTTAATCTTGGCGAATCTTCTACAATAGAAGCTCCGGTTCCATCTACGTCAAACGTGCGTAAAATTTGCTACCTGTGTCCATCATCCAAACACCGTTGCACCAGATGTAGAAAGGCTATTTGTGGTCCACATAATGTTGACATGTGTGGTCACTGTGTAGACTGATATTTTGATATTAATTTGTTCATTATAAACCTTACTTTTGAGCCATGTAACAAGTTCCTACCATAATTAAATATTTTTGATTTATTTCTAGTGTTTTATTGCGTAGTCCACTCGACGAAAGTGTAGTTACAATGAAACAATGAAAAAAGTTTAGTTATCTAGGGTTAAATAATCCTTGCTGTGTCTGTTGTGATCAATTAATTGTGTGATATATAAAATATTGTTAAAATTTATTCACGGCTGTTTTATCCCGGCAACAGAATAAATCTATTATAAAATCTTACATAGTTTAATTTCAACACCGAACACATCTTCAACCTTCGCAACAGATCTGTTAACAACGGATTGTCAATCAGACGGACCACCGTCCTTTGCACGTAATCAAGTAGGTTTATCAAGTATTTTTGGGGCGCCAGCCGACGGTTGGCTTGCAAATTCAATAGTTGGACGTACTTGAGATTTGCACAAGGTTAGCAACTTGTCACTATTGAAGAATCTACAAGCCCTATACATTCTGAGTTTTTCATTGATGGATATAGTCAGGCAACAATATGACGTCACAAGTCATGGAGGTTCCAACAAGACTGCCAGTTTCTTGGAAGCCAGAATTACTTGGGCTTCTACGAAACCCCGATACTTCAGCCGGTCTGATATACTTTACTCTAAACAATTCAATTGAGTCTTTATCGGGGAGGGTGCTGGAGGGTAATTTATGGTACGGATACAATTTTGAATTGAAATATCTAATCTGTATTCTAATGAAAAATAAAATAATACTAATAAATCTAAAGAAAACATGAAACAGAACAAGACACAGAAAATAAAAAGATAGCGGTCTCAACTGGGAATCCGAACCAAGCACCTCTGCATTACCGGGACAACGCCTTTAACCACTTAACTATTGGGACCTAATTATTATACGTCATTTTTGTCGATATCATATTTCAAATTCAAAACTAACATTATTATCTTTCAACCAATTTTTCCCATATTTTTGACAACTATCTCTTTGAACGATTACAAATTTCTAAAGAATTGATTTGTAACCTAGATAGGGTCTCGGATAAACATATGCGATTTTTATTTATACGGGAAACCTATTGACTTTCTATCTAAAAAAAAATATAACGGTAAAGTAATATATTATTTATGGTTCAACAGAACAGTGATAAAACAGAGAAGAAATGTAAAAAAAAAAAAAAATAACAAACCTAACCTAAGCTAACCAATTCATTTGTAGTGTTCTGTTTTATCCGCTAACCAATATTTGTATTAATCAGAAGTTGCCCACAAAAAGGTATACAAGGAAATCGAGGCAAGCAGTCTACAATGGAGTGCTGATACCAACCCTAGTCTATGACAGTGAGGCTTAAAACTGGCAGATGAAGGACCAATGTAACTGAATGCTACAGAAATCAGATCCCTGAGGCATACGTGTGTAAAACTATGTACGACCATCTTAAAAATGTTGGATCCGGAAAGAAAGTAAGCCTGATAAAGTGTAATGGGTAAGATTAAAAAAGATATTTAGAACATGTAGAGAGGACTAACAGAGAAAATCGGGGACACCTGAAGAAGACATGGTTGACCAAGTGAATTAAATACTTGAGTCAGATCATTTCAGGAAACAGACAGAATAACAGGAGAGTGTATATGAGATGATGAATGAATGTGAATCAAGCGAGGAATGTTTGCCAAGTCAGATTGTGTGCTATCCTTTCTGCCTACCCCTACGAAGAAACAGTATAATGGTTAGTTAGCATTGTGAAAGAACGGGGAATCAAATTGGTTAGTAAAACAAAAAAAAATAAAAAACCATATGTCAATTTATCGATGAAAACATTTGCCGACTAGTTGATTCAATAAACAGAAGTAAAAATTTTGTTACGTTTTATGTTGTTATGCAAAAGAAGTAATCAATATCCGAATGATAGATTGATGCTAGAGTGAAAGTCGTAATTGACTAATTTTCGTATGTAAATTTGTTTGTGCGTTCCATTTCCGTTTTCGAAAATATGCTGTGCATTTACTTAATTATTCAAGGAAGTCTTACTTTTGAACTAGATGGATAACTTTGACTATGGTTCAGTAAAGATTTTTTTTGTGAAATGTGGAATTGTTGCTTTATTTGGACTTTCTTTTTCGTACGTTTTCAATATTATGGTACCTACCTGCAGGAAGAAAGTGTGAAAAAAGAATTATCATTGAAATAGTGACGTTTCTTTAGGAATTATAATAATATGAACGATTAGTCATAATAGACCCGATATAGTTTTACATGACAAAATTAAAAAAATAACTTATATCATTGATGTCGCTATTCCAAATTCCTGTAATATTCAAAAATCTGTTAATGAAAAAATAAGAAAATATACAGATTTAGGAAATGAAATAAAAAGAATTTGGCATTCTCAGACTATAAAAATATTACTATTCGTTATTTCGGCTACTGGCATTATTCCTAGCTCTCTCATTAAAAATTTAGGCGTATTAGATCTATCAAAAAAATTATATATAAAAATGCAAAAATCAGTCATTTTAAATACATGTAGGATAACAAATTTTTTTTTAAATATTTATGTTGAGGGATCAGTAGGATTTATAGGCCCTGTTAGGAGTTCTACCGAGCCGAACCCTCTGATATGAAAATATCTGGAGTCGGTGAATTATTTTCCCATTTGATCTCGGTGATTTGCGTGTTGCACTTGCATAATGTGGATTGACTAGATGATCATTTGTGGAAAAGTGTGTGGAAGGGTTTAGTTTTTCCTATGGGTAAGATTAAACCCGGACATAAAATCGAAAAGAAATATTATAATAATGATTTACTGTCTTCTTTTCTTAGTAACATATAGAGATAATGATATCCTCACTGGGATCTCCCGTGCTGAGGATGTCATTTACATATTATAATTTAATTATAAGAAATTAATATTACAACAAAGTAACACATGAATTAAATTATAAACATATATCATGTAGTATAATAAAAACACTATCTTACTTATTTCAAAATAAGTAAGATAGTGTTTTTTTGTGTAGTTCAGTTTAGTAGATTCGGTATTAGTCTGTGTTTGATATAAGTATATTTTCTATTTCAGATCTCCCTATATTAAGTATCCAGCTTTTTATCTGAGATTTAAATGTTATAATGTTGAGGTTTTTGAGTGAGAGTGGTATTTTATTGTAGAGTTTAATACTATGATATAAGAAGCTTTTTTGCCCAAAAGTTGTATTAGTAGTTATTTGTTGGATAAGTTTTTGACCATGAGATCTAGTGTTAATAAATTATATAATTCCTTATTTGAGAGTAGGTGTTCAAATACCTACTTACAAATCTTATGATTTCACAGAAAATTTTGTTTTTTATTAATTAAATACCAGTGGACCTATGCTTCGCTATTGCTAATATCTTTCTTGAGCTTCTCCGACTTCTTCCACCATTCACTACATTGCATTGACTTTAATTCGACTGCGTATCTCATTCCAGAGCAGAAATATTGCGTTAAGTATACCTCGGCGTCTCCGACTTCTTCTACCATTCAAACCACTCTCTAAACACTCCTGGCACTAATAAGAACATATTTTGAAATTAAAGCGACATCGGTCGAGTTACTTTACGAGTTTTGCGAGCGAAAACATAGGTACAAAATTATAAACATACTTCATTCACTGTCCATCACGCTTAGATGGTTTGGGCATGTAGAGCGAATGAGCAAAGAAAGGAGTGTAAGGAGAATATAGGATGCAAATATGAATGGTAGCAGAAGTCGGGGACGCCCGAGGAAGACATGGCATGACCAAGTGAATCAGATACTTGAGTCGGGCCATGTCAAGAGTCAGAACAATAGAAGAGTATGTATGAGACGATGTATGAATGTGAATGAGGCAAGGAGTGTGTGCCAAGACCGAGTTGTTTGGCGGTCCGTCCTCTCTGCCTACCCCTGCGGTGAAACAGCGTGATGGTTAGTTAGTTAGTAAGTTATTCACTATCCACGAAACTACTAGTATTCAGGAAAGTTGAGATGGTTGCACTCGTGTTATGAATTCACGTACAACTGTTGTACATGTATGTAGGTTCGCAATAGATATTAAAATCAATTGTTTTGTTTACGATAGATTACATAAGGTCTAGACTAGACTCTGCAAGGATGAATAATTATTTATTTATTTACGCCGGTCTACAAACTGAATTTGATTTGTTCTAGATATTTACTGGTGGTCAAACTCAGTCGCGGTTCATGGTCAGAATCATCGAGAGTTCAACGTTAAAGCAATTTAAAATGGGAAAGAGTTTCGGCTAACAGTGAACCGATTTTCTTCTTCATCGAATATATGAAGTAACGCCATTTCAAAAGTTAGTGTGGAGAGGTTTTTAATATTGTATTATGTAATAGGAGTAACAGCATAAATTCCTTTTTGTGACAGGATTTATTTTGCCACAAAAACAAGGTAATGTAATTTTTGCAAATGGCATCAAATGTCATTGTTCTTTGTCATTTATACTGTAGACAGATAGAGAATTAGTTGACAACAAGTAATGGAGAGATACACACCAGAAGAAAGCGGAATTATTGTTACTGCTTATTTGACCAATTTCCGATTTTTTTTTTCTCCACTATGTATTATTATGTGGCACATTCCAAAGTGGTAGATACTTTCAGTACTACCCATATACCCCAATACCATCAATCAAAATCGAAAAGTTGCTTGAAATGGCTTTAGACTTGTTATGTAACCAGAAAACCTCCCTGCTACCTCCAGCCTCACAACATATCCCGATCGGGGATATTATAGTCAATAGAACCCAAAACCATCTACTATCTTAAAAAAAGTATTTTTCGAAGCAGCAAAAACTCTCAAACAGCGAGATCTGGTACGGAGAAATTTGCACAGCAGTTTATGTCAACGCAACTGTTCAGCTTGAAATGCCAATACAATTACGAGCTTTTAAATATCCAATTATTAACTGCCAAATAATATTATAAATAAATCATTAGGCCGTTTCTCCACAGGAGTAGGCAGAGAGGACGAACCACCAAACAACTCGGTCTTGACACACACTACTGGCTTCAGTCACATTCATACATAGATATTCTGACTCATGAAATGGCCCGACTCAAGTATCTGATTCACTTCAAGTTTTTGGTTCACTTTATCGTGCCATGTCTTCCTCGGGCGTCCCCGACTAATTCTATCATTCACATTCACATCATATATTCTCCTTACACACCTTTCTTAGTTCATTCGCGCTACACGCCCAAACCATCTAATCCTTCCATCCTTTCTTAATCTTAGTCAATAGGCTTACATCAGCCATTGCATTCATTGCGAATCTCCACTTTTCTCACACAATGTATTTATTTTATTTATTCAAAAAACAGTTTTTAATTTTAAAAAAAATACTCACATCTCACTAGAGCATTCCTGTATCAAGATGTGCAGCTTTACAATTACATAATTAAAAAAAAAAATACATATATGTAAACTTAATATAATAATAACATTAAATGTAAACCCAAAAAAGAAAAGTTTATGACACGGTTAGACAAAAGACATTTGTTACAAAAATAAACAAAATTTTAGTAACAAATGTACGAAAAATAAAACAAAAATGTCAACAAAAGAAACAATGGGCAGTAAGTTTATAGTAAGTTGGCAACAATAATATTCTTCTGTTAACTAAAGTACAAGGTACCTGTGCTGGCTTATCAGACACAAGCATAGGGTAATCATACTAACAATTACAACATGGATGGTATGAATAATAAATTACAAGAAAAAATAAAATAACTAAATAAAAATAGGTAGATAATTATAAGGGGCGCCTATAAAACTCACACACAACCTCTTTACATTGCGCAAAAACTAATAATTAAAATAATATTAAAGAAATCATTTTTATATTCATCTGAACTCATTTTCAAAGAATTTAAAGTCAGAAAATTAAATACTCTTTTCCTGTATCACGCAACCTTACAAGTTTACAAAGATGATATCCTAAACAAAACCGTACCATTCAAAAACACGGCAAATCTCAGGCAAAAATACATGTTACCAATTCCGATTTGTAAAAAAACTTTGGGTCAGCAAAACTACAAATACTTAGGAACAAATTTCTTCAATAAATTTCCAGAAAATATAACATCACTAAATGATAGTTTCAAAGAATTCAAAACACAATTAAAAAAAATATACTGAAAACCTAAACTAAATTTAAAAAAAAACGTAAATAAATAAAAGAAAAACAAAAACAAAAATTTAAAAAATAAAATAAAAATCTAAGAAACTAAACAAATAATACCTCATCCCATACACACAAGCAATTTCTTATTATGGGAGAACATTGAAAAATAATAAATATTAATCATATCATAATATCTTTCATCTTATTACTAGTGAAATATATATATGTATATCACACATTGTAAATTTTTTTATTGAATAAACATAATTTAAAAAAAAAAAAAAAAAATTACTGATAGGTAAGTAAATAATAATAATAAATAGTAAGTAAGTAAATAAATTATAATAATTAAAGTAAATAATCATACATGGTTTTACCACTTACGCCTCAGGGATATATCAATTGATCAATAATAAAAGTAGAGATAAAGGTTGTGTTGGGAACTCATATTATGCACTAGCTGACATGTACTCGACGTTGCTCTTAAAAAACGGTTAGGGGTAAAGTTTTGAGATTGTGAATTCTAGAGCACCTGACCACATGGTGCGTTTTTAAGAGGAATCTACCAGCCAAAAATGTGTATATTCTTGGTATGCCTTATATCGTCACGAAAATAGGTAATAGGCATTAAAATCGCTTGGCAGACGGAGTCAAGAAATGCTCGATTTCAAGTGCAAAAGCGGTTTTTATTTATTTTGTAAACAATTTTATAAGAACGCAAAAAAGTTAATCAAGCGAAACTGTCACAGATAATATTAGCCTTAATATTGTATTTTTTTTAAGTTGTTTAAGTTATGCGTTCATACATTTCTATTGAATAAATAAATTTTTTAGAAGATTACATTTATATTTTTTGTTGAGTAATTATAATTTTTTTTTGTATTATACTCAAGGGAAACGGTAAGAAAAGCTTCAATTTATTTAAAGCGTATTTTTTGGTATTCATAATGTAAACCAATTCATAAAATCACTATTTAGCATTAAGCTTTAGGGTGAAAATAATATTACTATATTGTAATAAGTATTTGTTTCATTTGATCGTGCCGGGTCTTCCTCGGTGTCCTCGACCTCTTCAACCATTCACTTCCAATTCATAGATCACTTACATCTCATATAATTATACCACAAATAATTATTTGATTCCTGTCTTCGTCGGGTATCCCTGACTTTTCCTACTATTCACTTCATTTAGTATCATGAAATCCAGATTATTACTGTTATATCGACTTTAACTCAATTCAATATCTCATTCCAGTGCAGAGATAACGCGTTGAGTTTTCCTCGAGTGTCCCCGACTTTTTCCACCATTCGCTACTGAATACTGCACTGTTACTGTAGGCAGACTGATAGAACCTAAGCGCAAGCCAAATACTAAGTTTGGTGATCGCGCTTTCGGAGCATCTGGGCCGAAGGCTTGGAATAAACTCCCTCCGGAACTAAGATCCATAATAAGTCCAACAGAATTCAGGTCTAAACTAAAAACTTACCTTTTTAAGCTGTCATACACTTAAATTAAATATACCATTCCTGAGAGAAAGTAAAATTATATCCAATTTTCCAATTACGTCCTAAATCCTGTATCTTAATTTAACTAATAAATAATTAGTTAATGTTAATTAAGTGTTAATCATAAGAAACTTACCAGGTAAGTATGGTACTGTATATTATCTTCATATTTATTTTTTTATTTTTTCATGTTAAAACGGTTATACACCAATATATCATGGAGAAGATTACAAATTAAAAAGTTTACAGAGGCAGTTTTACTATTTTGTGACATGTGTTAAAAGATAGTTACTGAATTGTCTGTAGGTGACATTGAAAATGTCGATGGCTAATGCAGAATCGTTAAGCAGTTGAGTCGCTCTGTTTATTGGCGCGTTCTGATAGGCAGAAGTCCTCGCTTTCGGAGCATATAAGAGTGCATTGGATCTCCCTCGAGTATAATTGTTAGGGACATAAAAGTTAACCTCTTTCAACATAGGCGGATTGGGTATTGTACCAGAGATTAACTTAAAAAAGTGTTTGCCTAAAAATATTTTTCTGCGGGCTTCTAATGTATTGAAATCGAGCATTCCTGTTAAGAACAAGGATGGATACAGGAATGGATAGTATGTATATTCCCTCATATACAGGTAACGCATAAACCTTTTTTGTACTTTTTCTATTTCTATAGAAAAATATTTCTATGTTATTACTAACTATATATTTATATAGTTAGTAATAACATAGATCTTTGTAGAAATGTATTTTATATTTGTACAGCGCCCTTGGGGTGATTTTGCACAAAGACGGCGCTATACAAATCATCCAAATATCATTATTATTACTATTAAAAAAACTACAAAATGTCGACATTGAGTGCAGTATCTCATACCAGTGCAGAGGTAATGTGGCTTCCTCAGGCGTTTCCGACTTTATCTAGCATTCAAACCACTTTCTAAACATGCCTGCCACTAATAAGAACACATATTGAAATTTTCATAGCAATCGGATGAATGGTATAAGAACGCGTATAGGACGAACAAAGAAACATTTAATATATATTAATCAAAAGTAGTATGACTTGGTACATGTGATTTCGCTTACTTGATTTTTCCTAGTAGGTAATCGGTTGCATTTTGCATTTCTCAATTATTAAAATTGCAAAAATGGCACCGTCATAAAAATGGTAACATATGCCATTAGAAAGAATATAATCAGTATTGAATTTTCTTAGAAATTAATTTACACCATCAATGCAAGGTAATTGGTATACCTAATCACTTGCGTTTAAATTGCGCAAGGCAATTATAAAGAAATTAACAAAAAGAATAAATAATTGATTGCCGAGTGACTAAATAAATTAATGGAAATTTTATATCTATTGTTCGTTAGAAGTGCAAAGTTGTTAATAGGTACAATATAATATATCACAAAATAAGGATTGTATGTATGAGACGATGTATGAATGTGAATGAGGCAAGGAGTGTGTGCCAAGACCGAGTTGTTTGGCGGTCCATCCTCTCCATGCGGTAAAGTTAGTTAGTTAGGATTATCAGTTCAAAAGAGACTAACTCTGGTATTATACGGCAGAACCAGATTATTCGCACTGCTCACCGATTATAACAGACTAACTAACCATCACGCCTTTTCTCCGCAGGGGTAGGAAGAAGATGGGCCGCCAAACAATTGTTATTTGCACACATTCATTGCCTCATACTCATTCACATTCATAAAAACTTTTTTATTATTCTGACTCTTGAATGGTCCGAGTAATGAGTATTTGATCCACTTGATCATGCCATGTCTTCCTCCGTCGTTCCCAATATCTTCTACCATTCACATTTGTGTCATATTCTCCTTACACTCCTTTCCTCGTTCATTCGCTCTACATACCCAAAATATCTTAGTGTCCCTTTTTTCATCTTACTCATTACGCAAGAAACTCTGAAACTTTTCATATTCCTTTACAAAGAACCAACTCAACGTTCTCCCAACCTTTTGTGTTAATGTGTCGACTATACAACATCCAAGAATTGCAAGATTCAGGACATATTTTGAGACAGCCCCTAGAACTTTACTTTACCAAAATTTCTCGAATCTGTTACTTTCGCTTGACCCAAACTTTACTGTATCATGTTTTTATGTTGTTGTTGTTTTTCATTGTTTTATTCTTACATATTGTTTTACACATTGATTCTTCGTAGCTTTTTTTTATGTTAATCCTGTCTGTTGTGTACATTATAAATAAAATAAACAACCTATCGGAAGATGCTCTCATTTCTGGAAATGGCGTTTTGTAATCACGAATTTGTCAGTTTATGAAGTAAAATACACGCTGACAAACCATGGATCGCTACACTCCTCAAGAACGCGGAATAATTGTGTCAAACCACTTTTTTTTTATTTACAAACAAAATTACTGCCTTGGGAAATTGGATGCGAACTTTTGCGCCATATGCCATATCCGTTACATATGTACATCTATCATTTTATAATGAATAAATTACATTTCATGCCATAATAACGACTTCCAGGGGAAAGACATTCAGTGGGTCGCCGCTCGCCAAGTTGGGAGTAGAAACTCTGTGCGAGGAGAGGCTCGGCATGCTATGGATGGAGACCACTGAAGTAGCGCAGGACAGGGACACTGGTAGGTGCCTTGTCGAGGTGAGAGTCCTCGACAAGAGGAAGAGATGAGATGAAAAAATGAGGTTAGCCTTGTGATGATAACTTATTTAGTTGGGGCTCAGCAGCATCAAATCACATAAAACCACTGAATATAACTGAGATGCGTCGTAAAGACCGTTTTAAAGGTCCCCACAAAGACATCAACAACGGAAATCTTTAAACAGTTCAACGTTAAAAAAGACAAAAAGGCAAACAACTCACATAATCATAAAAGCAAAGCAAATAGACGAACTGAATATAACGAAGTGTAATACATACTACCTCTGGACAGAGAAGATCAGAGTTTTCAGCTGAAACCTTATACAACAAATTAAAACCTAGTATTAAACAAAGTAAATCAATTAACAACCTCATTAAGTTCAGCGAATCTTGGCTTAAAGAATTATCAGAAAAATAACTGATTAGTATTTTAAAACCATTGTTTATTGAAGTTGGTGAAAATATGCTCTCCAAAACCTGAAGTTGAACTATACAAGTCGCTGAAAACCCTCTATCCAAAACCTAGTTTTCCTCAGCACAGGATCTCCTAGGGAGGACAAGAAAATATATATAGATAAAATAGTCAGAGAGAACATACCACCAAACTCAGTCTTGGCACACACTCCTTGCCTCATTCACATTCATACATACTCTTCTGTTATTCTTAAATGGCCTAACTCAAGTTTTTGGTTCACTTGATCGTGCCATGTCTTCCTCGGGATTCCCCAACTTCTTCTAACATTCACATTCATGTCATATATTCTCCTTACACTCCTTTCTTCGTTCATTCGCTCTAAATGCCCAAACCATCCAAGCGTTCCTTTCTTAATCTTACTCATTACATTCTTTGCAAATCTCCACAATTTTCATACAATCATACATGGTTTTACCACACATACGCCTCAGGGATCTCATTTCCACAGCATTCAGTCTACTTTCATCCTTCCTCTGCCAATTCCACATAATATTATGTATTCTATTTTTATAACTTGTGTATCTTCTTAAAATGTCAAAATCAGAGTATGCACATGTACATAGTAATATTATTAAAAAATTTTAAATTGTACTACCGACCTAACTATTTATTTTTCCAATTCCACTGCCCAAACACTTCGGCAACAAAACAGATACCACAACATCAGGATCTATTGAAACCTTTTCCCGTACAATAAAAAATAATAATATTTCGCACACATATCATAATATAAATAAAATACATAATGATTTAATGAATTCTTTTACCAAGGTGACAACCTACTCATTTATCTGTATAAAAATTAGCATCAAATCATCATAGAGATGTGGAAACAATAAACATTTCATCATAATGGTAAAAAATTAAGATGAAGCATTTAAATATATTTGTTTCAATGACATTGGCTATGTATTAGGAAGTTGAGACATGACAAGATTACAATAAATATTCTATTTCTACACTCTACGCGGAAATCTCTTAATAGTATAAAATAAAGTCGCTATCCGCGTCCGTCTGTTTGTGCGCTGAGTTCTTCTAAACTACAGAACCGATTTTGATAGGATTTTTAATTTATTCTGGAAGGTTTACATATACGATACATGCATATTATATTTATAGAAAGTAGAGAAAAGTCGATGTTTATAATCAAGTCGAAAAATTATATTTTCGGGCACCACATTGCTAACGCTGGTTAAACCTTATGAGCTACATCAAAATAATGTACTACGGAATTGTATATATTAAAAAGGCCTACAGAAAAGTCTGTGGTGGTATATGTCTATCTCCTAAGGGTAACCCCCAGGATTGCCGGGTACACGTCAGCTAGTTGTTCTAATAAATATATTCTATATTACAATATTCTGCGTTTGTCACATTCTTGTTAAGGTGCATCTCGGCATCAGGTGAATCGGGCAAAATAACGCACTTCTTACGCAGATGGTGATAAGGGTGAAATTACCGGCAAAATACCAGCCACCTGTTTTAATATCCAACTAACACATTACGCCGCCAGCGGGGGTAGGCCACAATCAAATCAAAGGTGATACAGAAAATAGGGACACGGTTAATATGCAATTTTAATGTTAAAAAAACAAAACAAAAGATAGATAGTAATAATAAAATAAATAATAAACCAGCCTAAAAAAACTATTTTAATATTATTATTATTATGTTAAAACGTGGCGTGAAGAAAAGACACCGAAAAGTCAAGTTTTTTTGGTAGTTATTCGGGGTTTATATATTAATTACACGATTTTTTTTAATAATACCTTTTGATTCACCTTAATTACTATAAAAGGCAACTATCTGCATTTGGGAAATTTCAATTTTAACATTCTAATTTTCAATAAGGCAAAATGAAAATTCGCTTTCGTTGTATGTGATGACAGCCATTTAAAATAATTTAAGTAAACGTGGCTAGCGATCCTGTATATTTATCTTATTTTTAAACTAAATGGCTATTAAAATGCATTATTTTCCATTTCAGTAAACTGGAATACTTCTCAATATCATCTAACTGATATAAAGTGTTTTTTTTACATTAAAATTGCATATAAGCCATGTGTCTGTATATTTAGTATATTTTCTTTATATTTAGCAAATCAAAAATAACTCACCATTTTGAAGTCGTTTCAACATCGACTCTATGATAAGAAGCTGTGAATTGAAATTTGGCGGCCCTTTTGTTGACTCTCTGAAGTCTTTTCCACACTGAAGTCATCTTGCTTCAACTACACTTTCAACTTTAACTTCACTCACTTCGATTTCAAACTAACCAAGACAAAATTCACTTCTTCCGAACTTCCAAATGAATTATATTGGATGAAAATATTCGCTACCATCGTGGCATAAATACTCCTTATAAATAACAACACTTCATCATCTATATTAAGATTTAATTTTGCACTGCATTATTATTTTAATATTAAAATGTGTTTATTTTATTTTTGATAATTGTAATCTGTAACAGAAGGAAGTCAGAAAGATTAAAAATAACAAATGAAGTATGCAGCTGCCCGTATCAATGTGTATATATGTGAAAAACCACAAGGTTCATACCTAAAGGTTGATAAACATTGTTTTCAAGTTATTATCTGGCAAAGTACCTACTCACAGCTGGACACGTATAAATTTGCAGTCTGTTTCCGTCCAAAATAAATTCCTAAATGTTGGATTAATTTTAAACAATTAGTTCTGTGGACAAAAAAGATGTTTCTAATTTTCTCTTATTTTAAATAAATCATAACCAAAATTCATTTTGAAATCATAAGATTTGTAAGTAGGTACTCAAGTGCCTACCTACTTAAAATAAATATGATGATTCAATGATCGATCACATTTGAAAAAAGAATATTTACTGAACCATTAAAGTGGCCATCATCTCTAATCGGTATAGGGATGTAACAAATTTACAGAAAGAAGAAAAAATAAATGGTCGAGTTTTATAGAACATTCTTTAAAAATGAATTGACGGATGTTTGTGTCATGCCAGATATTTTCACAATTATTTGAAAATAAAGGATAGAAATTTGTTCTAATTGTGGAGTTGATCCCCAACTTGCATGTTCTTACGAAAAATATATATATATGTAGTTAAAAACCCAACAAGAATTTGACTGATTCATTCTGAAATAATTGTGAATTAATTTGTGATAGATACGATAAAGCTAATTTGTTTTCTAAGTACGGTGACCTAATATCAAGTCCACGAAAACTTACAACAAGTTTATCTGCAAGTACCCGCTAATTATGAAAACCACTTTTTTGCGCAAATTTGCAAAGATTTCGCAAGTATAATTTCACGCAAATTCTCTTTGAAGCCAACGTCGATCACTGCATCTCGATAATGCAACAGATCGCAGAAAGTACAAAATACGATTTGAATTAACGCGCACAAATAATAATAATACGTTTCAAAAGTATAACAAAAATAGAAAGATCGATACGAGAAAGAAACACATCGCTGCAATTACCGATACGAGTTTATATCGAGCTCAATGTCATATCCGACTACCAAATGTCGTAGATAACTGTTAATATAAAACGCTAACTATTTTAATTCTTAATATAGCATCACGAAGCGTAAATACATCCTTGATTATAAAGGCAAGAAACAATTCAGAGGTCACCACACAAGAATTGAACTCTACAAATGTCACAAATGAACTTTTCACCATTATAAAAACTGTTTTGTACCCTTTTTTACACAAACTGTCACTTTAAACGATGTCTAGTTGTTTTTTTACACAATTGTGAATGATTTTGTTCGGTTTTTACGATGAATAACCTTGTGTTGGCGATATTTAGGTGTTTTTTGACATATCAAACCCCAATACTTGTTCTGAGACAAATGAAATGATTCATTCGCCATAGAAATATGGTTATGGTCATGTTATGGTATATGCATAAATAAACCACTCTCTAGATCGATATCTTCGGGCTTTTTGTATGGCGCCATTTTGTCACCCCTTTAACCACAGACGACCACAGATAAAACGGTCGTTTGGTCCAGACAGGTAAATATATTGTGGACCATAAATAAATCTCAAGGCCATTTAAAAAAGTGCAAACATAGACAATATAATTGCACCCAGCTTACATCGTTCATTCATTAGCCCACAAAAATTATATTTTTAAAATAAAAATATTGGAATGCAGGAAAAGGAAAATAAAAAAAACCCACAGCTATGCACACATAAAAATACTTTTTATTTTCAAAAAGACAATGGACAGTAATACAAAACAGGGTCAGTACAACCGATGTATTGAGCATTGATTTATCATTGAAGTAGAAGATAAAACTAATATATCTAAACAAAACATGAAACAGAACAAGACACAGAAAAACAAAAAGTAACGGTCTCAACTAGGAATCGAACCCAGTCTTACTGCAACAACTTAATAGGATTTAATTTGACCTTGCACAAAAATACAAGAATATATACACAAAATACATATTCAACAAATTTGTGTTAATTATTATTGCCACAGCACTAGAAGTTATTCAAATTCTCCTGCAAGGGTTTCATATAATTTCCACAGCTTTGTCGTCAGCAAACATCATGGAAAATGCTGGTTAAATCTGAATACTTACATGATGCAATTCTGGAGAGGTTTAAATGACCTTGTATGATGTAATCGTGGCTTTTTTAGCAGTTTTAGCATCCTAATACGTGGTATTGTATCGCATTAGAATACGGATAGGTCTGAAAAGGAAAATTAATTAAATTATTAGCCAATGAAGTACATTCAGAAATCAGGAACATTGTATCAAAGAACGAGAGGTTAGTACCTGTATTTTACAACGGGTTCGGGTCCTTCTTTCAATTGGTGGAGATAGACCGGATAACACACTTTAACACAACACGGCATTAATTTATCACCTTGAAGAATTCTAGCACGCAACATTATTTTTAGATGGGTGAAAGAAAATTCAAAATATTTACGCTAAAATCTTCAACTGACTTCAATCTGCGAAATGACGTCTTGGAAATTACCGTTATTTTTTTATCGGAGCATAACCGATGCTTAGCTTCTCTTTCTGTTACACGAGTCGCTACGGTAGAGAGCGAGAGATCAAGATACAATTTTTGCTCTGAGCCAATGAGATCTGAGCTTTCAGCCACAACAGCTTTGTCTATAAGAATTTGGGTTGAGGATAACTCCTCCCATCAGGGTTACAAGGTTATGCGAGAGTTATACGCCCCTGGGTATATGAAATAATATAGATGGTCGAGACTAGAGATGGTGTCGACCATTGGTCGACATTTCTGTCCCGGTGACTTTACTCGGAACGTACGTTTTCTGAGCAACCCGCTATCTTTGTAACCGGTTCCCTTAGGAATTTCAATCATGCAAATTTTTTACTGCGTCTAAGCCCGTCACGGTTCGGAAGTAATCTACGTATGTCGAATGCTGCAAGATTTACAAGCTAAATTACTTACAAAGCATTTCCATTTCATGACCCCACCAAACAGGCCATTTTTTAGCAGTTAAAGAAAGACTTTCGGTATTTACCCCTAATTGATATGTTAAATTTTACAAAGTAATGAGAAATTGGTCAAATTATAAAGCTCTTTCGTTAACATAACTTAACTCAATTCCCTTAAAAAAGGAAAATGACGATTATCCACCCATTCCCTAAGAAGGGGGACAGCTCCAATCCTTCCAGTTACTGCCCCATAATTGTCACTTCCACACTCTTAAAGGTATTGAGAATGATGGTTAATAACAAGTTGCTCGCCTACATACCTCGAGAATAACAATATCCTAAGCGTTCGGCAATATGGATTTCGACGAAACCGACAGTGTGGCAATCTGCTCCGATATGTGATGCATATTTGGGGGCGGTACTTAGACCGTTATGGAGTAACTCAAACCGTCGGTTTGGATATCTTCAAATACTTTGATGAGGTCTGGCACCGGGCGCTTGTCGGGAAGTTACCATCGTACGAGTCCATCCAACCCTGCATAAATGGAATGTGGACTATTTAAAGGGAAGAACCTAGTTTCTCTACCTTTACACTGTACAGACAGAGGCGCTTTTGTGAAGTTTCACATAGCCTAATCAAATTTGAATGTATTACATAAATTATCTAGCACATATATTTAATTTTATCGAAGGAAGCAAACATTTTGTGATGTGACATTATATATTAAATGAAAAAATACACTTTGTAAAACACCACTTTTATTTTGAATTAATATTAACAGCCAACCAGGTTTCGCTTAGCTCAAGCTTCGTCAGGGCTTATTATATCAACACAAGTTATAGTCTGTATGAAAATAACTTTAGTTGATATAATAAGCCCTGACGAAGCTTGAGCTAAGCGAAACTTGGTTGGCTGTTAATATTAATTCAAAATAAAAGTGGTGTTTTACAAAGTGTATTTTTTCATTTAATACATATATTTAAAATAAAGTTAGAAATATAGAGAACTTCCTCCTTCTTCTGGCGCTTGTAAAATTAGATTGTTAATGTACATTTTAGTTATAAGTTTCTACATAATATGTATTTACATATTATGTAAATACATATTTTATTAAGATAGTAGTTATAGGCCTTAGTCGTAGGTCTCTAGATATAAGTCTCAGACGTAAGTCACTAGTTTTAAGTCAGTAGTTCTAGTGTTAAGAGGAAACCCGGGCGCTGAGAAATATGAACAATAGGTATTTTAAAAATCACTTGCTATTTCACTCTGCTCAGCGAGCGCGCTATCGATGTGTAAGTACCCACCCAACTAAGAGTGTGTGCATGTTACGCTCGCCCTCCCGCCCCGCATCTCCCGTCTTCCGTCCTTCGTCATGTAGGTATATCTGGTGTTTGTGGTTATTTTTCCGACTTATTTCTCCGTTACTGTTTTTGTCTCGGCATATAATGTTTTTGTTTACTGGGCACTTACTGGGTCTTACTAAAATCTCTAAATAGTATCGAACAAAGTATCAGAGTCTGTCTGTTTGTGTGCTTAGTTTTTGTTTTCTTCTAAACTACGAAATGGATTTTGATAGGATTTTCACTATCATATTACAAACTCGCTATAAAAAGTATAGGAACTTGTGTAAAAAATTAATCATTTCAACTAAAGAAAACTATTTTAAAAACATTATTTACGAAAATAACTTTACACCAAAAAGGCTATGGGAAGCATTTCGCAATATTACTAAAACCAAAATCAATAAATCATCTGAAATTAAATCACTGCACATTGATAACACTATCACGTCAGACCTAAAAAAGATAGTAAATTTTGCAAATAACTATTTTACGTCAGTGGGAACCACTCTGGCACAAAAAATTCTCGATAAAATCAACACAACTGAAACTGATCTCGCTAAGGAAACAGGCCGTAATCCCGAGCATAAAATAGATAACATTCGAACTACGACACACGAAGTGATGAAAACTATTGACGAACTTAAGTCATCCAATGCGTGTGGCCCAGATAAGATCTCTACAAACCTGTTAAAAATTATAAAACCAGCCTTAGTATCACCCATAACGTTCATTTGTAATCTAAGTTTTAACTCTGGAAAATTCCCCAACCATTTAAAACAATCAATTATTATTCTACACCACAAAAATGGGGATAAATTACAGATCAACAACTACCGACCTATTTCTTTGATCAACTCTGTGTCTAAAATTATAGAGAAAATTGTTAAGAATCGGCTCACCCTATACCTAGAAAACAAAAACATTCTTTCCAATAATCAATATGGTTTCCGTCCTGGTTTAGGCACTGAAAATGCTATTGCTAAATTGACAAACATTATCTCTAATAACATAGATAGAGGTACAAAATGCATTGCGCTCTTCCTGGATTTAGCTAAAGCATTCGACACTATCTCTCATAAAATTCTGTTAAAAAAACTACAGCGCATTGGTATACAAGGACAGCTCTTCAATCTGTTGTGTAGCTATTTAGATAACAGGAGCCAAAGAGTGCTTATCAACGACACTATAAGCGATTCAGCTAATATTAAATTCGGCGTACCCCAAGGAAGTACTTTAGGACCACTTTTATTTAATATATATATTAATGATCTATGTAACAGTTCCTTTGCTGACCACATCATCACCTTTGCTGACGACACAGTTTTATTATATGAAGGCAAAAGCTGGAATGCTGTTCACAGTAAAGCAGAAGTAGGTTTAAATAAGGTTAAACAATGGTTAGACAACAATCTCCTCACTCTTAACTTAGATAAAACCAAATTCCTCCGTTTCAGTGCAACACAAGCAGGAAAACCAAAAGAAATATACAACATCCTTGTACACCATTGTAATGACCAAACCACTTGTAATTGCTTAAACTTAGAATGTGTCGATAGCATAAAATATCTTGGAATCATGATAGATAAATCTCTGAGATGGGACGAACATATAGTCTCAACTTCCATAAAGATCAGAAAACTTACTCATCTATTCATGGCTGTTAGAAATATTCTTCGCGTAAAAGATCTGAAACAAATGTACCATGCATTGTGTAACTCTTTGCTAGAATATGCATCCTTGGGATGGGGCGGCTGTTCCAAAACAATAATGGACCCTCTCGCAAAAGCACAAAAATCACTTCTAAGGGTCATCCTTAAGAAACCCTTCAGGTATCCCAGTGATTTATTATTTGGAGAGATGCGAGTTCTTGATGTACGGCAACTATACATAAGAAAAATTATTTTACACACACAAAAACACCGACACCAATATTCATCCATTGATCATCTCCACAACACCCGCCATGCAGGGAGGAATCCAGTGGTTCCACCTACTATAAACACATCACATGCCCAAAGACAATACTCCTACTTAGGGCCTAAATTGTTCAACATCATACCCGATACATGGAAACTGAAAAGTGCAAGCACTTTACGGAAATGGGTTAGCAATTGGCTTCTAGACATGGGGAGAGTCAAGAGCGAACATATGCTAACGCAATCTCACATACCTAATATGTACTAAAAAGTCTAAGTTATGCAAAAAAAAAAAAAAAAATATATATATGTATGTAGGTATATATATGTATGTATATGTGTGTGTGTGTGTGTATATGTATGTGTGTGTGTGTTACATGTGCACACACATATATGTGTGTGTGTATGTACACACACACATGTGTGTGTGTGTATGTACACACACACATGTGTGTGTGTATATGGATATGTATATATATGTATATGTATATATATGTATATGTATATATATATATATTTTGCTCTGTTTTTTATTATCCTTGTGATATAACGAGTGTTCTTTGATTCTTGTAAAATAACGACTAGCCATTTCAAATATAAATTTTGAAATTCCCTTGAAATGCTCTATACAAATACATTGGATATTCATATGTCATAATTTTATTCTGGTTTATAAATGGGTTTTTTTTCTATAACTTACTTATGGTACTTACTAAAAATTAAATAGTCATAAATACAATGTGAACTAATATGTCATATATTGATTTAAAAATGTGGAAACTCTATTATGCAATTGTTAATAATAATTGTGTAATTTCTAAAATGCAATTGTTATGTTCTACAAAAAGACCTGAAAAGAATTTCAAAATTGTGATCGTCTTCTGAATGCAATTATCGATGTAATTAAATGTAGTAATTCTTTGAAAAAAAAAGGACTTAACTCCTTATCTAAAATATTAAAATCCACAGTTCCGAACCCCTGCAACTACAGGAAGGTAGCGAGAGGTACCTAATGTACATAGGTACTCGACTCGTACCACAGCGCTTCGGCAGTTTGGCACTGTATGAGTGGTTTGGTATATTTATGGGCACTGTGATTAAACGTACTCGTGTTATTGAGGTTATTATTGCAATTTTGGAAACATATGATCACCTTACTTATTTTTTCTTTGTTGTATATATTTTTAAATTATGTATGTATTCTTTCTCATCTTAAATATTTGATAGAACATTTCTCACTGTACCTTTTTACTATTTCCTTGTTAAAAATATTATGAACTGAATATACAATTTGGCTGTCCTGAAACGGGTATCATTCCCAGTTGGACAGACAAAGGATCATTTTGAAATGTATTGTAATATATATGTACATCTATGAATAAATGAAATAAATGAAATATATATATATTTAAAGATTTTCTTCCGAAAGGTTTACACATGTAATTTATAAATATGTATTATATTTATAAAAAGTAGAGGAAAGTCATTGTGTAATCAAGTAATTTAAAATATATTTTTGGGCGCTTAAATTGATAACGCTGGCTAAACCTTGTGAGATACATCAAAATAATGTACTACTAATTAATTGTATTGCTCTTACTTACTTGACCGGTCAGTGGCTGAGTGGGCATTGCGTTTGGGTCCCACCCGGGCGTCCCATGTTCGATTCCTTGGCTGGCTAAGTTCTCCATCACAACACAAGCAATACCTTCCGCTTAGTGTGGTGGTAGTAAGAGTTTTTCAAATGTTAGGTTATTCGTAACCAGGAAATGTTTGTCTTTCTTTTAAAAATTAAAAAAAATCTTACTACCCATATAGGTAAACCTACTAAAATATGTAGATGCGTACATTTGAACTGCCTCCGTGGTTGAAGGGTAAGGCTCTTGGCTACGAATCCGCAGGTCGTGGCGTGCGCAAGTAAATTAATTTGTGTCGTTTTGCTAAATTAATCAATTAAAAATAATATAAAATACTTGTTTGGACAGATGGTTATCTTTTTTGTTTATCAAAACTTAACTAAACCATTCAAGTTGTTTGAGACAGGGAAAAGTATTAAAATAAAATATTTATTGTTTATTTTAGTAAAATTCCTGAAATCAACAGGTTTTAATTCCCTTGCGATGTTTATTTGGCCAAAATGACCAATTTTTTCCACATAAACATCGCAAGTGACCAATTTTCGATATAATATTGCAATTTTTTGTTCACTATTTTGTTTTACGAATCTTATTATTGTGTTTTGGTAATAGAGCCAACTCCAATGCCATTCGTTGAAATTTTGAAAATGACATGAAAGTCATAACACCCTTGCCAATCACCACACTGCAAATCGGATGGTGTGGAGGAAACCTCCATTTTTTTCCACTCTACCTCCAGACATGTCGGGGTTCTGAAAATCGGATCATGAGTAAAAATGAACTAGTATTTAAATATCCATGTAACTCGAAAATAATAGAAAATGTCATGACTAAACGGCGCAACTTTTCCTACTGTGGTTTGTTATAACAGATCACCACGCAAATGGCATCTTTTTAAAAAAATATATTAAAAAAAAAATTCTTTATTCATTGTAAGTTGAGGATTTTTTGACTTTCATGCTAGGTACATGTCCGTGTTACGACCAAATTCTGTATCGGGTTGCTACAGGGTTTTGTTATAATACTCGTCCAAATAAGTCGCGTCTCAACTTGAGCGCGCACATACAATAGTCAGGTGGCTTCTTGCTGCTAACTCATCTTCAGTCGCGTCGCGACCTGAGCGTGCGTTTAGACTGGTGGCTGCCTGCTGCGAGTCCATCATCTCCAGCACCAAATAAGTCAAGACGAGTCGGGACTTGTGCTTGCGTATTCCTATATAATACATGTCTTCAGCGCTCATCATTTATTAACACCAGTTATTATTAGTCACCAAACGTAGCGAACCACTTGGGGTGACCTATGACAGAGGTTTTTTTTTTTTTTTTTTTTTATATTTACTCCACACAGGAGGCCCTGAAGAAAATAATTTCCCTCAGGGCCTATGTCATCTTTGGGGATGCTGTGTGGAGGGTCTTTTTGTGGAGAGGAAGGAGTGAACATGGGTCTTGAAGAGTCCCATGTTGTAGGAGGGAGGAAACACAGAGGCCGGCAGTTCGTTCCACAGCCGAGCTGTTGAACTTAAGAACGAATCGTAGAAGCGACCCGTTCTCATGTGACAAGTGTCAACTGTGTACAAATGTTGGGCGCGCGTTTGGCGTGTATCCCGACTACGCACCGGCGCCGAAGGGATCAATGACGCTAGTTCCTCAGAGCATCTTCCATTGTAATACCGATAGAACAAGGACAGCATACCTACCCGACGTCTGTGCTCTAAAGATTGCAGTCCGTTTGTTAAGATTGGGGAATCTATCAAACGGACCGCCCGTTTCTGCACAGAGTCAAGGGTTTTTTTCAGGTATTTTGGGGCTCCAGACCAGAGATGGCTGCCAAATTCGACAGTAGGGCGCACTTGCGATTTGTACAGGGTGAGCAGTTGTGTACTATTAAAGTATCTGCGGGCCCTGTACAGTACGCCCAGCTTCTGAGAGGCCAACTTTACTCTGGCTTCGATGGAGCCCCCGTACCTGAGCTGGTCACTTATAGTTACACCAAGCATATCAATGGAAGGCCTGTTCGGAAGATTGCTTCCGTTGAAGGAGACTAGATTATCATTTGGATCCCTTTTAGACGTAATCAGACAGGATTGGGTCTTTGAAACATTAAATTCGACGAGATTATTTTTACCCCAGGAGGAAATACTCTCGAGATAACCGTCCATTCTCTGCTTCAAAGCCCTCCGAGCCGTTGGAGTTTGTGTGCCCTTTGGGGGCTTGTCAAACAAAAAGCTATCATGAACTGTACTGTCATCCGCGTAACAATGAATCGGTGCACATGTCAAAAGGTCATTGATGTGCAACAAAAACAAAGTCGGAGACAGAACCGATCCCTGTGGGACGCCAGCATTTATGGAGTGCGAGGAAGAGGTGAAACCGTCAGCAACCGCCTGAATCGACCTATCCCTTAAAAAGTCAGCAATCCACGTACACAGGGATGCGGGAAGTCCGTAAGAATGCAATTTGTTGACAAGTCCTCGGTGCCAGACCCGGTCAAAGGCCTTGGATATGTCTAGTGCGACCGTTTGGGTCTCACCGTGACGTTCCAGGCACCGCCCCCAAACATGCGTCACATACGCGAGAAGATCACCGCACGAGCGGTTCCGCCGGAATCCGTATTGACGGTCGTTGATAATTTTGTTCTTCTCGAGGTATGTGAGCAGTTTGTCGTTGATCACACGTTCCATCACTTTGGACAGAACTGATGTGATCGCTATGGGGCGGTAGTTGGCCGGGTTGGAGCGGTCACCTTTCTTGGGAATAGGGTGAATTACCGCTTTTTTCCAACCAGAGGGCACAGTGCCACACTTCAGGGACATTTTGAAGAGCTTTGTCAAAACTGGAACTATTTCCGCAGCACACCTCTGCAATACCAAGGCAGGTATTCCATCAGGTCCACTAGCTTTGTTAACATCGAGCCCCCGTATGACGTGGAGTACATCCCGATGCCGGATCCTCAGCTTTTTCATATAGAAGCCGCAGTGAGGAACCGACGGCGGAACAGCACCCCCGTCGTCGAGGGTCGAGTTTTCCGCAAACATTTTCCCTAAAAGGTTTGCCTTTTCGGTGGCGGTGTTTGCTAGTGAGCCGTCAGGTCTGGTAAGAGGTGGCAAACTGGGTTTGCAAAAATTTCGACCTATTGAGCCCGCAAGCGACCAGAATGCTCTGCTGCCATGCGGGCAGGCAGCCAGCTTTTTGCTGATCTGCAGGTCGTGTTCGAATTTTGATCTATTGATGATTCTCTTGCATTCCTTTGCCGATTTGTTGTATGCTGATCTGCTTTCGGGCGTTCGAGATGTGTTGTAGGCTCGGTATGCCGCGTTTTTTCGTCGAATTGCTTCGGAGCATTGTCGACTGAACCACGGCTTTGAGCCCACACCAGTTTCTTTAGTAGTCGATTGTATGAAGCCATCCATCGCCGATTTGATGACTTCACCAATCTCCTGGGCACATCTTGAAGGGTCCGAAGTCCGAAAACAAACAGCTGACCACGGAAAAGCATTGAAATGGGCCCGCATACCGAACCAATCTGCTGACCTATAGTGCCACACTTTTCTCCTCAGCCTCTCATTGGTTGGTCTGAGGCTAACGGGGATTGATGTCGTCACTAGGCAGTGGTCAGATGATCCCAGAGGCGCTGTGACGTCAATCTTATAACCGTGTGGCACAGTAGTTAAGAATAGGTCTAACAGATTGGAGCGGTGAGTCTGGACATCAGGAACCCTTGTAGGCTCCTGAACCAATTGCTCTAATCCGTAGCAAATGGCAAAGGATTCCGCCTGTCGGCCAGCCGAGTCCGTTGGGCCTGAGAACTTCAACCATGGTTCGTTATGAACGTTGAAGTCCCCCAGAACAACAAACTCGGCCGAAGGGTAGCGGGGCAAGAGATCATCAATAGTATCGCTCAAATGTTTGAAGAGCTCGGAAGTGTCTGATTCGCTATGGTTCGGTGAGCGGTATAGACATGCGTAGAATCTTGCCGTACTGGCAAGATTGACGCGCACCCACATTACGTCGAATCTGGAGTTTTCCAGACTCAATAGTCGCACACAGTTGACGTCAGCTCGACTATAGAGGCAGACTCCTCCTTTCAGCCGGAATTTGCTTGCGAGGGTAAAGCCCGGGCAGTCCAGATAGGAGGAGTCTGGCGGCTCGGCTATCTGAGTTTCGGATAGGAAAAGAAGGTTGGGACGTTGGGACAAAAGATGGTGATGGACGGAATTTAAATTTGTGTGCAGGCCGCGAATGTTGGCAAAATTTACCAACAGTTTTGGCCCGCACCGGGGACGCCTGCTACTCGCCGCTGTAATGATGTTAAGATTGTTGTTTTGTATGTTCATGAATTTAATTAATTTTTTTTTTTTTGTAGGTGTAGGAGGTGAAAGGAAAGGTCTGGAAAGGAAAGGTATGAGGGGTGGGTAGGAATCTGGGGTTCAGGCTGTCTAGGAGTGATGAGCGTTTGGTTCCAGCCCACCCACTGCGGTGCTAGGCGATAGGCCGGGAGAGTCCGGCTGGAGAGGGCATCCAATGCGCCCCAAACGCTGCTGCTGGGTCCCCTCCGGTCACGAACCGGCACAACAGCAGTGGCGGGGTTTTTTCACTCGCTGATGGGGCAGCCCACCCTTAGTCGTGAGCCTGAGGGTCGGGCCCCTGTACTATCGAGCGGCCCGGACAGCGGTAACCGGTTGTAAAGGGTCTCCCTCAACCAGCATCTCCCAACCGGCCCGCCACGCAGAAGGTGGGCCGACGCACCCGCCACCAAGACCCGGGCAAACCTTAACCCATGAACCCGGGCACCCCTGCTAAGTCACCAAACGTAGCGAACCACTTGGGGTGACCTGTGGCAGAGGTGTTGGTCATCCAATAAATGGTTCCCAGGGCGGCGGTACCCATTCCCGCCTACCAAATTGTAGAGGTTATCCAATAAATGGTTCCCGGGGCGGTGGTACCCATAACCACCTCCCAAATTGAAAATTATTATAGTACTTGACGTATACAAATTGAATTTGGTCCAATTTGAGTAAGATCGGCAAGTATGGTATACTCGAAATAAGTCACTAAACCAAAAAAAAACTAACAAAATATATCAATAACTCGGGAAAAGACAACACTAGTGCACCGACACAATTCGATATACTACGCTACATCACTTTGCTGTATATTTATTTGTCGAAATAGAAGATAAATAAATAAAATAACAATATACATTATGGGTTATTGAAGAATTATAATATTATGCTAGTTACCCAAAAGTTATTTTAAAAAAAATTATCCATTTGAGTGTTTTGTATCCATATTGGCAATACGAAACGAAATCACCTCGGAGTCGGTCTGGCCGTAACGTATGTTTTTTTACAGATATTATTTTACGTAAACATATGAAATTAAAGTAAGAATATCGGAATACTTCACCAAACAAACACAAAAGTGACCAAACGGAAAAAAATAATAAAAAAACATCGATTACTCGGGACAACACAACACTAGAATATCGAATATCGATTTATGACTACGTGACATCACTTCGCACAAATACATACGTATTTATCTAAACCCTGTCCCCCCGACCCTAACCTCCCGAATACTGAGCGAAAGGGACACATGCAGCTCGCTCTACTAATACCTAAATGAAATCTTCAAAATCGAGGTTTTGTATTCCCCATTTTTCTCCTCCAAAAGTTAACCGATTTTCAATTTTTTTTTTACCAACTACATAAGAAGAAACTATTCTATGTCGGACCGTTTTGCTTTTTTTCAAAATATATTTTCTAGTTTGTAGACTGAACGTCTTTTGACTGTGTTTAAATCAGGCAATTTTATTGATTTTTGGAAGGTCATAACTTCTATAAGAAGCAATTTATCAAAAAAAACAAAACGTACCGACACGCAAGTCGCCGATATCTTATGTTAAAAAAATATTTGCTCTAGGGTTAAAATCCAGAAAGATAAATGGGGACTACGTTTGAATGGAAAAATCAACGCCCGGTAGCGTCTTAACTATTTAAGAAATATATTTGTACAGCGCTCTTGAGGTCATTTCTCACGAAAACGGCGCTATATAAATTAGCCAAATATTATTATTATTATTATAGAGAAGGTACCTTTACAATAATATTGGAAATAGTTACAAGCAGGGCCGGCACTGAGCCAAGGTGTTACTTTGGCTCCTTGGTGCCTTGGTAAGTCGGCGCCCTGAGCGGATTGCTACAATTATTGCGCCTACACAGGGCCGACCCTGGTAACACGTTCCAAAGGTTCCAAAGGTTCCAAAAGTAACGGGAACCGCATTGACAACCCATTTCAGTTATCGACCATCTCTACTAGACAGGAACAGAGAAAATAAAATGGAGTGCTACCATTGTCATCAAATCGTCACCTCAGTGCTTAATTGTCCAAACGACCATTTGCAAATTTTACAGGAGGAGGTTTTCTTTGATTATTTCAATGAAACATTATGACAGGTGTTTAAGATGAAGATATTTCCGTCAAGCTAAAGGTCTGATCAGCTTAAATAATTCTTTGTAAATTGACTAAGGATAGTTTTTGATACTTTTTTTTACATTTTAAAATGGAGATTGAACAAAAACGCACCACCAGAATTTTGTAAATGGAGATTGAACAAACTGGAATTGGAGATAGGGCAACTTTTGCGTAGAACTTTCCGTGCTTGTTTGTTCAAACGACCACCATTAGTTATTTACAGGATGAGTTTATTTTCAATATTTCTATTATGGATACTGACAATTCGTGGTGGAATCTATATATATATATATATATTTATAATGGTGATTTTTTCTTTGTTTGTTCCTTCTTATTTCCTATACCTTTTCTATACATAAAAGTGAGCTCTGGCGTTATGAAATTTATATACAAATTCACATCTTATTTCCCATACCACTCTACCGACTGCGATAAAACTTTGTAACTTTGAGTTGTGCGCATGCCCGCGAAGGTTTCCCTATATTATATTGAACTATGGCGTTGTGAAATTTGTATAAAGATTCTCTTATTATTTCCTATATCATTCATCCGATTGCGATGAAACTTTGGTCAGTTGCTTTGCGCACGCCGGCGAAGGTTTCCATACATAAAGGTGAACTCTGGCGTTATGAAATTTGCATTCAGATTGTATAATAGGTGGCGATCGAGTTGTTATAAAAATGTGTGCATTATTTCTTGTAGCTTAGCAGTAGGGACTGAAAGAGGGAAGGGTGAGGATAATCCGTGAGGGGGGAGGGTTCGTGGGATGCGGGACAAATCTTTCTTTAAGTGGCATTGAAACGCGTGCCAGGTACTCGACAGTTCCATTATAATAATTTACTTATTATAATGATAATAATATATTAAACAATGTCCAACTTTTTTTTATTTCTGACCGTGACCGGGTTTAGCCTATCAACCATCTTTAGACTTCCATCTTCGTTGTTACGACATAGCAACGAAAATGGGATATCCATATAATTTGAATAAAATCATTGCATTCCACCCCTTTTAATCCCCCTCCCTAAATTTAATGTATATAAAGCACAGCTTAAGGAATATCTGTACCAGTCTGAAGATGACCGCAGTAGGCTGAATCTCTTACGATCAGATTTTTTTTTATGTGACACCTCACAAGAGCGTCCCTGCCAGTATACAGACAGGGGAACTATGTAACCACCCGGTTGGGCGGCGTTGTGAGGCGGGTTAAGGTAGGGGCTATATGAAGGGATTTATTAATGCTGGCCTTGAAGAGGCTCGGATTATAGGAGAGAGATGCCGGTAGCTCGTTCCACATACAAACCGACTTACAAAAAACGACCCGTTCTCATGAAGCTAACGTCAATCGTAAACGGGTGTTCCGCTCGTGTCCGTCGAGTTTCGCGCACGTGCACCGGTGCATCAGGGATCAATGCTGCTAGCTCCTTGGAGCAGGCTCCATTGAAATACCTGTAGAACAGACACAGCATGACTACATTGCGTCTATGCATTAGAGAAGGCAATCGGTCTGTTAACAACGGATTGTCAATCAGACGGATCGCCCTCCTTTGCACAGATTCAAGTAGGTTAATTAAGTATTTTGGGGCACCAGCCCAGAGGTGGCTCCCAAATTCAACTGTTGGGCGGACTTGAGACTTGTACAGGGTCAGCAGCTGGTCACTGTTGAAGGATATCCTAGCCGTTTACAAGACGTCCAGCTTCTTGGAAGCCTGATTTACTCGGGCTTCTATGGAACCCCGATACTTGAGCCGGTCTGATATACTAACTCCAAGCTTTCAATGGAGTCTTTATTGGGGAGAGTGCTCCCATAGAATTGCGCCTAAACAGTACGCGTGGCCAAAAAACTAAATCACTTAAATTATATGAAATTTATGCAAATTATTTCAGTGAATAATATACCTATACATGTTTTTTTGGCTAAAAATTAAAATCCTACCGTTTTTGTTGGTAATGCTCAGAATCGTAATCAAAACCCCAAAACACACAAATGAGGAAAAAATCAGAATTATAATTTATTATATAACTATAATTTATTTCAACAAACTGCATAATCACTATAGATCAATTTGTAAATCTCAAACGGCTACATACAAATACGGATATACTGAAAATTTCGAATTGAAATACTAATCTAACTAGTTTAATATGAATCGTCAGTCAAAAAACCAATTTTGACAGCAAAAACTTGCAAAAAGTAGAGTCTGAGCGAAAACAGAAAAGTGAACACGCTGTATGACAAAGTTCATTGCAATGTAAAAAACAAAACAAATTTAGTATTGATAGAGATATTTAAAACTAACACTTACCGCTCTATTTCCGCACTGCTGCGTATGTATGCACTTTTGTAATTAGTTATTGACATTTTCCTGTTGTTTTGTCTATCAAAAACTCCTTGGTATATATTTAAATGCTTTTTTACTTCCGCGTAACGCCAGAAAACAAACACCGTTGGAATGTAAAAACTTAAGATGGCGGCATCACGTGATCCTCGCATCGTGCTGTAATTGGTCGGTTGGTGGAGTTTGAACAAACTAGCACGCAATTTTAATTCTCGACTCTAGGAGGTTGGCCTAATAAGGAGATTGGCCAAACAAGGACTCACTTTTAGAATATTGTTGTGGACATTGACATTTTAAAATGCTTATAATTAATTGTAGGAGGCTGATAAAACTATTTTTTCTTCATCGAACGACGCGTAATTTGATTCTTAACAATATTGCGTTAAAAACTCATTTTCGCTAAAATGGTCGTTTGGACAATTAAGCACTGGGGCGACGAAATAATGAAAAAGAGAAGGCGGGAAATTTTAAAATAAACACGATTTATTTAAATAAACTAATTTAAATAAATAAATTAAATTAGTTACCGTTAAATAATAATAAAGTATCTATTATATTATATTACATGTTCTATATTAGCACCGTCCGAGTATACATTTAGACACAATCAAGTTTTAAAAATAATTCACCAAAGTTTGGTAATTAAACATAACTTGATTGACTGCCGTAATATAGTACCATATTATGAATACGAACCAAATTCATTTTTAGAAAACGAATTTTATAAAATATATTATGATAAAACTATACTAACAGACCGAACGATTAGTCATAATAGACCCGATATAGTTTTACATGACAAAATTAAAAAAATAACTTATATCATTGATGTCGCTATTCCAAATTCCTGTAATATTAAAAAATCTGCTAATGAAAAAATAAGAAAATACACAGATTTAGGAAATGAAATAAAAAGAATTTGGCATTCTCAGACTATAAAAATATTACCATTCGTTATTTCGGCTACTGGCATTATACCTAGCTCTCTCATTCAAAATTTAGGCGTATTAGATCTATCAAAAAATTTATATATAAATATGCAAAAGTCGGTCATTTTGAATACATGTAGAATAACGAAAGATTTTTTAAATATTTATGTTGAGGGATCAGTAGGATTTATAGGCCCTGTTAGAAGTTCTACCGAGCCGAACCCTCTGATATGAAAATATCTGGAGTCGGTGAATTATTTTCCCATTTGATCTCTGGTGAGTTGACATGTTGTTCTTGTATTGTTTTGTATTTATGTTGCTTATATAATGTACTTACATAATGTTGATTGACTAGATGATCATTTGTGGAAAAGTGTGTGGAAGGGTTTAGTTTTTCCTATGGGGAAGATTTAACCCGGACAATAAAATCGGAAGTTTAAAAAAAAAAAAAAAGATAATATAAATCAAAGTATACTATCATTACTCTATCAAGTAAAATAAACGAAAAACGATAAAAAAATTTTAATGGATTTGATTTTTTTGTTTGGACTTTTTAAATTTTCAATATTATTTTGTCTAAACTTGTCGATTTCTGCTGCATGCCAATGCTTTAAAAAAAATCAATGGAAACAATTATTTAAGTAGTGGGCTTAAGTAAACATGCACAAAATAGATTTTTAGGCTTTAGTTTGAGTTATTTTAATAAGTTGTGCCTATTTCCTAACCTCAAACTTAATATTGATTGAGAAAAAACTGAACTTTAATTCATCTTTTATCATATCCCACCACATAAATACTTTTTATCTTACTAATTAAGTTGAATCTAAGTCCTATTTATATATTTTTTGACAAGTTTATCTTATTTTGTAATAATTTCTTTCATAAAATTGGTGTTTATATAATGTTCGATTCATAATTACACTGCGTGCCACTGCCCTGGTATCTTAGAGGAAGAATCGTTATTGTCGAAACTAACAAACCAACCCAAAGAATAAGTTGTTTTTATCAACAGAAATATATTAATAGTTTTGGGTTTTCAATATAAGTCTTTCAAAGCAATGTCTAATTTCATAAATATATAGATTCATTTATCTTTAAGTGTGAATTTCGTCTACAGAACTAATTTGGAAGGGTCACTTAAATTAATTTGTACATTTACTAGTTGAAGTCCCTGGAGGTTAATAGTAGACAGTAATAAACACCCATTAATTCATTAATTAACACTATTATCTTCTTATTTTCAATATTAAGTAGGCAAAATTTCATTAAGAAGTGTCATTATTCTGCTAGGGGTGGGAAAAGGGGATGAGAGCGGTTTTTAGAAATCTCATGTAAACAGTGACCTTTCTCTTGTTTTGAAGGTCAGGTGTGCAAATTTTCATCAACCTCGGGATGAAACTGTAGTTGTACATAAAAAAAACCACCACACCACTCTCTTTACATTACATACATTTTTTATTTTTTTATTTATTAACTTTCAAAAATACAGTTTTTTACTATTAAGTCCCGTTAAACTGATTGATATCAGTTTCTCAACGGGTTCTTGTAACAATTATTTTTTAAATACATATACAATTTTAACAAGTACATAAAATATGCACATAATTACATTAGTGCAATAAAATTCTTTCACATAACCATTTTTTTAACATACATTTCCTTCTGAGAGTCAATTCACAGATTTTTATTGAGTTTGGTAACATGTTGTAAATTATTGGAACGAGGTATTCGTATAAAGGTATTTTATTTTATTATAGCGACTATTTAAACATTGCACATACAAAATATGATAGTGAATATATGTATTGTAAATTAGTAATTTCTTAGTCCTCCTCACTAGGGTGACCTGTGCTGAGACGGACTAAAGTTATTCACTTCTATTTTATTTGTTTTCTTTGTCGTTTTTAATGTTTTTTCCAGAGTTTCTTCATTAATCTCTTTCAGCCAGATTTTTATTTTTGATTTGTAATCATTCAAATTTTCTATCAGATTTATCTCTGGGTGAAGGGTGTTGTAGAGTTTTGTCGCAAAACAAATGTAGTTTCTTTGTTCGATTTTGGTTCATTTCTTCCACTTGTCGTTACCGGTAACTCAGCCAAGCATCCACCCAACCCCTCACAACGACTCTATCCAATTTCAACTAATTTGTTTTTTGTTCTGTATGCAGAACAACTCTTATGTCATGATAATCAAAAACACGGCAGTGTTGTGACATCTGCTTATGCAGTATGCAACCCAAATGATGATATGTTATCCACATACAGTTAATAATAGTAATATCTTGATCATATAACCAGTAGAACGATGATTACCATCGCTCTAGGCGCTGAGTGCTGCTGCTTAAATTTAGATAGACGACTTTTCGAATTTATTTTAAAATTTCCGCAAACAGCTCAATCATAAAACCTATGAATATGGGATTAATGAAGAAATATAGGTGGATACATTGGCTTTAAACCACAGTAAGCAGTTAAGGTGATGCACTACGTAGTAATGCAAAATCATGTGTTTTTGGTTTAAAAAATTTGGTTGCTTAGAAATGTTTCAGATGCTTTAATTAAATGCTGCGAGTAGAATACATCTTGGCCTTTGAAATAATCGAGTATTTTTTAGCCCAGAAAAAAATAATGTATAAGGCATATGAAAACTGCTTTAAAGTTCAAAACCTCCTACTTACGAACCCATTTTCGGTTATGATTTTATTGTATAATGTGGCAAATTAAGTTATTTATAAAATGATCGGAAAAACATTTAATATTTATGCCTGAACATCCACAAAATAAAATAAAAGGCACTTTTTGGCCATGTTTTTTTCTTGCATAAATCAAAACAGGCGGATGGTGTTAAGCGGGAATTTAAACCTTATCGCCATCTACCTAAGGGGTGTTATTGATAGCGGCTCGATTTAAAATATTACACGACGTAGTGCATCGCCTTAATATCGTTACATATACATATCTCCATCGCTAAAGACATTTGTTTTGTAAATGCCCCATTGCTCGAGAGGTTATACAGAGCCATTTTTGTGAAATACCATTTCAAGGGCGCTTACTTATACTGGAGTCGGGTCATGGGCCATACCTGCAATGCCCGAGTAGGAACTCTTCCACAAAGTCTTTCCGCCTCTTTCTCGGTCTGCTCCGTTTATTCAAATGGGGCAATCACTGGGTTATTAATTTCAGCTGCCTGTCATTTAGTGATCTGGTATTCTTTGAATTTGTTCAGCCCATTGCAGTCTTTGGGACTTGGAGAATCTTATTGGTTTCATGTTTGATAAGATTTTCGAGTTTATGGTTAATTATGAGTTTGTTGTAAGAAAAAAAAAAAAAACCTTAACTAGTCATTTCCCGACAAAGGGTAGGTATTCGCATTTAATTTATTTTCAAAATTATAAATAACCACATAGAATCTTTCTTCTTGGCCACAATCAAAATCAATACCAAGCACCATGTACTAAGAAATCCCGAAACTTTCCATATTCCTTTCCAAACAACCAACTTGACCTTCTTCCAAGCAAATAGTGGAAGATACTTTTATAGAGAAATTTTTATCGTTAACATAAGTTAGCGATAATTCTGATTTTTTTTTAGCACAAGAGTCCCGACCATTTATAGCCAGTGAGACTTTGGCATTCCCGATCGGGGTATGTTGTGAGGCTGAAGGTAGTGTGGAGGGGAAGAAGATGAGGAATATGTAGGAGGGGAAGTACCTGGCTATTCAGATCTGGTCACCAAACACGAATAAAACCATTTCAAGCAACGTTTCAATTCTGAATGGTGGTCTTACGCCAGGGCGATACTGAGAGTATCTTCTACTATGGAACGTGCCGCAAATATACTATGTATTATTTTAAAATGAGTAATTTGAGTAACACAAATTAATCAAATGAAATTTGTTTGCGCCTGCCGGGATTTGAACCCGCGACCTCCAGCTTGCCAGTCGACAGCCATACCCCTCGACCACGGAGGCCGTCAAAGGGTTGCAAAGATTTATTTGTTGGAAACCGGTTTTTACAGAAATCGGAAACCGCTTTGTGTAATGATGAATGTGAAGAAAGGTAGTATAAACATAAAGAGGCGTGTTCAATTATTTATTAAAGATAAAAATAATATTTACATTAGTTACATATTATATTAATTTCATACATGTACAAAACAAAAAAGCAGTGGGAACTAACATTATTTTCATAGTATCGGGTACAAACTGAAATATTACTTGAATTATTTAATATATTGATTTGGAATGTTGTATTTATGATTAATAATTTTATTGGTTATTGAAAATAATATTCTGTTTAAAAATTTAATGAATTTATTAATTAATTATTGTATTTTAATGAGTACAGAAAAACATATTAATTAAATTACTTTATTTATGGCACACTTTAGCTGTTAAAAGATGCCTTTTGTATTTTAAAATCTATTTATATTTATATATTATTAAAGATTAATATGTTATATACTAAATATTACTTCTAAATCAAGTAAATAATACATTGTTAAACACAAAATAACAAGAAGGGCATAATGTTTCAAAATGCGAAAAAAAGTGTTTGTCATTTTTTACAGAAACAAATGTGAATTTATAAAATAAATATTTATGTACAAATGAAGGCAAGTTTGGATATGATAAAATTAAACAACAAAATAATTTCAAGTCATCACAAAACTGTATTTTTTTGGGTTGAAGTAATGCATATTAAACTTTACACTGATTTTTCTGGCATTTATAATATAATAGGCGTAAATTGCATTCTGCTTTCTTTAAAAAAAACACATAATTAGATTTCCGTTGCGATATGACTTGCCTAGCGGTGAATAGGTTAAAAAATAATTGTTCCTGATATGGAACATCATGTGTACGCTGAATTACTATTTTAATTTATGGTGTGCATAACACTGGAGAGCATCATTGGAAAGATGAAAGTTATTTCCGCTCCGTATAATGCGGTTAGCGGCAAAAAGGTTCCCGATGGATATGCAATACCAGATTTAGGTAGTTTTCTTTGAAGTGAACACATAGATAGATAGATGTGCCTAGCGCTAGGGCCATAAATTATTCATACACCACATAATATGATGCGGTTAGCAGCTAATTTGGTTAAAAAAACATACACGATATTCAATATTGGATATCAGGCATCATGAGGCGATATTAGGCGTAAACTTGATTCTATTTTCTATAAAAACGAATAACACAAGCACCGGAAATTTTGATTATTTCCGCATCATATGATGCTACTGATAGTGAACAGGTTAAAAACATATATTTTTAGATTTTAGAATATTAGCTGTCAGAAAAAATTACTTAAGTCATGTAACATTTTGAATCAGGCCGCTACCAATAACACTTCTTATGTAGATGGCGATAAGGTTTAAATTCCTGTTTAACGACAGGCGCCAGTTTTGATTTATGGAAGAAAAAACATCTGGCTTTTATTTTATTTTGCGGAAGTTCAGGCACAGATATTTAAATATTTTACGATCATTTTGAAAAGAACTTAATTTGCTACGTTATTGAATGAAAGCATGGCCGAAAAGACGTTCGTAAGTAGGAAATTTTAATCTTTAAAGCAGTTTTTACAGACCTGATACTTTATTTCTTCTCGGCTTATAAAAAGACTTTGACTGTGAAATATTTGATTGTTTCAAAGGCCACAATGTGTTTTACTTGCAGTATTTAATTAAAGCATTTAAAACATTTCTAAGGGATCAAATATTCAAACCAAAAACACATGATTATGTATTACTGGTAGTGCTTTGTCTTAAATGAAATAATTACAAAAACAATAGTTAAGAATCTCATTTTGTGACATGAAATACAATATTTACAAAATTAGAAGTTTTTTTTTCTCCAGTCATACATTTCTTTCTTTCCTAAAAACATACAGAAGGTACGGATTATTCGCACACCATATAATGCGGTTTCAAAGATTCAAGGATTATTCGCGCACCATATAATGCAGTTGGCAGCAAAAAGGTTAATGAAATTATGGAAAAAAATTATATTAAATGAGGAGTTGAGTAGAAAACTACAGAAATCAATAAATATTACTTTTTGAAGCTGTATTAGAATCATTGACAACAGATATTAATAATATACAGCATTTTTTGAAATTAACTATTAATGAGTGCTTATACAGTAGAACCCCGTTAATTCGAACCCCGATAATTCGAAAAAACGCGTAATTCGAAATTTTCGTCAAAAAAATTTCCGCTGAAAAATTTTTTCATACAAATTTTTTTTTAATTCGAAATTCGTTAATTCGTAATTCGAAATTTATTTTTGTCCGCGCACGAAAATTTGTTCGTGTAGTTCGAAAAAATTTGATTTTTGCGAAAATAAATCATAATATTTCGTAAATCTGAATCTAAAAGACAGCCGTGGCGGTAAAACGCCGAAAAATGTATTTTTACGTGGTTATACATCGTCCTAATTAGTATTATTATTTTGTAAATCTGAATCGATTTACACTGGAATGTCGTACTTTTTCAAATTTATTTCGAATATCCGAGTTTGAAGGGCCGAGAAAATACGTTTTACGAGGATATATGTCGTAGGTTTACGAGTTTACACCAAATATTTGAATTTAAATGGCCCGCTGCGACGGAAATCGGCCGCGAAATCTCGATTTACGCGTAAATATATCGTATTTTTACGAATTTATTTCGAATATCTGAATTTTAAAGGGCTCACCGCGACGGAAATCGGACGCGAAATTTCAAATTACGCGTAAATATATCGTATTTTTACTAACTTTACTTCGAATATCCGAGTTAAAAAATACGGCGCGACGGAAATCGGCCGAAAAATTTCGATTTACGCGGAAATATATCATATTTTTACGAATTTACTTCAAATATCTGAACTTAAAAGGCCGGCCGCGACAAAAAACTGCCGATAAAATTCGATTTACGCGGAAATATATCATATTTTTACGAATTTACATCAAATATCTGAATATAAAGGGTCGGCCGCGACGGAATATGTTCGCGAATTCTCGTTTTACGCGGAAATGTATCGTATTTTTTCGAATTTAAATTCGGATATTTGAAATAAAGGGCCGGCCGCGACGAAAATTACCGCGAAATCTCGATTTACCCGGAAATATATCGTATTTTTACGTATATCTCAATTTAAAGGGTAGGCCGCGACCGAAATCGGCAGCAAAATCTCGATTTACGCGTAAATATGTAGCATTTTTACGAATTTATTGCGAATATCTGAATTTAAAGGGCCCGCCGCTACGGTAATCGGCCGCGAAAATAAAGAAATAATTGGTATTAATACGAATTTACAACTAAAATTCCACCCAGATTTGAAGAGGCGGCCGAGAAAATCGATTTTCGGTGTATTTTTTTTTCATAAAATTTCGAATTACGTGGGAATTCGTTAATTCGAAATTTGATTTTTGATGTCCCTTGGATTTCGAATTAACGAGGTTCTACTGTATATTGAATTCAATCAAAAATAATTTGCAATAAAAAAAATTTCAGCACCTGTTATTATAAATTAAATCATGTAATTGGTAACACCTTTAATTAAGAGATTTGAATCGTTATTTTGTATGAATAAGTGACTAACTTTAATACCACTGTCTTTGCTTGAGATTTGAACTTTAATGATTTTAAATATTGAAATTCTGTCTTGAACAGATTATCCATTTCATTGGCCTGTTTGGGGCCTAGGAGTCAAAAGGTCTCAAGCAAATTCGCGACATCAGTTTTATTTGAAACCGGTACAGATCACAATTTAAGAATATCAAAAAATGATCCAAAATCTCTCCCAACATTTACAAGTTGTAAGAATCTATTTACGCAGCTAAATGATAAAAAAAAACCTTATAAAAATTTAGTTTGTCACAATCTACGCATCTTTAAGCAAATTATTCAATAATTCGCGCCTTTGCTATTTTGCAGCTGATTTAGGATGTTCAGCATAAAGAGACTAAAATCACCCATATTAAATACGGCATTACCCCCAGTTATTGGAACCCGTATCATTTTAGTTAGTCATAATCTACGCGTCCTTAAGCACATTCTTCAGAATAGCGCCTTCACTATTTCGCGTCTGATTCACAACAAGATCCGGGTTCGCTATAGGCGTGAAAAGACTAAATCCACCCATATTAAATACGGCATTACCCCCCGGGTTATTTAAACCCGTATCACTATTAGTAGAACTGACTGTAACGGGACTGTTTGAATTTGCATTTGTGATGATCGGATTGTCGATCGCCAGAGGTACCACTATTGGTAGGACCGGTTTAGTCATCTGTGCTGATTGTTGAGGATGTGCTGATTGTGGCTGGAAAGGGGAACTTGATGATCTCGTATGATGGGAAGCGATACTAGAGGGACTGTCAGATTTTGTTGAGAGATTCGGAGAGTTGGGACCTGTAAAAAAGAGAAAAAAATTATAGTATTGAACATTAGGAAGTAAATTGAACGCATAGCTTAGTAGGACAATTCTAAAATTTCAAAGCAAAAGGTAGAAATACAGGGTTTGGTTGCTTTAAAGTTTGGTCACATTTGATGTTTAACAAATTATTGATCAGCGCCAATTTCGAATTTTGACACTTTCAATTCAATTCAATTTATTATTTTAAAAACATTAATTTTAAATCGTTTTTAAATAAATTTATATAAACATAATTATATTATGTAGCAAAAGTATAAAGCAATTAAAAAAGTAGGCATCAACTATATTAGCATTAATAAAGCTTGCCGTTTAAAAGCGGCTTCATTGACGCTAAATATGTCGATTTCTGAATTGATTCAGTTTAGCAGCAATATTGCCCTCCCCACCGGCATACCCACTGGCAAGTTAGTCCTGCAGGCTGGAATATAAAGCTGTCTATGCTGTCGGTGACAGAGATAACCATCGGGAACATAGAAATGAATGGTATTCATGGTAACCAAGTTTTAAAACCATCGACAAACCAGTCTGAAGAAATGTGTAGCAATCTGCACATCCTTTCTGGCCTGTAGATGGTTTATTTCGAGCGTACCCAAGAGGAAGTGAATAGGATAGAGCCACGGATAATGATGATGCTGCAGAAATTATCTAATTATTATTATTGATCCAAATAACATCAGCAAACTGTTAAAGCATACAACTAAGTATTTGATTATAAGGCTATACGTTGAAGCAAAAAATTATGTATGTATTTGAAAATCAGGCTCTAATCCGTGGAAGCACAAAACTATGTTTTTGATAATCAGGATCTAATCTGTGGAAGCACAAAACTATGTTTTTAAGAATTAGGCTCTAATCCGTGGAAGCAAAAAACTATGTTTTTGATAATTAGGATATAATCCGTTGAAGCACAAAGCTATGTATTTGATAATCAGGTTCTAATCACTTGAAGCACAAACTATGTATTCAATATTCAGGTTATAATTCGTTGAAGCACAAAACTGTGTATTTAATAATCAGGTTCTAATCCGTGGAAGCACAAAACTATGTATTGATAATCTGGCTCTAATCCGCTGAAGCACAAAACTGTAATATGCTAATCACCTTGAGCTTGTCCCAGATGCAGCAGATTGGGCAGCCCCACCTTCAGCTGCGGCCGGGATTCCTTCTCCAAGAACTTGATGAACTCCTGGGCGAGGGAATCCGCCACGCCGTGTCCGGCCGTGCCCGGGACTGGTGCACGCCCGAGTCCGGCACGCTCGCATTCCGTCTGGTCAAAGTCAAGCACGGTGCTTAGAAGTCGGAGAACCTAGAAAATGAAGCATATTAGATTCGTCATTAACTATGTAACAATTTCTAGACATTGTGTTTTATTTTGTATTGTACATTTATTACTCACCTTAAAGTAATAATTTTAATTTTAAGGACGCTAGTTAATGATACGGATGTGTGGAAACCGGTAGCGAAATATTAAAAACTAAGTAAATATTCGGCAACAAAAAGGTTAAATAACCTTAGGAGCTCACACAAAATTACACATTGAAAGGTGGGTCAAATCCCAGCACCGCAAAGAATGGGAGAGGGCACCTGGAATGAGACAATCCAAAGGACCAGACCCTAGATGAACCAAGAAACTACTCGATGTGGACAATGCACTCACTGAGGGAACTGGTAGGACTACTAACGGGACACTGCCATCTCAGGAGACACATGCAGATATTGGGAGTGGAAAACACCAATAGATGCAGGAAATGTGAAGAGGATGAAGAGACTCCAATTCACCTATGGTGCCAATGTCCTGCCCTGGTGGGAACTAGGCTCAGATACCTGGGGAGACATACATTAGAACCAGAAGACATAGCCACATACCCAATGATAACCCTGGTCAACTTTATTAAAGTTTACTAGGTTAATACTTGCAGAACTTAATAATTATATTATTAAATTTGATTTTAATTAAATTAAAAAAAAAAAAAATGGAGTTCTACGAATTAAACACAAAAACAATAAATAAATTTACTAAAGGGACTGGGTTGTTGTTAAAGGATTGAGGTAAAATGGGAGATAGCACAATGGGCATATGGCCTAAGTGCTCACGGGAACTATGTGTAAACCGTCTCCGTTTTAAAAAAATAAAAATATATGAAGATAGACTCAAGGAACTACGATTACCAATGTTAAAAGAAAGGTGTGACTTGCATCTAAGAAATCTTTACCACCAACAAAAATATAAAACACCGTTTGCATCTAATGCTAGGAAACACTTCCCTGCAAATAGAGTAGTGGAAGCATGCAACAAACTTCTACAACATGTCAGCGATGTTACTAATATAAAATAATTTAAAGCTCGATTGGATTCTACTTAGTCCACTGCATTGATAGACACAAGTGGGACACCATGATCACTTATCATTTTTAGTTATGAAAAGTTATGAATGACATACTAGTACTGACGCCATCCGTTGACAAAAATGTAAACTAAAGGACTAAAAGGCGCACTTGATTATCGATCTTTTTTTATGAAATACAATTTTATTTTTGAGAAATTCTTGTAGATGTCAGCATCGTGATAGTTCTACGAATGTCCAAGTGAGTTAGAAATACATTTACGACGAAAGAGGGCTGGAATATCGGCCGTCAAAGTTTCCGTATCAACTGTTGATACAGCCGCGTGTGAGTATGGGCTTTTTGCCGTAACAACAGTTGATACGGCCGCGTGCAAAGAGTTAAACTTATTGTGAACTCAGATATAAGAATGCTATCTGCTCATTAAATAATAATCTTAACAGTCATGGACTAAAGTAATGGTGTTTGAAAGAGAGATTACGAAAACAGTGTGCAATATAGCTATGGATGAGGAATACTTGGGGCAGGTGGATGAGTTTGTGTATTTAGGAATTATGTTTACGAGAGATGAAAAGACTGACAGAGATATTGAAAGAAAGGGAAATGCAGGTAATTCCGTTAATGGAGGACTGAACGCAGTTGGCGCTAACAAAAAAAATGTCCAAAGAAGCGAAGTTAGCAGTCCACAACGGAGTGCTGGTACCTACCTTGATGTATGGAAGTGAGGCATGAAACTGGCAAAGAAAGGATGAAAGTAGATTGAATGCTGTTGAAATGAGATCCCTGAGGCATATGTGTGGTAAAACCATGTTTGATCGTGTGAGGAATGTGGAGATCCGCAAAGAGTGCAAAGGCTGATGTAAGCATAATGAGTAATATTAAGAAAGGGACGCTTAGATGGTTTGGGCATGTAGAGCGAATGAGCGAAGATAGGAGTGTAAGGAGGATATATGATGCAAATGCGAATGGAAGCAGAAGTCGGGGACGCCCGAGGAAGACATGGCACGATCAAGTGAATCAGATACTCAAGTCGGGCCATGTCAAGATTCAGAATAATAGAACAGTATGTATGAATGTGAATGAGGCAAGAAGTGTGTGCCAAGACCGAGTTGTTTGGCGGCCCGTCCTCTCTGCCTACCCCTGCGGGAAACGGCGTGATGGTTAGTTAGTTAGTTAGTCATGTACACAAACCTGTATTTTATCTCCTTGTCTCTGGTTCACGGTGTTGATATAACCCATCAGTAGATTCTTCACTAGAGATTTATCCACTTTATCCTGCTGATTAGAGACTGCATCTCTGTATTTTTTCTTCCATTGGCTCAATTCCTCTTCCAATTTAGCAGCTAGAGAACAAAAAAAACTAATAAAAATGTTGTACGTAAACTAGTGTAGATTGTGGTGGTTTGTATCCCCGGTTTGCCTCTAAGGGGGGATGAAATTATGCATGTTCGTTTGATGAAAAGAAGTTATAACATGAAAATAAATTAAAATGGATGCTTGTTTTTCTATATACTATACCAAAGATTATTTTTATAAGATTGTGAAAATGAATTATGTTCAAATTAAGTTAAGGATGGCAGCAAAACTTTTATTCACAGGTTTGTTACTAAATAAACATATGTTTTGAAATTTGTAAGTTGTATTTTTTGGTTGATTATTGGAGTTTTAACCACTTGAGAGATGGGTGTTCGGTTTTCTTAATTAATATCATTCCTCAAAATATTAATATGGAAACATATGAAACTGCTTACCGCGATTTAAAGCTAATGAATCCACCTAGATTTCACCGTTAATCCCATATTTTTAGGTTCTATAAATTTAGCAAGCGATCGCTCGAGACATTTTGCAAACTTGCCATGATTTACCAAAAATCGTTCTGACTCATTCTTGGACAAATGTTTCAGACAGCCTAGCAGTGTACAGATGTGTCAGATCTGTCCCGATGATGGACAACTGGAAGGTTGTACGAAGCGTTAGCTCAAAAAAGAGGTAGCAAAATATGGCAAAACACTCCAAAATTCAACAAACAAAAAAGGAAAAAAAAAAGTACTCAATTAAATTATTATTTGAATCAAACATTAAGTAATTTATGTAGCTTTAAAGTTGAAAATTGATTAAAGTCATCCCATTTTACGGTACTTGATTTGCAGGTAAACTACTTTACTCGGGCCTATCAAAATTAGCAAACATTCAATATTTTATAAAATGTAATAATATCGTCACCCCAAAAGTAAAAGGGCATTTGTCCGTGAAATAATTTTAGGAAAAAAGAATTGTTTTTGGATTGAAACAATTACAGAGTAAGTTATTTTATCATTGAAGAAGAAGATAATACTAATCTAAATGAAACACGAGACCGTCACAACTAGGAATCGAATCCATGTCTTAACGGGACAGGCGTCTTAACCAACTCGACCATTGGGTCAATTATTAAACGTCATATTTGTCGATCTCATGTTTCAAATTCAGAATTAACAAAATCATCTTGCAACTGATTTTTTCCCATAATTTTGGCATCTATCTTTTTAATGGAAACAAAGATTCTAATGAAATTGGTTTGTAACCTAGAAAGTGTCTCGGATAAATATATCCTATTTTTATTTATTAAGTTATTTTAAAAGCACTAAAATTAAAAAAAAATATATATTTTTATATGCTTTTCCAATTTATTCTTTATAACCAATATAACATTTGTAAAAACAGTTTAAAAAAAAACACAAGATGCTATGTAAAATTGTTATTTCATGCTTTCCGCATTTATATCATCACATTGACTTTTAGGGTTACGATATTAAAAAGAGACATGCTTAAAAATCATATTTAAAACAATGCAAAAATTAATAATAACATTCCAAAATAAAACCTCTAGAAATCATTCCGGGATGCTGGGTTGCCAGATGATAGCGTCCGCCCCAGAATCAAAGTATTATACAAGTCCTGGCGACACCGAAACTGCGCACGTGCGACAAAAACACCCATCGCACAGACGTCTAGAGAAACAATGACTACAAAACGCACCACAAAACAGGCACTTCATAACACTCTGAACATTCTGCATACCTTTTAGGAACACATCAAGATGGTAAATAAGAACGAAAATACATGTTCTACAGAGTGAAGTGTCATATAATATGCACACAATATGGTTTGTCGAATCACGGCGAAACGTGGTCCGACTGCGCATTGTTTTCTCGTTGACGTCTACGGTGCGCAGTTTTCGATTTGTTTAAATTACCAGTACCTGAAATAATACTCAGAATCTAGGGGGCAAATGATTTTTGTTTTTTGCGCTGTCGTGCCATATGCAGATGCAAAATCATAAACTACGACAATACACTGGAAAAAATACAAAAATTATAAAAAATACAACAACAAAAATGCCTAATGACTTTAATAAGGGATGCAATACACAAAAATGTGAAAAATCTGCATTTTTTACACAGTTTAAACATACATTTACATAGTTTTTTTCGTAAAACATATAAACTGTTACTGTGGTTTAAAACAAATATATCCACCTGTATTTTACGATTTATCCCACATTTTTAGGTTTCATAATTTTAATTAATAATACCCAAATATGGGTGGCAGTGATAGCTACTATCACTCAAAGTCATTAGAGGTGCTATCCAAATTTGGATTGCTATCCCTCAAGTGCGTAAGAGTTGAGCATTTTTTTTATAAAAGAGGATATTTTGTATCATGTAACATCATTTACTTTACTGTAATCATTTAATTTTTTAAACTGTTAATTTATAGTTGAATTCCATTGCAATATTGAGATTACAAAACTAAATAACTATGTTTGATGTGTTTATTTTATACCCAGCTGGTTTCACCCGGGTGGAGGCATCTTCAGACTGATACACAACGACTAAACACAACTGTCCAGAGCCAGTGGGACTATGTGATCCCCAATCGGGTATGTTGTGGGGAAGGGAAGGATGGAGGAGAAAGTTTGGGAAAACCTTGTTCTGTATTAATATCTTGATTCTATGATACAAAGTCTGAAGATGTCCTATTAAGGTGAAACCAATCAGGTTAAAATATTAACAAAGTTATAATTTTTTTAATCAAAATATTGCTTTAAAAAAAAAATGTGTGCAGTGTATATTTTTGTAACTGACAAACAAAACGGACATTGGACAGCAATTTTAAACATTCATAGCGAAAAAAAAAACAGCTGGTAACAAAGACGACATACAACGATAATGAAATTAAAATAAATAAACAGGGCACAGACGAAAGCTGGCGAGCGCACGGTGCAACCCCACGTGGCAAAATGAGTCAAAAAACAAACTCACAGTTACCAAATGAGATTATACCGAATGCCGCCATTTTGTAAAATAAAAAAAAAACACTAAAAACAACAACAACAAATAAAAAAGGTCATAGAAAAATACATTACGTTGCACAGTCTGTTACATTGGCGCAATTTCTTGATAAAGTTCAGTGTTAGTTGTCAGTTTGTCACGACATTTCCAATTAGATTGGAGTTATTTTTTTTATGTAAAATCAGTGGCTTTTGTCAGTTTGACAAAACATTCCAATTGAATTAGCACTATTTATTGATCAAGTTCAGTGTTAATTGTCAGATTGACAAAATAACTTAACTAGCAATAAATACTTCCTGATATAAGTTCAGCGTAAGCTGTCAGTTTGACATAAAATTCCAATTAAATTAGCACATTTCTTGGTGCATGTTCAGTGTTAGCTGTCAGTTAAGTTCAGTGTCACTTGTCAGTTTGACATAACATTTACATCACTTTCAGGTCACACAAAAATGGCTATTTTTAAGCGGAGTTTCTGATATATTTCATTCAGCAAATATTAAAAAAAATATATATTGTTCATTTTAATAACTAATAAATACAAGTTTTATGTAAATTCTTGTATTCAGAGCATTTGAAATCTGTTAGGAAGGCGTATCTTTTATTACCAAGAACTACCTACAACAAGCTAAATAAAATTACATTTGTAAATGTAGAATTAACTTATAATAAAAACGATTGACTGAGGTTCCTTGGAATTCTTACGGGCTTGAACCTTGACTGTAAGAGTGAAAGGCAAAAACAATAACGACTCGGCTGAAATGTCATTGAATAAAGATTATGTGTCAATTAAATGGAAGAAGCTATCAAGGAAAAAACGATGAGAAATACCATATCCAGCAACAAAAAATGTTAGTTAAAGAGATTCAAAAAAGTGACTACAAAAAACACAAATCAATAAATAAAAAAAGGTATGCACACACAGTGAAAGCATTACATGAAGAAAATGTGAAAAAACACAATGATGTAGATAGTTTCTAATATTTACAAAAAATTATAACAAAAAATACAGACAAAAAGGTGTGGTGTTTGTGTAATATTATTAAAAAAATATTGTGATGAAATATCTAAGAGATTGTCTGTAATCTTCTATGTTTCACATGTACATCAAATTCAACTAATATGTGAATCTATGCATGATTTTGAATGATATGATTTTTTCAAAAGAGAAATTTGGTATTATAAATGATATTTTTTGCATACAGAGACGGAAGGTGCTTTTATTAGAATTTTTTAACAAAATCACACGAAATTTGAACAAAAAATATAACTGCTTATGTCAAAAAATGTACAAAGTTTCTCAAAACATTAATTTATTTGAATTCACTATGTAAAAACTCCATATTTTGGGAAAAGTTGTCGAACACGCATAAAAAAATTACTAATGGAAACAAATATTTAAGTTGAGATGTAAACACGTACAAAATAGATGTGAAACTAAACAACTTTTGCACTTTGTACCAATTTCTAAATAAGTGGAACAAAGTGCAAAAGTTCTTTAGTTTCAAATCTAATAGAATGGAATTCCACCACGATTTAACAGTCCAAAAACTAGGCTCGTGGAGGCACAAAATACGTTTTAAGGTTGTTAGTTTGGGTTATTTTAATAATTTGTGTATTTCCTAACATTCAAACTTAACTTTGATTGAGAAAAAAATTGAACTTTAATGCATCTTTTATCATCTTACCAACAAATAATTGTTTCTTGTAGTAATTAAGTTGACACCAAGTGATATTTATAAATTTACTGCGTATTTTAGGCGGAATTTGACAAGTTTATCCATAATTTACATGCATATAACATGAAGTAGTAAAAAAATTATGATATTAGTTCAAAACAACAAAATGAAACAAAAAAGGCTCAAGAAAAGAAATACAAGTCAAAAAGTATTAGTGACTTGCACAAATTAACCATTTACCAAGTTACTTTTGGAGATAATAATTCACTTGCGAATTCAGAATAACTTGAGAATATTTCAGTTACATATTTGGTTTCTCGTATTTATAAACTAGAACCTTTTGTGTTTATTTTGAAAATTAATAAATATAACAAAAGCTATTAAACAATCAATGAGTATATAGTTATTAATTCATCCTCGAACCCAGTGATAAAAGAGACAACTTGACTTGTATACCAGATAGAACTCTGAGAAACTTTAACTAGCCCAGAATTACCAGCTGATATTTAGTCAAAATGCCAATGTTTGTGTTAAGAACCTCAAAAATAGAAATAATAACAATGTTACTATCGCCATTTTGTGATACAGTGATAGATAAACCAAACAGTGTATTAATAGTTACAAAAAATGAAAGAAAAGTAATGATAATATTATTAGTTGAGGTGATGATGAATCGGGTGGAAAGTGATAAGGGAGCGTTTTAGAAGAATTGAAAAAATACCAAAAAAATTATCGATGCTTATTTATAAGTTTTGCACCCTTATCATTTTTCTTTTGTGCAATGAAAAGTCATTGAATGTTAAAAACAAATCGATTGGCCCAATGATTATATTATCAAAAATCTACGATGATGGTAAAATAAAGCTATTAAAGAAAGTTACAAAGAAACCAAACCACTGCTACGGAATCTGTGCACTTATAAGTGGTTAAAAAAACTAATTAACTAGCCGTCACACCATTTACCGCAGGGGTAGGCAGAGAGAACAGACCGCCAAACAACTCGGTCTTGGAACACACTCCTTGCCTCATTCACATTCACACATCGTCTCATACATACTCTTATATTATTCTGACTCTTGACATGGCCCGACTCAAGTATATGATTCACTTGATTTTGACATGTCTTCCTCGGGAGTTCCCGACTTCTATCTGCCATTCACATTTGCGACAAATATTCTCCTTACACTCCTTTCTTCGTTCTGACCGTCCCTTTCTTAGTCTTATTCATCACGCATACATCAGCCTTGCACTCTTTACAGTTCTTCCCAGGGATTTCATTGTTACAGCATTCGGTTTGTCCATAACTAGTTAGTTAGGTTATGTATCTGTCCTGCGCAACTTCAATGAACTCTAAAACTCTGATTTGCTTTGAATTTAAGTATAATTTTCAATAATGGAACTGATTGAGTCAAGAATTTAGATAAACGATAAAGTACCGACATGTAATATAACATCTCAACAGAAAAATATTTTAATTATCATTTTCCAAATTGAAACTGATGTGTCAAGAATTCAGACGAACCTGTGATAGTTCACAAGTCTGCCCTACGGCACTTTAGCTTTCTTTGTGAGTATATATGTCCGTCTGAAGAAGCAAGAACTTTTGAAAATTAGAATGGATATGTTATGTAAATATCTTTTCTTACCTAACAAGACAAGTGACTTCATTTTGCAGGTAAATGGCAATAAATAGTGTGAAATCAAAATAATAATTTAAGTATAAAACAAACTTTTAACAATTAATTAAAAATATCTTCCACCCACCGATTTCCCTGGCTTCTTGAACCTGGGCGGCTCGTGCCTCAAGTTGTCCCGATAGTCTGGCAGCGGCTCTCAGTCCGCTGTTGGAGTCCCTCAGCTTCTCCTCGATGTCGAGGATCTGACGCTGGAGACGCTGGATTTCCTCGCGGGCGGAGATCAGGTCTCGTCTGGCGCGGCCGGCTACAGCTTCCCCGTCGCGCTCTTTATCTAGAAGATGATATAAGTGAACGTTAAAGAAAAATGTAACATTCTTTGTTAAGCAGATAATCTCTTATTGACTCAATGCTTTAGCAAATTTTGATATAAATATCTATTTTTATTTATTTATTTAGATATATACAGTACATTTTATAACGAGTGATAAGTTAGGTAAAATGAAGATTACATAGTTTAAGTACCTATTTTGTATGTCCCATAGATATTCAAAATAATGAACTGGCCCTAACGTGAAATCTGGCAATCATTTCGAAGAGCTGGGAGCAAACCATATGATCATATTTTTGACACCAGGAGGGTTCGAGAATGATTCGAATAAACTATGACATCAGTCGTGCATTGACCACCGAAGAGTGCACATTGAAATAACCGGACCATGCGCAGAAAAGTAAAGTTCGCTAAAACAAGTTTGCAGTGCTGTCCATTGTGGGGCTTTTCTGTGCATGATCAGAATGTTCGTTCCGAATTGCCTGGAGTAGCGACGCTAAAATTGAGTGAGATGAGTAGACAATAACACATTAGTAAAAGTGTCTAACTAAATAGTATACTAAATATAAAATTTTGGAAACAACCCTGAACTTTTGTTTACCCGATTAGGGATAAGTAGTTAAGTTTTTGACGAAGCCAGCAATTTGTAATTGCAGCCATTGTAAACACGACTAGTAATTCGTAAGCAGATTTTATTTTCGAGGAGCGAATGGTGATATTACAATGCGAATTGGCTGCGTACTGTCAGATTAATTTATTGATAAACTAGCTGACGTGTATCCAGCGTTGCTCCACTTACAATAAATATAATATGCATGTATTATATATATAAACCTTCCTGAAGAAATTCTCTAAATGATAGTGAAAACCCTATCAATCATAGCATAGTTTAGAAGAACTAAGCGCACAAACAGATAGACGCGGATAGTGACTTTGTTTTATACTATTTTGATAAATCACTAAAAGTGGTATGGTCAGGCGCATTTTGGTTTTTTCCCCTTTGCCTGATTGGATCGTCTATTATTGGATGTCTATGATTTGTCCATACAGTATCTTTGTAATTTTGTCTGGGATGTGAATAGTCTTAAACTTAACTAATAAATGTAGGAATGAGTAATAATACCAAAAAATAATTAATACATTAATGAGAAAGTGTGTGGAGAGATGAAAGGAAATTTTGAAATTGAGAATTACATTCTTACGAATTGTTATCTATTAATAAAAGTGTAATGAAAAATTAAATGTAAGTGTGCACATAGTTTAAAAACATGTTATATCATGCTAAAAAATTGAATAAATTAGTTTTGCAGGTTGTACAACCTGTTCAATGTTCATGAATTCACTGTTGAAAATGTACTTTGAAGTTCGATGAATTGTTGAAACTCTTTGAAGCAACCGGCCCTAAATGTAGTAATTTTTCGTGGTGGGTATATGTTGTAATCGCGCAAGTAATTGGCGAGTTATTTTCTGCATTAGTGTTGTTGGCTTCCATGCGAAGAAGCGTAGTACGCCTTATTAGAACGTTTGAACCGATGACGAATAGCAATTCAAGACTATCTATTTAACCGCTTGCAGACCGGCCTATCCACAGCGGATATTAAACTTTTATTTATTTATTTATACATATATTCTTTGCCCATAAGGGCTTTTACAAACATTTGATATACATAATAGTTTAGTGCAACAGTAATCAAGAAATAAAAGTTTGCTATTAGTTATATAGAAATTTAATGCAGAAGAATAGTATTATGCTTAACTTATTGTGTTATGTTACTATAGCCTGCTTGTACCTATATTGCATGCAGTTGAACACATCTACAATTTCTGCAAAATTATTGCCAACTGCGTGTAATCAAGTGAGTAATCTAAATGACTCAGTCCTGATATTGTTGTTGCGATTAAACAGAATTTTCGATTGAGTAGTTCTAGTTGGTATGTTGAAGGTGATTACGCTCAATAAATCAGGGCTGTCTATAATCCCATGAACAATTCCAAAAATAAAAGTAACCATCGAAATACAGCATATCTCCATTGGATACTTAAGCAGCTCAATTGTAGTGGACTCGGTTTTTTGGTATTTACCTTAAAAAATGCTCCTAGCATACTCAAATATATTTTATTCGCTTGGCAAGGAAATATATCTTAATTATTCACCATAAATTAACTTTATTAAAGGGACCGGATTACTGCTAAAGGGATTGCATTTCCTCACTTGCAAATACGTATTAAAGATACTAAAAGTTTAATTAGTCAGAGAACCAGCTTTGTTTAAAAAAAAAAACTTACCCATTTGAAATTGCTCCAGAACACACTGCAAGTTTGTTAGGGCGGCTAGGTTTTTGCTGTTCCTATCTTCAGACTGGCTCAAGTGGGATTGGATCTCATCCCTCTGTCTCTCCACCAGCTTTATCTGAGTTCTGAGGGTCTCCACTTCTTGGTTCGCTCGAATACTGGAATTAAAAATACCTATTCACTCGCCTGAAAACTTCAGCCGTAGTCATCACCACAGCTTGTTTAAAGCACAGAAAGCTTTATATGGTACATCTTCACATCAGCTGTGATAATTGGCACTGGATTCTTTAAAATAGTAGCTATTCAAGAAGAGGAGACATGCATCATCACCCAAAAAATAGACTAATGCTGAATAATGAGAAAATTTTTAAAGAAAGTGAGGTAAGATATGTCGCACCATACAAGAGTCTACTGCCAAGAGCCAGTGGAACTATGGCAACCACAATGAGGAATGTTGCAAGCCTGAAGGAGATGAAGATGGATGAAAAGTACCTGGCTAGCCGATTGAAAAAGATAAACATCAACTATGGATTGCAATTTTTAAATCAGAGGCATCAGGTCGTACTGTCGTTGTGCATTGTCGCAAAACGCTTTAAAATTGATACTTTTGTAATGTTTTTGAAATAATACATTGGATTGAACTGAAACAAGTCAAACGCGCGCCCAACATTTGTCACATTAATATGGGTCGATTCTATGACTAGATGCTGAATTCAACAGCTCGGATGGGGAATGATTTGCCAATCTCTTGTTTCCACCCTCCTACAACTTAGGTTTCTTCAAGACCCAGGTTCATTCCATCCTATCAAAAAAAATGAGAAGGTGAACCTCATGACTGAGAAATCACTCGAAGAAGAACTACTCACCTATTGGATGTGTACATGGTGCTGGAGTGTTTGACCTTCTCTTCAGCAGAAGTCAGTTTGGCCTGCGCCTCTTGCCATCTTTGTTCTGCTGCCACCAGCTCTTTGGTATGCTCTTCTTCCATGTCCAACAGATGCTGCCTAAGGCGTTCCAATTCTCTGGACATGGCTTGCTCTTTTTCGACAATCTAGAAATTACAAAAATTGGCAAGTTAGTAAAAATATGATGTTAGTATAGATTGAAACTCAAGCCTTCAATTAAGAGTCTGGAAGTGAATGTGTCAGGTTCCAGACGTTATGGGTTCAATTTCTCTACTAGCTAAGATTTCCATCATTACATAAGCAGAATCGAGGGTCGAGTTAGGTTATTTGTAACCTGAAAATGTTTGTTTTTGTTGTATTTTTAATATTATGAATTCCCCTATCTGCACAGTGTATAAGGGAGCAATATTGGACACCCTGTTGAGTGATGCCGTGAGTCAGGTTAAAGGGCATTTATTTGCTGTTGTGGAGAGATCTATCTTCATTGATTGATTGATTTATATATATATATAAAAATCATAAGTATTGTACCTATTTATATTTTTACTTCTTCTAACACAGCAAACTTATTTTGTGGCACCATTTTAATTGAAATTAATAAAATACTTAGTTTTTACCACTTTTAAAAACTAAGTATTTTATTAATTTATTTTATGGCACCATTTTAATTGAAATTAATAAAATACTTAGTTTTTACCACTTTTAAAAACTAAGTATTTTATTAATTTATTTTATTGTGGTAAAAACTAAGTATTTTATTAATTTCAATATATATTTTTAATTATTTTGAGAAAGCCAAAAAAATATTTAAACTACCTGTATTTTCTCTTGAACAATCTGTCTTGAGTTAGCCTGCTCCATGACCAAATTGTTCCCCATGATCTCACACTTCTCGACCAAGAATTGATTCTTCTCCCTCAGTTTTTCCAGCTCATCTGGGGTGATTCCCGCCTTTCTGATCTCATCCAGAATTCCCTCCAGCTGCAAGCATCTGTCAGTCTTTTCTCTTAATACTGTAGTCAGGTGTTCAACATCTTGGGAATTGGATTCCCGATCAGTTTTGTTTATCTCTTGTGCGTTTGCTTTCAACTGTTCAGTTAGTTTTTCTAGCTCTTTGTATTTTTCGCTTTCTGTGAATAGAACAGCATTTAATCTTTGGATTTCTGCATGATATGTAATACTTTCTTGGTGTTTCTGAGTTACCAAACTGATAAGTTCATTCTTTTCTGTATTAAGTTGTTGAATCTGGACCTCCGCTTCAGCCTTGTGGGATGCCAGTTGTTTCAATTCTTCTAGCCTAACTTCTTCCTCTGTTGTTAAAGTCTTCATTTTGGCTTCAAGTTCTGACAAAGCTGTGGATAATGTTAGGATCTGGGCATCTGTTTCTACTTTTTGCTTCTCAATAGTGTCATAATCTGCTTTCAGATGTAAATACTCTTCTTTAGCTTGTGGATTTTCGGCCGCTTTGCCTTTTGCCTCGGCTAATTTTTCAATGTTTTGAACTCTTATGTATTCCATTTCGGTTTCAAGTCGGGTGATTTTGTTATTCAAAGTGGCAATAGTCTGCTCGTTTTCAACAATTTTTTCATTCTTTTTTTCAATTTCTAAATTTTGATTTCTAAGGATGTCTTTTTCCAAGCACAATTTATGTTTCTGTTCTTTGACTTTGGAAAATTCGGCATCGATTTCTTTAATTTTTTCTTTGAGCATCTCAATTTCCACAATTTTAGCTACTATTTCCTTATCTTTTTCGCCAACCAAACTCATGATTTCTGCAGCTTTTTCATTCATATCATCGCGTTCTTGCTTAACCCGAGTCAATTCTTCAAACAGTTTGTTGTATTGTTTATCAAAGCTATCAATGTCCTTTTGTCTTTCAGTGGCTTCTTCCGTCATCTTTTTAACTTTTGCTTCCAAAGTTTTCTTATCGATCAATATGAGTTTTAAGCCTTCGTAAGCACTCTTTAAATCTTCTAACTCAGAATTACTTCTACCGAGTTCTGCTTTCAAAGTCTCACAAGTACTGTCTTTATCTTTGAGAACACTTTGTTTTAAAATTTCTACATTACTTATAAGACTTTTAGCAGCATCTCTCAAGCCATCTTCTACTAAGATATCTGCATGAACCTCACCTTTCATAGTTTCGGAAACACTTGGAGGTAGGCTCAAATAAGGTCTATTAAAATCAGTCAATTTTGAAGAATAGTCTTCCAGATCCTTTTTAACATCTAGAAGAACTGCCATATTTGGAATGGTTTCGAGTGCTATAATTTGTTGTTGAGCTTTGAGCAACTCTTCTTCCTTCTCCTGAAAAGTTTTATTAGTTCTCATTTCCTTGTTTTTGTGAATGATTATTTCTTGGGTTAAAGACATGGCAGAGCTTGCAACCATTGCATCCAAACGTGCTATTCTTTCTTTCAAATAGTCGTTTTTCTTATTCAGCGTTTCTACCATGGTCTCCATCTCACTGAGATGGCACAATTTAATTTCTAGATCAGTCTTTTCCGCTTCTATCTTCTTAGCGTAGTCTTCGATTATTGACTTGGTCTGTATGTTAGCCTTGAGTTCGCTAATTTCTCTCATTAACAACACCTTATCATTATCTACAATGGTAAGATCAATCTTGTTCTTTTCGTTTTCAACGGATACAGAATGCAGCTGACTTTTAGTTTTATCAAGTTCATTTTGAGTGTCTGCCAATTTCTTTTGTAAAATTGATAAAGATTCATCATCAACAGCATCGTTCTGAGCCTTTTTGAGTACATCTATTTCATCCTTAGCACGTTTAAGTTCTTCTTTGCAAGATTTCAACTCACTCACAACCTTGTTCTTTTCTGTTTCTGCTTCCAAAAGTTGATTTTCATATTTCTCTAACTCAGCTTCTATGTTTTTATTCAAATTGCTACAATCGTCCAGTTCAGTTTGTAGTTTCTCCATGTGTTCCTCATTGTTGTGTTCTAGGATAGGTTCAAGTTTGGAAACACTCTTCAGTGCTCCTATTTCAGCAATCAAAAAATCATTGTTTTTCTTCTGTTCGGAACATTCATGCGAGTAATGCGATAGATCACCATTTAAAATATCAATTTCAGCGTTCATCTCATCAATATTAGCCTGCAGGTTATTGATGATGCGAGAATCTTCAGAAGCGCGGCTCTCCAGGGTTTCATTTTTACTTCTCAGATCTGCGTAGTTCTTTAGACACAAGTCCGTATACTCCAAGAGTTCGGTTGAAGAATTTTTTAGATACTTTTGAATTGCTGGAAAATCAGGTGCCATGTATTTATCAATGACCTTCCTAATGGACTCGCACGATATGAAGTTTTCAGTTTGCTGAGTTGAAAGACCGTCCACTTCTTTTCTCAGATGATCAATTTCAAGATTCAAGCGTTTGATTTCTTCATTGGTGTTGAGCTTATTCTGAAGTTCAACAATTTCGAATTTCAATTTAGCAATCACTTCTTGAGCGTTTGAATCGAGGATAGTATCTAAACTGCCGTCATTACTTTTCTTAGGTACCAACTCGGCAAGCTTCCTCTCCAAGTCCAGGTTCTTATCTTCTAGCTCTCTATACTTCTCATTTGGCACGTGGTTCTCATTACTTATCACCGGCAGTTGATTCTTATTTTGCAACTGTTCCAAATCATGCTGCATCCTTGCACACTCTTCTTGAAGCTTGAAATTCTCTTCGCTCAATTCCTGATTCTCTTCTTGAAACTTCTCTGTGTTTTCTGTCAGCATCCTATGCACCCTCTCCAAATTATCAAACTTGTGATGCATGGTGTCCAGATCTGAAATCAATTTTAAATTAGTTTCACTCAGATCTTTGAAACTAGCTGCTTCTTCAGTTTCTATATTCTTTAATCTGGTTTTGTAGTCTGCAATATCTTTCTCTAAACTCTCGTTCTTTTTCTGTAGTATGTCATAGTTGACTTGGAGTTCCTTTTTAAGCTTTATGACCTCCTCTATTGCTAATTGATGCTGGGTGTCCAGGTCTTCCAAGTTGGTAGTCAATGTGACATTCTCGTTTTTCAACAAGTCGAGCTGCTCTTTCAATTCACTGATTTCTTCTGCATTGTTTCCAATGAAACTTAGGTTCCTTCCTTCATTACGTTCATTTTTCTTTGTTGCTTCTGCTTCAGCTTTCAAGTTGGATATTTCAGATTGGAGGGATGCAACGAGGGCAGATAGTCTCTGCTTCTCGTCAGTTTTTGATGATTTTGAAGGGGTTGAAGCCTCAGCATCAGGAGGGTCCCAGAACCAGCTCGTTTCTTCTTCATTTTCAGGCGGGGGCTCCTTAGTTGATTTGCTTCCGGCTCCATTATCCTGCAAAGACAAAAAAAAACTTTATTAAAATCTGAAGTAAGCGATACAAAGCGTCTAAGCACACTAAGTGATGAGAGAACCTCTAAAATCCCCAACCACAACTTTAAAAGATTTCTGGAACACTACACTCCGATATATGGGGTTCTCTATTCTCTCTCAAAAGCCACTTTCAAGTCAACTTCTATCCCTTTCACTCTTTTATTCTTCCCTATTTAAAAATATGTATTTATTATTATTATTATTTTTTTACAGATTACTAGATATAGACTATGGCTGTTATTTAAATTCCCACTATTGGAAAAATTCTGCATTCTTTTTTGATTCCATTAAGAATCGAGAATAGTTGGAAGAAATTGCCACTTGACAATAAACCCACATTTAGACAACTATGACCACGTAATAAAAAATAAATAACCACAAACATTTATACTGTATCTTAGCAAGAAAGAGAGACAGCTGCGTAAAGCACAGCAATTTGTATCATTTGACGTGGACAACTTATTAAACACTAATTACTGTTCTATTTGTGGAAAAATAGATACAATACTTATTAAGATAGTTACAAGATATCTTCAAGATAACAGATAGCAGAGTAATAAAGATACAAATTCTTAATCTTTTGTCGAGTCATACAAATGCGCCGCTTTGTAAAATATTGAGAAACTATTTTATATCTCTAAATATTAATAATAATAATTGGATAATTTGTAGAGCGCCGTTTTTGTGAAAAATCACCTCAAGGGCGCTGTATTGTAAGAAAAAAAGACGGTTACCAAAATATAGACAGATCATAAATATTTATGTCATGCTACACAAGTGTTCCAATGGTAAGGTAAATGGTTGTTCATCAGTTGTGTAAAATTTAAAACACGTTTATTAGTAAGGTGGGTGTTTTCTATACCAAAATAAAGTTATTGTTTTAAATGGGTATATATTTATATTAGTCACATTTATTATCGAAAATTCTAATTTCGGTTGTCTGTATGTGTAACTCTGGTTCAATGAACTCGGATTTGCTTTGAATATAAGTGTCGTTTCCAAAATTGGAACTGAAGTATGAAGAATTCAGAGAAGCGATAAAGTACCTACCTATAGTAACAGAAAATTGTTTTAATTGTCATTTTCAAAATTGGAACTGAAGTGTCTAGAAACCAGACAAGCGATAAAGTACCTACCTATAATAACAGAAAATTGTTTTAATTGTCATTTTCAAAATTGGAACTGAAGTGTCAAGAAACCAGACAAGCGATAAAATACCTACCTATAATAAAAGAAAATTGTTTTAATTGTCATTTTCAAAATTGGAATTGAAGTGTCAAGAAACCAGACAAGCGATAAAGTACCTACCTATAATAACTGAAAATTGTTTTACTTGTCATTTTCAAAATTGGAACTGAAGTGTCAAGAAACCCGACAAGCGATAAAGTACCTACCTATAATAACAGAAAATTGTTTTAATTGTCATTTTCAAAATTGGTACTGAAGTGTCAAGAAACCAGACAAGCGATAAAGTACCTACCTATAATAACAGAAAATTGTTTTGATTGTTATTTTCGAAATTGGAACTGAAGTGTCTAGAAACCAGACAAGCGATAAAGTATCTACCTATAATAACAGAATTTTAATAAGAACAGCTTACTGTGGTGGTAGTAGGAGATTTTCAAATATTGTCAGGTTATTCGTAAACCGGGAATGTTTGACTTTCTTTTAAAAAAAAAAAAAAGAAATGTTTTTTAATTTCTTAAGGTCAATCTCGACAAGTCAGAATTCGTAATTTTTCAAGGGTCTGTGCTTTTTCCATTTTCAAGGAAGTGTTATTTACTAACTTACTAGATTACATATGATGTAGGATGTGATTAATAAAAAATGTTCAACTTAAATTATAACCTACAAATTGCAATGTGATAACGACACGCCGTTTTCCCGCTTTTTACCACGCGGTTTAGCACGTTTAAACGCGTCGGTTGCGATTAGGGGCCGTTTATGAAAGGAATATACATATATTATACTAGTGGACCCCGCAATGCTTCGCTATTGCTAATGTCTTTCTCGGGTGTCTTCGACTCCTTCCACCATTCGCTAATGTATACCACAGTGTTACTGAAAACTACATTACATTGACTTCAATTCGATTCCGTATTTTATTCCGGTGCACAGATATTGCGTTCAGTATTCCTCAGCGTCTACCATTGAAACCTCGCTCTTAAGGCGATGCACTACGTAGTAATTTAAAATCATGCGTTTTTGGTTTGAAAATTTGGTCGCCTAGAAATGTTTCAGATGCTTTAATTAAATACTGCGAGTAGCATACATCATGGCCTTTGAAATAATCGAGCATTTTTTAGATAAGTCTTTTAATAAGCCCAGAAAAAAATAATGTATAGGCCTATGAAAACTGCTTTTAAAGTTCAAAATCTCCTACTTAAGAAGTCATTTTCTGTTATGGTTTTATTGTATAATGTGGCGAATTAGGTTATTTATAAAATGATCGAAAAACATTTAAATATTTGTGCCTGAACATGCACAAAATAAAATAAAAGGCACTTTTTGGTCATGTTTTTTTTCATGCATAAATCAAAACAGGTGGATGGTGTGAAGCGGGAATTTAAGCCTTATCGCCATCTACGTAAGGTGTGTTATTGATAGCGGCTCGATTCAAAATATTACACGACGTAGTGCATCGCCTTAAACACTCCTGGCACTAAAAATAATAAACTTTTAAATTTTCAGCTATATCGGTTGACTACTTTTCAAGTTTTACTAGCATAGGCGGGCAAAATGTTTATATATTACTACGCTGACATAAGCCGGCGTTTCTGGGGGTTACCCTTAGGAGATAGATATTTCCCATTGCTGACTTTACTGTGGATCTTTTTAAGATATACAATTCCGCAGTCCATTATTTGGATGTTTCTCATAAGGTTTAGCCTGATTTAGCAATGTAAGCTCCCGAAAATATTTTGTTTACGACTTGATTACAAAACATCGACCATTCTCTACTTTCTATAAATATAATATGTATGTATTATATATATATATAAACCTTTCAGAAGAAATTCTTTAAATGACAGTGAAAACTCAATCAAAATCTGTTGCGTAGTTTAGAAGAACTAAGTTCACAGACAGACAGACGCGGATATATACTATTTAGAGAAGAGATGATTTATAAAGGCGGTAAAATTAAATTTGTTGCAAGCGCCATTTGGCTCAGGACAGGGCTGACTTATAATCAAGTATTATTTATATTAAAAAAGGCGCAATTATAAAAAGAATCGTCATACAAGAAACTTCTGAGAGTGGAACTAAACGATGACATCTTAGCCTATTGAATTATGTTAGTAATCTCAGATTTCGCAATACCTGTTGAATTTGGCGGCCACCTCTGGTCTGGATCCCAAAAAAAAACTTGACTATAGACATAAACAGGCGGTCGGTCCGTTCGATAATTTCCATTATCATAACAAACTGATTGTAATTTTAGAGCACAGGCGTCAGGTGGGAATGCTGTCCTTGTTCTACCGCTATTTCAATGGAAGACTCTCCGAAGAAATAGCGTTATTGACCCCTGCGCTAAACGCGCGTACAACATTTATTTGTCACATGAGAAGGGGTAGTTTCTACGGTTCCATGATAACTCAACACAGTGACAATTCAACACACTTAAAGTGATATAAAGTCATTAGAAACGATTAAAAAAATATTTTTTTAACCTAACCTACTTAACCCAGTTAATAAAGTTTTTGTTTCATCACTTTCCATGACTTTATATAACTTTTTAAAGATGTGATGAATTATCATTGTGATGATCCGGTCACCAGTTTCTACGACTCGTTCTTCAGTTCAACAGCTCGGCTGTGCATGGAACGATTTGCCGGTCTCTGTGTTTCCTCCCTCTTACAACAAGGGTCTCTTAAAAACCCACGCTAAACTCCTTCCTCTCCTAAAAAAGACCCTCCGCAAAGTTGATATAGGCCCTAAGAAAAATAATTTTCCACGGGGCCTCCGTGTGATGTTATTTTAAAAAATGAATTGGTCGCTAATGTGGCTATCGAACATGTGAACCCATAAAATACCTACAAAATAGGACGTGGTTGTTTCAAGTTTCGTTCATAAGTCAAGCAAGTCGGTTACTTGACGGCAAAGCTAATCGCTGAGAAATAATAATAAAACGGGGTGATAAGGAGTCCCCGGCGGAAATGCACGCTTTCACAGAAATTGTAAATTATACAAAATTCAAACAGTTGACTCGTTTTATTTACTTATGACGTTTTTTAAAGTTACTGGGAGCGCCTTACTTGCCAAAGAATGGGGGACAGAGTGGCTACAAAGATAAATTTAATACATAACCAAATAATAATGTTCGCTAAGTCAAACCTTGCACAGAAAATAATGCTAGTATTGATTTCCGAGAACGAAAAGAAAAATTAATCTCGAATAAGCTTCAAATATGTTAAAACCGCAGAAAAAGCTAGATAGCAGACAAGACCGACTTTAAAATCATCGAAAAGGTAAGATAGCAGACAAGAAAGACGTTAAAATCTTCAACAGTGCAGGATAGCAGACAAGACAGATTTTTAAACCTTAGAAAGGCAAGAGAACATACTAGACAGGCTTTTAATAAGAAATTTAGAAAGGCAAGATAGCAGACAAGACACATTAAAATACTTGACAATGCAAGATAGCAGACAAGACAAAATTTACAATCTTCGACAAGGCAAGATATAGCAGACAAGACAGAAATAAATTTTTTCGAAAAGGCAGGTAATATACTATAAGCTAAAGCATTCCAAGAGGAATGGAATATCACCAGAATTATGAAACAGATTAAAAGTAAGTATTGCAAGATTACAATCTAATTCTATTAGATACATTCTTAATAAATAATTTTAACTTGTCAGATGCTTTGGAAGACCTTGATTTTACAATAAACAGACTAGAACTGATAATAAAGGCTTATATTCCAAGTAAACAACTTGGTATATTTTCTTGTCGTTAACCCGCTCGCACCGGAGAGGGTAATACACATCCTCCAAACGAAATTTTTCTGACATATCTCGTCTTATTCCATCCAATGTTATTATCAAAACAGGTAAATTCCATTTCAGCCAATAGAAACAGAGCATTTGGTCATGTGACAAAATGGCCGCCTAGTTGAGTTGTATGAAAGTTGCTGTCAATTGTGTTATATGGCGTTTCAATCCAAAATAGGATTACTCAGAGATTGTCCTGCGAAACATAAATTGCAAATATCTTATTGTTTTTCAATATGTGATTATATTTTATGATTCAATAGGAATAATGAAATGAAAATAAAATCACATATTTGATACCTGTATCAGATTTTTTGCTATTTCCCAATAAAAATTTCAGGTGGAGTACGTCAGTTTTGCGGTATATGGGGGACCCTAGTGACCCCTCTTTAGATGATAAGTGTTTTTTTTAACCTACAGGCACGTAAAGGTTAATACGAGCCGCAACAGCATTTTATGAAGGTAGAGTCAGATCTTGCAAGAAACGAGAATGTGACCGACAAACAACTTTGTGTATTAGTCAGTTTTGTTTGGACAGGAACAAATTTCGGTTTGTTTGCACTTCGGATAAAGAGAAGAAGAACGAACGCCCAAGCGGCGAAGGAGGAAAGAGAAAATACGCAGAATAGAGTGAGAAAAAGATAATATTTTTAAATGGGTAGGTACCTACATACCACGAAGGGATTTTAGTGAACTGCCCGAAACGAAAGATGAGATAACAAAATTTATAAGAAATTTAAAAAAATATATATAAATACAAATTTATAATATACCTCCCTAAGATCTCGTATCGTGTAAAGCCTAAAAGTGTAGTTAGTTATTATTATATTTATAAAGAAGAGTGTCTGTGACGGCATGGCTTTGGTTTTAATACAAATCTACAGTTTTATTTCGATATTGATGAAATTTTGCACACCAAAAACAAGAGGAAGGTCACTGTCTAAGTAAAACCACCCCATCCACTTTTCGCATAGCTTAAAGAAAAATTTTGATACCTTTGATGACATTTTGCACACTTGACGTTGAAAATAAGGGGACAATTAATAATTGTCCAAAGAACAGACAGAATTAAAGAAGTAATACTTAATCCGCCATACCTACTCATAATAGATAATATGGGGGAATAAGAACGGGTTAGTAGAAAACATCCCCAGGTATACGAACGTATTACGTTATTAATCTAGTTGATTTGACAAATTAATATTGATTGGTAGCACTATGAAAATATAAAAAGCAGTAATACCCATTGGTAGCACTATCAGAGGAATATTTAAAATCGAAATATTGATTTAACAGAGCAAATACGTACGGAAAATCAAATTGGCCGGATTTCGAAGCAATTCAAAACAGACCGGGTCAATGACATTGAAAATTGTCAACTGAAGAAATGTTAATTTGGCAACAAAACGCGAAATGCGAAAATTACAATTTTTTTGAGGTTTGGAACAAAGTGGTTGGTACCAGTCTAAAAAAATCTTACATGTATGAGACGCTCTTCGCCGTATGGTTATCTTTATCAACGCTGCAGCAGCGTATTAGGGAATCTTTATAAGTAAGACTGAACACGTTGACATATTATAATACCGTACCGGTGTCTTGTCTGATAAGGCACCGCTTGATAATTTTAACGAGAGGTGAATGAACCTCTCAGAAAAAAGAATACATTACTTTCCGTAGGAATAAATACCAGGTGTTCGTGTATATTGTACAATGATGACGAACTCCGGAGCGGAATGGTAATGTGGGTTCAGAGGTCACGGGTTCAAATAACAAGTACAGTCGAGTAGCAGTTTGATATTGTTATATTATCGGGCTATATTTTTGTATATTTGAGAGGGTTTTAAAAATACATCTATTTGAATTTCAAATTTGTTTTCAGTAATGAATGAATGCAAGTCTTGGAAGCTGAAATTGACCCACTTCCAGTCGTTTGATCGAACTGAAATAAAGTTTTTTTATACTATAATACAGGGTTTTCCAATAAGAGGTGTTATTTTGATATTCAATCGTAAAAGATCAATGGTTTCGTTGCTTGTGTGGCACGTAGCGCCGTCTTGTAGAAAGTAAACGTTGTCCAGATCAATACCTTCCAATTCCGGCCATAAAAAATCATTAATCATCTCTCGATAGCGCAATCCATTCACCGTAACTGTTGCTCCAGCCTCATTTTCGAAAAAGTAAGGTCCAATGACTCCGCCGGACCATAAACGATAGAGAGGCTTTTCAACAATAACTCTTGGGTTTTCCGAGCCCCAGATGCGACAATTTTGCTTGTTGACGAAGCCACCGAGGTGGAAATGGGCCTCATCACTCAAGATGATTTGCATTTGATTCACTCAAGTGAATTTTAATAATTTCAATGCGTTGTTGAAGCGTGTATCGTTCCATTTTTATTAATGGCGTAGTTTCTACTTGTCAAATGTCAAAAAATGACAGCTTCAAAAGTAACATCTACCGAAATAGCGGGCTATTCAAAATAACACCTCTTATTGGAAAACCCTGTATTATTCTGAAGAATTATAGAAGTTCGTTCCATGTCTTCTTCGGGCGTCCAAGTCATCCACCATTCGCCACTGTACACCACATTGTTACCATTAAAAAAACTACATTTGTCGACTTTTATTAGACTCATTCTAGAATGAGTCTAATAAAAGTCGACAAATCTATCTCTAGAGCAGAGATAATGCGACTTCTTCAGGTATACCCGACTTCTTCTGTTATTAAAACCTCTCTCTAAACACTCTATACTATACTGACACTAATAAGAAATTTTCAGTGGAATCGATCCAGCAGATTTTGAGTCTATAGGGGACAAACAAAGATAACAATCATTTTTTTATATATACAGAAGAGAAAATTATAAACATACTTTTTTGGACGCGAGGTTTACTACTGTTCACATGATACTATTAATCCGACAGCATTATATTTTAATCTCTACGTTAAAAACGGTTTACCCGTTTTGATACGGCCGATAGAATCATAAAAAATCATAAATCTTATTTTGGAGAAACACACAATGTTAGTTTTTAATTATTTAAGACCATATAAACGATTCTTCAACGAAAATTTGAAACGAAAAAGATTCGGTCACATCTAGAAGATTAACCTAGGACTCTTGCCTTGCCGGGACACCGCTTTACCAACTGAGCTAATGGGACCCTATCTCCTTTGGTCATATTTTATCTGTATCATACTTCCTAACTACCAACATTATATACCTAAAATATACAATGATATGAATTCAAATAATTCTATATACCTTTTTACTATCAGTGTTCAACATTGTCTATTTGAAAGGGGACGAGCTCTCTTTGAAATTTTTTTTTTGTTTTTCTTTATTCATAAAAATTTAAATGATTACAGTATTTTGTTTTCTACAGCCACCATACTAGGCACATGCCCGTATTATGGTAGCCATATTTCTTTAGATTACAATGTTATGATATACAGAAATAAGAGAGAGAAAAAAAGATATAAAAATAAGAAGAAAACATATGAATAGAATGGAATAAAAGAGCAGTTAATTTAATTTAATGACACGAGACATTCTTTGCAATAGTTCCTTCCCTTTACCAATAGCCAATTCTGTATATTTTTATATAAAGATGTTCAGTTTCCGATTTTCTGGTGTCTATATTGAGTGAATTAAATATCTTGGGAGCAATATGGGAAAATTGTCGCTGGGCAAATGCTGTTTTTGTTGGAGGAATTACACATTTTAGGTGTGACGAGTAACGCGTATGAATATTTTGTTGTGTGTTTTTTGATGATATTTTTTTTCCATAAGTATATAAGAATAGTCTTAATATATAATTGACGAATATCTATAATAGAATACTATTTTTTTATATAGAGTGGAGACGGTTTACGTGTAGTTCCCGTGAGCACTTAGGCCATAGGCCCATTGTGCTATCTCCCATTTTACCTCAATCCTTTAACAACAACCCAGTCCCTTTAATAAAGTTAACCAGGGTTGTCATTGGATATGTGGCTATGTCTTCTGGTTCTACAATGGGTCTCCCCAGGTATCTGAGCCTGGTTCCCACCAGGGCAGGACATTGGCACCAAAGGTGAATTGGAGTCTCTTCACATTTCCTGCATCTGTTGGTGTATTCCACTCCCAACAACTGCATGTGTCTCCTGAGATGGCAGTGTCCCGTTAGTAGTCCTACCAGTTACTATTTATTTAGTTTTATCTGTAATATTTTCTATAATAATTAGCATTTTTTAAATTTGGTTTGACCATAACAATTTCCTTCTCCGTTTTGTTTCATTATTGTTATTCTTAGATAAATCATGTTCGACAACCATAATACGGGCGTGATCCTAGTATGGTAGTTGAGAAAACCTCCAAAATTGTAATTTTTAAAAAAATGTGTGATCATAAGATTCAACTCGAACTAAATGCAATCTAGGCAGTGTCTTGTAATTTCTCGTTATTCCAATGTTATTTCTTTTTTTTTGTAACGTTTACATTATTCTTATTGAATTATCACCGGCTTTTCTGTTAGAAAATTCACACTTTAGACTTCCAAATGAGACGTCCAATGTTCCGTAGAATAAATCTAACGGTATTTGGTAACGGATAACTTAACAAACTCTGTGGAATCTTAGGGTATTATCATTTTTATTTAGGCTAAGCGAGATTGAGATTGCAGGGTGTTTTAATCCTTAGGTTCAAAGTCCATTTACTCGCAGATAGATGCGACCTAAATGTAGTTCTGTGAACAGAGCTTCCAAAAAAACATATTTATAATTTCTCATCTCTAATCTATAAATAGTATAAAATAAAGTCGCTATCCGCGTCTGTCTGTTTGTGCGCTTAGCTCTTCTAAACTACGCAACGGATTGTTATAGGATTTTCACTATCATTTAGAGAATTTCTTCCGGAAGGTTTACATATATAATACATGCATATTATATTTATAGAAAGTAGAGAAACGTTGATGTTTTATAGTCAAGACGTAAAAATACATTTTCGAGCACTACATTGCTAACGCTGGCTAAACCTCATGAGATATATCAAAATAATGTACCACGGAATTGTATATCTTAAAAAGGTCTACAGAAAAGTCCGTCATGGTATATGTCTATCTCTTAAGGATAAGCCCCAGCAACGCCGGGTACAAGCCAGCTAGTATTTAATAAATCAACACAAACATCAAGAAACCATCAAGATTTGTAAGTAGGTACTTAAATACCTACGTATTCAATTCAATTCAATTTCAATGCGTTTTTAAAATATTTTTATAATAAGAATTCTAAGATTAATATTTACAGTGTGTATATCAACTATACCAGTGATAATAGAGCTTGCTTTTTAAAGGAAGCTTCATTGATGCAAAACATGTCGATATCCGAATTGATTCTGTTCAACAGCAAGATTGCTCTCCCCACAGGCATGACCATTGGCAAGTTAGTTCTGCAGGCCGGGAGATAAAATAGTCTATGTTGTCGGTGACGTAGATAACCATCGGGAACATAGAAATGAATGCTCTCCATGATGACCGAATTTTCAAACCATCCACGAATCAGTCTAAAGAAATGTGTAGCAATGCGCACATCTCTCCTGACCCGTAGATAGTTCATTCCGAGCATACCCAAAAGAAAGTCATTGAGATAGAGCCACGGGTAGTAGCCATACTCCCTAGCCATACATCCCTCATGTAGAGAAATCTCAAGAATTTCTTCTGAACTCTCTCCAACATGAGAGAATACTTTACCTGGTGTGGACTCCAAATCACCGACCCACTTTCAAGTCTACTCCTTACTAAGGAATTAAATAAAACTATAAGCACCCGGTTATCTCTAAAATTCCCCGCAGTGCGTAGAACAAAGCATGTAGTTAATTATAACGTATTTTATGTAACATCGTTTTCATTTCAAATTAGCTGAAGTGAACCCGGAGTTGCTAGGGCTTATGAAAGTTTTGGAATAAAAAACAGTTATGTTGAGAATTCTAGTGTACCTGAAAACTGGATTCTTTTTTGGTGGAAATAATATAAGGGTAAAGAATTGAAAACGTTCACTTTTTATAAAGTATTTGATTTGCTTGGTTGTGCCATGTCTTCCTCGGGTGCTCCCAACTTCTTCTACCATTCACCTCCACGTAATACATTCTCCTTTCGCATTCAAATCTCTTTCATCTTGTTCATCACGTTCACCTCATTATACGACAAATAATTATTTGATTCATGTCTTCCTCGGACGCCCCCGACTGTTCCTGCCATTGATTTCATACAGTATCATGAAATTCACATTGTTACTGTTAAAAACTACACTATTTCGACTTTAATTCGACCCCGTATCTGTAGTATTTGGTGATTTAAAAGGTTCGGGTAGGTTCGGTGAGCTCTGGCATCGTGAAAATTGAAAAAGATTTTTAAGTGTATAACTTATTGGTCAACACAACTGAATTCTAACCACGAGATATGGAGCTTTGAAATATCCTATCGTCTGAATTCGATTGATATCAGACACATTTGTTACACGTGTTATCGCCAGCCGCATGGTAATATCGTTCATGTTAAAAATGCACATGGAAAATTAGTCCGAGGTGTCACCATCAGTGGCGCGTCTAAAAAGTCACAGCCCCCGGGCAAACATTAAAACAGGGTCCAAAATTACATAATCTTCTCTATAAACAAAAATTTTAATATTTATTTTTCGGAATAACTTTATTGAGTAAAACCTCAAATTGTAATATTTAAATATTGAAGACAATATTAGTGATAAAGACAGTTGCCAATAAAAAATGTGCGGTGAAAAAATGAAGACAATGTTGGTAGTTCTTATTCGAAGTATGATACAGTTAAAAGTGACCGAGGAGGATAGGGTCCCATTAGCGCAGTTGGTAGAGCATTGTCCCGGAAAGACAAGGGTCCTGGGTTCGAGTCCCAGATGTGACCGTTTCCTTTTCTGATTTTTCTGTTTCAGATTTTCGTTTAAAAATCACTAATATTGTCTTCAATATTTAAAAATTTTAATGTCTGTTTGTTCAAAATGTTAAATCTCCCAAAGTTCTTCACCGATTGCTCTGAAATTTGACACAACGTTGCATTCGTACATACATTTTCATACATATGTATTGTAAATTTTTTTTTAGCAATTTACATTTATATTTTTTATTGAGTAATTTATTTTTTATTTGTATTCTACTCAAACGAAACAATAGGAAAACGTTCAATTTATAAAGTTATAAAGATTAATCAAAATAGTGATTTAGCATTAAGCTTCGCCTTTTGATTTTTGCACACATGCATGTTATTTTTAATTGTCAAGTCTCTGACAGCCCTGAATTAATGAAGCTACTTTGCCATACCCGCCGGCCATAGTGGCCAAGTGGAGATAAATTTGATTGTAACAATAAACTCACTACTATTTGCGCTATTATAATATTTTGCTAGATTATATCTGTTGGCAAATCACCTTTTCTGTATATTTTATCCTGTTTAAATGAAGTGCTTTCTATTATTGTAGCATTCTATGCCTTAAGAAAATTTCAGCTGTATCACATTCAATGTCGTTTTGTATACATATTGTTGTGTTCTTAAATGTAATACTAATATTCGCCTATGTACCACTGTGTACTTATAATCTCATGTATCACATTATTGTAAAAGCCTTTTATGGCGTTTAATAAATAAATAAATGAAATTACTAGATACATCTGGTTTCAAAAATTTCATGTAAACACTTCAACAGACTTAAGCTACTTACATATATGCTCAATCCTCAAATTCAGACTACATAATGTAGGAAACGAATAGAGCATATTACATATTTTTGTAATTGCATCTCATAATAATTGCATCTCATTATAATAGATCACTATAATTGATCAGTTAAGCTTGGCACTTAAACTGCGCTACAGGCGTAAATTTTGTGAATCCTTCAATATTTATTTGAAAATGAATGCCTCAATTTTGCCAAGACCGTGGGAGGCGCTACGCCACTGTGTTTGATGCTTGAACCCTATTTGCGTAAAGCGGGAAAAAACTTAACTAAAAAAAAAACAACATTATATTTGACTTGCTAAGCGAGTGACGCAATACGGGATACATAATTTAACGTGGTAATTTAAAATATATAGGTAGGTACCTAATAAATTATGTATTTAAGGCAAGTCGGGAAGCATTTTTTATATTTGAATACCGCACAAGAGCCCCAAAAGTTCAGGAGATAGTGGGACAGTACCATCCCCAATTCCTAAGTGCCTGGCTATTCAGAAGAAAAAGCAAAAAACGGTTATAGCCATTGCAAGCAACGTTTCTAATCTGAATGTTGGTCAATCTACATATATTTTAATGGAGCCTGCTCACCAGCTGCGTGGGGTGCCAGATCGGGAGAGGCTCGTTTGGGGAGACCCTTTGACCTCTCCAACTGGTCTCTCTTGACCCATCGTCTAGATCAGGGGTTCCCAACCTTTTTGTACTCTAGAGCACATTCTAAAATATCGGTAGGGTGGCGGGCACCACCTATTTTTAATCGACAAACTCGGGGCAGCAATCGCAATCAAAATGACAACAACGCGGTACCAGGCGGAGAATGCTATTTGCACATCACTCCTTGTACACGCCGAAAACCCGAAGTGAGCCGATGATCGCAGAACCGATCGGGACGGTACGAGCACGTGACTACTGTCAGTTTGGCTGTCGGGGCCATGCTTATTGCTTTCACTGACAGACAGAGCTGGCAGAGTCATGTGCCACGTGTTTTGTCGCCTCCGGCGTTCATCGGCTCAGTTCGTGGCGTTCGTTCACTTCGGGTTTTCTGCGTGTACAAGGAGTGATGTGCAAATAGAACTCTCCGTTCCAGGCTAGCGTGAAGAATGCAGTCTGGCTCGCCGCTAGACAGGTTGCGACAAGTACTGTCAGCATAGGAACCACTCATACATACAATATCGCAAACATACGAACGTATTTAATAAACATAGGCACTCAAAAAAAATAGCACGGGGTTGGGAACCCCTGGTCTAGATCATTCGTCCGTCACTCCGGGACACACTGATCCCTAGATTCTTAATCACCCTTCTTAATCAACTATTTCATTCTCATAACCTCCTCTCCTTCATTTCATTAAAAAGACCCTCCACAAATCATCCCTAGGCCAGGTGGGAAATTATTTTCCACATGGCCTCCGAGATTGGGTTAATGTAAAAAAAGCACACACGATAAAAATCAATTTCATTCGAAGTAAGGAAAAAATTAGCCTACTTCTACGGACACGCCCGCAAAACATTTCTATCTATGTTAGCCTTCAGACCCGTATAACGTTATGGTGTTTAAATTCAAACGGAAAATAAGCTCTTTTCAGATAAAATTATTCAAAAAAAGAACATGGGCCTAAAAGCGTTTAAACCAATGCGGGCTCACTCGATCTATAATAGCAATTAGAAGAGCAAAATAGGCAGCTGATTCTATACGTGACACCTTTTAAAACCGGGTTACTGAATGGTGTAATGGTGCAGGTAGGCACCTGGCTTTAAATAGGGAGGTTGTGGGTTCGATGACCGGTTCATATCAAATAATAACACGAGGATCAGAGTGGTAGATATAGATGCAACTAGATACAAATATAAACTGGAAATAACATGTATCTAAAGTTGTAGCAAAAATCAGTAGCTTTTCTTTTGTTCTAGGCACCCTTAAAAATATCTTAAGCATCGAGTCAGTAATCACCGCATACTATGGATACGTATACTCAATGATAAAATACGGAATAGTTTTTTGGGGAAACTCAGTAAACGCCAAAGATGTTTTTATCATCCAAAAGAGGTACCTACGGAAAATTACAAACTCTGATCACCGGGATTCATGTAGACAAATTTAAAAAAATCTCAAACTTCTGACAGTGACGGACATATATATATATAATGGAGTTATGCCTGTTAGTTCGATCATCCCACAAAAAAACTCAACACATAAACACGCTACAAGGTTCACAGAAAACTTATTAATCCCAAAAGCAAACAAAACTATATTTCAAAAAGGACCACTCTACATGGCCATTAAACTAAAAACATTTCTTTTAAACAAATGTCACTACACCTTAAATGAATACCTTACATAAATTAAATACCTCTGTTTTTTTTATTTATTATTTACATTCATTTGTTAACATGTAATTGTTGGGTTATGTAATATAATGTGTATTTGTTGAGTTAGCTGGAAGAAATAGGATGTAACCTATAAGCTATACCCATTGTACTCTGTATTTTTGTGCAGTAAATATTTTTTTTAATTTTGAATTTTATACTCTCACGATAGTAATATGAGGCGATAGCCTTGGTGAAAGATCGCAGTTTACAACCGAAATCGTTGCGTGAAATTGGGTTAGTCGTGTTTGGTGACCAGATCTGAATAGCGAGGTGCTTTCAAAACTTCCTATTTCGGATTGTAGGGGATGCCGTAGTCCAACTGGCACCGGACAGTTGGGAGCAGTCAGGACATTAGTGTGGAATTCAAATTAAAATTATAACATAGATGACAGATGTGAATTCTATGTTTCTTTTAAGGGAATTTCGGAATAAGGTGCCCCATAGCGTTAATATTCTCTTGGGCAATTTTAGACAGTCGGGAGACAAATCTGTTGAAAAATTCCGTATGAGAACTGGTCGACTCTGAAATAACGTGACAGCTATTGTAATTGTACCTTTAAGACCCAAGTTCACTGTTTCTCTCCTCAAAGAAAAGTTCTACACAGCATCTCCAAGTATGACTTAATGGCATGAAACAAGAGGTTTTATATCTGACCCAGCGTTGAGATATTTTCCTTAACTTCTATCAATGTCATTATATAAAGGACTCTCGAAGAATCAAACAAATTAATAATGATTTTTTTTTATTGGAGTAACTTTTGAAGATTATACTCATCAATGTAATATTTAACCAATAGACCATTGGGACCTAATTTTCTTTCGTCATATTTGTCGTTCTCATATTTCAAAATCAGAATTAACAATATATTATATAGTCGAGGATAATATTGTAAATTCTTAATATTAAATATGAAATCGACAAAATTACGTAAAATAATTAGGTAAAATGGTCGAGTGGTTAAGACGCTGTCCCAGTATGACAAGAGATCCTGGGTTCGTTTCCTAGTTGTGACCGTTATCTTTTTTTTTTCTGTTTCTTGTTCTGTTTCATGTTTCGTTTTGATTTGTTAGTATTATCCTTTTTTTCAATGATATTTATACAAAAAAGTTAGTGAAAAAGTTGTTCCTGATTATTCATTTAGACTTTTAGAAAAAGTCAACGTGTGTCCCGTGTAAATAAAAAAAAAAGTTTATCCGAGACACTCTCTAGGTTACAAACCAATTATTTAGAACATAGTGATCAATTTACAAATACATTGCATTTCACAAAATAATATTTATTAACAAATGAATCATGTATTACATTTATATAATTACATACAAATTTCGACTACCATAATACGGACATGTGTCTAGTGTGGTAGTCGAAAAGCATGTAAAAACGTGTATTCAAATATATTTTATGAAAAAGAAAAAAAAATAAATAAAAAAACCATTAAATAATTTTAAAAGAAGAAAAATTAGTTGCAAAATGATATTGTTAATTCTGGATTTGAAATACGAGATCGATAAATATGGCATTTAATTATTAGTTCGAGTGGTTTAGAAGCTGTCCCGGTAAGACAAGAGATACTGGGTTCGTTTCCTAGTTGTGACCGTTTTCGTCGGGATTGTAACTTAAAATATTATTAATACTAATAAATATTTAAAAGGTTATTAATAATATTTATTGAACATGTTCAGGATAGGCGGGTTTTCACTTATCAATCATCAATGGCGTAGTTTATAATATCAACAACTTAAAGCAAAGTAGGGTGTTCAATCTACAAATATAAAAAATCAGCATGCGTATGTTTGTGCTCGCAAAATTCGAAAAGTAGTCGAACGATATCGCTGAAAATTTCAAAGTTTGTTCTTATTAGTGCCAGGAGTGTTTAGAGAGTGGTTTGAATGGTATAAGAAGTCGGTGACGCCTGAGGAATACTTAACGCAATATCTCTGCACTGAAATGAGATGCAGAGTCGATTTTTTCTAAAAGTAACGTTGTGGTATACGAGAAAGATATTAGCAATAGCGAAGCACCGCGGGGTCCACTAGTAATATTTTACTAGACATATTTTGCAAGCTGGATTATTCATTAATCACAGAGAGAAAATTTTTAATCCATTTTTGGATTTAATCGTGAATTTGACTTAACAAACAAAAAAAAACAACAGATTTATACATATTTACAAAAAAATTACACGACTTTCCTTTACATTAGCATAATGTAAGATCTTTTTTTTCACATTTGATCTGTTATTACATACCTATATTAAAAAAAATCAATGCGGTGTTACTCTGTTCGTTTAGACGGTAAATTTAATAGTCACCATAATTAGATCCAATCCCACGAGACCATACTAAAATACAAAAATAAAATGGTATAATGGGTAGGAGGATAGAATTGACAATAAATACGGGTTTATCGTTAATTCTTCCAGAATCGATAATAGAAGAAACCAATGTTTTGCGAAATCTCTGAAATCAAGTCTACAATAATTGGTTGTTCCGTTTTCCAACAGTTAAAGCCATCTCAATTTTATACAGAATGATGGTCACTCATCGGTGCAATACTGAAACTATGAAACCGTTCTCTGTTCGGCTCTGCTGTAGAACGGTTTGCTGGCTTTTGTGATTACTTCGTCCAACAATATCTATGGTAAACATGCGTCATGAAAAATTTCTCTACTCTTCTCAACACCATCTCCAAAGATGACAGTCTATATGGAGAAAATAATAAATTAAAAATAATTAATTAATGCAGGTCCAAGTATCGTACCTTGAGGTAATCCATATGCCTGCACGGAGCTTGCTCTCTTATCCAGTATATTATGCGTTATGGACGAAAGCTTAATAAATCTATATAGGTACTTAATTTTGTAGTAGCCTAAATATTAGTAGCAGTTATATTTAGGCTAGTCACCAATATACTAATTGAAATACTTTGTTATAAACCACTAAATCAATATCCACCATCAACCAGATTAGGAAGGATCTTTCGTCACCGGTGTGACTTTCAAACTAATGAGAGAAGGTTTCAAACGAAACCTGTCAACAACGGTTTAATATGAACTAAAGGAGAGTGGGAAGTTTTACATAGTATACAAATATATGAATGGATACGTATTTTTTTACATTCGCGACTTATATCAAATATCTGTCCTTTCGGAGTTACAATGTCTTAAACGCGATCTTAATCTAATATTCTAAATGAAGATCACTTTCACGACAGTATAATTCCGAACAGGCAGATATTATAGATAAGCCGTGATAGTAACTTATTTTCTACTTTAAAATATCTATCCACTTATATTGTTCAAATTAAACCACTGCTGACGGATTTTGTTTAAACCCTTCTCTCGTTATTTTCGGGTTACTAATATACATAACATATAAAGTACTAGTAATAGACAAGAGTGCAAGCACTGTGCACGAGTATGGGTTACCTCAAGGTACGCTTCTTGGACCTGCATTAATCAACACTTTTTAAATATTTATTATCTCAATATAGGGAGTTATCTTAGGGGATTCTGCGTGAATACGAGAGAAACTTTTCATGAAGTATGTTCACTCTAAATTATTGTAGTAGGGGTGATTGGCAAAGGCCGGAATACTAACAATTGTTTTACTAAATAAAAACCTATACAGTATACATCAACTCAATTGTATTTCATACATATTCGCCCATTATAGTATATATTTTTTTAGCACGATACTTCTGAGAACAAAGCCAACCACCTTCTACACTTACACGCAGCGTTAAAATACAAAGTTTAAACAAACTAACACGATTTTCTAGTCGAAATGGCCACAGTTTGGTTGAGCTCACATAACAATTGCATAGTTTCTGAACAATAATTTCACATGGAAACACTTAACGATTGTGTCACATAATGGTCGGAACCAACCAGTCAGGCGCGTCTCTCGTCACGTGGCGTTCATAACTCATAACCCATAACTCGCAGCGCAGCGTATAAATCAAATCATAACTCATGACCTAGCTAAGTGTTCAGTGCAAACTCCGGTAACAACGTTTAAAGTTATGAGTGACGTTTCATAACGCTTGGACAAGTGACATGTCAGAATGACCTCATTTCAATGGTACCTAGTACTGTGTAAGTATGTGCATGTAGGTACCTACCGGTAGTCAGTATTGAGTAGGTGCCTACTTGAAATGTTAAAATAAGAAGACGAATGTGACTTTCAACATGCTTGCCTATATACAAAAACAGTCAATGTCCGAGCGATGAAAAAATAAAGGAAATACGAATATCTTAAGATTGGTAAAGCTACTATAATATTTTGAAATTATATATAATAGGCAGTACCTATTCAGTTTTCTGGAATGATACATTACAAAAACAAGCACTTACTTGCATAATTATGAGATATTTCCCGATTTAACTAATCAAAAAATTGGTCAACAATAAGTAGCATGAAACATACGGTATTAATATTTGGGTTGCGGGTATAGATACAGCCTCCCCGGGTACCGTTCATTTGATAACCAACACGTCTGCAAAGATCATCCCAAGGGGTTTACTATGTTTGGCAACTTAGCAGGGGTGCCCAGGTTAATTGGGTGAGGTTTGTTTAAGCCTTGACAACGGATGCGCCTGCCAAACAACTGCATGGTAGGCCGGATCAAGAGGCTGGTTGAGTGATACCCTTTGAACTCTCCAGCTGTACCCAACGCTTTGCACCATATCGAGAGGGATGGATGTATACATCCGTCACTCCTGGACACACTGACCCCCAAATTCCTACCCACCCCTACCTGTTTTGTTTCCCGGAACTTCCTTTCCTTCGGATGCCCAAATAATATAAAATGGATATAAAATGTTTTAATCAGGGCCTCCTGTACGAGTTAACAAAATCATTCAACTGAAATCATAATAAGCGGAAAATATTGCACGAGTCACGACGTTGAACGCAGTTAGGTACAGGAGCGAACCCGTGACGCCTGGATGGAAACCAGATACTTTAAACCTCTGAACCATTTAACCGATGGAACTTTATAAACATTTATTGATTCCAAACAAACTTGGATCAAGTTTTCGGTCAGTTTCCGACAGCTTGCGTCGTCAAGTGAAACAAAACTCTATTTTAAAGTATGAATTTACCTATATCACGCTTCGGATTTTTCTGGCATTCATTCAATCGCTTCGAAACAATGGACTTCATACAGTAAACAAAATAACTGTGGCACCGAACGACCATTGGTAGGTACGGAATTATGATATTTACGCACCGGTATGTATTGTTATACGACTGTCGAGTGAAATTATTATTGTTGCATGCGGAGTCGCAGGGATATATGTATATATGACTGTATTATGCGCGGCAAGGTACGGAAATAAGATTTTATTCGAATTAATTCATGTGTAATGGTATTGAACGATAAGGGACAAGCAACAGTAGTCTAATGGAGGGTTACAATGAGCAACCCGAGGCCCGCAAGTCCTTTTCGTGCTGCCCACTTGGTTAAAAGAATTTGGTTGTAGGTATTTAATCATTCGGTCGCGTTTAGGAATTGAACCCAAGACTGTGACCTTGCCGGGGCTTTGCTCTGCCACTGAGCTATAATTTGATCCTATACCCTTCAGTAATATTTAAATGTATCACACTTCGACTAAGAACTACCTTGATCTTGATTTTCTTAACGCATATTTTTATTGGCAGCCATCTTTATGTATTATTGCAAGATTCTTCCCGAACTAAGATCTAGATCAGTGTTCCGCAAAGCGTGTGCCGCGGCACACTGGTGTACCGTGGTCATCAGTTGGTGTGCCGCGGAAAAATTCAAGGTACTTTGAAGATAATAAGTAAGCAAATGGGAGCAGATCATCAGTCACTTCTGTACATACAAAAGTACGATGGCTTTCTCGCTTTCTTTCGGATTTACGAGCTAAAAAATGAGTCCCAGACGTTTTTAAAGGCCCAGGGTTCAGATTTTGCTTATGTGTTTAAAAAAATAAGAATTGGTATGACACTTGCTTATCTGGCTGACATATTCACTCATTTAAATGAGCTCAACAGAAAAATGCAAGGTAGGAATTCTTATATTTTAACGTCTTGCTTCTAAAATTGAAAGCTACATTGGTATTATGGATCAGCCACACTGTCAATGGTAGTAATGAATTGTTTCCAAATGTCATGATTCAGAAAAAAATGCAGGCTTTGATAGTGAAACACTTGGAGCTATTAGCAGAAAAAATGAACTGTTCTTTTCCTAAGTGTGACCTACAACCTATGGACAGGGTACAAAATCCACTCTCGTATAACATTTCCCTTGGACACTTATCGATAAACGAGGAGTTAAAAACTATTCGGAAATTAAAACTAAAATTTTCCAAAGTAGGGCTAGCATTTTTTTGGCTGCGTATAAAAAATGAGTATCCGCTGCTTTCAAAGCACGCTGTTGAAAATATATTATAAAATTTGCCACAACCTGCTTATTCGAATTGGGATTTTCAACTCACTACTATTAAATCAAAAAAAAAGAGAACTCCTGAGGACGATCAATGAATAGATGAGAGCAGCCTTATAAACTAAATAATTTCGCAACTAGATTATATGGTAATGTTGCATGCAAATTTTGATTTATATTTAAAAATGGTTGCTGTATCCGGCGTCCCCCGGGTTTAATTCTGCTTTATGGGGTGGAATCACGGACAGGGGTGAATTTTCGAAATCTTATGTAGACAGTGACATTTTTTATTTGAACATTTAAAAATGCATAGTAATAAGTGCGTATTGTTTGGGTCAATAATTATAATTACTCGATTTTTTAAACTTATTTTTTTGAACAATAAATAAAAATAAAAATTGTTGCAAAAAGGTTGTTATTCCCTGTCGTCCATAGGTTGACTGCAGAGGTGACTCAAGTACGAATAATGCACATAAATATATAAAATGTCACGCGACTCTTTTCATAAAGTGCAATCAAATACAATAATGCACTTACGCATTAAAACGCAATCATTTGTATGTAGAAATGAATAAATATATGCTTTCATGAAAAGAACACATATTCAATATTTGATCAATTATTATTAGGTATTTGTATGGAATAAAAAAAATCGCAAGAAAATAGATAAATATTAGAAAAATTGAATTTTCATTTTTTATTTTTATTTTGATTATTACGAAAATATCCATTAAAATTATAGATGAAGCGATTTATGGCTCAGTTATAAGCAATCGAAAAGAAGAAGAAGATGGTCTCACGAAGGGAGATATTGTGAGGGAGCGCGCTAACATAGCATAATTAATTGAGGCAATTGTGAAAATGTAAATAATATAAAATTTCATCGCTTGCAAAAATCGAAAATTAGTCGACCGATATCGTTAAAAATTTCAAAGTGTGTTCTTTTTAGTGATAGGAGTGTTTAGACAGTGATTTAAATATCTTTAATTTAATAATATCTCTGCACCGGAATAATATACGGAGTCAAATTAGAGGCGATGTAATGTAGTTTTTAACAGTAATATTGTGGTATACAGTAGTGAATGGTAGAAGAAGTCGTAGACGTACGAGACACTGCAGGTCCAATAGTATTATATAAAGCACGTCTCATTAACGATAGAGCAAAAATCTATTCACGCCTGATTTAAGAAGCATTTATATAAACACTATTAATTTTTTCACACTTATGGCATATTAAATAACAGAATTAGAATTGTTTAATTGTTTTAAAGGATCTTAAAAATTACATTTTTTTAACTCTTGACAAGCTAAGAAGCCAAACAAAACGTCTGTAACCAAGTGGGTCTTTCGACGACCCCTTGCATTTTTCAGAGTTATTTTAAACTATAGAAATCCCAATTATCTAGTCAATTATTAATGTTAACTTATGTATTTGCGCAGAAATACGTAAAATACTAAAATGATATGTCAATTATTTAAGCTGATATATGGAGGATAGTAATTTTGGGTGCTACCTACTCCCCCACTTGGCTGCGGGATAGTTAAGAACTTAAGGGCCCGCTTTCCGCGTAAAGAATTTAGATTTGGGCAACACCTACAAAATTTAGTGTTAAAAGAATCCGACAGAGGTGTCTGAATTCGTATTAGGAATAATTTTGGGGATTATGAAATTAAATTACCGACATCTATTGCAATTTTAGAAAAACAGAACCATTTTTAGTTAGCACCGACCTTAGAGTAATAATGCACCGACCAAATGAGAATGAAGTCGATATGAAGATGGTTCTCAAAATATGGGTTTTATTACGGATTTAATTAAATTTTTTTTTTTAATTTTACAAAAAACATTTACGAAAGTTATTTGTATAGGTATAAAAATTACTTTACTTTACTAAAATACTATTCTCACTTTTATAAAAGTAATTTATAACTTTTATAAAATCAATAAATATATTTTTACATCAATAAGGTTTTAAACTTTTTTACTCGAAAACTATCTTAAAACGTTGGAATTCCAAAAAAAGTTTTTTTTTCTTTTTTACTTGTACTATCAATTAGAATCACCTCCCGAAGTTTGTGCACTTTACCCCCGACATCTTGTATAATATGCGCAATATAATATTTATACAAGTGTAATATCTACTTTTGTACATTTATATAAATTATATACACGTTTACATTTTTATGCTCATCAAATTTATTATATTATAAAGATAGATAGAAAGATCCTTAGTGCTTCCTGAGGACTTACAAATCAGAAGACTTTTTTGTAATTATTTATTTATTCATTTAAACAATTCAATAATTATAAAGAGTAATAAAACATGTAAGCAACATAAAATTACATTCTAAAATGTGAAAGGGGCTCTATTTATTTACATTTTTATGAAATTACTACTTTTAATAGTTTAAGCTTTCAGTGAACTTTCAATTTTATTTTTAACTTCTCTAAATATTATTTGTTTAAATTGTCAAATATAATTTAATCACAAACACAAGATTCACTCAAAATGAAAGATTGGTGGTTCTGAAATGTTCCCATAAATACGGTGAAAGAACCCTAAACTATGAACTTATTGCCCTAAACATGCTTCGAGTGAAATGCGGATCTGGAAACCTTATCGTCAATCTGAGCAAAACATACCATGAACGTCAATATAGCAACAGCCTTTGTTCTGCTGCAGTTTCATTAAATGCCGAGAGATCCGTTTACAGTCTCCAAAAAGCAATACTGGGGCACAACCCTAGAAGCCAAGCTAAATGATTGGAATACAGAAAGATAAAAACACACCATTGTCAAAAACATCTTGGCCGTAAATGATTAAATAAAATTAGATTTATTCAGGAAGGCAAGCATTACGGTGATCGATGTTAAAAATCTAACATAGCCCTAGAATAACTCCAGTATCTTTAAGAAACCTTTCTCTTAAAGCTCAGAAAAAAACTTTCCATGACAGTTAGATATACCACTCTACAACAAGGCCGCGTACGGTAAAACTGTAAAAAAAAATAAAGTAATAAATAACAAAATAAATATTTCACAACACAATAATTTCATCGAAAATCTTAAATCCGTTTCACCTTTCTACATTTTCTATATTCTCCTTAAGAGTATAATCCTTAGATAATGCCTTTTCAAATTATTCGTGGAAGCTAGAAAAAAAATAAAATCATTGATTATAACTGCACTTCAAGTGACCTTTTAAATAACAGTAAAGGGCTCAAATGATTTTATTGTTACGTCCGTGCCTTTGCATCTTTACAAGACTTGGGCAAAACATTCTGTAGCAGAGTATAGATTTCACATCTGAAACATAATTAAAGAGTTTATTGAAAATAGAACACCAAGGTACGGTTAGTCAAAAAACGTACAATAAAGTTAATTCTGGGAAGAAATTGTACAGTTGACATTCAGGACAGGTTCACTCCCTCCTCCTCAAAAAAGACCCTCTATACAGCATTCTCAAAGATGACACAGGCTCTGAGAGAAATTATTTTCTTCAGGGCCTCCTTCCGACATAAAAAATAACATCACTGAACTAAATTATATTATTGTAGAAAGCAATCACTTTGTGGTTTGACATATTTAATAAAATAAAATACTTTTTTGTTTTAAAACCACGATATTTATTAATTTAAGAACCGACCGGTTTCGCTTTACTTAAGCATCATCAGGGTACAAATTAATACTAAACAAGAAGTACATAATGTGTGCATATATATAACAAAATATAGAGGGAGACAACATGATACAAATATATTATAGAGGGAGACAACATGATACAAATATATTATAGAGGGAGACAACATGATACAAATATAAGCAACACAAAGACGGTCATAAAATACATTAACATAAGTGTACAAGTAATGGAAAACCGCTAGATAATTATGTAGACTAATGGGTTATACGAATAAATCGGGAAAAACAAAACATCAATAAAACCTCAATAATAACGGTTTTTCCGAATTTGCAAATCATTTGATCGATAAAGATCATACATTCTGTCATAGAACCGGTGCTAACATCTTACATAAAAACGGGCATGGTAACAGACTAAACAATTTAGAGGCACTAGAAATTAAAAAAGCTGTAAAAACCAAAAGTCAGATACTTAATAATCAATTAGACATATCAAGTAGTCCAATATTAAGTCTGTTTCCAATAAACCCATAAAAAATTCCCAGTTCTCCTTACCTCCTTACCACCTTGCCAGTTGATGTTTTGTTTCTCCCGATTTATTCGTATAACCCATTAGTCTACATAATTATCTAGCGGTTTTTCCATTACTTGTGCACTTATGTTAATGTATTTTATGACCGTCTTTGTGTTGCTTATATTTGTATCATGTTGTCTCCCTCTATATTTTGTTATATATATGCACACATTATGTACTTTTTGTTTAGTATTAATTTGTACCCTGATGATGCTTAAGTAAAGCGAAACCGGTCGGTTCTTAAATTAATAAATATCGTGGTTTTAAAACAAAAAAGTATTTTATTTTATTTAATTATATTCCCCACAGTTTCAGAACTTTCGATAGCTTTTTTCGCTGGCCCGTTCATTATTTTTCTGGATTCCAAGTTCGAGTATTGTTATTTGAAACAGGTGGCCCATATTATTATTACATATTATATTATATTTCGGACATCGTTGCATTGTGAATCATTAGAGCAGATCTTAGAGTAATATTACTCTAAGGAGCAGATGTAAAGTGACGTGTGTATTTGTGTACGTAGAAAGTTAATTCGCAAATAAATCACGATCGTATAGGAACAAGAAAAGAGACAAGACAACAAGAAAATTAAATTAATAAAAATTTACCCCGTAATTTCTAATGCATTGGAATTAGTTTTATTTCCCAAAGTACCTATTCTGAAAAAAAAATAATAACTTTTTACTACACAATACATAAATAAAAATATGAATTATTAATTTTTATAGTAAATTATCGTTTATAATAAATATAAGCTTATAAATCAAAAATTGTATTTTTTTCTTCTCACCTATTAGATAGGATATAATTTTATGAGATAACATTTTTTCTTTGAAATACGGGATATCTTTCGTGTATTTCCCATCTTTGAAAAAACAATATTTATTAACTCATAAACTTTACACGCGTAAAAATTATCTTTATAAATTCAAATATTTGCACGTAATCGCACGTCTGTAGATCATAGAACGATGAACGACACGTCTGCCCCCAAAGCCCTCGAGTTGGCGAATGAACTTCTCAAAGAAAGATAGTTTAATCTGCAAGTCGGAGCGAGCGCGCTATAATAAATATGATTTAAAAGCAATAGGCGTAAGCGACAGTTGTGAAAATGTTTAATAAATCACGGCGTATTTCAAAAATAGCAAAAATTACTTATGGGGTCTATTGAGTAGCATTAAAAGAAGCATTGTGATTTTTTTCATACATATAACTTGTAAAATAACAGAAATAAACGTGTTAATAATATTTTTCGGAGCATACTTTGCGATTTATTTCTATCGAGGGAATTTCAAATAATTACCGTTTCGGCTTTTGGAACAAATAGATACTATCTTAAAGAATAACATATATTTTTTTAAGAGCTTAAAAACTTCAAAATTTTAAGGAAAGTATGTCGGAAATTGGATGAAATTCGAATAGTGGGCCCTTAAGTGGAAAATACAAGCCAAAAATGTGTAAAAGGCATTAAAATCGCTTGGCAAACGGAGTCTAGAAAGGTTCGATTTCAAGCACAAAACTGGTTTTTATTTATTTTGTAAATAATTTTATAAGAAAGAAAAAAAATTATCAAGTGAAACTGTCACAGATAAGCTTAGCTATAATACTGTAATTTTACAAGTTGTTTCCTTTCCGCGTTAATACATTTCTATTGAAAAAATGTTTTTTTTAGTAGTTTACATTTATATTTTTTTATTGAGTAATTTATTATTTCATTTGTATTTTATTCAAGCGAAACGATAGAAAACCCTTCAATTTATCTAAAGCATATTTTTTGGTATTCATAATGTACACCAATTCGTGATAAAGATTAATCAAAATAGTGATTTAGCATTAAGCTTCGCCTTGTTCAAGGGAAGTATGTTAATATTGGTAGAAATTCTGAATGCGGGATCTTTACTAAATAAGTAAAATAAGTCATGGAACCGAGGAAAATATGGCACGATTGAATTAAATACTTGAGTCATGTTAAGAATTGGCACAGCATATGAGTTGTATGTTTGAATATGTGCCAAAACAGGGTTGTGTGATGGCCCATCCTCTCTGCTTACTTTCGGGGAAAAGGCAAGCTGGTTAGAGAGTTAATTGGTAATTAACATAATGACAGGTCACTAATTAATTACTAACTAATTTCATAGTACGGGTAGAGTAATCGTATTGCGTAAGACAAAGGTACCAGTTTAAAGTCACGGTTCAACGGCTATAAAACTATCGTCAAGTCTCGCGTGACGGATAACTGAAGATAAATAATTAACTACTGCGTTTACCTGTCATCATCATCATCATCGACGATGACCTCCGCTGCGTAATGGTTGCGAAACATGACTCGGGATCCGCGGGTTGAGGGTTTCCTCAAGCAAGAAGAAAAATTGTGATTTAAGAAACGATTCCGCACCAATCTAAATACATAAATATACTTTAAAAAATCCAAAAAATAATTCTCAGGTCTATCTGTATGCGGACACATGGAACTTATCAGCGGTTCATGCACCAACATATGTACGTACTTGAGGCAACGAATAGATTAAGGCGATGCACTACGTCGTGTAATATTTTGAATCGAGTCGCTATCAATAACACACCTTACGTAGATGGCGATAAGGCTTAAATTCCCGCTTAACACCATCCACCAGTTGTGATTTATGCAAGAAAAAAACATGTCCAAAAAGTGCCTTTTATTTTATTTTGTGGATGTTCAGGCACAAATATTTAAATGTTTTTCGATCATTTTATAGATAACTTAATTTGCCACATTACACAATAAAACCATAACCGAAAATGGGTTCGTAAGTAGGAGATTTTGAACATTAAAGCAGTTTTCATAGGCCTTATACATTATTTTAAAAAGACTTATCTAAAAATTACTCGATTATTTCAAAGGCCAAGATGTATTCTACTCGCAGTATTTAATTAAAGCATCTGAAACATTTCTCGGCGACCAAATTTTCAAACCAAAAACACGTGATTTTAAATTACTACGCACTCGCAGTGCATCGCCTTAACAGTCAATTCGTGAACAATTCGTGAGCATATTATAATTCTTGATTTTAATTTATTTTCTTCTCTCCATACACTTTCTTCCTTTTATAACTATTACCTACTCATACATAAATTTAAACTTAAACTCATTGATTTATTTAATTCTCCGAAACAACCCGTCCTTAGTCTACAAAGCAGAAGTTATGCAAATGTTGTAATACTCAGTTTTAATATAGTGCATAACTATAAGTGCCTGAAAACTTGAGCCGTAGTCGTCACAACGACATGTTCAAGATACCACACGGCAGAACAGATGTTCTAGCACAACATAGCATGACAAGAGAAATGGTGATATTGAATAAAATTTCAAATAAACATTAGATAATATACATTTAAATAACCTTAAATTACTTTTGAAATCTTGTACATACTGTAAATGGGCGAAATTTAAATGAAATCGTTTTCTCAGAAGAAAGGAAAGAGTGACACTGGGTCTTGAAGAGACGTGTATTGTTGGAGGGAGGAAACACAGCGGATTGACGTTACCGCACAAGAATTTCAACTGCTCAGAATTGTCCGTGTCAGTGCGACTATCGCATCCCAAATTGGAGTAGGTTCGCGAGGCTGAAGGGAGTAACGGAGGGGAAGGAAATGATGCAGGAGAAGGTTGAAAAGTTCCTGGCTATTCAGCTCTGATTACCAAACACGACTAAAGCCATTTCAAGCAACGTTTCATTTCTGAATGGTGGTCTTTCACTCGGCAGTATTGAGAGTATCTACGATACAATTTTTTTTAAGAATTGTATCTACGATACAATTTTTTTTAAGAATTCTGGGAAAATTTCAAAAATTATCGCACTTAAGGTGGACTAACACAAAACTGCGATAAATAAATTAACTAACTAACTAAACAAACGCAGTTTCTCCGCAGGGGCAGGCAGAGAGGATGGACTGCCAAACAACTCAGTGTTGGCACACACTCCGTTCCTCAGTCACATTCATACACATTATCACTATGAATCTTGACATGGCCCGACCCAAGTATTTGGTTAACTTGGTCTTGCCATGTCGTCCTCTTGGTTTCACCACACATACATCTCAGGGATTCCAATTATACAGCATTCAGTCTATTCACTGCAATTATACATAAGTACCAGCACTCTTTTGTGGAATGCCAGCTTCGCTTTTTTGTTAAAAGTAACTGTTATTAGTATTGTAAAGGTATTTTAAAAAATTTACTAGATAATCTCTTCTCTCCCTATCTGATCAGCAAGGTCTCTTGTCTCTATAGATTTCTTCTAGTTTACAACTCTAAAACATCTACCACATTAATTAGGTCCAAGGCTAGGATACCACCGGGGCCATTTTGCACACAGCATTCACAGTACTAATAATCTCTGAACCTACATAATATTATTTAATGACCAGGGGACATAAAACTATAGTGGAAGCCAGCAATTTCTGACAGGCAATGTTAGAACTTAACCTAATGACAGTTTTACTGTCCGAAGCAGCGGTGCGCAACCCACGGACCCTTTGACATATACATCAATCAAAACATCATTCAAAAAGAACTTCATAACATTTTTTTATTAAGGGTATAGGTGCTTAACTCTTCAAGACTCGTGCATAATCTGTCAGGAGGTTAGAAAATTTCCCGTTTTAAATAAAAGCAAAATAAATGGGGTAATTATGAACGTATCCAAAAAGTAAAAATTGTATCTGCAAGGTAATGAAATACCCTTTCAAATGGCATTATTAGAAATAAATAAATAATTGCTCAAATATTAAACTTTTGAATGCAAACATAAAAAAAGATTTTGAAATTGCTCATTTCACTTTTTTTTTTACTAAAATTACATATTTTTGAAGACAAATAAATGTATTACAAACGTTATTGTCACCTCACTTTTTCGTTGTTTGTTTCATATTTTTTTCTCAAATTGGGGTCGGAAACATTGCTTTCACATTATATTTTTTTCTGTGGTTAACTTCTAGATTCGAATATAAAGTGTGGTATTTTCTTTTTCTAACACCGTTCAGATCATATTTCTCACCATGACAATAAGGGAGATACAACGATTTCTATGAGACCTATATGAGCTGTTCCCAAAAGCGAACAAAATAGACAGAATAGGGTTTAAAACAATTCATAATCTGCTCTTTCATAGCTGGCACCAATTTAACTATTTACGAAAAAACACTTTTTGCAAGTTATTCATTAAAATATTAAGAATAATATTTATTTTGCGCCGTAACACATGTAATATGAATAATATAAATATATTATAATAGTAGTTATTAAAATAGTAATAATTTTTATTAAAAAAAAATTTCCCATTTGATCTCTGGTGAGTTGACGTGTTGTTGTTCTTGTATTGTTTTGTATTTATTTTACTTATATAATGCACTTGCATAATGTTGATTGACTAGATAATCATTTGTGGAAAAGTGTGTGGAAGGGTTTAGTTTTTCCTATGGGGAAGATTTAACCCGGACAACAAAATCGGAAGCATAAAAATAAAAAAAAGTTTTGTCCGTATACAAACTTAATTCTTTCAAGAAAGACAAACAGATACAATATTGCATCGGCGATTCAATCGAATATAGTGTTTGTATGCCGAATTTCTACCGACATTCTTCCTTTGAAATTTTTAATTTGTAAGCTCGTAAATAAATGTGTTATTTTTTAAGATAATTTCTAATCAGACGCCGAGGTGAAAAAGCAATTACATAATATTCCCTCGACATTAAAAAAAATCAAGTATTTAACATGTTATAGGTATAAAAAAATTCGCAATGTTTCCTAAAATATTACTTACTACATTTGTTGAGAGATTTTTGCTCGATTTCAAATAATTATAATCGTTAATAACTCCCTTTCAACCATCTTCTTCTTCTTTTTGAACGCTTATTATGTAGCCTTAACCATTTACATACAGTCACTGATTATTTGACACTCATTTACCATGTTTTATATTGGGAACATATTTTGTATTACTTGTAAACTGTTTGTGAGAGTATATACCTACATAAATTATCATTATTACTATGAAAAAGGTTGCGCATCGCTGGTCCTAAGGGACCTTGGCTGGATATTGGCAGGTAGTTGATATTAATGACGATTCAAGATGATAATTTCTGCATGGCAGTTGTATAATCTCATCAAATTGACAGACAAGAATTGAGTTATTCCATTTTAGAGACATGATTCACAGTATAAAAGGATTTTTGCCCAGCTAATGGGTTTATGGAAAACACAATAATTTCCTTCAGGACCTAAGTCATCTTTTGGGATGCTGTCCACACATAGAATTAATGATGATGCGATGTTCTGGGAAGGAACAGGATATGAGAGGTGGGCAGAAATCTGTGGGTCAGTGTGTCTAGGAGTAACAAATACCTGGGAAATTTAATACCATGTTAACGGCAGAAGAAATGGTCGAAAACCAAATTACATCGATGCTGAACTATATAAAATAGCTAGCAGTAAACAGACTTTTTTGTGATATACAATACCGTAGGATATTATTCTGATGTATCTCCTAAGGTTTAGCCAGCGTTAGCAATGTAGGCACTGGAATATATTTTTTTACTACTTGATTCTAAAACATCGACTTTTCTCTACTTTCTATAAATATAATATGAATGTTTTTTATATTTACAGGGTGGGGCAAAAATAATCACCCCATTGGAAAACGCTATAACTTTTGCAAATGGCGCCAAATGTTAATTCGGTTTTGACATTTGTGAAGTAAACAAACGCAGAATACAAATCTACAAGACATGAATCGATTTACTCCGCAAGAACGCGGAATAACAAGCAGTACCAAAGTTTATCATAAAAAAAATTACAGCAAAAGAAAATCGAGTGATTATTAAAGAAGTCGGGGATGCACGAGTTATAAATTACAAGAATAGTCAAGACAGAAAGGTGTGGCGCTCCTTCTCCTCTGCCTGCCCCTGCGAGGAAACGCCCCGACACTTAGTTGAAGCAGGAATTTAAGGAATGCAGTCTGCAAGGTTAACAGCCGAAAACTGGGGTAGTCGTGGAAAGCCAAATAACGCCCATTGAAAAGAAACAATAATACTTGGCATAAATTAATACATCTGCGATTGTCTCAACGCGGAGGGGACAAAGCAGAGGAAAACTCCACTTGAATAATGCAGTTGTTGGATAAAAACATGATTATGCAAGCAACCACCAGCGAGCAAAAACTGGCACAGAGCACAGAGGTCCAAAATACAAAAATACTTGGTCAAAAATTAAGTATACGCGATTTACGATACAAAATAATTTAATTTTTAATTATAACTTTAACAAATAGTTCCAGAAGCCCGATCCACATATGGCGACTTGGAAGAAAACTGATGTCGCTAATTTAAATAGACCATTTAAGGCTTTGTAGTGAGCGTTCACAAGGCAGAAGAAGGTGCTTTGAAAGGGAGATATGTATGATTAAGACGATGCACTACGTCGTGTAATATTTTAAATTCAGCTGCTATCAATAACAACCCTTACGTAGATGGCGATAAGGTTTAAATTCCCGCTTAACACCATCCGCCTGTTTTGATTTATGCAAGAAAAAAACATGGCCAAAAAGAAGTACCTTTTATTTTATTTTGTAGATGTTCAGGCATAAATATTTATGCTCAATTTGCCACATTATACAATAAAATCATAACCGAAAATGGGTTCGTAAGTAGGAGATTGAACTTTAAAGCAGTTTTCTGGGCTTATAAAAAGACTTATCTAAAAAATACTCGATTATTTCAAAGGCCAAGATGTATTCTACTCGCAGTATTTAATTAAAGCATCTGAAACATTTCCAGGCGACCAAATTATCAAACAAAAAACCCATGATTTTGCATTGCTACGTATGGCATCACCTTATGCGAAAATGGTGAAAATATTTAATAAAACACCACTTTAAAATAGAGCAAAAATCTTTGGTCAAATGTTGCATTAGATACAATGTGAATTTTTTCATACCTATAACATATTAAAAAACATCATACATGTGTTTTCGATAATTTTGGGTTTACTTTGCGATTTTTTTCTATCGAGAGAATTTAATATAATTACCTTTTCGGCTTTATATTGTCTTAAAAAATAACATTATTTTTTTTAGGAACGTAAAAACTTGTGTTCAAGAGAAATGTGTTATAAATCGGTAGAAAATCGGATTGAAGAGGCTTAAAGGTGTGTTGAACTGTCATTGAGTTGAGTTATTATGGAACTTTTTTTCTATCGAGGGAATTTCTAATAGATACTTTTTCAATCTGCCATCTAATCGAGATATCTTAGAAAATAACACAAATTTATTTAAGAGCCTAAAATTTAAAAAAAAGAGTCAAGGGAATTATAATAATAATATTTGGATAATTTGTATAGCGTAATTTTTGTGCAAAATCACCTCAAGGGCGCTGTACAAATATATAATACATTTCTACAGTGATCTATGTTATTACTAACTAAATATGGAGATAATATATAGTACCATACTTAGCTCGTAGGTCACTTGAGATTAACACTGTTTATTGTTTATTAGAGAAATCTAGATACGGTTCGCACGCACAGGACATAGTTGGAAAATTGGACTTTCCTGTATTTATTTTAATAAAATATATCTATGTTCTCTAATGAGCATGTTTAGGAAAGGAAGAGCAATTTTTATGCTGGCGGTACTACAGTAAAAGGTATTGATAAGAATTCACTTTCCTAAATGTGATTCGTCCCTCGGTATAAGACAGATTTATGTATAATGTAGATTTATTAAGAAGTATGTTATGTTTCGATAGAAATTCTGCATATTAATAGTCGTTAAACGTGTTGGAGTTTGAAACATTTTGAAGCTTTTTTTGTCCAGCTAAAGTGGCGATTCGTACCACTGTGCAGCAATACAGTCAGTGCATCTGTTAGCGTGCGGTTAGCATGCAGCCAATTGCATTATGTTAGAGGAGGAAGGTCGTCAAATCACCGATGTTTAACTCCTATTGTCTGACCGCACACACTTGGACAGGCTGTACCTGTATTGTGTTATGACATATTCATTTAAACGGTAGGTACACGACTGTTATGCAGACGCAAGATAAATTGAAAAATATGTGCCAAATACAATGCGATATTTTCACAATGATTTTCTGATTAGGATTATCATACTAAAAATGTACAATTTGCATAATTTTTGGTTGTCCCTCTCTAAACAAATGTCATGTTTATAATACAAGGTTTATGTGCATAGCAAAAGGATAACAAATTATTATAAGCAATAAGTAGTCGCCTGAAATATTCATATAAATTGAAAATATCTGCCGAGTAAAAATAAATGCCGCCAACGGGAATTGAACCCGCACCTTCTGATGTCTGGTCAGGTGCTCTGGACCACTGAGCTACGTCGGCTTATTCGTCCAGTGAGACTTTGGCATCCCCGATTGGGGTATGTTGTGAGGCTGAAGGTAGTGTGGAGGGGAAGGAGATGAAGGATATGGAGGTGGGGAAGTACCTGGCTATTCAGATCTGGTCACCAAACACGGCTAAAGGAATTTAAAGCAACGTTTCAATTCTGAATGGTGGTCTTACACCAGGGCGTTACTGAGAGTATCTTCCACTCTGGAACTTTCCGCAAGTATAAAATATAAATATATATTTTTAAAATTAATAAATTGTGTGTTAACACAAATTAATCAAATAAAATTTACTTCTGCACGCGACCTTCGGATTGCTAGTCGAAAGCCTTACCACTCGACCACGGAGGGCGCCGTGTTTATTGATATTGTAATATATTTACCTCTGGATAGTTCAGGATTCAATTATTGCGAGTTTGAAAGAATGTTGATTTACCTGGAAATAAAGAAAATACTAAATTAGTTACAGTAATAATAAACAAAACATATGCAATAATACCAATTTGATTGTGTGTCTGTGATTGTAACTCAGGTTTAATAAACTCTGATTAATTTAAGTGTCATTTTCAAAGTTGGAACTGATTGTGTGAATAATGCAGACAAGCCATACAGTACCTAACAATACAGAGGAATAAACAGGTCAAAAGGTGTTATTTTCTTAGGACGGGTTGTTTCCGAGAATTTGAACAATTCTTCAAATTTCAAAGGTAATTTTCATGTTCTGTTATTATTTAAGTTCTGTGAAGTAAATGGCCTATAATGATATAATAACAGATCTTGAATAATACATTCACAGAACTCGCATATTAACGTTGGAACTTGATGAATTGTTCAAATTTAAAAGTTGACTTTCAAGTTCTGTGAAGGTTCTATTCATGTTCTTTTATTATATAATTACTGGCCAGTTGCTTCACAAAACTGAAATAATAACAGAACTTGGATAGAACCTTCACAGAAGGTGAAAATCAGCTTTTCAATATGATGAATTGTTCAAATTTCAAAGTTGATTTTCAAGTTCTGTGAAGGTTCTATTCATGTTCTATTATTTTATAATTATAAGCCAGTTGCTTCACAAAACTGAAATAATAACAGAACTTGGATAGAACCTTCACAGAACGTGAAAATCAGCTTTTCAATATGATGAATTGTTCAAATTTCAAAGTTGATTTTCAAGTTCTGTGAAGGTTCTATTCATGTTCTATTATTTTATAATTACTGGCCAGTTGCTTTACAAAACTGAAATAATAACAGAACTTGGATAGAACTTTCACAGAACGTGAAAATTAACTTTGAAATTTGATGAATTGTTGAAATTCTGTCAATCACCAAGCTTCAATTTATCCAAATAATATTTTTTGGTATTCATAATGAAACCGATTCGTAATAAAGATTAATCGAATATAGTGTTTTAACGTTAAGCTTCGCCTTATTTTCAAAAATGGAACTGATGTCAAGAATTTAGACAAGCGATAAAGTACATATCTTTTTTAAGACCGAGTTGTTTGGCGGTCCGTCCTCTCTGCCTACCCCTGAGGGAAACGGCGTGATGGTTAGTTAGTTTAGTATTTGTATTTTTTACAATAAATATACAATGTTTACAAGTCATACTGTTTTAATTTGGTGACTGGATAAATCATAAAAATAATAATAATTCAACACATATGAAAAAAGTTATATAAAGTCATGGAAAGTGACGAAAAAAACAACTTTATTAACTGGGTTAAGTAGGTTAGGTAAGGTTTAAATTTTTTTTTCATCGTTTTAATGACTTTATTTCACTTTTTAAAAGTATGTTGAATTGTCACTGTGTTGAGTTATCATGGAACCTTTGATTTATACTACACTTCCATTAAAAGCATTTGCTTGTGAATGGAAGAGGAGTGTACATTTGCGAAAAAATATTATAACTAGGTTACAAAATAAAAAGAATTACAAAATTAAAATCCATACAAATTATTGTATTTGGAAGAAAGAAAAATATATGTTTTGAGGGATAAGTAGAGTATAGTAGGATAATTTGTGAGATTTTCAAGTGAAACTAGGGGAATCAGTTTTTTTGATAACGATTTCCCTAAAATATTTTTTTATATAGTTCAATATTTGTTTTTTTTTTATCATTAATGCTTCTAAACTATTCTGGTAATTTATTAAAGAAATGTTTTCGTTGGTGGGTATAATGGTGCTGGGCAAAAGAAGTGTGTAGTTTAGGGCATGCAAATATATATTTAAGTCTGGTTCGATTTTCAGTTACGAATGAGTATTTGTCTTTTTTCTTTAATAATTTAAATAATTGAATTGTTCATAAATAAGTGTGTAAATGTAGGAACTTTGAATTCTTCGAATACGCATTCAGTGGGGAAGTCTGGAGGTTTTTTTAGTATTATTTTTATTATGACTTTTTGAACAATTTCTATGGGGGTCAGGCTAGTTTTGTAAGCTGCTCCCCAAGTGATAATGGCATATTGTAGAACAGACTGTACTAATGCATAATATTATATTGAGTATAGATTTTTCATTGATAAGAAATTTCTGATTCGTAAGAATATATAAATATTTCCTAATTTTTTTTTATTGTATTTTTCTTCATTTTTTTATAATATTAATTCTATATATGAAATGTGTATTTCTTTTGTTTAAATTTCTTAGAGTTAATCTAGACAGGTAATGTTAGCTTTCATGATTTTTCAAGGATTTGTGCTTTTTAGCTAACAAGAATGCGTTATCGAAATTACGCTGTTTTTGTGCAGATCCACTCAAATTACACGTCATACATTCCACTACATCCATTGCAAAAATCGTTTGAAAGTCTCCACCACAGAAAAATACAGTGCCTGCGGTGACGGCCGGTAGCGCGCTCTTAAGAAAAGTCAGTTATTACTGAAGCCCCCGCATTCCGAATTTCAACCGATTTATAACATACTCGTATATCTCTTAAAAACTTTAAGTATATCTCTTTAACACTTTAAGTATATCTCTTTAACACTTTAAGTATATCTCTTTAACACTTTAAGTATATCTCTTTAACTCTAATGAAAAAATGTCCACGTTTTTTCGCTTGTTTTCCATGAAATTTTCGCACTGAAGCGCGGAACGTATAGTATTTCTACGCAAATACATAAGTTACCATTAATAATTGTGATTTCTATAGTTTAAAAGTCCATAAGACTGAAAATGCGTGGGGTCGTCGGAAGACCCACTTGGTTACAGACGTTTTGTTTGGCATTTGGCCTATGAAGAGTTAAAGGTGTGTCGAATTGTCATTTTGAGGAGTTATTATAGGACCAAGATAAAAATGATTTTTTAAAAACAGCGACGTTTGTTGGACATAGAGCAACACGCGCTATTGTTTCTCTATCTGCATAGCCTGAGCCACAGAAACGCGTGGCGGGGTACAGCTAGTCCTACAATAGATTATAATATCTTGTGGTTTATCACGGGTCTACGTTGGCGTAACATAAATGTATACAAATTATGTATTCTTTGATGTCTGCGGAAAAAGTGTGTGGCCACAACTGTTACACGGACAAAGTTTCGCAATGTTGTGTATGCATCATTTTATGTTAATGTGCATTGTATGTTGTAAAAAAACATTAGGTATCCCATATAGATAAATACGGATACATTTATCCGAGATACTATCTTCTTTACAAATAAATTCGTTAAAAGATTGTAATCATTCAAAAAGTTTGTAATAATTAAATATACCATTCCTGAGAGAAAGTCCAGTTAAATCTAATAATTTCGCTAATAAAAAATTAATAAATGTTAATTGAGTGTTAATCTCAAGTGACCTACCAGGTAAGTATTGTACTGTATATTATCTCCATATATAGCTAGTAATAACATAGATCATTGTAGAAATGTATTATATATTTGTACAGCGCCCTTGAAGTGATTTTGCACAAAAACGGCGCTATTCAAATCGTCAAAATATTATTATTATAAACCTTCCCGAAGAAGTTCTCTAAATGATGGTGAAAACCCTATCAAAATCAGTTGCGTAGTTTAGAAGAATTAAGCGCACAAACAGACACACGCGGATAGCGACTTTGTTTTATACTATTTAGAGAAACCAATGCATTGTCACGTTTACGAATTTACAAAAAGTTTATCAGGAAACGGCCTGTAATCCCGTTTTTTGTTCATTAAGATCTGGGATCTTCCGGGATGTTCCAGTCTATTTCCGAACATTCCAGAATGTTCCTGCATGTTCTGGAATGCTCTCGAATGTTCTGGACTGTACTAGAAATTTCTGGAAGGCGAAACTTCTTGTTTCATACTATTTTGAGATAATAATATCGAATTTCGTTTAACCCTGCAGTGGTCGCGTGTACTACATATGTAGTCCACTAATACTAAATCAAAAAATTCTCCAAAATGGTAAGCATTAGTTTCACGTGCCGCTAGGTACTTTTAAACGAACTATCGAGAGACGCACTCAGTGCAGCGCAAGCCATAAATCGTGTGCGGACGTGAAACAGTAGCTCCGCAAAGATACTGGACTACATACGTAGTCCGCGCGATCAATCACGTATTTTTCAAGTATGTATATACGTAAGTAATATTAAAAAAGTTCATTTTTGGGGATCATTCGAACGTAGTGTGTCTTTCCTGCGTAGAAAATGTTATAAGTTAATAATTTTGAATAATGTGATTTTTGTGCCAATTTTGGAGGATTTTTATTTATATTTTATTAATTATGAAAAAGAGGATGTGATTTAGTATTGTTTATTGTATCTAGTTAAGAAAACTGAACTGATTATGTTTTCATAAGTAAAATAAGATGAAATGGAAAACTAAGAAAAAAAGAAATTGGACTACGCCTGTAGTCCGCGCGACTTCTGCTGTTTCATTTAGAAGCGCGACCACTGCAGGGTTAAAATACTTACTGCGATTCCAAAGGTAAATATCAAAGAAATTTAAATTTAAACGCAACTTCGTCTAAGAATATTAACATCCATTGTAATCCTTTCAAATTCAAGGTAATTACTGCATTTATGCTGCGGTTTTTACGCGTCTTTAAACGTGTCAACAACGCTGTGTGAAAATTCACTTTGTGTGTGTGCTTTTTTTATGTTTTCACGTCGCGTTTAACTGTCGCTTGCGAAATAGGCGGTCGACAAAAATCCTACACAAAAGGCCCAAACATTGCGAGTCGACTGTTGTCCATTGTTGGTTGTTTTTAAAACTTTAAAACGACAATTTAACTGTTTTCTTAGTAGAAAAGAAAGCAGAGAAAATCAAATTATTAAACGAAATTTTCAACCTCAAATTTTTTTTAGGTTATCAGAATAATAACTTTTGTTGGCTCTCGACTAGAAATCCGGAGGTTGCAGGTTTGCGCAAGTAAATGTCATTAAAAATAATACAGTAGAGTTTGCGGCACGTTCCAGAGTGGAAGATATTATCAGCATTGCCCTTGTGTAAGACCACCATTCATAATTGAAACGGCTTGTTTGAAATGGCTTTAGCCAGGTTTGGTGACTAGATCTTAATAGCCTCACCTTCCTATTCCCAGCTCATTAATTTATTTTTGCTTATTCACATGAAACACATCATTATTAACATTTAAATTTTTTACCTCACTAGAACTAACCTGTGTTAAGGTTAATAATGTTAATAATGGAATGAATCGCTGATACAATATTGAATTTGTATGCCTCTCTTAAAAGAATTGAGTTTTTGTATGGAAAAAAAACTATTTATTGATATTCATATTGCGTATTGGGTGGAAACTAATGATTCGTCTTAAGAGGAAGCTACAAGCCAAAAATGTGTACATTCTTCATATACCTTATATTGTAGGTAATAGGCATTAAAATCGCTTGACAAACGTAGTCTAGAAAGTTCGATTGTCAAGCACAAATCTGGTTTTTATTTATTTTGTAAATAATTTTATAAGAAAGCAAAAAAGTTAATCAAGTGAAACTGTCACAGATAATCTTAGCTATAATACTGTATTTTTTAAAGGTTGTTTCCTGTATACGTTCATACATTTCTATTGAAAAAAAATATTTTTTTTAGTGGTTTATTTTTATATTTTTTATTGTGTAATTTATGTTTTTATTTGTATTCTACTCAAGCGAAACGATATGAAAATCTTCAATTTATCTAAAGAATCTTTTTGGTATTCATAATGTAAACAAATTCGTTATAAAGATTAATCAAAATAGTGATTTAGCATTAAGCTTCGCCTTAATATTTTAAATCCTAACTTGCAAAATAGTTTAGTTTAGTAAAATAATTAAATCAACGCCATCTATGAATGCGTAGATTATAACGTACGTTGTGTTTAGCCTTAAGGCGAGACACTACCAAGTAATGCACAATCGTGTGTTTTTGGTTTTGAAATTTGATCTCTTCGAAATATTTTAGATACTTCTTAAGTCTTTTTATAAGCCCAGAAAATAATAAAGTACTAGGCTTATAAAAACTGCTTTAAAATTCAAAATCTTCTATTTACAAACCGATTTTCGAATATTGCATTATTATATAATGTGAGAAATTAAGTATTTTAAAAAAAGATTGCAAAATATTATTATATTTTTTGCGTGAACTTTGCAAAGTAAAATAAAAGAATTTCTTGCAAAAATCAAAACTGGCGGCTGGTGTTAAGCGGAAATTTAAACTTTATCGCCATCTTCATAAGGAGTGTTATTGTTAGCGGCCCGATTCTAAACGTTCGTAGTAAATGTTCAAAGATGTATTGAAAGGGAGATATGTGAATGCGAATGTTAGAGGGAGCGCGCTAATATTAAAAAAAACGATAATAATTACGCGAACATGGTGAAAATATTTAATAAAACACGACTAGTTTGAAATAGAGCGAAAATCTCTCGACAAATGATTTAGTTGCATTTAAAGATACACTGTGAATTTTTCAAAGCCAATAACATATTAAATAACAGAACAAAACGTGTTTTTAGTAATTTTCGGAGCTAACTTTGCGATTTTTTTCTATCAAGGGAATTTAATATAATTAACATTTTGGCATAACAAATGTATAGATATTATCTTTAAAAATAACATATATTTTTTACGACTTAAAAATTTAAAGAGTTAACGAGAAACTTGTTTTAAATCGGTATGCAGGGGCTCAAGTAAGTACATACATCAAAGCAACCCTTTTCGTACAGTCTGGACCTTCCTGTATTTTATTCAAATTATAAAACAATGTAGGTACCTTTAGGAGTTGAAGATTTTTTAAATAAATTTATCCGTTGACATTATTGCTATAATAATTACAACTATTATTATTAAATACATCGCGTGCGTACGCAGCGTATGAATCTATAAAAACCTGTCATTATTAACAAAAACCTCGTCATATCAGGTCACAGGCAACAATGCTAGCAATAGCAATAATTTAATTCGTCACAATTTTATTTAGCACAAAGTGCCACATTTATACAGGGTTTTCCAATAAGAGGAGTTATTTTGATATTCAATCGGAAAAGATCAATGGTTTCGTTGCTTGTGTGGCACGTAGCGCCGTCTTGTTGAAAGTAAGCGTTGACCAGATCAATACCATCCAATTCCGGCCATAAAATATCATTAATCATCTCTCGATAGCGCAATCCATTCACCGTAACTGTTGCTCCAGCCTCATTTTCGAAAAAGTAAGGTCCAATGACTCCGCCGGACCATAAACAGCACCAAACAGTTACACGTCGAGGATAGAGAGGCTTTTCAACAATAACTCTTGGGTTTTCCGAGCCCCAGATGCGACAATTTTGCTTGTTGACGAAGCCACCGAGGTGGAAATGGGCCTCATCACTCAAGATGATTTGCATTTGATTCACTCAAGTGAATTTTAATAAATTCAAAGCGTTGTTGAAGCGTGTATCGTTCCATTTTTATTAATGGCGTAGTTTCTACTTGTCAAATGTTAAAAAATGACTGCTTCAAAAGTAACATCTACCGAAATAGCGGGCTATTCAAAATAACACCTCTTATTGGAAAACACTGTATATATTAGCTGAAGTGTACACGGCGTTGCTGGGGGGTTATCCTTAGGAGATAGACATATACCATCGCAGAATTTTCTGTAAGCTTTTTTAAGATATACAATTCCGTGGTACATTATTTGACGTATCTTATATATTAGGTTAAGCCAGCGTTAGCAATGTAAGTTGTAAAATATGTTTTTTACTCCAAAACAAGCAATTATAAAAATATCATCATTCTTACGGCCACAAATGAAAGACTTGGATTCGAACACAAGCTACAAGCCAAAAATGTGTATATTCTTGGTATACCTTATATCGTAGGTAGTAGGCATTAAAATCGCTTGACAAACGGAGAAACGTTCGATTTCAACCAAAAAACTTGTTTTTTTTTTTAAAATAATTTTATAAGAAAGCAAAAAAAGTTAATCAAGTGAAGCTGTCACAAATAATCTTAGCTATAATACTGTATTTTTTAAAAATTGTTTCCTTTATGCGTTCATACATTTCTATTTAAAATATATTTTTTTAGTTGTTTTCATTTATATTTTTTATTGAGTAATTTATTTTTTATTTTTATTTGTTAAATACTTGATCCACTATTATTATGATTTTTTTTTTACTTGTACATTATAACGCTGAACCTCAAACAATGCGCACCGACGCATGTAACGATAGTGATAATACTGGGTGACACATCCGCTTTCGCGGTTACAATTATTCTCAGTAACAAAAATCTAAAGTTCGTATTACACGTGATAATATTTTTTTCTATAAAATTTAATAGAATTTCTATTGTATTTTTTTAAACTCAACACAGAAGGTCCCGAGGAAAATAATTTTCCTCAGGACCTATGTCACCTCTGGGGATGCTGTGTGGAGGATTTTTTTGATGAGAGGAAGTAGTGAACGTGGTACTCAATAACGATTCGTAGAAGCGACCCGTTCTCATGTGACAAATGTCAACCGTTTACACATGTTGGGCGAGCGTTTGGCGTGTTTCCCGATTATAAAGGAATCAATGACGCTACTGCCTTGGAGCATTTCTAATTGGGGTATGTTAGGTGTCGTTGCTCCAACTTGTTTAAGATACCACAGAGCAGAACAGATGTTCTAGCACAGCAGAGCATGACAAGAGGGAATGGTGATATTGAATGAAATTTGTAAAACAGTAGATATATTATATAGATGGGGAAGAGGGAGGTGGGGACGTATCTGGCTATTTAGATTTGGTCACCAAAACACGGCTAAATCCAATTTTTACATTGAAGTTCTGAGAAGGTAAAAGGTTTGAGGGTTGTGTAGGAATCTAGGGATCAGTGTGTCCAGGAGTGAAGGACAGATGAATATATCACTCTCACTGCCGCGCAAAGCGATGGGTCGAGAGACCAGTTTGAGAGATCAAAAGGTCTCTCCAAGCCGGCATCTCCCGATCTGGCACACCACACAGTCGGTGGGCTGGCGCATCCTGAACTCACCTCACCCGATGAACTCGGGCACCCATGTAAGAGTACCAAACGTAGCGAACCAATTGAGGTGACCTATGGCAGAGGTGTTGGTTATCCAATAAATGGTTCCCGGGGCGGCGGTACCAAAACCCGCCTCCAAAATTGAAAATCAAGGAACGTTTCATTTCTGAATTGCGGTCAAAGGGGCGATACTGAGAATAACAATTATTTACTACTATTTTATTATAAGATCATAACAACGGTTCCATGCTAACTCAACACAGTGACTATTCAACACACTTGAACAAAAACGATGAAAAAAAAAATTTTGTTAAACCAAACCTAACCTAACCTAACCTACTTAAGGCGATGCCATACGTAGTAATGCAAAATCATGTGTTTTTGGTTTGAAAATTTGGTCGCCTAGAAATGTTTCAGATGCTTTAATTAAATACTGCGAGTAGAATACATCTTGGCCTTTGAAATAATCGATTATTTTTTTATATGAGTCTTTTCATAAGCCCAGAAAAAAGTAATGTAAAGGCCTATGAAAACTGCTTTAAAGTTCAAAATCTCCTACTTACGAACCCATTTTCGGTTATGATTTCATTGTATAATGTGGCAAATTAAGTTATTTATAAAATGATTGAAAAAAAATTAAATATTTATGCCTGAACATCCACAAAATAAAATAAAAGGCACTTTTTGGCCATGTTTTTTTCTTGCATAAATGAAAGCAGGCGGATAGTGTTAAGCGGGAATTTAAACCTTATCGCCATCTACGTAAGGGTTGTTATTGATAGCGGCTCAATTTAAAATATTACACGATGTAGTGCATCGCCTTAACCCAGAAAATAAAGTTTTTGTTTCATCACTTTCCATGACTTTACATAACTTTTTAAAGATGTGATGAATTATCATTTTGATGATTTATCCGGTCACCCAAAACAACATATATTCCTGTTCCAAGTAATTGGGGCTTAATGAAATTTTATTTTTTTATTACTATAATATTTAGCACAATTGCACAACCATAATTTTATCTTGATTAAAATTCAATTATGACGAAATATTAACCATGATTTTTAAGGAAATACAAAATTATGATAAAGCAAATAAAAATACATGATTTTTCCCGTTTGCGGTGAGATAAAAAAAAAATCCTACAATAATTTAACATTACGAATCAACTTGAAACAGAAATCACGTGTTTGAGTTCTAACCTTAAAATATGAGAACATGTTTTAACTGTAAATACAAACTTATCAAAAAAAACTGTTTCCACATGAATTGCAGTTTAAAAAACTTACGAGCATATCACTCATTTTCAAGTAGTATGTAACTTACCTACATACATTTATATCACATCTACAAAACATGTAATATTTTTCCTTACTACAACATGGAATATCTATCATACTATTAATTACCTATAAATAACTACAATAATGTAATGTAACAACTTGAAAAATAAATCACGTGTTTTGGTTCTAACCTTAATATATGAGAAAATGTTTTAACGTAATAATATTATGTTACATAAGAGGAAGCTACAAGCCAAAAATGTGTGTATTCTTGGTATACCTTATATCGTAGGTAATAGGCATTAAAATCGCTTGACCAACGGAGTATAGAAACGTTCGATTTCAAGCAAAAAACTGTTTTTTATTTATTTTCTAAATAATTTTATAAGAAAGCAAAAAAAGTTAATCAAGTGAAACTGTCACAGATAATCTTAGCTATAGTACTGTATTTTTTTAAAGTTTTTTCATTTATGCGTTCATACATTTATATTGAAAAACAATTTTTTTTAGTAATTTGCATTTATATTTTTTATTGAGTAATTTATTTTTTTATTTGTATTCTACTCAAGCGAAACAATAGAAAAACCTTCAATTTATCTAAAGCATATTTTTTGGTATTCATAATGTACACCAATTCGTTATAAAGATTAATCAAAATAGTGATTTGGCATTAAGCTTCGCCTTAAAATAGGATCAAACAAACCGCCTGCACAGATTCGAGAGTTTATTTTGACGTTTAATTTTGGGGCTCCAGACCAGAGGTGGCTGCCAAATTCAGTTGTGTACTATCTGCGGGACCTGTACAGTACGCTCAGATTCTGAGAGGCTATCTTGACTCTGGCTTTGATGGAGTCTCCGTACTTGAGCTGGTAACCAAGTCACCAAGCATATCAATTAATGGCAGGTCTGTTGGGATGATTGTATGTAGTGGGAAGAGGGAAGGACATGATTTTTAATGGAACCAATTACATGCTATAACGTATGTTGTTACTCATAATGCTACATTCCAGTTTTACAAACACCTCTGTATAAGAAATAGATTTTATATAGAGCCGATAATGGCCTCCAGTAAAAGCAATAATATACGCTCTAAGAGCAGTGTTAGAACAATTAAAACTTATCGGTACGTACTCGAATAAAAATAATAAAACATGCCACACTAGTGTTGGTAGTTGTACATATTAGTATATCCAGTTGGTTGTAAAACATAAAGCTTAATCGATTAGTCGACAAGGTAAAAAATATATAAAATAACACATCTCTTTATGGTATTCAAACACCGATCAAAAAGTTCATACATCTGCATATTGAACACATCATAATATATAAAAATTGTACGTTTGTGCACGCAAAACTCGAAAGGAAAAACTTAAAAGCTTGTTCTTATTAGTGCAAGGAGTGCTGAGGAATACTTAAGAGGAAGCTACAAGCCAAAAATGTGTATATTCTTGGTATACCTTATATCGTAGATAATAGGCATTAAAATCGCGTGACAAACGGAGTCTAGAAACGTTCGATTTCAAGCAAAAAACTGGTTTTTATTTATTTTGTAAATAATTTTATAAGAAAGCAAAAAAGATAATTAAGTGAAACTGTCACAGTTAATCTAAGCTATAATACTGTATTTTTTTAAAGTTGTTTTCTTTACGCGTTCATACATTTCTATTAAAAAAAATATTTTTTTTTAGTAGTTTGCATTAATATTTTTTATTGAGTAATTTATTTTTTTATTTGTATTCTACTCAAGCGAAACGATAGGAAAACCTTCAATTTATGTAAAACATATTTTTTGGTATTCATAATGTACACCAATTTGTTATAAAGATTAATCAAAATAGTGATTTGGCATTAAGCTTCGCCTTAACGCAATGTCTATGCACCGGATTGAGATGTGGAGTTAAATTAAAGCCGATTTAATATAGATTTTTAACTGTAACATTGATGATTTTTAAAGCGCCGTTTTTGTGAAAAATCACCTCGAGGGCGCTGGTACTGTAGTGAATGGTGAAGGGTTTTTCAAAAAATCTGTCGCTACGGAACTATCTGTTATTTATTGTCTTTTAAAACGTCGAAGTGTTCCGACTCCTAAAGTTTTTTTTTGAGAATAAGAAGGGAGTGTAAGGAGAATATTTATGACGAGAAAGCGAATAGTAGAAGAAGTCTGGGACACACGAGGAAGACGTGACATCAACAAATGAATCAAAGACTCGCGTAAAATCAAGAGTCAAAATAATAGAAGAGTATGAACGAGACGATTAATGAATGTGAATGAAGCAAAGAGTGTGCCAAGACAGAGTAGTGATGCGGTCTATCCGCTGTGAAAACCTTTACGAGGAAACGGCGTGATGGTTAGTCCGTTTAATATAATACGGAGAAAAATGATAATTTAAAAAAATATTACAGCATGCTTATTTCCTGATAAAATATTAGTCATTCAGAATATATTGAGAACACGTGTCCTTTTCCTGAATGCGACAATATTAGTATTTGTATGAACACGTGATCCGCCGTCCTCATAAAACGTTCGACTCTTAGGAACTCTTTCGATTCATTCGTTATAGGCCTGCAGTCCCATTTTTAACAGGAAAACGAATAATTTGAGCAGATTTTTAATAAATTAACATTATTTTTTTCAGCGTGTGATTTTTTTTTCCACCACCTGAAGAAAACAAGAGTCGAACTACCCAAAGGTATAATGCTTCATGTATACAATATGGACAGTGGACAAATTAAAGTTTGAACAGTTTTCTCTGTATAATTGGTATGAAACGTCCAAGATTGGTCATTGTAGTACAAAAAATGACCACAAGCAAAGGCTAGAGGAATATACAAGCCAAAAATACATCTATTCTTATATCAATCTGATTTATTTTATCCACAATTTGATTTATTTTATCTACCCTTGTGTAGAACAAACATTCGAAAAAATTCCCCAATTCCTCGTATATGTGCACAATATAATACTAAATTTTACAGCATTGACATTTTTGGTAATAACCTAAAGAAATATCGATATGAAGTAATGCGTACGATCGATTATTAATATGAGAGTGTGGAATGTATCGGCAGCATCTCCTATCCTCTTCCTCTCCCCTTCCTTTAACACCAAATTAATTTTAAGATACTAAAACTTAATTTCTAATGCACTTTAACATAAGAAACTTCTGTGGCTTGACTTCAGTTAACTTGTATATTTATCTCGTATATATATAAAAGCTGTTTGTTTCTTACAAAATAAATAAATCATCAAGAATATAGGTTATATGAAATAAAGACTCTTTGTCAATGATAATGCATTATATCAAAGTTAAAATATGAAATCCAATTAGGATTTGGCCTACGTTATGGCGCGGTTAACTCATTTTAGTCAGTTCCTGGGGAGGAAGGTTAAATCCTCAGTCAAACCAAAAATAGACGTATTAAAGTAAAAAACATTTGTTTTTTAAGTGTTGATTTTTTTAAGGACGTCTACCCGGCGTTGTTGTGGAGAGTTATCCTTAGGAAATAGACAAATACCATCGCGGACTTATCTGTGGCCTTTTTAATATATACAATTCTGTAGTACATTATTTTGACGTATTTCATAAGGTTTAGCCAGCGTTAGCAATGTAGTGCCCGAAAATATATTTTTACGACTTGATTATAAAACATCGACTTTTCTCTACTTTCTATAAATATAATATGCATGTATCATATATGTAAACCTTCCGGAAGAAATTGTCTAAATGATAGTAAAAACCGTATAAAAATCCGTTGCGTAGTTTAGAAGAACTAAGCCCACAAACAGACACGCGGATAGCGACTTTATTGTATACTATTAAGAGATTTACGGCACAAGTTATTGACAGTCATAGTACAATATGGAAAGAAATAAAAGATTATACGTTAACAAGAAAAAATAATACACATTAGTAAGAAGTTATTAAACGAAATAAAGAAGAAATAAAAACAACAACAAAAAACTATTATGCATGTAGGTAAGCACTTACTTGCAATTAGCATTTGTGTTTCAAATAAATCTTAGTGCAAGTGAATTTGACGATGTTAAAAAAGTCGTTTCATTTGTTCGTCTAGAATATTAAAAGAAAAATCTTTCCTAATTTTTTCGGACAGTCTTTTAGCATAGGCCCCATCTAGTGTAAGATTAATCGACGGTACAAGAGCTAAACGGACCGAGTGTAAATGGTTTTCTTATAGATACGTCCGTCCTAAGCAAACAGCACTAAATATTTCGGTGCTGTTTGCCGTTTCGAGAGGGTTTAAGGCGGTATTGTTGATAAACCATTGTTTCTCAAATATAAGTAGTGAGACCACCCAGGCCAAGTGTTATGAAAAAAAAACAGTTATTGAGTATACGCGGTAAGAGAAAAAAAAACTTTCGTTTAAATCGGGCTCGTAAGCTCAAAGTCCAGTCTGGCAAGTGACAATTTCTAAACATTATAAAACAAAGTAGATATCTGCGTCTGTTTCTTAGTTCTTCTAAACTAAGCAACGGATTTTGATAGGGTTTTTCATTATTATTTAAAGAATTTCTTCCAAAAGGTTTATATATTTTCCTTCCTAGCTCCAAAAATCTTTAACCTTATCCCTGAAAACCTAAAAACCGTGAGTCAACTCCATTCCTTTAAAAAAAAATACGAAATGGATCCTTACACACGGAATACATTACAACTACAATACCCATTCATTCTACACTCTATCAATTTAATCACCTTTCAGACAAAACATAATATATCCTTATTCCCTAACTTAGCGGTATAGTATGTACATAATTAATTAGTGTGATCTATTTACTAATAGTTTCTCAATATTTTCATCTTCTTATAATTCTCCAACTTCTCCATCCTCTTCTTGCAACCCAAACTAGCTATACATCATTTTTCTTATTTTTTATATTATAGTAATGTATAGATTCTATGTCCGCAAAGTGTAAAATTCACACGCCATAACACAGGGTCATCCCTAGCATGGAGGGTGAAATATCACAAAAAACCATATGTACACTCTAAATCAAAAGTATCAACCAGGGCAACACTGACAATATAGGTAACTTCCACTCTGGAGTGAGTTAAAAAAATATATACAAGTTGCTGGACGAAATTAAACAATTTCACAAACCGCCAAAATTACACATGGATGAAATTACACATGGAGAGAATTACATTTATTGGAAGTACACACACACCAAAAAAACCTAACCAATCTTTTGCTTTATTTTTCAATACGAAATTTTTTTAACAACATTTTTAATACTCATTTTTGAATTTAAATGTCTTTTTTTTAAGATAGGTTCTTTTAATAGGTTTTTGTGATGGCATTATTTATTTTCATAAAAAGAAGAGTGAGAAATGTAAAAATTATTATTTTATAAGCAATAATTATTAGCCTGAAACACTTATCCACATTGAAAAATCTCCTGATAAAAGATACATGACGCCAACGGGACTTGAACCCGTGTCCTTTCGATTTCCGGTCGACAGTTCTGACCACTGAGCTGTCGACCGGAAATAATTATCTCTTATCTCTTATCCGCGAAATAATTCAATATATACTAATGTTTCATTCAACAATTACTGCTTGTTACATTTTTTCACCTGAAACAGCCAACTTTATTTTATATGAGAAAGGCATTGTAAGTTCTAACTCTCTCACTAGATGGCGTCGAGACAAATTGTCTACATTTTTTGGTGAAAAATACTAGAACTTGTTAATTAGCCTGGCTAATAATTATTGCTTATAAAATAATTGTTACACTTTGTGCAATGCATAAAAAAATCTTGTCTTAAAAAACATTAGTTTACCAAAAATAATAAGTAAAAATTATTTTCCACTTTACCGGTCGTTCCCTTCTAATGACATTATAACTCCTGATTATAATAAACAAACCCCCCACCCTAAAACAAACTCTCAACAGAGGTGATCGATATTTAATTTTTAACTTTAGTGTACATTTACTTGTGAAGAAGTGAACATTGTTTGCGAAACATGCAGATTGAGTATTAATTTTTTTTTGTGAATACCGTACAAGAATTCCAACTAGTCCCAACCGCCACGAGCCAGTGAGACTATGGCATCCCCAATTGGGCTATTTTGTGATGCTGAAGGTAGTGGGGAAGGACATTAGATGAGGGAGTACCTGGCTGTTCAGATCTGGTCACCAAACACGGCTAAAGCCATTTCAAGCAACGTTTCAATTCTGAATGGTGGTCTTACACCAGGGAGATACTGATAGTATCTTCCAATGGCCCAAGCATATATGTAAATAGTACCTACAAATTCATCAAATAAAATTTACTTGCGCACGCTGTGATTTGAATCCGCAAGTTTCGATGTCCTAGTTGAGAGCTTTACCTCTCAACCACAGAGGCCGTCAAAAATATATAAAAATAAATTGATGTAAACTAAGTTAGTTGTCTTTTTATCAAAATAAATACATTTATAAAAAAAAATATTTTTTACGAATGTAATTCAGGTAGGTTAGATTTTAGAAGGTATAAAATAATCTGATTTAAAATTTTCACGGCCAAAAGTATTTTAGTTTGTTGTTTTTGGGGTGTTATGCCGTGTTAGGCCTGATGCCACACATCTGCCCTGATGATAGACACTGTAACGTTGTCAGAAACGTTGGCTAAAGAAGGAGTTAGCGCAACACGGCATAACACAAATAACAAAAATATAAAATAATCTATCATTATTGTCCGCACTCGATGGGTAAATTTATGTAAAAATTAAATGTGATTTTTTGTAAATAATATGGAAATTTACAAAAAACAATGAACTACACTTCTATCTTAATTTAAAAAATTCGGCCCGTTTATGTTTGTGCTCGCAAAACTCGAAAAGTAGTCAACCGATATCGCTGAAAATTTCAAAGTTGGTTCTTATTAGTGCCAGGAGTGTTTGAAGGGTAGAAAAAGTCGAGGATGCTGGAGGAATACTTAACGCAATATCTCTGCAGCGGAATGAGATACGCAGTCGAATTAAAGTCAATGTAATGTAGTTATTTATTAGTAACATTGTGGTATACAGTAGTGAATGGTGGAAGAAGTCAGAGACGTCCGAAAAATACATTAGCGATAGCGAAGCATTGCGAGGCCCGCTAGTATTACACTATTAACGAAAGAATCAGAATTATATTTCATTTATGTGCACTTTAAATTAGACAGAATTAATTTTAATTTGTCGGATGGGAAACTTGGGATTTGAGTGGGTATTAATTATATTGAAGAGCCAACTTTGGCAGGGCAAACAGTGAAAAATGAAAACATTTTTATTTTAAGGCAGCAAAATACTCGTAATAACTTGGGTTTGTTGGCTAACTTACCATTAAAATATATTAAAATTTTATTCATCTAAAAAATTAGCGGTAAGAACGAAATTTAATTTTTCTAGGCGATGAACTAGTAACTTTCCGAGGTATTTATTTAGAAACATCTGAGTTTTTAGTAATTACTTTATCAGAATTAATTAAAATAAGCCCAGTGGAAAGATCAATTTTCCAGGCCTGCTAGAACAAATTCGACCATTCGACCATACGACATGTCCGTCCAATACGCCGATATTTTTTTACACGTCTTCTTCACTTACGTCGTTAAGATTCCGACATTATTTAAGAGGAAGCTACAAGCCAAAAATGTGTATATTCTTGATATACCTTGTGGTAATAGGCATTAAAATCGCTTGACAAACGGAGTCTAGAAACGTTCGATTTCAAGCACAAAACTGGTTTTTATTTATTTTCTAAATAATTTTATAAGAAAGCAAAAAAGTTAATCAAGTGAAACTGTCACAGATAATCTTAGCTATAATACTGTATTTTTTAAAGGTTGTTTCCTGTATACGTTCATACATTTCTATTAAAAAAATATTTTTTTTTGTGGTTTACATTTATATTTTTTATTGTGTAATTTATTTTTTTTATTTCTATTCTACTCGAGCAAAAAGATAGGGAAACCTTTAATTTATCTAAAGTATACTTTTTGGTATTTATAATGTACACCAATTCGTTATAAAGATTAATCAAAATATTGATTTGGCATTAAGCTTCGCCTTAAGGGTATTGTGTTATTTTAACCATTTTTTATTCATTTCCTTTAGTTCAGTTATACCAAGCTTGTACACGTCGCGAATAAAAAAAACCCACTTTTTACACAGCATCTGAGTGTTGCGAGATGTATTTGAATATGAAAAAAAAAAAATTTCACTCGGCGACCGCTGCATAATAAATGTACTAACACGAGGAAAAGTACCACATTCAGCGCAAACTCTTTGAATAATCACCATATTTATGTAAATTGACATTATTGTGAAAACGCCGTAAAACTATACAAATACCTAGCAATGTACTATTTATCATTACATGAATAACGCGTTTAACCAAACTTCTTTCAACAAATAATATACATGCAACTAGATGACGCAAAAGTATCTTTTGATACAATTTCTCATAAATTACACATAAAAATATTACAAAATTTAGGGATTATAGGAATTCCCTACGAATGATAAAATAGTTTCATAACATGTAGAGTAACTTTAAGTAAGCAAGTCAAAAATGAAGAATAAAAATGGTGACTCATTAGGCGCTATGTATGGTGTACCACAAGGCAGCACAGTGGTACCTCTTCTATTTATAATTTAATTTAACGATATATTATGCAATCTATCATTAGGGGGAAAATTATCAGGTTAGCTACGATTGTAAGAGAGGTCTGAGATGAAACTCATAACCGTGCTGGAAGTGGAATTACAGATATAACACATTGGCTTATAAAAATTTACCAACACTAATACGTAAGATTCAGTTCTACAGGAACAACACAATTCAGTAGTAACTAACTAACTAACCACCACGTCGTTTCCCGCAGGGGTAGGCAGAGAGGACGGACTGCCAAACAACCTGGTTTGGCACACACTCCTTGCCTCATTCACATTCCTACATCGTCTCATACATACTTTTCTTTTATTCTGACTCTTGACAAGGCCTGACTCAAGTATTCGGCTAACTTGATTGTGTTATGATTGTGACTTCTTCTACCATTCAAATTCACGTCATATATTCTTACACTCCGTTCTTTGTTTATTCGCCCTATATTCGTCCAGGCCATCTGAGCGTTCCTTTCTTAATCTTACTCACTACGCTTGCATTTTTTGCGGATCTCCACATTCCTCAAACGATCATACATGGTTTTACCACACATACGCAGCTTTCAGTATACTTTCATCCTTTCTCTGTAAGTTCCATGCCTCACTGACATACATCAGGATAGCTACCTGCACTCCATTGTGGACTGCTAGCTTCGCTTCTTCAGAAAATTATTTGTTAGCACCAGACGCGTTTAGTCCTCTGTTAATCGAGTTACCTGCATTTACCCTTCTTTCAATATCTTTATCAGTCTTCCCATCTCTCGTAAACATACTTCTCAAATATTATATAAGATCAAACAAAAAGAATTGCTTTGAGACATCTTTCCGTGTTCTCCAGGAGAATGCGATTCAAGGTTTGTTGTAAATTCTGATACTGTTTACTTCAGAGAGATGCGAAAGTCGTTATGGCGTAAGTTGCCATTTGCAAAAATGAACATCTTCTGTTAGGGTGATTGATACCTTTTGCGCCACCTTTGTTAGATTTATTTATATATGAAAAAGTCCGGGTTCTACCGCCGTGGAACGTGCCAACATGCGCATATATCCGAGTGTATATGCATGATTGCCACTAAAAGTTGATACAATGCATTGTCATCGACAACGAGTCTATCTGCCAAGTTTCAGCTCGATAGGCTGTCGGAAAGTTGATTAATATCAGCTTCAAAGACTTAAGACAAGTGATATTCAAATAGACGAATTTAAAAAAAAAATGACAGAGCAGAAATATTTAAAAGAAAAACGAATTAGATAAAGAACGTGCGATTCTTAACCATACAAAAAACAGTAGTTGATGATAAATAAAACGAAAATAAGCCAAATTAAAGTAGAATACAATAGTTTCACTTGTGATTGATTGTAGGAACCGTGATAAAAACTGAAAAATTACAATATTTAAACATAAAATATGCCATTATTAGAGTATAACAGCCAATGTATTCAAAGTCCTATGGTTCACGCGCCAGCCTTTGGACGGTGGGGTCACTCGTATGAAACTCCACTCCAATAGAAAGTCAAATGAACATGGTTAATATTCAATATATTCATGCGCTACGTTACACTGTCACCGTGCAATGTTCACAAAAAATACATATATTGGTATTGGAAGACGAACTGGGTTATGAAGAACAAAAAAAATGTCTTGAGATGGTTTTAAAAAACAACTTAAAGAAATATAAACGCATCTTTTTAAATGCATCTATTTGAAATTCACTTTTTTTTTGGTAATGACGAATGTTAATCTTGGAAGTGAAAATTAACACACTTCCCCACATCCGATCGAGCCGAAATTCGACGGATAGACTCTTTGTCGATTACAATGCATTCTAACAATTTTTGGTGGCAATCACGTGTACATTTAAGGCGAAGCTTAGTGCTAAATCACTATTTTGATTAATCTTTATAACGAATTGGTGTACATTATGAATACCAAAAAATATGCTTTAGATAAATTGAAGGTTTTCCTATCGTTTCGTTTGAGTAGAATACAAATAAAATTATAAGTTACTCAATAAAACATATAAATGTAAAAAAAACATTTTTTAAATATAAATGTATGAACGCGTAAAGGACACAACTTTTTAAAAATACAGTATTATAGCTAAGATTATCTGTGACAGTTTCACTTGATTAAGTTTTTTGTATTCTTATAAAATTATTTACAAAAATAAATAAAAAACAGTTTTGTGCTTTAAATCGAACGTTTCTAGACTCCGTTTGTCAAGCGATTTTAATGCCTATTACCTACAATACAAGGTATACCAAGAATATACACATTTTTGGCTTGTAGCTTCCTCTTAAGCATTTCTCTGAAATTGGATGACATTAAAGCAGTTAATATATGAAATAAATGGCTGCCTTACAAATTCGGCATTTGGCGACGTTGGTAGAGTTGCCGACTCTACTATAGAGGTTAGACATATAACCATAGCCATACAACTCTATATTGGTCTCACACAATATACTCCAAAATGAGGAATAAATATATAAGGGCTGGAAGTTTCGCCTTTTACAAATTTCCAACAGTCCAGAACAATATTCGAGAGAATTCCACAACATAGTCTGGAACATCCCGGAACATCCCAGATCATAATGAACTAAAAACGGGATTACCGGCCGTTTCCCGATAAACTTTTAGAAAATTCATAATCGTTACAATACTTTGGTATCTTTAAATAGTATAAAACAACGCCACTATCCGCGTCTGTCTGTTTGTGCGCTTAGTTCTTCTAAACTATGCAACGGAGTTTAATAGGGTTTTCACTATCATTTAGAAAATTTCTTCCGGAAGATTTATACATATATAATAAAAGGATATTATATTTATTAAAAGTAGAGAAAAGTCGTGAAACGCCGGGTACACATCAGCTATACATAATGTATTGGAAACGAGTCGTTTAGCGATGGAAATTTTTTAAAATAATATGAACATAATAATGTCACGTTTGAATCGTGATTTGAAGATATGATTCAGAGGCTTACTTAAATAGCTATAATATTATATTGTTTGAACAACTCTGAAAAATAAATACCAAACACGACGCACGAAGAACTGAAAAACATACAGTAATGAAGTAGTAATAATGAAATTATTTATAAAACGTACCTTTTAGCAGACTTTGAGACCATAAAAAACGCAGTTGACGACTTCAATGGATTGCACTAGAATGTTTATACTCGTTGTCACATCAATTCCGCTGCGAAAATTTATTAAACATATTATTTATGCAGGAAAATTCGGGAAAATTTTAATGAATAAGTCATATAGATATAGAATGACAATCTTTTGAAAACATAACGCAAAAAAAGTGTTTTTGGAATGTGGATGAATTATTTAAATCAAGCCTCATGGTAGGCCAGAAACACGTTAAAAGAAAAGTGAGTATTTGAGATATGAACTATTTTTTTGATTTTTACAACAACGATAAAGAAATACGAAGTTGAAAAAAATTTGAGTTCATAAATTTAAAAAAAAAATTATTATGTTTATTTTATGTTATTTTAAAAAAAATGTGTTTAATTTTGTTACATCCTATATCTACAAAAATTACTTAGTACCTACTCGAAAGAGAAATTTCCAAATAATTAGCACTGAAGTTAGTGTGGATTTTAGAATGACGCGTTCTTAGCAAATAACAGATATCGGTCTCACGGCTAGTGGTACTGGAGGCTTTGAAGTTAGTTGATATTGAAATTATTATTAATGTGACTGAAGTGTTTGGTCGGACGACCGTACGCGTTGAAGACGCAACGACGACTGGCAATTGCAAACAGTATTCGAACGACACGAGGCGGTTGAATGGTTCGATTGAGAGCGAGATGGGTGCATGTTAAAAAATGATGTTTTTGTGAGAATTGTTAAAAAACGATGAAAAATAAACAGTGGTTTATATTTCGTTATGATTTACAGTTTACTAGCTGACGAGTAACCGGCGTTGCTTGGCTTTTATCTACTCTCTACAAATATATATTTATAAACCTTTTGGAAGAAATTTTCAAAATCCGTTGCGTAGTTCAAAAATAGCAAGCGCACAAACAGACAGAAGCGGATAGCGACTGTTTGAATGTTTTATACCATTTAAAGATTTTTTTAGTTAGTAATCATTTAAAGGTTGCGCAATTAGAGTTGAAGTGAAAAACACAAAGTTAGGGTTGTGTATATTGGTGTATATTTATGTAAAAATTTCTGAACTTGCGAGAGTGATTTTTTGTGTGTGATTACCGCAAAAGAATCCCTCTCTTGAGCCAGTAAGATAATGGCATCCCCAATTGGGGTTTGTTACGAAAATGGAGGTTGCGAAGAGGGGAAGGAGTTGGGGAAAGTAAGGTGGGAAGCACCTGGCTGTTCAGATTCAATCACCAAACACGGCCAAAGCCATTTCAAGTGACGACGTTTCGATTCTGATTGGTGGTCTTTCATCAGGGTGGTATTAAAAGTAATTATTATTTTTTTGGTAAACTAATCTTTAAGACATGATTTTTTTATGCATAGCACAAAGGGTAACAATTATTAGCCTGAAACACTCATCCACATTGAAAAATCTCCCGATAAAAGATACATGACCAAGATACATAGTCCCGTTGGCGTCATGTATCTTTTATCAGGAGATTTTTCAATGTGGATGAGTGTTTCAAGCTAATAATTATTGCTTATAAAAATAATGGTATTAAAAGTATTTACCACTATGGTGATGTTCTTACCAAAAGTTATTGAGATACAGCGTGTTGTCTCGCTTAGGCCTACCTATCGATATTAGCGAGGAAGGGAGTATATAAGAATAAGTACCGAATTTGAATATTCGATACTTTTTTGTTACCAGATTTATTTTAGTAAGGCCGGGATCTTCCCTGATCTGTTCTTTGATCTATTTCATTGAATCCATGAAATAGATCCGTGATAACAGGCATTTCTATGGAGTTGACAAGACTTTCAACTTTCGTTCTATAAATTGACCAAAGAGACTTTTTTTATTTTATTTTCACTGTTATTTATTTTCTGAAGTCAAATTACATGTACAAGTTTAAAACGAGTTGTTAGGAAGAAACGCATGTGTGGGATTATAATGTACTCTACCTATAATAATTATTATTCCTGAAGGGAGAAGTTTAACAATTGTATTTTTATTTTTAGTAGCCTTTTTAACATTAACTCCACACAGAAATAATTTAATATAATTTCCCTCGGGTCTTTATGGGGAAAGCAAGGAGATGAAGTTCTAGAAAGTAAAAATATACTAGGGGAGAATTCTAAAAAAAAGTGTTTTAAGTATTCAAAACAAGTTTTTGATCTGAAACTAAATGGCTGGTTATCCCAAACGTGATTAAATTGTCACCAAACGGTTCCACAAGCCTATTTGACGTATCGCCTTGATAATAATTATATTTAATATTACTGTCGCCATAATAATTGTTATTATATGCCTGACATATACACTACATGCCTGAAAACTTCGTCACGACTTGTTCATGATACCGCACGGCAGAGCAGAGGTTCTAACACAGCATAGCATGACAAGAGCAATAGTGCTATCGAATGAAATAAAACAGTAGATATACGTACATTACTCTTTTATAACATTTTTGTATACATATCTTCCCAAATGTTGAGAATATTAAAATAAGACATCTTGGACTGTAAATAGATGATTATTCGGTCGTACAATATACATCTGTATATTTATTACTTACATACACTTAATTTTACCCTTTTGAATAAAATTTTTAGAAGATTAGTTTCCGATTTTTAACTCTTGACAGGCCAAGATGCCAAACAAAACGTCTATAACCAAGTGGGTCTTCCGACGACCCCTTGCATTTTTCTGTCTTATGGGCTTAACTATAGAAATCTCAATTATTCAGTCAATTATTAATGGTAACTTATGTATTTGCGCAGAAATATGTAAAATACTAAAATGATATGTCAAGTGTTTAAGCTAATATAAGGAGGATAGTAATTTTGGGAATTACCTACTCCCCCACCTGGCTGCGGGATAGTTAAAATTGTTAATGAAATTATAGACAGCCCTGATTTACTGAGCCTAATCACCTTCAACATACCAAATAGACTACTCTATCGAAAATTCTTTTGAATTGCAACAACAATATTATTTAGATACTCGCTTACACCTAGATGGCATGCAATACTTTCAAATAAATCGTAGATGTGTTCAACTGGATTATAGTTACAAGAAGGCTATAATAACATACCTCAATAATAATAATTAAGGTGAGCATAATACTATTCTTTTGCATTGGTTATACATAATTTTAATAGCAAATTTTACTGTAACACTAAAATATCACGTGTTTGTAAAAGTCATTGATATAAATAAAAATTGTTTATTTGCTAGCGAACTAATTCTTATGCCAGACGCGCTTTATTAGTACTGATAAGTTGTTTGAGCTTTATTTGCATTTCTTAACTGGCTAACTCTTGACGTAACAATTTTTTTTGTAAAAATTGACTTGCGTTGACCTTCTTCCCAGCTACAGAATTATTATTTAATACTCTTCAGTGGACATTTACATTAAAAATAATATTAAATATCCAACGGTTGTGCTGTATTTAGCTAAATAACGATTCAAATTTGATAAATTAAAGAGGTTGGACAGTGGAGAGATCAAACAACACTTTTCCTTTTATACGATACAATACAATTGTCGGAGGCCAAAGCCGAAGATCTATGTCAACATTTTTAAAGATGTTAATTATTGATGGCCGAAGGAAATAGTGTTGAAAATAGTTGAAAAATATATATTTTTTAATGTGAATTGTCAGGAGTCAATGTGGGACTATAAGGCATCATAAATAAGGGTTTGTTGAGAGGCTGAAGGGAGTGGGGAGAGGAAGGAGGTGGATCTGGTTAGCAAACATAGCTAAAGCCATTTAAAAAAATAATTCTAAACGGTGGTCATTCACCAGGGCGATGGTCTTTGACGGATTCCGTGGTAACGATTTTTGGCTACGAATCCGGGGGTCGCAGGTGCAAATTTTATTTGATTAATTAGTGACATTTAATAACTTATTTATTAAAAAAAATGTACAGTATATTTGCGGCACGGAGTGTTAAATACTTTCAGTATCGCGCTGGTGAAGGACCACCATTCAGAATGGAAACGTTGATTCAAATGGCTTTTGTAGATTTTGGTGACTAGATCTTAATAACTTCCCCGCCTTCCTCTTACTCATTTCTATTCTTTCCCCACTAACTTCAGCCTCATACAAGTAGCATACCCCTATTTATGATGCCATCGTCTCGCTAGTTTAAGAATGATGGGAGTAGTTCACATAAAATAATAATTATAATGTTGTTAAGAGAGGAAACACAGAGGCCGGCAAATCACCATCATTCCACAGTAGATTGTTTAACTCAAGAACGAGTCTTAAAAACGACCCGTTCTCATGTGACTGTGTGTACGAATTTTAAATAGACGCTAGTCCCTCGGAGCATTCAGAAACTTAATTTAATGGTAACAAGGGTTAATTCTAAATAGTATAAAATAAAATCGCTATCCGCGTCTGTCTGTTTGTGCGCTTAGTTCTTCTAAACTACGCAACGGATTTTGATAGGATTTTTACTATCATTTAGAGAATTTCTTCCTGAAGGTTTAAGTATATAATACATGCATATTATATTTGTAGAAAGAAGAGAAAAGTCGATGTTTTGTAATCAAGTCGTAAAAATATATATATTTTCGGGCGATTACATTGCTAACGCTGGCTAAACCTTGTGATACATCAAAACAATGTATTACGGAATTGTATATATTGAAAAGGTCTACAGAAAAGTCCTAGATGACATATGTCTATCTCCCAGCAATGCAGGGTACACGTCAGGTAGTATATATATACTTAAAGGCTTTGTTGATGTGTGTCAGGTAATTAGGGTGTATTGGTAAGAAGGTACTTGTGGTTTTATCAAAAGACAATAGGTTATAACCGTAAATATAAATAAGCTGTAAGCGAAAAATGTCGAGTAATCTAACAAGGAAACTGATAAGCTAATTGTTCACAAACAATGAATAATTCACATAAAGTGCCGTGAAATTTCCTTCATTGGAGGTTAAAACGCACCTATGTTTGTGCCCAACTTTCATAGAAAGGACTCCAGGAAAAAGCGGAAAGGACATCCTTCGACATGGTAACTCAAAAAATCTTCACTGGGCTCAAATGTCATGAAAGAATCCAGTTCAAGCTCTGCAGGGTGGTATTTAAGACGATGCACTACGTCGTGTAATATTTAATAATACAATAATATTTAATAATAATTTAAAATAACAACCCTTACTTAGATGATAAGGTTTAAATTCCCGCTTAACACCATCCGCCTGTTTTGATTTAGGCAAGAAAAAAACATGGCCAAAAAGTGCCTTTTATTTTATTTTGTGGATGTTCAGGCATAAATATTTAATTTTTTTCCGATCATTTTATAAATAACTTAATTTGCCACATTATACAATAAAATCATAACCGAAAATGGGTTCGTAAGTAGGAGATTTTGAACTTTAAAGCAGTTTTCATAGGCCTATACATTATTTTTTTCTGGGCTTATAAAAAGACTTATCTAAAAAATACGCGATTATTTCAAAGGCCAAGATGTATTCTACTCGCAGTATTTAATTAAAGCATCTGAAACATTTCTAGGCGACCAAGTTTTCAAACCAAAATTTTCAATTTTTCTAGAGGGATTTCTACGGATGTAAGTTATTTATATTTAAGATTAATAAAAAAAGGCCTTACCATAAAAATATTTTTGACGGTTTTGTACGATTTTGTACGGTTACGGTTTGAAAATATTAAAAAACGTTTTAAACTATAAAATTAACAGTTTATTTTATTTTTTTATTTTTATTTATTAAATTAAATATAATTACATTTAATACAATATAAGATATGGGTAGTCCCACAAAGCTGTGACAATCAGCTTGTCTGTAGGTTCTACCATTTAATGTTATAACATAATACACATTAGCTTAAGTTTAAATATTAATACCAAATATAATGTTTAGGATAGATAAACGTTTTGTTCATTTATTAACCACTTTTTTGTCAGTTTAGGGCAGGGTTCCTCGTTATTTTTTAAGTTAAAGTTTTCGTTAAATTTGTTATAAATCACAGGTATCATATAGTCAAGTGTTCTGCTACCATACTTATTTGATATTAGTGGAATTTTTAGGCCTTTTTTTCAGTAAATCTTGTTTTGTGACTATGCACCAATGGCTTTTTGTACGCATTTTCTCCCGCATTATCCATAATTATAATAAACCAGAGAAGCCCTTTAATTGGGAGTAGGCCCTCAGAGCCATACAGTAGTTTTAAGTTGTTTCTTTGTTTGTAAATGCTAGGTTTAGCACCAGATTTAATTTTTTTTATACGATGAATTAGTAATTTCCCTAGGAATCCCTCTAGAAACTTTTGAGATTTTAGTAATACGTTCATCATAAATAATAATTAAAATAAAAACCACAGAAACAAGGCAAATTCAACCTTGGTTCTGTCCAATACACAAGGGGCGCGCGTCGTATATTTTTGTGCACGGCTGCTTCACTTACGTCGTTAAGATTCTGGCTATATTTTGCGTACTATTGCGTACATAGTAACACAAGTTGACTTATATGGTTGTATCTACTATGTGTAACTAACGTTTACCGCATTGTCGTTAAATACTTGATATACGATATAACTTTAGGACAACCATTGTTTTTTTATGACAACTCAGTCATAAATAATAATGTTACAGGTGGTCAATTTTTCATACGTTTTAATTTATTTTTTTAAAAGTGAAACCGCGCAAGATTCCCAACTGCTCCCAACAGTCTGGAGCCAGTGAAATCATTGCATCCCCAATCGGGGTATGTTGTGAGTCTGAAGATCGTTGGGAGGGGAAGGAGATGGGAAAGAGGAAGATGGAGAGGTACCTGGCTATTCAGATCTGGTCACCAAAACACGGCCAAATCCATTTCAAGCAACGTCTTACACCAGGGCGATGCTGAGAGTGTCTTCGTCTCTGGAACGAATTATTTTTAATTAATTAAACATAAAATGATTTGCGCCAGCTGGGATTTGAGCGTACGACCTCTGGATTCATAGCCCAGGGACTGAATCAGCCGGCCACTTACAAACCCTTCCCATGCGAACGAGGCCATATTATCTAATTCAAATGTTTGGAAAAATCTAGATATTAGTGGGCTTTACACGTACGCTTCGGAACCAGCGTTCCGCGCGCCGCTCCAGCTGATGGACAGAAAAGTCTCACAGAGAGGTCGTACGTGACATCATTAGTATCTTCTGTCTTTTTTGTTTTCATACAAGGCATGTGAGAAGGAAGAGGACGATCGTCGATGACATGCGATCTCTCCCCGCACGGAGAAAACTTACAAATGTAAAATATTGCCAATTTATTAAAAATGCTGGTTAAATTAAAGTATTCGCATTCCTGTTAAAAACGGGACTGCAGGCATTTAACAAATGAATCGACATGTTTCCTACTAAACTGTCGGTATATAATATGTTATGGGGATGTCAGAATACGTGTTCATAAAAATTCCGATATTTTCGCATTTCGTCATTACATTTATTAAGAAACGCACACCTGCATAAACACGTGTTTCGATATTTTCTGAAAGGACTAATATTTTGATAAGAAATGGCTTGCAATCATGTTTTTAACAGAATTTCAATAAATCAGCCATAATAATTTTTCTTCGTATTTATCCAACTTTAAGAGGAAGCTACAAGCCAAAAATGTGTATATTCTTGGTATACCTTATACTGTAGGTAATAGGCATTACAATCGCTTGACAAACGGAGTCAAGAAACGTTCGATTTCAAGCACAAAACTGGTTTTTATTTATTTTGTAAATAATTTTATAAAAAAGTTAATTAAGTGAAACTGTCACAGATAATCTTAGCTATAATACTGCATTTTTTAAGTTGTTTCCTTTACGCGTTCATACATTTATATATTTATATTTTTTATTGAGTAATTTATTTTTTATTTGTTTTCTACTCAAGCGAAACTATAGGAAAATCTTCAATTTATCTAAAGCATATTTTTTGGTAATCATAATTTATACCAATTCGTTATAAAGATTAATCAAAATAGTGATTTAGCACTAAGCTTCGCTTTAACAGATTTAATTTTTCTGCACGGGCGGACAGGAGCGGCGCGCAGAGCGCTCGTTCCAAAGCGTATTTGTAAGAGAACTTATTAGATCAAATCTTCTTAAATGTGTCATAATCATTCAATTTACTTTCCCGTGACACAATATAATACAGTTATCCTCGACTCGGATAGTTTGTGTTTAGTGTGAAAGCAACTGCTAACAGATTGTTTCAAATTCCGACTGTGTTCTCGATGTTTGTTTGCCGAATAAATTCCAACGAAATCTGGGCGAAGGATGTTTACGCTGCGTTGTGTACCAACAATTTATTTTGTCGGTCGAATAAAACGCCTTTGAATATAGGCGTTAGTAATGTACGGTTGTGAGGAGCAACAAACTCGAAAGAAAATTGAAATTTAACCATAAACCATCCCTAAAAACACAGCTTTCAATTCAATTCAATTTCAATTCAATTAGTTTATTCCTTTAAAAACATTACAAAATTACATTTTATTTCGTTTTTAAGTACATTTGTAAAATGGTATTACATAATAAGTAAGCGGTGTATAAACTATACCAGCATCAATAGAGCTTGCCTTTTAAAGGCAGCTTCAACTTCAGCTAAATATGTCGATATCCGAATTGATTCTGTTCAACAGCAAGACTGCTCTCCCCACCGGCATGACCTCCAGGCAAGTTAGTCCTGCAGGCCGGGAGATAAAACAGTCTATGCTGTCGGTGACGGAGATAACCATCAGGAACATAGAGACTAATACTCTCCATGATAGTCGGATTTTCAAACCATCCACGAATCAGTTTGAAGAAGGGTGATACAATATGCACATCTCTTCTGACCCGTAGATAGTTCATTCCGAGCATGCCCAAGAGAAAGTCAGTAGGATAGAGCCACGGATAGTGGCCATACTCCCTCAGGTAGAGGAATCTCAGAAATTAGTTAGCTGTTTCGCCTTCTGTCATTGTCAAACTGTAAAGCTGTCTAATACCAACTAGAACAACTCGATCGAAAATTATTTTTGATCGCAACAATAATATCAGGACTGAGTCATTTAGATACTCGCTTGTACCTAGATGGCACGAAGTTGGCAATACTTTCTCAGAAATCGTAGTTGTGTTCAACTGCACAGAATATAGTTATAAGAAGGCTATAATAACATATCTCAGTAATAATTACAATTAAGGATAGCATAATACTTTTCTTCTGCAAGAGTTCTATTTAATTTTGAAATAAAATTTAACTTTTGATTATTGTTGCGTAGAATTATTATGTTCATATTATCACATCTTTGTAAAAGTCACAATTTGGGAGGCGGGTTTAGGTACCGCCGCCTCGGGAATCATTTATTGGAAAACCAACTCCTCTGACATAGGTCACCCCAAGTGGTTCGTTACGGTTGGTAATTAAGCAGGAGTGACCGGGTTCACCAGCCCACCAGATACCCTTTGGCCTCTCCAACTGGTCTCTCGGCCAATCGCCTCGCGACGCAGCGGGAGGGAGAGACCATTCGTTCGTCACTCCTGGACGCCCTGATCCCTAGATTCCTACCTATCTCTCACACCTTTTTCCTTCCCAGAACCTCCTCTCATTTCTTTCTTTAAAAAGACCCTCCACACAGCATCCCCAAAGATGACATAGACCCCGAGGGAAATAGACCCTGTGTGGGGTTAATCTTGAAAAAATGCCATATGGGCGGATAATACATAATAATAACTTTATTTTTAGTACATCCACAGAATTTTGTTAATAATGTGAGGCCATGTCAACTTATAGCACAGGAAGGAAAAATATAAGAAGGATTATTAATAAATAAATAAACACTGTGTAGGAATTCGAAACGAATTACCATTACACAATTATACATGTTTTAACGTATGGAACGGAAGTGAAAAGGTGACGGGTTAGAACTCGGAATAGATTGTCACAAAGCAAACATTTTACAGGCGCTGTGGTGACATACAATTCCGGTGAAAACGTCTCATTCGGATAACGCACAGGCGAGGGACAACTAAAAAAAAGGCTGCGAAAAAATGTTGATAATTTATTTACTTGTAAGAAACAAACAGCATTTAAACCACTTTCCACGCTCACAGTGCGAAAATTTCATGGAAAACAAGCGAAAAAACGTGGACATTTTTTTCATTAGAGCCTAAATAATAGTGTTAAATTTCTTATTTTTGTGTGGTTTACAAAGCTTGCATATAAACACACTTCTATCTGTAATTACAAGATTGATAACAATTTTCTTGAAACATTACCACGAATTAACTCTTGACAGGCCAAGATGCCAAACAAAACGTCTGTAACCAAGTGGATCTTCCGACGACCCCATGCGTTTTTCTGTCTTATTTTAAACTAGAGAAATCCCAATTATTCAGTCAAATATTAATGGTAACTTATGTATTTGCGCAGGAATACGTAACATACTAAAATGATATGTCAAGTATTTAAGCAAATACCACGAACTAACTCTTGACAGGCCAAGATGCCAAACAAAACGTCTGTAACCAAGTGGGTCTTCCGACGACCCCATGCGTTTTTCTGTCTTATTTTAAACTAGAGAAATCCCAATTATTCAGTCAATTATTAATGGTAACTTATGTATTTGCGCAGGAATACGTAACATACTAAAATGATATGTCAAGTATTTAAGCAAATATAAGGAGGATAGTAATGTTGGGTACTACTTACTCCCCCACTTGGCTGCGGGATAGTTAAGAATAAGGCATCACTTTTCAATCAAATCTTTTTTTCGTTAACCACATAACGGAAACTAGGGCTTACAAATGTTTGGATTTGTAAATGGGTTATCTAGAAATTTCAACAATATTGAGTGCATTAAACTTTTATATTTTGCCTTTGTTAGAAGTCAACTTAAGTACAATTCTCCCGCCTGGAACCCACATTACAATATTCATGTACAAGCTATTGAAAGAATAGAAAATAAAGTCTTACGTTTTCTAAGTTTTAAAATGGGTATTCCAGCAATTTTACAGCAATTTCAACACTTTTTTAAATGAAACAAATATGATTAAATTGTCTGACAGGAGTATTTATATATAAAATTCTAAACTATGCATTTGATAGTCTAGAATTGCTTGCATTGATAATGTTTCAGATTCCACTATGTAATACCAGAAGTCAAAAGAAGTAGACAAATTCTGGTACTAACTTGTAATACCAGAAGTCAAAAGAAGTAAAAAATTCTGGTACTAACTACCATATGTATTCCTCATTGCACAGAATACTTATGAAGGGCAATAATTATACCGAGTCAGTGGACATTGGTAAGGCGAAGCTTATGAATACCAAAAAATATGCTTTAGTTAAATTGAAGGTTTTCCTTGAGTAGAAATTGCTCAATAAAAATATAATTTATTTATTTATTTCTAGACTTGCAGAAAAGTCAATAGATGTCGCACATTCAAAATAAAAAAAAGATAGGTTTATCTAAAAAGACGCTGTCTAGATTGCATTTAGTTCGGGTTGAATCTTGCGATCATACATAAAGATAGTTGCCAATGAAAATGTGCGGTGAAAAAATGAAGACAATGTTGGTAGTTCTTATTCGAAGTATGATACAGTTAAAAGTGACTGAGGGGGATAGGGTCCCATTAGCTCAGTTGGTAGAGCTGTGTCCCGACAAGACAAGGGTCCTGGGTTCGAGTCCTAGATGTGACCGTATCTTTTTCTGATTTTTCTGTTTCATATTTTCGTTTAGAAATCACTAATATTGTCTTCAATATTTAAAATATAATTCTAAACTGCTAAGAAATGAACGAACGCGTAAAAGAAAATACTTTAAAAAAAATACAGTATTATAACTAAGATTATTTGTGACAGTTTCACTTGATTAACTTTTTTGCTTTCTTATAAAATTATTTACAAAATAAATAAAAAACAGTTTTGTGCTTAAAATCGAACGTTTCTAGACTCCGTTTGTCAAGCGATTTTAATGCCTATTACCTACGATATAAGGTATACCAAGAATATACACATTTTTGGCTTGTAGCTTCCTCTTAATGTATCACATAAAATACAAAGATTGTTACTGAGGCAGTTTAGTTATGTATAACAAGTGTGTACTGTATTAATATATAATTTTTACTATTCACAATAAATTAATACCCACTTGGTTAACTGTTATATTTAAGATTTGAAATGTGAGGGTGGCCATTTTGTTATGTGATCACGTGAATCCTTATTATAATTTATTTGTTTGGTAATAGTTACGTTTTTGTTGTTTTATTAGCTCTTGTCAAGGGTCAGACAAACAGAAGAGTAGATATTATGCATGAGACGATTTATGATTGTTAATGAAGCGAGTATTACGTGTCTAAGAAGAGTTATGTTACAGAGGCGGTAAGTCCACTCTGCCTACCCCTGCAGCGAAACGGCTTGATGTTCACTTAGTTGATTAAGTACTGTTTTAACTCAAGCGTTATGCATTACGTCTGTTAGTAAATTTATTAAAACGTTCCGTCTCCGTTTCAAGATGGTGACTAATTTGCTAAGGAATAGCTGGTTAAAGTTTGTCGGGTACGTGCCGATACACCCTGTATACATTTTTATCAAAATCATGGTACCTACCTGCCTGAAAATGTTTGAAAAAAGAATTGTCATTGAGATAGCGACGTTTCTTTGGACAAATGATTGCATTTAAAATATATTTTTAAAAATGCCTCAGGGGTAAGGCTCACGATTAGCAAGCTGTTGTGGCTTATTTATAGCCCGGCGTGCGCAAGTAAATTTTATTTGATCAATTTGTGTTATTTCAAAATTCACTAATTATATTTGAGGCACTTTTCAGTGCGGAAGATACTATCAGAATCGTCCTGGTGTAAGATCTCCAATCAGAATTGAAACGTAGCTTGAAATGGCTTTGGTGACCAGGTCTGAATAGCCGGGGACTTCCTAACCTTCCTCTCTCCATCTCCTCACAACATACCTAAATAAAGGATGCCATAGTCTCAAAGACTCCAGACGGATGGGAGAAGTTGAGACTCTTTTACGGTTTTTTGCTCTACTAGCTTGTTGTAACGGTGTTCCTTAAAAGAATATTCCACTACTGTAATTAAATATCCTCACTTTGTATAGGTATTATCTGAATGTGCTTGCATGGGTACACGTTAGAGACCATTGACTTAAAATACACCGGAAAGACTACGAACCGTGGGTCCCGAACCGCTGACCCACAGTCGTATGGATGGGTGTTTACAGGAATAATGGACGCATTAGCATAACGAATTAACATGACCATTGTTGTAGGTTCCTTAGCAGCCAGGGATGCGACCAAACATCCAAGTTTTATCACTTCGATGTTTAGAAGGTTCTTAGATGTTTTAATGCAAACTGTAACTACAGAACATAGATAAATATGAAATGGCGCGATATTGGACGATGTTTTTTAAAATTTATTTTATAAATGTTAGGCATTATGTATTATGGTAGTCGTACATGATTTATGTAAGAAGAACAATAATAAAATAAGAGGGAAAAGGAAATTGTTACCGTAAAAAAAAAATTAAATAATGCATATTATTATAGAAACCATATTAGAAATAAAAAATAAAGATAAAATATTGTACCAAATTATTTTATATCATTATATATATTTTTTAAAAACGTTACATCTTGGTAGGTACTTATCTAGAAATGTACCTATTTAAGGTCACATTTTAATTTAGCGATATAAAAAAATAAATGATTGAGTTAAAACTTTTTTTTAAGTAAGCAGGTTTAGTAGATCAACTATTTTAATTCTTTCTAACACAAATGGAAAATGTTGCTTGCGCAATCATTGCGCTACTCCATTAACTAACGAAATAACCCATTTTTATTTTTGATATTATTACAAGTTAACTTTTTAAAAAATATAAGTAAAATTAAAAATAAACGGTTTTCTTAAATTAAATAATGATTTGAACCAATTATTTTAAAAAAGGTAATTTCAAATCAACCAATATCATTCTATTTTTTTTAATACTTATATAAAAATATTTTTTTTTTGGTTTGACTGAGGATTAAACATTCCTCCCCAGGGACTCACTCTTACCGCAGTGACCTTTTAAAATGTATTTTAAGACTAAAAAAAATGGTTTGACCGAAGATCGAATCTTCCTACCCAGAAGCCGGAGTCAACAACTCTACCTACCTCGCCAATTTACGATCGGGTGAGGCCGACATTTATTTCGTATATATCGGTTTACATTTATGCTGTAATGTAAACCGATTTCAGAGAAATGCGTGTATGTCCGTGTCCGCGTGCATGTACGTGATTGCCACCAAATTGACAAAATACCATCGACAACGAGTATGTCTGTCGAGTTTCAGACCGACCGGATGTCGTGAAATGGGTTAGTTTCCACTTCCAAAATTTTCATTCACTCATTACCGAAAACAAAAATAGAAATTCAAAAAGATATTGAAAGATAATTTTTTTACTTTTAAAATATAAATATGCTATTTCTTATACTTGATTTTTTAAATTAGATACATAGCATTTTTCTACTACATAAATGATAATATTACAAAGAAGTTCTGTTTAAAACAACCTACTTATTTACAGTATTTTTCCCAGAAAATACAATTGTAATTTGACGAAACGAAATAAATGATTCGATGTTACAAGAAATAAATTTTTCACATTTTTCGATGTGTGATTTTATGAGTATGATGATTAACAAAAAAAATTCAACCCTATTCATTACAAAAACAGTAGCATTCCATAACTTATATTTATTTAAAACATCAAAAAAAGAACTCCTTTTTAAACTCAGAACAAATAAGAAACATTTAAAAAAAGAACGGATGCTACATTTAATTCTTACCCTAATAAGGGCATTATTTTTTTAACATACAGATTAAATACGACGATTTTAAACAAGAACAAAAAACTTTAAACGGCTGGAAGAGTGATTTAACGTCAAATTTAACAAAATTATAACACAGTTCTAAAAAAGGTCTGAATATATTAAAAAAAACTTACCTCTTAAAATGCTTGTCTTCGGCAGGATATTTTTTCACTTTTTAAATGTATACCGATTTAAATAAGTTTTAAAATACATAATGCAAAGATTTTTTTTACTGAACAATAGAAAATTAGTAAAATAAAAAGATGTATTATGTAAAATATGTGAATTTATAAAACACGGGACGCAATGCGTATCAAAATACAGTACGTTTCATTCTAGAACCTTCCAAATGGTTTCGATACCTTTTATATGATTTTAATGGATCAATACTTTTATCTTTTGTTCTACAGATTGATTAGGTAACCCTAGTTACGATTAAACCTTTTTTGTTATGTTATCATCAGTTAGAAAATGGCTTAGAATATGACAGGAGGGCCCTTCGATGACAAAACTTAACAATAAAACAAATAACATTCTTATTTTCTTCTAACATATATTTGATAGACCCTATTTTCCTCGGGGCACTCAGTGGAGAAAATACATTTTAAATTACCAAACACATTCAAAATACCTATCTCTATCTAGGAATAACTTACTTTAACAACCTTCCTTTAAATCTAAAATACCTGTCTCTATCTAGGTATAACATACTTTAACAACCTTCCTTTAAATCTAAAAATACCTATCTCTATCTAGGCATAACTTACTTTAACAACCTTTCTTTAAATCTAAAAATACCTATCTCCATCTAGGTATAACTTACTTTAACAACTTTCATTTAAATCTTAAAATACCTATCTCTATCTAGGTATACCTTACTTTAACAACCTTTCTTTAAATCTATAAATACCTATCTCTATCTAGGTATAACTTACTTTAACAACCTTCCTTTAAATCTAAAATACCTGTCTCTATCTAGGTATAACATACTTTAACAACCTTCGTTTAAATCTAAAAATATCTATCTCTATCTAGGCATAACTTACTTTAACAACCTTTCTTTAAATCTAAAAATACCTATCTCCATCTAGGTATAACTTACTTTAACAACTTTCATTTAAATCTTAAAATACCTATCTCTATCTAGGAATAACTTACTTTAACAACCTTCCTTTAAATCTAAAATACCTGTCTCTATCTAGGTATAACATACTTTAACAACCTTCCTTTAAATCTAAAAATACCTATCTCTATCTAGGCATAACTTACATTAACAACCTTTCTTTAAATCTAAAAATACCTATCTCCATCTAGGTATAAGTTACTTTAACAATTTTCATTTAAATCTTAAAATACCTATCTCTATCTAGGTATAATTTACTTTAACAACCTTTCTTTAAATCTAAAAATACCTATCTCTATCTAGGTATAACTTACTTTAACAATCTTCCTTTAAATCAAAAAATCTCTATCTAGGTATAACTTACTTTAACAACCTTTCTTTAAATCTAAAAATACCTATCTAGGTATAACTTACTTTAACAATCTTCCTTTAAATCTAAAAATACCTATCTCTATCTAGGTATAACTAACTTTAACAACCTTCCTTTAAATCTAAAAATATACTATTAAAACTATTCAAAAATACTGAATCCTCTACAATACCGCGTATTCATCAAACAAGGTCAAATCACAGTGACATAAAAAATATTCCAGTTCATAAAACCACATTCGGATAAAGAAATTATATTAATTTTGCGACGAAACTCCACAACATCCTTCCCCCTGATATAAAGCGAATAGAAAATTTGAATGATTACAAATCAAGAATAAAAATCTGGCTGAAAGAGATTAATGAAAAAACTCTTTAAAAAAACATTAAAAACGACATAGAAAACTAATAAAACAGAAATGAATAACTTTAGTCCGCCTCAGCACAGTCACCCTAGTGAGGAGGACTAAGAAATACAATTTACTATACATATATTTAACATCCTATTTTGTATGTACAATGTTTAAATAGTGGTTATAATAAAATATATATATGTATATAATGTCTATGGCAGACACCGACCCGCTGGTGTGGCTTTATTTTTCTATACAAATCTACAGTTTTATTTCGTGATTGATGAAATTTTGCACACATGATCTTCAATGCAATATTCTAGGCGTCGCGACACCTAGCCGCCGGTGTGGCTTTATTTTTCTATACAAATCTACAGTTTTATTTCGAGATTGATGAAATTTTACACGCTTGATCTTCAAAGCAAAATAAGGGTAAATATTTTCACGATATTTATAAAAAAACAACCCGTCCCTTTTCCCACCCCTTAAAGCAGAATTTTGATACTTGTTGATGAAATTTTGCACACTTGCCCTTCAAAACAAGAGGAAGGTCACTGTCCACGTCTGATTTCGGAAGACTCTTATGCCAGAGACACAAGCTATTAATATAATAAATACGAATTTAATTCTCGTCAATCGCTTTCTGAAAGGGTCACCTCGCATAAACAAAATCAATGGTTGGTATTTGGAATCATCCAAATAAATATATATAAAATTCACCGACGTAAGGGTGGGTGGATGATTAAAAAATAGGGTTTATGGTATCACAGATAATATCAATTTTTAAAAGTGTTGCCCTTTGTCACTATTCCATTTTGTAGTGTAACCAAGTACACCATAAGTAGAATAAAAAAATAGTTAAATGCAGATTGGTAGACAATTTCAATATTGCTCTGGTGAGTAGTTTTGTGTACCTACCTTAAACAAGATGCACAACAAATTTCCGACCATATCACTAAATATATTTGTCCCAAACATGGACAAAACTAAAGTTGGTTGTTTGAATTATTTGGCGAGTTGGAAATAAGCCGACGTGGCTCAGTGGTCCAGAGCGTCTGACCGGCCATCAGAAGGCGCTGGTTCAATTCCCGTCGGCGGCATTTATTTTTAATCGGGAGATAATTATAATTGCTTATAATAATTTATTATCCGAACATAGACATTCAAATTGATAGGCCAGCCAATCAGGGAAAGGGGCACACATACCAAGTGGCGCGGAGCGTGGGAGGCGGCAACACCGTATTCCTTTCTGTGATTTGTCAATAAATAAATCTGACTGCAAACAGGCAACTCGCATTGCAATATCACTATTCAGTCCTCAAAAATAAAATCTGCTTACGAATAACCAGTCCTTTTTACAATAGTGCGCAAATTACTGGCTATGTAAAAACGTTACTACAAATCTCAAGACTTATTTGCAAAATTTAATACTTTGTTACACTATTTAGATAGGCAAAAATGTGTTATAATTTACCTACCTCACTTATTTTCAGCGTTACTGCGCCAACCGGTTCGTTTGTAAACGAACATTCAGATCGTCTGCAGAAAAGTTAAACAATGTACTGCGCAGTTTGCCTTACTTTAGACTTACTTTTCTGCGCAGGGTCTGGTTCTCGTGCCTCGAACCCTTCTGGTGCCAAAAATATGGTCACGTGGTTTGCCTACAGCTCGTCGAAATGGTACCTAAATTTCATGTTAGGACAGGCTATAAATTTGGATATCTATGGTCCAAACCAAAGATATTAGAAGAACATATCTTTGGTCCAAACTGTTTATATTTATTTGCATTACTACAAGTCTTTTTGAGGTGGTTAGCCGTACAAAATAACAGCAACAGAAACCTTTAAACAGTTCGAAGTTACAAGTATACAAAAAACCTATACCAACAATAATTGTTCATCATCTCAATGAAGACAAAAAGACAAAGGATCGAGAGAGTCCTGCTGAAAAGGTAAAAGGGAATCCTTCAATCGTTTTTACACAGTCAGCAATTTGAGCACCATTGTGAAAAGAACTATTAATTCGTAATCAGATTTTATTTTCGAGGACTGAACAGTGATATTGCAATTTTGGCGTTTCTTTATTCATAAAAATTTAAATGATTACAGTTTTTTTTGGTTTCTACAGCCACCATACTAGGCACACGCCCGTATTATGGTAGCCATATTTCTTTAGATTACAATGTTAAGATGTTAGGATATACAGAAATAAGAGAGAGAAAAAAAGATATAAAAATAAGAAGAAAACATATGAATATAATGGAATAAAAGAGCAGTTAATTTAATTTAATGACACGAGACATTCTTTGCAATAGTTCCTTCCCTTTACCAATAGCCAATTCTGTATATTTTTTATATAAAGATGTTCAGTTCCCGATTATTTGGTATCTACAGGATTTTCCAATAAGAGGTGTTATTTTGAATAGCCCGCTATTTCGGTAGATGTTACTTTTGAAGCTGTCATTTTTTAACATTTGAAAAGTAGAAACTACGCCATTAATAAAAATGGAACGATACACGCTTCAACAACGTATTGAAATTATTAAAATTCACTTGAGTGAATCAAATGCAAAAAATCTTGAGTGATGAGGCCCATTTCCACCTCGGTGGCTTCGTCAACAAGCGAAATTGTCGCATCTGGGGCTCGGAAAACCTGTTATTGTTGAAAAGCCTCTCTATCCTCAACGTGTGACTGTTTGGTGCGGTTTATGGTCCGGCGGAGTCATTGGACCTTACTTTTTGAAAATGAGGCTGGAGCAACAGTTACGGTGAATTGATTGCGCTATCGAGAGATGATTAATTATTTTTTATGGCCGGAATTGGATGGTATTGATCTGGACAACGTTTACTTTCAACAAGACGGCGCTACGTGCCACACAAGCAACGAAACCATTGATCTTTTACGATTGAATATAAAAATAACACCTCTTATTGGAAAACCCTGTATATTGAGTGAATTAAATATCTTGGGAGCAATATAGGAAAATTGTCGCTGGGCAAATGCTGTTTTTGTTGGAGGAATTACACATTTTAGGTGTGACGAGTAACGCGTACGAATATTTTATTGTGTTTTTTTGATGATATTTTTTTTCCATATGTATATAAGAATAGTCTTAATGTATAATTGACGTATATCTAGGCAATGCGAGTTGCGTTTTGCTGTCAGATTCATTTATTGACAAATCATGAGACGATCATGGAAGATGCCTTTATGACTTTATTGAGATGATGAACAAGCATATTTTTGGTATGAGGACCTGATGTTCCTGGCGTCTTTATGAGGATGTGATGCTGATGAGATTGCAATAATACATTTGAATTTCTATGAACCACCTCAACCTTGCAGAACACTGGGTTCATAAAAGTTCCTTTTCTGAAATTACAAAATATTTTTCTTCTTCAATGGGTGATTTTTGAATGAAAAAATGAATTAAGCTACAATATCTCTGGGGATATAAGCACCATAATGCTTGTTAGTACGTATACATCGGCTTATCACTGATCAAATATTGGATCCCGATAAAGTTTATTGACAGAGCCATATTGTAAATTCAACCATGGATAAAAATTGAACGGTGGGAAGCTAGCACTCGATCGGTACATTTTCGAAAAAGCAAAAAAAAATATTGATAAAAACGATAAAACTGAATTGAATATTAATGCAACTCACAATTTAAGCGTTTAAAAAAGAAGAACATAACTGAAGATGGTTTTATAAATATAAAAAATATTAAAAAAACATTAATAAATAATGTTGTGAAAATATTTAATTAATTTAAAATAGATCTTGACATTTGAGTTCATTCGTAGCTTTAAAAGGAAGATTATGAATTTCTTAGCATGTTAACAAAAACAGAAGATTTTTTATAATTTTCTTAGCATACTTCGGGCAATTTTTTTTCTATTAAGGGAGTTTATATACAACATTTTACAACTCCCACCTTTTCACCTTCCACTTTCCCATATCCTTCTCCTCCCCACCACCTTTACCTTCACAAGATACCCTAATTAAGGATGCCATAGTCTTACTGGCTCCAGACAGTTGGGAAACTTATATTTTATTTTATTTTATATTATAGAAACAAATAGTACACGATTTACAGAGATGAAACAATATACAGGAATAAGATACTTCATTTATTTATTTTAATAACAACGGTATAAAATATACCATATACAGTAAATTATAAACAGTGACATCAGAAAATATACAATTAACAGAAACTCTAGATGGATATAAAAAGTTAAAGATACAAGTACATGCAAAACTTATAGGTAGACTAGGTTAGATTAGTATTGATTTAAATATATGATAGTATAGATACATGATATAATATATTACAATAGCTAAAATGTATGCATTTATTTTCAGGTTTTGGTTGAAAGTAGGTAAGTGCCAATCAAGCTGTTGGTTCACCGTATTGAATATTATTATTGACCCAAGTTTCCTCAGTTGCCCCAGGAAGTTCATTTTATATACATATTTATTTGATTTTTTACGTAAGTATGAGTAGACTTACATTTTATTGGTCATGATTTAAAAGATATGATATTAAAGCCTTTTTGTACCTAGCTTCTGTGCAGTTAAACAGATCCGCTACATCTGCGTACCTATTACTAATTTCATGTAATCTAGGTACAAGCGAGTGTTTGAAATGTTCAGTCTTAGAATTGTTACAATTAAAGAGGGTTTTAGAACGAGTAGCTCTTATGGGTACATGAAATTCAATGAGGTTAATTAAATCAAGGCTGTCTACACTACCATTTAAAATTTTGAACATACATATTAAGTCGGATATAATTCTTCGATCTGAGAGTTTTACTTTTTTTTCATTTTTTTCAAGTACCATGTTGGGTACCTATGATATGTGTCCCTGTAATGTCTGCTAAGTGGTGTGTTTATTCCTTAATTACCAGGTGACGTGTATAGTATATAGGTGTGTGTGTAATGTATGTGTACGTGTGTGTGTGTGCGTGTATGCGCATTTTACAGTTTAAATTATTGACATGATGCCACGTTTGAATTTGGGCAGTGAATCCGAAAAAATGTCAATGTTAGAGTTTAGACAAATATTATTTAGAGTATGAAGAGCTCGGTTAATTGGCGAATTAGATGCTGCATTTGTTTTATAATTAAGCCTGTGGAATAGCACTGTATGTCGTGTACGTCTCAAAGGTATATTAAAGTTAATAAGGGACAGAAGTTCGGTACACTCGATGTTATTGTTTAAAATTCTGTGAATAAATATTGAGTCAGCTACTCTATTTACGTTCAATGTTATTGTTGAATTAAACTTGTGCGGATTCATATTAAAATAATTAAATAAACTCGGCATATGAATGGAGATTATCTTTACAAATAAAACAACACTGTTTTTAAAGAGAACATCCCATTTTCAGGTCAACTTATATTCTGGTCGCTGAAATCGTGAAATGGCTTTAGCCGTGCTTGGTGACCAGATCTGAATCGCCGGGTTCTTTCATACCTTCTCTTCCCCATCGCCTTGATACTTTTATAACGTATGGCAGAAATCTCCGGCGTTGCTCGGCTATTTGAAATCAGATGGAAACAGTAATTTTCCTCCTATTTTGAACGTGTTCAAAATTTCATTAAGGAATATCAAAATTCTGCTTTAATGGGATTGAAAACGGAATGGGTTTGGTTTTTCGAAATCTTTTGTAGACCAGTGGTGGCTCATGACTTCTGGGTGTACTAGAGTGGTAATATTACAAAAATGGCATTATTGATGTGTTGTAGCTGAAAACGATTCTTTTCGAAAATTATTTTTTTTACATTTTTCCAAACTGATTTTTCATGAAAATCTTCATACAAAAATCGAATTTTCAGAAAAAAAAATATAAAATGGTTTTCAGTTAAAACATGCCATTTTTTTACATTAGCACTATAGTATACCCGAAATTCACGAGCTGCCAATGATGTAGACATTGACCTTCCTCTTGTTTTGAAGGTCAAGTGTGCAAAATTTCATCAATCTCGGAATAAAACTATAGATTTGCATTTAAAACAAAGACACTCTTCTTTACATCATAAAAATATCACGTTATTAAATGTAGCAGCATTCTATTCTTAGGCAACCGTGGATTTATGAAACTAATGACAATTCCAGAAAATAGTCATTTAAACAATTCATTTACTTCAATACTTTATTTTTAATCTACAAAATTATTAAGAATGAAAACCAGCAGCACAAACACACAAGAGACGAGGAAAATAAATTATATAAGACTCCCCTCTTCAGAAAAACAACTACGAGTTAAAAGTCCTTGATGTACGCAGAAATTAAAATATTTGGCAAATTAACAAAGCAAATAAAATTAGAAGAAAATATAAATAAACAAATTTAAAAAAAATATGTGATAGATTTATACACAAAAATGTTTAAAAAAAATAAAATATATTTAAGGATTGTATTAGGACATAGGTAACTACGTGTCAATTTAAAAACTATATATAAGGATTGTATTAGGACATAGGTCTACGTGTCAATTTAAAAAGCACAAATAAAATATATATAAGGATTGTATTAGGACATAGGTAACTACATGTCAATTTAAAAAGCACAAACAAAATATTCATAACTATTGCATTTGGACATAGGTAAAAGTACGTGTCAATTTAAAAACCACATATAAAATATATATAAGGATTGTATTAGGACATAGGTAACTACATGTCAATTTAAAAAGCACAAACAAAATATTCATAACTATTGCATTTGGACATAGGTAAGTACGTGTCAATTTAAAAACCACATATAAAATATATATAAGGATTGTATTAGGACATAGGTAACTACGTGACAATTTAAAAACCTCATATTTAAAAAAAATATCGATTTTTAACAAACACACGAATGTTAAAACCGACAGAATGCTCTGTCTTTTAGCAATGACTCCCGGATAAATATATATTTTAGAAGGATCATTGCTAATTTTTATATATCTATATAAATCAAAATGTAAATGTTCGTTTGTTCAAAATCTTAAATTTCCGAAAGTACTCCACCGATCGCTTTGAAATTTTGACACGTTGCAGTCGAATAAGCGTGTGTTTTTATATGCCTGTATTATATATGTGTTACCTGTGACAGCTTTCATAAAAAAAAATAGCGCATTGTTGGACAAACATGCTTTTTTTAAAAAAAAACACCGCCATCTGTTGGATGTAAATGCATTTGTTTTTCTATCTGCACAGGCAGACTGAGACACAGCAACGTGACGTGGTACAGCTAAAATTTAATAAAAAACATACACGGGAAAATGCTTGATACTGACCTTATTAAAATGATATTAAAACCTTCTACTTTACGACCCAACTTCTGGGAATGTATCTCGGTTGTAAAGCAAGTTATTAGTGATACTGGAAAACATTTCGTTTATACAACTTATATCAAATTTTATAACATTAAGATTAGATAAAAAAACATATTAAAGATTACATTAATTTTATCCTTTAAATACTTAGTGTGGTATAACTAGTATTAATGTATTATTATCTTAAGATAAGAAAAATAATTAAGATTACATATTTAGTTAGATGAACTAGTATTGAGATATTTCAGTTTCGACTACCAGCTACGAAATTCAGTCGTTTCAGAAGGTTTGACAGATTATTCAAATTAATAACTATTAAATTTATTCCGTTAATTATTGTGTTGAAATAATATTTGACTATTTTGTATAGTAAACTTTTCGCGTAGTTACAACAGTTGAGGTGACTAACACATAATGAGTATAATACGTACAAACTTCCGACAAGGAAGTAGGAATTTTATTTAATATTGCTGGGATATGTGTAACCCGGGAAAAGTTTGTTTTACTGATGTGAAACATATTTTGGGGTGCCTAGTGATGTAACATCGACTCTTGCTTAGAATCGCAAGCGGGGCAAAACGGGACGACGCTCTTGCACGGACATCCTCGTGATTCGCTATTTCCGCCCGGCCGCCAAAACTCTGTGCGGTATATTTTCACAAAAATTATCTATTTAAAATTAAATACTTTATCTATTAACCAGCATATTTTTTTAAATAAATTGTCAATTTCGATGTGTGTTAAAGCCCCATAATAAGATGGTTAGAACGGGAGATATGTAAATACGAATGTTAGAGGGAGCGCGCTAATATTAAAAAAAAAACGATAATAATTAAGCGAAAATTGTGAAAATATTTATTAAAACACGACTCGTTTGAAATAGAGTAAAAAATCTCTCGGCAAATGCTTTAGTTACATTTAAAGATACACTGCGAATTTTTTATGCCTATAACATATTAAATGATAGAACAAAACGTGTTTTTACTAATTTTCGGGGCGTACTTTGCGATATTTTTCTATCGAGGGAATTTGATATAATTAAAGTTTCGGCATAACAAATGTATATATATTATCTTCAAAAATAAAATATATTTTTTTGGAACATAAAAACTTAAAAGCATTAGCGAGAAACTTGTTATAAATCGGTAGAAATTGGATTTGAGGGGGCTTAATTTCTTCAAATGTGACTTAATTTCCCACCTAGAACTAAATGGCAGATCATTCCAAGAATGTGTACCCGGCGCTTTGAGTTCTCCGTCACCAAAATTAGAAATATTCATACGCAAGGGTTAATCCAAGTCCTTACATCGAAGTTGAAAGTTTGGACGTAAATTTCCGTGCCACACGTCATTACATGATTTCTTGTACACATACAGGGTGATTGGAAACTAGTGGTACAAGCAGAAAATACATCAAACGACCCAAAAGACTTATTTTTTCGATCTTATTTGATGTCAAAGAGCAAAAAAAACTGCTCCCAACCGTCTGGAGCAAGGGATACTATTACATCCCCCATTATGTCCACGACGATTAAACAAGAGCGCGCAGGCGCAGAACCTTTGTCGTTCCAAAATGCAGAAATAACTTATCATTAGTAATGCCGCTCGGGAAAATGATTCTGGTACTAAATTACCTGTCCCCTGATATAGATATTTTACAATTAAATATTCAACAGTTCAAAAAACGCGATTAGTACTTAATAAAATAAAATGTATATTTATTATTGGTTATATATAGCAGTGCTCCGCAACCTTTTCTCACCTACGACACACCAAATTTCTTCCTAGAATTCCGCGGCACACCAAAAGCTAAAATATATAGATATTAAATTGATACACAAATTTTACAATAATTTCTTGTCTTTTATTAGAAAAGTATACATACATACATAACCCGCGACCTCCGACTTGCTAGTCCATGAAGCCCGTCAAAATCTGAGCATTTCATTTTTTTAAACTTTTTTCGGCTACTATGCTTCGACGCATTTTCAAATACGTTTTAAATAGCTGATATTATTTCCCTAAAGAATCGATTTTTTTCACATTTTGACTTTATTTGATTTGATTTTTTACAAAATTCCAACTTTGGATTTGATTTACTCAAAGACGAAAGCTTAAGGCGAAACTTAATGTCGAATCACTATTTTAATACCAAAAAATATGCTTTAGATAAATTGAAGGTTTTCCTATCGTTTCGCTTGAATAGAATACAAATAAAAAAATAAATTACTCAATAACAAATATAAATGAAAACTCCTAAAAATTATTTTTTTCAATACAAATGTATGAACGCGTAAAAGAAACAACTTAAAAAATATAGTATTATAGCGAAGATTATCTGTGACAGTTTCACTTGATTAAATTTTTTGCTTTCGTATAAAATTATTTACAAAATAAATAAAAAACAGTTTTTTACTTGAAATCGAACGTTTCTAGACTCTGTTTGTCAAGCGATTTGAATGCCTATTACCTACAATATAAGGTATACCAAGAATATACACATTTTTGGCTTGTAGCTTCTTATTAAATTAACGTCTCAAATCAGTTAAAATGATAATTATTACACATATATTACTTCACATCATAGAAACAGTGAAAAAATTAAGATGCTTACCTGACTTATCTCTTATATTGTCAACATGAAAGTACTTTCCACAATATTATGAATTTATTGTTATGTAAAAAAGTAATATATCTAATGATTGAATTGTGTTGTATTACGTACTTTACATGAACTAAACCTATCAATTTGATTGTCCTGAAACGGGAAACCTTCCCAGTTGGACAGTCAAAGCTTCATTATTACGTAATTGAAATTTTTATTACCTAATAAATGAATAAATATATTTAAAAAAATTACACGATACATTCTACACTTTAACTTGAAATACCTTTCATATATGCCTCACATTATCTACTCAATTTAATTATTATATGTATAAACGTGTACCCGGCGTTGCTGGGGTTTTTGCTTAGTAGATGGATATATCCAATGGCAGACTTTTCTGTAGGCCTTTTCAAGATATACAATTCCGTAAATAATAATAATAATTGGATGACTTGTATAGCGCCGTTTTTGTGCAAAATCACCTCAAGGGCGCTGTACAAACTTATAATACATCTCTATGTTATTACTTAACTATTTATGGAGATAATATACAGTACAATACTTACCTGGTAGGTCACTTGAGATTAACACTTAATTAGCATTATATAATTGTTTATTAGCGAAATTTAGATACAGGATTTAGGACATAATTGGAAAATTGAATATAACTGGACTTTCTCTTAGGAATGGTATATTTAATTTAAGGGTACGACAGCTTCAAAAGGTAAGTTTTTAGTTTAGACCTGAATTCGGTTGGACTTGTTATGGATCTTAGTTCCGGAGGAAGTTTATTCCAAGCCTTCGGCCCAGATACTCCGAAAGCGCGATCACCAAACTTAGTATTTGGCTTGCGCATAGGTTCTATCAGTCTGCCTACAGCTGATGATGTTGCTGATCTAAGAGTTGACTGCCCCAGACCAGTGTTTTCCGGTACGCATAGTTCAGAGATGTAGGGTGGGGCCATTTCATTGATGGATTTAAACACCATCCAGCACAGTTTGTACTGGATTCTTTCAGGTCACTTGAGCCAGTGAAGGTTACGAAGGTGTTCTGAAATGTGCGAATATTTTGAAACCCCGGTTATGAGCCTTGCTGCTGCATTAAACACTGATTGAAGTTTGTCAATTTGATATTTTGGAAGGCTGGCATAAATGCCGTTGCAGTAATCGAGGCGTGAGACTACGTAAGAGTTGATAAGTAGTTTTGTTGCTTTTGTAGGAAGGTTTTTTCGGACTTGAGTTGTCTTAGGTGTAGTACATAATTTTTATGTATCTCATAGGGTTTAGCCAGCTTTAACAATGTAGTGCCCGAAAACATATTTTTACGACTTGATTATAAAAAATATTTTCTCTACTTTCTATAAATGTAATAAGCATGTATTACATATGTAAATCTTCCGGAAGAAATTCTCTAAATGATGGTGAAAACCTTATCAAAATCCGTTGCGTAGTTTAGAAGAACTAAGCGCACAAACAGGTAGACATCGTTATACATAGCCAGTAAAAACTTACAGGATGCCATTGAGAAAATACAGAATGACTTGAATAATGTTACGCTTTTTTTTGTGCTATTCGAGGATTTCCAACATATTCTTTCATCTTTGTCCTTTTAAATTGTGGCATAATATTTTGTATGTGTGTATTTTTTCATCCTTTTTTTTATAATATTTTTTTTTCTCTTTCTTTCTTCTCTCATTTTAAAAATAATAGTTTATTATATTTTTTATTGCAATTAAATATCAATATATATCATGGTCACCCTACATGTTTACTGCATTATACAGTAATGAATTGGCTGGAATTAGATTAATAGGTACCATGTTCGTAGAAACGTTATTTTTTTTTTTTTTTAGTTTATTTAGGAAAATAAAATAAATGAAAAAAAATAATTGAACATAAAATATAGAACATGATTTAAACCAGTTAAGTTCCATTTATAATATTTATAAAAGCTAGAAATTAATTAAAAGTAATAAAATACATAGTGTGTGTGAACAATGATTAAAAAGAGAATACTAAACAATACAGAAGAAATATTTTTTAACTCAGGTACATAGTAAGGTTAATTTGATTTTAAACGATTTAAGGGTACAGTGGAAAATGTCAATATCGCTTAAGGCATTATAATATTTGCAGATACGCCCGAGCAAGGAGTTTTGTGCGTATTTCGATTTGAAATGTTGTATATAAAATAAGGTATTTGATCTGGTATTGCGTTCAGGACAATGAAATGCAATCCTTTCTATGTAACAATATTGTTAATATATAATCTTTGTGTTATTTTTTATTTTATTATTTCGTTTACACAGGCTTGTCCTAGTGAGGTTAAAAATTCTAACGTATAAAAAAGATACGATGTAAACAATAAATAAATAAAATAAATCAGCAAAACCAATTTTTCTCCGTGCTGGGACATTCGTAGCATGGCGGGTGAAATAATACAAAAAAATGTATACTGTACAATTCTTTTTTGCATGAAATGAATGAAAAAAAAGTCATACAACAAAATCCACTTCAAAAGTGACGTAGATTCACTAGTGTCTACTATTACCAATAACTTCCGTACACCATTGTATATCTAGTTGTGTTAGTAATCTACAATATTTGTCGTATTATTTTCCGGCGTCGGCAGCGAATCGAGTGTTGCTGGTCTCCGAGTATCGCCCAATAACACGGCCGCAATATCCGCCGTGGGCCTTTGTTCGATACCCAGGCGTTTATCAGGGCCAGGGGCTCTCAAGCCGTGGGTGACAACTCGCCCGTACTTCCGCCAGGTGGTGGGCAAAGTGCAATATCGAGTTAACGAGCTAGAGTACAAGGTAACACGGTTGTTCTGGGGTAAGCAGAGATGCAAGAGCACCACACGTGATGGTCCAGACACAATTTACCCAAATGTCGTGAGAGTGAAGAGAATAAGATGGGACATACCTGGCTAACACATTAATATCGGTTATCTGTGAGTTAGTTAGTCCTGCGAGGAATCTGGTTCAATGAACTCAAATTTGCTTTGAATTTAAGTGTAATTTTAAAAATTCGAACTGATTGCGTGAAGAATTCGGTAAAGTTAGGTACCTACCTACAAATAATATAATGTTTTAATAGAAAAGTATTTTGATTGTCTTTTTTTTTAAATTTTAATTATAATATTCCGGGATTTTTCACGGGTCCGCGTTAGTAATTCGATGTTATTGAACGTATTGACCATCTCATCAGGTGTGAAAAGCCTGTGTTGAGATGGCAATTCACAGGAATTAATTTGTTTATTTTAAAATTACCTATACATGCGCAGAATATTATTTTATTAAAAACAAAACATAGTGTAACACTAATATGATTCAAAATTATAACATTTAAAAATTTACATTGAATTAAACTTAAATTTACAAAAAGGCTACAGGAAACAAAATGTAAACTAGTATATTTGAGACGCTTTTCTGTAAGTTCTTTTAAAAATATCTACAACTTCTGTAACAGTAAACTGAATATGAAATAATATTAGTAAAACTTATTAAAAAACATATCTTAAGTTTCGTGGAAACATTTTATGCTAGAATTCCATGAAAACGCTTCTATAAATTACCTAACCAGATAAATAAATAATGGATACTAAAATAATTATAAGCTAATGAGGAAAGATAAAACATTCGATACATTGATATTAATATCATGCTATTCAAAATTACCTAATATCCAATATCACGTGTAGTTATTTCCCAACACATTTTTTTTTCCTCAAATTGAAATGATTCATTTTGAAAAGGAGAAGTAATTAAATGATTGTCCATTATTGGGTGAGCAAGAAAAAAACATCCACCTTTATGTACCTGAAGATAAAAATTACGTATAATCCGTAGGGGTCACTAGGGTCCCCCATATATCGCGGAGTTATATTGTCTCTTAAGCCCCCGCATTCTCAATTTCTATCGATTTATAACTAGTTTCTATATAACTGTTTAAGTTTTAAGTTAAAAAAAATGTTATATTTGAAGATAATATCTATACATTTGTTATGCCAAAACGTTAATCATAAGAAATTCCTTCGATAAAAAAAAAATCACAAAGTAAGTTTCGAAAATTATTAGAAACACATTTAGTTCGGTTATTTAACATGTTATAGGCATAAAAATGTATCTTTAAATGCAACTAAAACGATAGATTTTCAGTCGTGTTTTACTAAATATTATCGTTTTTTAATATTAGCGCGCTTCCTCTAACATTCGTATTTACATATCTCCCTTTCAAACCATCTTTGAACGCTAACTACGGGGCCTTAACGAAATATGTTTGCACCGGAACGAGATACGGAGTCGAAATAAAGTTTTTTTAATAGTGACATTGTGATACACAGTAGTGAATGGTGGTAGAAGTCGGAGACGCTCGAAAAAGACATTTACAATAGCGAAGCATCGCGGGGTCCAATAGTATTATGTTGAAAAACAGTAACGGAATATTGTTTGACAAATGCAGATCGATTACCGAATAGTTTTCTAGGATTATTATACTGATTTATTATTAATAACTTAAGACTCGTTTGGGGGATGTGTATTACCCCCATCCGGTGCGGGAGGGTTAAATCGATTGGAAATCAATATTCAATACAAATAAATTCTAATAAATTAATAATACATGTTTGAGAAGGCCTGCTCGGCCCGTATATGTGTGAAACGCACCTTCGATAAGGCTCAGAGCCAGTGCTTATCGCCTGCAAACAATACTTTACTTTACTTTACAGATAAGTACGTCGTACCCACCTACTTTACAGGGGGAGTACTAGGACCGGCTAACCCAGCCGTCAAGCAGATATTATTCAACTAATAACTTCTAGAAATCAACTTAATAACCTTCTAGAAAACATTCATTTCATTTCCAAACTATCAACATTAGAAGATCGAAGAGAATAATTCGACAAAAAAAAATATTCAAAATTATTCACAACGTTGTTGACAACGACTACCTTCTAGAGAATGTTCATTTCCACTGTCCAGTACGAAACAAATGATCAGACCAACTATTCCACATCCCACACTCAAAAACTAACTTCACATAACATTCATTTTTCAGAAGGACGTGCACAAAAGATAGCAATATCTTTTCAGACGCTGTTATTTTCCATTTATTCTCCGGTCAATTGACTAAATGTATATTAGAAAAAAAAAAAATTATTAATTAAAAAACCTTTAAACCTTTATCTTTAAGTAATATTCTCATTTTCTTTAAGTCGTTTTTCTTTATTTATTTGGTTAATCTTTGATTTTTTATTATTGTATTTTATTTTATTTAGGAAATAAACAGTCATATATATATTTAGCATAAACAGCAATTATTTACAATAATGTTCCATTAATTCTAGTCGTTGATTCAATATTTGCACCTGTACAATATATTTATAAATGACAAAGAAATATAAAGCATATACATTATAAGGAATTACAAAATGTTATAAAAACAATTAAAGACAGATAGTAGTAATACAGTTTTGGCATGATTATAATAAAAACAATAAAATAAACAAAGATGATAGGATTATTTCACAAAATAAAAAATTAAGTTATTAGTTTAGTAAGTTGCATTTTATATGTTTTCAAGTTACACTTGAAAATGTCTACATCTCGTAAGACATTGTGAGTTTTAATACTGAATACTTACGATGTAAGTATTCATTATTATACTTTTAATCTGTTTTGTTTTTAAACATTTTTTTTAATTTGTGTTTTTTTGTACATATCTAATATGAATTTTATACGGAAACTTCACTAGTTCATGCAACCATGTAGTTAATATCCGTCGTTGCTGGGAGTTATCCCAAGGAGATAGACATGTACCATCGTTGAGTTTTCTGTAGGCCTTTTTAAGATGTACACTTCGTTAGTATGTTATTTTGATGTATCTCGTAAGGTTTAGACAGCGTTAGCAATGTAAGCGAAAGAATTTTTTTTTCGACTTGATTACAAATCGTCGACTTTTCTCTACTTTCTATAAATATAATATTCATGAATTATATATATAAACCTTAAGGCGATTTAACCAGCGGACGAGAATTCAAATTTCGTTAAAAGACGATCTCGCGATCGGACGTTTTTTTAGACCGAGACAGAAATACCGAATTCATTCCGCTGCGAGCCGTACACTCGCGCGGCAGTGAAAACTACAGCATGGTTCCGATGAAATAACAATTATTGTTGTTTAATTCTTGGTTGTAGCTTTCTTCCTTATAAGTAGTTACATACATATTTGTAAATTATACGTCGGAGTGCGTAAACATAAATAAATACAAATGCAGTTTGTTGACATGGTAGATATAAAATATGTAGGTATATAAATATACATTTAAAAAAAATTTCAAATATTTGTTTAATTTATTTTTTTTTTTTTAATATTTTACACGAGTTTTCCAAAGGTGAGTAAAAATCTTTTGTTTTACTTATTTATTCGTTTGTCCGAAAGGTATTACCGGTAAGTTTTATTTCTAATACTTATCTCTAAAGTATTACTTGATTTGATATGTATGACATTGAAAAGAGGGTTTATTCCTTACAACTGAAGTAGTTTATATATTAAAACTAGGTTTTATTTCCAACTATTTTCTACGGTACCTACCTACATATGTAGTTATGCGATTGCATAATATTGTATCGCTTTCATGTATTTGTTTTCATGATTAACGGAGCGACCTGACTCGTCTAATTTTCGAAATGTTATTAAATTCACGAATAAAAATCATAGGTTTGTATGTCAAAAATAACCTTGTTTTTTTTCCTAAAACAAGAAGCTCAATTCACAATATGACATTATGAAACTGACAAAAAGTAACACAAAAAACATTAAATATGTTGAATTATACCAATGTAATAGTGAATTGGACAATAAAATAGAAATTATGAACAAAAAAATGATTTGAATCGCACATCACGAATCGAAATTCATTTGGTTCGTGTCACTTTTTGACTACCAATCACAAACAGTTTCACGTACTTTGGCATAAGTTTTAACATTTATACATGAAAAAACGATAACAGACATAAACTCCTGTCCATAGTTGATTCTTTTCCCTGGAAATTAAACAACACAAAATTATCGCCAAATGTTATAAAAAATATGTGCTTATTCTGACTGTTTCTTTCGAACGACCCTGTAGCATATAAGTACGAACAATGTACACGGATAATTAAATATCACTAACCTTTGTTTTTTCTGAAAATATATCTCCCACGTACGTTTTAGATGTCGTAATTTGTGCTATCTAATAAAACTTTTTTTCGAGGGTATTTTCCTCCTCATTTTTAAGCGAGGAATTTCTTTAAAATGTTATCAAGTAGACTGGCGTGGAATAGACGTCCGCTCGCCGCCCTATCGCAGCGGGGAATGATAAAATTTCGGCTTGCGCCGGGGCAAGACACAAACAACAAACGCGAATCGAAATTAATTACTATTATATACTTTAAGAATATATTTTTGGGTCATAAATTATTTCTAATGTTTCAATTATGTCTTGGTAAATTATTTTTCTAAAAAAATCTGAACTATACCAATTTGTAAGACCATAAATAAATAGTCCAATTGAGGGATTTTCGTCACAAAACGCGTGCTCGGGTTTATTTATTAGTAATTTTATTTGAAATAAAAACAAAATTCTTATACATACATATGATAGATAATTTATTGATTGTTTATACATTATTATTCAATGATTTGAAATATTTGTTGTATAATACAACTTCACCTTTGAAAATGCAACAAATCTGCGCATCGTCCAACGGTAACACTTTATTATGATATGAAAATAATATTATTTTTCAAAATTTTACATCTTACTTTACAAGATAAAATAACGATCTTTCGAAATCAATTTGTGTTTTTTTCTAGAAAAGTGTCCATACGTCTAAAAGTGGCCTCAAAAATGCCAAATTTCAGGTGAAGTCTACCTATTTCGCCTTAAGGAAGAAATTGTCTAAATGATAGTGAAAACCCTACCTAAATTCGTTGCGTAGTTTAGAAGAACTAAGCGCACAAACAGACATACGCGGATAGCGACTTTTTTTTATACTATTTAGAGATGTTTGTTTCCATAATAAACTAAAAAATATTATAATAATGTCATAAGTAAATCCACATGACATTATAATATAAAATTATAATAATATCATAAGTAAATCAACATGACATTTTATATAAAATTATAATAATGTCATAAGTAAATCCACATGACTTTATTATATAAAATTATAATAATGTCATAAGTAAATCCAAATGACATTTTATATAAAATTATAATAATGTCATAAGTAAATCCACATGACATTATAATTTAAAATTATAATAATGTCATAAGTAAATCCACATGACATTATAATATAAAATTATAATAATGTAATAAGTAAATCCACATGACTTTATTATATAAAATTATAATAATGTCATAAGTAAATCCACATGACATTATAATATAAAATTATAATAATGTCATAAGTAAATCCACATGACATTATTATATAAAATTATAATAATGTCATAAGTAAATCCACATGACATTATAATATAAAATTATAATAATTTCATAAGTAAATCCACATGACATTATAATATAAAATTATAATAATTTCATAAGCAAATCCACATGACATTATAATATAAAATTATAATAATGTCATAAGTAAATCCACATGACATTATAATATAAAATTATAATAATTTCATAAGCAAATCCACATGACATTATAATATAAAATTATAATAATTTCATAAGCAAATCCACATGACATTATAATATAAAATTATAATAATGTCATGAGTAAATCCAATTCAATTCAATTTCATTGCCGGCAATCCAGGCGGTTATTGACATTAAATTTAGGATACATATGAATTAATGTTTCCGGCCTTCCTAGACAAGGCCTTCATAACAGACTCTCAACTGTCTGTGTAGAACGCATTTTAACACCTCATGCCTCTGCCATAAATATAAAATCCAAATAAATTGAATATTTCTGAACGTATCTGAAAACTAAAAACTGCATTTGAAAGGTGATAATTACGCTTTTAATTTTTATATATTTGTAATACGTGTTATCAATATGCGACCGACAAGACATTCCTCAATCCGACTTTTTGTCAACTCCATTTGAACACTACACTACAATGTTCCTAAACTTCATACTAGTACATCAGCAGAAAGACAATTCACCTACCTAACTAACAAAACCTTCTCCCTGATATCCTAAAACTCCACTCCATATATTCAAAACATAAATAAAATATACATACATCATACATCACATAAAATATGAACTAAATCGGAACAGGGGCATCCCTGCATCCCTGCACCCCAGCACCCCTACACCCCTACACCCTTACATCCCTACACCCCTACATCCCTACATACCCACACCTCTACATCCCTAAACCCCTACACCTCTACACCCTTACATCTCTACACCCCTACATCCCTAAATCCCCACACCCCTACACCCCTACACCCCTACATCCCCACGCCCCTATATCCCTAAACCCCTACACCCTTACATCCCTACACCCCTACATCACTAAATCCCACACCCATACACCCTACATCCCTACACCCCTACACTCCTACATTTCTACACCCTACATCCCTACACCCCTACATCCCTACATCCCTATATCCCTAGATCCCCACAACCCTACATCCAGAAACACCTACACCTCAACACCCTTACATCCCTACACCCCTACATCCCTACCCCCCATACACCCCTACACCACTACATTCCTACACCCCTACATCCCTACACCGCTACATCCCTACATCCCCACATCCCTACATCATTACATCCCTAAATGGTTTATCTTACGTTTTTTTGTAACTAAAATTACTGATAACGAAAAAATATATAAAAACGCACGAATTTTATTAGACAAATGTATTGCAAACATGTATTAAACAATAATACATTTAACATAATTTATTGTTCTACAAGTCATTGCACGACCATTCTTCGAGTATATCAGCGAATGCAGTTCGTCGAACCCCTTGGAATTCGAATCGGAGCCATAAAATTAACTTGTTACCCACCGAGCAATCAGAAAGGCAGTTAAAGGAAATGGGACTGAAATTATTATTCATGCGATTCCTGAAAAGCGTGGATTTAGTACTAGGCAGTAAAACATAGAGCCTTAGAACAATGGGTGTGCAATATGACGCTGCGCATTTTACCATGGATTTATGGTTATTAGTATACGGTGGCTAGAAACTAGAAACAATAAACGCAAAATAAACCAAAAAGTTATTATATTAAAGTTTATTCCTCGAACTCTGAATGTAGATTTGTCACCAGGGCGATACTAAAATAATATTGAACTACGAGAAGAGGTGCAAATAAACTTTATAATATCGCATTCGGGAAATTGAACCCGTGACCTCTGGGTCCGAAACTAAACAGGATGTTTTATAACAAAAAAAAAACAGTAAATTTAATATAGAACACAGTTAATAATCAATAACAATTTGAAAGCTTACCTTAGATATCGCGTTTAGTTTGTCTTGATGAAGAGTCGCATTTTGCCTACGCAGCGTTTTTATCTGTGAACAATATAAAATATGATTAATATTATTCGTATCCAAGCAAATTTCAACCAAAAATTTAAACTTCAATATTTCTAACTACGAGAGAGGCAATTCAAAGAATATATTACATATATTATTTACAACAGGGCATCAGAAAACATATACATGACAATGATAAAAAAATACTTGCTAGGATTTTTCTTACTGTGTACCCTTTAAGACACGTCATGATAACGTGACCAAATTACATCCTTCAAATAGGCTAATAATAATAATCAGTCATAACATGAAAATCATAAAATTTAACTTTCCTCAAGGTTCCCATTTAGGTCCACTGCTATTTCATTTATTTACTTAATATAATCTACCAACTATACATAATTGTCTGCATAATTGCATTTGCCACCCATTGGAAAGTGTAGACTGTATCATGTATCTAGATGTAAAGATTGATAAATTTTAAAATTGGAATGACCATATAGATATGTTAACAAAGAATATCAAGAGACTTACATTTATTTTAAAAGAACTTCGACACACATTGGACAAAGATAAGTTAAAAACTGTCTATTTTGCCTTAGTCCAATCTCGACATTATTATAACATAGTATGCTGGGGATAAGCACCACTTATGTTTAGTAATCTTCCAAATCATATTAAGTCTACCAATTCCTTAGTTAAATTTAAAAAGTTCATTAAGTTGTTTGTATTGACAGACGATTGTCTTAATATTTTTTCATCCTTGTCCTTTCTTAAATAATAAGATTTTATATAAGTCCCATTTGATAAAAATTGAATGTCACCCTAGCTGTCTTTATTATCTACTTGTTTCTTCTTGGGAATAATAATGATTAATAATTAGTTATGGTTCAAATATTGTTACAATATACTGTCAAATTACCCAACTGGTAACTAATATAATACATATTTTTTCTTTCTAATTGAAACATATTGTGTTTGTATGAAGTATTACTTTATGTTTGTGATAACTCTATGTTTGCTTCACTCAAATGTAAATTGTTAACCTCGATACAGGCTTAGTCTTAGTGAGGTTGATTTTTATGAGAAAAAACGTGATTTATGTATAGTGAGATGCAATAAATAAATTAAAATTAAACAACAGATAAACATAGAAGAACACAAGAACTGTGAGGTGGGCGTATAACGAACCAAAAGCCTGGCCAAACGGGCATTTAATGTCCAATATAAAACTGTGTTTCATTGAAATTCTAATGGGATGGCTATATATGTCAGGCTAGTCCGGACACCCTGTATATTATAATTATTGTAGGATAGATAAATGAAGTTGTAAAACGCCCCTAAAGTGACTTAACGAACACGATGCTCAATAAATGTCATCCAATTAATATTATTATTATCTATTGGTGAAACCTTCTCAACAAAAAGTATAATAGGTAACAAGAAATTTCTTAAAAAAAACAGGATTTACGCAAGGCACTGATTTGGGGCCACTGCTATTTCAATTATTTAATAATACCCGATATATGGAAATCGAAAGGTTCGCGCACTCTCCATAAATTGGTTAACAATTGGCTTCTGGAATTAAGGAGAGTTGAGAGCGTACACATACTAACTTAAGGCGAAGGTTAAAGCTAAATCACTATTCTGATTAATCTTTATAACGAATTGGTATATATTATGAATACCAAAAATATGCTTCAGATAAATTAAAGGTTTTTCTATCGTCTCGCTTAAGTAGAATATCCAAATAAAAAAAATTACTCAATAAAAAATATAAATGAAAACTACTAAATTATTTTTTTCATTAGAAATGTATGAACGCGAAAAGGAAACAAATTTAAAAAAAATACAGGATTATAGCTAAGATTATCTGTGACAGTTTCACTTAATTAACATTTTTATAAAATTATTTACAAAATAAATAAAAATCAGTTTTGTGCTTGAAATCGAACGTTTCTAGACTCTGTTTGTCAGGCGATTTTAACGCCTATTACCTAAATTATAAGGAATACCATCAATATACACATATTTGGCTTGTAGCTTTCTCTTAAAGATAAACAACAAATGTTTAGTACGTTCATATAATTATTTAATATTTTTGACTTCTAGACCTAAAATTCCCACCATACGTCACAAACTCAAATATTATGTACTATAAACACGCCTTAAATCAGTTAATAATAATTATTCTTACACATCATACAAATAGTGAAAAAAACATTTAAATGCTTACCTAACTTATCTCTTATATTGTAAACATGAAAGTAATTTCCACAATGTTATGTAAAAATTAATTTCTCCAACGTTATGAATTTATTGTATTATGTATTTTTATTTATTATGTATTTTTAATTTTAAATGTGTTACTTTCTCTTTAAATGTATTATGAAGATTATATTTTCATATTATAAAATAGAGGCCTCAGCACGGGCAAGCCACTCAGTGAGGCCTACATTACTGGAAAACTTAAAATGTTAAAAATATTGTACCAAATAAATAAATAATTGTTATATATTTGTGTTACATTATCTACCACATATGAACTAAACCTATCAATTTGATAGTCCTGAAACAGGAAACCTTCCCAGTTGGACAGTCAAAGCTCCATTATTCTGTAATTGTATTTTTTAGTATCTAATAAACAAATAAATAATAACAGTCATTTATAAAGCGCAATTTTGTAATAGTTCACCTCAAGTGAGCTTAAATTATTGTTATTTATTTATTTATTTTGTAAGAAACAAACAGCTTTTATATAATATACAATGATAGATATAAATATACCAGTTCATTGGAAATTAAGTTTTAATATCTTCAAATTAATTTGGTGTTAAAGGAAGGGGAGAGGAAGAGGAAAATAGGAAGAGGATAGGAGATGCTCACGATACATAACATACTCTCATATTAATAATCGATCGTACGCATTACTTCATATCGATAATTCTTTAGGTTATTACCAAAAATGTCAATGCTGTAAAATTTAGTATTATATTGTGCACATATACGAGGAATTGGGGAATTTTTTCGACGAGGGTAGATAAAATAAATCAGATTGTCGGGTTGATCTAGACGGAATATGAAGATTTATTAAATTGGTTCTGGTGAGTCCAGACCAATATTTAGGATTTTAAACAATAAGATTTGATCAAAAATTAGACGTCGTGTTTGGAGGGAGTTAAAATTACGAAATTTAATGGATTCGGTATAATTTGAGAATTGTAAGTTTAGTTTATAATTTATGTGTATAATTTTTTTTTTTGAATTCTTTCGATATGGGCTTGGTATAAAGGAGTCCAGATCGGTGTACAGTGTTCCAAGTGCGGGCATCCATTATACTACCGATATTGTATTAAATCCAATTAAACGTTAAAAAAAAGCTTTACCATAAATAATGCAGTAACTACAGATTGAGATATACTAAGATGTCAAATCATTTCCAAGAACTTTTTCTAAATGCATTTTTATCAGCGCCTATAACCGACGGTCTGTTATATTCACCTTGTCGAATATTTTCAAAATTTCGATCAAGGACATTTGATTATCATGTGCTTTGTGCTTCCCAGACATGGCGCGGAGTCGACAATATTATTTATGTATTTTTTCATGGAAATACGAAAGCAAGGGGGTAAATTGACACTAACGACGGTTGACGTTTTTTAACCATAACTAACCGTTAAAAAGTTATCTTGTTTAAACTAAACACACTGATAACAGCGCCCCTCACTTCGAACACACGTGCATTGTCAAGAGACAGTCGTTAAAAAAAATAATATTCAAAGTATTCTTACGTTTGATTGTTTGTAACATCACCATCATGCATTTTTTGCATGCTAACAGAATTTATCAGAAAAAAGATATCAGCATTTAAACTGCCAAACCAATTTTTTTGATAAGCTGCATTTTAATCCCCCAGGCCTCTGGCATTTTGACCGTTATATTTCTTAAAGACGTTGTCATTAGATCAGAGAATTTCTGTTTATTTCCGCTTTGAAATAAAATGTAAAAGTCAATGGAATATTTCTGAACGTATCCGAAAACTAAAAACTGTTTTTGAAATATGAAAATTTGGAATGTAAACATAAAAAAGTTTAAAAAAGGTCTCACCCTACGCTATTCATCTAAACATTGAACTAAAATTACTAATAACGAAAAATAAATATAAATGTATTACAAACATTAATTAATATTATACACATTTCCTACAAAAATAAAGTTGGTTGTTTACAGGTGGAAAAAATGTAATAAACAGTAATTGTTGCTTGAGGTACTAGTACATATTGAATCATTTTGCGGGTTGGAAATAAGCCGACATAGCTCAGTGGTTTCAGAGCACCTGACCGGACATCAGGAGGCGCGGGTTAAATTCCCGTTGACGGCATTTATTTTTACTCGGGAGATATTTTCAATTTGTATTGATATTTCAGGCGACTAATTATTGCTTATAATTATTTGTTATCCTTTATGCCATGCATAAAACCTTGTCTTAAAAACATTAGTTTATCATTAAAAATAACATATGAATAAAGTTAGTTAAATAGTGACAATTACTCGACAGTTTACTTTGCTACAGAGTTTGTCAAATATATTCAAACAGGTGCCTTTTTTGGACAATAGTCCCTTTTGATAGATTCTCTGGTCGCCAGACATATATACTGGTACCGCATCTGTTTAATTGTACATACCGAGTATTGTAGCCAGCTCTAATATATTTTATCACTTCGTACATATTATTTTGATCGTCAGTACGAATTAGGGGAAAAATTGGGCTCAGAAATATGGTGGCTTAAGTCAATGCGAGCGAGTCAAAACATTTGACATCAACAAAACATATGGTAGCCGTTACAGGACGCCTGGAAGATATGAAACATATTTAAAATATATTTTTTTAAGGAAGTGAAAATGAAAGTAAACAATGTTCATGCAAAAAAGAGATTAAAAATATTAGAAGTTAGCATCAGTAATTATCTGTATAATTTAAATGTATGTTTTACATTACCTGGGTGTGACCTGTTCTAAGGTAGGTGACAGGAATGTACAGTAAACATATTTCCATGTTATTGACAGAAAATTAGGAAATGTTAAATTTAGATAAATATTGGTGGACAATAATTGATAAAGCGTTTAGTGTCTAAAATAAGATAAAAAACGGTACGTTTTTAGACACATGTTAAAAAATTCAACGACTAGGTTATATAAAAGGAAATAAAATAATAGAAAAGGAAAGACATATAATCAATGCAAAACTGTTAATTTAATTAATACTTTTGATGATAAAATAGTTGAGTTGTATATTGTAATTCAGGGGTTCCCGACCCCATGCCCGCGAACGCCCGCCCGGAACGATTCGTATGTGCTCGCCACTATTCGAGAGAGAAATAATTTTTTCATAAACATTAATTAAAAATGTGAATTATTTTTATTTATTTGTTAGAGTTTTAATTTTTTGAGTGCCTAGGTTATTAAATACGTTCGTATGTTTGCAATATTGTGTGTATGAGTGGTTCCTTTGCTGACAGTACTTCTCGCAACCTGTCTAGCGGCGAGCCAGACTGCACCCTTCACACTTGCCTGGAACGGAGAGTTCTATTTGCACATCACTCCTTGTACACGCAGAAAACCTGAAGTGAACGAACGCCACGAACTGAGCCGATGAACGCCGAAGGCGCCAAAACACATGGCACATTACTCTGCCAGCTCTGTCTGTCAGTGAAAGCAATAAGCATGGCCCCGACAGCCAAACTGACAGTAGTCACGTGGTCGTACCGTCCCGATCGGTTTGGCGATCATCGGCTCACTTCGGGTTTTCGGCGTGTACAAGGAGTGATGTGCAAATAGCATTCCCCACCTGGAACCGCGTTGTTGTCATTTTGATTGCGATTGCTGCCCCGAGTTTGTCGATTAAAAATAGGTGGTGCCCGCCAACCTACCGATGTTTTAGAATGTGCTCTAGAGTACAAAAAGGTTGGGAACCCCTGTTGTAATGTAAACGAATCATTTTCAATAAATAAATACCACAGATTACTCAAGAAAATATTGATAATTTTAGTGAAAATATTGATATTGAAGAAAGCCTTACTGTACAACAACAAACTTTACTTTGGAATAAAGAAAAATATTTTAAATTAGCTCAAAATATCCCATAAAAAAGTTTACTCTTCGGTCAGCCTTCCCCGCAGAGTTTTGGTCGTTCCGTGCAAGAGCGTCGTTCCGTGCAAGAGCGTCGTCCCGTACTGCCACGCTTACTACGCACGAGTCGGTTTACCCCCCTAGGCCATAAGATATGTCATATCAAAAACATCTTTTTACGAGTATCAAGTTAAAGGGAAAGGACTGAACCAGTATGGTTAGGTATTTGATATGTATCAAAACAATGACTATTTGAGATACATTTTTCATGTGTTACATTATTAAGTATAGTTTATTAGAAGTTCTTTATATTTACACTTCTTGCTAGAGATTCCTGTTACGAGGTAGAATGTAGGTTTTCGTGTTTATATTTAGGCTGTCATCTGCTTCATAATTTTTATAATTTCCTCATCTTAATGTTTACATAGCCATACTCAGAAGATGTCATTAAACTTGTTTATCTCCTTCATATTTTGTATATTATTTGGAATGGCATTGTATAATTCTCTTGTGTGGAATTTAAGGTTTTTCTGGACAAAATATGTATTTAATGTTATGCAAATGTAGGTTTTGTCCATTTAGTGCACGTGCGTTGGTTAGTAAGGTATTCATTTTTAATTCAAAAAAGAGTAGAGCATTTTTTTACTAGAGTTTTAAACTGAAAACATTTAAAGTGTTTAAATTTTTTTTTTGACGGAGTTCTTATTTAAGAGTTGATTTTTAAACTTCTTTCTCGATTCTTATGATGTCAGCAGAATACCTATGGCAAAAAAGCATTTCACATATTAAAAAAAAACTTTACATCTTGTTTCCTATAGTATGTTGAAACTAAACTTCCTCTCCTTCCTTTCCTTAAAAAGACCCTCCACACAACATTATCAAAGATGACGGAGGAAAGGAATTGAAAACAAAATTTAACTAAAGAAATACACATTCCGAATATTGAATTAAAATATTTTTTCTGGTAAAAATATTATATTAAAGGTATGCATTTATCGCTTGTCTGAATTCCTGACAAGTCTTTTTCAAAACATTTTGAAAATGAAACTTTAATTCAAAACAAATCCGAGTTCAATGAACCAATGTTACATTCACTCAAAGTCAGACCCACAACCAAAATTAGTATGTTTGATGATTGATAATGTGATTGATAATCATGTCAGCAAAAAAAAACCTACAAATTTTGTTTCGTGTTTGACTTCAGCTACTATAACTGTGGTTCACCCTTCATATATTGAAATACAGCCTTGTATGCAGAGCACTTCACGCCGCTGTAACCAACTGTTAGATTATTGTTATAATTTCCTTACACCACAGCACAATATAGCGTCCCAGTCAACGGCAAAACGTTCCAGCCAACTGATAAGGCAACCGCGGCGAGATAACCAAATCAATAGTTCTGTACCCGCTTTAGTCAAATAAGCTTGGCTTGCACCAACATAATTCCTGGAAATTGTGAAAGGATATAAAATAATACTATTAGGGTTGGTACATTTAAAAAAAGAGGTTTTATGTTCAGTTCGACATAAAAGACATCTCAACGAAACAGGGTTCCCCAAGGCTCCCATTTGGGTCCACAGCATTTTCAATTTCTTATTAATATTCTGCCAATATTCTACCGAAACCATTCAATAAATAAGAAAACTAGAAGTGCCTTCTATACATATTTGAATGGAAACAGATGTGCCACTGACTTATTAACTTTTGGTTCTAGAACATTTAGCAAGCGGTCTATCTCTCTTACACTTGCCTGAAATTATATATCGCCATCGCAATTGAATTTCGTAATCATGGTGAAACATAGTTTTGTATGGAAATATATGCCTCGATTAGACTTATATTTAGAGCACGAAACACGGCTATAAGGCACTTCTTGAGTTATTCCTTAATCTATGATCAAAATCTTTTTAACATTGAAAACTTACTTAATCTTACTTTTTGCTGATGACCTCAAAATTTATAGAACTATTCAAAATATTTACCATTGCAACATTCTTCAAGACAATATCAACAAATTATTAATTTGGTGTAATGAAAATAGACTGCTTAAATTACTCAAAATGTCAAATGGTTAGATTTTCCAAAAATCCAGTGATTTTTGATTACAACGTGTTATAGAGACATTAACACAAATCGAAGACTTAGGCATCACGTTTCAATCAAATCTTTCATTTGTTAACCACATAGCAGAAATCTCTAATAAGGGCTTAAAAATGTTGGGATTTATAACTAGACTAACCAGAAATTTTAACAATTTAAATTGTATTAAATTTTATATTTTACCTATGTAAGAAGTCAACTTGAGTACAATTCTCCTGACTGGAACCCACATTATAATATACATGTACAAGCTGTTGAAAGAATACAAAACAAATTTTTACGTTTTATAAATTTTAAAATGGGTATTCCAGCAATTATGTTGAACTACAACACTCTGTTAAATTAAATGAATATGCTCAAATTGTCAGACAGAATAATTTTCACTGACTTGGTATTTCTATATAAAATTCAAAATGATTTAGTTGACAGTCCGGCATTGCTAGAATTGATAAGCTTCCGGATTCCACAACGTAATACTGGAAGTCAGGATTTATTTCAGTGCAGAAATTCTGGGACTAACTACCATATTTATTCCTCTTTGCCCAGAATACTAATGCAGGGAAACAATTATACCAAGTCAGTGGACATCTTCAATTTATCTTTAAACAAATACGAAATGTTGTTAATGAAGCAATTCAGTTATTTACAATAAATAATGTCTATTTCTTAATTGTAAAAGCCCCGAAAAAGGGCGTTAATTAATAAATAATAATACAGGAAAAAATGATGCAGTGAATTTCAAGAAATACAAACCTACTGATGTTTAAAACAACTTTTTTTTCGCAATCTACACAATGATATATAAATACTGGGGTCGGTAGATTAACAGAATGACCTGTCATGATCCGTAATATATCATAATGCAACGCTTATTTTTTCTCATCTACCACTTCCTTTCCATCTTTCCTGAGGAAGCTGCAAGCCAAAAATGTGTTTATTCTTGGTATACCTTATATTGTAGGTATTAGGCATTCAAATCGGTTGACAAACGGAGTACAGAAACGTTCGATTACTAGCACAAATCTGGTTTTTATTTATTTTGTAAATAATTTTATAAGAAAGCAAAAAAGTTAAACTGTCACAGGTCACAGATAATCTTGGCTATAATACTATATTTTTTAAATGTTGTTTCCATTACGTGTTCATACATTTCTATTGAAAAAATATTTTTTTTAGTGGTTTACATTTATATTTTTTATTGTGTAATTTATTTTTTTTATTTGTATTCTACTCAAGCGAAGCGATAGGAAAACTTTCAATTTATCTAAAACAATTTTTTTGGTATTCATAATGTACACCAATTCGTTATAAAGATTAATCAAAATAGTGATTTGGCATTAAGCTTCGCCTTCAGGTACATAAAGGTGGATCTTTTTTCTTGCTCACCCGATAATGGACAATCATTTAATTACTTCTCCTTTTCAAAATGAATCATTTCAATTTAAGGAAAAAAAATGTATTGGGAAATAACTACATGTGATATTGGATATTAGGTAATTTTGAATAGCATGACATTAATATCAATGTATCGAATGTTTTCTCTATCCTTATTAAAAAAGTTGTTTCCTTTACGCGTTCATACATTTCTATTTAAAAAAAAAAATTATTTAGGAAAACCTTCAATTCATCTACTGCTTATTTTTTGGTATTCATAATGTAAACTAATTCGTTATAAAGATTAATCAAAATAGTGATTTAGCATTAAGCTTCGCCTTAAATTACTTTCCGTTCATTTCATTTAATATCCTTTCCTTTCCTTTCCCTCAATACTTTCCATCCCTGGGATTATATTGGGTTCATATGCACACCTTTTCATTTATAACAACAACAAAAAATTGACAAATTTCAAAATATGTATATTATATTTAGAGACACCCATTCGTAGCTTTAATTTTTAAGAAATGCAGCATTGATTATTGAAAAAATAGCTTTAATTTTGCGTTTTAAAAAAAAAAACACCGAGGATTTATATTCTTTTCAAAAAACCGCTCATTTCTTCTCCACACGGTGTCTTTTCATTCCTACTCAGTTCAATTCATAGATTTTCATTCCTTTACTAACTGTACATTGCGGAAAATACATTTTAATTAATTCATAAATCACAAAAAATAACAATATCACTAAAATTTAAGAAAAATTCTTAAAAAATCTATACTAGCGCCATCTACTATATTAACCTCCAACTATTATAATTAAGACGTCTTTCAAAAGGTTTGCGTCATTGCTAACCCTTGACTAGGCGCACTTTGATTCATTTTTATAACTAATTTATTATTGAATTTTTCACGCAGTTTCATTATTAAAATAACAATAGGTAATTATTTTTCCGCATACAAAGTGATAAATACATTACTTAATTTATAAGGAAATATCTAGCTACAAAATAAGAATTTATCAATGATAAGAAAATTATTTTAGTATAGGCAGTAACAATGAGATTAATAAATACTAGAAATGTGATAAACCGAATTTTTTTTACGAAAACAATGCGAAATATAATAATAAGTGCGACTTAAATAAACAACGATAATATATGATGATAATATTTTTTATGTGACAACTCACAGGCAGGGGAGTTTTGTCGCCACCCGGTTGGGCAGCTTTGTGAGGCGGCTTAAGGTAGGGGCTGTAGGAAGGGATTTATTAATGCAGGTCTTGAAGAGGCCCGGATTATATGAAGGAGGAAACGTGGATGCCGGTAGCTTGTTCCACATACGAGCCGACTTACACGAAAAAGAGTCGAAGAAGCGACCCATTCTCATAAATCCAACATCGACTGTGAACGAGTGTTCCGCTCGTGTACGTCGATTTTCATGCACGTGCACCGATGCACCGAGGATCCGTGGAGCAGGCTCCATTAAAGTACCTGTAGAACAGACCCAGAATTCCCACATTGAGTCTGTGCATTATAGATGGCAATCGGTCTGTTAACAATGGATTGTCAATCAGACGGACCACCCTCGTTTGCACAGAATCAAGCAGGCTTATCAAGTATTATGGGGCTCCAGCCCAGAGGTGGCAACCAAAACGGGAGTGAATGAAAAATTAAAACGATATTATGGGAATTTAAAACAAAAATCAAAAGCGTAAAGCTGAAAATCTGTCTGTTTACTGAATTTTAGGTCACAGGGTCATTTCTGTTAATTATTTATTTATGTCTTTCGTAAAACGGTTACGCACCAATATATCACAGAGAAGATTACAAATTTGAGGTATAAGTAAGTATAAAAAAGTCAAGGAGGTAATATTACCATTTTGTGACACTGTCTGTAAGTGACGTTAAAAATGTCGATGGTCAATGTAGCGATTCGCTCTGTTACTTGGCGCATTCTGATAGGCAGAAGTCCTCGATTTCCAAGTATAAAAAAGTGCATGCGATCTCCCACGAGTATACGGGGTGATCTTCGAAGCAAATCTCTCTTTCAAATCCCACATATCTGACATTGACGGCCGGCGTGGTCTAGTGGTATACGCTTTTGACTACAGATCCGAAGGTCGCGGGTTCGAACCCGGCGTGCGCAAATAAATTTTATTTGATTAATTTGTGTTATTTCACAATTAATTAATTAAAAATAATATATAGTATATTTGCGGCACGTTCCAGAGTGGAAGATACTCTCAGTATCGCCCTGGTGTAAGACCACCATTCAGAATTGAAACGTTGCTTGAAATGGCTTTAGCCGTGTTTGGTGACCAGATCTGAATAGCCAGGTACTTCCCCAAATTCCTCTTCCCCATCTCCCTCCCCTCCCCAATACCCTCAGCCTCACAACATACCCCAATTGGGGATGCCATAGTCTCACTGGCTCCAGACGGGAGCAGTTGGGACTCTTGTGCGGTATTACTGTAAAAAAAAAAAAAATTGTCTCCCGCGCCAACAAAATGCTTGGATTTGTTCTTCGTAATGCGAGATCATTTACTAATGGAATTGCAATACGGAGAACATATGAAGCACTTGTCCGCAGCATCCTGGAATACAGCTCCAAAAAGGTTAATGCGTTACCTGTATATGAGGGAATATACATACTATCCATTCCTGTATCCATCCTTTTTCTTAACAGGAATGCTCGATTTCAATACATTAGAAGCCCGCAGAAAAATATTTTTAGGCAAACACTTTTTTAAGTTAATCTCTGGTACAATACACAATCCGCCTATGTTGAAAGAGGTTAACTTTTATGTCCCTAACAATTATACTCGAGGAAGATCCCATGCACTCTTATATGCTCCGAAAGCGAGGACTTCTGCCTATCAGAGCGCGCCAATAAACAGAGCGACTCAACTGCTTAACGATTCTGCATTAGCCATTGACATTTTCAATGTCACCTACAGACAATTCAGTAACTATCTTTTAACACATGTCACAAAATTAGTAAAACTGCCTCTGTAAACTTTTTAATTTGTAATCTTCTCCATGATATATTGGTGTATAACCGATTTATGGAGAACATGAAAAAATAAATAAATAAATAAACTTGTTAGGAACAAATAGTTAACCTCTTTCAACAGAGGTGGATTAAGTATAGTTCCAGAGATTGACTTTAAAAATTGTTTACTTAAAAATATTTTTCAACGTGCTTGAAATGAAGCATTCCAGTAAAGAACAAGGATGGATACATAAATGGATAGTATGTATATTCTCTCATATACAAATAACGTTTGAACCTATTTTGTACTTTTTCTATTTCTAGGATACGGTTTTGTGCAGAAGGGGCCCAAATGATGGAGCTATATTCCAGGATATCATGAATTATGAAGCATGGAAATTTCAAATCAACTGTTACTTTTCCGCTTATAGGTAATGTTGGTAGTAGGAATCTTCAAATATTTTCAGGTCAATGTAAGCCAGGAATGTTTGTTTTTCTGAGAGGAAAGACATAAACTACCAAATATTGTAAACAAAGGACAAATTAATACATACAAGTTAACCCACTTTATAACTCGATATCACAACAGTTTTAACACTTCACTGAACACAACAATTAGAAAACAATGTTATCTAGAATAAACAAACATATTTTACAACGCAATCGCAACAATTTCATTATCTTAGGATATTCAAATATTGAAGACAATATTAGTGATTTCTAAACGAAAATCTGAAACAGAAAAATCAGAAAAGGAAACGGTCACATCTGGGACTCGAACCCAGGACCCCTGTCTTTCCGGGACAGTGCTCTACCAACTGCGCTAATGGGACCCATTAGCGCAGTTGGTAGAGCACTGTCCCGGAAAGACAGGGGTCCTGGGTTCGAGTCCCAGATGTGACCGTTTCCTTTTCTGATTTTTCTGTTTCAGATTTTCGTTTAGAAATCACTAATATTGTCTTCAATATTTAAATATTACAATTTGAGGTTTTACTCAATAAAGTTATTCCGAAAAATAAATATTAGGATATTCAGTTTATCTAGACTTAACTCGCTGCCATAGCGGGCTTTTAAAATTACTACGGCAATGGCACGGGGCGGAATGACGGCTTTGCAGATTTCCTAGTTCCTCTCTTGTACCTTGTACCACTAATTTCCGGACACTGTGTAAAATACATAAAGTATTTTACTTTTAGGAGCGGATGTTGTCAATCTGTTTTATTTTTATTATTTGTCTTTTTTTACATTTTATTACTAGCTGTACCACGCCACGCGTTGCTGTAGCTCAATCTGTCTGTGCAGATAGAGAAACAATAGCGCGTATTGCTTTTACGTCCAACAGATGTAGCTGTTTAAAAAAAAATGTGTGACCAACAGATGGCGCTGTTTAAATTTAAAAAAAAAAGTTTTTACCTGTCACAGGTGACATCTATATAATAAGGTATATAAAAACACACATATTCAAATGCAACATTCTGTCAAATTTCAAAGCAATCTGGGAAGAACTTTCGGAGATTTAAGATTTTGAACAAACGAACATTTAAAGTTTTATTTATATAGATAGATTTTATCTATTAAAGTGAAGATGTTATACAGATAGTTCCCTAAGCACTCAGGACATGGGCCCATTGTGCTATCTTCCATTTCACCTCAATCCCTTGAGTTCGTTTCCAGGTCCCTTGAGGGCCTCTATTTTCCTGCGTATGGATCCTCTGAATAATCCTGTAGCTAAGGGTTTTCCCATCGTAAGTTCCTTTTGTTTGGGTTCCCTGAAGGTCCCGTCCACAAAGGTGGTCTCAGCTCTCACCTTGACTCCCCTTTCGTTACATAAAGGCTGCTAGTTTTTTTGTTTGAGTGGTCCATTTTTGGGCCCCACCAACGGTGGAGTATCTAGGAAAATAGAAGGTCCACCTCAGCAGAGCCCCGAGTGCTGGGGTAAGGTCTAAATACTGTGATATAATAATAATAATAATTGTTTATTCCAGAATGTGGGGAGGTGAGTGCAATCCCACACATTCCATAAAATATAACTACAATGTTATATACAGAGATAAGTAAGTACAAATAAAATAAAATATAAAATGTAAGTTTGATAAAGCAAATAAAACATAAGAAAAAGTAAAAGGAAATATATTGAATGGAGAGTGATATCATAAAACATTTACATTTCTTGTAATCTTATTGGTATATCGGAGCGATAATTATGGGGGCCAATATTTTTCTCCAATGTTTTTCGATGCTCTATCCTGAGGTCTGGCGGGATTCGATGATGAGGACGTTTTTGGAGTTGTTGATCCTTCCCCTTCCTTCCTTCCTTCCTGCTACCCTGGTTCTCATTAGGGCTGCAAAGCCGGGAACTCTCCCCTCCATGAACATCGAGGAGGCACTGCAGTACCTTGGAAGTCCGAACATTATGCGGTAAGCATTGTTATATTGAATCTGAAGCCTTTCCATGGTTCGCTTTTTGAAATTGGCCCACAGCTCGCAAGTATACAAGGTAGTGCAGAAAGCTGAGAATAGCGTCCTTTTCACCTGCGGGCTGCAGAGTCGAAATCTTCTACTAAGCATGTTACTTTTTATGCTCAGTGCTATATATACGTCCCTGTATCTGTACACTGTTCCCCAGGTCATTCAGCCTCAGCACAGTGACTCACACCTTGTCTTGGGATGGCTATTGCTCCAGTTGTGTCTCCACTTTCTGAGCGACGGGTTTGCCACACTCAAACGCTATGTTTCAGTGACACTTGAATCACATATATGTAATCACACAGGGATATGGGGATAGCCATCAATGCACTGAATTTTCTACATTCTTCATTATGTAGAAAATTCAGTGCAATTTACAATTAAGATGCCGGCACAGTGTATAAGTATCCTTTCAAAGTTGATTGATATACACTTTTTTGAATATTTATACCTATTTAACCTGATATACGCAGCTGTCGTATGTGTGATCCATAGACGGCTATCCCCGCATCCCAGTACAATCTGAAATTCTTCTCATTATTACAAATACAGCGTGAATTAAGACTGATATAATAAAATCGGAACTGGCCCGTAGCATTGAAACTAATCAATATAATCCACTAATTTATACATTGTGCAAAATTGAATCTGCTGTCTTTTTCAAATTTATAGTTGATCCCTCGAGTGTGAACCTTTTCAGGTAAAATTTCGATACTAATTTACTTCAAACTTCTTAAAAAAACGCCCAAATTATTGAAATAACAATTTGTTTCAACTTAATTACTACAATAAACAACCATTTACGTTGTGTGAGGTGGAAAAACATGCATAAAATAGGTTATTTAGTTCGTAGTTTGGGTTATTTAAATAATTTGTGCATGTTTAGATTCAAGCGGAACCTTTCGACAAATGTCACATCACAATAACAAAACCAAACATGGGAAACTTTGATTGAAAAAATATAAAATTTGAATGCATCTTTTGCCATCTCCCCCGATGTTAATAATGCTTTCTTGTAGTAGTTAACACACTTCAAGCGGACGAAAATAGGGTCCCATCCGAGAAAATGGATTTTGCTTTAAACAGCTATCTATTATCTTTGAAAATAATATGTTAATATTTGAATTAATCTTTTTTTCACATAGTAGTCACCACACCCCAACTATGAAAGTACTGTCTGAAATTAAAGCCTCTTTGTAATACAACTCATAAACTGAAGTTATAGTCAGTTTTGGGCCATTTAGTGATGTTTTGAGTAAAAAAATTTTACTTAATTTAGTTTCATTTTGATATGATTAAATATTCTTCCACACAAGAGACGAGAAGATAAGAAAATGGGAAACTTGTGTCACATTGTTAATGCATATACATATTTATAGTTGGGATCAGCACAAAAAGATTGGTATACAATATTCATACAGAATTATCAGACTGCAATGCCTTAAAATCATTCAAATAGGACCTGCGCAAAATATAGAACTACCCTTCTCGCTGGAAGTGTGTCAAGTTCAAACAAAGTGTTATCGAAATAATTTGTGCAAATTAAGAACTATTTGGAGTACGAAAATTTCGCAAATATGTAAATACAGATTGTTTATTTCATAAGGCCTAGAATAAACAGAAAATAAGTAGGTATAAGCGTGGTATAGGTAAACCAAATTCACAAAATGACATAAACAAACGTCAGAATGGTGATTTTGAATGAATGTAATAGTTTTTGCACCTGACAAATAATATCACTTCACTAGTTGCAAATGGACTCATTTCCGATATTACACATACTAAACCGGCAATAGAGCACTTGTGAACCTAATTGAATATGCAAATTAACACTTGTACAAGTCGTAAGTGAGCTCAACAAGAACCAGACAGTTCATAACCTCAATAGTAAAAACATGACAGATGACTTCAAACGCAATAAAAAACAAGATGTCATTAGATTTACGATGTAAATTTTGCTCACCTCTGCATCTTGACTTGCAGCTAATGATTGTAATTCTTTTATCTTGTCATTAGCGGCAGAAACTTCAGTAAAAGGGTCAGTATCTTCAACAATACCCTCGGAAAACACTTCATTGGCCAAATTTTTAAACTGACCTTTGAGACCACTCAAACTCTGATTTAAATTGAGCCACGACATTTTTAAACAGTTTTTAAGATGGCAGGAGTAATTGTAAACACTTGGGTAATATTATACGCGACGGGGGACATTAAACAAACTGGAAAAATGTAAATATTGACTCGGTTTGACATGACACTGCCGTGTTGGCAAAACAACTCCACCATGTTTTTGCGAGCGCAGTTTGACGTTTATGAAATATATGGTTTGGCAGACATTTTCAAAACACAAGAAACCGGGGCTAGTTGTTATGATCATAAAATTACAGCGCGGGATTTCCCGCGTTTTCAAAAATTTCTGTTTTACGCAGAAAGTATTTTATTTAAAGCTCGCACAACATAGAGTTCACCCAAACTACTCAATCTTGCGAAACTGTGAAACGTCACTGAGAAACAGTATTTTTAAAACATTAGCTCCACACAGGAAGCCCTTAGGAAAATAATTTCCCTAAGGCCCTATCTCATCTTTGTGGATGCTATGTTGAGGATTGTTTTTAAGGAAGGGAAGGAAAAGGGTATGACGGGTGAGTAGGAATCTGGGGGTCAGTGTGTCCAGGAGTGACAAACGTGTGAATTAATCCCTCCCTCTGCGGTGCAAGGCGATGGTTCGAGAGAGTCCTGCTGGAGAGGTAGGTGAGACAGCCTAGGCCTAGACAACCCTCACCCCATGAACCGGGGCAGTGGGCACCCTTGCTGAGTCACTAACTGCAGCGAACCACTTGGCCTTTTGCATTGTTTTCGAATTTGGAACAACCAAGATTTTCAAGTATTTTTTTTATTGGAATCATTTATGAAATCGAGTACTTCACTAGTTTGAAATATTCTGTATGTATAAGTTGCGAGTAAGTACTGTGTTCGCATCGACATTCGTTGCAATAACCCATAACGTGGGTACTTTATTTATGCCTGTAACCTACGAAGTAGGCCAGGGAGAGAGCAATTACGTATTTTTTAAATTTTCTTTTACTTTGTAGTGGAATAAATAATCGTTATATCTTGACAGTTTGAAAAAGGCCGTGCTTTTCGGCAATGCAAGCAAATCAGTGCCAGTGCAATCAGTGCCATCTGTTGGTTAATCTATTAATTAAGTATAACTTTACTGTAGGTAGACAGTGTAGGTGGTAGACATATTGATAATATCATTTTGGCCTTTTTTCAAATTGTCCGAGTTTATTTGTCGGAAAAAATATGGAAATTTTATACTGTGTGTCCGAGGGTAGAGTGCACAAACTTCGGGAGGTGATTCTACATGATGGTAGAAATAAAAAAAGTTTAAAAAATGATGTGATAACGACAAATACATATATAAAAAACCCCCCCAGTTTTGGAGTAACTTAAGAGGAAGCTACAAGCCAAAAATGTGTATATTCTTGGTATACCTTATATTGTAGGTAATAGGCATTAAAATCGCTAGAGTCTAGAAACGTACGATTTCAAGCACAAAACTGGTTTTTATTTATTTTCTAAATAATTTTTTAAGAAAGCAAAAAAGTTAATCAAGTGAAACTGTCACAGATAATCTTAGCTATAATAATGTATTTTTAAAAAGTTGTTTCCTTTATGCCTTCATACATTTCTATAGAAAAAAATTTTTTTTAGTAGTTTACATTTATATTTTTTATTGAGTAATTTATTTTTTTATTTGTATTCTACTCAAGCGAAGCGATAGGAAAACCTTCAATTTATCTAAAGCATATTTTTTGGTATTCATAATGTACACCAATTCGTTATAAAGATTAATCAAAACAGTGATTTGGCATTAAGATTCGCCTTAAGGAGGTAATGTGGTTAATGAGTTAATTCGTGAATATTGGTAGTTTCATGTAAAAAAAGTTATATTAGAAAAATATTTTTGTGTGCGTAAAAGTACAATGGAATTTCGAAAAAGTTATTTATCTTTTTTACTTCTACCATCATGTGGAATCATATCATGAAGTTAGCGCACTTTACTCCCGAACACCCTGTATAAATGTCAAGTCATTATGTATTGTAATATGCATGGATAAAGCGATTATTTGAATATTTTTTTATTTAAGTAATCCCAATCAACATCAGCTACTGCTAAGAGCTTAGCCATTCTTAGATAAAAACTTCCATGCAGGTTGTTTATTTGGTGTTAATCCTACAGCCTACCCTGATTATAAATTCTGTGCAAGAGGCCTGAGGCAGCTATATTGATGATAAAAATGTTAATATCCGAATTAATTCTTTTTTTTTCATTAGCAATTTAGTTCTGCAAGCCGGGAGATAGAATAGTCTATGTTGTCCGTGACGGAGATAACCATCGGGCACATAGAAATGAATGCTTTCCATTACAGCTGAGTTACAAACCGTCCATGAAACAGCCTGAAGGAATGTGTAGCAATCTGTACGTTCCTTCTGACCAGTAGATGGTTTATTCCGAGCATACCCAAAAGAAAGTTGGTGGCATAGAGCCACTGGTAAAGGTACGATAGATGGGATGTATCTAATACAGTCGATCAATAAAGGTTTTGTCAATAATGTCGGTGATTTGTCATCGTTCCAAAGCATGACTGCAGATCACCAATGAACAAACAATGGTTCACAACAACTAAGGATGGGTGATTTCACAGAATTTGAATAATTCATTAAATTTCAAAGTCGATTTTCAAATTCTGTGAGGGTTCTATTCAGGAATTCCTTTATCGTCATTATTGGCTAGTAGTTTCATGTCTGAAATAATAACAGAACTTGAATAGAACTTGAAAATAACCATTGCAATTTGAACAATTCATCAAATTTCAAAGTTGATTTTTAAGTTCATTGACGGTTCTATTCAAGTTCTGTTATTATTTCAGTTTTGCGAAACAAGTGGTCAATAATGATATAATAACAGAATTTGAATAGAAACTACACAGAACTTGAAAATGAACATTGAAATTTGATGAATTGTTCAAATTCTATGAAACAATCCGTCCCAAGGATGGATTGCTTCAGATAATTTTAAGGTGAACTGTGAAGGTTCTATTCAAGTGCTTTCATCGTTTCAGTTTTGTGAAACAAATAGCCAGTAATGTAACAGAACTTGAATGGAACCTTTACAGAACTTTAAAATCAACTTTGAAATTTGATGAATGTTCAAATTCTGCAAAACAACCTGTCCTAAATGTTCATAATGTTTTCAACGTGAACTGTTGTTTGTATGTTAACGATTTGCAGTCGTGCTCGGGAACGATGACAAGTTATCGAATTGATCGATAAATTCTTTATCGATCGTCAGAGGTTTTTGGAGCATCATAAATTTTTTTGAAATAAAACAAATTAATGATTTGACACATTTTATTAGTAATTATAATTGTACCTACTCCCTTCCAACCAACAAAAAAAAACAATATTTATTAAACCATTTGATTTAACTTTCCTTTGCTCTGGTGTTTAAGTATACATTTTAAATTCAATATTATGCTCAGCGATAAATATGTTAACATTAATTAGTAAAATACGTCATTTTATATAATATTCTAAAATGGTGTTACGTTTCGCATGGAAAAAATATTTTATTCAGTACATTCTTAGACATAGACATTTTTGTTTGGCACTAACATATAAATTAAAATATAAAAATTGCCAGCAGAAAATTTATAGACAATAAGTTGACGGAGTAGAAAAAATTAAGTACAACAATAGGCGCTGCAGATGACTCAATTTAGTTGAGCGGTTGTTTTCAATCTGGTTGAGTTGAATGTATGATAAGGTTAGCACTAAATGGTTGACACACAACGGTTATATCTAGGTTGAACCAATTAAATTGAGTGGTCTGTGAGGCCCATTATAATATATTGACCATAAAAAGGATACTGACCACAAAGGATATTGACCACAAAGGGTATTGACTATAAAAAGGATATTGACCATAAAAAGGATATTGACCATAAAAAGTGTATTGAACATAAAAAAAAGATATTGACCCTAAAAAGATTTTATTTATTTGGTGGTATATTATCTATTTAAAACCAGTGGAAATAATAAAGCAGGTGGTCTTAAACAAAATAAAAATTGTGTTTGTTATTCCTGCTCTATGCTTTTACAACTGGCGGTGAAGTCAGAAAACATAAATAATGATATTGTTGTACATACAATTAATCAAGTGCTGCAAAACTATACGCATAAAATTAAGCTCGCTATAAGTAAGCGCAGTTCAGCGTGGAACTTTTCTGCGCATGGTCTTACAGCATTTGGTTTATATTGATTGCTTACCGACCTGTGGGTCGACAGGCTAAGTTTTTGCAATGCTACATCTGTTAAATCATAAACAATAGTGCACATTGACCATAGACAATCCCATGCCTTGATCATGGACAAAACTTAGACCTTTTTATTTATATTATCATCAAATAAATTACAAAAAAAACAATTCAATTTTATTTCATAATAATGACAATGTTTGATGATTTGAAAAAATCAAGAATAATATTACATTGGCTGCGTTCAAAATTAAATTAATATCACATCTACTACTGTATAATATAAAACACCCTACACATTGTATAATTTTTACAAAATAATCGCCGACGTACGAAATACAGTTGATTTATAAATATTCAATATCGTTATAATATCCCGTAAACATTAACAACACATTTATTACAATAACCGCTACATACTTGGACGAAACATTATGTATTACAAATACATTTCAATGCTACATTATCTATGCATTTTTTGTTCTCGGCATATTTGCACGAAACATTATTTTTTATACTATAATAATATGATTTCAGAGAATAGGATAAGAAAGAGAAGTGGATGGTGAAATGGTAGAGATAAGACTTGCAGCAGTGAGCAGCATGCTCCTGCGCTCTGAGCTCAGAGGTCGTGAGTTCAAAACCTGGCGTAGGTAAATAAAAATTTGATTAATTTACATAATATAAATGTGTATGTAGTATAATATGGCATGAAAATTATAAGTGTGTTCCCCCGTCAAAGCAACCCAGAAACAATACGAAGAAAATGTGGATAGATTGTGTCGAAGAGGACTAAGGACTGGTGGTAAATGACGAGGGATCGCAGCCAGTGGAAAACATTTGTGAAGGAGGCCAATTCCTTAGATCCTAGATTTTTAGAATGCTATCTAACATCCTTTAGAGAATTAGTCACTGAATTGATGATGCTCATTAGAAATGTTTTCCATGTAGTTTTGAATGGAAATCGATGTCGCCACTGACTTAGTACCTTTTGGTTCTAAACACAGAAAGAAGAACTCTAGAAATGCCGTCTGTATATATTTGAAAGGAAAAAATGTTGCGACTGACTTAGTACTTTTTAGTTCTAACCATAGAATAAAGAAGAAAACTAGAAGTAACTTCCATACAAATTTGAATGGAAACAAATGTTCCATTTAGCTCTCTGTCTCTCTTACATATGCATGACATTGTATATCACCACCCCATTTTATTTAAATTAAAATTTCATAATGAAGATGAAAAACAATTTTGCATTTGAATTTTAGAAGAGAATCTCTCAGATTTTTGGATTATAGTATCTTATGTTTATCTTCATTCTATGGAACTGATGATAATTTATGACAAAATCTGATTCACAAATTGGACCTATAAGGACTATGAATTGTGTGAATCGAATATCAAAGAATGTCCAAGTCGTCAGTTTCCTGGAGAAACATCTGTGCTGAACAAAGTGACATCTGACATCGTCAACCGGCTGATAACCCCACGATTTAAAAACTTCACAATTTGACCTCCACCATAAGAAGAAGAAAATTAAGAAAGTATATTATTTACAAAGCTTACAGATTTACAATACTTAGTATTTTTTTGTGTAACCTTTTCAAGGCAAAAATGAACAATATTTTTTTGACAATATTACTAATTAATCATATTTTTCATTATAGTTTAGGCAACACCGTATATTTATATAATATATATTCTACAAATATATTATATCATTTCACACATTCTATTATAATAGGTACACAAATAAGATATCATAAAAATAATGTTTTTGTATACATAATATCTACTACTATTATAATTAATCTACACACTATGATGACTATTTATATAACAATTATTATAAATATTTCAGTGTCATGGTGAAATTTCACGGAAAGAAATTATTATACCTACACTAAAATTAAACAGCAAAAACCACACAAGGAAAACATCGAACAAGGGATTGTTTTGTAATTGATTATTTTACAAACTTTCATTATTGGCTCATTGCCCAAGTGTATACTTAAAAGAATTCATTATCTGCTATTTCATAGATGGCACTAATTTAATTATTTCAGGAATAACACTAACTAACTAACCATCATGCCGCAGGGGTAGGCAGAGAGAACGGTCCGTCAAACAACTCGGTCTTGGCACACACTTCTTTCCTCATTCACATTCATACATCGTCTCATACAAACTCTTCTATTATTCTGACTCTTGACATGGCCAGATTCTAGTTTCTGATTCACTTGATCGTGCCATGTCTTTCTTCTGCTACCATTCACATTTGCGTCAAATATTCTCCTTACATTTTTTTCGTCACTCTTTCGCTCTACATGCCCAAACAATCTAAGCGTCCCTATCTTAATCTTCCTCACTACGCTTACATCAATCTTGCATTCTTTGTGGATCTCCACATCTCTCATACGATCATACATGGTTTTACCATACATACGCCTCAGGAATCTCACTTCTACAGCATTCAGTCTACTTTCATCCATCCTCTGCCAGTTCCATGCCTCACTCTGGCTCCAAGTATCTGTTTCACTTGATCGTGTCATGTCTTCCTCGGACGTCCCCGACTTCTGCTACCATTCGCATTTGCATCATATATCCTCTTTACACTCCTTTCTTTGCTCATTCGCTCTACATGCCCAAACCATCTAAGCATCCCTATCTTTATCTTACTCATTACTCTTACATCATCCTTGCACTCTTTGCAGATCTCCACATTCATCACACGATCATACATGGTTTTACCACACATACGCCTCAGGAATAACACTTTTGCAAGTTATGCTTTAAAATGTTAAGCGCCCGTACACACGTAATATAAATATATATTTCTTTACATTAGACCCACACGGGAGGCCCTAAGGAAAATAATACCCTCAGTGCCTATGTCAACTTTGGGGATGCTGTGTGTGATACTGGAGGGTATTTTTAGGAAAAGAAGTTCTGGGAAGGAAAAATGTACGAGGAGTGAGTACGAATCTGGGGGTCAGTGTGTCCAGGAGTGAAGGATCTATGAATTCATCCGTCCCACTGCGGTGCAAGGTAATGTTCCGAGAAAGTCCTGTTGGAGAGGTCAAAGGTCTCCCTCAACCAGTATCTTCCGATCCGGCTGCCACGCAGTTGATGGACAGATTCATCCGCTGCCAAGACCCGAATAAATCACTTGTGGCGCTACCCATTATAATAATAATAATATAATATATTTATTGTGACAAATTTTCTATCAATAACTATAGAAATACATGAAAGACTGTTTTGTGTACATTGGTTTGTAAATTAGATGAGTATATAATTTTATCAACGGAAAGTAGGTAAAATAAATGTAAATAATAGAAATGTTAATGTAGTTATGTGTTGAGGTTTATCATAACCCGCCTCACTAGGCTTAGCCTGTGTTGAGGCAGCTATCTACCAAGTTTATTTATAGTACTATAACGTACCTACAATTATATAAAAATGCGAACACTCAATAGTTAGGTAGCATCAATATCAATACATCATTTACCAAGTTCGTTTAAAGTCCTAATAATATACCTACAATTATATGAAAATACATACAATAATTAGGTTGCATCAATAACTGCGAATTTGGATGAGTGCACCGGTAAAGGCCCTATCATTACTTTTGATCCAAATTTTTTCGCTATCTTTGACATTTTTTTGTGAATGAAATGTTTTTATTTTATCAGGAAGAATGTTGTAAAGTCTTGTCGCAAGATATCTAAAGTTTCGTTGACCAAAAGTAGTGTGCGTTACAGGAATTTGAAGTAAGTCTTTGTTATTGCTTCTGTATTGTTATTGTAAATATGTATACAATTAAACAGTTTTTCTATATACAAACTCAATTCTTTCATGAAAGACATACAAATTCGACACTGTATCGTTGATTTAATCCATGGATTGTATTTGTATGCCTTTCTTGAAAGAATTGAGTTTTTATGTGGAAAAAACTATTTATTCATGTTCATATTCCGTATGTACGGTCGCAAACAAATATTCATCTCGCAAAAAAGTGCTGTTCTAAAATAATTAAATTAGCGCCAATTTTTTAACCACAAAATTTTAAATCTATAAACTAAAAAAATTACCTAGTGAAATTTATGAATTTGTGAAGTTTCTCCCGTTGCAGTTTTATTTGTGAATAAATTTATTTTTGTGTAATTTAAATTTATTTGATTTAAAATTTTTGTGTACTTTTTTAATTGTGTGTCATCTCAAATGCCCCAAACCATCTGTAGTCAGTAAAACTCTACGGCATCTGATGTTGTGAGGCGGAAGAATAGGAGAAGGGGAAGAGTAAGATGCGAAGTACCTGGCTGTTCAGATCTGGTCATCATTTCAAAAGCCATTTCAAGTAACGTGGTCTTTCACCAGGATGATACTAAATGTATCTATAACTACGGAACGTGCTGCAAATACACTGTATATTATTTTTTAATTAATTAATTTTGAAATGACACAAATTAATCAATTTTATTTGTTATTATTTTCTATGTATTTTATCCCTTGTGTAATTTTCTCATGCATTATTTCTTTCCGTGTAAATTCATCATGTTACCGTCTGCTTACTTTTTGTACACATAATCTTTGTAGCTTTAAAGATATAAGTTTAAACAACTGGCAAAGTCATTTAATGTTTTATTTTTTAATGTAAGCAATCACAATATATTAAGGTTTGTTTTAACAATTACTTAAAATACCACAAAAGATCTGCTGTATACAAACACATATCTTCTTATATTTGTTAACCTAGTCAGAGTACATAATTTATTGCTATCGTTTGAACATAAAACATTATTTGAGAGTAATTTTCTTATAGCTGTTAAATAGGCAAAACATTTGTGTGTGGAAGAACCTCTCGGTACTCTAGTAAGAACCCATCTCTATTCTGGAGCCCCAAAATAACTGTCTCTGTGCAGAATAAGGAGATTCGTTCGATAGATTCTCTAACACTGAGTAAATGCAGCTTCGCACAAAATTACTGAACAGCAAAAAAGTCATTGACAACAAAAAATGTCATCCACAATACAAAATGTCATTGACAACACAAAATGTCATTGACAACACAAAATGTCACCGACAATACAATTGTCATTCAAAACACTAAGCACGTCTTGTCACGGGTCGGTAAGCAATCGACATAAACCGAATGCCACAAGACCCTGCTCAAAGTTTGCTTTAGTAATTTAACGGTCTGCAGCTAGTTCAGTGTGGAACTTTTCTGCGCAGGGTTTATGATGATTGCTTACCGAGCCGTGGGATGACGGGATTAATGTCATTCACAACTTACAATGGCCTTGACAACACAAAACGTCATCCACAACACTAAATGTCATCGATAACACAAAACATCATTTACAACACAAAATGTCATTGATAACACAAAATGTTATTCACAACACAAAATGATATCTACAACAAAAAGTGTCATTGACAATACAAAATGTCTTGATAACACAATAAAAAATGTCATCCACAGCAAAAAGTGTCAATGACAACACAAATTATCATTGATAACACAACATGTTATCCACATCACAATATGTCATTGACAACACCAAATGTAATCTACAACAGAAATTGTCATTCACAACAGAAATTGTCGTTCACAACAAAAAATGTCATTGAAAACACAAAATATCACCCACACCATAAAATTCCATTGACAATGACATTTATGCTGACCAAAATATCCACAACACGAAATGTCCTGCATTTTTCTCAGCCGTAAGACATTTTTCCCTTTTTGATTAAGAATTATCTTGGAATCCAATGCTGATTATTCGAAATTGGGTTCATAATGCATTAAATTTGATTATTTCAATTTAACATGTGTAGATAGGTATTTCAAATAGTCAGCATTACAACGATCCCAAAAAATTATACATTTTATTTTTTTGTTTTAAATATTATGTTATGAATGTGCAATTGGATAGAAGCATAGTGAATAGGATAAGAAAAGGACACACAAGCATTGATAACTAATAACTAGGTTGTTAGGTAGTAAGTAGGATTAGGTAGTAATAATTTAACTTAGTGATTAGTGGTAGGTATAAGAATACTTAACCCATTTCTTAACACTCCAAACAAATGTTTTACTAATCACGTTATAAATAAATTAATTAACGAGTCTATAAGAATTGAGTTAAGCACTAATAATGAAAAAGTGGACAGGTATTTACACATGAAATTGCATGATGAAATATGGTCATTCGTACACGAAGATATTTACAAACGATAAGAGTTTGTGTGCGGAGCATACGCGTCGCTGGTGCGTATCCGCTATACCATGTTGGTGTTCGTATACAACGAGAAACGTCGACAACAGGTTTGAAGTCAGTTACACGCTACGTCTGACAGTGCTGGTACCACACTACGCTAGTTGGTGTGGATTGGACTGGTTGGGTAACAGATATTTGCTGTATTGGCGTTCAAAGTATAGGCCATAAATATCAGTTAATTGTCCGCTGTGAGATACCACGGGCTTCAGTCGGCAAGCGCTCGCCAAGCTCTGACGATAACTTTAAAATGCCAACATGCACGCTGAGATATTGTACAAGTCGTACTGGAAAAGATAGGGAAAGCAATGGTAATGACTTTCATCAGTAAATAGTGTTTTACCATAATCGGTAGTCAGGCCGTGGTGTGGTGTCGCGCGGCCACCCAATCACCGGCAACTCGTTGAGTTCGTTTGCAGTCGGAAAGATTCGGGCGAGATTCGACAGTCACCACACCCCCCTTCGTAGTTTCCCCACGAGAACTATATTTTACACAAAGCTTGCAAAGAATGTAGACTCTATTTATATAACTCAAATGTTGTCATGACGAACCCAAAATCAACTTTTAGATCGTTTTTTATATATATAAAAAATAGAGAAGAACAGCATTGTCTTCATCGCTAGTCACTTGACATCGTATTATCTCAGGTTAAAAAATGAGCAAGTTCATTACAATTCAGGTAGCACCGTGTTCGGAAACTAGCTTTAAAGAGTAGCATATCAGTAGGAGACTTGTAGTTGCGTTGCAGTCACGTAGCTTGTAAGTATCTATGTGTACGAAGGGTTTAAGTAGATACATCTTGTCACATAAAACTTTGCAGTCAGTTTGCGTTCTAGTGTAGAATTTGCGAATCAAAAACTTTGCTTTGGCTGCCTCCAAAATTATCTGTGACAATTTATACGAAGGATTAAAAGGTAGGTACTTAAATAATTTAAGGTTAAGGTTACAATCACCGAATAGAAAATTCTTAGAAGTATGTTATACCAATTTGGAAGAAAATCGATCTCGCCAATTTTAATTTTATAAACCTTTCGACTCCTAGGCCATACTGTTCAAGAATTTTTATCGACATTTAAATAAATTTGATCAGTTTTTCTTCAAAGTAAGGGAGATTAGACCTTATTTAGGGCACGTAGATATGCCCACATGCGTTTACATCGTTTTTTCTCTTCAGTGATGTACTTAGTACAGAAGGAGATAGAAATAGAGCATAAGTAGATTTATTATGTGGCATAGGAGTCCCAATTGGGAAGTCTGGGGTGGGTTATTAATTAGAACAATGAAGGACCTATTTCTTAGGTTGGGTTATTTCAAACTCCTTTATATTGACTTTTAAATTGTCGTAAAGCGCCATTTTAAATTTTTGACATTTGAACGTCCCTGCTAGACGCTGATTCCAGGTGCGATTCAGGCTTTGAATAAATAGTGATCAGCTGACAAAAAAACATTGGTTTTGTTTTGTTTTTTTGTTTTTTTTTATTTTTTTTTTTACAGAAGCGAACGTTTGAGTTTAGAAGAGAAATGAGAGTCGTGATAATTAGTATATTTAAATGTTAATTAGGTTTGAAAGTAAATATTAACATTTTAATTTTGTTTTCAAATTTAGAAGATAGTAAGGAAGGGTTGTTTCGAAGAATTTGAATAATTCATTGAATTTCAATGTTTATTTTCGGGTTCTGTGAAAGATTTTTTCAAGTTCTTTTATTATTTCAGTTCTGTCAAGCAGTTGCCTATTGTGATATAATAACAGAACTTGAATAAGACTTTCACAGAACCCGAAAATGAACGTTGAAAATTGATGAATTGAATTCATTACATAGGAAAATAGATAATTTGTTTTGAATCGAGTTTATTTTTTTAACATTAAATTACTCATTTTTCGTGTTTAATTGTTTTGATGTTTCCTGTAAACTGTTGAAGTATTTTTTTTTCCTAGATATGAATAATTATAGTACACAAATAAGGTGTTATATTTATGTGATGGAAATATGTGTTTTTCTCGTTTGCGACTTTAAGTAAAAAAAACTATGATGTTGTTTATGTTTATATGTATTTAAAATATTATATTTTTCCAGATAAGATCATTAAATTGTTAGGACGGGTTGTTTCGGAGAATTTTGAACAATTCATCAAATTTCAACGTTTATTTTCAGGTTCTTGACTTTTCCTATTCAAGTTCTGTTATTATATCGTTATAATCTAGTTGCTTGATAGAACTGAAATAATAACAGAACTTGAAAATTGACTTTGATATTTGAAGTATTATTCAAATTCTCAGAAACAACCCGTCCTTAATCTCGATCGCGAGTATCAGTGTTTAGCCGAGACCGTTCAAATGACAACAATTAAAAATGGAGCTGATTGACGATTCAATGGTCATCAAATGTGACGAGATATGATACAACCCGACCTTATAGCAAGAAGGAGATATAGAAGACAGTGCACAAACTGATTAGATTTGAATTAGTTATCACATTGGCGTTCTTGAATAATATTATGGTAAATAATTTTTTGTGTATTTGTAATAGGTAATGGAATTCATAAATCTATCTTCAAGTAAGCATTTTGAAAGACATGTCTTGTCGCTTTTACCTAGTTCTGAGAACATCAATAAAAAACATTTCATAACAGCCCATAAATAATAGAAACAAGGAAGATGAGCCATGAACCATTTTAGTGAAACCGTACGCACAAAAGTGTCGCCAACTTCGTTCACCCATTCTGCTGCAAATCACCTCTAAGAAGAGAGGAGCCCTGCCTTTGTTTCTACCTTCATACCAAATGCATAAATTTTATTGCGTAACTGCTTTGGTAGTCGAAACAGAACATGATCAAATAATAGGTTAGGTTAGTGATATAATATTAGGAAAGGTTGTTGTTTGTTTGTTCCTTTTCTTCAATTTTCTTTTTTGTCACTGTTCTGTTTTGTCACTGTTCTGTTTTGTCGCTGTTATGTTCTGTCACTGTTCTGCTTTGTCAGTGTTCTGTTTTTTAATTGTTCTGTTTTGTCACTATTCTGTATCGTTACTGTTCTGTTTCGTCACTGTTGTGTTTTATAACTGTACTGTTTTGTCACTGTTCTGCATCGTCACCATTCTGTTTCGTCACTACTGTGTTTTATAACTGTTCTGTTTTGTCACTGTTGTGTTTGTCATTGTTCTATTTTGTTACTGTTATGTTTTAATCGCTATTCTGTATCGTTACTGTTCTGTTTCGTCACTGTTCTGTATTGTTACTGTTCTGTTTTGTTACTGTTCTGTTTTGTCACTGTTCTATTTTGTCACTGTTGTGTTTTATAACTGTTCTGTTTTGTCATTGTTCTGTTTATCATTGCTCTGTTTTGTGACTGTTATGTTTTTATCACTATTCTGTTTCTTTACTGTTCTGTTTTGTCACTATTCCGTTTGTCACTGATCTGTTTTGTCACTGTTCTGTTTGTCATTGAACTGCTTTCGACAAGTGGTGTTTTTCAATTGATCCATTTCATCTTTGAGATGTTATTACAACCTCAGACCCAACATCTTAAGTACAGCTGTATAGAAAATGCCACCTAAAACCCTCCAACACTTACTGCAGAATTCCTTCCGAGCCATTCGTCGAAGATATTCTGTGGCAATGTTTTCGACAAGATATATTTTAGAAAAGTGGTTTAGTTCATCTTTGACACGTTTTTTATAACCTCAAACCCATTCTAAAACAGACTAAACAGCAGAGAAGCTGTTTCCACAACACTCCCAATACCACTCGACAACTTTCTGCAGAACTTCTTCCAAGCCACTCGTTCAGGATATTCTGGGAATTGGCAACCTTCCTGGTGGCAGTAACAGCAAGCATGAAGACTGCCTCGGTGGATCCCTTAGCGTTCCTCGCGAGGAGTGAGTACTCTCCATTGTGATGGAGTTGCACGGAGTTGATGGTCAGCTCGGCTATGTGGCAGTCAGGAGACGTGGAATTCTGGAATTGGAGAAGTAGGGTTGTATATTGATTTATTAATTTTCAGGAAACCAAAAACAGTAAAAGTTTTTTACATGTGCAGTTCCTATACCAAAAATAAAACCAATTATAGATATCCTCCTTGTGAGTTTACCTCTTTTATTTTTTATTACACTAACCCCACACAGTTATATGTCATCTGTTAAGATTTGTTTGGGCTTGATGAAGTCTTCAACAACAGACGCATGGTTTTTTTGTTTTTACTGCACAAAACTGCATTTCACTTTATTTAATGTTACAAAGAGTTAAATTATTCCCGACCCGGACAAAACACTTTTACTAATGGTCTGTAGACCATAATGACTGCTTGTTACTATTTTATAGGAGAGAAGAAGAAGGAATCCAGTCGGCGAGGCTTTTTATAATCTAACTAAGTAAAACACATTGACAAGCTAATTGTAAACAAACACTGTCAAAGAAAGCCAATTAATAAGGCAAAACATCTGTTTTATCTGTTAGCCCTAGTTTTACCTCTGAGCGCTCGGTGGAGCCTGTAAAGTAACTGGTGGTGAACTTTGCTAATGGTTCGTACATTTTTAACATTGGGATGCTGTGTTGGCTCTGTTTTGAGAATAGGAAGGCGAGGAAGTTCTGATAAAGTAACGGGTATGAAGGTTGGGTGGGAATCTCCCTCAGGTGATGGGTTGAGAGACCAGTTGGAGAGGTTAGAACCTTGGTTTCCCAAACCAGCCTCTCCCGATCTGGCACCCCACGGAGCTGGAGGGCAGGCGCATCCTGAACGCACCTCACACACCAAACGTAGTGAAACACTTGTGGTGACTTATGACAGAGGTGGTTCCATGATAACTCAACACAGTGACAATTCAACACACTTTTAAAAAGTAATATAAAGTCATTAGAAACGATGAATTTTTTTTAAACTTAAACTTACCTAACCTACATAACCCAGTTAATAAAGCTTTTGTTTCATCACTTTCCATGACTTTATATAACTTTTTAAAGATGTGATGAATTATCACTGTGATGATTTATCCGGTTACCAGCAGAGGTATCCAGTAAATGGTTCTAATAATAAATAATATTTATGACGGAATTATAACACAAAAAAAAACATTGTAATTTATAATACGACAGGATTCAAAGAAATTAAATCATAAAACAAATTTATCTCGCAATTGAAGATATCTACTTTTAATATCACATTATTGTATTTTTTACATCTGTAGTCCACAAGAGAAACGATAAAAGATATTATTGTTTTAAGATTTTACAAATTGTCTTCTTAATTTCAAATTAAACTAATTTGTCAAGAATTAAGACTATATATGATTTTTATATATATAAATTAATTATGAATTAAAAGGTGTTAACCCTTTCAGGACAATTGGTTCGCTTTTGGGAACAACTCATATGGTTTCACAGAAATCGTTGTAACTTCCTTACTTTTGTGGTGAGAAATATGATCTAAGTGGTGTTAGAAAGAGAAAACACCACGTTTTATTCAAATATAGAAGTTAACCACAGAAGAACTAAAATGTGCACCTTTACGAAACCAAAGGTACCGACCGCAATTCTGAAAAAAACTTACGAGACTTCGTGATTTTTATTTATTATTTATTACTATATAAAATGGTAATACATTTGTCTAATTATATGTCTAGTATGTTTTCATTTTTTAATGATAAACTAATATTTATAAAACAAGGTTTTTATGCATGGCATGAAGGATAACAAATTATTATAATCAATAATTAGTCGCCCGAAATATCAATACAAATTGGAAATATCTCCCGAGTAAAAATAAATGCCGCCAACGGGAATTGAACCCGTGCCTTCTGATGTCCGGTCAGGTGCTCTGAATCACTGAGCTATGTTGGCTTATTTCCAACCCGCCAAATAATTCAATATGTACTAGTACCTCAATCAACAATTACTGCTATATTATATTTTTTCACCTGTAAACAACCAACTTTATTTTTGTAGGAAAGGCTTTGTTAGTGCTAAATTTCCCACTAGATGGCGTCGAGACATAATACATCTACATTTTGTTGGTGAAATATTTTGACTTGTCAAATATTATTTTTTTTTAATGATAAGCCGATATAGCTCAGTGGTTCAGAGCACCTGACCGGACATCAGAAGGTACGAGTTCAATTCCCCGTCGGCGGCATTTATTTTTACTCGGGAGATATTTTTAATTTGTATTGATATTTCAGACGACTAATTAATGCTTACAATAATTTGTAAGAAATAAATGTTTATTTATAAATATGAGAGCGTATTTCTTAACTTTTCTGAAACAGTTTTTTTATTTTATTTTTCGGATACGTTCAGAAATATTCCATTTATATGGATTTTATTGCAAAGCCGAAATACTTTGACCTTCTGACAGAATATGGCTGAGGCTTGAGAAGTTAATGAATAAGATTAAAATTCACGTTTCAAGTTGATGACGTTTATGTTGAAGTTAAATTTTGTACCCGAGAAGCATTCGGATGCAACTCAAAAACACAATACGTTATATCCATAAATATATTTATAGATAATTGAGAAAACTTTTTTATTTTTTTATTTATCTATCTTAATATTAAGAGAGATTTGCCAAAAAAACACAGTTTTTCGGCTTTCTCGAACATTTTGTGTTTTGGAGTTGCATTCGAGTGGGTCCCGGGTACAGAATTTAAGGTTAACGATGAAAATGGTGATGAAGTTGAAGTTAAATGTTATGTTAAAGGTGAAAAGATGAAAGTTACGGTGTAGTCATAGGTGTTAACTTAAAAGTGAAGTTCAATATGTAGTTATAGATGGAAGTTACGGTGTAGTTATGGGTGTGAAGTCAAAAGTGAGGTTCAATATGTTGTTATATATGGAAGTTACGGTGTAGTACAATAAAAACAAAATGCATCACACATAGTATTACACAAAGAGGTCAACCTCCACCTAACATAGACCTGTTTCTACATGACAGTGAACAAACTTCACCCAATTGCAAATGCGAGCGTATAGAAAGGGTAAACCAAACAAAATACCTAGGGGTCATTATTGATTCACACTTACGCTGGACTGACCACATAACTTTCATTACTAATAAACTAAAAAGAGTCATGCACCTAATAAAGTCAATTAAAAACATTTTCCCACATTCAATACTTAGATCTATATATTTCGCACTCTGTCAATCGATTGTTACATATGGCATACTGGCTTGGGGAAGCACTGCAAACACTACAATCGACCCAATACAAAAAAATCAAAAGCCAATAGTTAAAATCATCTTGCAAGTACCATTCCACACCAATTCAAGCGAAATTTTCAAAACATTAAACGTCATGTCAATAAGACAACTTTATGCCAAATCTGCACTACTAAATTTCCTCCAACAGAAACTACACATTCCAATGCCACCTCAAACAACAATAAAAACAAGGTCGACAACAAACAATACCCTGAACATACCGATAACATACACCACACACGGACAAAGACACTTCCAGTATTACGCTACAAAACATTTTAATTGTATGCCCACCACTCTGAAACTACTACTAATGGGAAATACATACACAAACATTCACAAAAAACTGATCACAGCCTGGATCAAAAAACAAGATATCCATTTTATACAAAACATTATAACACCAAACCAAACATAATCATGGATGAATGTGTATTTATGTATGTATGTGTATACATGGGTGTATGTATATATGTGTATATAAATAAATATTTTTTTCCCTTTTCTTTAAATAACAATGTACAATAACCATTAAAAAAAAAAAATAATTTAAAATCCCAACTTACATTTATATAAGAAAAATTAACCAATACACATAAATACATGTACCATTTAATCATAACCACGTAAACACCTCAGCACAGGTTCTCCCAGTGAGGTGTTCACGAAACATATAACATTACCCACCTCAGTGTCACCTACTCAAACCTACCTCACACCCAGCATAAAAAAAACACCATATTAACAACAGTTCTAAATTTATGTATTATATACAAATGTAAATATTTGGTAGACACTGTATGTATAGAAATAAATAAATAAATAAAAATACATAAGTTATGGGTGTGAAGTTAAAGGTGAAGAGAACTTGGAAGTAAAAGGTGAAGTTAAAGTTTAGGTCGAAGATGAGGTTAAAGGTGAAGTTAAAGTTGATGTCAAAGGTGACATTAAAGGTGAAATTAAAGTTGAAGTCAAAGGTTAAGTGAAATTTGAAGTAATAGGTAAAATTAATGTTGAAGTCAAAGATGAAGTAATAGGTAAAATTAAAGTTGAAGTCAAAGTTGAAGTTAAAGGTGAAGTTAAAGTTGAAGTTAAAGGTGAAGTTAAAGTTGAATTCAAAGATGAAGTTAAAGATGAAGTTAAAGTTGAAGTCAAAGGTGAAGTTAAAGGTGAAGTCAAAATCGCTAAGAAATATGTAGCACACGACAGCAGACATAAATCGAAAAACGATACAGAAGACAGACTTACAGTAGCATTGTGTGCCACGATGCTTCCGTACACCTCTCCCACCCTGAACACCCTGTGGCCAGCTATCCACATGACCTTGGTGGGGGCAGGGTTGGCGCAGAACTCCGCGGACAGCTGGGCGCTGCTTCCCTCGCTCACCAGTACGGTCCTGTTGGCGGGGAACACGGTAGGACCACCTGGAATGCCAAATAAATGTTTTTTAGAATTTTTTTGTTAATATCGCACAAGAAGCCCAAATGCTTCAGAGCCACTGTTTGGAGCCAGTGAGACAGCGTATCTCCAATTGGGGCGTGTTGTGGGGCTGAAGGATGTGGAGAAGGGAAAGATATGAGAAGAGGACGACGTACCGAATGTAACTGAATATTCATAAATGATCACCAAACACGGCTAAAGTTATTTCAAGCAAGATTCCATTTCGAATGATGGTCTTTCACCAGGGCGATCTGAGAGTATCTATAATCTGGAACGTATCGCTAATTTGATATGATTTAAGATTTTCACGGCCAAAATAATTATCGTGATTTATTTACGGGGTATTATGGCGTGTCGTTCACTTTTTATTTAGCCAACGTTTCGGACAGCGTCACAGAGTCCATAATCTGTCCTAATATTGGGAGACAATAACATTCAGAATAGAAAGTCAAGTGCAATTTGCTCCGTATAAAACAGTAAAAATAAAGTGCAAAACGTATGTTTAATCAACATATAACCTTTGAAACAGAAGCATAAAAGTGTTGCTGTAAAACTGAAGCAATTACTACGTATGTACATGAACTATATCTAAGAAAAAATTGATTTTAATAATTTAAATCACTGTGATTTTTTGACATTTAATGATTTTATATCGAATACTCTACCTACATACGTTCCACTTATCGCTACCTGTCAATAGATGGCAGTAAATGCATAAATTTAACCATAATCGCAAAATAAACTAATAATTTGCGCTAATAAACAACAGATGGCTGTTAATACATAAATCAATTAAAAATATATTATTTACCGCTATTGTTCAATAGAGGGCAATAAGTGCATACAATATCAAATTCTGTTGAATAATCTTTGAAAATGGAAAAAGGTAATAAAACACCTAAATCAAAAAATGAGGACCCGTTTACAAAATCCTGTCTGACCCCAAGATCTCCAAATCAACACGAGGAGGATCCTTATTCAGATTCGGAGGATAAAAGAGAAAATGAAGAAGAAACGTCCACAATGATAGAAGCAAACGAGGTAAATAATGCCCTGAAAAACTCAAGACTTACCATAAATAATATTAAAAAAATAATAACGGAAGGGAAAGGAAAAATCATTCTAAAAGAAAAAATAAACGAAGGCATGGATAAACTATTCGACATTATTGCCCACTTAGTGGCTGAAAATAATGAAATGAAGGGCGAATTAAAAATATTACGACCACTAATAAAAAATTTTACCCAAAATATTATTGAAGTAAAAAGTGTAATGAATGAATACAAGTCGCTTCTCGTAAACATGGCAGAAAAAAATGAAGAATTTAAAAACAAATTGCATCTCACCAATATTAATAACCAAAATAAAGAAATTAAAACACCCCTTCCGGCACAGGACATCACACATCGCAGAATTAAAACAGCACAACTTCAATGGAAAGAAATAAAAATACGGATCTTTGGAGAAGAAGCAGGCCACCAAATAAGAAGAAATCTGGAAAAAAACTTTAAAGATGTAGATTGTTCCAGCTATATATACCCTGGGGCAACACTAGACTGGTACACGGCAAACATCATAAGAGAAAGTAAGAATTTAAACAAAAATGATTTTGTAATTTTAATAGCCGGAGAAAATGAGACATCCCCTAAAAACTTTCTAAGCAACTTGTACTACACTCTACGACAACTAGCCCATACTAATGTCCTAATACATCCAGTTACTAAAAACAACTATTTAAACATCTATAAACTGAATTCTGAGATTACATCTCACATCTTCGAATTCAAAAATTATTGTAAATTTACTGGGCCCATTTTTTATGAAAAAATGAATAACCATACAATTATCAAAATGATGAGCTTAACAAGGGCGTATATAAAAAATGAGATCAATAAAATATCAGTCTACAATTTTGAGCACCCACATCCATCAGAAAAAAACCCAAAATATACTCATTCATCCATTCCTACACAAACCCGAGATGACAGGAACTCACCTTACCCGGAACAACAAACTATTTTTTTATGAATAATACTCGTACTCCTAAACTTGACGACATCAAATCCACCTTCAATATAATGCATCAAAATGTACAATGCATTCGAAATAAAATGTTAGAATTAGAAAATATTCTATATGAAAAAAATATCGATGTACTTTGTGTTAGCGAACACTGGCTACAAAAGGATGAAACGACATCTATTAATTTTAATGGTTATAAATTAGGTTCAATTTTTTGTCGAGAGAGTCATATTCATGGAGGTGTCTCCATTTACTTAAACGAAAACATTGTATTTAAAGAACTAGAATTTGTTAAACAAATAACAAAAGAATTTGTATTTGAATGTGTTGGTATTGAAATTCCAAAACTTAAAATGATAATTTGTACAGTCTACTATAATGACTCTGATATAAATATTTTTTTTGAACAACTTGAACTATTATTAAACAAAATTTGCAAAAACAACAAAAAACAAATAATACTCTGCGGTGATTTAAATATTGATACAAGCTACAAGAACAAAAACGCAGATTCACTCAAAAACACACTAAAATCTCACAACATACGCTTGATTATTGATAAACCTACTCGTATACAAGGAAATAAAAAAAGTATAATTGATCATATAGGTACAAATATATCAAAAAGCTCCTACACATGGGAAGTCACAGAATTAGCTGTATCAGATCATATGGCACAGTTAATACACGTAAAAACAGAATATAATATAAACCAAACGTGGTATACAAAAAAACAATTATTTAACACAGAAAACACAAACATTTTTAACAATTACTTATCGTGTATATGTTGGGAATCACTGAATTCCTTTGAATCCATTAATGACAGCTACGAATACTTCATTAATGAAATAAATAATGGTATGAAGCTTTGTTTCCCCTTTAAACAGTATAAATATCCTCAAAAACGCAAAATAAATTGGGTAACGACTGGTATTAAGATATCTATTAGACAAAAAAGACATCTGTACATGAAACAAAAAAACACAAATGACCTCACAATCATAAACAATTACAAACAATACAAAAAAATTCTCAGTAAAGTGAAACAGGTAGCTAAACGAAATTACAATAGTAAACGAATTCAAAACGCGCAAAATAAAACCAAAACATCGTGGATCATAATAAAAGAGAACTCAAATAATTCTAATTCTAAAAGTAAACCAAAAATCTGTCTTAAAATAAATGATAACCTGGTATCAGAACCAAAAAACATTGCAAATGAATTTAACATTTTCTTTGCACCACCGCCACCACCACAAAATACATCTCTACATCCACAATCTGCCAAAACAGTCAAAAACAAACAGTCGCGATCATTCTTTATAACGCCTGTAAACAGGGAGGAAATTATTAAAATCATCGTAAAACTGAAAAATAAAAGCAGTGTCGGCACTGACAAAATGCCTATAAAAATTATAAAAGCATGTGCCGAAGCGTTAAGTTACCCGTTGGAAATATTAATTAACAAATCTTTTGAATCAGGAACCTTCCCAGAACAATTAAAACAATCTATTATTGTACCTTTGTATAAGAAGGGTCCTAAACAGGAAATCTCAAACTACAGACCGATATCCTTATTAACAAACTTTTCAAAAATATTTGAAAGAGCCATGTACAATCGCATTTATAACTTTCTCGAAAACTTTGAGATAATATGTCCACAACAATTTGGATTCCGTAAAGGCCGTTCAACAACACAGGCAGTATTCAATTTTTTGAACAAAATTCTAGAAAATATAAATATTAGTAAAAAAATTGTAGGTATCTTTCTCGACCTCTCAAAAGCATTCGACAATGTTGATCATGAGCTTCTTCTAATTAAACTTGAACATGTGGGTATTAGAGGTTTAGCATTAAAATGGTTTGAATCGTACTTAAAAAATCGTCAGCAGAAAGTTCAAATTTCAAATATCAATGAAAAAATGGTCCAGTACATGGTAGAATCCAAATGGAGAACAATAAACAAGGGTGTGCCACAAGGAAGCATTCTTGGGCCTCTCCTCTTCCTTATCTATATAAACGAACTTCCAATAATTGCTGGCACAGAATGTTCAATGTTTGCTGATGACACCGCTTTGTTGTTTGAATGTAATGGAGACGTTGACGAATTTAACAAACAAGTTAACGAGACTTGCCAATTAATAGCAAACTGGCTGTTATCGCAACATCTATCACTCAACACAAACAAAACCCAAATTTTAAAATTTTGTCCAGTGCAAGCTACACCTATAAATATAAATGTAAACATTAATAATAATATAATCGAACCTTCCCAAACCTGTTCACTACTGGGAATAGAATTAGATACAAACATAAACTGGAAAGAACATGTCTCAAAAATTGTAGAAAAAATCAGTAGTTTTTCTTATGTTCTGGGTACCTTGAGAAAAATATTAAACACCGAATCAGTAATAGCCGCATACTATGGTTATGTATATTCAATAATAAAATACGGTATTATTTTTTGGGGAAACTCGGTAAACGCTAAAGATGTTTTCATCATACAAAAGAGATGCATAAGAAAAATTACAAACTCTGATCGTTTAGATTCATGTAGACCTATGTTTAAAAATCTGAAAATTCTGACAGTCACAGATATATATATTATGGAGTTATGCATGTTAGTGCGATCATCTGCAGACAAGTTCCCACTAAAAAAACTCGACACATAAATACGCTACAAGGCTCACAGAAAACTTACTAATACCAAAAGCAAACAAAACAATATTCCAAAAAGGACCATACTACATGGCCATTAAAGTATATAACAACCTTCCACATAACATTAAACAAATACAAGATACACACAAATTCAAATCGTTACTAAACACTTTCCTTGTTAATAAATGTCACTACACGTTGAGTGAATACCTCACGTAAATGAAACGCCTATTTTTATTGGTATATATATTTGTATTTTTTTATTTTTTCATTGGTATATTGTTATTTTATCTGTATAAACATTGTACAAAAAATATTATATAAACATTGTAATTAAATAAATGTGGTTAGCTGGAAGAAATGGGGTCTACCCATAAGCTACACCTTTTGTAATTTTTATTTTACAATAAATAATTTTTGATTTGATTTGATTTGATTTGATTTGATTTAATAATGCATTTTGTAACGCTGTGAAGGAGGAAGCCCAACATGGCATAGTACCCCAAAAAATCACGGTATTTTACTATTTTATATGAATGACAAATAAATATTTAAAAAAAACTTTAGCAGCGCACGCCGGGATATACTCAAACGTTTATAAAACATAAAAGTACAAATGAGGTTTATACGTCATCTACACAAAAGAAAATATACGTACTATCTATTCCTGTATCCATCATAGTTCTTGGCCCCGTAGTAAACGTTCAAATATGGTTTTAAAGGGAGATATGTAAATACGATTGCTAGAGGGAGCGCGCTAATATTAAAAAAACGATAATAATTAACCGAAAATTGTGAAAATATTTAATAAAAAACGACTCGTTTGAAATCGAGCAAAACTCTCTCTACAAATGCTTTAGTTGCATTTTAAGATACACTGTGAATTTTTGATGCATATAACATATTAAGGCGAAGCTTAATGCTAAATCACTATTTTGATTAATCTTTATAACGCATTGGTGTTCATTATGAATATCAAAAAATATGCTCTAGATAAATTGAATGTTTTCCTATCGCTTCGCTTGAGTAGAATACAAATAAAAAAATATATTACTTAATAAAAAATATAAATGCAAACTACTAAAAATAATATTTTTTCAATAGAAATGTATGAACGCGTAAAAGAAACAACTTAAAAAAAAATACAGTATTATAGCTAAGATTATCTGAGACAGTTTCACTTGATTCACTTTTTTGCTTTCTTATAAAATTATTTACAAAACAAATAAAAACCAGTTTGGTGCTTGAAATCGAACTTTCTAGACTCCGTTTGTCAAGCGATTTTAATGCCTATTACCTACAATACAAGGTATAGCAAGAATATACACATTTTTGACTTGTAGCTTCCTCTTAATTTGAATTCACTATGTAATGTCGTTAATATCTATTTGGTTTATGTAAAAGCCCGACTGGCGTAAATAAATAATGGTAAAATAAAACAAAATATGTTGTATGTTTAGGAAAGTACTCGTATTCATGTTTGAAAAATTAATAATAATTTATGAAATTTATTTACTTGAGAGCAAAATCTTCACACGTTAGAAACAAAACAAGAAATTTCTAATCTAATTTCATCTCAACGAATCCACTTCCACTTCTCTCAAGAAATAATCAAATAATACAAAATCAGAACCATCTACGAAATTAAATTAATGTTTTGGATAAGGCTTCCTACTTCTTACCCACACCACCTTCCCGATATTGTACACAAGAGTACTAGTAACGTTAATGTTTGCGCGGATTCTGAATTGAAATCTTCGCAAGTTAATCGTCTCAAAATATTATGCAATCTCCGCAACAAAGGCGCTCATTCCGACACTACGGGTCGTTAGCGATCGGAACATAAACACTAGGCTAGAGGTAAGGCAGAGGCGCATTGGCATCATGTTATTTATTCTTGGCTACAGTTGATGCAGGTATTACAAAAAGAAAGTGATGTTAAGTTAAGTAAAATGAAGTACAGGAACAGGTGAAGAAACTGGGCCAGCTGCTGCAGCAAGAGAGTTCACCGCGTCCTCCAACAGTGCCAGCACGAGGTTCGTCATCCGTCCAGTTATGTGTCTGCTGCTAATAAAGCGCTGACACATTATCCTCTCACAGATACCAGACCTTGGCAGCACCGCTGTGACGTTCGACGAAGATAGAAGATGGAGACTCTGCAGCAAGAATCCTAGGTGGTGAAGAAACTGGACCAGCTGCTGCAGCAAGAGAGTTCACCGCGTCCTCCAACAGTGCCAGCACGAGGTTCGTCATCCGTCCAGTTATGTGTCTGCTGCTAATAAAGCGCTGACACATTATCCTCTCACAGATACCAGACCTTCGCAGCACCGCTGTGACGTTCGACGAAGATAGAAGATGGAGACTCTGCAGCAAGAATCCTAGGTGGTGAAGAAACTGGACCAGCTGCTGCAGCGAGAGAGTCCACCACCAGTCCCAGCACGAGGTTTGTCATCCGTCCAGGTAATGTGTCTGCTGCTAACAAAGAGCTGACACAATATTCTCTCATAGATACCAGACCTTGGCAGCACCGCTGTGACGTTCAACGAAGATAGAAGATGGAAGATTGCTGCAGCAAGAATCCTAGGTGGTGAAGAAACTGGGCCGATGTTTGATGGAGCCGAAATTTAACAAACTTCCCTAGAGTATCTAGCACCCTCATCAATACGATATTGACGAAATCCGCCATCTATGGTCAGTTAGCGATGTTTGCGAGCACGGTCAGAATATAGACAAAAGCCGCTGATTTTAGCGCGGCCACCAAAGTGACAGATAATAATAATAATATTTGGATGATTTGTATAGCGTCGTTTTTGTGCAAAATCACCTCAAGGGCGATAAGCTGTCAATATGCACAATTTTTAGAATAATGTCGTTCGTTATACAAAATAATTGGCTTATTAATGATCGGAGGTGAACTAACTAAGCTCTTAGAGTTGAAAGAAGTTGTACATACGATCTTAGTTTTTATTTATTTATTTTGGTACAATATTTTTTACATTTTAGAGTTATCCAGTAATGTTGGCCTCACTGGGTGGCTTAACCGTGCTGAGGCCTTCATTTTATAATATAAAAATATTATATACATAATACATTTAAAATATAATCTTGTGTGTTTGTGAGTGATGTGTGTTTTATATTGGTTTTACGTGTAGTACTTGTAGGTTTTTTTTTTTATTTTATGATATGAAATTTTGGTAATATTGTCTTTTTTGTTCTTTAATCTAAGTTAATTGATGTAAGACGTGACCAATTGATTCCGTTCCTTTATGAAATAATTAACTAATTTTTAATGTATGCTAAAGTTATTATTTTAATTCAACATTGTAAATTTGTTAGTGTTTTTAATATTTAAGTAGGCGTCTGTTCATGCAAAGTATTTGTTTAAAAGTAAAATGAACAGAGGTAAAATATTTTCATCAGTTGGTGAAAAAAATCGTTATCTTAAAATACTTATTGTTCAAATTTCTCAGCGCCCCGCTGTCGTCTTAACATTTCTACAAAGAATTTTAAACAAAAACATCGAACCCTAATTAATTTTAACATACCTTTGGAACGTATCCGTTATACAGCACTATTATAAAAAATATTGGCAACTATATATGCAATATGTAATACTTCCATTATATTTTAGGTTCTGTTTTGTTTCTACAAATAAAATAAAGTAATCAGTATCAAAGCGCAAACGCGGCGAACACGTTTGTGCAATCTTTTGACGAAAAACATTGTAAAATTAATTCAAATCAAAATGCTTGCCTGACGTAAATATCTTCAATTTTAACGAAAATAAATTAAAAAAAAACTCTATTTAAAATGCATTCATATCCCAACTAAACCAAACTACATAAAATGTAATGATATATTTTATAATAATATATAGTGGAGTATATAGTGGACGCGGTGGACTCTTTCGCTGCAGCAGCTGGTCCAGTTTCTTCCCAACCTAGGATTCTTGGTGCAGAGTCTCCATCTTCTATTTTCGTCGAACATCACAGCGGTGCTGCCAAGGTCTGTTATCAATGTGAGGATATTGTGTCAGCGCTTTATTAGCAGCAGACACATACCTGGACGGATGATGAACCTCGTGCTAGCACTGTTGGTGGACAAGGTGGACTCTCTCGCTGCAGCAGCCGGTCCAGTTTCTTCACCACCTAGGATTCTTTCTGCATAGTCTCCATCTTCTATCTTCGTGTCACGTGTTCCTGTACTTCATTTTACTTAACTTAACTTCAATTTATTAATCTAATATTTATATTTTTTGTAATACCTGCATCGACTGTAAAGCGCCATTGAGGTGATATCTCACAAAAGCGGCACTATACAAATTGTCCAATAAATAAACATATATTATGGAGCATCCATGTTTTTGCATGTTTGATAATATTGGTAGTACTAATTCAAAGGATGATGCAGTTGAATATGACCGAAGGAAATAGGGTCTCACTAGCACCATTGGTAGAGCAGCGCCCTGGTAAGGCTAAGGTCTTGGGTTCCAGTTGTTTTAAATAAGTATATTTTCTGTTTTATTTTTGCGTTTAAAAATCGCTAATATCATCTTCAATAATTAAATCTATAATTGGTTTCTCAGTTAAATAAATTGCTTTGTATAAACCAACTACACTGTAAACTGTTGATTTCCCTAGTATAAAATGAATAAATTAATGTGCTAACATTATTCGAAACATCGTATTAGTTCAGAAAATAAATAAATTATGAAGTTCTATCAAATTAACATTTAACCTTCAGACTTGTAGTGAAACACTACAGAACAAAACTATAACCATTCTACGTCAATTTATTTTAGATTAACCCCAAAAGTTTTGAAAACAACGGACTTAGATAAACTAGAAATAATTGTTTGAATTATGAGTATACGAGGTTACAACAATTATAAACGGATTATTTCAAGTGAAAGAAAGAGAAGAAGCAAGGGAAGTGGCAGAGAGAGAGGCAAGGATATTATACAGTACGTTTTAGGTACTGGGAATTAGAATTTAAATATTTAATACTTTGATTTTTTGATTGCCAATGAAGGATGTAATATATTTACTTGTTAAGAAATGATCGAGTACTGTTTTTTCACTGTTATTGATAATCAATTTTAAACTCGAGGGTTTTGTTAATGATGATTTCATTTTCTGATTTCCATTAATTAATATTAAGGTTCCGTGTTATTTGATTCTAGTAACGAAATTTCACGCTGTTTGGTATTATAGGAGGAATGTAGAACGTAATTAAAGGTTTATTTTTTTTTTAAATTAAAGAAAACATTCCCCGGGCTACGAATAACCTGACAATAGATAAATGTATCATACTTCTCACAGGAGGTCCTGAGTTTTACCTTTACCTTCCCAGAGTATCCACTACTTCCATTCCCTAAAAAAACTCTTCACACAGCATCCCTAAAGATGAAATATGCCCTGAAAGAAATTATGCTTCTCAGGGCCTTCAGTATGAAAATTATATTAAAAATGCGAAAACTGTATTTCTTTACTTGTTTATAATATTACTGGCTGACAGGTACCCGGCGTTGCTCGAATTTTCTCTACTTTCTATAAATACAATATGCATGTATTATATATATATATACCATCCTTATAAAAATTCTCTAAACGACAGTGAAAACCCTATCAGAATCCGTTGCGTAGTGTAGAAGAACTAAGCCACAAACAGACGGACGCTGATAGCAACTTTGTTTTATACTATTTGGACACGTATTTCTTTAAAATTTTTAAATGCTAAATCAACATTTAACTTAATAAAACTTTATTGGTCTAGAGCAGAGGTTCCCAGACATTTTTGCCCCGTAGACCACTTGCCAATTTTTTTTCCGTAGATCCCCTGCCTGCTGAATATTGAATTTTCCTAAAACTATTAACGTCTCATGTGATGTAAGTTTTTAGATTCTCACGGCCAAAAGCATTTTTGTTGTTTGTTTTTGGGGTGTTATGCCGTGTTGCGCTAACTCCTTCTTTAGCCGACGTTTCGGACAGCGTTGCAGTGTCCATCATCAGGGCAGATCCCACATCTTCGGATCTACCGGATCTGCCCTGATGATGGACACTGCAACGCTGTCCGAAACGTCGGCTAAAGAAGGAGTTAGCGCAACACGGCATAACACCCCAAAAACAAACAACAAAAAAGTCTCATGTGATAATCGTTAATTTTTTCGTAAAAAGATTCCCTTCCCTTGCCTGTCCAACAACCGGGTAGCGGTATAGTTCCTCTGTCTTTACACTGTGCAGACAGGGGCGCCCTTGTGAAGTATTACACCAAATGAAAATGAAGCAGAATAAGCAACGGGAATTTCTTTCTGTAGCTAGCCCTACAGAACTGCCCCTTAAGTTCTTTGTCAGTGCTTCCAGTAATTTTTTCTTGTCACATGATTTCCGATTCTTCGACGTTCCATTTCCATAGTCAAAATGTCCATAAACTTAGTTTTTAAGTCTGTGTAAAGTATATTTAAATGTTGAACGTCATTATTACCCTGGACGTTTTTCAAAAACAAGTTGGGGAACCAGGAAAATTCGCGGCTTCCGATGTGCAATGTTTTGCTTCAATATATTAATTCTGACGAGAAAAGGAACGTATATATCTGTTTATATACCTCAATAAACAACTTTACGAAATATAAAAATACAAATATCAAATAAGTAATTTCTCAGTCTATTATTGTTATTTTTGTTAGGTGTATTGTGTCATTTACGGAACTCCTAAATGTTGACTTGAGGTAAATGGGGGTCGGCTCGTATGTACCCTCATTTGAATCTTGTGGACTCCTAAATTTTTTCTCGCTGACATGGACCCCCAGCAAGCCGATATCGACCCCTGGGGGTCCATACAGACCACTTTGGGAACCTCTGGTCTAGAACATACGAAATTTAATGTAAGACTGTTTGTTTCCTAAATAAATAAATGACAGTGATGATAGTAAAAACATTTATGGTAGAATTTTATTTTAGCGTTGAAAATGGCAAAAGAAAGTGTACTCCACAAATCAAATTCAGGAGATGTGACGTTCGAATCATGAAAAATTAACAGAATAATTTAAAACAATTCTTAGGCCCGATTCGAGTTCTAATGCACCCCTGGGTTAACAATTCACATTTGCCAGGAGGCAAGTTGGCTGGTAGGGATGCTGGAAGTGTTGGCGTGTTGGTTGGGTGTAGGAGTTGGTTGGGAGTGCCTATTGAGGGTGTTGCCAGCACCGTTCTCCGGCACACGTGCGACGCTTTATTCCCGTCTATTGGCGTAACTCTCAAACGGGTGGCGAAGGTACGTCTAATACCTACTGCCTTAGAAGGAGCGATTGGCGGGGTGCTGTTCTATGCGAGTGCAACTGCCCAAGACGAATAATTGTATAAAACACATTGTGTAATTTTAAATTGAAGCAATAAATTAAATTGAAGTCCTGATATACTAATATTGATTCACTTTCATGTTCCTACCATTCCCTAAAATTTATTACGTTGACAGTTATACTACGGTTTCTGGCTATAATTCTGTTATAAACATATTACACATCATTGGTAACTCTTAAGAAGGGTGTTATCCAAGCATGGAGTGAATTTGATCTCACACAGAAAAAACTGCAACTGAAAAAAATGCAAATACTGCAAAATAAAGCAATGCGAATAATACTTAAGCGCAACATATACACACGGATAAGAGACATGTTAAAGGAGCTGAATATTTTGACGGTGAAGCAAACTGTGTATTTGAATGTACTTATTTTTATACATAAAATTAACTTAGGGATGATGTCTAAGGAACTGAAAAGAAAAATAAATTACAATAACGAGATACACGGACACGGGACGAGAAATTCTAAGCAAATTAGATTGCCAACAAGAAAAAAAACAAGCACCCAAAAATCTCTGATGTACCAGGCCGTTCAACTCTATAACAAAATCCCGAAGGAAATTGCTGTGATAGAAAATATTAATAAGTTCAAAAATGAATTAAGAAAATATGTCTATCTCAATTATTAATGTTTCTTTTTTTGTGACTTTATTGAAATATTTAAAGAAAGATTATGTTTGCCAAACAATGTACATGTTTATATGTTTATAAAACTATTAGCACACACGAAGATGTGAGCTAACTAAAATTTAAAGATTAATAAATAAATAAAACAGGCAATTGTGTCTCTGTATGAGGGAGGCGTTTCATGTTTTAGGGTGAACGGTGGTTTTACGGGGTGGTTTGATATCACAAAAGGTGTTAAACAAGGCTGCGTAATGTCACCGTGGTTATTCAATCTGAAAGATTTTGAGTAATCGCGAATTTGAGTAATCTGAAAGTATGCTACCTGTTGTATGCTGATGATGCAGTGTTGATTGATCAGTATGGAAGATCTACAGTCTCTCGTGTCTAGGATGAACGAATTATGTATGATGAATTAGTTAATTATTAATGTAAGTAATTCCATAGTCATGGCGTTTGAAAGAAAGAGTAGGAAAACAGTGTGCAATATAGTTGTAAATGAGGAATACTTGGAGCAGGTGGATGTTTGTTTATTTAGAAATAATGTTTACGAGAGATGGGAAGGCTGACAGATATTTTGAAAGAAGAGTAAATGCAGGTAACTCCATTGACTGAATGCAGTTGATGATAACAAAAAATTGTCCAAAGAAGCGCTGCTAGCAGTCCACAATGGAGCGCTGGTACTTACCCTGATGTATGGCAGTGAGGCATGGAACTGGCAGAGGAAGGATGAAAGTAGACTGAATGCTGTAGAAATGAGATTCCTGAGGCGTATGTATGGTAAAACCATGTATGATCGTATGAGAGATGTGGAGATCCACAAAGAAAGCAAGGTTGATGTAAGCGTAGTGAGGAAGATTAAGAAAGGGACGCTTAGATTGTTTGGACATGCAGAGCGAAAGAGCGAAGAAAAAATGTAAGGAGAATATTTGACGCAAATGTGAATGGTAGCAGAAGAACGACATGGCACGATCAAGTGAATCAGATACTCGAATCTGGCCATGTCAAGAGTCAGAATAATATAAGAGTATGTATGAGACGATGTATGAATGTGAATGATGCAAGAAGTGTGTCCGTCCGTCTTCTTTGGTTACCTCTGCGGGAAACGGCGTGATGGTTAATTAGTAGTTAGTTAGGTAACTCTTATGCTATGTTAGCTGATTTTTAACGAGAACACAAAAAATAATTGTTTTTCGATTTTAATATATATATTTTTAATTTTTACCAATTAGAGGGTATGAATAAAATCTTTGGAGCCGGGTGTACGCTTCGAGGTTTTTTAAATGTTTTATAAAAGCTGATATTACCTGACGTTTTTCAAATTTGACCAAAAAAACGCTGAAATCAACAAAAATAAAAAAAACCACAAAATCTACTCCAAATGTAATGTACATTTTAATTAATAAATCTAAATTTGAAATGTGCATTTGTTTTGTTAAAATTTTTGACAGATTTTGTGAAAGCTTAATAACGGCGTAAAAGTAAATTTCAACAAAACATATTACACTAATAATATAAAGGCTATAAATACAAATCTTACAATATTTAAAGTATTTCAATTGAAATTTATAAGAAATAAAATATGCATTTATGTAAAACGATGTACAGCATACACTTGCAACATTACAAAAGCGCCCCTTGATGCGGTCGGAATTCATGTTAGCAGGCAGATTTGATTTTAATGTCTGCTACGTGCGATGAATACTTTTACCAACTACCATCTCCGCCACCCAGCCCTGTTTACGTACTTGGCGGAGGCAGCTACTCATACGGTCATATGGTCATGGCCCTCCCCACTTGGGGACTATGTTTTTTTATTATTGGTGATGGTCTGGATTGTAAGCCACACAGACCATCAGGGAATAATTAATTCCCTATGAAAAAAAGGTTGATTACAAAATTCACTCTGCAGGCCGCGTAACAAATTATCATCCAGCCACCAAATACATAAAACAGAGAACTCACCGAATATATCACTCGCATTGAGATTGGCAGCGATTCCTCAATCTCCAAATTCGGCAGCGGACGGCAATCAGCACAATAACACTTGCATTTGCACCATGAAATAATGATCTGTCACGACAAGCTCTCAAGAGAGTAGAATTTTGAATAATTTGAATTAACACACTGTAATTCAAAAAGTAGTGTCACTTTCTTGTGAGAAAAATATTTAAATATTTTAGTCTTAAATCGACCAAACAGGAATAGTGGTGCCCTCTTTTGTCAAATAATATAATCCAGATGAATCCAGCTGCTTAATGCACAGATGACTGTATTTCATTATCACTTACCTGCAGAGCAAAATCTATACAATAACTGACCAGAGTGTCTCTCCTGTCCATTATTTTTAATTTTCAAATTTTAAGTTCAATAATTTTAAGTCTACTGCTTCTTAATACCGGACAAGAGTCCAGTCGTCTAGAGCCAGTGAGACTATGGTATCCCTGATTGGAATATTGTATTTTTATTTATTTATTTAACGCCCAGAGGACTTTTACATATAGGTGGTACAATTTTGATGACAGATAATTTTGAAACATGAGAAAGAAATAATAAAAATAAAATTACATTAAAAAATAAAATATGCAAGAAACAAAAATAAAAATAACAAGAACATAAATTAAAAAATACAGCGATTTGACTGGTTTACAAAAATACAACTTCCATTTAGGAATAGTGTTGAAATAAATCTTTTACGTAATCCACAAAATTCGCAAAGTTAATATTAAATATCTCGACATCACCTAAGTATTGGTTTCCCATAGTGTGAAACCTTTGTATTGGGGTGTTCGCAATGTAATTGCGCTTATGTGTGTTGCAGTGGAATAGTGTATTTTGTCGTGTTTTTATTGTAGGTATTCGTAAGTTTATGAGTTGCAGAAGTTCGCAACAGTCGAATTTAGAGTTAAGAATTTTGAATAAAAAAGTTAAGTCGTTTATTTTACGCCTGTCTTCCAATGTTTGTTGTATTCAATAATGCTTCTAACTAGAGATATGTATAACAGTTTAATGGCTTGTATGGAGTTAAAGTTTTTAGTTGTTCTTAATACGAAGCCTAGTGTTTTCATGCCTTTGTTTACAATTTGGTGGATATGATTGGCGAAACTTAGTTTTTCATCCAAAATTATTCCGAGATCTCTCATTTCCGTGACTCTTTCTAAAGCTAAAAAATACAGTTTTCAAAACAATTTAAAAATTAAATTAAAATAAATTTTTTTGGCTGAAATTTTTCACATAATCAGTTTTCATTTTGAAATTGAATCTTAAATTCGTAGCAAATTTGAGTTCATTGAAGCAGACTTAACTTAACCATTAGTATTTTTGATTATTTTTAATTATTATTTTTTTTTTTACACAGAAAGCCTCGAGGAAAAAAAATCCCTAAGCCACCTTTAGGTATGCTGTGTGGAGGGTTTTTTTTAGGGAAAGAAAGGAGAGAAAATTCTGGGAAGGAAAAAAAGGTATGACTTTTGGGTGTACCTACTAGAGTGCTAATATTACAAAAATGGCATTATTGATGTTGTTGTAGCTGAAAACGAGTTTATAATTCTATAATTTGATAGGCAAACGTAAGAATCCATCCTTCTCACCGCGGTGCAAGGCGATGGGTAGAGAGAGAGAGTTCGAATGGAGAGGTCAAAAGGTCTCCTCAACCAGTCTCTCCCTATCCGACTCGCCACGCAGTAGATGGGCAAACGCATACGCAGCCAAGACTTAGACAAACCTAATCCCATGAACCCAGGCACCCCTGCTAAGTCACAAATCCTAGGAGTGTTGGTTATCCAATAAATGGTTATCAAATAAATGTGTACATTATGAATACCAAAAATTTTCCTATCGTTTCGCTTGAGTAGAATACAAATAAAAAAATAAATTACTCAATAAAAAATATAAATGTAAACTACTAAAAAAAATATTTTTTCAATAGAAATGTATGAACGCGTAAAGGAAACAACTTTAAAAAAATACCGTATTATAGCTAAGATTATCTGTGACAGTTTCACATGATTAATTTTTTTGCTTTCTTATAAAATTATTTACAAAATAAGTAAAAACCAGTTTGGTACTTGAAATCGAACGTTTCTAGACTCCGTTTGTCAAGCGATTTTAATACCTATTACCTACGATATAAGGTATACCAAGAATATACACATTTTTGACTTGTAGCTTCCTCTTAATTAAGATGTGAGCCCCGAGAAAACGCCCGTTTTAGAGCCTTAGAGACTACTTTTCTGCGCTGAGTTTGATTATTCGATGAGCTCTTGGCGGATACAACTGATGTCGTGGTTTATTAAAAAAATGCTGGAACTCTCCTAGGGGCAATATGATTGTCACGCGGTTTGCCTTCACACCGTCGAAATGTTACTCAGATTTTACGTTAGGGCATGTTTAAAATTTGCGTATCATAAATAAATTCCTTTTATTGATTTGTGGTGATCGCTAACTATTGAAATTAACCCGGAGTCCATAAAAGCTTTGCTCTCTGCTAACTAAATTAATGATTTATCTCTAAAATACGTGAGAAAATGTCTCACAGAAGTCAAGTAGAATATAATTCACCTAATTGGTCCCCTTTGTATAAAGTTTACTCTAAAAATATAGAAAGAGTTCAGCACAAATTTCAATTGAATACATTAATTATTTATTTATTAATTTACGCCATTTTCCGAGGCTTTTATTTATGAATATTAAGAAATATACATTATTTACTGTACATAACTGAATTGCTCCAATAACAACATTGTATATTTGTTTAAAGATAAATTGAATATGTCCACTGACTTGGTATAATTGTTTCCCTCTATTAGTATTCTGGGCAAAGGGGAATACATATGGTAGTTAGTCAAAGAATTTCTGCACTGAAATAAATCCTGACTTCTAGTATTACGTTCTGGAATCCGGAAGCTTATCAATCCAGCAATAATTTTATATGGAAATACCAAGTCAGTGAAAATTCTTCTGTCTGACAATTTGAGCATATTCATATAATTTAAGAGTGTTGCATTTCAACATAATTCTTGGAATACCCATTTTAAAATTTATAAAACGTAAGAATTTGTTTTGTATTCTTTAACAGCTTGTACACGTATATTATAATGTGGGTTCCAGATAGTTGATGTCAGTTTGATGAATCAATTTCATCTTATAATTTCTGACAGGAGTCTATCTGTTTGACAGGAGAAGTATGTCAGACCTGGTCATTAACAACTTAATTGATACCCCTGCCATCGTCGCCACTATTAAATTCCATGTGCCAACTAGGAACACAAGACTACAATGTAACATTCGTTCTTTAGTTATTCAAACTGTAAACTTTTAAATTCTGTGAAGCACATACCAAAATGTCTGGAAAGGTGTGGTTTGAAATCCAGTGATGTATTTTCGAAAGTTTAACCTAAAATTCCAGTACGTATTTCATGCAGAATAAAAGATTTAAGTCTCATAGCATTTTTCATTGGAAACCTTAAAAACTTTCCTAACTACCCGCATAGAATTTACAGATAAATCAATCGTTGTATTTTTTGTTTCAGCAGACCACAAAGTGTGTATTGTTCGGTGCTAACCGTTAATGAATGATTTTACTTTTCCGTTTCATCAACTTTTCTAGTTCGATTATCGAGTTGAGTCGGTTCTGCAAGTGCTACAGATGTGTTCAAATTGATTGTTGAATGACTCGAGTCAAGGTTCAATTCGTCGATTACCGAAAGCATACACTCGTTTTCGATAGTTATCTTTCTCATCGACACCATTACGCTGTTTTATCTCCAAGCCTACAGAACTATCTTACAAAACGTAATGCTGATTAGAAGAGCAAACCTGACATTGAATCAAATGGCTTCCATTAAATTTTGCTCGGTGCAATTTTCATGATTATTTATTAATAACTAAAAGATACATTTATAATGGTGTTACATTATTGATTATGCGTATAAATATAAAGCATAGTACATATATATAGTGTAATATAAGTATAAAGTATGGTATAAATTAGTACCGTACAGATATTTAGAAGAGTTTGAATAAAGTGTATTTTAAAAATATAAATTATAATTTAAGTATAAAGTATAGAGAAAATATGAAGTATTGTAGAAAATACAGTTTGAGTATAAATTGAAGTATATAAGTGTAATGTATAGTATAAGTATAAATTATAGTTCAAGTATAAACTAGCTCGGTTGGCCAAATCCTCTACTATGACACAACAAACATTTGTCGCTTACTGTAGTAGTAGTAAAAGATTTTAAAATATTGTTAGGTTTTTCGTAACCCTGAAATGTTTTTTTTCCCTTTTAAATTTTTAGTAAATCTTAATATATTATATTAACATAGTTACCAACTATAAAGTATAGAGTAAGTTTAAAGTGTTGTATACGTGTAAAGTGCAGTTTAATTATGAAGTGAAGCATGATAAAAGTAAAGTTAAAGGTTTAATTATGAAGTAAAGCAGTGAATCATGGTAAAAGTATAACAAATGGTGTAAGTATAAATTATAGTATAAGTACAAAGTATGGTATAATTATAAAGTATAGTGTTAATATAAAGAATAGTATATGTACAGAGTATGGTATAAATATAAAATATAGTTTAAGTATAATGTATAGTATAAGTACAAAGTATGGTATAAATATTCAGTATAAAGCATAGTGTAAATAATAAAAATTGCAATCAAACGGTAGGTGTTTTAGTTTCTCGTAATTTATAACGGTTTTTTTGTTTTCAGCGCATACGCACACGGATGCATTGATTTGAAAATTGTAGAGAAATATTATATAATAAATTAAATTTATTTGTGCACGCCGGGATTCTAACTCGTGACTTCTGGAGTTGATTCCCGACATTGAAGATTTGCATAACTACGGTTGATCTATTTTTCCGAAAAAAAAATTTTTGAATCAAGTATTGATTTGTGTTTCGGTTGAAATTTTTAGATATTAAATATCAAAAGAATTGGGAAAACTTTTTGACGGAATTTGGCAGATAGAAACCCTCGTTTATGCCAAAAAACTTTCTTCGAAACTTTCAAAATAAATTCATTGTATTGTTGTCGAAATGAATTAACGATAACATTTCAATAGCCAGAGAACGGAAGCCAATTTCTTTGATAACGATGACGTAAATGATTGACTCAATTGTGTCCCCCAGTTTTCCTTAGGGCCTATGTCATCTTTGGCGATGATGGTCGTAGAAGGTTCTGAGAATTAAACATTTAAGAGGGATGGGTAGAAATCGGGGGGTAAGTATGTCCATGGTGATAGACTTATGGGTCTGTACTGATGGGTCGAGAGATTCCGGTTGGAAAGGTCAAAGGTTTTCCCTCAATTGACCTCTCCAAATCAAGAACGCCATGTGGTTGGTGAAAAATCCACCGTCAAGACCTGCACAAAACCCCTTCCTCCCAAATAACCTGGCATCCCTAATTTGTCACCACACGTAGCGTTTATTATTGAAATAGTTTTGTCACTATTCCACATCCCAAGGTCCCGATCAAAATATTGTCATCTCCCTTGTTTCTCCACACTTTCCGTAAAGTGGGAAGAAATAAGACAAAACTACGTACCCACGCCAGTGATATTGAATTGGTATTGTGACACACATGTCTTTTGTTCTCATCTGTAATATTATCGTCGTTAATAGTGCTTCTTATCATAAGAATTGAATACAAATTCAATAGCGTCATTAGTACACCTATAAACTTTAAGTGAAACCAATATCATCATACTACCATCTACTAGACGGTTACGAACAAAGACTTACATATTTCAAATTAGATAGATAGATAGATAAATGACCTCTTAATGCTTTACAAAATTGTGAATAATCAAGTAGATAGTAACATAGTCCATCAAATCAAGTTAAACGCAAGGCCCAAATTCACTAGAAACCTTAACATATTTTGGACCGAAATTTTTGCCAAAAACACTGGTTATTTTAATCCTATGTCTCGATCATACACAATGATATCGCTAAAACACATACTTGCATAGATATTTTCGTAAATAATACAACTTGTTTCAAGAGATATCTCCACAATTACTGTACCTAAAAAAAACAAATATTGTTAATAATGTTAATTTATTGTTAATTTTGTAATTTTAAGCTAAGCCTAAAAAACTATTGATATTGTTGTGTTCCTTCAATGAATGTGCAAATGTGAATGCTGCAGACAATTTAGTATAGGGACATTTATATTTGTATGTAATTTATTTTCAACTAACAACAAGAATGTACTTTAAATGTCCTGTTTGTGTCTCAAATAAAATAAAATAAATAAGGTAACGCTTCCTTCATCTCTCCTAATTTTTCCAGTTGTTTTAACCCGATCAATCGAACTTATAGGTTATATATTTTTCATTTACAGTCCATTTAATCGCTATGGCAGAGGTGTTGGTAATACTAAATCCTACAATTATTAGGGAATATTTCCTTGCGTAATTTTCGCCGTACAAGTAATTTTATCATCTGCAATTTGTTCTCGTGGAACGCCTGTGATCTACATTCCTATAGGTTGGCACTCCATCTCCCGGTTTGCATTAGCGTCAGCTATAAAGCTCCCTAAGGGCCGCTAAATTTTATGGCCAATAAATGAGGCGAAGTACCGTCATTATCTCACACATTTCGGAGAGCTAAAAAACGGCACAGCTAAAGGCGTTGAAATATTCCAATTTAGTTTATTGCCACATATTATGTACGTTTGTTCACGCGTCTTGAATCTACAAATATAATGAGCGGTTTAAAGGTTAAAAGAAATTGTAGGCTTAGAAAAATACGTGTTTTATCATTACATATTTAACATTCTCGCGCTACGAATAATCTGACAATATTTGGGTTCCTCTGCTGCCATCATTATGGTGCGAAAAATTTTCTTGTGAAATAATGAATTTAACGCGAATACACGCAAAGCCTGGATGAGTTCAGAACCATTCAAATTACGTGCCGTACATATAACTACGTTCACAGCAAATACCTTTTTAAAATCACAGAAGGCAGTACAAGACCTATGGTAGCGATGGGCACAATCAATGAATCATCGATGATTTACTCGATCTTTTTGACCATCGAAATATTTCGATTCATTTTCATGGACAAATCGATTCTGTTAAAAATCATCACACAGTCCGAGACAATCGTTTTGATACGTCTTCGAACAGGGAATCGATTCTGTCAAAAATCATTTTAAACCACAGCCGTCATGTCATTGGTCAGAATTCATCGATATTAAAGCACTCACGTCATTGGTCAGAATCATCATATTCCCAAATCCATGATACGTCAAAAATATATCGGATTGCTTGAAAAAAGGGGTAATTTTCTCGTGGGCACGTGGTGTTACTTACTCCCTAATATAATTTAATATGCATTTGGTAATACAAAATTATTATTTTGTATTTATCAATGTTAGGTATAAGATATTAACATATAACCTAACAAACAAAGAATCTACGAGTATGTAGTAGAAGAACAAATCATTCACTTTTTAGGTTACGATTTACGACGTTAGTACATTTAGTGTGTGTAAACTCTCCTATAAAGTTAAAAAAACCACTTCCTCTATCCACAGTTACTGCTCTCCGCCAAACTTCGAGCGTTTAAATCGATTAATCATTCGATTCTTTTGACGTTTCGATTAAGATATTTCGATCCTGCCCATCACTAGCCTATGGCGAAGTCCGGTAGAGCGCTCTCAGTAAGATTTAGCTATTACCTAATTGAAACTGCCCGTATATAACATATAATTAGAATGTACTTTATACTTATGCTATACTTTATACTTAAACTATAATTTAACTGTACTTTATTATATTTTTACTATACTTTATACGTACTTATACTATAATTTATACGTATTATTTATACATATGCTGGGCTTGCTTTGCAGAACTTTAATTCAAATTTTAAATCCTTGGATACCTCTTAGTTTAGAACCCTCTATATATCATTAGTTAGAAGTCAAGTAGAATATAATTCACCTATTTGATACTTTTTGTATAAAATTCACTCTAAAATTATAGAACGAGTTCAGCACAAATTTCAATTGAATATATTAATTAAGTCAGTTTGATGAATCAATTGCATCTGATAATGTCTGACAGGAGAATAATGTCAGACCTGGTAATTAACAACTTAATTGACAGCCCTGCCGTCGTCGCCACTATTAAATTCCATGATCCAACTAGGAACACAAGACTACAATGTAACATTCTTCTGCAATACATACATAACAAACTATCAGACACACTTACTAACCAATAGGATGCATGATCTGGGCAACAAGCTTGGGGGTACTATTGATATATTTACTGACTCCATTTATAGAATTAAGCGTAATCTATACCAGCACAGTTGAACATTGCAAATTATAGTAGCGTTGGTAATGCAGTTTTAGTGTTTCATAGTATTGTTCTAGTTTCTATATTATTTTATGTTACTGCTACATATTATTTTATGTTACTGGTTCAACATTATTTCATGCTTTAAAAACTTGTGTATAATTTTTGATAGCTCATAAGTATATTCTGTTCTTAAAATTCATGTAAAAGCCCGCCTGGGCGTGAAACCAAATTAAAAATTCATATTATCTAATTCAATTCATAATCAAACTACACTTATTATTATGCTATACTTACATTATGCTTTATACTTATACTATAATTTACACTTATGCTATAATTTATACTCAATTTGAAGCTGTAATTCGGGAGCAGTTTTGGATGCAACACAAGTCAATAATAATTTATGCTTTACTCGAAATTTTTCTAGGTTTAAAACAAAGATTTTTTTAATCCCATCTCCCCGCGGAATTCCATCTCAATTCGCTTTAGAATTCTTGTGGTATTTCAACTCAGAGCGGCGGATTAAATTCGCAAAGTTACGGTTTAGGAAAGAAAAGTTGTACGGGAAACTATGCCAAAGAAACTTCAGCAAAACACAGCCCCAAAATTCGCGAAGCCGAGTGGTTTTTGCAAACAATTAAAATTTACTGGAAATCACTCTTATATTTCTAAAGCAACCGAAGTTAATCAGCATAGGCCGCTTGAAGCATGTCCATTGGAATTACGGTGCAAAATTTAACGTGCAAAATTTACTGAGAAACTTATTACAAATAATAATTTCGCTTGTATGTCTCCGTGTGACTCCGGTTCAATGACCTCTAAAACTGGGATTTGTTTTAAATGGATTTGATTGTTGGAATGATTCAGACAAGCAATTAACTGGGAATCAATAACATTTTGAAATTGACTTTATGGCTTAAAAAAAAAAAATGTTCATCTTTATTAATAAGATCATATAAATACATTGATGATGTGTTGAGAGTAGACGGAGTTTACAAAACAAGACAATATTCAATTAAAAATAACTAGACAATATTCAATTTCAAATAACAAGACAATATTTAATTTAAAGTAGTTTCAATAGTTTCAGAATCTTGTACAAATATATCATACAACAAACTTTTTTTTTTTTTAATCTATTTTAAAATGTCTTTAAAACATTAAAAGAAAATAGTAGGGCTGAGCCTTCTTTCTAAAGGACTAAAGTCAATCGCGCTACCGACCTTGCCAAATGTCGATCGTGTAGAATCGATATTTATTTCGTATATTAACTTACTACAATATCGTCCGATTTCAGAAATATGCGTGTATATCCGCGTGTGTCTATGTGATTATTGAATGCACTGTTATCGACAACTAGTTTATCTGTCGAGTTTCACCTAGATCGGATGTAGGGAAGTGGGTTAATTTTCGCTTCCTAGATTTGCATTCATTCACTATAGAAAACAAAAGTGATAATTCAAATAATAGTTTTTTTTTAAATGAACAGCCCAGCTTGGAACGAAAAATCAAATAAATAAATAAATATTAAAAAGGGGAAGGCGATCCAGATAGCACAGGGTGGTTCATTTCACAGTCATGTTGCATGAACCGCGGAGAGACGTGTATGGACTGAGGATTGGGGGGTTATTGGGTATTGGGAAATGTTGCGTGAAAGAAGGATCAAGGGAACGGAAAAGAGATGCATTGGGTAGACGGGTATTTTAAAAATAAAGTAAACAATCATTAAACGTAGCTAAAACAAACAAAATATGCAATTATTCTGTCAAATTTACTAAAAATCCGCACACACAAACCCACCGTTGACGCAATTATTAATCTTCCATTAATATTATCCTTGCAATTTTTCACATCCTATTCTACCTACAAGTACCTGTCATTATTATACCCGACTATACTCGCGTTTGTGTTTGACATTTTGCAACAATAAAAGCGACTGTCAAAGCATTTGATTGATGAAGCCTGTTTGATGAACTTCTCTTTGTTATCAGTGCTGTTATTGATATCAACTCAGGGTAGAAAGCCTGTGCAGTGAATATATTCGGTTCTCTCAGCGTCTTTCTTATCCAACCTGGATGTTAAGGAAGCTTGTGTTTGAAATAAATCAGATCTCCTGTGAGTGAAACCAACCATCAACATCTTTGAAGAACATCAAAGGGGTAAGTGGGATTCCTTCTTTACTCCATATTCACCATCTCCAACCATAGTTGTGTCAACTCCAAAGTTCATAATAAATTTTACAGTCCACTCTTTATTCGCCTATTGCGATCACACCCATACAGTAATCGTTTGATTTTCTCGTAAATATTTAATGGAAAATCTTAGTATATAAAATTTTTGCCTAAGTTCGCAAAGCTCTGAAAATTGTAATGTTTGTTCTTATTAATGTCAGGAGTGTTTAGTGTTATAGTCGCGATGGAACTCACTGTATTGTGATTGTGTGCTACTTCGCAGGGATACAGTGGTAAGTGATTGGTCTTCCTATTTTCCTTCTTGTTTCCTTATTGTTCATTACCACACACCTCAAGGCCTATGTCATATTTTGGGATGCTGTGTGGAGGGTCTTCTTTAAGGAAATGAAGAAGAGGAAGTTCTGGGAAGTTAAAGTGTATGAGGGTCGGATAGGAATCTAGGGATCCTTGTGTCCTGGAGTGACGGACATATGTGTGTAAACTCCCCAAACCGGCCTCTACCGATCTGGCACCCCACGCAGCTGGTGGGCAGGCGCATCCTGAACACACCTCACCCGATGAACCCGGGCACCCCTGCTAAAACACTGGCAGTATCGAAACACTTGGGGTGACCTACGTCAGAGGTGTTGGTTATCCAATAAATGGTTCCAGGGTTGAAATAAGTATACATTAAATAAGTATAGTGAGTATGTATCACTCCACTATTTCTAAACCATCATTACTTTGAAACAACCTGCTGATAATTCACCAAAACACATACAAAAATAGCATATCATAGAATGAATAAAAATTAAAGATACACAATTATATATCAAACAAGACATATTCATTCCAAACCAAACATAACACAATTTAATTATCATGTACGTTATGTTTTAGTTCTACTAAATAGATTGTTGTTGTATTATTATTTTGTAATATTTTTAAACACTTGCATCGTCTTAACTGCATCATTATCTGCATCATGAATTAACATACACTTTACGCATTGAAAGAGTCCATAATTTTTTTAAAGGTTTTTATTCTCGCGGCTCTATGGACGTTACCCTTGGCTTTACCCATCGATTTATATATTAGGCATGACCAATTACCACTCCATAGAGACACGTAGAGGTATTGCTTTGCTTAAATATTTTTTTCAACTAATAAACGGTCACTTATCTAATAATGAGATACTGGCCCAATTAAATTTTTTTGTACCAGAGTCTCACTCTCGAGTACGTCATCACAATCTTCTATACATATAGTAGAGCAAGCCGCACTAATTTATTTATGAACTCACCTGTGGGGAGAGCTACGTGCTTTTTGAATGCGGTAGATAAAAAAATAGATTTATTTTTTTGTGTCCTATAGCGCATTTGCAAGATTTTTGGCATTGCATATACATTGCATAAATGGTGCAATTATAACGTCTTAGGCTATATTACCTGTAATTGTTATAAATAAATGTACAAATTATATAAATAAATTATATATACTTCATGTAGTATCCTTTTAATTTCACTTAATTGTTACTACATTGTGTCTGTGTAATATTATAAAGCAGGTATTATAACTGTTACTTAACCTAACTTGTATATAATTATTGCACCATGTAAGGACGATGCTGCATTTTTACTTATGACAGCATAAGAATACTACCCAAAAATGAGTGGTTTGGAGTATACTATAACAGTCTTACTTATTAAGAGGGTAGTATACTGCTAGGGTTAAAATATTCACTCATAATACTATTCATGCAATATTATTTTAGACTGGCATCACTTTGTTCCAATCCTCAAAAATACGGTAATTTTCGCATTTCACGTTTAGTTGCTAACTTCACGTTTCTTCAGATGAAATTTGCGATGTCATTGACTCGGTATGCTTTGAATTGCTTCAAAATGTCGACAATACGATTATCCGTTCCGTTTTCGCTTTGGTAAATCGATATTTCAATTTAAAATATTCCTCTGATTGTGCTGCCAATGGGTATTACTGCTTTTTTTTACATTTTCATTGCGCGACCGATCGGTATTTGTCAAATCAGCCAGATTGTTAACAAAGTCCGCGATCTCCATCTTATTAGGATAGTATTATGTCCTTAATCTTGGGGGTCGTGCAGTTTAAAAATCTGTCAGCCACTAATACTGCGGTATTACGACCGCTATGAATAACGTTTTCTACTAACCTATTCTTTTCCCTCCGGATTATCTATTATGTTTTAAAACGGTAAAAATTACTCGTTTCACTTGATCGTGCAGCGTCTTCCTCGGGCACATACATAACACATTGTTACTATTTTCTACTTTTATTCGATTCCGTGTCTCATTCCAGTGCAGAGATAATGCGAAGATTTCCCCGGGCGTCTCCGACTTCTTCTACCATTCAAACTATGCTCTAAACACTCCTGGTAATAACAAGAACAATCTATGAAATTTTTAGTGAAATCGGTCCAGTAGTTTTTGAGTCTATAGAGGACAAACAAAAAAACGTTTTTATATTTATAAGTTTTACTATTTGTAATATTTTGTGCAGCCCATGCATAACAGATGTATGTATAAGAGTTTGTATTATTGAAGTAAATTGTTCTGTGCATTGTTCTATCCTCTCTGACTACAAATGGTTGGTTAATAAGTTAGATCGAAGGTTAAATTTGAATAATGACTGTCGTTAGTTGCATATTTGGTCCATAGCTAACTTCGGTCTCTGGAGTCTGCATCGCTTAGTATTCACAGAGGCGAATTCGCCGGGCTGCAACCTGCAACGCACGTGTGAACACTGCAGTCAGATTCATACTAAATCAGGAATGCAACAGTAAATTAACATTTCACCGATTTATTAAAATATCCGATTAATAACATATATCTCGTTAACAATTTAAGTTTTTAAGTTCCTAAAAAAATATATCCTATTTTTTAAGATAATATTTATACATTTGTTGTGCTCAAACACCGAAACAACAAAAAATCGCAAAGTAAGCTCCGAAAATTATTAAAAACACGTTTTGTTCTGTTATTTAATATTGTTATAGGTATGAAAAAAATCACAGTGTATCTATAATGCAACTAAAGCATTTTTCGAGAGATTTTTGCTCAATTTCAAACGGGTCGCGTTTTATTAAATATTTTCCCATTTTCGCTTAATTATTATCGCGCTCCCTCCCTTCCAAACCATTACTATGGAGCTTTAACGAAAATATCTGAAGGTATTGTTTTTATTTTCATAATTCAATTGAAGTATGCGATAGACCACATAAACAGAAGGAGATATGGAGACATCAGAGTTATATTTGATGAAAATCTAGTATTTGTACAAAACATAAACCACATTATGCTTAGGAGACCATTTTAAGAAATGCAAATCCTTAGTACATTATTTTGATGTATCTCATAAGTTTTAGCCAGCGTTAGCAATGTATCCGCCCGAAAATATATTTTTACGACTTTATTACAAAACATCGACTTTTCTCTACTACCTATATACAGGGTGTATCGGCACGTACCCGACAAACTTTAACCAGCTTTTCCTTAGCACATTTGGAGTAAAAAATGTTGTGGGCAAAAAAAGATAAAAAAATCCACACTCCGTCACTGTCATTGGCATTGTTTCTCGTGTTCAACAGCTGTTATTAGCAAGTGTGTCAAAAAGGGTGTTCGCTCTTTCATACACACTAAATAATAATAGCTAAAAATGAGACGAATGGTGCCATGCCATTTCGTTGTGATCGTAAAAGCGCGCTAATGTAGGTACGTACGTATATTATTCAACGAAACTCGAATAAAATATTGCCAGGTGGGTTTTCAAACTTTGACAAAGGATAAAACACTGGTGACATGTGGTGAAAATATGAATAGTAAATTTTTTATTAAAAAAAATGTTACCGGACAGCAAAGTGCCCATAACATTTTTTACTCCAAATGTGCCAAGGAATAGCTGGTTAAAGTTTGTCGGGTACGTGCCGATACACCCTGTATATATAGTATGCATATATTATATACATGTAAACCTTCCAGAAGAAATTCTCTAAATGATAGTGAAAACCATATAGAAAACCGTTTCATAGTTTAGAAGAACTAAGCGCACAAATAGACAGAGGCCGATAGCGAATTTATTTGATACTCTTTAGAGATGATTTGGTAATATGAGCCTTACTGGATGCTTTACCTGTGCTGATGCCCCCCATTTTACAATTTTTTGTGAATAATTTTGTATGCAAATAATAATCTACTGTATTGAAATTATGCTGACTAAACGAATTTTAATGAAATATTGAGAAATAAAATAAAATAAATTGAATTAATAAAAATTATATAATTAGGGCAATTTATATTGAGGGATCAGTAGGATTTATAGGTCCAGTTAGAAGTTCTACGGAGCCGAACCCTCTGGTATCAAAATACCTGGAGTCGGTGAATTATTTTCCCATTTGATCTCTGGTGATTTGACGTGTTGTTCTTGTATTATTTTGTATTTATTATGCTTATATAATGCACTTGCATCATGTGGATTGACTAGATGATTATTTGTGGAAAAGTGTGTGGAAGGGTTTAGTTTTTCCTGTGAGGTAGATTTATCCCGGAAATAAGGTCGGAAAAAAGAGCAGTTTTAAAAACTAAGAAATCAATATATATTAGAAAATTGAGTATACAATGTGCGTGCCGCTAAAAGTCTGAAACGAGTCCCGGTACGATCAAGGGAGTTATATGGTGTGGTAGCCCTCTATCCCCCATCCATAAAGAAGGTTCCCGTTTTCCCTAAAGGGCGTTCTTTTGAAGATATTGAACATTCGAGAGCATTTCACAACATTTCAGAACATTTTGGAATGTTGTGGAACCTTCGGGAATAGTCTGGAACGTTCGGGAACATCCCAGATGATAATGAACTAAAAACGGGATTACAGGCCGTTTCCTGATAAACTTTTAATTAATTCGCAATCGTGACAATACATTGATATCTCTAAATAGTATGAAACAAAGTCACTATCCACGTCTGTCTGTTTGTGCGCTTAGTTCTTCTAAAATATGCAAACGGAGTTTGACAGGGTTTTCACTATCATATATAATACATGGATATTATATTCATTGAAAGTAGAGAAAAGTCGAGCAACGCCGGGTACACGTCAGCCAGTTTGTACATAATTTTAGGTTGTGTTTAATATCTGTACTATGTAGACATATTTTCTATACTTTAAGATAAATTTGTTTTGTAATTTAGCATTTTTTGTACTCTAACCTGTCAATTGAGGATGAGACACCGGTGCTCTCAATACAAAAATTGATGTATTTATATATTTATAAGCGATTTTAACCCTTATGTACAAAGAGTCTGTATGAAGAATAAGTTCAGAATCGCTTGCGCTAAATATTGCTTTAGAAAATACTTTTTATTTGATGTTTGGAGGATTGTTATTATCACCAATATAAATGGGTTGTTGGCTGAATGATTCTGCAGTTCTCCGATCCGCAGAATCCAAGGTTGCGTGATTACTCTCGGTGTGTAAAAATGTGTATTCGGATATTTTCAATTTAGTTTTTATTTTAACAATCCACGTTACAATAATTCTATGAACAAAATAGATCGCGTGCGTTAGAGGAGATTTAGGGCTAAACCGGCGGCTAGACCACTGGAGAGAGAATGAAATATTTGCCGTGCGAGGTATCGCGCGGAGGCTTACAGTGATACCAGTCTCACATGAATGTGGGTAAAAGTAATGTTGTAATTATTTTCGGGAGATGTAAACTCCCCTATAATTTACCCAACATTGTATCCAGCTTCTCTGACGGTTTTGGAATAAATTATCTATGAATATTCAGTGTGCAATTTTGTCTCAAGGTCACCGACCTTACCACAGTTAATCCAATTAATTAATCCATATCTTAATTTTGTGTGGAAAATGTTTTTGTTTCCCCCATTTTTTGTGTAGAGTGTCCGATTTTTGAATGCTTTTACTGCCTGGAATTTGTGGTGTCTTTGTCCAAAGCTTGTGTTTATCGACGGAGCTTTTATATTTCGTATAAGTTGTATATTAGCATGAAAACATGAGGATTTTTTCTGAGAACCATTAAAAACCTTTAATTCTCTTTCTGTAATGAACATTTCACTTGTCGCATTAGTTCGTGGTCAATTAGAGTATAACTCCGTTATTTGGTCACCTAACCATAAAATTCAAATTAAAAATGTTGAAAGAATACAGCCATACGATTTTTTAATTTCAAGTTAAATATTCCCTCAGAACAAATGAACTAGTTTTTAATAAAACACCTTAAAAATACATGCACTTGACGATCGGCATAAGTGACCTGGTTGACAAACCAGTGAGTTCGTGGTTTAACCTTTCCTTGGCGGTGCTGTCAACTGAGTGAACATCGTATTTGGTCCCCTTTATATAAAGTTCACTCTAATAATATATAAAGAGTTCAGCACAAATTTCTTAAGTACCTACATAAATTTTAAGCTCAGAATTCCTGTTGATTACATTAATTATGTCAGTTTGATTAATCGATTGCATCTAATAATACTGTCACACAGGAGAATTATTTCAGACCTGGTTGTGTTACACAGAGTCATTAACAACTTAATTGATAGTCCTGCCATCGTTGCCACTATTAAATTCCATGTGCCGACTAGGAATACAAGACAAAATATAACATTCTTCTGCAATACATACACGACCATCAGACACACTCACCGACCAATAGGATGCATGATCTGGGCAACAAGTATGGGGGTGATATTGATTTATTTATTGACTCCATTTTTATAACTAAGCAAAATCTATACCAACTCAATATCTTTGTCGAATCCTACAAATTAGAGTAGTGTTGGTAAATTAGTTTTAATGTTTTGTATTATATGTAGTGATGTTGTAATTTTTTTTACTTTATGTTACTTTTACGTTTTACTAATATTGCTTCATATTTAGTTTTTTCTTTATTTAGTTTTTTTTTCTTCTTTTAATTATTTCTTAATATTTTCTCATTATACTTATAAGGGGGGGGGTCACTTAGGTACCCCGTAAAATTTTTTTTTCACTAATACGCAGATATTAGTTAATACCTACAGTTTATATAGACATTGCCCATCTTTGCACAGAAGCCAGTAATGCAAAACGTTGGAAGTATTATAAGTAGACTTATTGTAAGTAAGATATTAAAATTAGATTTAATTTGATACGGTACTTTTTATTTATTTTTTATTGTCCTTCAAAGTAATAAGCAGTTTGTCAACAGGATTTACATATTAAATTATAATGTTATTAGTATTACTATTTATAAATACACATAATATTGTTACTACTTATAAGATATCCAGATTATTATTATTGGTACACATAATCCTAAATAACAGTTAATCTACATGCTAATAAATAACAACTATTAATTGATTTGTTATGTATTCAGGTAATGCGTTAAATATTTATTAGTAAAAATACATTTTTGCTTCTCCATACCTTCACAGGTTTTTAATTCCATGAAACGAACTATTTGGAAATCATACAAAACACTTGCTTGGGGTAAGTGTATTACCCCCCTTGGGAACGGGAGCGTTTAATCAAATAAAATATCATGTTACTGCTGCCACTACCTAGAGTTTACATATAAACTTTACATTTCTTTTTCACTAAATTAAGTTTGTATAACTTAGGAGTAGGCATATTATTATTTTTGTACAACAGGTTCATACCTATAAATTATTATTGTATGCATTTACTATTTAATTGCTGTTATAATATGTCAAATGGATATGGTTATATGTATTTTTACTGTTACTATTGTGAACTTCAGAATATTAATGAATCTGAATCTTCAGAATATTATATTTTTATGAACTATGCATGTAAAAGCCCAATGGGCGTATAAATAAATAAATATGCTGAATCGATATTTTGTTCCATAGGAAGGCCTGCCACTTTTTGTTATGTCTTCAGTTAACGTGTTAAACATTTCTTAGTAAAAATACATTTCATTCCATGAAAAAAACTATTTGGAAATCATACAAAACACTCGCGTGGGGTAAGTGTATTACCCCCTTTCGGAACGGGAGTGTTAAATGAAATATCGTTGTGTTTTTTTGAAGAATTAAAGCCACCGTAATGGTGAAACTTTTTGAGCACAAAAAACTACATAGTTCAATCATACATAATTCAAAATCTAACAAAAATGTTTCATAGTGTAACTTTGAGTTCTTCTTCAATTCCTCTGTCCAGTTAGTTATTCTTCTCCCATATTTTAATACATTACATTAAGTCATCTTGAAGAAAAGTTTTATTATATTTGCTTAATTCATGAACTCTTTTCTAACTTTTAATAAGGGGTCTACCATATCTCTGAGGAGATTTTTCATGATATTATAACTGTCGTGGAAAGTAAATCAACCTGAAAGTCGTAAATTTAATGAATGTGTTTTATATTCTTGTTGATAAAATAGTTTTCGGGTCTTCGTAATAATTGGAGACTTGAAAAAATTCAAAGTAATATAATTTTTATCGGTCTTTGTTAACATTGTTGTACAAGCAATAAATATTGTGGTCAACCTTTCAGCACGGATTAAATTAGTGTCATTTCAAGATTACATTTTTCAAACACTAGATAAGGGTAACAACAGTTTAAAATGAAAGGAAAAAAGCAAATTTTTTATTTATTTTTTATTATATTTTACACACTTTACAAATATAAGGCAAAAAAGTTCCGATAAACGGCTTTTTAGCAGTTTATCTAACGGGTTCTTTATATTATAAATCTTATTGTAGTGAGTTTACAGTTACATTTTTACAATCATATGTATGAAATTAAAAAAATATTACAGAAATATAGCAAAAGAAAATGATGAAAAAACGTAAATAACAATTTTAAAAGTCTTTAGAATAATATATTATTGTAAGCTAATACAAATTAATTCTTTCAGTAAGCCAAGTTTTCAGTAAGTTCATCAATTGTTTGTTTTGGGCACAGTTTTTAATTTCAGCTGGTAACATATTAAAACAACTGGGAATCATATAGTTTAACGTTCTTTGTCCATATTTATTTGTATGCTTAGGTACAATAAGTCCTTCATTAAGTCCTTTTTTTTGTTTAAATTTAATGTTGTTATTATTTTAAGTTTACATATATGTATTTTTTTTAAATGATATTATTGTAAAACTGCACATCTCGGTACAGGAATGCCCTAGTGAGATGTGAAGAGTATGTTTTTTATGTAAAAACTGTTTTTTGAATAAATAAATAAATAAAGTTATAACGAATATTATGATTGTGTTCTAGCCTGTTTATATATAAAGGGTTATTTATGTGCTGAAATATAATTTTGTACCACAGAATTGCTCTCACTGAAAGAATTTTGAGACTCTGATAGAAGTATGGAATATTATGCCTTTATTTGTATATATCTTTTTAAGCTAATAATTTAACCAATGAATTAATCATATATTTAAAAAAAATAACATTAATCCCACATATGGAGAAATTAATCCTACTCTTTAAGGAGAGGAGTGATAGGAAGTTCTAAGGAGGAAAAAGGTATGAGGGGTGGAGAGGAATCTTAGGATCAGTGTGTCCAGGAGTGATGCAAGCATGCACCTATCTCTCTCGCTGCAGCGCAAGGCGATGGGTCAAGAGAGACCAGTTGGAGAGGTCAAAGGGTCTCCCCAAACCAGCCTCTCCCGATCTGGCACTCCACTGGTGGGCAGGTGAATCCTGAACACACCTCACCCGGTGAATAGAAATTCTAATATTGTCGCGATTCGTCAATATATTTATCAGGTTAAGCGCAGCTTCACGAACATGTGTTCCGATATGTTCTGAATAGACTAATATTTTACTAGGAAATGGCTTTCCATCACGTATTCAATAAATCAGCCATACTCATTTTGCTTGTGTGGAGATGTTAATACAAAAAATATACTTGCAAAATTCATATATTAGAAATTACATCACAAAAATCGATACAAAAACATATGCAGTCGCAGAGTTGCATTTCAATGTTTTGGGCGGTATTTTTTTTTTTTACACAGGAAAAGAACATCACTCGGGGCCTATGTCATCTTTGGGGATGCTGTGTGGGGGGTCTTTTTGACGAGATGAAGTAGTCTCTTAGAGACCCATGTTGTAGGAGGGAGAAAACGCAGAAGTCGATAAATCGTTAAACAGCCGATCTTTTGAACTCAAGAACGAGTAGTATAAGCAACCCGTTCTCATGTGACAAATTAAGTCAACCATGTAAATATGTTGGACGCGCGTTTGATATGTTTCCCGATTATGCACCGGTGCCGAAAGAATCAATGACGCCAGTTTACCAAATACAAGAGGTCCATAAAAGAATATTTCTCTGATAGTTTGTGAATAATGTTTATGTCTCTATTGATTATACCTCTATTATGATTTGATTTATACATACAACCACTCTCCATGGCTGTAATCTTTTGCTTTGTATATTTTTTAATTCGTATTCCTTTCTTACAAATTTAAATTACTTATTTCTTATTATGCTGTCTCAGTAGAAGTAAAGTCACAAGGAGGAAATCCATAATTGGTTTTATTTTGGCTATATAATACTTACTCTGATTAAATGTAAACTGTCGATTACCAGAAAATTAATAAATAAATAAATAAGTTCCTCGGAGAATCTTCCATTGTAATACCGGTAGAACGAGGACAGCATACCTAACTGACGCCTGTGCTTTTAGGATTGCAATCCGTTTGTTAAGAGAGGGGAATCTATCAAACAAACCACCCGTTTCTACACAGAGTCAAGGGTTTTCAGGTATTTAGGAGCTCCGGACCAGAGATGGCTGCCAAATTCGACAGTAGGGCGCACTTGCGATTTGTACAGGGTCAGCAGTTGTCTACTATTTACAGTATCTGCGGGCCCTGTACAGTGCGTCCAGCTTAATTATTTGTTATCCTTCATGCTATGCATAAAATCTTGTCTTATAAACGTTAGTTTATCATTAAAAAATAATAATATTTGACAAGTCAAAAATATTTCACCAATAAATGAAGATATAATATGTCTCGACGCCATCTAATGAGAAATTTAGCACTAACAAAGCTTTTCCTACAAAAATAAAGTTGGTTGTTTACAGGTGAAAAAATATAATATGCAGTAATTGTTGATTGAGGTACTAATACATATTGAATCATTTGGCGGGTTGGAAATAAGCCGACATAGCTCAGTGGATATAGAAGACCTGACCGGACATCAAAAGGTACGGGTTCGATTCCCGTTGGCGGCATTTATTTTTACTCGGGAGATATTTTCAATGTGAATTTGTATTTCGGATGACTAATTATTGCTTATAATTATTTGGTCATTTAGAGTTACGAAAATTAAACAGATTTAATAGTCGATAAAATTATGTTTTTGGCCGGTAAGCTGGGATGGCTTAATAATAGCAAACAAAACAAAATACAACGTAACATTTAAAGGTGAATTAGTACTTAACCACGAGACCACAAAGACCGTCGGTGGTTCAACAGTGGTAAATATAATTTCGCAATGCCTACAACAGTGGAGTGCTAATATTATTCCGGGATCGGGACTATTTAAGAACTAGCAAAATTTGTATTTTATCTCCGGATGATAAAATGAAGAAAATAATTAGAAGTTGAAAGGATATGGTGTTTCTTTTTTCTTTTTCTTCCTACGAGTCGTTCTTCACGGACAATAATGACTATCACTAATTTAATAATAATAATATTTGGATGATTTATATAGTGCCGTTTTTGTGCAAAAACACCTCAAGGGAGCTGTACAAATAAATAATACACTTTTACAATGATCCATTAACTAAATATGGAGATAATATACAGTACCATACCTACCTGGTAGGTCACTTGAGAATAACACTTAATTAACATTAACTAATTGTTTATTAGCGAAATTTAGATACAGGATTTAGGACATAATTGGAAAATTGGATATAATTGGACTTTCTCATAGGAATGGTATATTTAATTTAAGGGTATGACAGCTTAAAAATGTAAGTTTTTAAACCGTATCCTTTTCTGATTTTTCTGTTTCAGATTTTCGTTTAGAAATCGCTAATATTGTCTTCAATAATTAAATATTACAATTTGAGGTTTTACTCAACAAAGTTATTCCAAAAAATACAATCGTTTAAAATAGTTTCCTGAAAAATCGTTGAAATTTCCAATAAACTTACCGGCACGTCACTGCAATACATAGTCAAAAGTCCAAACTTCAAAACAAGTTCCTCCGTTTGCTCCACACATAACAAAATTCCGGAATAATTGAATATATTTCGAATAAACTTTTCGGGATAAAGTCGAAAAATGTCCGCTGTTCCCGGCCTAAGCCATAAACTTTTTAACTCAATATTTACCAAGTTGACAGGTGGCGTTACGCGACCAAGTCAGGGTTAAATTCTAACATAATAATATTAAGTAAACTGTTTAAACCTTCTTTCTTGGTAGGGCGGTATTTTATTTTATTTATTACATTAAGTTTGGACTGTTGATAAAGTTTATTCTCTGAAAGTTAGGAATTTAGTTATTAAACGATATGTATTAACTCGTTTCTCCAAACTGATAACTCGAATCAGGAGAAAGTCATGGTAACTATCAAACCAGGAGAAAGTCATGGTAACTAGCAAACCAGGAGTAAGTCATGGTAACTAGCAAATCAGGAGAAAGTCATGGTAACTATCAAACCAGGAGAAAGTCATGGCAACTAGCAAATCAGGAGAAAGTCATGGTAACCAGCAAAGTGTTTGGCAGAGAATTATCACGGATACTATGGGTGGGTGATACGGGGGTGGTTAGGAATATAGGGATCAGTTTGTCCAGGAGTGACGGACGAATGATCTATCCCTACCGCTGCGGCGCAAGGCGATGGGTTAAGTGAGACCAGCTGGAAAGGTCAAAGGGTCTCCCCAAACTAGCCTCTCCCGATCTGGCACGCCACGTATCTGGTGGGCAGGCGCATCCTGGGTATCGATTCTTCAATCCAAGCCGCTCGCAATCGCCGTCGAAAGTACATACATTGTTCGAAATTCTTATTCTTGAGTCTCGTCGACGGTATATCATTACATACGCCAAACGTCAAAAGTCATTCCACTCGAACCGCGCGTTGTTCGAGTGGAATGACTTCGTCGATAATCGAGGCCTTAAATACACCTCACCCGATGATCCCGGGCACCCCTGCTCAGTATTGCCAACTCAACTACTTCAAAATATGCTAGAGTGATGGGAAAAATATGCCAGAAATATGCTAAATTCCTTTAAAAAATGCCAAAAAAAACCAACATAAATTTAACTTAGTATTTATTGAGAAATAGAGTGATGGGAAATATATGCCAGAAAAATGCTAAATTACTTTAAAAAATACCAAAAAAAAGCTAACATAAATTTAACTTAGAAATAAAATCAGTGAAATAAAATATCAATATCTTCATCTTCATCTTCTTCTTCTTCGTCTTCATTAACAGCAGCTGATGTGGAAGGCTGAGAGACGGAGTCGTAACTTTCTTTGGTCCCAATGCAGCGTAGTACTTCGTCAGGAACAGTGTAAGAATAACAGAACTTTCCTGCTCTCTTTAGGCCAAATTTCACGTACAAAATGGCATTCAGGGTTCTCACCGCCAAACGATTTCGGAGTTTTGTTTTGACCAGACTCATTTGGCTAAATACACGTTCAATGTCTGCATTTGAATGCGGCAATGTTAAAATAGACATTGCAAACTGACATAAATCTCCGAAGGGGTTATTATCAGCTGCATCTTTATATTGCATGACTTCAAAAACTCTACAGTGGAAGTCAAGGATTCCCATTTAATGTGAACTATGTTTCTCCATTGAGACACCAGTTTTTCAATCGATATCATTTTTGTTAGTTAAAAAAATTGTTTTTATTATTTTCATGTTTCTGTAAAAATAAGCCAAATAAATATGCTATATGCTAAAAGCATAATAGTTATGCTAAACATGGAGTAATTATGCCAAATTTAGCATATAATATGCTAACTTGGCAACACTGCCCCTGCTACATCACAAAACGTAGCGAAACACTTGGGACAACCTATGATAGAAGTGTTGGTTATCCAATAAATGGTTTCCAGGGCGGCGGAACCCATTACCTCTCTCAAATTAAAAAAAAGTTGTCAAGAGATTTTTGCTCTATTGTAAATAAGTTATATGCTTCCTCAAATATTTTCGCTTAAGCCTAGTCATTGGAATCATTTTATTTTAATTTTAACATTCGTATGTACATATCTCATTTTCACACCATCTTCTTCTTCTTTTTGAAGGCTTGCCACGGAGCCTTACAAAAAACTCTCTGTAATCGAGATATAATGGGCGTTTTACGTGATGTTTTTTCTCGTCTACTTTCCACGTGGGTTGTCCATGCATAATATGGATTTGGGTCTATTTGGGATTAAAAATAGGACTTTTTTATTATTTTCTAACCGATTTTCATACAATTTAAGATGACGGACTTTGATTGTCGTATATCATTGTTTTATTTATTTATTCATTTTTGGGAAATCGACAGATTATATTTAATCAGTTTGTACATAAGTATTATATGGTCAAATAAAACCAATTATAGATTTATTCCTTGTGACTTTAACTGAGACAGCATAATATGGAATAAGTTATTCAAATTTGTGAGAAAGGAATATGAATTAAAAAAAATTAAACATGACAAAAGATTATATAAAACGAAAAATTTATCCATGGAGAGAGGTTGTAGATACAAATAAAATCATAATAGAGATATAAACAATAGAGACATAAACATTATTCACAAATCATCAGAGAAATATTATTTTATGGACCTCTCGTATTTGGTAAGTTCGCAACTGAAAATATCAACCTTGGATAATACGCTATTGTAATTATTGCAATTTATGTAACAATGTTGCTTATTGTTTCTTTACATTGTGTCATTTTTTACATTAGAATTTTTAACTTCACTAGGACAAGCCTGTGTTTAAATATTAAGTAGAAACATTGCTTGGGAATTGAATATTTCTTTAATTTAAAATAATTATCTGTTCAATTTTACTAGGTGTAACTTATTAAAACGTATGAACCTTATAGTAATATTTTGTAAATAATTGACGAATATAATATTTACATCTACCAACTGACCTCGAACCCAGGTCCTCTAATATTACCGGGATTGTTACTCTACCAACTGAGCTATTGCCACCTAATTATATTCCGTCATGTTTCATTTTTATGTTAAGTTCTAACATTATATATTTTTTTAGAACTTTGCAATCACACCAAAGTAAGATGACAGCCAAAAAATAATATTAACATTAATTAGAAATCAAATCATAAAAAGTCGATTAAAAACTAGATTTTTATTTATAAATAACACAAATATCGAAATAATGAACATGACCACCACAAATGGGTTCATTTTGATTGCAAATTAACTTCCCTATCACCCAACTTTGTTTGACAATCTTAAGGGACACTCAGTTTATTCCATTTTACTATGAGTAACTGCTTACCAAATGAAATGAAAAGTTACATCAAAAAATATTATTTTTCACCAAAATTTGACACTATATTTTAATCTAAAATGTTATCTATACTGGTGTCCGGGGGTAAAGTGCACTAACTTCGGGGTGATTCTGCATGATTTTAGAAGTAGAAAAGATAAATAACTTTTTTCGACAATTGCTTAGGGAATTAATCATATTTTTGTAAACAATATATTATATTTTGTTGCTTTATTAAAAAATAGTTATGCATTTTAGTAACACTATGTACGGATAACATTGATTATATTTATCTACGTCAGATCCACTTAACGTTTTCATGTAGTTTTTACAATCTGTCAGTGGTTAATTGATTGTTGCCCAGTATAGCGTCAAGTTTTCTATCTCGGGTGATGGAAGAATTGATGTTTTTCGAGAAATAATTGCTTTATAAGTTATCGATACGTATCGGATAACGTCAGAAAGACACTTTTACCGTTTGGACACGAGAGCGAAGAAAACAGTGGGAGAAAAAAACAAAAGAAGATAAAGAGGATGATAGATGGTTACCCATGGATCTAAAAAGCCATGGAGAGGGTTTTTGTGCGATTTTGTAATAAGGCGGTATAAGACTCTTATAACGGGGGTTTGCTCGGCGTACACATTTTTGTTATTTCTGATGAAAGTATTACAAAAATCTCAAATTTTTCTAGAGGGATCTCTATGGATGCAAGTTATTTATATTTAATATTTAAAAAAACAGGACCTCACCATAAAAATATTTTCTGTAAAACGGTTTGAAAATTTTATAAAACGTTTTTCAACTATAAAGTTAACGGTAAGCACCAGATTTTATTTTTTTATACGATGAATTAGTAACTTCCCGAGGGATCCCTCAAGAAACATTTGAGATTTTATTAGTACGTTCGTTAGAAATAATTAAAACAAACCCAAAATAGGAAAAAGTCGACCGTAGGAATCCATTACGCCGAGCCGCGCTTCGAATATTGGTTTTACAGGAGCTCATCACTTATGTCATTAAAATTCCCACTTTATCTTAGAGATTTGATAGGGCAAATTCAACCGCAGATCTGTTTAATACACCAGGGCCGCGCGTCGCATATTTTTATGCACAGCTGCTTCAATTACTTCGTTAAGATTCTGGGTTTATTTTACAAGAGTCAAAAGAAATTAAATGTAGAAAGGGGTTTTAGGTTAGGTTGGTTAAGGTTAAAGGTTAGGATAGGTTATAGGCTGGGTTAGGTTAGGTTAAGTTAGGTTATATATTAGGTAAGGTTAGGTTATGTTAGGTAATAGGTTAGGTTATAAGTTAGGTTAGGTTAGGTGAAGTTAGGTTATAGGTTAGGTTAGATTAGGTTAGGCCAGGTTATAGATTAAGTTAGGTTATAGGTTAGGTAAGGTTAGGTTATAGGTCAGGTTAGGTTATAGGTTAGGTTAGGTTATAGGTTAGGTTAGGTTAGGTTAGTTTATAGGAAAGGATAGGTTAGGTTATAGGTTAGGTTAGGTTAAGTTATAGGTTAGATCAGGTTAGGTTAGGTTAGGTTAGGTTATAGGTTAGGTTAGGTTAAGTTATAGGTTAGATCAGGTTAGGTTAGGTTAGGTTAGGTTAGGTTAGGTTAGGTTAGGCCAGGTTATAGATTAAGTTAGGTTATAGGTTAGGTAAGGTTAGGTTATAGGTCAGGTTAGGTTATAGGTTAGGTTAGGTTATAGGTTAGGTTAGGTTAGGTTAGGTTACAGGAAAGGCTAGGTTAGGTTATAGGTTATGTTAGGTTAAGTTATAGGTTAGATCAGGTTAGGTTAGGTTTTTGAAAGCGACTGATCCTTACATATTTTATAAATACTTTCACCTTTACATAACCTGAAATTACACGTAACATCCCGTGAAATGCTATGTCTTCAGATAACAGAAAAATAACAGTTCTAGAAACCTTCCCTCGTCTCGAAATATATTTATTTTTGGTGATATTAATAATAAATGTATTATATTTCTTCATACTGATGCCGTGATCAATTCCCCAACAAACCTCTTCTGGACACCAGATCAATAGGAATAAGCCAGGGATAATCCGGTATGAGAGTTACTTGAACGAGAAATCAATCCGAGACTAGCGAGAACGGAAGTTTTATCTTCTCCGATGCCCGATAGCTTTGGCAGATTGCCTGTCGATTGTTTTATAGGGGATGGTTTAATGAAGAAGGCTTAAATTTTGTTTTTAATATTTTTTATTATTATATCATTCATTTCTTAACAACTTTATGTAAAGGTTCCATCGCTCCAGTGAAGCAATGAGGTCTGGAAAATGAGCTTATTGTTATGTTACTTGTGAAGAGCGAAGTACCAACTTCCCATTTTCTTACAATACCTACATTCTCACAACCTGTTGTCGATATTTCTCACAACCAATATGTTGATATTTAAAATTGGTTTAGAATAATTCGGACTCTAGTACGGTAATCGCATACGTGGGAGGAGATAGGATCAATCAATTTTTAATGATAAATTAGTGTATATAAGACAAGGTTTTTTTTATACATAGCACAAAAATCTAGTCCTCTATTCAGATAAGTAAACTTGCGTGAACACGTGTTCAGATATATTCTGAATGACCATCGTTTTACTAGGAAATGTCATGCAGTCACATATTAAAATGATAGTAATGAAACAATATCAGTATGTCAATATCAATATCAGTATGTCTGTGAACACGTGTTCCGCCGTCCTCATAAAACCCTCGTTTTTAACTGACACTTTGTTGTCAATTCATTCGTTAAAGGCCTGCGGTCCCGTTTATGACTGCAAAACGAATAATTTTACCAGATTTTAGTAAGTTTTCTCCGTTTACCAGGAAAGATTTTATTTTTATGAAAAAAATTCTTATTTCCCTCCTCCAGTGCCTCCTATCGGAGGTTCACTATCATATTATATAACTTCCTTCTTCTTTTGATGCTAGTAAAATTAGAAAGAGTTATATCGATGTATTTTTAAATGTAAGTATGTTAGCTGTAAGTCTCTACATATGTAAGTATATATGTCATTAAGACAGTATTTCTAGGCCTTAGTCGTAAGTCACTAGATATAAGTTGATGTAAGTCAGTAGTTATGAGCCTCAGTCGTAAGCCACTAGATATAAGTCTAAGATGTTATTCATTAACGAGTGAATAACTTAAAACTTTAAGTCAGTAGTTATGAGCCTTAGTCGTAAGTCACTAGATATAAGTCTTAAATGTAAGTCTCTAGTTTTAGGTCAGTAGTTATGAGCCTTAGTCGTAAAGTCACTAGTTATTATGAATCCTAGTTGAAAGCCAACTGTATTTATTATTTAATACATATATTTGTACAGCCCCCTTGAGGTGATTTTTCACTAAAACGGCGCTATATTAATGCAATTACTAATGTTATCCAAATTGACCCTGGTAATAAATTACATCTTTGCGATTCTTTCAAGGATAAAGAAACCATCCTGTCACTTCGAATGCAATCAACAATGTTCTCAAAATTTATTTTGACAGTATCGCCATTCCATTGTAAGAATATTATGTACTAAATACACAATTTGGCTGTCCTGAAACGGGAATCCTTCCCAGTTGGACAGACAAAGGTTCATTTTGTTTTGTATTGTTTGTAATTTAATAAATTAAGTAGCCAAATATTATTATCATTATTACAGCAAACTTCATCCGTAATATATGAACGAGCTTTTTAGTAACCGTAACGAAAAACCAAATTTAAAAATCGGAATGTGGTTGTTACGTTTTCTCTATTCTTTGCTAACCTGGACTTTATTGTAGTAAGCATTTTTGCGGAAGACAAAAGCTTTAAAAAAACAGTTTAATAAATTAACATAAAAAACATTTTACTTAAGTTACGTTTGAAAAACCTGACCTTGAATTATGTAACATGTGTCGAAGAAAGATTTTTGGCAAACGAAAGATTTGAATTATTTTTTTTGGCTGTCAATGGCTGGATAGTTCGTAGGTCTCTGAGACGTACAGCGTATTGTATTTTCTTTTTTCCATCTCCACAAAGCCCTTTTCTCTGAAAGGCTTTAGTTTTTTCCTGTAAAGACTTTATCTCATCTATAACTGTGAATAGTAGACCTAACTTACAAAAAAGTATGTTTCTAATTTTCTCGTATTTAATAAACCAGATCCAAAATGCGAATGCGAATGCCAGCAGAAGTCGGGGACGCCCGACGAAGACAGCACGATTAATTGAATCAGATACTCAAGTCGGGCCATGTTAAGAAAATAATACAAGAGTATGTAAGGGACGATGTATGAATGTGAATGAGGCAAGAAGTGTGTCACAATACCGAGTTGTTTGGCGGTCCGTCCTCTCTGCCTACCCCTGCGTGGAAGCGATGTAATGTTTAGTTAGTTAGTTTAGAACCAAAATTATATTTGTAAGTAGGTACCTACATATAAATTCACCTACTTATTTACATAATAGTCATATGTTTTATTCAATTTTTTTTTATCTCTAAATAGTGTAAAATAAAGTCGCTATCCGCGTCTGTTTGTTTGTGCGCTTAGTTCTTCTAAACTACCCAACGGATTTTGATTGAATTTTCACTATCATTTAGAAAATTTCTTCCGGAAAGTTTACATATATGATATATGCATATTACATTTATAAAAGTATAGAAAACTCGATGTTTTATAATCAGATCGTAAAAATACATTTTTGGTTAGTATATTACTAACGCTGGCTAAACCTCATGAGATATATCAAAATAATTTACTACGGAATTGTATATCTTAAAAAGGCCTACAGAAAAGTTCACCATGGTATATGTCTATCTCCTAAGGATAACCACTAGCAACGCCGGTTACACGTCAGGTAGTTTATTTAAATGAAATATTTAAAATTTTGGAGGCGGGTGTGGTTACCACCTCCCCAGGAACTAACACCTCTGCCATGGGTCACCCCATGTGGTTCGCTGCCTCTCTGTTGAGGCAAACTTTTTGATCCGGCAGGACACTTTCGAAACATCTCTTTGCAACGCAGTGGAAGGGATGGATTCAAACGTTTGTCATTCCTGGACAAACTGACCCCCAATTTCCTACCCATCCGTCATAACTTTTTCCTTATCAGATCTTCCCCCCCTTTCTTTCCTAAAAAGACTCCCACACAGCATCCCTTAAGATAAAACAGGCCCTGAAGGAAATTATTTTCTTCAGGGCTTCTTGCGTGGAGGTAATGTTCAAAAATAAGGAACTATACAATTTATCCAAAGAAACGTTAATTTTTTTATTTTTTTTTATTATTTTAAGATAGATCATATGGGTTACATTAATACATACATATTTTGCAAAATATAATATTTAGGTTCATAATTGGTCATGTAGATCTTATCAGAAAAGAGGAGCTCTTGTGCCTGATAATATTTGCCAGGGCATAGTCCAGTGGTAACGCATTGGACTGCCATTCCGAAGGTCGCGGGTTCGAACCCGGCGTGCGCAAATAAATTTTATTTGATTAATTTGTGTTATTTCACAATTAATTAATTAAAATAATATATAGTATATTTGCGGCACGTTCCAGAGTGGAAGATACTACCAGTATCGCCCTGGTGTAAGACCACCATTCAGAATTGAAACGTTGCTCCAAATGGCTTTAGCCGTGTTTAGTGACTAGATCTGAATAGCCAGGTATTTCCCCACCTTCCTCTTTCCCTTCCCCACTTACCTTCAGCCTCACAACATCCCCCAATTGGGGATGCCATAGTCTCACTGGCTCCAGACGGGAGCAGTTGGGACTCTTGTGCGGTATTACTGTAAAAAAAAAAAAAAAAAAAAGGGAGCCACGATTCTTAAATGTAAACTATATATTATAATATATATATATATATTTTTTTTTACTATATATTTTTTTACTATAAATTTTTTTGGAAAAAAAGTTTGATTTTATTTATTTGTTCTTGTTGGTTCGTAATACAGCGCAATTCAGAAGGTAGATTATTGTAGTTTTTTATGGCTTGGTAAATATAATGGTTTTGCATTTGAGTTGTTTTAAAGATTGGCGTAATAAATTGATTTCCATTTCTCATCAGTTTATAAAATTCTTGATATTCTGTGTTATTTTTTTCTTTACACATTTTTATAATGGAAGTTTGCTTAAATATATCATCAATATTTGGTACTGGAAACAATTTAAAAAGCAATTTTGTTGGAAAAGTACAGTTTTTTTTAAGTATCACCTTTATAATAATTTTTTGCGAGATTTTTACTGAGTTTAGATTGTTTTTATAAGATCCTCCCCAACCTATGATTTCGTAGATAAGCAGGGAGTGGACAAGAGCATAATACACATTTTTTAGTATTTTCACATTTAAAATATTTCTTAACCTAACAAATATATATATACATTTCCTTATTCTCTTTACTAACTCCGTAATATGGCTTTTCCATTTCAAATTTTCATCGATGATCACACCAAGATATTTAATTTCAGAAGAAGAGTTGATTACAGTACAAATACGATTAAGTAGTTTACAGTTGACATTGTCACAATTTTCATCATGGATTATGATATTTACTTTGTGTTTAGGTATTTTTTGTAGTGAGAATAATACATATGTTGTTTTTTTGGCATTAAGTGTGAGTAGGTTATTATCAAACCATGATTTTAAGGTATTAATACATTCATTTGCAAGTTTGTTAACTAGTTCCTCAGTGACAATTATTTTTACAAACTTTCTTTAGGCAGTTAGTTACCATAATTACTTTAAGAAGTTAGCAACCTTGTAATGCTTGCTTGACTGATAAATTGGATGCAGCAGGTTTTACAAAATGCAAATCAGTTTATCTAGACAAAGTTAGCCCTCTAGTCTAGTAAAGTAAGATTTGCTTGAATAATAAAGTGGATGCAGCAGATTCTGGAAACCGAAAATTTAAGGTACAATCCTCTTAGGGATCGATATTTCAGTATAATTAGTAAAAAACAACGTGGTTTTCGGTGTTTAGTTTTGGTGTAGAAATCAAGTAATTAGGCTTGTTTAACAATACGGAATCACTTTTACATACATAAATACACACTTCACAACGATTTACACATCTGCCCTAATGATGAACGCTGTAACGCTGTTCGGAACGATGGCAAAAAAAAGGAGGAAGCCTAACACGGCATAATAACCCAAAAATAAATCACCATCATTCTTTCGTATGTATATACCGACACGCTCACTGCTAATAAGGAAGGAATCCGACTTACCCCTTTGATGTTCTTCAAAGATTTATTTATTTATTTTGTAAGAAACAAACAGCTTTGAATAATATACAATGATAGATATAAATATACAAGTTAACCGAAGTCAAGCCACAGAAGTTTCTTATGCTAAAGTTCATTGGAAATGAAGTTTTAATATCTTAAAATTAATTTGGTGTTAAAGGAAGGGGAGAGGAAGAGCAAAATAGGAAGAGGATGGAAGATGCTTCCGATACATTCCATACTCTCATATTAATAATCGATCGTACGCATTACTTCATATCGATATTTCTTTAAATTATTACCAAAAATGTCAATGCTGTAAAATTTTGTATTATATTGTGCACATATACGAGGAATTGGGGATTTTTTTCGAATGTTTGTTCTACACGAGGGTAGATAAAATAAATCAGATTTTCGGGTTGATCTAGACGGAATATGAAGATTTATTAAATTGGTAAGTTCTGGTGAGTCCAGACCATTCCAGACCAAGATAATGATTGTATGTTTTCACTCACAGGACATATGAATTCACGCACAAGCTTCCATAACATCCAGGCTGTATACGAAACACACTGAGAGAACCGAATGTGTTCACTGCACAGGCCTTCTACCCTGAGTTGATATCAATAACAGCACAGATCACAAATAGATGTTCATCAAACAGGCTCCATCAATAAACTGGTTTGACGGTCACTTTTATAGTTGTAAAATGTCACACACACACATGGGTATAGTCAGATAATGATAGGTACTTGTATGTAAAAATGGGATGGGAAAATGCAAGGACAATGTTAAAAGAAGATTAATAGTTGCGTCAACACGGCGGTATACAAATCATCGGAATATTATTATTATTACTAAAGGAATGTTATAACCCGAGCAAAGCCGGGTGTACTGTGGGGTTTATATACCTACTCTTATAAATATATATATATATTTTTTTCTTTTTTTTCCCCGCTGCTCATCTCACTAGGGAATTCCTATATCGAGATGAGCAGCTTCACAATTATATTTAATCATAAAGTAAAGTACATAATACATACATAGATGGATTATATCGAATATGGGGTTTTTATGGTGATTTATGACAAAAGCTACGATATTGGTAATCCAAAATCACCACTCTCAGCTAGTATGGAATTTTTGACCATTTTCTTGAACAGATTCAACGAACCTATAGTTTTTATTTTTTATTTTCACCGAGCATATTATAAAGCAACGGAGCTTTATAAGAAAAGCTCCTTTGTCCAAAGGATGTTTTGGTATTCACCGGCTGATACATTAAAGAATAACCCAATCTAGTGTTGCTCACTTGTTGTTATCCTTTGGCAGTATAAATGTTGTTGAAAAATTTACATCTATTATATAAAGGAGAGTGTATGTGTGTTTGTGGGCATTGTGGATTAGATTTGTATGCAGATCACGCTTAAATTTTAAAATAAGAAAGAGGTCACAGTCACATATTTTAAAAAAAAACTGTGAAAGCTCGAGCAACGCCGGGAAGTTCAGCTATTATTAAATAAATGTCACTGTAGTGAAATAGTAAATAACAAGAAGTGTAAAATTTAAAGAACTGTTGATTATTTCACTTAATAAAAAAATATTCCTTAAATTGGTCAGTGAAAATATAAATATAAAAAAAATGACTCTTAGAAAACAAGGTTTTTTTTAGTGCATAACAATCATTTGTCCATTTGCAGTGCACACGTAACATAAATTACATATTTAAACAAAAAAAGAAGAAACATTAAATTAATATTTAGAATAGGTTATGATGACATTTACATGCCCCTTAAATATTTCAAGAATGTAGACAGTCTAAAAGGACGGGTTGTTTCGGAGAATTTGAACAATTCATCAAATTTCAACGTTCAAATTCGGGTTCTGTGAAAGTCGTATTCAATTTCTGTTATCATATCATTATAGGCTAGTAGCTTGACAGAACTGAAATAAAAACAGAACTTGAAAAAATATTTCACTGAACATGAAAATTAACTTTAAAATTTGAAGAATTATTCAAATTATCCGAAACAACCCGCCATACCTTGTGTTATACTATGCCGAGCTTGTACGTCCGTTCTGCTATGTGGGATACATATCAGATCATGGTGCCGTCTCTGGCTGTAGTTGTTTTTACATTAAGTCTTCCTCGATCGTCCCCGACTTTCCTACTACTCTAACCACAATCTAAACACTCCTGGCACTAATAAGAACAGTATTGTTTTGAATCTATAGGCTACAAACAAAGAAACATTCATTTTTATAAATGATCTGTTCGAGTGGAGACAATTGATAAGTGACAAAAACAAGTTTTGAGATATAAACTTTTAAATATTTGGATGCATAAAAATAACATTATTCAACATTTATTATACGATAGAACAAAGTTATGTTCATATCAGTAATATGATTTGAAACAAAAAAAAAATACTTGAAAAATGTTTGTTACCATCCTTTACATGAACATACGAACCAATTTATGATAATAAATACAAAAAAATAAAATAATAATAAATGCAAAAAAAGGAAACAATTACCAATGCAAAATATGCGTAACTGTATTGAAAGTGATATTAATTTTAGTTAAAAAACAATGGAATTTTTCCTCAACGATTAATCATCTGGATCCTTGTGATTGATAACATTTATTTATTTATTTATTTATTTATTTATTTTTCATGTTCTCCATAAAACGGTTATTCACCAATACATTATGGAGAAGATTACCAATTAGACAAAAAGTATAGCAAAACACATAAAAAGGTCAGTTTCACTACTTTGTGACATACGTCAAAAGATAATTGTTAAACTGCCTGTAGGTTACGTTAAAAATGTCGATGGTCAATGCAGACTCGTTGAGCAGTTCAGTCGCTCTGTTGACTGGGGCGTTCTGATAGGCAGAAGTCCTCGCTTTTGGAGCATAAAAAAGGGTATGGGACCTTCCACGAGTATACTTGTCTGGGACATATAAGTTAATCTCTTTCAAAATAGGTGGATTATGTATAGTTCCAGAGATTATCTTAAAAAAATGTTTTCCTAAAAATATTTTTCGGCGGGCTTCTAATGTATTAAGATCGAGCATTCCTGCTAAGAATAAGGATAACATGACATGTCATGAAATAAAATTTTCAGGTAAACAATGGTATGTGCATGTATATACTATTAAAAAGCCCTTTAAATTGATCAAAATTGTAGGGTGTAAAACGTGTTAATTGAAAACACTTAATAAATAGGTTAGAAATGCACAAAAATGTAATCGTGATTATTACTTAAAATAATTAAGGTTATTGTTTTCGTCACAAAACGTAGGATCTGCTACACTGTCATCATTTTAAAAAGAATCCACAGAATTTACAATGTTTGCAATCACTTGATCAATTAATTGTGATGATACAGAACATGGTATGTGTCGGCCATCCGCCATCTTTCATAACTTACCATTCTTTACTTTAAAAAAAAGTTTTTATTCTAGATAAAAAGAAAATTACATGTTCACTTATTTAACTAGAAATAACTAATACATTACACACAAATGCATTATAAACAATATAATTCACTTTCATTGTTTTGTTGATTGACCATAAAAGTGAACAATATTTTTTTAAATGTACCTACATTTTTTATATTTTCAATTTTGCCCCCTCGTAACCAATGGATTGCTTGCCATATTGAGTATGAATGGTGTTTAAATATATTTTATCATGTTGCCGTGTAAGCGTGTGTTTACTTGGGACGTTTTAATGAGTTCTGTATTTGTATGTAAGAGTTTATTATTTATTTTGTATATAAGAAGACATATTGTATTATGTTCATATAATTTTCGTAATGTTAACCGTTTTGTTTCCATATATATTTTTTTGTGGATTTCATGGACTTGAAACAGTATGTCGGATGCCATTGATCTCAAATCGTCCGTTAAAACAGTGCTACCACTACAAGAGTGATCTCTAGCGAAAGAAGACATCATAAAACATCGGATTTTGCAAAAATATCAGTTAACATGGTCTACGCCCGAACAGCTCATATATAGAATACGAGCAACTTCCATGCTATTCTGAACCCCACACCAAGTGTCCCAGTACCGCCAATGTTTCGTGTTTGCAGTTCAAAGACCAAAAAGGAAAAAGATAAGCTACAATTTCTTTTTGTTAGGAAATCGTGGCCAAATCCCCCCGCTATGGAGGTGAACAGTATATATCATCCATTGTAGATCTTTCAAGTCGGAAGGCATCAGATAATAATAATATATTGTGTGTGTTGCTGTCAGCGGCGAAAACATTGGATTAGTCAACTGTGGGATGCAGCACAAAGATTACGACAGTAATTTTAATTGTCATTTATCCCCGGACCTCTGGCAAATTGACTGTTATATTTCTTAAAGATTTTTAAAGTCGAAGAATTTTTGTGGAGTTCGGCTTCTGAATAAAATCAAAATAAATGGGATTTTTGTTGAATGTATCTGTAGTATTTGGTTATTAAAAGGTTCGGGTAAGTTCGGGTTTTACCGAACTTAACCGAACGCGACCTGTTATATTGTCGTGTTCGCCAAGAGAGTTCGATTATTTCGCTAAACGGCCTTTGGGCAACATCTTACTTGCATTTTTATAGTATTATATTCCAAATAAACCAGCTTCCGTGTACTAAGTACTTACGTGTATTCAGTGTTTTTACCAGATCCTTTCCTCATAGAATACTGGAGATAAAGGGCCCAGTATTCTACTCGTAAGAAGATATCGTACAATAACGATACGTTACAGTATCCAATAAATAAAAACTCTTTTTAATAGATGATAAAATACGCTATTATTATTAAAAAATAAACATTTTTGAAATTTCGAAATTTTGAAATCGAACATAAAAAGTTTTTTCGTTAAACGCTGAAATAAAATTACTGATAACGAAAAAAAACTTTATTTCATTAGAGAAATGTTTAACTGTCACCTCTTTTTTTGTCGTTTCATATAATCATAATTAGTAAAAAATTCAGAAATTTTCATACATTTTTCTAAAATTCGATACTTAATAACTGCCCATATTTGACTCATTTTTTGTTAATTTTGTAAATTCCTGTGTTTCTACTTACCACGGCAGTATATGTACGTGGAGAGTGATATGTAGTGTGTGTTATATGTACTCACTTCACTTTTATTTTAACGTATCAAAACGTATCATAAAACTATGAAATACAGAATGCCAACACTTCTGTGGTGAAAACCAATTAAAGAAGAATATAACACAAATATAGAAAGACCATTATTGAAACAATTATTATTTTGATATCGAGTAAAAATGAAATTAATTGTTCACACGAAAAATTAATTGTGCTATTTCTTCGTAAAAGTGTTCCTAATTGTTTTTATTTGTTTGGTAAACTAATGTTTAAGACAAGATTTTTTATGCATAGCACAAAAAATGGTTCCTAATGGTTCTGTTCTAGAACCAGGTTGATTAGGAAAAAAATTAGTAAGCATATCCCAAAGGGATTCACTTCTATTTCACTGCAAAACGTCACTGAGAAACAATATTTTGCCTTGCTTATGCCAAGTTAGTCAAAAAGTTGAATATTAAAAACAAATTGCTAATTAAAAATTACTAATAACTTGGAAATAAAACAACCAGAAAAAGATTATCGATTACTAATTAATCAAAAGCTAGATTTTTTTTTTCTTAATGGTCAACTTTTGAGAAAAAATGTCACATTTATTTTTGTAACCTAGAAGACAAATGTGTGGTTAACTTCACTGAGCATTATCGACAGTGGAGTATGATGATCCTTACAAAATGTCGCAAAAATTATTATACATATTGGACATGATTCGTGCATAGTAATTTTCGTACACAGTAGTTTTTGCTTCACACGGCTTACATCAAAACAGATTTCTTTATAATCCGTATATTTTGAACATATCCTCCTTCTATAACTACTTCTTCTACCCCAAAGAAAACGATAAACTAAACAACACTACCTTCCTATCTCCAATCTCCTATCTTCCGTGTACGACGCAGTGTCACGTAGATAGCGATAGAAATAATAAAGGACCCAAGTGTGAACCTTGGGGAACTCCCGTGGTTGTCACAGATTATAATCAGATTTAAAGAGTTGAGTAAAGGGATACGCTGTAAGACTTAAATAAAAGGTGATAAAAGTTCTGAAATAACTAGGTATCTAAGGATCTACAAAGTATCGTGGACTCACTAAGGATCTCATTAAGGGTTTTGTACTTTTGATCTGGACGGTGATTTAACGTAAAATTACATAATAAAAAAATTATATATATATATATTTATTTTTAGTATGAACTTTAATGATATTTGGTCTATAAAGATAGCATCATTCCTCCTGCACCGTATTTATTTTATGTCCTGGTTACGATCCTTGGCTACGAATCCGGAGGTCGCGGGTTTGATAATAATAATAATAAGAGTTTATTCCAGAATATATGCCTGGATAGTGCAAATTTTAAATAACAGACAAATAATAATAAGTAGAATACAAAGATAGGCAATACGGCATAGAAGTGACAAATGTGTCCAAGCAACCGTTTATGGAGGATATTTGAACATCTCCTGTCTCCAGAGGGCCATCAGAGGGCGTCCATCCAGGGAATCATGGCAGTGATGATAGTGTTATTTGATTGGCGTAGTCTGCGCCATAAGCTTCCCATGTGGTGGTGGAGAAGCGCTCTGAAAGAGTGCACTCGTCCCTCCAGGAACATTTCCGTAGCGCTGCAGTATCTCGGTAGGCGGAATAGTTGGCGATAAGCATTGTTGTAAGCGACTCTTAACTTATGCCAGTGGGATGCAGTGTAATCTACCCACATAAGTGCAGAATGCGTTGGATAGTATCATTTTAAAGTTTGTACTGCAAAAATGAAAACGCCTTGTCAGGATACCTACTCTAACGGATGTCGCTAAATCAATATATTATATTTTATTTACGACACGTTCTAGAGTGGTTGATAGTTTACAGGATCTCCCTGGTGAGAGATCACTACTTGGAATCGAAGCTTTGCTTGAAATGGCTTTAGCCGTGTTTGGTGGCCAGATATGAATAGCCAAGTATTTCTTTACCATCTTATGCATCTCCTTCCCTTCCCCAGTACCTTCAGCCTCACAGAATACACCAATTGTGGATGTCATTGTATCACAGGCTCCAAACTCACAGGGTTTGGAGCTCTTGGGACTCTTGGGCGGTACTCACATAGAATAAAATTGATAAATGAACTATTATTTCTTTTGGTAAACTAATGTTTTAAGACAAGATTTTTTTATGCATAGCACAAAGGGTAACAATTATTTTACAAGCAATAATTATTCGCCTGAAACACTCATCCACATTGAAAAATCTCCTGATAAAAGATACATGACGCCAACGGGACTTGAACCCGTGTCCTTTCGATTTCCGGTCGACAGCTCTGACCACTGAGCTATCTTTTATCCGCGAAATAATTCAATATATACTAGTGTTTCATTCAACAATTACTGCTTGTTACATTTTTTCACCTGAAAACAACCAACTTTATTTTATATGAGAAAGGCATTGTAAGTGCTAACTCTCTCACTAGATGGCGTCGAGACAAATTGTCTACATTTTTAGGTGAAATACTAGAACTTGTCAAATATTAATTAGTTCTTGTTCCGTTGGCGTCATGTATCTTTTATCAGGAGATTTTTCAATGTGGATAAGTGTTTCAGGCGAATAATTATTGCTTGTAAAATAATTGATAAATGAACCTTGGATTCAATTTCACTCACCACGATAGAGAACATTTTGGCGAAAGATATTTATAATATAAAACGTAGAATATATTTTGTCTGCCAAGGATTTAGTAGTAGCACAACAAACCATATTTTCACCAAAATTAGTACTGAGAAAAAAATATGATAATATTTTATTTATTATAATATCCCAACTTTGTGTTTATTTCAACATGTTGGGATAAATCTTTCAAAGAAATACTGCCACAGTCAGCAATTCTATAGCGAACGAGCTAAATACCAAAATAAAATGACGGATGAAGAAAATAAATTAATTCTAGCTAAGACATGTATTTTCTGAGAAGCATTCAATTTCAGAAAAAATGTGAGTTCTAATAAATTCGTTGTTAAATATTTTACTTCTGTATGTCTCTTGTAAATAAATCAAGCATATAATGTCGTTTGCATGCAAAATTAACCCATCGAAAATAATTGATTACCATTTGTATCAAAACATAGTTTCGATCATAGAATAAAGAATAATTCAAGAACTGGGTTGTGGGCGTGTCTCGTTATCCAAAAGTCTGGCCAATCGGGCCTTAAATTTTTAATACAAAACTGTGTATCATATTAAGCAACGGAGACAAATGAGTATTGCTGATTTATTAAAATCCTATTAAAAACGTGATGGCAAGCCATTTCCAAATAAAACATTAGTACATTCAGAATATATTGGAACACGTGTTCATGCAGCTTCACTTATCCTGATAAATATAATGACGAATTGCGACAATATTAGAATTTTTATTTTTATTCCGACATCTTCATAACACATTCGTGTTTTCCTGATGGTTTATTAGGAAATCTGTCAATTCATTCGGTAGAGTCCTGCAGTCCCATTTTTGACAGGAATAGGAATAATTTGCCCAAAATTTTAATAAATAAGCATTTTATATCAGTAAGTTTTGTCCGTGCGCTCCACAAAGTCAGTAAAACCTAATTAAAATCCATATCTGTTATAATTAACATAAAAGACGATATCAGACAAGTGTAAGAGAGACGAAGCAAGTGGTCACGAGATTAAAGACAATATCAGACGATTGTAAGAGAGATTTGAGCGCGTGGTCAGGAAATTAAAGACGATATCAGATAAGTGTAAAAGAGGCAAAAAGCGTGGTAACGAGATTAAAGACGATATCAGACAAACGTAAGAGAGATAAAACGCGTGGTCATGAGATTAAAGACGATATCAGACAAGTGTAAGAGAGACAAAACGCGTGGTCACGACATTAAAGACGATATTAGACAAGTGTAAGAGAGGCAAAACGCGTGGTCACGTGATTAAAGACGATATCAGACAAGTTTAAAAGAGACAACGCGCGCGGTCACGAGAAGACGATATCAGACAAGTGTAAGAGAGACAAAACGCGTGGTCACGACATTAAAGACGATATTAGACAAGTGTAAGAGAGGCAAAACGCGTGGTCACGGGAATTAAGACGATATCAGACAAGTTTAAAAGAGACAACGCACGTGGTCACGAGATTAAAGACGATTTCAGACAAGTGTACGAGAGACAAAGCGTGTGGTTACGAGATTAACACCGGTATTCCGATTTTGTACCGAAATGTAACAGACCTTGAACACTTTTTATCAGTTTTTTTAACTACTAATCTAGCGTAATATATGTTATTTTTTAAGATAATCTCTGTACATTTGCCGAGTTGAAAAAGCAATTCCCTTGATAGAAAAAAATCGATCCGAAAATCATAAAAAAACAAATCTCTTCTTTAAATGCTGCTTTAGACATTTTTTGGGAAATTTTTGCCCTTTTTAAAATATTTTTGTTTTCGCCCATTAATTATAATCGTTTTCAAACCATTTTTTTCTTCTTTTAACCGTTAGTAACCATTCAATTACTATGGAGTTATTGCCAATATCAGCATAACAATATCATCACTTTTGTTAAAAATAAAAAAAAGCTTTCGTTAAGAAAAATCATTGTTTTTCATAAAAATAACGCAATTCATCGAAAAATAACGTGAAATTTTGAAATCCCTGAACAGTACATAAATATGACTCTATTTTCCAATCAATTTCAAACTTTTTCCCAACTCTACTATTTTCCCTTGGAACCAACTGTCAAAACCAAACCTCACTCTTGTTTAGCTAAGTTTAAAAATAGAACATTTGAATGTGTTCATTTCAAATGTCGTACAGAATTCACAGAAAAAATGCCTTCTCAATATTTTTAGGACAAATATTTAGTTATATCATTTATCATACCGACAATTAAAAAAAAAGATATTTAAAACATATAGCTTAATTAAACCCAATTTGTTGGACTTTTGTGGATTCTCAATTCCTTTATTTTTCCCAATTTTTACAATATTATATAAATCAATACAAATAATGGGAACCCACTAATGCGCAGCCTGTGCGTGGGTAATATAATTAAGTTATTATATTATTGTACCTGCAAATAAACAAACTGTGGGCATATAACACAAAAACAAGATTACATTTTTGTTGTTTGTTTTTGGGGTGTTATGCCGTGTTGCGCTAACTCCTTCTTTAGCCGACGTTTCGGACATCGTCGCAGTGTCCATCATCAGGGCAGATCCGAAGATGTGTAATTGTTGGTATTTTTTTATTTTATTTTCTAGATTCTTATATTCCATGAAGTGGTGAATCATTTAAATTTACTGAATTTAAAGTTAATGTTTTTTTTTTTTTTGATTTGATTTTATGGATTCTTTCGTAATCCTCTAACTAGCTAGGGCTTATAACAATACCCTTCATGTTTCTAGCTGACTAGTACTGCGGCTCATTTGGCCTTATTACTATTACCATCTGATGGTTGTATTTACTTGACTGATTTTATGTTACATTAATGAGTTTTATGAGGAAAAATTCTTAACTGGATAAAAAACCTCATACAAATGACAAGAAAAAGAAAAACAATAAGTTCTGAACTTTTTACTCTGTTTTACCATTATGATTTACTGAATGTAAATATTTCATTTTTTCATACTTTGGCTGCGTCCTTTTCGCTTCGGAGGTCTGTTACATCTACCTGTGGTGAGAAAAAGGCATTTGGAAGAAAAACGTGTGGGATAAAAACATTTTATTATGTTAAAAAGGATACTTTGCGCTAATAATCTTCGTCTTCTAATTCTTCATTGGCGCTGTCGACATTCTCATGGAACTTCATGATTAGGTGTTTGGGCATCCTGTGTTTGTAGTTGAATGCGAGATCCGCTGGCGAGTTATAATTACCCAGCGCTTTAATTAACGGATTATCCGGGTTCAGAGTGTTGTAGAAACGTGATGTGAGTTGGTATGCGTGCTCCTGTAATGTAGGTATATCTTCTCGTTCGTGTATTTTTTTGAGGTTTGTGTATCGTGGGGTGTTGTAGGCTATTTTAATGCATTTGTTTTGAGTAACTTGAAGTTTGTTATATGTTGTGTATGCAATATTACTCCAAACCGGTAAAGCGTACGTTAGCGCCGGGCGAATTAGACTGAGGTACAGATGTATTTTCTTCCTTTTAGCTAGCGAGCTCTTTCTGTTGAATATTGGGCTTATCGAACCTATCGCTTTTTGAGTTTTTGCCGTTGCTATGGCGATGTGAGTTTTCCAATTCAGTTTTGTGTCCATTGTGAGTCCCAGGTACTTAACTTCGGATTTCCAATCTAGATGCTTTCCGCCCATGAGAATTTTATCTTGCGGGATGTTATTTTTGCATTTTCGTGTGAAGGTTATCGCTTCAGTTTTAGTCTCGTTTAGCTTCAGCCGCCATTTTTTGTAGTATTCGGTGAGCGTGTCGAGGCCTCGCTGTACGTATTTCACTGCCATTTTGGGCTTTCTTGAGGTAGCGTAGACTGCTACATCGTCGGCGTAAATTGCTTTGTTGCATTTCTCATTTAGCGGGGGTATATCGTGGGTATATAGATTGAAAAAGTGCGGTCCGAGTAAACTTCCCTGCGGGACTCCTTTAGGTATTTTTCTTCTTGTTGATGTAGCATCGCCCACTTTGACTGTGAAGGTTCGGTTTTCTAAGTACGACTGCGCAATTCTTATGATGTATATTGGCGTGTTGGTAATGTACATTTTGTATATGAGACCTTCCATCCATACTGTGTCAAAGGCTTTTTCGAGGTCCAATAGTGCCATTACGGTGAAACGTTTATTATTAAATCCTCTAATAATTTGTTCTGCGACACGTGTAAGTTGGTGGGTCGTTGAATGCTTTTTTCGAAAACCGAATTGTTCGTCAGGAAGGGTCTTATTTTGCTCTTGGTGAGGTAGGTACCTGTTTAGGACGACTTGTTCAAGGACTTTGCTCAATGTTGGTAATAAGCTGATAGGGCGATAATTTGACGGATTCGATCGATCTTTGTTTGGCTTGTGAAACGGTAGTACTGACGCATTTTTCCATGATGTCGGGAAGTGGCCAAGTAGAAGGCAGGCGTTGAATATTTTTACAATATAAATTATTGCTCTCTGCGGTAGGTGTTTTAGCAGTATATTATTTATTTGATCTTCGCCTGGGGCCTTATTTGGTTTGAGGCACTTTATGATAAGGGCCACTTCTCTCGGGGTGCAAAGTTTTATGTCCTCCGTTTCGGTCTGCGTTTTTTGGTTCAGTTCTTCCACCGTTTCTGCCACCATGATGTTTGTTTCCGGGTCTTCCATCCCGTCTGTTGTCGAGAATGCTTTTTCGAATCCGTCTGCCAATAAATTTGCTTTTTCCTCGTTTGAGAGTGCCAGGATCGGAGAGTTTGGCCACTTCAGGGGCGGAATGCTGTTGTCTTGATGTCGCAGGGCCTTGGACATTCGCCATATTGAGTTGTCTTGAGTACTGAGAGATTCGACTTTCTTTGACCACAGAGTATTTTTCAACGTAGCAATTTCTTCCTTTATTTCCCTTCCGAGGGAATTTACTGCTACTTTGAAGCATGCCTCTCGGGTACTGTGGTAAATCCTGCGTAGTCTATTTTTTTCTGTGATCAAGAATTTTATGTGAGGTGTGAGCTCTACTTGGAAGGGTTTAATTTTCTTATTCTTGATGAATTTATCTCGAGCTTCTTGAATACTTTGAGTGAGGATTGACACGGCTTTTTCTATGCCCTCCGTAGTTGATAGTGTCTCGGATGTTAGATAAATTTTTTCATTAATAAATTTCTTGAAACCCTCCCAATCGGCGTTTTTGTAGTCGAGTTGAGTCCTTGTTATTCTCTCGTGTATTCCGCCTATCGAGAAGCTCACAGGTAGGTGGTCGGAAGGTAGTTTATCCTGTGTAATCAGGGGAGAAGTTGTAGTAATATTTTTCGCCAGTGCAATGTCAAGAGTTGCAGGAAATTTGCTTTTTGTATCGTAACGAGTCGGCCTGTCCGGTGCGAGTAATCTATATTCGTGATTTTCCATATGTTTATATAGGATATTGCCGTTCTTATTGGCTCTGAAATTATTCCAGTACCTATGTTTGGAGTTTAGATCACCTGCTATGAGTACTCTCGTACCTAGTGCCAGTAGTTTGTTAAGATCGCCTCTCGTGATGTTGTTTTTGTTCGAAGGGCAGTACGCCGAGACAATGGTGTGCATCTGGCTATTTATCTCCATCCTGATTACGGTGGCTTCCATATTCTCTAGTACTGGCGTGGGTATCCTCGTTGTCCGGAGACCCTGGCGAGTGAGTATAGCAGTTCCGCCTGCTCTACGAGTCGATGTTGTAGAGGATCTGTCATTTCTGTGTACGTCGAATCCTGGCACTCTGAGTCGGTCTTCTTCTTTGAGGCATGTTTCGCAAAGTAAAACGATGTCAGTCTGTAAGCTGCTAGTGAGCTCTGTTAATTCCTCTATCTTGGCTCGGATGCTACAAGCATTCCACATTAGGATTTTTACCACTGGGCCTTCTTTATCCATTGATGGTGTCGGTGAGAAGTTCCATGAGAATGATCAGCTTCTCTTCTTTGGATGAGCAGGAGGCCAGTCTTCCGCGTACTCTGATGAGGTTGCGGAGCAATGACATTATGTCCTCGTCATCAGAGGAGTTTCCGCTGTTTGGCGCTTGGCGTTGCGTGTTTGGCGCTTGGCGATATTCCGGTGAGGGCGGTGGGGCCCTGCGTGGTTCTTGAGTTTCAGGAGCCTGTTGCTGTTGGTTGCTTCGGCCCGCTACGTCTGCCCAGGACCGGCCATCTACTCGGGCCGCAGGTTTCTGTACACGAGGCTCTGCCTCTTTGCGCCTCTGGGCGTTGGTGTACTCTTGTCTGCGTTGGAGAGCAGCTACATATGCCACCCTATTGGGGCATTCGCTGTAGTTAGCGGGGTGTGCTCCGCCGCAATTGCAGCAGACGGCCGGCTCTTCTCTATTTGTTTTGGGGCACTCCGGTGTGGCGTGAGCTCCTTCGCATTTTACGCAGCGGGCTACGTGGGCGCAATTTCTGGACCCATGTCCGAAATTTTGGCACCTGTGGCACTGCGTGCCGTATTGGAGGTGGTTACTTCGGTATTTGCGCATTGAGATCCTGCAATGGCACAGGTAGACCACTGCGGCTCTCAAGTGGCCCATATTTGTTTCCTGGCCAAAGTGGGCCAGGTAAAGCGGGTATTCCAATCCCGGGGTGGTCATCCTGACGACAGTCCTTGCAGGGAAGCCTTGGGCCTCCAAGTCTTCCATAATTTCTTCCGGTGTCATGTCCGGCAGTCCCCTGATGACGGTCTTCTTGACTTTGTCAGCTTCGGTGGTAAAGGTGTGGAAGGGCCTTTCCTCGCCTCGTAGAGCTGTTGATAGTTGTTTGTGGGCTTCTACGGAGCTCACCACGACGCTAATTTTGCCACCTTTATTGTAGCGGAAGTTGAAGCTGGCATTTCCTATATGCCTCTGAACTTCTTCAGTGATTTGTCCATGTGTCATGGATCCTATGGTCATTATAATTGGAGGCACTCTTGTACTCTTCCTGAGTGTGCTCGTAGTCGCTTGCTCTCGGCTGGTGGATGCCACTGGTCCTCTTCTGGTGGATGCCACTGGTCCTGGTGGCGTCGGGCGTCTCTTCTGGGCTGGCGGCGCTGTCTCATGGGATGGCTCGCTTACCTCGTGTAGCGTCTCGTATTTGTTAGGGTGCACCAGCCTAAATACGGGCTTTGGAGGGGAATGAGGGCGCTTAGAGGCCGTAGCCCTGGTCCATTGCACCTCCATTGGTGACGTCGGTCTAGGTGATTGAGATCCGGTGCTGGTGCCGGGCCTCGACGGTGGTCTTGAAGCGGCGCTGGTGCCGGGCCTCGATGGTGATCTTGAAGCGGCGCTGGTGCCGTGGCTCAACGGAGAACGTGGTCCGGCGCTACTGGCCACCGACGTTGCGAAAGTAAACTCCGGTCTGTTTGTCAGAATGTTAATGCGATAGCCTGTGGCACCCTCCGGGAATGTCGTCGGTAGTATTTTGGTGCATTTACTCCTGCGCTCCTTGATTGAGGCGTCCAGGAAGGCTCTCTTCGCGTGTCCTTTCATTATTCGATGTTTGAAGTATTTTGCCGTACGTGGGAGGGGTAGGGGGGAATTCTGAAATAAACTGCAGTAAGATTAGTTATTTGGGCCGATCTGAATGTTGGCAGTGACCGATTGCACCTAGCGCCTTGCGGCTCCAGTTAGCGTCGGTTTGTCACCATTCAGGTCTTCCTTTAGATTTTGCCTATTCTCTGTGTTAACAGTGTCCCAATCCGCCGTGGAACCGATCTTGTTAAGCCGCCAGAGAATCAGGCTAATCGCAAATATTTGAAAATGTTCGCAAGAAATCGCAAGTCTCAGTTAGGTCCTTTGGGCCGACTTGAAAGTCGGCTAGACCGATTGCCTCGGGCGCCTTGCGGCACCAAATAGCGTCGGTTTTTGCCACCTTACAAATCTTCCTTTCAACTTGGTCTATTTTCTGTGCTGACAGTGTCCCAATCCGCCGTGGAACCAAACTTGCCAAACCACCAGAAAATACAGACTAGTCATAAATTCTCTCAACCTCGGCTCTATTCGACCTCTCTCCTCTCTTCGGCTCGGCTCTCTTAAAGTTAATGTTCTTTATACAAATAGAACGGTACTTGGAAGTGATACCGTGCCGCCAGCTTCAATCCACTACGAGCGTGTAGGTATTACAGTACAAGGGAACTGCAATTTAAGTGAAGAAGATTACATTTTGTCTAAGCGGTTTGTATAAAAAGTGTTTATAATAGTGTATAGTGAAGTTATGTGTTTAGTTTAATACATGGTGAATATTTTATGAGAAACATAAATTGATACAAATTAAATAAAAATGTTTTATTGAAACACATTAATAACTTTTAATTATTGAAGACAATATTAGCGATTCCTAAACATATCTTTTTCTATTTTTCTGTTTCAGATTTTCGTTTAGGAATCGGTTTTACTCATTAAGTTATTCCAAAAAATAAACATTTATAACTTTTTTATTGATGGCAAGACCGGATTTACCTTGTGATGGACATCTGATCTTCACGTGGTTTGCTCTTCAGATATCTCTGAGGATGTGCGTCGTAAAGTGAAGCCGATCAGGTCAATAATACAGGGTTTTCCAATAAGAGGTGTTATTTTGATATTCAATCGTAAAAGATCAATGGTTTCGTTGCTTGTGTGGCATTTAGCGCCGTTTTGTTGAAAGTAAACGTTGTCCAGATCAATACCATCCAATTCCGGCCATATTAATCATTAATCATCTCTCAATAGCGCAATCCATTCACCGTAACTGTTGCTCCAGCCTCATTTTTGAAAAAGTAAGGTCCAATGACTCCGCCGGACCATAAACCGCACCAAAAAGTTTCACGTTGAGGATAGAGAGGCTTTTTAACAATAACTCTTTAGTTTTCCGAGCCCCAGATGCGACAATTTTGCTTGTTGACGAAACCACCGAGGTGGAAATGGGCCTCATCACTCAAGATGATTTGCATTTGATTCACTCAAGTGAATTTTAATAATTTCAATGCGTTGTTGAAGCGTGTATCGTTCCATTTTTATCAATGGCGTAGTTTCTACTAGTCAAATGTTAAAAAATGACAGCTTCGAAAATAACATCTACCGAAATAGCGGGCTATTCAAAATAACACCTCTTATTGGAAAATCCTGTACAAGATATGAAGAAAGCTATAAAGATTTTTTCATTCTAAAAAAATCGGCACATGAAAAGTGTTTTTTAATTATAATCCATCTACTGTCAATTCCCGACTTATTTGCGCCATATCTTGGCCAGCTAGTAGCCAATTTCAAAAATATATATCTTTATTTTTTTCGGTTAAACTGAGTATTTACCCAGGAACTGGCGCTTATGTATTTTAAAAGTAAAAAAAAATATATGATTGGGGATTGAACCTTCCTCCCCAAGGTGTCAATATGGATAACAACTCGGTCGACTAGCAGGTCCTATCCAAATCCTAATTGGGTGGAACCGACATTTATTTCGCATAATAACTGTTGTAATGTAAAATTTTAGAGAAATGCTATGTACGTGTGTATATGCGTAATTGCCACCCAAATATAGTATTGACGGTAATATATATTTATTGAATGCATTGTAATCGACAACGAGTCTAGCTGCCGAATTTCAACTCTTTAGAATGTTGGAAAGTGGGTTAATTTCGACTTCTTCAAGAAAACAAAATCGTAATTTCACTAGATGCAGGCAAATACTCATATGATGAAATTGAACTAACTCTAAACCTCTCTCTTTTGGAAGTCCGTCGGGAAAGAAATGAACTCATTTGCTTCTTCAAAATTATAAATAGTATTATTGATTCACCTACTCTACTACAACTCATTCCCTTCAATATCCCCTCGCAAAGACTCAGAAATAATGAACTGCTCTTCCTCAACCATCATTCGACAAATTATGGATATTATTCACCATTGTCCAGAATGTGTAGACTGGTCAACTCAAGTCAAAACCTTAACTTTTTTGGGATAAGTCTGAATCATATTTGGCGGTCGCTAAACAAGTGTCCTGTGGTCCTGACCCACGGCGTAGTCTTGACTTGATTCGACTAATCACTTTATTTCTTATATTATATCTGCCTTATGTCTTTGCTTTCATGTACCTTTGTCTATTCCTGTATTTTTCTTTTTACTGTATTCGTGTTATTATTTTGTAATTTGGACGATGTCCGTTAATTAATAAATGTGTTTAAAAAATAGACCATTGACACTAATCGCTTAATAGGAAAATTATGACGATTTTAAACAAGATTTTTTCCATAATTTTACTCAAGTTTGCTTGAAATGATTTGCTAATGGGGCTTGAACAGCCAGATATTCTCCCCTCTAATCAACAACAAAAAATCTCCATAGTTCAACCGCTCTCAGGTAGTTCCGGGTAGTTAGTGCTGGGAAATAAAACATAGGTACAACAATGAAAATGATTTCTTTGATTTGAAAACGATTCTTTCTCAATGAACAGAATATACATAATAGGTATTATTTGAATAGGTTTTCAAATCAACGAAATCCATGAAATTTGAATAATTTCAAAACCGTTGAAAATCACAAAATTTACGGAGGCACTGAATAAAATCTGTTGGAATTACCGTAATAATATAAAACGCGTAACAATTTCCACTGAATTCGAGATTCCGGATCCAAATTGCACAAAGGTTTTGATTTTTACTGTCGCATCTCCGTCTACAATCAGGAAACAGGATGTATCCTTTGTTCTCTGCTTCCAAGTTCCCCAAAAAGCACAAGTCGACTGCGAATTGGGGAACGGAATAATTTAATCTCCGAATTTTGTCTCACGGTTTGTTTTCTGCGTGAAAAACAAGAAGTGTGGAATTTGTAGAGTGGTTTCTTGTGTATCACTTCAGTTTGTTTTTGTACTTTGCCTCTAGGGCGGTATGGATTCATAGACTGAATACACGTGGTAGAACGCGGTGGCGTTTCCGCGTAAATTGTGTCAGGTGAGGCTGTACGGAGAAAAATTAGCAATGATGATTTATTGAAAATCTCCAAGAACAACCAATATTGAACCTCAAAATCAGAAATTGTTAAATAGATGATGAGAATTCGTCCTTGCAAACTTTTACACGTCATAACATGGTAAGGCAAAGTTAGAACACTATCTAACTAAAGTGACGACCTTTGCCTCGTAACAACGATCAACTGTCAGATACAAACAAAACCCCGAATGCAAAAGGTTCAAAGTGATGTTAGAACCTTGTAAAATAAATGGAAAATTAACAGGTTAAAGACTGTTCTAAGTTAGATCTACGGAGATAGATCACAATTGGCTATGAAAATAATTTTGGTTTTAGAAATAAGCAAAATAAATGTATTGCAGTCATAGGCCATTTTTGGAAAAAAAATGAAAAACAGAAGGTAGTCCAACTAAATCGACGAAATATTTTTAGGATAAATTGTAATTTTGTTATCATTTCTCTTGAGTATAATTAACATAAAATCATTAATTACTTCATAATAAAAATAATCGTAAACCACAAAAAATGTGGTGACCTGATCAAAATGACATCAAAATGACAATTCAACACACCTTTAAAGAGTGATATAAAGTCATGAAAAGTGATGAAACAAAAACTAAATTATATAGGTTAGGTTTTTATGTTAGTTTTTTCATCACTTTTAATGACTTTATATTGCTTTTTAAAGGTGTTTTCAATTTCATTGTATTGAGTTGTAATGGAACCATTTATAGGTTTTACTCTATAGGCCTAATATTACCTACATATCGAACTTTTACTACCCAAGCTAAATTGTCATAAAATGTTGAGAAAAAAACATTAAAATTAAAGCGATTAGTAAATTTTTTTTATCTAAGATATCTTAGTTTTATATATATTCTTTTTGACCTTTTCTCATCAGGGATGCTGTTTGAAAACTTGAACGGTTCTTTTTGAAAGTATGGGGCACTATTCTCTTACCTGTTATAGCGCTGTCCATTTAATGTGTACTGTGTGTAAAGGGTTGTGATAATGTGAAGAATGTAGTTGAATAATTACGTTAATATTTATTGAAAGTACGGTACACTATTAGTTACATCACGAATTTTATCAGAAGGGTTTTTATGAAGAGCTAAGAACTGTCAACTGCCAAGGCGGGCGTGAGAAACAGGAATGCTTACCGTCGGCTAGAAGTGCCGAGAGCGCCGTTTTCGGGTGGCGATCCATAAAAATATGTTTCCATTATTAAAAATATAAATTAATATAAAAATTATCATTTAAAGTTATTTGCCAGTTCTTACCTTTACAAAAGTAACAGAGGGCACCACTTCCGTTAACAACAATCCCAACTGTACAGTCATTAGCATAGTAATACTATCAGATAACTTCGTACTCTGTTTTGTATATATGTTAATAACTAAAATATGAATACAACATCTACCTAGTTCGCGCTATGCCACAGATAATGCAGACTTTATATTTTTAATCAAGTCCTCAGTAAGGGCTCGTTTCGCAGCCCGCAGATATCGCAAATAATTCGCCGGCAGAATTTTGACACTTTGAAGCGTTGGAACAAAGGGAGATAATTTACAAAAGGAAATGAGCGACTCCGAAGGGGCAATTATACTCCCTGGCTCTGTGACTGTATAAAAGTAAAGGTTTGGGTGTAAAGTATGATATTTTCTATTGTGATAATCTTTGCATCTCTAATTTGAAGAACATAATTTAAAGTCTTTGGGGTTGGTTTGGTTTCACTAATGAAACTTGAAATAAATATTGATAAACTGATTTGAATATGTTTACTATTTAAGTGATACCGCAGAAGAGTCCCAACTGCTCCCAATCGTATGAAACCAATTAGACTATGGCATCCCTAATTGGGGTATGTTGTGAGACTGAAGGTAATAGGGAGGGGAAGGAGAGGGTCAAGAGGAAGCCATCAAACACGGCCAAAGTCATTTCAAGCAACGCTTCAATTCTGAATGGTGGTCTTACACCAGGGCTATATTGAGAGTATCTTCCACTAAGGAACGTGCCTTAAATGACAAATTAATCGAATAAAATTTAGTAGAGCACGCCGGGATTTGATCTCCGCGACCTCCAGCTTGCTAGTCGAGACTTAACCTTAGACCTTACCTCTCGACCACGGAGGCCGTGGAATGTGTAGAAGCTGAAAGAATTTACAAAAGTGTATATTTACCTTAGGATCACTTTCATCAATTTCAAAAGAAGAAAGTTAGTGAACTTGAAAATAACGAAATCTATCCAATCGATCAAAGACATTAAAAAATTAATCTATCCAATGACATTATGAAAATTACGAAATCTATCCAATGACATTATAAAAATTACGAAATCTATCCAATGACATTATGAAAATTACGAAATCTATCCAATGAAATTATGAATATTACGAAATCTATCCAAAGACATTATAAAAATTACGAAATCTATCCAATGACATTATAAAAATTCAAGACCAGTTATTTTCACCATTTATTTAAAAAAAAATATTTTTTAATATCAAACATGAAAATGTTAACAAAAAAACCTACGTTGATATTTTGACTTGAAACGTCCATAATATTGTAAAAATTCGATGTTTATAAGACACATACCTTTTGTGTAGACAATAAGTAACAAAACTGTCATCTCATTTTTTATGCCGTTTATACAATAAAAAAATATAATTTATTACTTTCAACTGTCAATGAAAAAATCCCGTCAATTCGAAATGAAACACATTGACATTTAAAAAAAAATGATCCGTCTAATAATGTATACATATTTGAGACAAACTGAGAAGAATAATTATTTATCTTTCCAACGACGATTAAATCATATATCTACGCATTATAGAAACAACTTTAAAAAAAAACCCAGTCAGATCTGTCCTTCAGAAACTATGTATTTGTGGCCATTAATGTCCTTCCGAGGCCTGAAGGGTTAAAAGTGCAAATGACGTAAAAATAAGAGTACAGTTTCATGATACGTAATTTAAAAATTTATACAAGTAGTTAACAATAAGAAGTTGAAAAAATAAATTATTTCTTATGAACGTTTTACTAAAATCTCAAATGTTTGTAAAGGGATCCCAACTTATATCCCAATTTATATTTAACTTACCATTAAAATATTTTATGTTAAACGGTTTGAAAATATTATAAAAAGTTTTCAACTATAAAATTAGCGGTAAGCACCAGTTTTTATTTTTCTAGACGACGAATTAGTGACTTCCCGAGGGGTCCCTCTCAAAGATATTAGAAGAACGAGATATGCTATGTTGGCCGCCGGACCGTAGGCGGAGTACTACCTAATTAGGGTACTTTGAACGGTATCGGGACGTGTACGCACAGAAATCTGTTCTATGTATTAGTGCGGATACCTTAGCGTAAGCGAAGGTGTGCAGTAGTATTGGTGAACAAAACCGGCGACACTGGGCAAAACAATTCCACACAGTATGAACTGCTCATAGCACATCTCGTTCTTCTAATATCTTTGGTCCCTCTAGACCAGAGGTTCCAAAATTTTTTTTTCCGTAGACTACATGCCAATTTTTTTTTCCGTAGACCCCCTGCCTGCCGAATATTGAATTTTCCTAAAACTATGAACGACCCATGTGATAATCATTTATTTTTTTCGTAAAAAGATTCCCTTCCCTTGCCTGCCCTACAACCGGGTGGCGATATAGTTCCTCAGTTTTTGCATTGTGCAGACAGGGGCACCCTTGTGAGGTATCACACCAAATGAAAATGGAGCAGTATAAGCAACGGGAATTTCTTTCTGTATCTGGCCCTACAGAACTGCCCCTTGAGTTCTTTGTTAGCGCTTATTCCGATCAGTTCTTCTTGTCATATGATATCCGATTCTTCAACATTCCATTTCCACAGTCAAAATGTCCTCAAACTTAGTTTTGAAGTCTGTGTGAAGTACATCTAAATGTTGAACGTCATTATTACCCTGGACGTTTTTCAGAAACAAGTTGGGGAACTGGCAAATTCGCGGCTTCCAATGTGCAATGTTTTGGTTCAATATATTAATTCTGACGAGAAAAGGAATGTAGACTCTATTTATATACCTCAATAAACAACTTTACTATATACATTACTATATACAAACATACAAATATCAAATAAGTAATTTCTCAGTCTATTATTAGTATTACGTAAACTGTGTTATTTGTGTTAGGTGTATTGTGGCATTTACGGAACTCCTAAATATTGAGTTGAGGTAAATGGGGGTCGGTTCGTATGTACCCTCATTTGAATCTCGTGGACCAAAATTTTTTTCTCGCTGACATAGACCCCCAGCAAGCCGATATCGACACCTGGGGGTCCGTATTGACCATTTTGAGAACCTCTGCTCTAGACACATTTGAGATTTAAGAATTACGAATTATTAAGATCGATTTTCCTTCCGGACTAAAAATCTTTAAATTATTCGTAATCCTGTTAAAAACGAATTATTTGATAGGTTTCATGTTACACTTTAAGTAAAAAAAAAAGTATTAACGCGATGTTGGAATCTGTGTCCATAAAAATTATTACATATTCATATTTCGTCATTTTATATTTACAGGGAAAAGACAGGTGCATGAACACGTGTTCTGATATATTCGGAAAGTACTAAAATTTTACTAGGAAACTGCGTGCTGTCCCGTTTTTAATAGAATTTTAATGAATCAACAATATTCTTTTTCTCCATGTTTGGTGACCAGATCATAATAGTCGGGTACTTCTCCACCTTCGTCCTCCCCATCTCTTTACCCTCCCCACTATCTCCAGCCTTACAACATACCCCGATAATTGGGGATTCCGTAGTCTCACTGGTATAAAAAGAACTCGAAAGTGAATGGTTTAAAAAGTCGGTGTGCCAAGAAACAAAAACATGGCATAACCGAGTGAATACAATAATTGAGGAGGGTAATGTCGAAAGTTAGAATAACAGAAGTATATTTTATGAGAAGATATATGAATGTGAATGAAGCAAGGAACCAATTACTAATCTAATCTTTACCTACTACCCCTCAGGGGAAACAAAGTGATGGCTATACAGGGTGTATCGGCACTAACCCGACAAACTTTAACCAGCTATTCCTTAGCACATTTGGAGTAAAAAATGTTATGGGCACTTTGCTCTCCGGTAGCATTTTTTTTTTCAATTAAAAACAAAAAAATTAAAAATTTCCACACTAAATCACTGTCATTGGCATTGCTTTTCGTGTTCAACAACTGTTATAAGCAAGTATGTCGAAAAGCGTCTTCGCTCTTTCGCACACACTAAATAATAATAGTTAAAAATGAGACGAATGGTGCCGTGCCATTTCGTTGTGATTGTAAAAGTGCGCCAATATAGGTACACACGTGCATTATTCAACGGAATTCGAATAAAATATTGCCAGATGGGTTTTCAAACTTTGACAAAGGATAAAACAGTGGTGACATGTGGTGAAAATATGAATAATACATTTTTTATTATAAAAAAAAACGTTAACGGACAGCAAAGTGTACATAAGATTTTTTACTCCAAATATGCTAAGGAATAGCTGGTTAAAGTTTGTCGGGTACGTGCCGATACACCCTGTATAGTGAGTTAACCCTTATTCGGAAAAAAGAGATATATTTGAAAATACGTAGATTGAAAAAAAAATTCTCCCTATCTAGAACGAATATAAATGTTTTCATTTTATAATTGCCGGTATAACGTACGTTGCGCGCTTTTAAGAGTTGGATTTTATCTATTAGTTTAGGTGGTAGCCTTTTTGATATGTTATTTTTGTTTTTAACACCTTAAGCCTCGGGCACATTCATATTGTTAGAAGATCAGAAAATAAAAACTGTTTTTGATTAAAATTACTGATAACAAAAAAAGGGAAAAATACACACATATTTTGTAAAAAAATATGTTTTTTAATGTTATAGTAACATAAATTTTTTCTTGTTATAAAAAAAATTCACAAGGTTTTTAATTTTTTCTCAAATTGCGTGTCGAAAATTTTGATTTCATATAGGTGCACATTTTAATTATTCTGTGGTTAACTTCTAGATTCGAATATAAAGCGTGATTTTTTTCTCTCTTGTCAGCTGAACCCATGTCAGATGTACCTTAAAGAGAATAAATTATCCTGAGGCGTTAATTTCAAGGTATTTTTTTAATGTTTAATTTAAAAATATTTTAGGCTTGCAGTGTAAATAAAACATTGTAAATTAGACAAAGCATATTCATATGTAAAGCATTTAAGCATTAAAATGAATCATCAACATAAAAAAGTTTTTTTTTTCAACTGGATTAAAAAAAAAAAATCACAATTTGCGCCACAATACAAAGTATGTCAAAAAAATACAAATAAATAGTAGTATATCTGTGTGTAAGGATAAAATGGCCAACCTTATGATTCCAGAGATAGCCTCATTTTTAATGTCAGTGCATACAAATATTTCTTAAAAAAATGATAACTCCTTCATTTGTACACGCAATTGCTTCGTACGAAATTTTATAGCACAGTAATGATCAGAAGAATTCATTTCTAGCCAAAAAAAATACCCTTGAAAATTCAAGTCTCTATGTCTATGAAAGGCGATTTTCAGCCCACTGTGCGGCGCAAGGCGATAGGTTAAGAGACTAGTTGGACAGGTCAAAGGGCTTCCCCAAACCAGCCTCTCCTGATCTGCCACCCCACGCAGCTGGTGGGCAAGCGCATCCTGTACACACTTCACCCGATGAACCCCCTGCTAAATCACTGGCAGTATCGAACCACTATGGTAGACGTGTTAATTATCCAAAAAACGGTTTCCGGGGCAGTGATACCCAAACCCGCCACCCAAATTAAAATTCTACTTTATAAAACTTGACTTCAATCTCATATAAATTATCTTTTGCGACCAGCGTAAAAAAGCACCATAGAAAAATATTTTTCTTCCATCCATCGTTTCGGCGCCATAATTAGGGGTGAGTTTTTGAGTTTTTCTTCGTAATTCAGTCCTCCTTACGGACGTTTTAATTGCCGTCTCGGCGCAATTAGGCCTTTTGGTTTACAAAAGAAAAAAGAAGAAGAAGAAGAAAGTGTAGGAAAAATATATATTACCCTTTAAAAAAATTTCCAGGTGGGGTTGTACGCTATAGAAGGTCGTTAAAATGTAAATTAATTTTAAGATTGTGTTTAAAAGTATAATTTCCTGTAATCATTTTTTAAATGCTTGCTGTAAGAAAAGTTTATTCAATTATTATTTGTGTTTCATCTTTATAATGTGTGAATTCTGCACAAGAGTCCCATCTGTCCGGAGCCAGTGAGATTATGTCATCCTCACTTGGAGTATGTTGTAAGGCTGTAGTGTATGGGAGAGGAATGGAGATGGGGAAAAGGATGGTTGAGTAGTACCTGGCTATTTCACCAGGGTGCTGAGAGCATATACAAACACAATAATACGCACGCAACACGCGACGCACGTCTTCTGTCATCGGCTCTCGATAGTATTCATTTTAATCGTTCGTTCTAGTCTATTTACAAAATGGAAGAGTTTGGTGATATCATTCAGTCCCTGATTAAAACGGTCGATGTTTTGAGTGGCAAAATCGAGGGTTTCGGTAGCGAACTGACCACGATTCGTTCAATTTTAAGTGACGGTAGTGCTAAAATTGTGTGCCCTTCATGCAAGTACTCGTACAACGTAACTGCAGGTACTCCCCAGGTACTAGCGCCAGCGCCAGACTTAAATGTGTGTGTGCGCTCAGCGTACGGCGATATCACTAAGCAGCCGTCTAGGACACCTCCACCGCCCGGCCCCCCCGGCCCCGCCCCCGCTCCTGCTATTACCTTAGCCGCTCTAGCCAGCCAGACTCACCTTCCCGTTAGCGGCGTCCAGCCGCTCACTACCCGCAAAATGACCACAAGATCCACTGCTAAAAAAGGAAAACCGGAGGAAGATCTACATTCCGCTTCCACATCTGCTGCAGCGGCGTCTTCTCCTCCACAACCACAGAGTACAATACAGCCTGTTGTGCCCAAGCTGCCAACCCAGCCAATAACATCGTATAGCGATGCCCTCGTCAACGGTAGACGACGATCTCGGCCAATCTGTAAAGGGACAGGGTCTATCGACGACAGCTTGGTCACTATTCCCAAAAATCTACATCTGCATGTATTCATGTTTCACCCGAATACCACAGAAGAAAATATATCTTCATTCTTAAAAAAGAAGAAGCCGGATTTAATTTACACTGTCGAAAAACTGGTTACGAGGCATGAACGTTATGCTGCCTTCAAAATAGGCATACCGGAAAATTACTTCCACTTTTTCCTGGACCCCACGATCTGGCCTGAAAACGTGGCCTTCAACGAATGGTCATTTCGGAGACCACGACCCCAAACTAGGACGGTCGATACGACGTCCGAAAAAGATAGACATTAGTGGAGTATACCAGAACGTTCGAAGTCTGAATAATAAAATTATCGACTTCATGACAAACGTAATGTACCAGAAACCACTTCTGATTGCTCTTACCGAAACTTGGCTAACTTCAAGCACCTTTTCGTCGGAGCTATTCGAAAACCTATACCACGTCTACAGGAAGGATAGAGGCAGTCGCGGAGGAGGGACTCTCCTAGCCCTCCGAGCTGACAGCCACTCACACGCGGAAAGAATGGACTGCATAGAAACCCAAGGTGAAGACTTGTGGGTGAAAGTATCGCATAGAAATATCATCATTTATATATGTGTTGTATATTTTCCTCCAAATACAACATCTGAACAGTATCAATTATTTTACGACAAAACTATAAGTGAAAGTGTAAAGTTACAATCAAAAAATATTATTATTTTCGGTGACTTTAACTTCCCCTCAGGGAAAAACCCAATTGACGTTTTCGATTACTTTTGTTCTTTTTATAATTTAACACAATTCAACACTGTTTATAACATAAATGCACACATGTTAGACCTAGTATTAAGTAATGTAAATTCTAAAAATGCTGTTATCTGCCGTCATGACTCCCCATTAGTCAGAGAGGATATTCATCACCCTTCACTTTCATTCACATTCGATTACACAACTCAATCACATATACAAACAGACACATTGCCTCCAGACATAAACATGGGTTGGATTTTCCACGAAAGCTCAGATAACACACTTAAGAATGCCTTAGAACAACATCACTGGAATCATTACGATTGCCTTGACGTAAATCTAGCTGTCGAAATGTTTTATGAACAGCTCAATAATATTTTCAACATTTGTTTTAAGAAAAGATCTACACGTATGCTCAAAGATGTTAGACAATATCCGAAATGGTTTAATGGGGAAATCATTCACCTCATACGAGAAAAAACTAAAATGCACTATCTTTGGAAAAAAACAAAATCCGAACATGCCTTAGCTAACTTTAAAACTTTGCGAAAATCAATCAAACGGTTAATTGGTCAGGCCTACACTGACTTTACACGTGAGGCCGAGAACAGTATAATAACAGACCCAACTCGATTTTGGTCTTACACTAACGATAAACGCCGCGGCTGTGACAAACTTAACCACATGGACTACAAAGACAATAAATATAATGGATCGTCTGAGATCGCCGCAGGTTTCGCACACTATTTTCAATCAGTATTTAGCGACAATATCCCCAAACTTGACATATCCTCTATAGCTTCATCGTCATTTAACTCTTTACCTGTACAAATTCATGAAATTAACGATGACGATATTATTACAGCTTTCCATAAGCTAAAACCTAAATACTCCGTCGGCCCAGATTGTATTCCACCTATAATCCTCAAAAGATATGCAAGTTATTTTGTTCAACCTCTAAAACATATTTTTAACCTATCACTTCGCAAAAATATCTTTCCGGAAATGTGGAAACTAACGAAAGTAACGCCTATACATAAAAAAGGAAAAAAGTCAGAAATAGATAATTACAGACCTGTAGCTGTGTTGTCAGCACCCGCAAAACTTTTAGAAACCATAATTTATTCACAAATATATAACCAAACAAAACACGCACTCACCGAAAATCAGCACGGATTTCGTCCCACACTGTCACCTTCAACGAATCTTATGAATCTCATTACCTATATTAATAATTCATTTGAAAATTTTGTACCTGTTGATGTGATTTATACAGACTTCGAGAAAGCATTTGATAAAGTCGACCATGATATTTTATTAAAAAAATTAAGTAACATCGGATTCTCTCAGAATTTCCTCGCTTTTGTGGCTAGCTACTTACGCAATCGTCGTCAGTATGTCAGTTACGGACACCATATCTCTCACGAATACAAAACTAACTCCGGGATTCCCCAGGGATCGAATCTAGGACCCCTTCTCTTTCTCTTATTCATCAATGACATTGGCAACACTATAAACCACTCAAAATATCTCCTTTTTGCTGACGATATAAAACTTTTCAAAGCAATCAAAAGTTACATCAATTCCATTCTTCTGCAGAACGATCTTGATTCTCTTGTCAAATGGTCGGAACTGAACAACTTACCCTTCAGTATTCAGAAATGCAGTACCGTTACATTTACAAGGTCCAAAGATACATTCCTGTTCCCCTACCACATTAATAAACATGAATCAACACGTAAAAATGAGATTCGAGACCTTGGCGTAATTTTTGAAGCAAATCTCTCTTTCAAATCACATATATCTGATATTGTCTCCCGTGCCAACAAAATGCTTGGATTTGTTCTCCGTAATTCAAGATCATTTACCAACGGAATCGCAATCCGAAGAACGTATGAAGCACTTGTTCGCAGTATCTTGGAATATAGCTCCATTATTTGGGCCCCTTCTGAGCAAAACCATATTCTCGAAATAGAAAAAGTACAAAAGAGATTCATGCGTTACCTATATATGAGGGAATATATGTACTACCCTTTCCTGTATCCATCCTTATTCTTAGCAGGAATGCTCGATCTTAATACATTAGAAGCCCGCCGAAAAATATTTTTAGGAAAACATTTTTTTAAGATAATCTCTGGAACTATACATAATCCACCTATTTTGAAAGAGATTAACTTATATGTTCCAGACAAGTATACTCGTGGAAGGTCTCATACCCTTTTTTATGCTCCAAAAGCGAGGACTTCTGCCTATCAGAACGCCCCAGTCAACAGAGCGACTGAACTGCTCAACGAGTCTGCATTGACCATCGACATTTTTAACGTAACCTACAGGCAGTTTAACAATTATCTTTTGACGTATGTCACAAAGTAGTGAAACTGACCTTTTTATGTGTTTTGCTATACTTTTTGTCTAATTTGTAATCTTCTCCATAATGTATTGGTGAATAACCGTTTTACGGAGAACATGGAAAAATAAATAAATAAATAAATAAATATACCACTTATCCTTCAAGTGTCATTATACAAGAAGAGAGTTATGCCACAAGAAAGACAATGTACAGATATGATAGGTGAGTGAGTGTATGCCAATAAAGAGAACCGAATCTTACAAAAACCTAAAAATATTTATCCTGATTTATTTTTGGGATATTATGCCGTTTTGCGCTTCCTCTTTAGCCAAATTTAAAACCCCGTTAATAGTAATAGAAACGACTATAGTAATACAGAAGTTTAATGGTATCCTGCACTTGACGGCTACACCAAAACTAATCGCCGAAAACCACACATTTTTACTAATTATTATAATTTCCAGCCTTGACCGGAAACTACAAATTCGGGTCCAAATGAAAATGGAAGGTACTAAAAAAAATCTAGAGGATTGACGCGCGCAACACGGTATTACTTCTACATGTATAAACAAACATTTCGCCACAATTTACACATCTACTCTGATGATGAACACTATAACTGTTCGAAACGTTGGCCGAAGAATGAGGAAGCGCAACACGGCATAGCACCCTAAAAATAAATAATGATAATACTTTTGGCTGTGAAAATCTAAAATAATAATAATGATATTTTTTTATTATTTTCCTTATTTGTAATAAGTATAGATAATGATATCCTCACTGGGATCTTCCATGCTGAGATTTCATTTACAAATATTAAAATTTAGTTAAAGTATAAGTAGTATATAAATAATAATATATTAGTACATTGAAGACAATATTAGCGATTCCTGAACGAAAATCTGAACCAGAATAATCAGAAAAAGTTACGGTCACATCTAGTGCCCCGGCAAGGCAAGGGTCCTGGGTTCGAGTCTTAGATGTGACCGTATCTTTTCTGTTTCAGATTTTCGTTTAAGAATCGCTAATATTGTCTTCAATAATTAAATTATTTGACTACTGGCATTATACCTAGCACTCTCATTCAAAATTTAAGCGCATTAGATCTGTCAAAGAGTGTTTATATAAAAATGCAAAAATCAGTCATTTTAAATACATGTAGGATTTCGAAAATTTTTCAAATATTTATATTGAGGGATCAGTAGGATTTATAGGTCCAGTTAGGAGTTCTACCGAGCCGAATCCTCTGATATGAAAATATCTGGAGTCGGTGAATTATTTTCCCATTTTATCTCTGGTGAGTTGACGTGTTGTTCTTGTATTGTTTTTTCTATTTTTATGCTTATATAATGCACTTGCATAATGTGGATTTATTAGATGATCATTTGTGGAAAAGTGTGTGGAAGGGTTTAGTTTTTCCTATGGGGAAGATTTAACCCAGACATAAATTTCGTATTCTGTCTGTATTTGGTATCTATATATGTATATTCTATTTCTGATCTCCCTATGTTATATATCTAGGTTTTTTTTGGAGATTTTAATGTTATAATGTTGTTGTGAGATTTGAATGAGGGTGGGATTTCATTGTAGAGCTTAGTTTCATAGTATAGGAAGCTTTTTGTATTTGTAGTTGCTTGTTGGATGTACATTATATAAAATAAATACATAATTATTTGTTTCTTAACTTCCTGTTTAATTTTTCGTGTAAATTTCGAGGTATTCATGTTAATTAACGGCTCTCTACTGAGAATCTCAGAAATAATTAAAAAAGTTCTCCATAAGATCTAAAATCCAGAAGAAATAGATCAAAACATACACCCTTCGCTGGCTTTTTTTTTCAGAAAGGGTAGGTAAGTATTAATTATAATGATTGACAGATAGCCGTGACACTTTTGCGTAGAATTTGATGAAAATAGATAATCAATGTTGAAAAGTTTAGATAAACTTGTGCTAATAATCATAAAATTTATCAGAAAAATTCCAGAAAAGATGAAATCACCGAAAGTTGAAATATTAATTGAATTTAAAACAAATTACCTAAACGTAAATTAACTTGGTTAAGAAAAGCCAATAATTAGCTTATGTTTTCATTTAATATTTTAACTGATACTTTGCAACTTAAAAAAAAGTCTTCTAAAAAAAGCTCATTGACCAAGAACTCGTAATAAAACAAATTAATACAAATAAAACATACTAAGTGCAGTCAGTTCTAATATGATTACCACAAGAGTGACGAGCACAAGAGTGATGACCACAAGCGTAACGATCACAAAAGTGATGACCACGAGAGTAATGAACATAAGAATGATAACCGCAGGTGTGATGACCACAAGAGGGATAACCACAATAATAATGACTCAAGAGTAATAATCACATGAGTGATGACGACATGAGTGATGACCACGAGAGTGACGACCACAAGAACAATGACCACAAGAGTAATGACCACACGAGTGATGACCACATGAGTGATGACCACGAGAGTGACGACCACAAGAACAATGACCACAAGAGTAATGACCACACGGTATACTCCAACCTTCCTTTTCCACATCTTCTATCTTGTAAAACTTCCACCAATCACACAAAATAACGCAAAATGACGACATCTGTGGTCGAGGTATACGTCGACTGAGAATCCGGAGGTCGCAGGTTTAATTTAAATTTTTATTTTATACTAATAAATTTACGTTGTGTCACAAACAATTGATTAAAAATAATGATATATTTTTTAAATATTTTCATTTTATTTTATTTATTAAAGGAAAAAGTACATATTAGTAATAAGGTTTACAATTACAATGAAAATATTTAATACTAATCTTCCAGAGAAGCATTAGTTTGTTGTTGGAAGAGGAGTGTACATTATATTATTGTCGATATTACATTATGTATTTTATGCAGAATCAAGAGAAGTAGGAAAAAAATGTAATTTAAATGTACTACTAGTAGACATAATATATATATAATGTGATGTAATATTTTATATTTTATATTCCCGCACATTCCTTATGTTAATGTATAGAAAATCGACCACCATAACACGGGCATGTGCCTAGCATGGTGGTCAAAAAATTCCTCAATGCATGTAACTAATAATTTTTTGAATAAAGAAACTTAAAAAAAAAAAAAAAAAAAATTAGTTTCTGGAATAAAGACCATTTTATTTCTGATTTTATGTCCGAGTTAAATCTTCCCCATAGGAAAAACTAAACCCTTCCACATACTTTTCCACAAATGATTATCTAGTCAATCAACATTATGCAAGTGCATTATATAAGCAAAATAAATACAAAACAATACAAGAACAACAACACGTCAACTCACCAGAGATTAAATGGGAAAATAATTCACCGACTCCAGATATTTTCATATCAGAGGGTTCGGCTCGGTAGAACTCCTAATAGGGCCTATAAATCCTACTGATCCCTCAATATAAATATTTTAAAAATCTTTCGTTATCCTACATGTATTCAAAATGACCGACTTTTGCATCTTTATATATACATTTTTTGATAGATCTAATACGCCTAAATTTTGAATGAGAGAGCTAGGTATAATGCCAGTAGCCGAAATAACGAATGGTAATATTTTTATACTCTGAGAATGACAAATTCTTTTTATTTCATTTCCTAAATTTGTGGATTTTCTTATTTTTTCATTAACAGATTTTTGAATATTACAGGAATTTGGAATAGCGACATCAATGATAAAAGTTATTTTTTTAATTTTGTCATGTAAAACTATATCGGGTCTATTATGACTAATCGTTCGGTCTGTTAGTAAAGTTTTATCATAATATATGTTATAAAATTCGTTTTCTAAAAATGAATTTGGTTTGTATTCATAATATGGTATTGTATTACGGCAGTCAATCAAGTTATGTTTAGTTACTTATTATTATTATTTGTATTAGTATGTATATAGTATGTATACTATATTTGGAGACGAAGTTGCTTCTTAAGTAGAATTTTTATTATTAATTTTTTTTGATAATTTGTCTTTAAAATATTTTTTCAAAATGCTCAAATCCCTAGCATATGTTTACGGCACGTCCAGAGTGCAAGATACTTTCAGTATCGCATTGGTGAAAGACCACCATTCAGTACTGAAACGTTGCTCGAAATGGTTTTAGCTTGAAGTGTTTGATGACCAGATCTGATTAACTAGGTATTTACCTACCTTCCTCTTTCCCACATACTTTCCCCCTCACAACCTTCAGCCACACAACATTCCCCATTAATTGGGGATGCCATAGTCTCACTGGCTCCAAACAGTTGGCAATCTTGTGCTGTATTCTAACTGACACCATTTAGTTGAAGCTCGTGCGCAGTATTCAATAATCACATAAAAAAACATTACTTACGAGTACTTAATTCAGTTCACCTCCCCAAAATTAGATTCTTATAATACAAACATAAGAAAACTTGAGTATGAGATGGTTCATAAAAACTTCACTCAATAATATATACACAATACAATAATATTAAATACTTAATATTTTTTTAAGGCTTTAATTTCGAAAACGGCAAATTGTATTTATGGAGAAGGCTTTGAAATACTTTGATGTTGTAAGCAATAATAATTCTGACAATGATTTTTCAAAAAGCTTAAGTATTACAAAAACAATTTCTAGCGTATCTGATGATTATTACGTATTGTAGAAAATTACGAACTTCCGAAATAAATACATGAATATTCCTGATGTAATACTTATCACTAGAGGAAAATTGCTTTGCGAGAATATTGAGCCAGTGGTATTATTTATCCTATTTTGTATGTTTTATATATATATTCATTTCATGCCAATAACAGAAGATTAGTTTCAAAAACATTTGTTCCATTAGGTAAATAATCTCCCCCAGGGCGTACGTCACCAGCGAGAACAGTGTGTAGAGGGTATTTTAAGGAAAGAAAGGAGAGAGGAGGTTCTGAGAAGGAACAGGTCATAGTGGTGTGTCCAGGAGTCACGGACGTGTGAATCCAACCCTTTCACTGATGGCGAGGTCTCCCTCAACCGTCCTCTCCCAATCAGACCCACCACGCAGTTGGTGACCTCCATGAATCTCACTCCATCAACCCGAGCACCCCTGCTAAGTTATCAAACGTAGCGAACCGTTTGGGGTGACCTATGGCAGAGGTTTTGGTTATTCTACTAATAGTTCCCGGGGCGGCGGCACTCATAATCGCAACCCGAAGTAAATGATTTGCCAGCCTCTGTGTTTTCTCTCTAACACAACATGAATCTTCAAGACCCTCGTTAATTTCCAAAAAAATACCATCCACAGCATCTTTAAAGATGACACACTCATGTGTGGAGATAATATTAAAAAAGTATTTCCAAAACCTTCCTCTACCCTATCTCCTTTGCTGTCCCTTCATACAGTTCCATCATAACATTCTCCGAAATTCTGGGAATACCATTGTTAGGGACGGAATTAAGGTAACGCACAGCGGAGAGAAGAGGATTGGAAATCTGGAATGCCGACTTACCGTTTTTTCTACTTCAGCTTTTATTAATTGCGCTGGTTCAATACAGTTCACGGTAATAATTCGGAATCGATGGCCACGGATAATACGAAATATTTTCTAATAAAACCTTTTGATTTACCTTAATTACTATAAAAGTAAACTGACTGCCTTTGGGAAATTTTAAATTACGTAAAATGAAAATTCGCTTTCGTTGTGTGAATGTTGATGACATTTTCTGTTGTTGATGTTAGTATTACTGATACCATATGAGTGGCTAGAATTTTTACCATTTACTCTATGCAAATACTAGGTAGGTACTATTTTGGCCGAACTCAAAAAAAAAATAACGTTATTTAGGCATGTTTTCTAAATAATGATTTTTTTTAATTGTTAGGTATATATAGGTAAGGTTAGGTTAGGTTATTACAGGTTTTTATATGTTATTATAGGTTGGGTTAGGTTAGGTTAGGTTATTACAGGTTGGGTCAGGATAGGTTATTATAGGTTAGGTTAAGTTATTATAGGTTGGATTAGTTTGATGTTATTATAGGTTAGGTTAGGTTGAGTCATGATAGGTTATTATAGTTTAGGTTAGGTTATAGGTTGGGTTATGTTGATGTTATTATAGATTAGGTAAGGTTGGGCTAAGTTATCTTATTATAGGTTAGGTTATTACAGTTTGGGTCAGGATAGGTTAGGTTTGGTTTGGTTATTTTAGGTAAGATTAGGTTATTATAGGTTGGGTTAGGTTGAGTTGTGTTAGGTTAGGTTGGGTTAGGTTAGGTTAGGTTAGGTTGGGTTAGATGAGATGAGGTTAGATTAGGTTATATAAAATAATAATCATTATAATAATACTTAAATAATCAATGCTTTTTAAGTATGTACTATTTCGTCAGAATATAAATATTAATAAATATTTTTTTTAATTTACCTCATACAACTGTCTTACTCTGTTTACAAATTAATCGTTCAAAATAATGAACTTATCAGCCGGACGTGCGAAAAATATTATTACGTTGTGTAATTGTTGTTCTTTTGGTTTGTTTGTTTGTTTTTTAAAGTTATTAGATTATAAGAAGGAGATTTTATTAGAATGGTTGAGGAGTCACAACGTAATCAGGCGGGAATAAAATGTGTAAAATGTGGGAATGTTAGTAGTTTTGCCAACCTTTTGCCATTTAAAATGGCTGTCCTTCCATACAATAAAAGCTAATTTTAATTTAATGTAATTAGAAAATAAAATGCTAAAATTAAAAATTGTCAGTTTCCTTTTATTGTAGTTAGGTTGAATCAAAAGGTTTTATTAAAAAAAAATCGTATTATCCGTGGCCAGCGATAACGAATATTTACCTGGTACATTTTCACAGTAGGAATTAGGTAGGTGGACAGCAATAATTTTATAGGAACGAATCAAAAGGAAGGTATAAGGTATAACAATCCAAGATACCAGCAACCATAGTCTTACTTCAGAAAGTTTGAACTGTATGGACGGGTTGTTCCAAAGAATTGGAACAATTAATCAAATTTCAAAGTTAAAATTAAAGTTCTGTTATTATTTCATCAAGGGGCGGTTGTTTTACTGCAGGCACTTTGATATTAACACAACTTGAATAGAACTTTCACAGAATTTGAATATTAACTTCGAAATTTCATGAATTGTTCAAATTATGTGAAATAACCCGTTTTTGCGAGTTGATACGCCATTTTGTTTGTTATCCTATTATAAATTTGTTGAATAAGAAAAATACATTTCAAAAATGTGTTTTGAAACTCGTGCGAAGCCGGGTTTGGTTTTGAAGCTGTCAAATAAAATCCAATGGGACCCAACATGACAAAAGGTTTTTCTGGAGATTTTTCCAATTTTCCTTGAGTGCCTCCAGGGATCTCTCAATGCAGTACTGTTCGAACAGTTGGTGTAGAAACCTTTTGAGATGAATATTTGGGAAGTCGCAAAATCCTTTCATTTAAAAGAGAGCAAAACATGACTTGATAATACAAAAATTTGTGCACCATAAACGTTAACAGTTTTTCAATTATATTTTTTTCGCTACCTCTTTCTTTAGCCAACATTTCGGACAGCGTTACAGTGTCCATCATCAGAGCAGATGTGTTATTCTTAAGCTTCTATCAAATCCCAAAAGATTGTAAAAATAATATTTTACTAATTTACGTAGCGAGGTTTTTGTAAAATATCACCTCAATGTCGCTGTACAAATATATTTTTATTGAATAACAGATACAGCTGGCTTCCGACTAGGATTCATAATAACTAGTGACTTACATCTACATAAGTCTTATTTCTAGTCACTTACGACTAAGGCTCATAACTACTGATTTAAAACTAGTGACTTACATCTACGACTTACATCTAGTGACTTACGACTAAGGCCTTTAACTACTGTCTTAATGAATAATATACTTACATATAAATATATATATACTTACATTAAATATCCCTGTCGAAGACTTAAAATAAAATTTCTTATTAAATATTCTAAAAATACATACATTAGAAGATAGACGTAAAATAAACGATTAAACGTTTTTATTCAAAATACTTAACTCTAAATTCGACTGTTGTAAACTCCTGCAACTTATCAACATACATACACCCACAGTAACAACACGACAAAATACAATATTCTACAGCAGCACACATAAGCGTAACTACATTGCCCACTCTCCGATACAACGACTTCACACCATGGGAAATCATTACTTGGGTGATGTTGACATATTCAATACCAACTTGGCAAGTTTTGTGGATCATTTAAAACATTTATTTCAACAATACTCCTAAACACATCATGTAAACCTACAAATAGCTGTAATTTTCTGTTTCTGTTTCTTGTGTTTGTATAACTTGTTGCATAGCTTTTATCAAATTTAATTTTATTCTTATTTTTTATGTTTCAAAGCATCTGTCAAATTAAAATTATACTACCAACCATGTAAAAGCCCTCTGGGCGTTAAATAAATAAATAAAAAATAAAATATGTAGAGACTTACAACTAACACACTTACATTTCAAAATACATTGATTGATACTCCTTCTAATTTTACTAGCGTCGGAAGAAAAAGTAAGTTCTATAATATGATAGTCTACCTCCGATAGGAGGCACTGGATGAGGGAAATAAAAGCTTTTTCATCAAAATAAAATCTTTCCTGGTACACGGAAAAAACTTACTAAAGTCTGAGAAAATTATTCATTTTCCTGTTAAAAACGGGAGTGCAGGCCTTTAACGAATGAATTGACAGAGTTCCTAGAAAAGATTCAGTTAAAAACGAGGGTTTTGTTAGGACGGCGGAACATGTGTTCACAGACATACTGATATTGATATTGACATACTGATATTGTTTCATTACGTCATTTTTATCAAGAAACTGTTAAATATATGCCTGCATGTCTTTTCCTGGTAAAATATTGTCACTCAGAATATATCTGAATACGTTTTCACACAAGTTTCCTGGTCCGAATAAATATAGTGGACGAGATTTTTGTGCTATGCATAAAAAACCTTGTCTTATCTTATAATTAGTTAATCATTAAAAATAATAAATTCTTGAGTGAGAGCTAACTGACTGATCCTCCCACGCATGCGATTACTGCATAAGAGAAACCAATTTGAAATTATTAACATATTAAGGTTGTGAGAATGTAGGTATTGTAAGAAAATGGGAAGTTGGTACTTCGCTCTAAAAAAGTAACATAATAATAAGCTCTTTTACCAGACTGCTGTCTTAAAGAAATTTATATATATTAATTAAATTAAAGAAAGACAAACTTTTCCGGGTCATGAATAACCTGACAATATATGAAAATCTCCTATTACCACAACAGTAAGCGAAAATATTGCTTGTGTTGTGATGGACGACTTAGCCAGCTGAGGAATTGAACACACTTCGCCTGGGTGGGACCAAAACTCGATGTCAACTCAGCCACCGACCGGTCATATATTTACATGTGGTTTATGGTTTAGAGACTCAAAACTAACATACTTAAAAATACATATGTTGGGTTTTGGCTTTTTGTTGTCAGTGCTAAGTCAATAATAAAAAGAAGAAATAGAAAACAACACTCTGTAGGTATAGGCGCAAACACGTAACATAGAAGTAAGGTAAGGTTTCTGTGAGTCGAATAAGTTTGACGATTTTATACGTAAATGTCATATTCTATATTAAAAATACCGTTTCTAATTTTTCTAGCTCCAGAAGATGAAGGAAGTTCTATTATATAATGGTGTTTCATAATTAATTTAGGAACACGGGTACAAAATACGTTAGCTAGATTTGTAGAAAAGTATACATATGTATCTTAAATTAATGAAATGAATGAAGTGAATGAAATGAATGAAATGAATGAAATGAATGAAATGAATGAAATGAATGAAATGAATGGAATGAATGAAATGAAAGAAATGAATGAAGTGAATGAAATGAATGAAATGAATGAAATGAATGAAATGAATGAAATGAATGAAATGAATGAAATGAATGAAATGAATGAAATGAATGAAATGAATGAAATGAATGAAATGAATGAAATGAATGAAATGAATGAAATGAATGAAATGAATGAAATGAATGAAATGAATGAAATGAATGAAATGAATGAAGTGAATAAAATGAATGAAATGAATGAAATGAATGAAATGAATGAAATTAATGAAATTAATGAAATGAATGAAATGAATGAAATGAATGAAGTGAATGAAATGAATGAAGTGAATGTAATGAATGAAATGAAAGAAATGAATAATGAATTAAATGAATGAAATGAATGAAAATAATGAAACGAATGAAACGAATGAAATGAATGAAATGAATAAAATGAATGAAATGAATCAAATTAATAAAATGAATGAAATGAATGAAATGAATGAAATGAATGAAATTAATTAAATAAAATTAGTCTTGATTTTAATCGCATTTAGACGATTCATCTGCCAACAATAAAACCGGTTGACTTGGTTATATTGAACTACAACACTGTTAAATTATATGAATATGCTCAAATTGTCAGACAGAAGAATTTTCACTGACTTGGTATTTCTATTTAAAATTCTAAATGATTTAGTTGATAGTCCGTTATAGCTAGAATTGATAAGCTTTCAGATTCCACAACGTAAGTTTTAAGTCCTCTTTGCCTAGAATACTAATGGAGGGAAACAATTATACCAAGTCAGTGGAAATCTTCAATTTATCTTTAAACATATATAAAATGTTGTTAATGAAGCAATTAAGTTATGTATAATGTATATTTCTTAATATTCATATGTAAAAGCCCCGAAAAAGGGCGTTCATTAATAAATAATCTCAGTTTAACAAAACGTAAAAAAATAGCAATTTTTTAAGAGTGATAAAAATCAACATCGTATTTTCCTCATGACTTTCTTTGTAAAGCTAATTTAAAAAAAAACGTTCCGGTGATAAAAATAAGTCATTATTTTTATTCTAAAAAAATATTTGTACGTTGGCAGAAATTATTGCCTTTAAATTTGTCAATACAACAATGTATTAAATGTAACTAATCCGTAACAATTATGCCGTGTCCAAGTCGCCGGTAATTTGTGCATCCGCACGAATAAACACTTCTCTCTTCCACACAAATCATCATCAATAATGGCGTGTTAAACGAATCGATGGGACTGACCTGTAACAAGTATGGTGTGCTCCCTCAACACTTGCAGGCGCCCCTGAGTGCCCCGCGAAAGCCCCTCGCAGCGGTACTGGCCGGCCTGCTGGTATAGGAGCCCCCGCATGGATAGGGCTCCGTGGGGAGATTCGGCACCCGCCCCCGCCCAGCGGCTCCCAGACCAACGCCCCCAGCAACCTATGCTTCCTGAAATACAAAAAATAATCACACATACAATTTTTTTAGGTGATTTGTGAAAAGATACACGAGTGAAACTATCAAAATTATTAAACGCTTAAATAAGCGTCCTTTTCAAAATTGGTACTTCTTTACGAAGAATAATCCAGACAAGCTATAAAGCTGTTAATTAAATACATCAGTTTTAAATCACGAATTATTCATATTATAACAAGCGTAGGGAGTGTGGCGAACCCATCGCTTATGGAGTGGAAACAGCTAAGGTGTGAGCTACCGTGCTCAGGCTGAAAGACCTGGGGAACAGTGTCACGAACGGTGCCTCCGAGAAACAGGGTCGCATCTCGTAGTATTTAGACCTTACTCGGGCACTCGGGGCTCTGCTGGAGTAGACCTTATATTTCCCTGGATACCCGTGGGACGAATATTGGACCATTAGCAAACTCTCTTTTCTCTCGTAGAGCCTTCAAGGAACCGAGGGGAGTGGACTCTTCTGCCATGGGGCCTTCAGGGAACCAAGGAGGAGTAGACTCCTTCGTCGCGGGGCCTATATGGAACCAAGGAGGAGTGGATAGGAGAGACGAAACCCTCTTCCATCCCCGGGCCTTTAGGGAACCAAGGAGGAGTGGAGAACGAGAGACGAAGGCCTCTTATATATTGGGACTTTCAGGGAACCAAGGAGGAGTGGAGAGAAGCAACGAGACTTTCTTCCCTCGTTGGGCCTTCATGGAACCGAGGGGGAGTGGATTCTTCTGCCATGGGGCCTTCAGGGAACCAAGGAGGAGTGGATAGGAGAGACGAAACCCTCTTCCATCCCGGGTCCTTTAGGGAACCAAGAAGGAGAGGAGAGGAGAGACAAAGTCCTCTTCCATCGTGGGGCCTTTAGGGAACCAAGGAGGAGTGGAGAGGAGAGATGAGGCTCTCTTCCCTTTTGGTGCCTTCCCAGAACCAAGGGGGATTGGAGAGGAGAAATGAGACCTGGGAATACACATTTTGGAACCCAGAAGACATAGCCACATATCCAATAACAACCCTGGTGAACTTTATAAAAGGAACCGGGTGACTGTTAAAGGAATGAGGTAAAATGGGAGATAGCACAATGGGCATATGGTTTAAGTGCTCACGGGAACTACATACGAGTATATGTAAACCGTCTCCGCTCTATAAAAAAAAAAAAATATATATTATAATATGTACTTCTTATGAATTGAATTAGCTCTAAGATATAGGATATACCTATAAGCTATTCCTTTTGTACTTTTTGTACAATTGTACTTTAAACGTTTTTAAAAAATTCAAATTCCAATTAAAAAAAAACAGTTTTTTAAAAATTACAAAAGATATAGCTTAAAGGTACAGCCTATAAGTAGTTGCCCACTTCCAACATAATATTTTAATTGCAATTATAATATCCCGTAATTGTTCACGATTGGAATGTGAAATATATTTGCGAGTAATTACTCACGTTCGAGGAACTCAAATATTAAAAAATGTAAATGCTTGTGTGAAGAATAATTCAGACAAACGATAAAGTAGGTACTTACATGGAGAAAACTTACGCATATAAAATATTGCTATTTTATTAAAAATCTGGCCAAATTATTCGTATTCATCTTAAAAACAGGACTGCAGGCCTTTAAGGAATGAATTGATAGATTTCCTAACAAACTATCAGCAAAACACCAATGTGTTATGAGAATGTCGGAACACGTAATATTTTCGAAATTTCGTCATTATATTTATCAAAATAAGCGGATTTCAATAAATTAGCCATACTCATTTTTCTTCATGTACCTATAAAATTATATTTTCACAAAAAAATATCTGTATTTTTGTGGTCATGCTTTGCTTTTTTGGGGTCTGCGCTAGTAAGTAAAATAAATGGAGTGGTTTTTTGATATATATAGTTTGTTTGTTTGCAAAACGCTAGAGAAGGGAAATTAATACATGGATTTTGAAACACTTTCCATAAAAACTTAATGAATTTATAATAAAAAGAATTGATGGAAGAATAAAAGTTTTTTTTTTTTTTTTTGTATTAGGCAATTCACCCTAAAGAGAGTGCTATGTGCCGTTAAAGGTAAGGGAGATGGTTATAATTTTATGGGAAATCTATACGGGAATGGGAAATCTCAAATATTGAAGTCATTCAAGTCTATGAACTTGTATAGAACTGAGAAAATGCGAGAATTGTTGAGAGAAAGTAAATAAGGAATACTAAGGGGAGATTGGTGGGTGATTTTTATAAGTAAACGATAAATGCCTTTGAAGGATGAATGATTTTTACAATTAAAGAAAACGTGATCAAGAGTCTCATTTTCCATACCGCACTGGCAGAGTGGACTATCTAGGACCCGGATTTTAAACAAATGGGATGCAATGGAGCAATGACCAATTCTCATTCTCGAGATACAGGATATAAATCTTTTGGATTTTTTCTTGCCGTGGAACCAAGGTTTACTTGGAATATGATTTTGTATTCCAGCATAAAAAGCACCAGTTCGGGTTTTCGTATTAGTCCAATTTTCTTCCCAGGAGCGGATCATGTTGGATTTAAGAATTGGGATGACGTCAGAGATAGGAATTCTAAAATCTAAAGGATTAGAGCCAGAAATTGTTCCAAGTTTAGCTAGAGAATCGGCTTTCTCGTTACCCTCAATTCCTAAATGGCCAGGGACCCAAACCAATATTGTCTCGAAATTTAATTCATTTAGAGATTTAAGGGTGTTTCTGATATTATAAATAATATAGTCTTCTGGTTTATGGATATTTGAGGAAATTTTCAACACTGCGCTTAGTGAGTCAGTGCACAGTAAGGCTCGTCGAATATTGAAAAGCTGGATTTGGCTCAAAGCTTGTTCAATTGCGAAGCATTCTGCAGTAAATATGGAAATTTCTTTAGGCAATTTATAAGACAAATCTAAATCGAATTCGGGAATGTGTACCGCAGCTCCACAATCTTTGTTATCAGACTTAGAACCATCTGTGTAAATGAGAGAAAATTCTGGAAACTTAGAAGATGTAATGTTTTTAAAATTTTCCTCAACATTTTGATTAGATGAGGTTAAAATATCAGTTCGGAAGTCTGATGTTATAACGTTGGGGATATAATTGATAGAATCAAATGGGATGGTGAAAATAGGAAGGATAGGATCTTTTTGTAGATTTTGGAGGGAAGAAGACAGAGATTTGAATGAAAGAAAACTTTTTAGAAGGAGAGGAAGTCGATTTTTATCTGTCGATCTTTTTTCGTTATTTAAGTAATTGAACAAATAATCAAGGCTTTGTTCTAAAGGGTGACGCGATATAGAAAAAGATTTAAAAATATATTTATCAGCTAGGAATTGTCTCCTTAAAATTAAGGGGGGATCAACACATTCTACCTGGAGAGAATTAATTGGAGAAGATTTCATCGCTCCAATAATTATTCTGAGCGCTTTGGACTGAATTCTTTCAAGTTTTTTGTCCAAATATTTAGGAAGAGGATCAAAAAGAAATGTTCCATAATCCAAATGGCTTCGCACTAGAGCACCATACATTAATTTAAGAGTAGTAGGATGAGATCCCCACCACACTCTGGAAACAGCTCGCATAATATTTAGCCCCTTTTCACACTTAGCCGAAATGTTCTGAATATGCGGGAGCCAGGAAAGTTTATGATCCAAAAGTAGTCCAAGAAATTTAATTTGCTTAACGATTTGAAGAGGGACATTATCAAAGCAGACAGAAAAGGGGGGTATTTTTCTTTTGCGCGTAAAAGCCACTACTTTGGTTTTAGAGGTAGCTAAATTCATCCCATTTGTCAACAACCAAACTTTAATATTATGTAAAGCCAAATTCAATTCCTTCGCAGCGCGCGATAGATTTTTGTGTGATAAATATATAAGGAAATCATCAGCAAAATAAAGTCGCTTGATAGATGAAGGAATTACACTGTCTAAATCACTTATATATATATTAAATAATAATGGACTGATTACGGACCCCTGAGGTAACCCCTTCCATAGTTTGCGATTTATATTTTTTGAGGAAAAGTGGATAATAATGGATCTGTCTGTTAGTAAATTAATAATAAATTGAACTAGTTTTAAGGGAATTTTTATTTTAATTAATTTTTCTTTTAAAATGTTAATTAATACATCGTCGTAAGCTGACGAAAGATCAAGAAATGTGGCCAGAGTGCAAGAATTAAGGGACTGAGATATACGGATGTCTGTTGTTAACACACTTAAATTATCTATGGTTGATTTCTTTTTCCGGAAGCCATATTGATTAGGAGAGATAATTCTGTGATTTTCAACAAACCATTCCAATCTGTTCTTTATCAAGTGTTCTGCTACTTTCATTAAACATGACGAAAGAGCAATAGGACGATAGGATGAGATTTCAGATGGATTTTTGCCAGGTTTTAAAATCGGAAGGATTTTTTGAACTTTCCAGACTTCCGGAATAAATCCCGTTTCGAACATGTAATTAATTAGGGATAAAAAATATTCAACCGACATGTCTGAGAATGCTTTAATGAAACTATATAAGATTCCATCAGGGCCAGGAGAAGAGTCTGGAAGGGATTTGATTACTCGATTTAATTCACTTATTGAGAAAGGAGAGTCCAGCCAGCTAGAGTGAGATGGATAAGAAATAAAGGAAGGCATTTCCTCACATCTGGCAACTGACGGAGGAGCTATCTTATCAGCAAAACCTATAATAATTTCTTCTGGAATATGTTTAGAACGCTGCGGAGTATATGACGAACCGAATTTTTTTAAATTGGACCATACGGATGACTGGGGAGATTCAGGAGACAAGCTTTCACAGAATTTTCGCCATCCAGACCGCTTTTTGTTTTTCAAAACGCGTTTCGCTTCTGCCTGGGCGCGTTTCACAGAAAGGTAATTTTCGAAAGACATACATTTACGGAAAATGGAAATTGCTTCTCTTCTGGATTTAACGACACTAGTGCATTCTTCATCCCACCATGGGGTGGAATGTTTTATCTTAATGTTAACATTACGTTTTTTAAGTGTTTTTTCTGCAGCTTTTATTATCATGTTAGGAAATAATTCACATTGTAAACTAGTGTTGACAAGGGAAGACTTAGATGCTTGAACAATGGAGTCTAATTCTGAAGAAAAATTTCTCCAATTCGCGTCTTTCGTTTTAAATTTAAAACTATTGTTTATCGAAAAGGAATGCGTGGAAGATAGATGGTGGAAGGTAATTATTATAGGAAAATGGTCACTGGAAAGGGGATCTTTAAGAATGTTCCAAGAACATATGGGAATCACCGAAGATGAGCAAAGAGATAAATCGACTGCACTTTTCCGATGTTGAGGGGCAGTGAAACGAGTTGGAGATCCATCATTTAGTATACATAAATTATAGGTATCCATAAAATCTAATAGATTATGGCCAGAACGGTTTGTTAACTCACTGCCCCAAGAAGGAGAATGAGCATTGAAGTCCCCAAGTATCATATACGGGGGACTAATCTGGGATATAAATGTTGACCATTCGTTTTCAACAAAAATTGTAGAGGGAGGGATATATATTGATAGTAATGTAATATCAGATATAACAGCAGCTACTATCTGAAAATTATTGGAGAGAGTGTGGAAAATAATTTGTTTAAAAGGGATAGAATTATGTATAATAAGAGCAGTGCCACCTTTGCCATCCAGTCTATCATGTCTTAGACAATGATATCCAGGAATATTAAATTGGTATGAGGGTTTTAACCACGTTTCGGAGATGGCAGCAACTGAAATATTATGTTCATCAAGTAACTGTACAAGATCAATTTTGTTGGCGAATAGACTTCTACTATTCCATTGAAGTATTTTGCTCATTTGCGGATACATCGGGAAGGCTAGAGAGTAAAGATTTCATATAATCGGCAGCGTTGGACGGTACTTTATTGTTATTTGAAAGGATCGTAATTAATAGGGTAATTAAAGTTTGAATAAAAGAAGAATTTTCAATCGTGACTTTAGGGAAGATATCGGAAGTGGAACAGTTTTTTAAGGCAGTCCCATTGGGAGCCTGGGATTTATTATTCCCATTCGGGTTAAGTAAAAGTTCATTATGTAGTTTTTTATCGAAAGAAGGAATAAATTTTGGATTAGATTTTATCGGTTTGAAAATTGTTTCTTTGTGGGAAGATGATAGAGGGGATTTAGGGGAAGAAAAATGAAAGAGAGAAGCGTTAGACGTTATCTCTGCAAAAGATTTTTTTGTAGGAGGGAATAATTTAGAGGCCTGAAAGTAGGAAATATTGTCTGCAGCCATTGACTGTTTGATATTTCTCTGTCTAGATAACTCTGGACAGGCCACACTAACAGCAGTATGGTTGCCCTTACAATTAATACAAATAGGGTTATTCGTTGTATTTTGACACTGTTCAAAGGGATGATCCTCTCCACAATGGAAGCAACGAGGAGGGGAACGACAAATAGGTTTTGAATGGCCAAAACGGCAACAGTTGAAACATTGGATAGTCGGGAATCTGTATATTTCAACGGGAAGAGCGTTATAATAAATAAATACACGGGATGGTAATGTTTGACCTTCGAAAGTAATAACAACGGATTGGGAAGGTTTCCATATAGTGGTGCCGGTGGAAGTATCCTTAAAATTCAAACGACGTGCTTTTAAAACTTTTGGAGTTAATTGAGAGTCATTAAGAGCATCTACTATTTCTGTTTCTGATAGATCGGTTGGGATACCTCTTACTCTGCCCATTCTGGTTAAATTGAATGTAGGTATGAAAGATTTAAATTTATTATTTGAAAGAGAACCTATTTTTTTAACAAAATCATTAGCTAATGTGGCTGATTTAAATTCTATGGATAGTTTGTATCGACCTTCCGGTTTTATTGATCCATTTATAATACCGAGGTTATTGAGTTTTGAGCTAAAAATAAATTTACCAAAATCCAGGGGATGAATTATTTTCCCCTGTTCAGTCCTTTGGACATTGACAATAAATGGAGCTGAAGATGAAATAGAATACATAAGCTCAATGGCTTTTGCTTCTGGAGGAATGGTATCATTATAACTTCCATGAGAGATTGGGGCTTCGTTTGATTGTGAAAGAGATTTAATTTTAGGAGGTACATTAAGGCAAAGCGGAGGACGTCGTTTTCGTGAAGGAAGGGTTACAGAAGTCTGGGTATCATCAGTATCGTAGTCGTCTACAATATTAGAAATGGGTTCAGGGTCCGGAGGTCGATTTTCATCTTCCTCCATTTCAACAAATTAAAAAAAAAAAAAATTATACAATAATTATTATTTTAGAAATAATAAATGATAGAAATAATACACGCAACTTCGTCGCAAACCAATAACACAAACAAAAATAATGAATACGAAAAGGTAACAATAAATAAATCTTATCTGTACGCCGCGCCGCCGTCAAAGTAAGCCGTCAAACACAGAGCACTGGTAAACACGACTGCACACTACCGAGGTTCGGTGACTAATCAATATTCAACTTTAAACTCGTGTATGTCTAAGAAAGATGAATTTCATATTACTTTTTATATTGTTACCAGTAGTACGTTTTCAGAATAAAAGTTGATAAGTGTTGGGAAGTGAGTTCGCTAAGAGCTTCACAAATGCACTCATAGAGGGCAGTGCAAAGAGCTTGTTCGGAAGTCTGCAAGATGACAGCTAGTAGTCAGTAGTCGCTAGGGCCAGTTAGGCTGCTTCCAGACAAACATGATGTGTGCAGATCTCTTTTAGCCAGCTCCTAGTTAGGTCTACTATAGTATCGAAGTCACTATTGTAATACGCGAAGTATTGAATAAATCCCTGATTTAATATAAAGAACTTATTTTCTAAAATCTCCTTCCACGACGAGTTGGAAAACTGTTTGTGGGAACACAATATAATATAACATTACAAGTTGATAAGAGGTTGTTCTTACCTGTAGGACATTGTAGTTGTACCGCTCCTCCAAGAGCAACCTCTACTTGTCCTGAAGTTGGTTTTTCGTTTTCATCCGGCTCCTCTGTGGGTTCCATGATATCATCTGGACAAACACATTAATATTTAAAAAGCTTCGAACCAAGTAAGTTATCTTAATAGAATATAGAGAAAATATTAGGAATATAGCAGATGAAAATACAAGGATTGATAACGAAAAGACGAAAGGGAGATGACCAAAATATTGGACCAGTAATTTAAAAAGTGAACTATTTCAGTAATTTTAGAAGAAACAGAACAGATTAAGATCATAGCAAATTATCGGTCGGATAGTAAAAAGACAACTGCAAGATTGCTAATAGTTTGGTATTTGAAAGAGTGACAAAGCAATTTATTAAAGTAAAGTTAGGATAAATAGAGATCGTATTGAGAAGCATATCAAATAAGTGGATAAATCCAGATAACAAAAAGATAATACAAGATGATTGCTACTCCAGTAATTCATAGATTGTTCAGCATTTACATTCAGGTCAGCAGAAATAGAGAACAGATTAAATAAGCCCATATACACATTATTACACAGCCGTTTCAAAAAACTATTATAAATGTATAAATATTTAATTTCTGGATGGTGATAGATTCACGTTCAAATCTTGGTTATTTTTCCAATTACCGACTTCCAAGGTTTTTGCTTGCATTTTTATTATTTTGTTCAGTTCCTCAGTTGGTAAGATTTTTTGTTGTGTTGCTATTCCCACTTATTTTTTGAGGTATCCTATTCTTTAAATAAACAAACTGATATGACCATGCTGATAAAACCTTTCTTCGTAAACCAGAACAGCTTTTATACATATTGAATTTAACCATGTCTTTACTTAATACTAATATAAGTCGATCTACGTATCACAAATGTATACAACTATATATTTTAATTGTTTTAGTTTACTTACATCTGACGTTGAGAAAGTATCCAATGGAAGAGAAGACACCGAGACTGTGATTGGCGGTGCACTTGTACCAACCAGAGTGCTCCCTCTTGAGAGATGTGAAGTTTAAAAAACCATCGTTAGTTTGTGGCACCTGCAACAAAGACAATACAGTGGTTAGATTATTGAAAGACAACTGAATGAAGAATGAAAGGAGAATGAAAGACAAATTAAAGACGATTGAAATATTACTGGACGACGACTGAAAGACGAATGAAAGGCTGAGAAACGACTGAGAGACCACTGAGAGACGGTTGAGAGACGACTAAAGGACAACTTGAAGGAGGCTGAGAGATGGAGAGACGACTAAGATTGGACAGAGAGTTGATTGTGAGACCACTGATATACAACTGAGAGATGACTAAACGACGACTGAAAGATGAATTAAAAACATCTAACAGACGACAAACTGCAATCATTTTTAATAATAGAAACGAATTAAACCCTTGAATCTTGACTCAACGATTGGTATAAAATAACTCAGAAGCGATTTTATTCAGCAACAATATAATATAATACAACAACAATATATAGCCATCGAAAAGTTAGTCCTACAGTTCAGGCAGAAAGATAAAACAATTTATGCTGACGCTGTCTTCGATAGTTATCCGATACGATAAGGAAGATTCTATGTCAGAAACATAGCCACCTATGCTCGCCAAAATATCAGAGTTTTCGAAACAACCCCAAATGATTAACAATTCACCTTTTACGATTTCCGCCTCGGTTTTAAATTTATTTGGCATCTATCGTAGATCCAACGGCATTTATTTCTAATTAGACACTGTACTCGCGTTTATTATTTAATTTAAAACATATTATACTTACAAAAGTGTAAGTCTTTCAAATTCCCTAAATTTAACCTTTAAGCCTGTCTTTCAAGCAGTATTGACAACTTCGAAAAGCGCGCTTATCATCGAAAATAATCCGAAGTTTTAATCATTATATTTTAAGATAAGCCAAAAAGCAATCTGCGAATGGATTTCCGCTCTCAATGTTTTAAATTGATGTTTCCCGAATTCGTTTATATTGAGAGAGGCTGCGGGGTTAGTCTTGAATCCTTGGGTATTAACGTACTTTTCAACAGCTGTTAAGATAAAATTATTGTTTTCTTGTGCTTCTAATGTCATATGGTAGTATAAAGTTATGACGTTTTTATTTTATTAAATTCATAATATTCTATATAATCTTTTCTTTTCACTACAATGTTCACAGTGATACAAATCAATCAAACAATGCGATTCAATTTTTTTCGCATCGGTAATATTAAAAAATCGACTCGTAACAAACATTTTTTATGACCATATTTATATATTTATTTTATTAAATGTATTGATCTATTTTATATATATATATAGGTAAATAACAAACAATACAAAACAAAATGAACCTGTGTCTGTCCAACTGGGAAGGATTCCCGTTTCAGGACAGCCAAATTGTTTATTTAGTACGTAATATTCTTGTTTTTGAGAACAATGTTGATTGCATTCGAAGTGACAGGATGGTTTCTTTATCCTCGAAAGAATCGCAAAAATGTAATTTATTACCAGGGTCAATTTGGATAACATTAGTAATTAATTGCATTCAGAACAGATGAATGGTTTCTTTCGGGACATCACAAGTCTGAGATTCTTTCCAGGGCATTTTGGAGAACATTTACAATTGTATAGTTAGAATCTCCACATTTATAAATCAGTATAAGACATATGAATCCTTTAGTACTATATTTTAATATAATACATCTATCTACTTGCAATTCGACTTAGTCGCGCCATCTCTTGGGCCGCCTAGAAAGATTTTTTAAATTTCACAGATTTTTTGTTCAATAGGAGTGAAACTTCCTCCCCAGGGACGGTCTTAAATAAGTGAACACAGCTAACGGCGCAAACACCTAAGCCAAATCCCAATTAGATAGCATCGATATTTATTTATTATTTTAACTTCTGTAAGTTTTTAATATAATGTCATCCAATTTCAGATAAATACGCACATGTCCGCGCGTGTATACGTGTTTGTTTGTTAGATCAGATGTCGGGAAGTGGGTTAATTTCCACTTCCAAGTTTTCATTTCATTCATTAATTTATTTATAAATTCAATCAAGAAAAAAAACTCGAAATTCCAATATATATATATTTTTACAAAAACTCTCTTACTTCTCTACTTTTTGTAATTCATTTCCAGCAACTTGTAAATACTCTTAGGATTCCGGGTGTAAAACACCAATTGCCGCGTTACATTGCCTGACACTATTTTTTTTGTTCATATATTAATGAAATTTTTATATATCTCTCCTATGTAGTTTCTCCGGAATAGCTACTTATAAGAAGAGAAATATGTTTTAACCTCCCCAACGTCATAATTTTTTTTATTTTTTCATTTTCGGGAAATCGACAGTTTACATTTAATCAGTCTGTACATAAGTATTATACAGTAAAATAAAACCAATTATGGATTTCCTCCTTGTGACTTTACCTCTACTGAGACAGCATAATATGGAATAAGTCATTTAAATTTGTGAGAAAGGAATATGAATTAAACAATTTATACAAAACAAAAGATTATATAAAACGAAAAATTTACAAAGCAATACATTTATAGCCACGGAGAGAGGTTGTAGATATAAATCAAATCATAATAAAGATATAAACAATAGAGACATAACATTATTTACAAACCATCAGAGAAATATTATTTTATGGACCTCTTATATTTGGTAAGTTCGCAACTGAAAATATCAACCTTGGATAATACGCTATTGTAATTATTGCATAGTCTGTTCAGGCAAAAATTCTGCTTAGAGTTCGTTTTGCTTTGATCAACCCTGAACAGGACACAAGAGCGTGTTGAAAGCGCAGGTACATTGAATGGAATCTTGTTTAGCAACTCTGGGCATTGAATATTATTGTTAACTACTTTATGATGCCTCCGTACACTCAGTAATGAGGACATACGAAAATATTCTGTAAATTTATTATATTTTCCAGCTAAATATGCGTTCTTCACCATAAAAATAGGTCATCGATTTTTGTAAATAAAAACAGTAGGTGTATGAAAAAAAATATAACCATAATATGACTTTAAATGAAAAATTATGATATTTTACACGGAATTTGCTACACTTTTTCACAGATAAAATAAACATGTTTGCAAGTGACAAAACGACAATTTATAATAGTATTAAGATACATTATTTCCTCGCCAAGAGAATGAGATATACGTTAGTATGCTAGTAGCATTTTTAAACTCCTCACTCTAATATGTACTGTTTTGCGAACAAACAGCCAGCTATTGACCCATAGAGTGAATTTGTTCGCTTTTGGGAACAACCCATATGGTATGATAGCAATCGTTGTACCTCCCTTGCAAATATGGTGAAAAATATGTGTAAACGCGGTTAGAAAGAAATTATAACACGCATTGTATTCAAATGTAGAAATCAACCATATAAGAATTAAAATGAACACTTATACGAAACCAAAAGTTCTGACGGCAATTTGAGGAAAGTTCGTGAAATTTTTGAATTTTTATATGAAACATAAAAAATTGAGGTAAGTCTAATAAGAATAATTCCTTTGTCTAATAAAATGTGTTTCCTTTCGTTATCAGTAACTTTAGTTCAACTTTTAGACGAAAATACGCAAGATGACCATTCTTTAAGGCGATGCCATACGTAGTAATGCAAAATCATGTGTTTTTGGTTTGAAAATTTGGTCGCCTAGAAATGTTTCAGATGCTTTAATTAAATACTGCGAGTAGAATACATCTTGGCCTTTGAAATAATCGAGTATTTTTTAGATAAGTCTTTTTATAAGCCCAGAAAAAATAATGTATAGGCCTATAAAAACTACTTTCAAGTTCAAAATCTCTTACTTACGAACCCATTTTCAGTTATAATTTTATTGTATAATGTGGCGAATTGAGTTATTTATAAAATGATCGAAAAAAAATTAAATATATATGCCTGTACATCCACAAAATAAAATAAAAGGCACTTTTTGGCCATGTTTTTTTCTTGCATAAATCAAAACAGGCGGATGGTGTTAAGCGGGAATTTAAAACTTATCGCCATCTACGTAAGGGTCGTTATTGATAGCGGCTCAATTTAAAATATTACACGTCGTAGGGCATCGCCTTAATTCTTTTTATCTTTGCATTCACACTTTTAATACGTAAGAAAATAAGAAACGTGGCCATTTTTTTAATTCTTTTTATTTATTTATTTATTTATTCGTTTTCGGGAAATCGACAGTTTACATTTAATCAGTTTGTACATAAGTATTATATAGTAAAAATAATACCAATTATGGATTTCCTCCTTGTGACTTTACCTCTACTGAGACAGCATTATATAGAATAAGTTATTTAAATTTGTGAGAAAGGAATATGAATTTAAAAAATATACAAAACAAAAGATTATACAAAACGAAAAATTTATAAAACAATACATTTATAGCCATGGAGAGAGGTTGTAGATATAAATCAAATCATAATAGAGATATAAACAATAGAGACATAAACATTATTCATAAACCATCAGAGAAATATTCTTTAATGGACCTCTTTATGTTTGATTTCAAAATTATAATTCGTAAGAAAGAAATTATAACACGCATTGTATTCAAATGTAGAAATCAACCATATAAGAATTAAAATGAACCTCTGGCCTCTAACCTCTGGAATGTGGCCATTTTTTAGTCTTTTTTATGTTTGCATCCAAAACTTTAATACGTGAGGTGGCCATTTTTAATACTTTTTATGTTTTCATTTAAAATGTTAATACGTAAAGTGGCCAAATTTAATCCTTTTTATGTTTGCATTAAAAATTTTAATATTTCAAAAATGAAATTATTATTTCTAATAATAAAATTTGAACCCGTATTTTATAACTAACTAACTAACCATCACGCATTTTCTCTGCAGGAGTAGACAGAGAGGACGGACTGCCAAACAACTCGGTCTTGGCACACACTCCTTGCCTCATTCACATTCATACATCGTCTCATACATACTCTTCTATTATTCTGACTCTTGACATGGCCCGACTTAAGTGTATGATTCACTTGATTCACGTGCCAAGAGATACTAGGAAATCCATAATGGATGTCTTGGTACATCGAGGGTTAAATGCAACATTGTATGCAGAGTTGATTACGATCTGATGCAGCTATTCATTAAGGTTCGTGTTTCCTTGCAGGCGTGCTGTGGATTAAATCAACTGCGCGGTGCTTAGGGCCACGCGAGTGCACGGCAATTTGAACCTTGTGCATCGCAATTTGATACTTTTACTGAAATAAGGATGAAATAACAAAACTAGTTGTACAGGTATCGCATTGAGGTGAACACTGTACTCTCACAGATGCATTGTTTTGCATTTGTTTTCGGTAATAAATTTATGCAAATCTTGTAAGCGGAAATTAACTCACTTACCGATGTCCGTTCGAGCTGAAACTCAGCAGAAAGACTCGTTGTCAATGACAATACATACTATCAACTCGGTGGCAATCACATAAGTACATATATGCGAATATATTCTCATTTTTCTTTGAAATCTGATATCATTTTACAGGGTTCGTTTTTTTAAAGCTTTATTTTGGGTAGTTTTTTTTAATATACATGGTGTCCGGAAACTCGTAGTACAAGCCGGAAACTGGAGAATGTATACCACACGGGGAACCCAAATAAACATAAAGTTTTTTGATTTGAGCATTTTTATAAAAAAAAAAAAACCAAAAAAATATATTTTTCGGCTATTTCAGGGTTCAAATTTTTTCGTCATTATTTGTTTTACTTTTAAATTTTTAAATAGTTTTAATTAGTTGGGTACTTTGATCTTCAGTAATAATTTATAAGAATTTGATCAAAAAAAAATCAACTTCTGACTCGATTTACTCGAAAACGAAAGCTCAAATCAAAAAAAATTATACTACAAAATCGACTCCAAATGTGATGTAGATTCACCAGTTTCCCGCTTGTACTACGAGTTTCCGGACACCATGTATAAAGGGTTTTCCAATAAAAGGTGTTATTTTGAATAGCACGCTATTTCGGTAGATGTTACTTTTGAAGCTGTCATTTTTTGACATTTAACGAGTAGAAACTACGCCATTAATAAAAATGGAACGATACACGCTTCAATGTTGTTTCGCATTGAAATTATTAAAATTCACTTGAGTGAATCAAATGCAAATCATCTTGAGTGATGATGCCCATTTCTATCTATTCGTCAACAAGCAAAATTGTCGCATCTGGGGCTCGGAAAACCCAAGAGTTGTTATTGAAAAGCCTCTCTATCCTCAACGTGTGACTGTTTGGTGCGGTTTATGGTCCGGCGGAGTCATTGGAGCTTACTTTTTCGAAAATGAGGCTGGAGCAACAGTTACGGTGAATGGATTGCGCTATCGAGAGATGATTAATGATTTTTTATGGCCGGAATTGGATGGTATTGATCTGGACAACGTTTACTTTCAACAAGACGGCGCTACGTGCCACACAAGCAACGAAACCATTGATCTTTTACGATTGAATATCAAACTAACACCTCTTATTGGAAAACCCTGTATTACCCGATTCCACAGGGTTAGGGAGAGAGCACGGATTGCCAAACATCTCGTTCTTGGCACACGGTCCTTGCTTCATTCACATTCATACATAGTCTTCTAAATAACTTTCTGTTATTCTGACTCTTGACATGGCCTGGCTCAAACATCTGCTCCGCTTGATTGTAATATGTCTTCGTAGGGCGTGCCTATATGATAATCAGTTTATTCATTATTTCCAAAAAACTGCCTAATATTTATTTAATAAAGTAGCTGTGCCCCGCCACGCTTTGCTGTGGCTCAGTATGTCTGTGCAGATAGAGAAACAATATAGCGTGTTCCTTTTACGTCAAACAGAAAGCGCTGTTTTTCAAAAAAACATGTTTCTACCTGTCACAGGAAAAAACTTTATAATTTTTTTTTTTGGGATATCGACAGTTCATATTTATTTCAGTTTGTACATAAGTATTACGAGTATATAGCCAAAATAAAACCAATTATGGATTTCCTCCTTGTGACTTTACCTCTACTGAGACAGCATTATAAGGATTAAGTAAATTAAAATATATAAGAAAGGAATATGAATTCAAAAATGTTAAAAAAAACAAAAGAATATATAAAATAAAAATTCACTAAACAAAACATTTATCGATAGGTACATTTATAAACAATACAGACATAACATTATTCACAAACCATCAGAGAAATATTCTTTTATGGACCTCTTGTATTTGGTAAGTTCGAAACTGAAAATATCCACCTTGGATAATACGCTATTGTAATTATTGCATAGTCTGTTCAGGCAAAAATTCTGCTTAGAGTTCTTTTTGCTTTGATCAACCCTGAACAGGACACAAGAGCATGTTGAACGCGCAGGTACATTGAATGGAATCTTGTTTAGCAACTCTGGGCATTGAATATTATTGTTAACTACTTTATAAAGGAATAGAGCATCCTTATGATGCCTCCGTACCCTCAGTGAATCAATTTTAAAGTATGAAGCTGCCTCTGCATAATTATTAAATCTTACAAAAGACTTGTAACAAAGATATTTTAGGAATTTGTTTTGTTTTGAGAATATAGGTATTTAAAAACACACGGTTATTTAAATACAATGTTATATCAAAATTTCAAAGCAATATTTGAAGACCTTTTCGAGATTTAAAATTTTGAATAAACGAAAATCTAGAATTTTAGTAACAACTTTTTTTATTTTAATCTTATTTTGAAGGTTATATCCACCAACGTAATATCCAAGGAGGATATTTTCAGTTTCCACCTTGGATATTACGTTGGTGGATATAACCTTTAAACTTATTTAAACTTTAAACTTATCTAAAGCCTTCGATACAATTTCGCACAAACAACTTTTCAAGAAGCTAAAAAACATTGGCATTAATGGAGTAGAATTGGAATTAATGAAAAGTTTCATGTCTGACAGAACACAACAAGTTAAAATTGACAACAAGACAAGTGAACCACTTTTAATCACGTACGGAGTCCCACAGGGGAGTGTACTTGGCCCACTAATATTCCTCATATACATAAACGAATTATGTGACATTGAAATTGATGGTAAAATCGTGACCTTCGCTGATGATACAGTTCTTCTGTGTCAAGCAGCCACGTGGAAAGATTTAATCACAACAGCTGAAAAAAGTTTGTCAATTGTCATAAAATGGCTAAACAGAAATACTCTTACCGTTAACACAGTAAAAAAAAAATTAAATCACACATAGTATTACACAAAGAGGTCAACCTCCTTCTAACTTGAACTTGTTTTTGCATGACTGTAAACAAACATCATCCTATTGCCAATGCGAACACATCGAAAGGGTAAAACAAAAATAAGTTATTATTGATACACACTTAAAATGGACTGAACACATTAATTTTATCACCAATAAACTAAAACGAGTCTTGCATCTAATAAAATCCATCAAAAACATTTTTCCACCAACAATACTCAGATCAATATATTTTGCACTGTTTCAATCCATTGCCACTTATGGAATATTAGCTTGGGGAAGCGCTACAAACACAACAATTGACCCAATTCAAAAAGCTCAAAAGGCAATAATAAAACTCATACTGCAAGTACCATTCTACACAGACTCGAACAAAATCTTCAAAACTCTAGACGTCATGTCAATAAGACAACTTTACGCCAAAACTGCTCTCCTACATCTCATCCATAATAATCTTCATACTACAAATCAACCAAAAGCCATAATAAAAACCAGGTCATCAACAAATAACACACTAAACATTCCGATAACACACACCACACACGGACAAAGACACTTTCAATACTACGCAACCAAACTTTTTAACAGTATGCCCATTACTTTGAAACAATTAATGACTACAAATACATCTACAAACTTTGTCAAAAAACATATCGTAGCCTGGATAAAAAAATCAAGATATTCACTTTATTCAAAAGATTATAATTCCAAACCAAACATAACCAAAATATGATAAGTAAAATTAAACAATATACACTTTCTTCAAGAATTATCCAAAAATACATACACTCACATATAAATGTGTGTTTTCATGTTTCAATATATGTTAAAAATAAAATGTCTGTGGAAAAAAAAACTTTCTACTACAACACATAAATACCTGTCACACTTAATCACAAACACCTCAGCACAGGTTCTCCTAGTGAGGTGTTCACGTGACATACAATATCACCCACACACAGTTTTACCTATATCAACCTATGTTCTTTATTTTTTATAACTTTTTTCTGTACTTTTTTCTCTGTACTACAATATAAACCACTGTAATCATTTGTAAAATGTGTATTCAAGAATAGACATAAATAAATAAATAATTAAATAAAAGGTTATATCCACCAACGTAATATATTATTGAAGAAGAATTTAATACTAATAAATCTAAAGGAAACATGAAACAGAACAAGACACAGAAAAATAAAAAATATAACGGTCACAACTAAGAATCGAGCCCAGGATCTCTTGTCTTACCGAGACAAGAGATAAGAGTCTTATTAGACTTCTAAAAAGTCAAGGTATCCCATGTTAATAAAAATTCGGATATTTTTATCCGAGACACTATCTAGGTTACAAACCAATTTCATTAGAAACTTTATTTATATTTTGAAAGATAGATGCCAAAAATATGGGACAAATTATTTGCAAGATGATATTTTTGATTCTAAATTTGAAATATGACGTTTAATAAATAGGTCACAATGGTCAAGTTGGTAAAGACGCCTGTCCCGTTAAGAAAAGAGATCCTGGTTTCGATTCCTAGTTGTGATCGTTTTTTTTTTTATGTGTCTTGTTCTGCTTCATTTACTAGTATTATCTTCTTCTTCAATGATAATTACTTTTATGGAGTCGAAAAACAAGTTTAAAATATGCTATAAGCAAGCAATCCATTTGTGTTCGAGTCAACATACGCTGCAATACCAGTCACGAAGTCTTAAAATTCTCAATGGCAATTTCGACTTTCTGCATCTTTCACAGTTTTTCAGTCGAAATTTCATATTAAGCGAAGTAATTTGTTTTGTTAATTAACGTTATATTAATACACGGTGTTGCTATAACGCGCAGTGTTGCCAGAAATTAAATTTCACTCGGAGTTGCCCTGAATTAGTATGCTATCGGGACCTTGGGTATATAGCTATGAACGGGTCTCGCATTCAAATCATCTTAAAATATTATAGCATTTGGATGCTCACCTCCAAGTTTGTTTTCCATGTAACTAGTTATGTATTGAAAATTATTGCCGTTAAATACATCTATGTCTTTAAGGCCCGGTATATCAGTAATTTTTAGTAATTGTACCACTAGGCTTATCTTGTCAGGTCTTTCACTAGAAAGCAACTTGACGAAAGTAAATATCTATCAAGTCTAGCTTATAATAGAAACTATAAATTATAACTACTGAAAAAAAAATTTAAACTAATTATTACAACACAAATTGTTATTGGAATTATAGACAGACCTGATTTATTTGGGCTAATCAACTTCAACTTGCCAGAAAGAACTACTTGATCGAATATTCTTTTTAATTACAACAACTATAGCAGACTTAAGATCATGCGACGACCAGTGTTTTTTGATATAGTGTCCTCTGTGTGCAGTTCTATCTTTTATAAGCATAAACTTTTTAATATAAGTGTGTTTGTTGGAAGTGACTTGCCAGGTAAGTATGTTTTGGTATCTTTTCTAAATAACAAATGTAGATCCTAGGAAATAAATTGTACAGCGCCCTTGAGGTGATTTTTCACAAAAAACGGCGCTCTACAAATTATCCAATTATCATTATTATTATTATTATTAACAATATCAGGACTGAGCCATTTAGGTATTCACTTGTACCTAGATTACAGGTGGTTGTAGATGTGTTCAACTGCAAGGAATATAGTTACAAGAAGGCTATAGAAATATACTTAATAACTAAGATAAGCATAATATATATAATATTATATATTATACCTAGCTCTCTCATTAAAAATTTAGGCGTATTAGATCTATCAAAAAATTTATATATAAAAATGCAAAAATCAGTCATTTTAAATACATGTAGGATAACGAAAGATTTTTTAAATATTTATATTGAGGGATCAGTAGGATTTATAGGCCCTGTTAGGAGTTCTACCGAGCCGAACCCTCTGATATGAAAATATCTGGAGTCGGTGAATTATTTTCCCATTTGATCTCTGGTGATTTGACGTGTTGTTTTTGTATTGTTTTGTATTTATTTTGCTTATATATGTTTCAACTCAATATATGTTTCAATCAACTTATAATGTTGATTGACTAGATGATCATTTGTGAAAAAGTGTGTGGAAGGGTTTAGTTTTTCATATGGGGAAGATTTAACCCGGACATACAATCGGAAGATAAATTATGTATTGTATTCAAATTTATTTATTACATTACATTAGGTACATGTATATTAGGGTGTGTCAATTATTTCAACTTTTGAATTCAGAAACGCCTGATGTCTCAAAAGTTGCGTCTTATAAAGAAAATGAGAACTACATTTAAAATTATTTTTTTAAAAATTGTTATTAGCTCGCTAAAATGCATTGAAAAACAGAAAAAAAAACCCAATACATGTGTTTTTAAATAATTGTAATTAATATTTTCTTCGCAATAATTTAACATTTTAACGTTTGTTTATTATCAAAAACTGCGTTTAGTTGACAAAAATTAAATAGAAAAATCAATTTTATTAATGGAAGTAAATCTACAAGAATACCGAAATTAACAAAAAAATGATAAAAATCCACTAAAACGTTTTCCATTGCCATTTAATTTGCTTTAATTTTCAATTATTGGACTTGGTTTGATATTTGAAGACTCAAATGAACATCTCCCCTTTCCTTTCGTCTGCTCCACTACCTCTTTCTCCTACCACTGTACCCCTACTCCTGCCACAATAAGATGTTTGTTTTTTGTCAAGTTTAAGTTATTAGTTCCAACAGTTTTTCAGATTCTGATGAGGAACCAGCGCTAGCGAAGTGAAGACCATCAATCTGCAGTGGCTCATGATACATTATCTCCTCGAAATATACAATATTCGAAGATGAAGAATCCCTTGACGAAGTTATCTCAAATTTGTGATCGATACGGCGTATCACACAGAGCAGCAGCTGCCATTGCTTCTGCGGTTTTACAATATGTAAATGAAGCTGGTCCGTCTTCCGTTATAGATCATAGTAGATTACGAAGAGCTAGAAAGCAAACTAGAGATATGTTATTAAATAGCCGTAAATTGACAAATATCGAAGGTTTATTTTTCGATGGGCGCAAGGACAAAACAATGTTTATTATCAAGAAAGGAAGTAAATTTAATCGACGAATAAAAGTTGAAGAACACATAACGCTTGTGCAGGAGCCAGGATCAGTGTATCTCGGACACGCTACGCCATCATCTGGTACTGCTAAAGACAGCAAAAATGCCATATGTTCTCTTTTGGAAGAGGAAAATCGACAAATGGAGAAAATTGTTGCAGTTGGTTGTGACGGAACAAATACAAACACTGGCCGAAAAAATGGAATCATTTCAAGAATGGAACAGAGACTTGTAAAGCCATTGCAATGGCTTATCTGCCAGATGCACGCCAATGAACTACCATTGCAACATCTGCTATCTTCATTAGATGAACCGACTAACGGACCTGTAGCTTTCTCGGGACCAATCGGAAGAAACTTAAAAAATTGTGAGAACATGAAAATTATTCGGTTTGTTCCCATTCAATCATCCTTACTGCAAAATATAACAGAAAAATTAAGCAAGGACCAAAATTATTTATATAATATGTGTCTGGCTGTGTCAAAAGGTATGATAACTATAGATTTGGCAAGGAAACAACGAGGGAAAATGTCTCATGCTAGGTGGCTAACAACTGCAAACAGAATATTACGGCTATATGTTGCAACGGAAAACTCAACAGAAAATTTGCAGATATTGGCCACCTTTATTGTGAGAGTATATGCTCCAACATGGTTTACCATAAAGTGCAATAGTTCTTGTATAGATGGAGCCCGTAATCTCTGGAAAATGGTTAGCATTTCCAGATATCTTTCAGCAGAATTGAAAGCTATTGTCGACCCCGTGATTCAGAGGAACGCCTATTTTGCACACCCGGAAAACATTATTCTATCAATGTTAACCGATGACAATAAATGTATAAGGGAGCTAGGATGTAGAAGGATCATGTAGGGCCCTTCAAACTTCAGGAGTGAGAGAGTTCATAATTCCAAAAATTAATTTCAACTGCAATAGCTACATAGAATTAATTAACTGGCAGGCCACAGATTTAATTCTGACAGAACTTCCACTCCTGAGCAACGTAAAAACGGACGAATTACTTAAATTGTGTGATGAAGGAAATGTAAAAAGGTACGATTTTCATAAATTTCCTTGCCACACACACTCAGTGGAAAGGTGTGTGAAGTTGACCACAGAGGCGTCTTCTTCTGTTGCTGGTTACAATGCTAGAAAAGGTTATATTTACGCCAAGCAACATTCAAGAAAGATAATGGCAAATTTTAATTCTAAGCAAGATTTAAAGTAATTACTGTTGAAACAATATGTTATCATTCAAATTTGAGCATCCATTATTTTTTATTCATTGTATTTTGGTCAAAAATGTTGTTGTACGTTATTGTTTAGTATCTTGAATTTAACCATAAAAAGTGTTATTTTCCCCTTTTATATTTTTAACAAACACATCACATATGTATGAAAAAATATTTATTTTTCGTTCTTTGTACTGCAGTTATGGAAATAAAATTAAGTGTGCTACAAAATATACAATATGGACCCATTGTTTTATTTTTTCCCAAATCACGAAATCAAATTTTTTTCAAAACTTCCGGCCATTTTAGCGAGCTAATAGTGAACACCAATTTCATTTATTTTTACGTTTTCGAATAGCTACAGATCATTTTTGAGACCCCAGGCGTTTAAAAATAAGGCTTTTTTTTCTCTCTATGGAGAGCGACACACGCTAATGTATATAGCAAAATTGGAAAATAATAATATTTCAATAACCGTATGAGTATATTAAAAATAAGTACAAGTGTCATTATGAATTGTCGGTCGATATTAGTTCCTAGCTAGGGAGATTGCCCGTTCTAAGGAACCAATGCTGTTAAAATTGCAAAAAAAATATTCTGTAAAATTAAATTGTGTTGTTGCTGTTTTTTTTTTCAAAATTGAAAATATATTAAGTTTTTACTAAATTAGCTATTATTAGGTAACTATGTAAAATTTCAAGTGACATTATTTATATAGTTTTTCAGACTCCAACCTCCCCAAGCCAATCAACTATTTAGTTATTAATGAACCGATGAATTTGCATGTTTTAATATTTAATCCTTGAGAGATTTTATTATTTAATTTCGGTCCTAGATATGTGTACGACTTTTGATACTTTGCCGTATTGCTCACTGGGACTATCCTTTCGGATGTGACTTCTTGTCATTTACAGGGTTTTCCAATAAGATGTGTTATTTTGAAATTCAATCGTAAAAGATCAATGGTTTCGTTGCTTGTGTGGCACGTAGCGCCGTCTTGTTGAAAGTAAACTTTGTCCAGATCAATACCATCCAATTCCGGCAATAAAAAATCATCAATCATCTCTCGACAGCGCAATCCATTCACCCTAACTGTTGCTCCAGCCTCATTTTCGAAAAAAGTACGGTCCAATGACTCCGCCGGACCATAAACCGCACCAAACAGTCACACGTTGAGGATAGAGAGGCTTTTCAACAATAACTCTTGGGTTTTCCGAGCCCCAGATGCGACAATTTTGCTTGTTGACGAAGCCACCGAGGTGGAACGGAAATGGGCCTCATAACTCAAGATGATTTGCATTTGATTCACTCAAGTGAATTTTAATAATTTCAATGCGTTGTTGAAGCGTGTATCGTTCCATTTTTATTAATGGCGTAGTTTCTACTTGTCAAATGTCAAAAAATGACAGCTTCGAAAGTAACATCTACCGAAATAGCGGGCTATTCAAAATAACACCTCTACCCTGTATTTATGATCAGTTTTATCAAGATTTTCTAGATTTTTGTGTACCTGAATAATAACCCTTTTTATGTAATAGTGACGAACATCAAGTATATTAAATTTCATTTAGAGCTGATCGCTAGAGTACCTATAGAGTTTACGCAAAATGACTCTAATAACGGATTTCTGGACCTTCACAAGCGATCTAAAATAGTTCTACCTGACGCTCCCCAACCAATGCAATCATACATTAAGATGGGGTTGCACAATGCGAAATATAATTTTCTTAGGTCTTGTTGTTTAATTATATTTCGTAATGCAAATAATATGTGTATCAATTTTCTTACCCTTATTGAAAGGTTTTCGATGTGATATTTCCACTTAAGATTATTGTCTATAAAAATACCTAGATATTTTATGTTTTCACACATTCCAAATGTTCACAGTTGCAGAAGAACTAATAGCAAACTTTTATTTATTGATTACATTGTTATTAAATATTGTTCCGCTACTACTTTCATAGTACCAAGTACCTATCTTGTACTCTTATTATTATATTTATGTATTTATCAACGATTACTTGAATGTACAACACCTATTAACGATAACTAATATTGTACCTGCTTATATTGTCTGTACTCGGCCTATTATGCTATGTAATATACACTCATTATTGTACTCCTGATCAGCTTACCTTAAACATTTTATTTTTGTAAAAGCCTTTATGGCGTGAATAAATAAATAACCAAATTAATAATGCAACCGACAAAGTTTTAACAACCTAAGCCGTCTTCTCATAATCGTGGAATAATTATTATACCACCGTATGGTGGAAAACGTTACTCATAATCACTGCTAATGCGAACACCGGCCGTATCAGTAGCTGTCTGTACGAAAAGCCTGGAAGATGAAAATGATAGTACACAAGAGCCATTGCCAATTTTAATAAGAATAGGAACACACCGCACAGAGTTTTGGCGGCCGGATCAACGAGTCACGAGGCTCACCAAATTATGCGTCGTTCCGTGAAAGAGTGTCATCCCGTTTCCGTACTACGCTACGCAAAAGCCGGTTTATACATAAAATATATAATAACTCTTCCATCAAGTAATTGTCATTTATTTTCAATGCAATTAGTTTTTTACCTTCACACAGGAAGTCCCGAGGAAAATGATTTCTCTCGAATTCCATTTCAACTTTTGAAATGTTATGTGGAGGATCTTCTTGAGAAATGGAAGTTGAGGTAGTTTTGGGATGGAAATGATAAGGATGGGTTGGAACCATGGCTCAGTAAGTCCAGGACGTACGAATCCATCCATCCAACTACCTCAGTCGGTATATGCTCGCAGTAGACAAATCTCACAACATAAACCCGGACACCCAGTCACCAAACGCAGCGAATCACGAAGGGTAACCTGTGGCAGAGATGTAGATTATCCAATATATTAGATTTTAAGGTGACTTAATGCTTAATAATTATTGTTGGCATAAGTACACGGTAGCAAGACTTGGTTTCGTCGTATCGTGCACGGCCGATATTTTGGTTGGTTGGGAAAAGAAAGGAAGTCAGAAACAAAGGAGCAAGGAGAGTACACAGAAATTCTTAAACCAACAGACACCAGACAGACACATTGGGGCTAGACTCTACTGTACAGGGTGAATGAAATGTTTGTGAAACATTATGAATTTTAAATTCTTTTAATTACTAATAATATTCAGATTCCCATTTCAATGTGTATCACAGGAGACTTCAATGATTTGACGGTTCGTCTAGATTACAAGATAATTTATATACGATAAAGAATTACAAAGTAGTAATTACTGGACTGACGTCCATTTAAACTGAGTCTCATAAGTTATTCTGACGAAACCGTACACAACACTGCGCTCTGCACCCTACGATCGGCTAAGGTTCGGAAATGTTAATCGGAACCATTCGGAACATGGCGTGCGCGCGCATCGCTTGCTGTACAAGCTATGCCACCTGTGATTTATTGCTAAAACTAACTTTACCATATTACCGACATTACAAATGAACTTTTATATTTAGTACAAGTTTAATAGCGTTTCTTAGTACCCAAAAAATATCACCCCAAAGATGTTTCATTTTTTAAAAACATCTCATTGATTTTCACTTTTATTTTCTGTAATGAGTGAATGCTAATCTTAGAAGCGGAAATAATACCACTTTCCAATATCTCTGAAATTGGATAACATTACAGCAGTTAATATGCGAAATAAATATCGGCCCTACCCGATCAGCGTTTGGCGAGCTTGGTAGAGTTTCTGCCTCCAAAGTTTAAGGAAAGTTCAAGGAAAGTTTAATCGACATTCAAACCAAAAAAAAAGTATTTTAGTAAAAAAAAAACGTTTCTTATAGATTATTTTTTTTACCCAAGAAATTAATTACGGCAGTGAAGATATTGAATGACGTCAACTAGTTTTTCTATTTACGATTTATTATAATTATTAATTATTTTCATAATTTCAATGCGTTGTTGAAGCGTGTATCGTTCCATTTTTATTAATGGCGTAGTTTCTACTTGTCAAATGTCAAAAATGACAGCTTCAAAACAACATCTACCGAAATAGCGGGCTATTCAAAATAACACCTCTTATTGGAAAACGCTGTACATAAGAAATGGGGTCTGTAGCTGACGGGTGGCGTGAATTTGATTTTTCACCTAAATCTATAGTGTTAAGAGGAAGGTTACTGTCTACATCTGAAATTTTTTCGAAAATACTATATTTAAAGCCCGGATAACGCCGGCGACTTTCGGGTTTCACATTTAAAATAAACCACTTTTTTTCTTATGCAAACATGTCTTGCAGCTACTAATGGCATATACAACTTTATTAAAAGAAATAAATATCAACGTTCATTTGCGTGTTCTGTGAATATCGTAGTCAAGTTCTGTTATTATATCAATACAGGTGTGTATACTAATTTCTGTTGTGTCCTGCGTGAATTTTGTTCAATAAACTCAAATTTGCTTTGTATGTAAGTGTTATTTTTGTTTTGTGTGAACACTGCACAAGAGTCCTAACAGTCTGGAGCCAGTGAGATTATGGCATTTCGAATTGGGCTATGTTGAGAAGCTTAAACTAGTGGTAAGAAGAAAGGAAAGAAGATGGAGGGAAAGTACCTGGCTATTGAAATCTGGTTACTAAATACGGCTTAGGCCATTTAGTATAGTGGTCTTACACCAGGGCAATTCTGAAAGCATCTTCCACTCATGGTCTGAAGGTGTGAAGAATTCAGACAAGCGATAAACTAAGTACTAATTTCTAATCCTGAACACACTGTATGTTAAGTTTTTCTCTTTTTATTCGTCCGTTCAACTTCTTCAGTGCGAACACCAGCAAGTAGCGAATAGCTAGTAGCAGATATGGAACCGAGCCAAGAATGTGCACGAAATTGTCCGAAGCGAAAAAAGGAACGATCCAATACGGAGACGAAGCTCCGGAAAACTTAAATGGAGAGGCAGAGAGATAAAAAGTGCATTCCTTTATTTTTATTCTGAAGAGCATTGAAATTAATTACTACGAATAGTTATTCTTTCATTTTTTTTACATTACTGTCAAGTCTTTGTGGAAAGGAATTAATTAACTCTGAGATTTATATATTTTTTAAACATGTTAATTGAATTTTAATTTTGTTTTCGTGAATGATTAAACGCTTATCGATTAACGCGCTTCCCGAAATTCTATTGAGCTGAAACTCGTTTTAAATTTTATATGAAACCGCGAAAAGAGTCCCAATTGCTCCCAACTGTAAGTATATTTTATTTAGTTATAAAATTTTTGTGTACATCTATTCAAAAACTACTATAAAAATATTCTATTACTTACGTACTATTTAGACTTCATAATATTGAGACATAACCCACGAAAAACACTAATACTTTTGACTTCCTTAAGGCGAAGCTTAATGCCAAATCACTCTTTTGATTAATCTTTATAACGAATTGGTGTACATTATAAAAACCAAAAAATATGCTTTAGTTAAATTGAAGGTTTTCCTATCGCTTCGCTTGAGTAGAATACAAATGAAAAAATAAATTACTGAATAAAAAAATTAAATGCAAACTACTACAAAAAATATTTTTTCAATTGAAATGTATGAACGCGTAAAGGGAACAACTTTTGAAAAATACAGTTTTATAGATAAAATTATCTGTGACAGTTTCACTTGATTAACTTTTTTGCTTTCTTATAAAATTATTTACAAAATAAGTAAAAACTATTATATGCTTGAAATCAAACGTTTCTAGACTCCTTTTGTCAAGCGATTTTAATGCCTATTACCCACGATATAAGGTATACCAAGAATAAACGCATTTTGGCTTGTAGCTTCCTCTTAACATTTAAAGGGAGTTCATTGAACATTGAACATTCATTGAACATTCTGAAGCCAGTGAGACTATGGCATCCCAAATTGGGGTATGTTGTGAGGCTGAATTTAGTAGGGAGGGGAAGGAGATGGGAAAGAGGAAGGTGGGGTAGTACCTGGCTGGTCACCAAATACGGCCAAAGTCATTTCAAGCAACGTTTCAATTCTGAATGTTGGTCTTACACCAGGGCGATACTGGGAGTATCTTCCACTCTGGAATACAAATTTGCGCGCGCCTGGATTTGAACCCGCGACCTTTAGCTTAGTAGTCGAGAGTCTTACCACTCGACCACAGAGGCCGTCAATTAATTGAATAATTTCTAGTTTGTTCAAGTTTCCGTCATTGGCCAAATATAATATCGCAGAGCAGTTATCTAAAAATGGGGCAGCTATAGTATTAAAAATTAACTAACTTATTAATAATCTAAATAACTAGAGAGTTAGTTTTTAGTTTAATAAATCTAATTAATATAGGATTTTCCAATAAGAGGTGTCATTTTGAATAGCCCGCTATTTCGCTAGATGTTACTTTTAAAGCTGTCATTTTTTGACATTTCACAAGTAAAAACTACGCCATCAATAAAAATGGAACGATACACGCTTCAACAACGCATTGAAATTATTGAAATTCACTTGAGTGAATCAAATGCAAATCATCTTGAGTGATGAGGTCCATTTTCACCTCGGTGGCTTCGTCAACAAGCAAAATTGTCGCATCTGGGGCTCGGAAAACCCAAGAGTTATAATTGAAAAGCCTCTCTATTATCAACGTGGGACTGTTTGGTGCGGTTTAAGGTCCGGCAGAGTCATTGGACCTTACCTTTTTCGAAAATGAGGCTGGAGCAACAGTTACGGTGAATGGATTGCGCTATCGAGAGATGATTAATGATTTTTTATGGCCGGAATTGGATGATATTGATCTGGACAACGTTTACTTTCAACAAGACGGCGCTACGTGCCACACAAGCAACGAAACCATTGATCTTTTACGATTGAATTTCAAAATAACACCTCTTATTGGAAAACCCTGTATTTTCATTTTACATTAATCTATTTGAATTTCGATATTATTTACTTGATTTGAGAATTTTGAAGTGGAAATTAATACACTTCCCGACATCCAATCAATCTGTAACTCGGCAGATACACTCGCTGTCGATGACAATGCATTATATAAATATTCTGAACAACAGAATAAGGAAACTAACATATATATTTAGATGTTTAAGAGATATTTTAAACGAAAAATTACTTAGAACCACATACTTCGCTTTCTGTCAATCAATTATACAATACGGCATTATAGACTGGGGCGGTACATATAAAAATCAAACACAAACAATTTACATATCACAAAAACTAATAATAAAAACCATATTAAAAAAACCCTATTCATATTCGTCCGAACTTTTATTCAAACAATTTAAGATCAGAAAATTAAGTGCATTATACTTCTACTATGCAACATTACAAATTTATAAAAAAAATATTCAAAATTAAATTGCACCCTTTAAAAATAACAGAAATCTTAGACAAACGTCCATACTTCCTACTCTTAAATGTAAAAAAAAACAATAGGACAGTTCAACCATGAATATCTCGGAGTTAAATTTTTTAACTCATTACCAGAAAAAATTAGAAACATGAATGCAAATATAAACGAATTCAAAAGCCACCTTAAAAAGTATTCCGAACAGTTGAACTGAATCATATCAAATATAAACCAATATAACAACACCCCCATACACACAAGCCCTGCTTATTTATGGGGGTACATCAAATACTTATATTATGTAATTAATAACTGTACTATATTCAATATTGTGTAATGTAATTCGTGTATCTTTTTATACTAATAAAAAAAAAATAAAAAATAAAAATATCAATTTTCGTGACACTCATACACACAAGCGCGCGCAAACGCATTATTCTGACATTAGATGACATTGTATTAAAAAAAATTACAGCAGATAATAAAGTAAGGAAATGTCAGTACTATTTAATTAGAATTTGGCTTAGGTGTTAGCGGCGTTGAGTCCAGTCCCCAGCCCCAGTCCCTGGGGAGGGAGGTTCAATGCTCAGTAAAACGAAAAAAAAATCTTTTAAATTAGTTACTAGCTGGCCCAAGAAATGGAAAATAGATGTATGTAGTAAAAAAGCTGTGTTATTTACGGGTTGATTTTTTGGTATACCTTCTATAGCAAATTTTCAAAATTATCTATGAAAGTTAGTTTTCATTTACTTTTTCAATTTTTTAATAAATAATTGTGAATTGTATGCATTTTCGATATGTCTTAGTGCGAAAACCACACAAGAGTCCCAACTTTTCACTGCTAACCGGAGCCAGTGAAACTATCGCATTCCCAATTGGGGTATAATAATAATAATAATAAAACATTTATTTGCCAATAGATAAATTTTACATATTTTTTAACATAAATTTTATTGACAAAAAGGTCACTGCTCAGCTATGCACTGCAGATCTATCCGTGAATGCAGCTGGTTTTCAGCAGTGCCGCCAATATAATAATAATAATATATACATATTTAGGTAAAATAATGAACAATGAAATAATATTAACAATAAAAACTCAAATCAACACAAACAAATAAAAATAAAAATAGAAATAGTAGGTATGAAAATCTGTGCAAATTAATAATATAAACAACAAAAATTCAAAATAACAATATACAAACATCTACAAACGTTCTCAAAAAACATATCGTAGCCTGGATAAAAAAATCAAGATATTCACTTTATTCAAAAGATTGTAATTCCAAACCAAACATAACCAAAATATAATAAGTAAAATTAAATATTATACACGTTATTCAAGAATTATTCAAAAATACATACACGCACATATAAATGTGTGTTTTCATGTTTCAATATATGTCTGTGAAAAAAAAAATTACTTTATATTACAACACATAAATAATACCTGTCACAATTAATCACAAACACGTTAATACCTCAGCACAGGTTCTCCTAGTGAGGTGTTCACGTAACATACAATATCACCCACACACAGTTTTACCTATGTTCATTATTTTTTATACCTTTTTTCTGTACTTTTTTTCTCTGTACTACAATATAAACCACTGTAATCATTTGTAAAATGTGTATTCAAGAATAGACATAAATAAATAAACAATAATCGCAACCACACGTAGCTAAGTATCCCCTTCATTGTAACGGTAGCAACCATTCGCAGCAAAGCTTTTTGAAGCAATGCAACGATGTCGATATTCGAATTGACAGTGGTACTTCGTTCCAAAGCTTTGACGAAGAATAGCTATAACTACCCTCAAATACAGTAATTTTATGTTTGGGGAGAACGAGTAAGTAAGTGAGTATGTTGCGAGGCTGAAGGGTACAGGGAGGGGGAAGAGGTGTAGAAGAGGAAGGCTGTGTTAACAACCCCAATAACTTTTCACAATCATGAAAATGACATAAAAATTTAAATGAGTGTGTTTTTACTATCCCTTCAATAGAACCTATCTAATAAATTCTTAACCCGGAGTTACCCGTAATATTTCACGATTATCATCCTTTCATCCTTCAATTTCCAAAGTTTTTCTTCGTTGCCAATTGATCTTTGAACGGCAAACGTTATAATAATATATTATTAAAAGAGAGAAAAAACTCATAATCTGTAATTTATTTGATATTTCACGGAGATTATCGTAAAAGGGTTCGGGTGTTTTATCGCCGCCATCGTTATTCAAATTCAGCAGGAAATATTATTTTTTACCAAAACGAATCAATTTCATAAGAAGGCGCTTTGCAAATTTGGTTACGCAATCGGCCACTGAAAAAAAAATTGGCTTGGTCTAGCTCAATTCAATTTATTATTTTTCAAAACATAATAAAATTGATAATTTTAATGCGTTTATAAGATACATTTGTTTATAAAAAATCTTACATACGTACAGATAAACAGTGGGTATATCAACTATACTATTAATAATAGAGCTATCCTTTCAAAGGCAGCTTTATTGATGCTAAAAAGGTCCATATCCGAATTGATTCTATTCAACAGCAAGATTGCTCTCCCCACCGGCATGACCATTGACAAGTTAGTCCTGCAGGCCGGGAGATATAACAGTCTTTGCTGTCGGTGACGGAGATAACCATCGGGAACATGAAATGAATGCTCTTCATGATGACCGAGTTTTCAAAACAATCTGAACCAGTCTGAAGAAATTTGTAGCAATGTGCACATCCCACCTGACCTGTAGATGGTTCATTCCGAGCATATTCAAAAGAACGTCAGTAGAGTAGAGCTACGGGTTGTAGCCATACTCCCCCATGTAGAGAAATCTCAAGAGTTTCTTCTGAACTCTCTCCAACATGAGAGAATACTTTACCTGGTGTGGAGTCCAAATTACCGACCCACTTGCAAGTCTACTCCTTATTGAAAAATTAAATAAAACTATGAGAACCCGGGTATCTCTAAAATTCAATGCAGTGCGTAGAACAAAGCCCAGCATTCTCAGTGATGTGCTACAAACCGTCTTAATATGAGAATGAAATATCAGCCTACTTTCAAACTACATCATTCATGGTCGAGAAACGTTACAAACTTCGGGCGTCAATTGTATGCCGATAATACCAGGTATGACTGGAACTTAATACGATTAATTTTACTCCAGTCAACAGTTCTATCAATGTCTGAGTGGAGTTGATATTCTAAAGTTATAGCAATATTCTAAAGTTATTATTTCTAAGAAAAATTTTAAGTCATCAACAAAGAGAAGACATCTAGAGTGCAGAATTACTTCTGAAATGTCGTTGGCAAATATGGAAAAGAGGAGTGGGTCTAAAGTACTGCCTTGGGGTACCCCCGATCGTACAAAAAATGTATAGATTGGAATAATCCGTAAGATACAAACTGTTTCCCATCTGCGAGATAGCTAGCAAAAAAAGTGAGCAGACTTATGGAGAATCCTATTATAGCCAGTTTATTGAGTAAGATGTCGTGATTAACAGTATCGAAGGCATTTGACAAGTAATTTTATGAAAAATTTACTTGGTGGCCTTTGTATAAGGCCACTATTTTGATACGTAATCCGTAGACACCAATAGGTTTGTTTCTGTAGATCGACCTTTTCTAAATCCATGCTGTTCAGAAATTAAAAACGGTTCTACTTGTGGTAGTGTGAATTTATGAAGAATCGATTCGAAGAATTTAGCCGGTGTCACAGTATCCTCACATAGATAACAAACCTTGGCAGCACCGCTGTGACGTTCGGCAAGTCCATCTCCATGTAATCTTGTTCCTGGTGATTATGTTAGTGTTGCAATGTGCCTGCAATAAAAGGCGACGGTCGGGATAATAAATTACCTTGGGCACTTGTTAGGGCTTTCAGAGTTTCCAAGAATTCCATTGAAAAATGTGTATTTTTCAGTTTCCGAATAGAAAATTTTATATCTGATTCATCAATTCGACAAATATCGATATTTTGGGCTCCCTTTGCATTCAACTTGGCAGCAGTATTAATATTTAGTATTGGAGACTCATTACTGTACACGGATTGGAAGTTGGAAGGAATTTTAAACGCGTTAGCTACATCCACTCCTCAAACTTCCCGACCACGAGCACTAGTTAAAATCTCTTGCGTTGCCCGGGTTTTACGGAGAGTTTTTTTTTAATCAGAGTTTTTTGAGAGAGAATTTGCGTGTGCAAAATTTTGTAAAGAACCAAAATTCACTTGTGGGTGGAAAAAAACGACTTTCTCACTGCAATGTGTTTACTACAGCACAACATGAATTTATCATATTATTAATTACTTATAAAATAACTACAATAATGTACTGTACACTCCTCTTCCAAAACGCAAGCTAACGCTTCCATGGGAAGAGCAGTATTCATTTATCATAATGTATAGAAACTTAATGTTAGTAGTATTTTATGATTACCTTATTTTTTCAATTAAAAATAAAACATTTTTGCAGGAAACATTTTAACGGGTCAACTAACTTTTTTTACGTTAACCCCACACAGGATATATTTACTAAATATACAACAATGTTTTTAATGAATATTTGCTTCAAAAAAGTAAACATTTATTGAAAGTTAATTACCGATAGTAAATTTTAATAAATGTTTTAATTTTATGAATAACTTTTGTAGAAATTATTCCTGGCGTTGGAAATAGTTTTATTCCAAAAAGTCATTAAAATTCAATACATTGGTTTGGGATTAATTAAAATGGATGGGCGGAATCTCGTATCGAGGGATTGGAATATATACTTCAGAATAACGAGCGTTTGACTGGGTAATTGGAGTTTTGAACAACTCTACAGGGTGTTTAGATGTTCATGTTTCACACTTTTATAAAGTTTATATATGTTTTTTTGATATTTAGTATATATTATTGGTTTTCTTTGTATGTTGGAAGAGAATTGGTGGAAGTTAAGACGACGTAAGTCTCTAATAATGGGCGTTAGAGACTTACGTCTTAAAGGGGATATTGTGGTCATTCAGCAAGTCAACAACATCGGAAGTCACTTGGCTTAGCACAGATGTGCCGTAGGGAAACTGATAATAGGGATATTCAGAGTTGAAAATATGCTTGAAATTGTTTTAGCCGTGTTTGGAAACTTTAGCTTCAAAGCATACTTAAATCAAGGATCTCACTTACTCCAGAAAGCGAGGTGCAGTTGAGACTCTTGGGCGGTATTCACATGAAGAAGTATTCTATGATGTTTTCTGCTGCTTGAATATGTTCACATTTACAAAGTTCAGAAACCTTGAGGCCCCGATTGCATCATGTACATTAATTTAGGGACAAATTCACTGGCTCTGGACAGTTGAGTTTCTTTTTCTGTGATGACCATAAATATAGGTAAGTATCTACTTATTTAACAGCTTGAAATACCCATGTTTGATGGCATTATAAGAAATAAGCTGGAATATATAAATATGCTGTAACCAATTCAGAAAAAAAAAAAATTTTCTGAATTCCTTCAGAAAAAAAAGGATTTTTCAGTTATATCTATATGCGGACGCATGGAACTTATCCGCGGTTCATGCACCATGTGATCTTACTGAGGTATATCTATATGCGGATGCATGGAACTTATCTGCGGTTCATGCACCATATAGACTTACTTGAAGCAGCGAAAGATTAAGCCTAAAAACCAGGCATTCTGCAAATCTTGCAATACTTAGTATTTATTATTTACTGTGTATTTTTTTTTTTTTTTTTTTTTTTTTTTTTTATTTAGGAGAAAAAACAGATACAGATATCAATTGACAAGAATATACAAAACATCAACTAGAGAATTTACCTGCATCCAAACTATTTCTCACGAATTGACTTAAACAGCAGTTAAAAACATTTACACATATTTTGACTTATAAATAGGGGAAAAATATATACATAAGAATATTATTTTACAAATAGAGATATGAAAGAAATGCGCAATATCCTTATAAGAATTTACAAATTATTTTTGAAAAAATTTAGAGGGTAAAACAAAAAAAAAATATATATATATATATAAATAGATAAACAATGTTAAACAAAAATTAAAAAATATATACATATTTAAACAAGTATGTCTAAGTTTTTTACTATGAACTTTGTAGGAAAACAGTCTTCATTTTTTTACTAAAAGTAGTGCGTGTATCAAAAAATAAGTCAGAGTCCTTGAGGTTTTGGTTCTGATTAAGTGATTCGCACATTCTTCTGATTGGATCCCTGACACCAGCATTTGTACGCGTCCTGCTAATGTGGAATAAGTCGTTAAGCCTTGTTACTCTGGGTGGTACTTTGAAGTTTATTAATTTCAGTAAGTCGGGACAGTCAATGACGTTGTTACAAATTTTATACAGAGTCATGAGATCAAGGTATGTTCGCCGGTTAGATAGAGTGGAGACTTTATAACTCGAGAGCATATTTATGTACCCGCGTTTGGGTGCGCTCATTCTGTAATTGAGGCATCGCAGAAATTTCTTTTGAATACTTTCAATATTTTCTTTATAGATATCGTAAAGTGGATTCCATATGGAGGTGCAGTATTCAAGTTGAGAACGGACCAGAGTGTGGTAAAGAAGAAGATATGTTTCAGGTTTTCGAAATTCACGGCTGTTTCTGATGACAAATCCTAGCATGCTGTAAGCTTTATTCACAATATTATCAATGTGCGCATCGAAGTGGAGTTTGGAATCAAAAAGTACGCCTAGATCTCTTATACAGTAAACGCGCTCGAGTAAATAATTACCAATACAATAATTGTGTTTGATAGCGTTGTGATTTTTAGTAAAACTTATTTGTTTACATTTATTGTAGCTTAGGTAAATTTTGTTTTCATTGCAAAACGTTTCGAACCTTACTAAGTCGCTTTGTATGAGCAGACAATCGTTTAAATTCCGAACAATGGCAAATATTTTTATGTCATCAGCGTACAAAAGATATAAACAATGCACAAAACATTTAGTAACAGTGTTAATAAAAAGAATAAACAACAGCGGACCCAGGATTGACCCCTGAGGCACGCCAGAAGTAACTGGTTCCCATGTAGAAGTGTGTCCTCGTAATGATACGGCTTGTTGTCTTTTTGTTAAATATGAGATAAACCAACGTAATAAATTTCCTCTAATTCCGTTGTACATCATTTTTTTGATAAGAATAAGGTGGTCAACCTTGTCAAAAGCTTTTTTGAAATCGCAATATATTGCATCTACCTGGTGGCCTCGATCCATACTAGTAAATAAGAAATTTGAGTAAATAAGTAAATTACTCATGGTAGATTTGCCTTTTACAAACCCGTGTTGTTGTTCAGTAATTTTGGCAGCAAGCTGGGGATATATATTGTTATGGACAAGTCTTTCCAATAGTTTAGGGATCGCCGAGAGAATGGATATTGGCCTATAGTTTTCCACTCTTTGACGCGAGTCACCCTTGTGGACCGGTATAATATAGGCCAACTTCCATCTATCAGGGAAAACTCCATCACTCAGGCATTTATTAAATATTATGGTAAGCGGCACACACAGTGACGACGCAGTAGATCTAAGGAAAAACGCCGGTATTCCATCGTGACCCGCACCCTTTTTTATGTCTATCGATTTTAAACTCGAGTGCACTTCTTTTTCCGTTAGTTTAATTGTGTGAATGTGCGCAAGTCCAGAGTCCTGAACTTCCTCAAGTTGGTCAATGTTAATAATTGGGTCATTGATAGAGGAAGGTTCAAATGTTGACTTAAAGAATTCAGAGAACATATCACAAATTTCCTGGGCATTGTTAGATTTGCGCCCTTCGAAGGACATTGCAGCAGGGTATCCATCAGACGATTTTAATGAGGATATGTATGACCAAAAGCTTTTGATATTATTTTGAAATGAACTTTCGATGTTGTCAAAAAATAACCTTCGGGTTTCATAAGTCAATTTTTTGTATGTAGCACGTAAGAAGGAAAATTCACGATAATCAGAAAGACAGACATATAAAGGTCTTCCATTTGAGCCAGACTTTATCTTTTTTCCTTGATAACCTAATAAGTTCTGGAGTAAACCATATGGGGAATTTGTCATTTCGTCGTGCCAATACTGGAATAAGCTTATCAATTACATTGTTTATTTTTAAATAGAATCGATCTACTGCTTTTTCGGCTGGTAAATTTGCGGTTTCAGATAACCAATCAATACAATTAATGTCCTCATTAATCTGAGCATAATTAGCTTTCCTGAAATTGCGCCTACGTTGTATTTTGTTTTTGATTTTTGGTTGAATTACGAAGGATATATCAAATTCAAGGGCTGGGTGGTGTCTATCCTCTGAGATGAGAGGGTTGTTGCTACGTGTAACATTTGTTTCACGACTGTAGAATACGAGGTCTAAGTATTTTTCATTATGGTTAGGTATACAGTTATATTGGAATAAGTCCATCAATGACATTGCTTGAAGCAACGTTTTCGATGCAGCCGTATTTGAGGAGGCGAGACCTTGACTGCTGTTTTCGGAAAATGACCAAGTCAGAGTTGGTAGATTCATATCTCCCAGTACACAAAAAGTATTATTTGGTTGTGATGAATATACAGATTCCAGGTTTTTGGAGAACGTATCATAGACCGTAGGTTGTGAGGCAGGAGGTATGTATACTGCACATATGATGAGATTGAAAGACCTTACCGGAATAGAAATGAAGATTTGTTCGATTTGACCATTTTCCCAGTCATCGAGCCGGGAAGATGCAAGCTCCTTGCGCACTGCTACCAACACACCGCCTCCATCCATTTTACCAGTGAGTGTACGGTCCCTATCACGTCGGAATACCGTGTAACGCGAATCTATGAATTCAGCCGTATTTATATTTGCTACAAGCCATGTTTCAACTAGAACTATAACGTCGTAGTTATTCGATAATACATTAATTAGTAGCTCATATTTATCTTAAGTTACTTCCGTTTATTTTTTGTACACAAGTATAAACATTTGTTTTGGCATCCCAATATTGTATTACTTAAACAGGATCTCAGTTTGCTTTGTTATTTACACGTTATATTCTTAACTTCTATTTACGATTATTTTGTTTTATACACTCAGAATGGCTGTATATTTACTTACGTAATTCTCATTTCATGTAATATTTTATGTTTTATACTATAAGATATACAATGTAAAAGCTAAAAGGTGTTAATGACACAAATAAATCTATTGAAATTTAAAAGGGAAATTCCAAATCGTAATCTGACAAAAAATAAATTCTTGAAACAGTGGATCACTCAAGGTCTATTAAATTCATTAAGAAAAAAAGTAAACTCTACAAACAAACAACATAGAATAAATTAAAATCAGTAAAGAAGACTACTACAGACATAAAATAATAAGTTCCGAAAACAACCCTAAAATAATCTGGCAAACAATCAACTGTGCTATAGAAAACAATTGATTTCGCTCGGAATGCTTATTATGAAGTCAAAATACTTGAATTAGACATCATTTTTTACCATAGACATGAATATTAGTAGACCTGCACTAAGTGATTAAAAGCGTATTATTCCCCACTCCCCATACCGGTTCCATTGGCGCCGGCTGTGCTCGCGTATGGCCTCAAGTGAATTTAGAAAACATGACGTCATCATTCTTGTACGAACTAGCGTCGAGCTATGGTCGAGGCATCATCGGTTCATTTTACGAAATAACACGGCAAAATGGTGCTTGTGCTATGAAAACTTGTAAAAATATATGTGAAAAAGAGAATAAACCCAATTGTCGTATTACATTCCATATATAAGCATTATTTTACTTTATTTTAAGCATATTCACATCGTATAATATGGATCAGTTGTAGAAACATATACTATCACATCGAGATACGTCTGGACGCGAAACACAAAGCTGGTTGGTTGCTGGGAAGTAAATTATGAACATTTATAAAAGTGTCTTAACTAAATACGTTAACGAAATATTCGACTCTGAAAATAGAAGAAATTTATTTTGCCGAGTTTGGACTTTGGACGCAAATTTGTTCATAACGTGGCGAGTAATTTGCGCTCCCATGTAAAAATGTCTATTCATTCAAAAGCAGATTTTACTTTTAAGAACTAAATGGTGATATTATAATGCGAGATGCCTATTTACTGTCAGATTGATTTATTGACGAATCACAGTCAGCTTTCCTCTCTGCGTCCCGCAACTCTTGTGAATTTAGATATTTAATTTATATTTTTTACCCCTCGTCCTTAACTTTTAGTCTATTAATATTCATATGTCTGTGTTTTTTACCAAAAACTCTGCCTTGTATCTCACATTGGCTTCAGTATACCTAAGTGCAATATCGTCTGGTATACAAGATCAAAGAATCGATATGATTATTTCTTTATTTACTAACGGACCAAGTCCAATTAACACATTACATGTTACACGAAGTTAATGCAAGGAGAAATGTTACAATAAAAGATGCTATAACAAAAATAGGGCACGAAAACAATATAAATAATGTCAAGTCAAGACAGAAACAAGATTTTGATAAAGTTTACGACTTCTGCCATATCAATACAAAATATATCTCGCGTAATGACTCACAAAATCATTTAGGCTTACACCAAAAAATTCAAGGTCCTGACTCGAGTTGACAAGTCTACCATTCTAGACATGAGGAAAAGCAAATCATTATTTCTGATTCTACGGGAAAGGATATTGAAAGAGATGAGTTGAAACAAAGTAGGTGAGTCAGTCATGCTGTTAATAATTTTGAAAATGCAGATTAGATCAAAGTCCTTCCTACGTTTTTCCAAAGAAGAAAGATTTAATTTTGCTTCAAGTTCATTGTATGAGTAGTCGCCTCTTTCTAGCCAATATGAATAATGTGAATATTATAGAATGGAGACCAAATAATGCAGGCATATTCTAGATTAGGGCGAATCAACGAACAATAAAGAGTTTTTAGGATAATACTATTATTGAAGTCAGGGGTGATTCTAAATTGATGATTTGAGCTGATTTAATTATTTTCAAACGCTTAAACCAAATCACCGACCTCGGGATTATTTATGACAATAAACTAACTTTTCACCAACACCTTATTAGTTAGCAGAGCATTCAAGCTTCTTGGCTTCGTAATGAAAAATACGTATTCATGTTACAATGCACAAACGCTGAGGCTATTATATAACACACTAGTCTTGAGTGTATTGGAGTCAAATTCAATCATTTGGGCCCCTCACGAAATGACGTACATTTTTTGCATCGGAAGAGTTCACAAGAAATTAGAGGACATTGGCTTTACCCATCGACTTATACCCTGGGCATGACCAATTACTATTATTTATTGAAAACTTATGTTTATAAGACAAGGTTTTTTATGAAAAGCACAAAGGATAACAAATTATTATGAGCAATAATTAGTCGCATAATAAAAAAAATAATAATATTTGATAAGTCAAAATATTTCACCAACAAATGTAGATATAATATATCACTACACCATCTAGTGGGAAATTTAGCACTAACAAAGCCTTTCCTACAAAAATAAAGTCGATTGTTTACAAGTGAAAAAAATAAAATTAAAAATAAAATACTGACCGGACATCAGAAGGGGCGGGTTCAATTCCCGTCGGCTATTTTTAATCGGGAGATAATGAGTTTGTATTATATTCATTAATATTGTTGAAGTTAAGGGACAGAATGTTCCTACTATTAAATCAAGGTTAGTATGTATTATTGGAAAAATCATACCACGGTTTCAGGCTACAACTCTGTTGTAAATAGATTCACTGGTAACTCGTATACAATGTTAGCTGATGTTTTTGATATGCCTCTATCGAAATGTAAAGCTGTACTATAAAAACATTTTAGCAGTGCTTATAATGTTATCACTACAAAATTGGTTATTTCTTTTAATAACGTGGTAATAATGTGTATTTTTTTTTCTTGTTAACTTATTTAATCTTATAATTTTTCCTTTCTTACCATTTGGCAGTTGTGACAATAATTCTAAAAAAATAAAAAAATCAGGGCTGAAAATTTTAGTCATAATCGTCACCACGACTTGATCAATATACCACAAGGTAGAACAGAAGTTCTAGCATAGCATAGCGTGACAAAAGGAATGTTGATATAGAATGAAATTTTTAAAACAGTAGATATATTTAATTGCCCTTTACCAATGAAATGTTAAGAATGTTAAAATAAGATATCTTGTACTAAAATAGATAAATTAATCTGCCGTAAAACGGAAAATAATAACGAAAAATCCCGTGTTGATTTATTGATCGATGGATATATTCAATTTAATGATTGAAGCACGTTTTTCTTCTCGCATAACCCGACAGTAGAATCGAACCGATACATAGAATGGGGATTAATATAAGGGTTGGGTATTTCACCCTCTCAGGTTAGGGGATGGTCACAATCTATAGAAGATGCAGAGTCCATTCTTTGGGATTTCAAGAGAAAAAAATAAAACCTAATTGCCGAGACTGGAGCCATTTTAAAACTCATCTAGTCTTCTCTTCAGGAGATAATATTATTTTATTTTAGTTGGCAGCGTATCAAATGGTCCATTGGGATGACCAAAACGGGACGTTAGGGTAGTCAGATGGTGCCCAGTGGCGTAGCAAATACTATGCAATATGGGCAGCCGCCGCGAGGCAACCTAAGTTTTGTTTTTAATTGTTTTAAGTGAACATCCCACCAGAGCCTCAGCTGTTCAAATGTATTTTTTGGAACTATGGTGTATTGTGAGTAAAGGAGCAGGCAGATGGAGTAGGAGATGGGGAAGAGGAAGGTTGGGAAGTGCCTGACTATTTAGATCAGGTCACCAAACGAGGCTAATAATTTTTTTATTTTTTTTATTTATTTATTTTTTTATTTTTTCGTAGAAAGCAATCACTTTGTGGTTTAACATTTTAATGAAATAAAAACAATATTTTTTGTTTAAAACCACGAATTTTTATTAATTTTAAGACCGACCGGTTTCGCTACACTCGAGCATCGTCAGGGTACAAAATTAAACTGAAATTAAATTAAATTTTTCATTATACAGGGTGTCCGGGGTTAAAGTGCGCTAACTTCGGCAGGTGTTCTACATGATGTCAGAAGTAAAAAAACTTTTTTCGGAATACCAATGTTCATTTTCCCAACATAAAAATATTTTTCCATTTGAATATTTATCTTACATTACAAAAAATTCAACTTTTTAACTTAAAAACTACCTTAAAATCTCGGAATTTCGAAATTTTTTTCATATATTTTTTACGATTAGGACTTAGTGTATATTAGATATATGAAGCCCATATTAGATATATTTATATCGCGACATGAATCAGGCCTCAGCATAAAAATCATTAGAGACTATGGTACATTGTGGGGTTGAAAGGAGTATGGAGAACAAAAATCAGAGGAGGATTGGGAAATACCTGGCGATTCAGATTTAATCACCAAAAACGGCTTTGCACACGGGATACATGAATAAGAGATGCGATAAGTCAATGATATTAACCGCTCTGCAAAAGAAGGTAGGAGAAATTGGTATTGCTAACATCCCTTTTGAGTATATCACTTTATTTATATGGAAATGCCCACCGGTTTCGGCAACTGAACTGATAAGAAATATGAAGCGTAAGATACAAGTTTATTTCAGAAATGTACAACCCCAATTATTAATTAACTTAACCTAACTTTACCTCCCTAACTTCAGTACATTAATATGCCTATATATAAAAATAGGCTAGAGCACACTCATATTACTTGTTTCAATTTTATTGAAGGACTAATTGTCCCTAATAATCCTCCTGGGTAAAAAAATTAAACCTATTTTATTTTTAAAACAAATGAAACCATTTTATGTACGTTTTCATAAATACATACGGAGATCTTCACACTCACAAAGAAAAAAAAATACACTTTGTCATGTACAGTAGATAAGGGTTATAGCATGAAGAAAGAACGACCTTCCTTTGACAGAGGCCTACCAGCGCAGTTTCACATCGTTTATCTTGCTTATCGCAAATTTATCTTTCTGTATTAACTCATTTTAGCGTTTAGAATTGCCTGGGAGCCTAAAATACGTCGCTACGCTACTACACATATATAAGACTTTTTTTAGTATTTTTTAAATGTAGAAACCACACGAAAGGAGCGCCAGGAGTATATTAAAATATGATGTATTTTATACAATGTGATAGTTATGTATTTAATGACATAAGGTTTTATGCAAAGCACATTATTGCTTATAATAATTTGTTATCCTTTGTGGTATGCATACAACTTTGTCTTATAAACATTATTTTATCGTTAAAAAAATAATAATATTTGACCAACAAATGTAGATATAATATGTCTCGACGCCATCTAGTGGGAAATTTAGCACTAACAAAGCCTTTCCTACAAAAATAAAGTTGGTTGTTTACAGGTGAAAAAAATATAATAAGCAGTAATTGTTGATTGATGTACTAGTACATATTGAATTATTTGGCAGGTTGGAAATAAGCCGACGTGGCTCAGTGGTCCAGAGCGTCTGACCGGACATCAGAAGGTGCAGGTTCAATTCCCGTCGGCGGCATTTATTTTTACTCGGGAGATATTTTCAATTTGTATATTATTAAAAAAGATTTAACTGAATGATAAAACATATTTTTATCGTACAGTTTAATGTTGAAGATAATCTCAGTAACGCCCTGGCGTAAAACCAATAAGAACTAAAAGGTTGCTTGAAATGGCTTTGGCCGTGTTTAATGACCAGATCTGAATAGCCAGATAATTCCCAAACCTTCCTTTTTCCCATCTCCCCCCCCTTCCCACTACCTTCAGCATCGAAACACCCTCCAATTGGGGATGACTGATAATCGTCTGTTAGGAGCAATTGGGGCGAATCCACATTAAGGCGATGCACTACGTCGTGTAATATTTTAAATTGAGCCGCTATCAATAACAACCCTTACATAGATGGCGATAAGGTTTAAATTCTCGCTTAACACCGCCTGTTTTGATTTATGTAAGAAAAAAACATGGCCAAAAGTGCCTTTTATTTTATTTTTTGGATGTTATAATTAATATTTATGTGAGGCATAAATATTATTTTTTTTTCGATCATTTTATAATAACCATCCGCCTGTTTTGATTTATGTAAGAAAAAAACATGGCCGAAAGTGCCTTTTATTTTATTTTTTGGATGTTATAATTAATATTTATGTGAGGCATAAATATTATTTTTTTTTCGATCATTTTATAAATAACTTAATTTGCTACATTATACAATAAAATCATAACCGAAAATGGGTTCGTAAGTAGGAGATTTTGAACTTTAAAGCAGTTTTCATAGGACTTTACATAATTTTTTTCTGGGCTTTTAAAAAGACTTATCTATAAAATACTCGATTATTTCAAAGGCCAAGATGTATTCTACTCACAGTATTTTTTTATTTTATTTTATTTTTTTTTTTATTTTTTTTTTTATTTATTTTTTTTTTTTTACTTTATTTATTTTCATTTCTTTACATATATTATACATATTAATAGATAGTATATAATAACAGAATATATAATACCAAATAGTATACACAAGAAATGAAAACCCAATAAGGCACTATTTAATTAAATCATCTGAAACTTTTCTTGGCAACCAAACCAAAAACACATGATTTTGCATTACTACGTATGGCATCGCCTTAAAGTAAAAATAAATTTATTTTATTATGGTTTATATAATAAATTATATTTGTTTTTTTTTCATATGATTTTTCTAAATATTATTTTCTCAGTTATTAAGTTATCATCAGTTATCATAATCATGAACGACTTTCATAATACGGGCATGAACCTAGTCTGATAGTTGAGAAAATCAGAAAAAGTGTAATTTGTAAAATCCATCTTCTATATAAATAAAAATATAAATGTTCGTTTGTTCAAAATCTTAAATCTCCGAAAGTTCTTCACCGATTGCTTTGAAATTTTTACACAACGTTGCGTTAATTAATATCGTGTTTTTTATAAAACTAACTAACCATAACTATATGGTTCCATTTGCAATATTTTTCTATCATAACACAAATACCTTCTTCACTCTAATCGCCTAATCTCCTTTCATACATCTCTCACATTCTTTATCCAACTGTCTTAAATTATCTAATAAAATATTATTAAACTTAACTAACTAAGTAACCATCACGCCGTTTCCCCGCAGGGGTAGGCAGAGAGGACTGACCACCAAATAACTTGGTCTTGGCACACACTTCTTGCCTCATTCACATTCATACATCGTCTCATATTTACTCTTCTATTATTCTGACTCTTGACATGGGTCGACTCCCGTCTAAGTATCTGATTCACTTGATCGTGCCATGTCTTCCTCGGGCGTCCCCGATTTCTGCTACCATTCACATTCTCCTTACACTCCTTTCTTCGCGTACTATATAAATGTCACCTGTGATAGGTAAAAACATACTTTTTTTTAAACTGCGCCACCTTTTGGACGAAGAGGCAACACGATCTATTGTTTCTTTATCTGCACAGACTGACTGAGCTACAGCAACGCGTAGCGGGGTACGGCTAGTTTATAAATAAAAATATGGAAAAGACTCATTTCCGAATATGTAACAAATATCAGTAATTTTCAAAAAAGTGATTAATCATTACAAAAATTTTTTCTTTGAAAAATCGTCTAAAAGATTTTAACCACCCTGTTCTAGCAGTACGTACACATTTAAAACAGTCGCGTTTATCCGGGTACCTCTGTTATAATGATCATTAATGTTTTGTTTATTCAGTTGACGATTTAACATAAAATATTTAATTAACGACATTGCCAACATAAATCAGATAACCACGCCATTAAAGTTACGCTGAATTATTTAAAACAGTTGACCCATTTTAAATGCTGCAATTTTGTTATGCAATTCCTATCGCCAATTATGATCAGGGCCGCCGGTAGAAGGGAAACTCACAAATAACTATTTTTTTGGTATGCCGATGATGCAGTTCTGATTTCTAACAGTATGGAAAATATGCAATCTCTCGTCTAGGACGAATGAAGTATGTATGAAGAATGAGTTAATGATGCATTTCAGAAGGTTGAAAGTTATGTTTTTTGAAAGAGAGAGTACGAAAACATTGTGCAATATAGTTGTGAATGATTATATTAATACTTTGAGCAGTTGAATGGGGAATACTTGGAGCAGGTAGATGAGTTTGTGTATTTAGGAATAAGGGTTTTAGAGAGATATTGTTATATCTGATCTTCTTTTGCAGATTTATGGATTGGGAACTCTTTGTTAAAAAGTAAAAGGTTATACTTATAATTGTGTTTATTTACGTTACAATAAACAGGTCTAGATTTAGCTACACTGTTCATTACCCGAGGGTTGGTAATTCTTTGGTTCGAGAAGAATTTTATGACTAGCGCCATCTATCGCTTAAATATTCCACTTATTAACATACATCACAAATATGATGGCTGAAAGAGATATTGAAAGAAGCGTAAATGCAGGACTGAATGCGGTTGGCGCTATCAAAAAATGTCCAAAGAAGGCGTGGCATTTGCTTCGTTCACTATGAGCTGCCATAAATATACATACATAGTGGGCCCACGCTACGCACGCATGCTATGCACGGCTGCGTGGGTATGTGACATCATAGGCACAAAGTATGCGCCGGCCGAGCTTATCTTGGCCCACGCCGGCCACGGTACGCACGTTTCTCCCCCCTTCCACACCGCTTCCGCATTTCACACTCAAACCGTCGCAAGTGCTTGAACTTTTTGTTTTTTATTTGACAAAACATCCTCAGCTAGCAATGTGTGAGCACATCGCTGTATCAAACACACACATTGCTTTCGTGGCAATCGTGACCATGGACTTCGTGCGCAGCTATTTATGGCCCACTTAACCATTTAATTACTTATCTATGTATTTAGAATTTTACTGCTTTAAATGAATCGTACTGAAGTTATTTTCATCGTGCGTAGCCTCCCCTAAAAAACGACAGCCCGTGTGTGTGGCGCGTGTAGCACATATTGTATAGTGTAATTGTAGGCTTGTATTCAACAAAGAAACAATTTATAGTGGTTTGATGACCAAGTATTTGCTATTGCCACCACAAATTATATTTTTCCTGATAAAATTGGGCAATTAAATGAACAATTAAACAGTATAATGTTGATTACATTGCAGATATTGTATTGATTTGAATTATTCTGGGTTGTGACATGTAGGATGAATACTGTCCTGATATGAATATTAAGAAAGAATGATAACACCACGCATGTAAAATTTCAGAATCACCGGACACGCTTTATTTATTTATGTCTATTCTTGAATACACATTTTACAAATGATTACAGTGGTTTATATTGTAGTACAGAGAAAAAAGTACAGAAAAAAGGTATAAAAAATAAAGAACATAGGTTGATATAGGTAAAACTGTGTGTGGGTGATATTGTATGTTACGTGAACACCTCACTAGGAGAACCTGTGCTGAGGTGTTAACGTGTTTGTGATTAAGTCTGACAGGTATTTATGTGTTGTAGTAGAAAGTTTTTTTTTTTTCCACAGACATATATTGAAACATGAAAACACACATTTATATGTGAGTGTATGTATTTTTGGATAATTCTTGAAGAAAGTGTATAATGTTTAATTTTACTTATCATTTTTTGGTTATGTTTGATTTGGAATTATAATCTTTTGAATAAAGTGAATATCTTGATTTTTTATCCAGGCTACGATATGTTTTTTGACAAAGTTTGTAGATGTATTTGTAGTCATTAATTGTTTCAAAGTAATGGGCATACTGTTAAAAAGTTTGGTTGCGTAGTATTGAAAGTGTCTTTGTCCGTGTGTGGTGTGTGTTATCGGAATGTTTAGTGTTTTATTTGTTGATGACCTGGTTTTTATTATACCATAGACTAGGAAATTCGACAGAAGAGTGAGGGGAACAAAAAATAACACAAGGAACCCTGCACACAAAACTCTCAGAGTGGAATGCCCTGCAAGCAGTTACCTTACTTTAGGGAACGTTACTTTTCTGCGCAGAGTCTAGTTATTCGGTGAGCTCTTGACGATGGTCAGAATACTACTACTGACGTCGTTGTTTATTCACAGAGAAAATTGAGTATTGCTGATTTATTAAAATCCCGTTAAAAAGGTGCAAGCAGGCCTTTTACTAATAAACTATCAGTATTGTCATAAAATGTCGGAACACGTATGCACGCAGCTACGTTTATCCTGTGATGACGAAATGAAAAAATATTAGAATTTATATGAACACATGTTCAGACATCGTCATAACACATTTGTGTTGTACTGATGGTTAATTAGGAAATCTGTCAATTCATTTGCTAAAAGCTGCAGTTCCGTTTTCAACAGGAATGCCAATAAATTAAAGAGAAAAAAAAATTCAAAGTTTTTTATCAGTAAATACCAAATCTGGTACCAAAATGATTATCACGTTGTTCGTTTAACTTATGGAAATGATACTCAGATTTTGGGTAAGGGTATGTCTATCCCCGTCTTGGTCTGTGCTACATCTTAATTGCTGTAAAAATCAACTCGTAAAAAACAAAGTTTTTTTTACTTTCATATATCTATTTTCAATTTTCGACCTAGTGGCGCCATTTCTTGTGCTGGCTAGTAGCCAATTCCAAAGTTTTTTTTCTTTGTTTTGACTTCACTGAGGATAGTGAGGAATGAAACATCCTCCCCGGCGACTGGGTTCTTAAACTGCTGTGAACTTATAAAATGTCTTTTAATTTTTTTTGTTGTGTACTGAAGATTGAACCATCCTCCCCTAACCTAACCTAACCTAACACCTAAGCCAAATCCTAATTTTATAGTACCGTCATTAATTTCGTATACTTATTAAATTTACTAATGTAATTTTTAAATACAATTTCAAAAAATGCGAGTGTGTGCATGAGTGCCTCAAAAGTTGACACAATGCATTTTCACCGACAACGAGCCTATCTGCCGAGCTTTAGCTCGATCAGATGCCGGGAAGTGGGTTGATTTCCACTTCTAAGATTTGCATTCACTGATTACCGAAAACGGATATAAAATTCCAATAACAGATTATAAAATATTTTTTATAAGATTTCATTTAATTAATTCATCAATTAATTAATTTATTTATTCATTTGTGCTATTTTTACTAGGTGCGTAGTAATCTACGTCCTTATATAATCTTTAAATACAAAATATACATGCATTATTAAAAAATATAATTAATCACATATTTTCGTAATTTAAGTTAAAATAAAAAAGTTTTCTTCTAATTTTATTTCCTCTGGCAATTCTCATTAGACTCGACTCACATTAACTAACATTCGGAAACTTTCGACTCCTTGTTGTTTTTTTTTCTATTTATATAATTATTTTTTAACTCTAATCATTCATTCACTCAAGAAAAATGAATAGAATATTAAATAGATATATTTAAAAAGATATTTTTTTACGTTACGATGGAAAAATTGCCTCAAAGTTTTTTTTTGTTCTAATTTCAAAATTTCACGTGTTTTAAAAACATCTAAACAATGATTTTGATCTGACGTTTGTCGTGGGTTAAGTTTGCAGTTTAGGAAATACGCCTTAAATTATATAAATAACCCAAACTATGAACCTAATAACCTATTTTATCACCCCCGACAAAAGTCGTCTCTTGTATTGTAGTAATGAAGCTGAAATGAAAAAGAACAAATACAGGTATGATTTGAGATTTTCGCGGCCAAAAGTATTATAGTGATTTATTTTTGGGGTATTATGCCGTGTTGCGCTACCACATCAATTGTCCATCATCAATGCAGATGTGTAATTTTAAATTGCACAATTATTATTATTATGTTTTAAATATTAAGACAAATTATTTGTTTGCGCCCGTACATAAGCAATATGAATAACTAGTTTTGTCCGTATAAAAACTAAATTATTTCAAGAAAGGCATACAAATAATACAATAATGGATTGAATATCTAACCCGCAGCCAAGTGGGGGAGTAGGTTGCACCCAAAATTACTATCCTCCTTCTTGACATATCTTTTTAGTATTTTACGTATTTCTGCGCAAATACATAAGTAACCATTAATAATTGACTAAATAATAGGGATTTCTATAGTTTAAAAGCCCATAAGACAGACAAATGCATGGGGTCGTCGGAAGACCCACTTGCTTACAGATGTTTTTTTTTTATTTTTTTTTATTGTTGATACATTATTTTACAATATTTCGTATTCTAATTCAGTAATGTTGGCCTCACTGGGTTGTTTACCCGTGCTGAGGCCCCCATTTTATAATATAAGAATTTATACATTAAAAAAAAAAGAAAAACAACATTAAAATAAAGATAAATTTAAACTAAAAATAAAGATTAAAAATTAAAATATAATTATCACACAAAAAGAAAAATATTAAAAGAGAATGTAAATCGGCATTTATAATGATTTATGTGTTTGTGCGTGTTGCGTGTTTTATATATTTTTTTGTGTTGCGTGTATATGTTTTATTCTTTTATGTTATAGAATTTTGGTAATATTGTCTTTTTTGTTCTTTAATTCATTTTTTTATTTTGTGTTTGAATTTATTTTTATTTTCCTCAATTTTTTGTTTCAAGTGGAAGACTGTTGAATGCTTTAATAGCGTGGTATTTATGGTGTCTTTGTCCAAAGGTAGTGTTTACCGTCGGAGTTTTTATGTTTTCTTTGTACGCTTGTCTGACCGGTCTATTAGTGATATTTTGTGTTTGTTGGGGTTTGTTTTTTTGGTCGAAAATGTAGTTTAATAGTGTTTTAACATATAATTGGCGTATATCAAGTACGTCACAGTTTTAAATATTTGGTCTGTGTCGGTTAGTTTACGTTTTTTGAGTATTACCTTTAATATCGTTTTCCGTGCGATTTCTATTTGAGTGATAGCTGCGTTTGTTTGGCATCTTGGACTGTACAGAGTTAACTGAATTTCTATACGTTCAACACTATTTATTCAAATTATTCGTCTTAATATTTTAAAACATAACTTGCAAAAAGGGTATTTAAAAAAAAAATCAAATTAACGCCATCTATCAACGCGTAGTTTATAACGTACCTACGTTAAATTCACCCAAGCGTGTCCAGCGGTCCTAAAAATTTACCCATATTTATTTTGTACACCTGTTACACATAAGATTTGTAAAAAGGTGTGTGTGCATCACTTTACTTACATCGCATCTATGGTCTTGGTGTGTGGGACCTTTAAGTACCTACACATTCTCAATTGGTCAAATTGACAGCCCTGGAATTCTGACTTGGAGAGTTGCCAAACCTGAGGGAGCAAGGATCTGTGATTTGCATTGGAAGCAGTCGCCATTCTTTGATCACCAGCCTAGAGCAGCGGGCATTCCTCTTGGCTGAGGTTCGACGAACATATTCGCCACTCCTGAGTGAGAAACAGCTTTGCATATGGAGAATTAACCATTGGATTGATGGAATCGGATGGCATCTGCCGATCCTCTTGGTTAAGAGGGACCCCTTTGGAGACCAGCAGCGTGAGGCTGTTTTGCATTGGACTACAACATTATTTTTTGGATAAATTGCAGTTGGAGTTGCTGTGAAGAACCGGAATCTACTACTTCGCATCAAGAACGAACTGGTATTACACCTTAATTTTACCTATGCAAGCCCTTTGCCAGACAGATTATATAGTAGGATGCTAATTAATTTCTTTTTTATTATGTTATTTTTGTGGTAATACATTTTTAGTATTCTTATATATTTTTTTTTATTTCTAGATAATAAACCGATTCTTACTTTTATTTGTTGCTACTTAATCCCATGATAACACACCTTTTTATTACGACGTTTTGAACAAAATTTTAAAGAAACCTAATTAAAAATTATAGACCTACTTAACCGATGTTAATACACAAAAAAAAATAAAAAAATAGTTTAATGTCTTCAATAATAAGGTAAACCTAACATAGAATACATCTTTTAGTGTACAACCTAGACCGGAAGCAGTAGTTTGTACCTCCCCCGCGACACCTCGATCATACTTCCGGCATAACCGAACACCTAGCCGGAAGTTCCGGCGTGATGGATCGGTGTGTACAAAGGGCTCATCTGGAACAAATGACGATCGTGTACGTCACATGAATACGCCATTACCGCTCATATAACTTGGTGTTGCGATGTAACACGTGTTTGTTGGGACATTAACTGGGCCGGGTCGAGGGATTAGGGCGTCTAGGGGGACCATTGGCGCCTGAGGAATGCAAAGTAAAGGCGCCTTTTCGATGAGTTAAAGTACAGAGTTTTCCAATAAGAGGTGTTATTTTGAATAGCCCGCTATTTCGGTAGATGTTACTTTTGAAGCTGTCATTTTTTGAAATTTGACAAGTAGAAACTACGCCATTATTAAAAATGGAACGATACACGCTTCAACAACGCATTTAAATTATTAAAATTCCCTCGAGTGAATCAAATGCAAATCATCTTGAGTGATGAGGCCCATTTCCACCTCGGTGGCTTCGTCAAAAAGTAAAATTGTCGCATCTGGCTCGGAAAACACAAGATTTATTGTTGAAAAGCCTCTTTTTCCTCAACGTGTGACTGTTTGGTGCGGTTTATGATCCGGCGGAGTCATTGGACCTTACTTTTTCGAAAATAAGGCTAGGAGCAACAGTTACGGTGAATGAATCGCCATCGAGAGATGATTAATGATTTTTATGGCCGGAATTGGATGTTATTGATCTGGACAATGTTTACTTTCAACAAGACGGCGCTACGTGCCACAAAAGCAACGAAATCATTAATCTTTTACGATTGAATATCAAAATAACAACTCTTATTGGAAAACCCCGTATTATGTCAGTTTATTTATTAATTAAACACCACACACTACCAAAAAAATTACAAAACTCGGGAGATTCATGCAATTGTCGGCACGCACACCAATCTGCTATACTCACTTGAAGGAAACTTGAAGCACCCCTCTTCGATATTATTGTTTGGTGTCCTATCCTCTGGTAGTCTTTCAACGTATTAACCTATTTATTTTCAGGACCAACCTGTATACGTTATGACCTATCTAATGAATATCGTAATTACGGGGTCACAAAATTAATACTAACTTATTCAATAATAATGACAAACTAGCTCTTTGGCGTCGTTTTCATCAAATAAAAATAATAAAAAAATATGTTTTCGGCATTATTTAATCCATTCAGACCTGAGTTATTTTAAGTTATTGCTAAATTCATCTAAAGGAACATCGAGAACAGATCTTAGCGGGTGTGCTTCACAAAAAAATGATAAATCGTTCACTGTTTAGGAAATATATTCATTTAAAAAAAAAGTTGGGTAAAAATTAACAAACAAATAAAAAATCGTCAAAACTTACATTTAAAAAAACCATGAAAAAATCTGTCAAAATGACATTGCTAACGCTGGCCAAACTTTTTGAGATACCTTAAAATAATGTACTACGGAATTTTATATCTTAAAAAAGTCAACATAAAAGTCCACTGTGGTATATGTCTATCTCCTAAGGGTAACCTCTAGCAACGCCGGGTATATGTCAGCTAGTATATTATAAGAATCATATGTAAAATCCGAAAAGCGTTAAAAAAACTGTAAATAAAGCCAAAAATTAAGCATTCTTTAAATTTGTAGATTATTATTTCACCGTTAAATTAATTATTTTAATTTAAACGTGTCCTTACATAATATTACGTAGATTGTGAATAAGGTCGGGACCGGTCCTGTACAGGCGCAATTGGAACAGTCCGCTCCTGTGCAGCTTGTCAAGAATCCAAGCACCTAACACAGCGCTCTTGTCGTGTTTACTAATGCCAGGCGCCTTTGGCCCAGGGCCGGCCCTATATAAGCCGAGGCGATGATAATACATAATACCTAACACAGCGCTCTTTAGGTGTTTACTAATGCCAGGCGCCGTTGGCCCAGGGCCGGCCCTGTGTAAGCCAAGGCGCTGATAATACCTAACACCTAACACAGCGCTCTTTAGGTGTTTACTAATGCCAGGTACCGTTTGGCCCAAGGCCAGCCCTGTGTAAGCCGAGGCGCTGATAATACCTAACACCTAACACAGCGCTCTTTAGGTGTTTACTAATGCCAGGCGCCTTTGGCCCAGGGCCGGCCCTGTGTAAGCCAAGGCGCTGATAATACCTAACACCCAACACAGAATTATTGAGGTGTTTACTAATGCCAGGCGCATTTTGCCCAATAAGGTTATATAGTGGAAAGTAAGAATGATGTTTACTGTAAAAGTTTTATGTAGTCCTCTTTCGTGAACATCTCACAATAACAACCTAGAACCTGCTGAGGTGTTCACGTGTTTTTTTTAAACACGTCTATTTGAATTTCACTTATGTTGTCTGTAATGAATAAATTAAAATCTTCGAAGCGGAAATTAACCCACTTCCCGACATCCGATCGGACTGAAACTCAACAGATAGACTAGTTGTCAGTGTCAATGCATTCTATCAACTTCTGGTAGCATTCACGCACACATACGTATATTTTTGAAATTTAATGAAATGATGGTGCAACCACAAAGTTGTGCCGTTCGATACACAAGACCGTGGCTAAAAGTCGAAACAATTTCCTAAATAATAAAAATATATGTAAAAATAAGAAAATACACAGATTTAGGAAATGAGATAAAAAGAATTCGGCATTCTCAGACTATAAAAATATTACCATTTGTTATTTCGGCTACTGGCATTATACCTAGCTCTCTCATTCAAGAGTATTAGATCTATCAAAAAATGTATTTATAAAAATTCAAAAATCAGTCATTTTAAATACATGTAGGATAACGAAAGATTTTTTAAATATTTATGTTGAGGGATCAGTAGGATTTATAGGCCCTGTTAGGAGTTCTACCGAGCCGAACCCTCTGATATGAAAATATCTGGAGTCGCTGCATTATTTTCCCATTTGATCTCTAGTGAGTTGACGTGTTGTTCTTGTATTGTTTTGTATTTATTTTGCTTATATAATGCACTTGCATAATGTGGATTGACTAGATGATCATTTGTGGAAAAGTGTGTGGAAGGGTTTAGTTTTTCCCTTGGGGAAGATTTAACCCGGACATAAAGTCGGAAAAATATTAATTTTTACGTGTTGATTTTGTAAGCATAGTAATTAATTACTAAAATATATCTTTTTGGAAAAACCTTGAAAAAGACTAAGATAAAATGTTAGTTGTAAAAACGTTAGTTAATAGGATAGAATTACTGTAAAGAACGAAAGAGAAGTGTAAGGACTATAACCCACACTCAAATTTCATCGTAAAATCCCAGATCCGGCCCTGGAAACGGATATAATGGAGCAAACAACGCTCGGGCCCAAGATTAATGTGTTGGATTATGACGGGCCGTGACAGACCTCGTAATGAATGAGACGATATTATTTGTAGCGACATTTGCCAACGCGCCACCGCTACCCCCTTGTCCCGCCGTGTTCCTTCGCTCCAACTCGGTCGGGTGAAATGCGAAAATTCATCGCGCAAGAGATATTTATAGCCGGAGATGCCGTTATTATGTGAATAACATTATAAGGGATGATGAACGTTGACGAAACGCTTCGGGTGATAAACTTTGAATTATCGCAGTAAAGGAAAACAAAGGATCTTTGGTAGGTACTTTAAAAGATTCAGTTAAATCTGATGTACGGTTCACAAGTCACAACTACTGTCAAAATACACAAATCGACAAAAGCATCTATTTAAATACTATAAAATAAAGTCTGTCTGTTTGTGCGCGTAGTTCTCCTAAACTACGAAACGGATATTGATAGAATTTTTAATATCATTTAGAAAATTTCTTCTTGAAGGTTTACATATATAATACATGCATATTGTATTTATAGAAATTAGAAAAAAGTCGATGTTTTATAATCAAGTCGTAAAAAATTTTTTTCGAGCACTACATTGCTAATGCTGGCAAAACCTTATGAAATACATCAAAATAATGTACAACGAAATTGTATATAATAAAAAGGCCTACAGAAAAGTAATATGTGGTGTACGTCTATCTTATAAGGATAACCCCTATCAACGCCGGGTACACATCAGCTTTTTAATAATAAAATAATAATATTTTGATGATTTTGATTTTGAAATCACTTCAAGGGCGCTATACACAATATTGTATCCTTCTGGCAATTAATAATACTAGTTCAATATGGCATTATAGGATGGGGTGGAACAGGATGAAGTCCCGTCACTCGACAAACGAACTGATTACAAATAAATGTAAATTGTTGCATACTGGTGGGCGTTTTTCCCGTTGGCAATTTCGTTCAATCAACTAAGATTTACAGTCCTGCAAGTCCTTTTTTTATTAGTCTTAATTGCAAAAAAATGTACGTGGGTAATACAAGTATAAATTTAATTTTTTCCTATAGTCCTCCTCACTAGGGTTTTCTGTTTTGAAGCGGACTGTAGTTTTAAAACTTTTGTATTTAGTTTCAAGTTGTCTTTACATCGTCTTCGTAATGTTTGTAAGTTGAGTATGAAACTTTGTTCTTTCAGCCATGTTTTTACTTTTGTTTTAAATACATTTATTTCCGTTATTTTTTATTTGTTTGATTTGGTAGAGCATTGTATAATTTAGAAGCATAGAATTTAATGTTTCTCTGTCCAAAAGATATATTCAAACTGAGAGTAATCAGGATGTTTTGGATTATTACTCTGGTTTAAGTATTTCAGTTGGGCAAAGGATTATTCAAATATTAAAAAAAAAATTAATAAAGTTATTTTACATTATAGATTTGGAAGTTTTACTGCTTTTGGGATATGTTGAGCCGCTCTGTTTGGGTGCTTAATGCAAACCCCCAACCAGTTATCCCGTACTCAATTAGTGATTGACACAAAGCGAAGTACACTTTTTAATGTCGTTTATGTTAATTTTGTGGGACTTAGTGGTGTTTGACTTTGACAGTGTAGAGCGAGACAAACATATTATAGTAGTATAAAAGCCCATGTATTGGCTTAATCTCTCTCTCACATCCCAGCTCGCAACTAGATAGTACGCATCCATAATCTTGTGCATGGTTAAATAATGCATTAAAAAAATCTCTTAAGTGCCGTGTATCATTTTATTAAAAATCCAAAACGGAATTATAATAGTGGCACAGAACCAGTTATTATACCACAAATTAATTTTTTTTAATGTCAGATTAAGATAAGTTTTTGACGTGTTCCAGTAGGTGTAATATAATTAATTCCTTCCGTGTGTAATTCTGGCAGAGTAATATTGGTAAGTGAAATTCACGCGTGTGTAATTTCGTCATGTAGTGTTTAACTCGAACCTCACCAAACAGTTATTAAACGGACTCTTCACCAAACAGGGAATTTTTGTCAATTTGAGGCGGCAGTCGGCAAGCTTCCGCTGACTCATCATGTGCCACACACCAATTACAGATAACTGGAGTATAAACTAGTGTTGTCTTACCGGAGGTTCTTCTTCATCTTTGTACCAGCGGGGGGTGGCAAGAGGGTTGCCAAATACCTCGCAAAACAGTTGAAATGGACACTTCACCAAATAGGGCAGCCACCTCTGGTCTGCAGCCCCAAAATACATAAAATAAATTCTCGACTCTATACAGAAACAAGCGGTATTTTTAATAGATTGTCCTATCTTGATGATGAAATTAAACCTGTACTTATTTTACCGGTATTTCAATGGAAGGTGCTCAGTGAGGAACCGTTGCAAAGTGGGGAAATACATTAAACGCGCGCCCAACATTTGTAGACAGTGACCCAACATGTGACTCGTTCTTGAGTTAAACAGCTCGGCTGTGGACCGATTTGCCGGCTTCTGTGTTTCCTTCCTCTTAGAACATAGGTCTCTTCAAGACCCAAATTCACTCCTTCCTTTTCTCAAAAAGCCTTCCACACACCATCCTTAAAGATGCCATAGGACCTGAGAGAAGTTATTTTGCTTTGTGGAGAAAATAATACATGTTGTCATAATGAGGCGGCAGCCGGCAATCCTGCAGCTGACTCCGCACATACCACACATCAATGACAGATACCTAGAGTGTAAACTAGTGTTGCCTTACCGGAGGTTCTCCCTCATCCTTGTACCAGCGGGGAGTGGCAGGAGGGTTGCTGTCCACCTCACAGCGAAGGGAAATGGGGGTGCCTTCAGATAGGGGGAACCCAAACCCCGGCACTCGGCTAATGGCAAATCGCGGAGGATCTGAAAAATAGAAGATAAAAATTTGTTATATATTCGCAATTTTTACTGAACTGATGATCAAAGGAAGTGTGATTTTTACGCATTTGAAAGAAAATATATGTCGCGAATCGGGAACCTAGCTCTACACAGGAGGACCTGAGAAAATAGACCTATGTCATCTTTGGGGATGCTGTGTGGGATGCCTTTTTATGGAATGGAAGGAGAGCAAGTTGTGGGAAGGAAAAAATATGAGGGGTGGGTAGGAATTTGGGGATCAGTGTGTCCAGGTGTAACGGACGTATAAATCCATCCCTCCATCAATCAAGACCTAGACAAACCTTACCCCATGAACCCGGGCACCCTTGCTAAGTCACTAAACGTAGCGAACCACTTGGGGTGACCTATGGCAGGAGTATTTTATTTATTTATTTTAATTTTAATTTTATTTATTTTATAATATTGATTACATTTTATGATTTTGACTGTCCAACTAGGAAGGATTCCCGTTTCAGGACAGTCAAATTTACTGGTTTCAAGTTATCCTAGACGAATACAGGATTTAAGACTACCTAAAATAAGTATGTTAAAACGAAGATACATAAAAATATACATAAAAAAGATACATAAAGATACATAGAGGCGTCGTGATTTCAAATTACATTTTTTAGTATCATTTCGGAATCAGTCCTGCCTAGATCCAACAACCATTTTGTCACTCTTGGACCGAAGGATGACAATTCACACAGTTTTAGCTGAGAGGGGATTTTATTAAATATTTTAGGACCGAGATATGAGAATATTTTTTGATAAGCCGCTCTGTTGCTTGTTGGAACGGAAAGGTATTGGTTATCTAATAATTGGTCCCCGGGGCAGCGGTACCCATACCCGCTTCCTTAATTAAATTTAATTTCCATTTGAACGATTAAAACCATAGGAGACTTAATTGCCCTATGATTGGTCGGCGAGTCCTGTTAGAATTTAGACCGCTCCACCACGTTGGAGGCAAAATTTATTTAAAAACATTTGGTTTTAAATTCTTGCTGATTATTTATTTTCGAAAAGCCTTTCTGAAAACCGATAATACCAGGGTGCTTACAATGCCATTTCGATCGTTTTGGCGGGCTTTACTAAAATTCCAACTATGTAAATTGAATTTTTAAAATAGAAAAAAAAAATTCAATAATTCTTTTAATATATATTTTTTGATTCGACTGAAGATTAAACCTACCTCCCCAGGGATTAACGCTAAGAACTGAGCCAAATCCTGATCTTACTGATATGAAATACTGTAAATTTATTAAAAATCTGGACAAAATATTCGTTTTCTTGTTAAAAACGGGACTGCAGGCTTCCAACGAATGAAATGATAGAGTTATCAACAAATTATCAATTAAAAGTGAATGTTTTATGAGGATATTGATAGTGACCTACTGATATTGTCGTAGTACGTCGTGATATTCATCTGGAAAAGAACACATATTATGAATGACTAATATTTTAACAGGAAATGACCGACATTTATTTCATAAATTAACTGCTGAAATGTGTGTCCGCATGTGTATGCGTGATTGCCATCAAAAGTCGATAGAATGCATTGTCATCGATAACGAGTCTATCTGTCCAGTTCGACGTCTGTTCGCTACCTTTAAAGTTCCTATTAGACATTATCTAAAGATTCTTAAAACATTTCATTCAAATTTAAAATAATATTGCCTATTTCAACCCAATTTCTCGAATGCGTAGATTGTATAATGCCGTAGAATTTGACGATGTAGACATCATTATAAATACCCTTGTGTATTTAAAAAAAAGTGTTAATTATCTTCTTATAATATATAAAAATCACGCGTTATTGTGTTCGTACACGCTTATATCCAACACTGGACAATTTTTTCGTAGCGCCAACTGCGTTCAGTCCTCCATTAATGGATTTACCTGCATTTACCCTTCTTTCAATATTAAACTTATCAATTAATAATTACTTTTTAACCAACTTATAAATCAACATATAAAAAAGTTAAGGCGATGCACTACGTCGTGTAATATTTTTAATTGAGTCGCTATCAATAATAACCCTTACGTAAATGGCGATAAGGTTTAAATTCCCGCTTAACAACATCCGCCTGTTTTGAATTATGTAAGAAAAAAACATGGCCAAAAAGTGCCTTTTATTTTATTTTGTGGATGTTCATGCATAAATATTTAATTTTTTTTCGATAATTTTATAAATAACTTAATTTGTCACATTATACAATAAAATCATAACCGAAAATGGGTTCGTAAATAGGAAATTTTGAACTTTAAAGCAGTTTCATAGGCCTTATACTTTATTTTTTTCTGGGCTTATATAAAGATGTATCTAAAAAAAGCTCGATTATTTCAAAGGCCAAGATGTATTCTACTCGCAGTATTTAATTAAAGCATCTGAAACATTTCTAGGCGACCAAATTTTCAAACCAAAAACACATGATTTTGCATTACTACGTATGGCATCGCCTTAATCAGAAACTGTACATTTTACCCGAAATGTAAATCAAAATCTATCTACTGTAATTTTTTTTTAATTAATGAATTAAAACCTGCAAAATGTCTCATTTTTCTTGGTACAATAAAACTTGAACCGCAAATAAAATTGTACGTCACTAAAAACTTTTGACGTTAAATACTGCGCGAAATCCCGGTCATAAAAAGAACAGAATTTTTATGAATGTTTGAAAAGTCCCGCGGCGACTACTGTCACGCCGTCAAGTGTCAAAATTGTCTGGCGCAACGTCCAGAAATATTCACCGCACGCACGCGGGGAACCGCAGACCAAATATTAGGTAGGCGAACACCTTTATGTCTGCACCCTTTCTCGTATAAATATACTACAGGGTTTTCCAATAAGAGGTGTTATTATGATATTCAATCGTAAAAGATCAATGGTTTCGTTGCTTGTGTGGCACGTAGCGCCGTCTAGTTGAAAGTAAACGTTGTCCAGATCAATACCATCCAATTCCGGCCATGAAAAATTATTATTCATCTCTCGATAGCGCAATCCATTCACCGTAACTGTTGCTCCAGACTCATTTTTGAAAAAGTAAGGTCCAATTACTACGCCGAACCATAAACCGCACCAAACAGTCACACGTTGAGGATAGAGAGACTTTTCAACAACAACTCTTGGATTTTCCGAGCCCCAGATGCGACAATTTTGCATGTTGATGAAGTCACCGAGGTGGAAATGGGCCTCATCACTCAAGATGATTTGCGTTTGATTCACTCAAGTGAATTTTAATAATTTCAATGCGTTGTTGAAGCATGTATCGTTCCATTTTTATTAATGGCGTAGTTTCTACTTGCCAAATGTCAAAAATGACAGCTTCAAAAGTAACATCTACCGAAATAGCGGGCTATTCAAAATAGTTTAGTAGTTCTGTGAACAGTACACCTCATTGTCTAGGAATGCTGAGATGCGTCCGAAGACGCATGTTCATATACTTATTTAATATTAGCGGCTTATCCTTAGGAGATAGACATATACCCTTTTAGACTTTTCTGTAGGCCTTTTTAAGATATACAATTCCGTATTACATTATTTTGATGTATATCATAAGGTTTAGCCAGCGTTAGCAATGTAATTGACCGAAAATATTTTTTATGACTTAATTACGAAACATCGACTATTTTTTAGTTTGTATAAGTATAATATGCATGTATTATGTAGATAAACCTTCCGAAAGTAATTTTCTAAGCGATAGTAAAAACACTATCAAAATCCATTGCGTGGTTTAGAAGAACTAAGCGCACAAAAAGAAAGACGTGGATAGCGACTTTATTTTGTACTATTTAGAGAAATTAAAACCATAATTTCATTTAAATTCAAATAATTTGTAAGTAGGTACTTATTGTATCTGCGGGATTTTCTCACAAACTCTCTTAATAAATAAAACTCCGGCTTCAAAAAAACACTAGAACTTAAACTTTGATAAATTGGCAAAGGCTTCGATATCTCAATTAGAAGGCGGTTGGAATAATATGGACCCCGACCTTGAGGTTATCGTCTTATTTATTATCCTAGTATTCTCGCCGGTTAACGCCATCTATAGGTAACCTAAAAGATAAATCTAATTCCATCTGTGGGTAAGATTTAAACTGATTTCAAACACTGATTTCAAGGATATTATAGTACTTGAATACCAACCTTCTTAATTATAAATCATAACTATTTTACATCCCCATGTGTATTAAATTGTTATATTTTGCCTATGTAAGAAATCAACTTGAGTAGAATTCTCCTGTCTGGAACCCACATTATAATATATATATGTACATTAGGGTGTATCGATTTTTAACTTTTTTTTTGTTTTCAAATTCCAAGTTGAGAAAAAGTTGCTACTAGGTACCACAACTTACCACAAAAAGTTTTGGATTTAAAAAAAAAATGTTTAGGTCTCCCGCACAAGGCTTAAAGTTTTAATTTTTTTCAAAAAATATAAAAAAAAAATTAAATTTAAAAAAATAAAATCATAACTTTTGTGCTCTGAACTCATTTTATGCCTTCTGTAAGAAAATTAAAATTAATTCCGGTGGTTTAAACTTAAGATGGTTCATATATGTACACAAAATTACAAAATTTCATCAAAATTAACAAACTTTAGGGCTTGTGCGGGAGACCTAAAATCCATTTTTTATAAAAAAAAATCGTTTCTTACTTATTTTTATGCCCTAATATTACTGTTTTTTTAACTTGGAATAAACACAAAAGTTACGATTTTATTTTTTTAAAATTAAAAAAAATTGGATATTTTTTGAAAAAAATTAAAACTTTAGGCCTTGTGCGGGAGACCTAAACATTTTTTTAAAAATCCAAAACTTTTTGTGGTAAGTTGTGGTACCTAGTAGCAACTTTTTCTCAACTTGGAATTTGAAAACAAAAAAAAAGTTAAAAATCGATACACCCTAATGTACATGCTGTTGAAAGAATACATAACAAATTCTTACGTTTTATAAATTTTAAAATGTGTATTCCAGCAATTATGTTGAACTACAACACTCTGTTAAATTATATGAATATGCTCACATTGTCAGACAGAAGAATTTTCACTGACTTGGTATTTCTATATAAAATTCTAAATGATTTAGTTGATAGTCCGGTATTGCTAGAATTGATAAGCTTTCGGATTCCACAACGTAATACTAGAAGTCAGGATTTATTTCAGTGGAGAAATTTTTGGACTAACTACCATATGTATTCCTCTTTGCCCAGAATACTAATGGAAGGAAACAATTATACCAAGTCTGCGGACATCTTCATTTTATGTTTAAACAAATATTAAATGTTGTTAATGATGCAATTCAGTTATGTACAATAAATAATGTATATTTCTTTATGTTTATATGTAAAAGCCCCGAAAAAGGGCACTCATTAATAAATAAATAAATACTTTATTTTATTTTAAATGGAATTACACGAATATGTCCAACGATCGTTCTTTTTAAATACATCATTTTTCTTTTCATGAATGAATACAAATCTTTGAAGTGGATATTGATCTACTTTCCGACAACCGATCGAGCTGTAACTTAGCAGATATACTCGTTGTCGCTGTCGGTGCATTATTTCAACTTTTGGTGGCAATCACAAACACATACACGGAAATATACGCATTTTTCTGAACAGATAAACGTAGCTGTAATATTTTGTTTCCTTTATACGTTCATACCAAAGATATCTTCTAATATCTTTGGTTCATACATTTCTATTGAAAAAATATTTTTCTTAGTAGTTTGCATTTATATTTTTTATTGAGTAATTTATATTTTTATTTGTATTATACTCAAGCGAAACAATAGGAAAAACTTCAATTCATCTTAAGCATATTTTTTGGTGTTCATAATGTACACCAATTCGTTATAAAGATTGATCAAAATAGTGATTTGGCATTAAGTTTTGCCTTAATGCGGGTCTTAAAGACGCTCGGATTGTATGAAGGAGGAAAAAGAGATGCCAATCTGATGAATCATACTTTTTTATCAGTTCCAATTTTGACAACAAAAAGTTAACTAAAATTAAATTATTTTACGCACTACGCAGGAATTCAATTTTAGATTACACTCCCATGAATCGACACTAGTATGTTGAAAAAAAATCGTATGTTCCATCACAAAAGTATTACATTTTAAAATATCACATTAAAAACTTTCCAGTAATAAATCATTAATAAACAGTTTTTAAAAATACTAAAACGTGCTTTATGATCATAAAATCAGACAAAAACGCAATTTTACAGTCCGTCTATTACATAAAGTTTAGCGTATAAATTAACTTTTCCGTATAGCTGCAGTGAATGTAATTTGCTCTACGAAGAGGAATGTACAGTACATCGTATAGCAGATAGGTGCTCTACTTCGTTCACGTATATTTACAGTCGTGTCTGCCGAAGGGTGCTCTGGGAAAACCAAGTAAGAGAGTTTTTATTACGTTTTATAATGCCAAACTGTAAAAGTTAGTATTTCATGTTTGTAATTAAAACGTTAAGTTTGTTTTTGGTTTGTAACTAGCAATAAATGTATTTTTGTTCGTTGCATAACAAATTAAGTTTATAGCAATTTTATTGAAAATTTTACGATTTTTTATAATTTATTGCCATTCTCCTGTGAATGGTTATTTGAGAGTGGTAAGTGCTATCAGTATCGCCCTGCTGGAAGACAACCCATAATTTACAATCGAAACGTCGCTTCAAATTGCGGCTTCAGTCGTGTTTGGTGATCAGATTTGAATAGCCAGGTGGTTCTCAACCTTACTCTGCCCGTCTCTTTCCTTATGACATACCATAAATAACCATCAAGAATCCCACCAGAATGGACACAATCAATAGCAATATTAATCATCTTCTACTAAAAAACTCCGAAACTTTCCATATTCCTTTTCAAAGAACCTACTCTACCTTCTTCCAAATTGTGCAAATGTGTCGACTATAATACAGGGTGTATCGGCAAGTACCCGACAAACTTTAACCAGCTATTCCTCAGCACATTTGAAGTAAAAAATGTTATGGGCGCTTTGCTGTCCGGTAACATTTTTTTTCCATTAAAAACAAAAAATAAATAAAAAAAATCCACACTCCGTCACTGTCATTTGCCTTGAATTTCGTGTTCAACAGCTATTATTAGCAAGTGTGTCAAAAAGTGTCCTCGCTCTTTCGTACACACTAAATAATAATAGTTAAAAATGAGACGAATGGTGACGTGCCATTTCGTTGTGATTGTAAAAGCGCGCCAACGTAGGTACGTACGTACATTATTCAATGAAACTCGAAAAAAATATTGCCAGATGGGTTTTCAAACTTTGACAAAGGATAAAACATTGGTGACATGTGGTAAAAATATGAATAGTAATTTTTTTATTAAAAAAAATGTTAACGGACAGCAAAGTGCCCATAACATTTTTTACTCCAAATGAGCTAAGGAATAGCTGGTTAAAGTTTGTCGGGTACGTGCCGATACACCCTGTATACATCTACTGTAGTGGGAACATTCAAATCACCATCCCTCCCACCGTGGTGCAAGGCAGTGGGTCCAGAGAGTCCTGCTGGAGAGATTTGACTTCGCTTGACCCAAACATTATTGTTTCTTGTTTTCGTTATTGTTATTGTAGTTTAACATACTTGTTGATTTATTCTAACATATTGGTGAACACCGTTATTTGAAAATTGGCATATCATTTATAATTTGTTTATGTCTGTTGTGTACATTATAAAACAAATTAAAATACACCAATCAAGGATGCCCGAATCCCCCTGACTCTAGACAATTTGGATAGCAGTGCGGTATCCCAATATATTTTTAGATTGATTTTAACAATAATGTATGAATGAGAGACAAAGGAGTTTGTGCCTAGATAGAATTGTGTGTTAGCCAAATGCGGAGAAACGGTGCGATGATTTATCCATTTCTCATATTACAGTCCATTATTTTCGCTCACTTGTACCGCATCTTTCATACTATACCTCAGTCTCATTTTTTGCACAGTAATTAGATTTTAACTATTGAAGACAATATTAGCAATTCTTAAACGAATATTTGAAACGGAAAAAGATACGTGAGATATTTTTATATATATTTTTATATAAATATATATATATATATATATATATATATATATATATATATATATATATATATATATATATATATATATATATATATATATATATATATATATATATATATTTATATTTATTAGATATTTTCCTGCGTGGTATGCAGGAAAATTCATTATTTTATTTACTAAATTATCGATTATTGTGCTATAGTGACCATTGTTATATTATTATTTCTTATTTATGACATATTAACCTTAAAGAATCATTGTAATTTAATAACCCAAACATATGTACCTACCTTTACACTGTGTACCTAATTTTGTATAAATTCTATAACAAAAGAATTTCAATTGCCAGCCTGAAGATGTCCATAATAGGACGAAACCGGTACTGGTAAAATAAACAAGTGGAAATAAGTTAAAAAATGTTTTATTTTCTATTTTTTAGAAAAAGATACGTTTACATCTAGGACTCGAACCCAGGACCCTTGCCTTGCCGGGGCAATGCTCTACCTACTCAGTTAATGGGACCCTATAATAATATTAATAATAATTGGATGACTTGTATAGCCCCATTTTTGTTCAAAATCACCTCAAGGACGCTGTTCTGTCTCTGCTCTCTTCCAATAAATTTAACATCGTTTTCCATTCTATTAACCGTCCACAAAGAGATTTAAGCTTTTCCTACGCATTGATTCAAGTGCTGGAATATAGGTCTTCTTGAAAGCATTTTGTAGCACCATAACTGGATTGTTTTATTTCAAGAAACCCCCTGTTCTATCAACTTATAGGAGGCGGCTGTTCTCTCTCCATACAAACGAACTGAAGACACGAAACCTGCTTGAGCTAGCCCGGTAGTCGTGAATATTGTATATTTGATTTCCCTACGCGGTTCGACTCCGTGGAAACCCATTACCTAACACTGTCATATTTAACTGTATCATACTTACGAATATATTAATTATATATTATACGAATAAGAACTACCAACATTTTATTAATTTTTTCACCGTACATTTTTATTGGCTGCTATCTTTGTGTATTATCGCAAGATTCAACTCCAACTAAATGCAATCTAGACAGTGTATTATATAAATATATCTTATTTTTATTTTAACTTTTGACTTTATCTGCAAGTCGAGGATGAATATTTAATTCTTTTGGAATAACTTAATGAGTAAAACCTCAAATTTTAATATTTAATTATTGAAGAATTATTGTGACCGTATCTTTGTCTGATTTTTCTGTTTCAAAAATTCGTTTGGAAATTGCTGATATTGTCTTAAATAATTAATCTTTACTATTAAGCTATTCCTAAAAAATAATATTAGATTTTATTTACAATCTTCAAACTATTTACCTCGCATCTTACTCCCCTTATAATTAGTTAATTATACCGCGTTTTGCAGCTCCACCGACTCGGCTTGTAATTCCGGTCGCTGACAGTCGTGTGAAATATTAGGCTGTACGTTATTCTCTCACAGCACCGTGCTGGGAGTTGGTTCACAATGGCCAAAATGTATTTTATTTTTTTTAATTTTTAATGTAAGTATCGCATAAGAGTCCCAACTGCTTCCAACAGTCTGGAGCCAGTGAGACTATGGCATCCCCAATTAGGCTGATTGTATTGGGGAAGGGAAGAAGAAAGGAAGGGAAAGAAGTAGCCTGATTTTATGACACGGTCTCTGTTATATCTGTTCTTACTTTGCAGATTTAAGGGTTGGGAATTCTTTGTTAAAAAGTAAAAATTTCTACTTACAATTGTGTTTATTACGTTACAAATAATAGGTCTGGATTTAACTACACTGTTCATTACCCGAGGGTGGTAATTATCTGGTTCGAGAAGCTTGTTCCCTGTCAATCTCATCTCACAAGTAATTGTTAGACTCTAGCGACATCTGTCGGACTCTGGAGTAAGCTTTATGACTAGCGCCATCTATCGCTTAAATATTCAACTTATTACCATACATCACAGTCTCCAAATACAGGTTGAAGCTAATAAAAACAATAATTTCTTTGATTTGGGAAGTGCCACCCCGGGAGCCATTGACTGGATAATCATCACCTCTGCCTTAGTTTGTCCCAAGTGATTCGCTTAGTTTGGTGACTTAGCAGGGGTGTCCGGGTTCATAGTTTGAGGTTTATTGCGGCGGATATGTGGGAAGGATGGATTCATACGTCTTTCACTCCTGGACACAATGACCACCAGATTCCTAACCACTTCTAGTAATTTTTTTCTTCCCAGAATTTATTCTCCTTTATTTCTTTAAAAATACCATTCACACATCATCCCCCAAGATGACATAGGCCCACAGGGAAACTATTTTGCATGTTATTATTATGCGTGGAATGAAAGTAAAAAAAGCAACGTTTCGATTCTTATCTATGGTCTTTCACAGGGAAGATATTTGGAGATCTGGTGATGAGGCACAATGAAAGATGTTGTGAAGGTCAGTGTTTTATTGATGCTTTTTGTATTGACGAGTCATTCTAGATAAATCTCGTAGCATCGCTACATATATGTACTGTATAATATTTTTTAATGAATAAACTAGCTGGCACGTACCCGGCTTTGCTCGACTTTTCTCTGCTTTCTTTAAATACAATATACATAAATTATATATGTAAACCTTTCGGAAGAAATTCTCTAAAAGATAGTGAAAATATTATTAAAATCCATTGCGTAGTTTAGAAGAACCAAGTACACAAACAAACAGATGCGGATAGCGTTTAAAGATTCTGTTTATAGATTGTGAAATCAAATTTAAGAAAAAAATACTTATTGGAAATGCAATATGTGTAAGTTTTTCAATATAAAAAATTGTAAATTACAGCATTTACTTCTGATTCTTAGTTCCCAAAAATCCCGGATACACAATATTCAAAAAGTGTAAATTTAAATAATTTCAAAGTGTTAAAATATGAATCCGTCCCCTTAGTATCACAGGCACAGTACCGCCTGTAAGTGAGGTCGGTAGCCAAAAGGTTCATGCGGGGATTCCCGCCAGAGTACACTAATTTAAGGGAATTGGCAGTGGTGGGCAGGCACAGAATGGAGGCACAGTGCAGGGGTGCGGAAAGGGGTGCAGAGGTGCCAACTTGCTAATTATGTGCAATCAACGAATTGAAACTTCAGAATGATCTGGATTTAGGTAGGTATGAGTTTCGGCACAGTATTATGACCAAATGTAGTTGATGGTTTTTTTTTTGCAGATCTTCTTTTTACCGACAAGGTTTTATAGACTGCCTAGAAGTTGAGTAGTTACAATCATTATCTACAGATCGGGAGGTTTTGGAATAAAATCCCGGCGTGCGCAAGTAAATATTTTTTGATTAATTTATTCAACGTATTCATTAAAAATTAAAACCACCATTCTTAAGCAAATCGTTGATTGAAATGGCTGTAGCCGTGTTTGGTGACCAGATCTGAATAGCCAGGTACTTCCCCACCTTGCTCTTTCTCATCTCCTTTCCCTTCCCACTACCGTCAGCTTATAAACTATCAAATCGGGGATGCCACTGGCTCACTGGTTCCCGACGGCACTCACATAAAACAGTTCTCTTTTTTACCTCCAGCGGTGAAAGCATCGTTTTTGCACCCTGGCGGAAGAATGGCGAATCAAGCGTCTCAAATGCCTATTGTTATATATACAGGCGGATGGTTATTGAGTTCTGGTCGTCTAACTATGCTGATGCCATTTCAAGTAACGTTTCACTTCTAAATGGTGGTCTTTTGTCAGGGCGATACTGATAGTATCCTCCACTCTGAAGAGTGAACTATCGGTAATTACATATAAACTACGTACAAAAGAACTTCAGTCAAAAACGACTTAGTTAAGATACCACACGGCAGAACAGCTGTTCTAGCACAGCGTAGCATGACAAGAGAAATGGTGCTATTGAATTTAATTATTGCTCTTACATAATTTTAAATCTTCATAAATGTTAGGAAAAGAAATTTAAAATAAAAAATTCCTATACTGTAAATGCATGATTGATTTATCAGCCATTTATCAGCCATACAATAAAAAATAATAAATAAAATATATTTATTTATTGGAATAACTTTATTGAGTAAAACCTAAAGTTGTAATATTTAATTATTTAAGACAATATTAGTGATTTCTAAACGAAAATCTGAAACAGAAAAATCAGACAAAGATACGGTCACATCTGGGACTCGTACCCAGGACCCTTGCCTTGCCGGGGCACCGCTCTACCAACTGAGCTAATGGGACTCTATCTTCTTCAGTCACATTTAACTGCATCATACTTTGAATAAGAACTACCAACATTGTCTTCATTTTTTCTAAATAAGATAGGTTTATCTAAAAGACGCCGTCTAGATTGCATTTAGTTCGGGTTGAATCTTGCGATTATACATAAAGATAGTTGCCAATAAAAAATGTGCGGTGAAGAAATGAAGACAATGTTGGTAGTTCTTATTCGAATTATGATACAGTTAAATGTGACAGAAGGGGATAGGGTCCAATTAGCTCAGTGGTAGAGCGGTGCCCCGGCAAGGCAAGGGTCCTGGGTTCGAGTCCTAGATGTGACCGTATCTTTGTCTGATTTTTCTGTTTCAGATTTTCGTTTAGAAATCACTTATATTGTCTTCAATAATAAAAAAAATATTTATGTATTAATCTCTGTTCTCATCGGAACAAACGCATAGTCAATTTGATCTTGAATATTCCACCCTCGAACATGTAGCAAAAATATATTCTGTTGTTGAAATGTGTAATAATAAATAAATAAGTATATTTGAGCACATAGAAAGTATTAACCACCCGGTGAACTATCAAACAAACACGACAAACCAAAGTGGTTAGTCGAACGAGTAGATAGCATTCACTGGGTGTTCCGCGCTGCGAAATTGTATCTCTTTTCCATAGGTATATAAAATATATACACGGGAATTACTTAGAAATAATAATTATTTGAGTTCCTCGTACACTACTTGTAACTCGCAAGGAACTTTCCTCAGTAAGCGGTGATATATTAACAAAACTTTTGTCTATTAGAGAAATTCGTGCTTTCGCGTGGAAAGCTTAACCTGCTTACTACGGACGGGGTGCTTTGATGATATTAAAATTTTTGGGGTTTATTTATACCCCATTGAGTTTTATATCGATGATTTAAAGCCATCACATTGTTTCTCCACGTTTTGGAGAAAATGCGATGTGGACTAAGGAACATCTAACTAGCGAAGACCCATGAATAATCACGGGATATTATAATGCGAATTTTAATAAGACGATACTTTTTTTAAATATTATATTATGGGCAGGTACTTAATTCAGCGCTTGTCACGTTATTTTTTTTAAATGATACCTCAATTCAAAGGAAATAGGAGATTTTATGCAACTGAAATGTTTGATTATCACAGACCCTATAGTGATTTGTTTTGGGGTATTATGCCGTGTTGCGCTACCTCCTTCTTTAGCGAACTTTTCGGACACACAGTGTCCATCATCAGGGCAGATGTGTAATCAGTGTGGCAGATTACACGTCTGTCCTGATGATGAACAATGCAATGTTGTCCGAACCCTTGGCTAAAGAAGGCGGTAGCGGAACACGGCATAATACCCCAAAAACAAATCACTATAATACTTTTGGCCGTGAAAATCTCAAATCATACCTATAAAGAGCACGGGTTTTATAATATGTATAATACAAATTTGAAAAAAAATAGTTTAAATAATATTCTGTTATTGCTATATCACCCACTTTATCGCTTGTCAGAATTATTCTTCATGCGATTAGTTTCAATTTTGAAAATGACACTTTAAAAACAAGTTTGAGTACATTGAACGTGCAAAATTTCATGCAGAAATAACGCACATCACAGACAATCGAAATTAGTATGTTTGATAATATATTTCAACACGTCAAAATCAATTTGTCTAAAATAGGTACTTCATTTTTTGACTTAATTTATCTCGAAATAATTGTTCATCGAGAAACAACATCTCAGTTTTGAGTTATCTACATAAAACTAAATCAAACTTTAGAATGGGGGAGATGTGGTAGAGGAAGTTTGGTAAATATACACTGGCTTTTCAGTTCTGGTCACAAAATACAGATAAATCTGGTTCAAGCACTGTTTCAAATCTGAATGATGATCACAAAAAGATCTGCCAAAATAACATGAAAAAAGATTAATGGGTATATTTAGACCCCACTAGTAAAACAATGGTTAAAATTATATCCCAAGTGCCTCGGATTAAATACGATGAAAGATATTGTTTTTTCCAAGTGTTTTTATGGCATGAAAGTCTCGGTTCTTCGAGTTAGTTCTACAAAGTAGTCCTTTGTGCATTTGACTGGTTTCCTGAAACTCTCATAATCTAGAAAAGGAGTCCAAATTTTCCGGATTCCAAATTATTATTAGGAGTTAGTTTTATATTTATGTAAGCAAACGCTTCCTTAGTGGTTACGAAAGCGAATTTTGAAACTTTGTTACTATAACTAGCTGGAATCCCCGGCGTAGCTTGGACTCTTGGAAAATTTTTCGAAATCAGGTGTAGACAGTAATTTTCTTCTCATTTTGAACTTCAAGTGTGCAAAATTTCATCAAGAAGTATCAGAATTCTGCTTTAAGAAGTTGGAAAAGGTAGCTCTTCTTGAAGACGAAGTGTGCAAAATTTTATTAATCTCGGATAAAACTGTAGATTTGTATAAAAATGAAATCAACGCCGCAGGCAATTTTTTTTTAACTACAAACATTTCCGTGTTACGAATAAAATAACCTGACAATATTTAAAAAAAAATTCCTACTATCACCACAGTAACCGATAATGTTGCTTGTGTTGTGATGGAGGATTTATACAGCCGAGGAATTAAACAAAAACCTTCTATATCACAAGGCCGGGACACAGAATCAAATCAGCCTCCTAACTTGTATGAGAACCTCTTAAAAACGTATAATTATTTTTTTTTTAAACTAAGGATAACATTTTAAGACGTTTAAATAATTAAGAATGAATTGAAAAAAAAATTAAATCGACATTTTTTATTAAATCCCATACAAGTTAGGAGGCTGCTTTGAATGAGTGTCCCGGCCTTGTGATCTAGGAGGTTTTTATTGAAAACACTACGCCTGGGTGGTTAACTGTAAATGAAATATAGTCAAACAGTTTTCTTTTTCATTGCTACTAAAAACAAACAATAAAAATCTTATGTTTTTAGCGAAATCGACCCAGCGTTAAAGCGGGTCAAACTTTCGAAAGAATAACAGATACGTTAACGTTAGTAACGCTGTACAATTGGAGCAAGAAATGTAAGGGATTTTATTTTATTTTGTCATCTACAAACTCCGTACAAACTTTATTTTTGTATGTAAATATAATATATAGTGTTTTCCAATAAGAGGTGTTATTTTGATATTCAATCGTAAAAGATCAATGGTTTCGTTGATTGTGTGGCACGTAGCGCCGTCTTGTTGAAAGTAAACGTTGTCCAGATCACTACCATCCAATTCCGGCCATAAAAATCATTAATCATCTCTCGATAGCGATCCATTCACCATAACTGTTGCTCCAGCCTCATTTTCGAAAAAGTAAGGTCCAGTCACACGTTTAGGATAGAGAGGCTATCCAACAATAAGTCTTGAGTTTTCCGAGCTCCAGATGCGACAATTTTGCTTGTTGACGAGGTCACTGAGGTGGAAATGCGCCTCATCACTCAAGATGATTTGCATTTGATTCACTCAAGTGAATTTTAATAAATTCAATGCGTTGTTGAAGCGTGTATCGTTCCATTTTTATTAATGGCGTAGTTTCTACTTGTCAAATGTTAAAAAATGACAGCTTCAAAAGTAAAATCTACCGAAATAGCGGGCTATTCAAAATAACACCTCTTATTGGAAAATACTGTATATTTATAAAATAATAATTTTTATAAATATAATATAATATTAACATTGTGTTCGTACATATTATGAGATTTGAATACTACTTTTACTAATACTACTCTTTACGGAAGCGTTTGATTATGGTTGGAAGAAAGTGTACAGTACATTATTGTAGTTATTTATAAGTAATTAATAATATGATAAGTATTACGTGTTGTAATAAGTACATTGCAGTGAAAAAACTATTTTATTACATGAAAATGCGTTCTATAAACGTTTGGTGGCAAACACAAGCGGACGGATGATATTACAACAGTTAATACACAAAATAAATATCGGTCCTACCCGATCGGCATATGGCGAGGTTTTTAGCGCGGTTACTCCAGTTCCTAGGAAGAATGGTACGATCCTTAGTCAAACCAAAAAAATTACGTTTTATAAAAGCCATTTTACAATAGACGTATCATAGTTAAAAAAATGTTGTTTTTTACGGTTTATTTTTTTAAACCTAATGCAGAATAGTTTTCGCTACAATCGTAGCTTCGTCAGGGCAGAATGAGCGAAACCTGTTAGGCAATAGGTTTAAAAAATAAAAAAAAGAAATCGTTTTATTAAAATTATAATATCTCATCACAAAGAATCTGCTTCATTTGAAAAAAATGATTTCACGACTGTCGAACGGATCACCGACCAAACCAAATAAACGAAAAATTAATATGTGAAAACTGAAACCATTAAAAAAATCTCATAAAATTTTTTCGATATTTCTACTCAGCTAGAAAAATTTTCAATTTATTTTCGTTCCTGCTTTTCAATTTCGTGTGGAAAACAACACAGCGCCATCATTAATGCCTTTAATTATCGCGCAATACATTGATTTCCCTCTCTGATTGTATAAATTAACTGCCTACCCTTTCGGAGCCCATGTAGGGGGTAGGAATGGTTATTAAGCCGACTATCAGAGATCGTGCCAGATTCTGGAAATGTATTGTTACAATTCTATTGTTTTCCAGTGGCGTACAACTGTTGTTAAATTTAATAGGCAAGATTATATATCTATGAAAACGTGTAGGTTAATTTGGAAATCCGCATTGAACAACATAAATGCTTAGATGGTTGGGTTAAAGATTTATCCTCTAATCCCAATCTCATGAAGTAACATGGGTTTTGTAGTGAGATTTATAATTACTAGTAATGCCTAGGTTAGAGGTATTGCAGGCAATTTGCTTTCAACTTTATGCCTGTCTTAGTTAAGTTGGTTGCTTAGAAAAACTTTAAATAATATAGAAGAGAACAATAAGACAAATTTTAAGTGTATTATTATCTGCCTCACTAGCATAGTGTAAGAAAGAGAAAACACCACGCTTTACATTCAAAATAAGAAGTTAACCACAAAATAATTGAAATGTACATTATTGTACATCTCTATGAAACCAAAGGTTCTGACTGCAATTTGAGAAAATATTATGAAACTTTGGGAATTATTATGAAACGCCAAAAAAGTGAAGAGGAGGTAATGTTTATAATACATTTTAGTTCAGTAATTATACAATATATTATTATAATTTTTTTTTCTATACAGTGTCTACCAAATATTTACATTTGTATATAATACATAAATTTAAAACTGTTAATATGGTGTATTTTTTATGCTGGGTGTGATGTAGGTTTGAGTAGGTGACACTGTGGTGGGTAATGTTATATGTTTCGTGAACACCTCACTGGGAGAACCTGTGCTGAGGTGTTCGCGTGGTTATGATTAAATGGTACCTACATGTATTTATGTGTACCTATTGGTTAAATATTCTTATATAAGTGTGAGTTGGAATTTTAAATTTTTTTTAATGGTTATTTTACATTGTTATTTGAAGATAAGGAAAAAAAATATTTATTTATATGCACATATATATATGTACATATATACAATATAAATTAGTGAGTCATTTTTAAAACTTTTTTTTTGCATTCATGTATCAAAAAGATGTATGTTTTTTTCTAGTCATTTGAAAATTTGATAGTGTTTTTCATCATCTTTAAAAAAACAGTATTATTTTTTTGATAAACTAATGTTTATAAGACAAGCATAGCACAAAGGATAACAAATTATTATGAGCTATAATCAGTCGCCTGAAATGTTCTATTTATTTTTACTTGGGAGATATTTCCGATTTGTATGGATATTTCAGGCGACTAATTATTGCTTATAAAAAAGATAATTATTGTTTAAAAAAAGTTTTTATTCAGAAATTTTCGATTTATTTGGATTTTATTGCAAAGAGGGGAAGTTCAAACAAATTCTCTGACCATCTGTCTTCAAGAAAAATAATGGTCAAAATGCCAGAGGCCTTAGGGGTTAAAAACAGTTTAAAAGTTATCTACAAAGCACCTGACAATTTATTACCAACTTACTGCAGAGACAAACTACATTTTTTTTAATTTAATTTTATTTTTTTTATTTTTTTTTTTTATTAGTAGCTATATTATAATTTTTTTTTACATTTTTATAAGAATATATATATAAAAAATAGATGTTGATTATATTCGTAGTCCTCCTCACTAGGAGATCCTGTGCTGAGGGGGACTAGGTTTTGGATAAGTTATTCAGCGACTTCTATGGTATGACTCCATGTTTTGGGTAAGGGTTTCCAGAAACTTCTACGACGATGTTTTAAATATGCTAGTAAGTTCTTTTTCCGGTAATTCCTTAAGCCAAGATTTAATGTTCTTAATGCAGTTGTTTTTTGTTTTGATTTGTTTGATACTAAGTGGGAGTTTGTTATATACCTTTACTGCTAAAAATTCACAGCTTCTTTGTCCAAAGGTAGAGTTACACTTTGGTATAGTTAGTATCTCTGTTTGTTTGGCTCTGGTTTTATGAGTATGTGAGGTGTTTTCCTGAGAATTATTTTTGAGTTGTTGTACCAAAATAGTAATGATTTCCACAGACACCACACAAGACAAAAAGAAAACATTAACACTAAAAAGATTGAAAAATCAAAAACATAGAATTGTTTACTATATAAAGGTACCCAATTATATAGCTTAGTATTCAATGAAATTAAAAATTTACCTGGATTAAGGATATTTAAATAAATAATTATAAATGTTACTAGTATTAGAAATAAGCAAAGCATAAAAAAAACAGCCGGCGGATGTGAAACGCGAAAATGAAGGAATATTGAACGAAGTGAAAATAAAAGTAAAGAATTCTTGAAATCAAGGACTAACAGAGACCAATATTATATTTTAAGAGGGAGAAAACACAAAAGCCAGCCAATAACTCCACAAATAAGCTCTTCAACTAGGTACAATATTGCTGGGAAGATGTTTGGCACGTTTTTCGACTATCATATATGTCCTATACAATTATTTCAACATTATAATTAATCATCTCTTAAATTTGGGAGGAGGTGTAAGTACCGCCGCCCTGGGAACCATTTATTGGATAAATAACACACATGCCATAGGTCACCACAAGTGGTTCACACATGCATATTCATTTTATGTTTGGTGACATAGCAGTGGTGCCCGGGTTCACGGGGTCAGGTTGTCTAGGTCTTGGCGACCGATGCGTATGCTCATCTGTATACTTGTTGAGGGAGACCTTTTGACCTCTCCAGCCGGACTCTCTGGACCCATCGCCTTGAACCGCAGTAGAAGGAACGTCCAGGACATATTGACCCCAGATTTCTACCTATTCCACAGAACTTTTTCCTTCCTAGAACTTTCTCTCCTTCCTTTCCCTAAAAATACCTTCACGCACAGCATTCGGAAATATGAAATATGCACTGAGTGATTTTTTTTCTTCAGGGCCTCAAATACACAGTTTTAAGAAATATTATATTCTATTTAAAGATTTATCTAACTAAGTATTATTACTTATCTTATGAACCATTAAGTATAAATCGCACGCCACTGACACGAGTTTACCTAAATGGTTAAACCTACACGACACGACGTAAGCGTGCACTACGTTAGACCTCTACTAGTTACAACCCAAACACAAGCCAGCACAATACGCGAACACAGCCAGAGCTATACAGTGGCAATAAATATGATTATCTCCCGTTGTTGGCAACGGGTGAAATTGGGGATGTCCGGGTGGTTTGAGGGTGGTGGGGTTGGGTGGATGTCACTGTACCACGTAGATTTGATAATTATATCTGCCAATAGTGTCTGTATGATAATTACTCATTATAAACTGCATAATATGATTGATTCGATGGTATGAGAGACATTAAATGGTGTTAGTTGCAGTTGTGAGTGAATCAATGTACTTGACGGCAAAAACTAGTAAAAATCTTTTGGTTGGGAAGTGAGTTAGCTAAAAGCTTCACAGATGCACTCATAGAGGGCAGTACAAAGAGCTTGCTTGGAAGTCCGCAAGATGGCAGCTAGTAGCCAGTAGTAGCTAGGGACAGTTAGGCTGCTTCCAGACAAACTTGGTGTTTGCAGATCTCATTTAGCCAACTCCTAGTTAGGTCGACTATCGAGTCACTTTTTTAATTCGCGAAGTATTGAATAAATCCCTGATTTAACGCAAATAACTTATTTTTCAAAATCTCAAACTGTTTGTGGGACAGCAACAGCTGGCGCAGCCGGTAGGATAAATCGGTGAATTGATGTATTATGGTGAGATACACCATTTAAACAGTGTTAGAAAGAAATAAAAAAATGCTTTGTATTTGCATTTAAAAGTTAACAAAAAACGCTCCCGAAAATTTGATAAAAATTTTTTGAAACAACATTTAACATTTTAAAAATTTGAAACATCAAGGTTTGCAATTTTTTTTAATAAATATAACAAAAAATTAAAATAACTTTTATACTACTGGTTAATACTGTTCCCACGATAAAAATCATCGGTGGGCGACTTTAAAAACTTTATCCATGTTTGCGTTCAACATTTAAAAATATTTAGATTTGCGTGTGCCAATTTGAAAGAAACACAAACCTGAAAGAGTTGTTTGTTTCAACAACAGCATTTCATTTTGGTATACATTCAAAAACAGCGAATCTATTTGAAAAATAATGTCAAAAATATCAAAATTTCCGAGTTGTGGAATTATTTTTAGTTTGCTCTTGAAATGAGAATATGCGTGGTTCCTGCCGGCATGTCATTTATCCAGTTCCTATCTCTCCGTAACCATTAACTTACTGGAAAACTATTTGAATTATGGAACGTTAAAATGGAAAATAAATAGTGCAAATTCGAGTGCATTTGTTTTTCGAAAACAGAAGAAGGATTGGGACTAACATGGAAGCAAGTTGTTGATGTTTTTCGTTGAAAAGTAAACAGAAGAAAGATGACTATCTTTGAAGTGCATACCAACTTTACAAGTACATATACGTTTTGTTGTAGGGATAAATACCTCGATATATCGCGGTGGAACTCACTATATTGTGGTTGTGTTGTGTGTCCCTTCGCAGACATACAGCGGTAAGTGATTGGTCATCCCGTTTTTCTACACATACTTTCACCCAATTCCAGCAAACACCATTTCATTTCGTTTGGTTTTACACTATTTACAGTCCATTTTCATGTTAATCTGAAGCTGTAATACGTAGGTAGTTTAGGTTGCAACAGTTAACGTGGTTAATTTTTGGGTGACTATGCCGTGTTGTGCTTCAGCATTACAATAACATCTGCCCTGATGAAGGACACATACTTTCATTTCTACGACTCATTGTTGAGTTCAACAGTTAGGCTGTGGAATGATTTTCCTCTCTTATACAACATAGATCTTAACCCATGTTCCCTCCTTCCTTTCCTCGAAAAGATCCTCAACACAGAATCTCCAAATATGACGTAGGCCCTGAGGGTAAGTATTTTACTCATGGTCTCCTGTGTGGAGTTAATTTTAAAAAAAAATCGCACAGAATTAAAGACAATTAAGTTCTTTTTTCTCGTTGGTTTAGAACCTATAATCCCTTGTTAGATAACCAAAGTTTTTACTGCCCTGCTACGTAGGTATATTGCTATTTTGCTGATGATCTTTGAACTAAGTCAAGATTATAATCTGGTCTACCATTAAAATTCTGGTCACACAATGGGTACTGGACAGGCGCCGTAAAGTTTTGAGTTATGACGAAGACACGACATAATTATCTTAACTTGCGAAGTAATCAGCATCGTAACGAGCGAGGGAACTTTAGAAATCACGGCCAGGTGAGCCTGCCAAAGGTGTTGTTGTTCAAGTAAGTCATGCTGAGGATATTAGAGGGTACATCCTACGATGACAGGACAAATTAGATAGGCGTAAATTTCTCGTATCAATATTACACATCCAGAATTATACATGAATTACACATAGAGAGAATTACACCTACTGGAACCACAGACGTTAAAAATCTTTTTTATGTGTTCTAACCTTGGAAATATGCTAATTAAATTTCAGATATGAAAAAAGTGGTTTTAGGTTTTGCGAGTTTGTGGTAATTATTTACAATAATATTTTACTGAGCGAATATCATGAAATAAAATAATGTTTATCCGAGACACTATCAACACTAGGTAACAAAGAAATATAAAATACTTAACTTGTCTATGGTAAACTTGTCTATGATATGTAATAAATCTTCCGTTCTGTCAGCCTAACCAAGCACGTTGTTTCATTTCCGAACCTAATTATGTCATATTATTTATAGATGACAATGCATTCTATAAACTTTTACGCATTTCTCTGAAATTGGATGATATTATTACAGTTAATATACGAAATAAATATCGGTCGGTATCATATAAATATCCAATCGGGATTTGGCACAGATGTTAGCGCGATCGACTCCTGTCGCTGGGGAGGAAGGTTCAATCCTCAGTCAAACCAAAAAAATGTATTAATAAAAATATTCCACAATTTATTTGTTTAATATCCACCATAATATAAACATGCCATAAAAAAATAATTAAATGTCACAAAATAAGGATAACCAAACACTAGTAATAATTTAAACAAAAAATACAATTAACTGTTGGTGTTTAGTATTGAAACAGTTTTGGATAATATGTACCATTTTTCCCATCATATACCTACTGTCATACCTACTATCCATTTCCTTCATTAAAAACAGCCTTACCCACACTTGAAAAGAAGAAAATGATTTGTTGCTTTGTAAATTGTCGCAAGTACAACATTCAAATTCGTGTCGTGTAGCAAGAAGGTGCAATCGTCGTGTTCTCGTCGTATTATTCACATGCTTTGTGCTCTGTTTGCAAATATCAAAATCATATTAAAGATTATCTCGTTTTGGAGGAAAGGAGATACAAGTATACACAAAATATTATATACAAGTTTGGGTTGACTTAGGTTTAGTTAATAATGATTTAAAGATATGATACTATAGCCTTTTTGTACCTAGCTTCTGTGCAGTTAATTGGTCTACTCTTAGAAGATTTCTTATTTATCAAACGTGAAACATTTATTATGAAGGGTGGGTTGGTTGTTATTTAGAAGTTGAACAAGTCGTGTAAGTGATATCTATACGACAAGCTATTAACTATGTAAGAGGGGCTATATATTACTTACAGCATCATCTCATCAACTCTTCACTTTCTGTGTATCTAATTAATTGCGTCTTATAATCGACTTAACCCTGACGTATACAATAATATAATAATTTAAGAGAATGTGTTTCGGTTGAATTAATTAAATTTATTTTTCTATTTTCAAAAACCTATCAAAATATTAATTAACTCTAAAGCCTTAAACACATGCGCGCATAATTTGGGCATGACATATACGTATTATATGTTGGGGTGACACACTATGCTATAATCTTCCTCAGGACAGGGGGTCAGATCAATTGGGTGACTGCCGCGGAGTATCATTTTTTTGTATGGGATCTGTCACTTTGACAGAAGACAGCCACGTAATTACGGCGCTCCGTAAATTCTTCCTATGGCAGGAGAAGGATAATTAAGGCGATAATTTTTAAACATCGCCTCGCTAGCAGATAACAGCGAATATCGTCGCAACGCCAACACTCATCATCTTTTTAGGTGTGACAGGTCCATATGAGATTATATGGCGAGCAATATGGAGTTATATGAAAATTATTGAACTTATAGAGTAATCTGTAACCCCCTTAACCAGTTTCTGGCAGACGCGAAGGCATGCTTTTGAAGTGATACTTGCGCGTATACGAAGAAAAGTAGTTAGGCAGTGTGCAATTATTTAGCTGTTAATTCTAGGGAAATAAAAGAACATACTCCATCTTGTTTAGACCACATTTGGACAAATGTAAACATTAAAGTTCTTCACAAAATAAAATCAATTGTTTGGAAAACTAACATAACTGATCATCACTCATGCTTACTTCTGTATAATAATAATATTAAACATAAAAAACATAATTTAATAACCAAAAAATCAACAATAGATATGGCTATTCTCTCTGAAAAATTAAAAAACGGAGGATAGGAATAATGTTTTAAACAGTGATGATACTGAAATTTGTTCGACTAACTTCGAAAATATTATGTCACAACACATTAAAAATTCGACAACTGAGATAACAACACACATAAAATCAAAATTAAGATGTTTAAAACCTTGGATTACCAAAGGACTTATTATATCTATCAGAAATAAGGAAAAACTTTACAAAATAACTTTAAAAAATCCCCAAGATGAAAAAGCATATATTTTTTATAAAAAATATAAAAATAAATTAACATCTTATATTAAAAAAATTAAAGAAGAGTATTTTAAAAATAAAATATTATCTTCAGAAAATAACCATAAACAAATGTGGAAAACTGTTAATTTCGCCATAGAAAATACAAAAAAAACACAAAACATTAAGTACATTGAACATGATAAAAAAATTATAGATGCCAATATACAGCCTAAACAATGTGCAAACATATTTAATTCCTTCTTTGCAAACGTTGGGAAAAATCTTGCGAAAAATATTCATAAGCCTTCGAACCAAGAAAACCATAAAAATAAAAATATACAGAAACGTAATATACTTTCAATGTTTGAAACAACAACAGAATGTGAAATCTCGAAAATAATAGAAAATATGAAAGGAGGTTCGTCTCCCGGTTTTGATTCTATTACGACACACATGTTAAATACTATGAAACCTCACTTAATAAAACCTATCACTCATTTAATAAACTTAAGTCTAACAAATGGAATTTTTCCAATGAACTACAAAACCACAATAATCTCACCTATTTACAAATCTGGAGATCCACATCAAGCAACGAATTATCGCCCAATATGTCTAATTTCTAATATAGGAAAGATCTTTGAAAAAATAGTAAAAAAAAACAATTAGTAAATTTTCTAGATAATAATAAAATATTACACAAAAACCAATTTGGCTTTATAAAATCACTCAGCACACAAGATGCTATTGCTAACGTAACTTCATACATTTACGAATCACTAGATAAAAGTAAAAAATGTGCGGGTATATTTATTGATCTTAGAAAGGCATTCGATAGCATATCCCATGAGATGCTATTAAAAAAATTGAATAATATCGGCATAAAAGGCAACGCGATTAAATGGATCACCGACTACTTAAAAAACCGTCCTCAAGTAGTAAAAATCAATGGTGTTAATAGTGATCAAGAGATTACAAGCTTTGGAATCCCCCAAGGTACAGTGCTTGGACCAATTCTATTTACTATATATGTAAACGATATTTTTTTTCAACCTTTACACGGTCAAATTACGTCATACGCCGATGATACAGTATTAATAATAAGTGATAAGACTTGGGAAAATGTAGAATTAAAGGCCACAGAAGACATCAACACGCTCAAGAATTTTTTCGACACTAATTTACTGTCACTTAATAATGAAAAGACATTTGTAATTCCATTTGCAATCCATACAAATGATACTCCTAAAAATTTTAACATTGTCATACATAATAGTACTAAAATTCACAGTCAAAACTATTGCAAATCAAACTGTACAGTACTAAAAACAACAAATAAAATTAAATATCTAGGAGTAATTATTGATAAAAATCTGAAATGGAAGGAACAAATATGTCAAGTAGTAAACAAAATTAGAAAATTAATATATATATTTTTAAGAATTAGAAACTTTCTGTCGATAAAAAATCTATATTTAATTTACCATGCCTTAGTTCAATCCACTTTACAATACGCTATTATTAGTTGGGGATCCGCGTATAAATGTAACCTTCTTCCAATTGAAATTATACAAAGAACAATTATTAAAATTATATTAAAAAAATCCTTTGACTACCCAACAGAACGCCTGTTTGAAGAATATCAAGTACCTACATTTAAAGACCTATATATTAAAAACTCATTAATCCAAATCATAAAAGAAAAAGATAAATATCAATTTTTAAATGAAAACAGAACGCGACTTAGACATGTTTTTCTATGCCCAAAACTAAATACGTCTTTTGCACAACATCATTATACTTACCAGGGAAGAACTTTTTTCAATCGTCTACCAGAAGAAATAAGGAGCATTAATGATAAAACCCGAATACTGCTCTCTGTCAAGAGACACTTTAAAAATATTCTGAAAAAAAAACTACTGTCACATAATTAATCTCACAAATATCCTTAGTTTTCCATAACTTTCTTTCTTTTTTAAAATTTAATAAATTAATATATTATCCTTCACTACTTTCCAAAGAAATACTACAGCAAACATACATTTATGTACAATGAATTATTTAATTACTAACTAACAACAACATTTATGTACACTCCCCTTCCATACACAAGCAAATGCTTTCAATGGAAGAGTAGTAAAAAACCCATGATGTAAAATGAATTATGTACCATGTAAACATATTATAAAAAAAAAAAATATAAAAAAAATAAAAATAATAAAAAATAAAAAATAAAAAAAATTATAGATGGCGCTAATTAAATTATTTTATGAAAAAACACTTTTTGCAAATTTGCGCCCGTACGTAAGGAACATGAATATGAATCTGTTAATGAAATTGTTAATTACCAGCCTCAGAACAGACTTTGTCTAGTGAGGAGGGTAATGAAAAAAAAACATCTGTACAGAACCAACCTTAAATAAACGCCCGGGTTGCCGGCACTGAAACAGAACTGAATCCGTGGTTGGGGGGTAACACTCCCGACTAGTAAGCTGGAGGACGCGGGTTCAAATCCCTGCGTGCGTAAGTAAAATTGAATTGATTAATTTGTGTTGTTTCAAATAATAAATAGTAAATTTTCGGCACATTCCTGAGTGGAAAACACTCTCAGTATCGTCCTGGTGTAAGACCACCATTCAGAATTGAAACGTGGCTTGAAATTCCTTTAGTCGTGTTTGGTGGCCAAATCTGTATAGCCAGATGCTTCGCCATTTTCCTTTTCCCCATTTCCTTCACCTCCCTACCAACTTCAGCCTCACTGATTGGGGATATCATATTCTCATTGACTCCACACGGTTGGGAGCAGTTGGGACTCTTGTGCGGTTTCGTATAGCAAGAAAAAAAATAATCAATACTTTTCTATGTTGGTTTGAATCCCCGAAACGATATTGTATTTGGATGCCTCTCTTGAAAGAAAATTTTTATTCGGACAAAACTATTTATTCATATTGCGTATGTACGGGCGCTAACAAATAATTCATCTTAATATTTTAAAGAACAACTTTCAAAAAGTGTATTTCAATAATTAAATTACCATCACCTGTGAACGCGTAGATTATAACGTATGTTGCGTTTAACCTTATGCCCGTTCAGACAGAGCGATTTTAGTTGAACGACTTTTATTGAACGACAAAAATTTAATAAGATTTCGTTCAGACGTTTCAATTTAACTTGAAGATGGCGACAAGTGAAGTTATCGCTGCGTGCGTCCTTATGATTAAGGACCTTTTACGGAACGAACTTAAGAATATGAAAAAGCCCTAAAAACCTCGTATGTGGGCCAGAAATGGATTATAAGGAGAAACGAATTGGTTGCTTCTAACGCTATTGAGAGAGATGACGTTAGAAGATACCGAAGGCCATCGCAATCATTTGCGAATTTCGGAAGAACAATTTGATGTACGGTTATCTGAAATTAGAGAAAAAACCGGACACAGCACGTGGCTGTCCTGGCAAAAACTAAGGTACAAATTACGCTGAGATACCTGGCAACTTTTTTAAGTCTGGCTTATATGCACAGAGTTACAAAAATAAGATATCATTGTTTATAAAAGAAGTTTTGATGCCTTAAAATTTGTTATGAAGGTAAAACATAATTTTTGAAACATTTAGAGACGTGTTATTTAATAATAAAAACTACTAAGTTACGGTAACATTTCAAAAAGAATATTATTAATTGCAATGTCACGGGCATTGTTATTTTTGCTTCGATCCTAAAGACAGGAATGGCTTTGGTATAGATCCATAAACCTACAAATCATATCATCCAACCACTTAATACATTCTTTAATTGAAATAGATGCCATGATTCTAGGTACTAGGTACGCATAAATAAACCACTTACTAGGAAGGTCTAACGTCTACTTTCGACCGTAGGGAACCAAAAATCGCAACCGAGTTAAAAAATATGTTCACACGTTTCGATTCGGCGGAAAAATCGAATGACGACTCATCCTTGAACAACAAAAGTTGACACGCTTTCAACATTCGTAGCTTAACTAAAAACTTGATCAACTTTGTTGAAACTGTGTTCATACTTGTCGATTAGCTTTCAAGTGCCATTCAACACAAGGTTGATCAACTAAAATCGCTCTGTCTGAAAGAGAATACTCAGTATTATTTCTTGAATTGCGGGAAATTTGAATCTGTTCTAGTTTCCACACTTTTCCCTATTTTCGGAATCCTCAACAGTTACACAATCTAAGTTCTTCCTAGAACTAACTATTAGACAAGTTGAGCACATATCCCTTACTTAAAGTAGTACCTATGGAGAATTAAGAGGGGACTGAGGTAGGAACCTTAGTTAAAATTTCGAATATAACCTAAGTAGGTTCTCTAATACGGTACCTACTGGGATACGGCGAAACTCTTAAGAGAAAGTTGGTTAAATTCTATGTAATGCTGAGGTTGCTTAAGCCTTTGGTTAACATTATCAGTCATCTACTTAAAGTCCACTTAGAAGTTTCCACATTAAACTAATAATATGAAATTCAATCTAATATTCATATACTTGTATTGATTTATCACCCGGCTTCGCCCGCGTTTATTTCAATGGGTTTTATTTTCTTAAGAAAAAAAAATCATTTGGTCAGATATTGTGTCAGACACGGAAAAAAATGCTAAAGTTTTGCTTGCTAATTTGTTAAGAATCTCTTCAAATTAATCGAAATCCGGTAAAAAAACGGGAACATACCTGGGATATGGGATTCTATAGTCTAACTGGCTCCAGATGGTTGGAAACAGTTAAAGGTTTGTTGGTACTCGGCGATTATTTAGCGTCGGCACACGACGGATTGGTGGTTTGGTAATGATTCATATATCAAATGTGGAATCATCATTAGTAAGGTAATTACTAACAAATTTAAGAAAGTTTGGTTAAGATTTAAAATAAGAGAACATTAGAAGCATCCTTTTTCCAGGCGAAGTCTAGTGTTCACAAAACAGTTAGTTTATTTGGACGCGAGGTCTACTGTTCACATAACAATTAGTTTATTAGGACGCGAGGTCTACTGGTCATAGAACTATTAGTTTATTTGGACGCGAGGTCTACTGTTTACAGAACAATTAGTTTATTTACTTTTGCAAATAATACAAATATTATTTTGTCATAATTATCAAAATTTACCTATACCTTCATTCCCCTTAATTATTAGGAGACCAAATTTGTCCCCAAACATCATACGAATTTGGGTTCCTGATATTTAAAGGGTTAAATGTCTAAAACACTACCATATCAAATGAGGAAAGCAATATTATTTTTATTATTTCATTTCATTACAGTCATAACCATCTATTGCGTATTCTTCTCTTATTAAATAAAAGTTATATCTGCAAATATCATATATCGCATTCTCGCACGATAATAAACTTATATAAGTACTAAGGCAAGGTTTGCCAATAAAAAAAAAATATTTTCTGCCAAAACTTACCAATCCTTCTGTCGGGAACCCTTATACTGGGGGTAGAACCGAGTAGAATCGAATAACTAGTTACACATCTGAAAAAATAATTAGTCACACAACTAAAAAAAATAACTAGTCACAACATAAAAAATAACTAGTCACACAATAGAAAAAATGAATAGTCACGAGTGAAAAAATAATTAGCGCACAACTGAAAAAATAACTTGTCACACAACTAAAAAAATAACTACTCACCACCGAAAAAATAACCAGTCACACAGCTGAAAAAGTGTATCAATATCACGTATCGGTTTCGAAAGTCAAATTGGCGTATATATAAAAATAACATAAAAAAATTGTTTTTATAATTTATTGGGATGCGAGTTTTTTTTATAGTTTAGGGTATAATGGTGCTGGGCAAAAGAAGTGTGTAGTTTAGGGCATGCAAATATATATTTAAGTCCGGTTCGATTTTCAGTTATGAATGAGTTTTTATCTCTTTCTTTTATAATTTGAATTCTTCGAATACGCGTTCAGTGGGGAAGTCTGGAGGTTTTTTTATTATTATTTTTATTATGAGTTTTCGAACAATTTCTATAGGGTCAGGCTAGTTTTGTAAACTTTTCACCAATTGATAATGGCACATTGTAGAACGGACTGTACTAATGCATTATATATTGAGGATAGATTTTTCATTGATAAGTAATATCGGATTCGTAAAAAATATATAAATTGATTTCCTAATTTTATTTATTTTATGGCAGATATGATCTTTCCATTTTAGGTTTTAATCAATGATTATTCCTAGATATGTAATTTTATCAGCTGTTTTCAGAAATGAACATATTATAAAATTTATGATTTATATTATTATTTTTTGCAATAAATATACAATTTTTATATTTTATACAATAATATTAAAATAACCCTTCCTCATCGTAAAGAGACAAGGCTCTTTTGTTTGGTGAGGGAATAAAATTATATTCGAATGGTAAGGCTCTCAACTAGCAAGCCGGAGGTTGCGGGTTCAAATTCCGGCGTGCACAAGTAAATTTTATTTGATTTATTGTTTCTTTACATTATATCATTTTAACTAATTTTTAACCTCACTAGGATAAGCCTGTGTTGAGGTAAATAATTTTACAAAATAATAAAAATAAAAAATAACACAAGATTATATATTAAGAGAACAATATTGTTATATTAACGTTTCTACGAATTAGGTACATACGTGGTACCTATTAATTTAATTCCAGCCAATTCATTTCAGTATAATGTAGTAAACATGTGTAGTAAACATGTAATATACATTAATATTTAATTGCAAGAAAAAATAAACAGATACAAAACATTATGCTACATCGGTTCAATAATAACCAAATGGTTGATTGGCTTAGGTAGGGAGGAGTCTGAAAAATTATTATATAATGTCACTTAAAACTATACATGTTTACCTATGTCATATTTAGTAAAAACTTAATATAAGACTGAAAAAATATTATATAATGTCACTTAAAACTATACATGTTTAACTATTAATGTCACTTTTAGTAAAAACTTAATATAAGACTAAAAAACTATTATATAATGTCACTTAAAACTATACATGTTTACCTATTAATGCCACATTTAGTAAAAACTTAACATAAGACTGAAAAACTATTATATAATGTCCCTTAAAACTGTACATGTTTAACTATTAATGTCACTTTTAGTAAAAACTTAATATAATAATGAAAAACTATTATATAATGCCACTTAAAACTATACATGTTTAACTATTAATGTCACTTTTAGTAAAAACTTAATATAAGACAGAAAAACTATTATATAATGTCACTTAAAACTATACATGTTTACCTATTAATGTCACATTTAGTAAAAATTAAAAAAAAGAGTAAAAATTAAATTACATCTGGCATTTCACAAAAATTCGGTTCCTTAGAACAGGCAATCTGCCTGGCTAGGAACTAAATTCGACCTAACAAAACGTAATAACACTTGTACCTACTCATTTTAAATATATGCTCTCATTATGCTATATTATTACTGTTATGTCTGCTTTAAATGTATCTAATGTAAAAAATAAATTAAATAATTTAAAAGGACAAAGATTTAAGAATATGTTTGAAATCCTCAGATAGCAAAAATAATTTAAAATTCTTTAATTCGTGTTACGTCATATTTTATTCATTTCAAATAACATATAGCATATTGGAAGATACGAATATCGCCCTGATGTAAGACCACCGTGATGTCTGTACGAATGTGGATGAGTGCAAGCGACATGGAATTGCTTCAAGCAGCTCCCCAATAAATACCAGTACACAGGTCACCTAAGAGTATTATTGCATACTACCGGACACGCTACAATAAAAACACGGTAATACTCTTTACATTACAACCACCATTCAGAATTATAATGTTGTTTAAATTGGCTTTAGTCGTATTTGGTGATCAGAACTGAATAGCCAAATATTTCCTCACCTTCCTTCTCCCTATCTTCTTCCCCTCCCCACTAAATTCATCCTCACGATATACCCCAATTGGGGATGCCATTGTCTTACTGACTAGAAGGTTGAGAGCAGTTGGTACTAAAACAGAGAGATTTAACAATAACAGAAAAAGTTTTTTTTAAATTAATAACAGATATGGACTCTTTTAGAAGTATTATATTATTTTTCAAATTAAGCTGAAATTCATGAATATTTTCGATATTTTTTTTAATTTAATGGAAGGTTGTTTAAATAAGTTATTTGTAGTTAAAGTAGAGGAAGAGTATTTAAATAAGTTATTCCTAGATCAGAGGAAGGTATTTTGAACGTGCTTGGTATTAATTTTTGGGATTTGAATATTATTACGATATCGTGCTGATTTATTGAATTGTAAGTCGTTTAAGTTTTTTTTTTAAATTTGTGTACCAAATATTTTTAATAGTAAATATGACAAAATCGGGGACATTAGAGGAAGACATGACATGACATTTGACGGCCGGCATAGTCCAGTGGTAACGCATTGGACTGCCATTCCGAAGGTCGCGGGTTCGAACCCGGCGTGCGCAAATAAATTTTATTTGATTAATTTGTGTTATTTCACAATTAATTAATTAAAAATAATATATAGTATATTTGCGGCACGTTCCAGAGTGGAAGATACTACCAGTATCGCCCTGGTGTAAGACCACCATTCAGAATTGAAACGTTGCTCCACTCCAAATGGCTTTAGCCGTGTTTAGTGACTAGATCTGAATAGCCAGGTACTTCCCCACCTTCCTCTTTCCCTTCCCCACTTACCTTCAGCCTCACAACATCCCCCAATTGGGGATGCCATAGTCTCACTGGCTCCAGACGGGAGCAGTTGGGACTCTTGTGAGGTATTCACTATAAAAAAAAAAATGGCATTACCAAGTGAAAAAAATACTCGATGTCGGATAGGACATTTCCAGTGTCCGGTCGGACATTTCGGATATCCTATGGGACATTTCCAGTGTCCGGTCGGATATTTCGGATGTCCGATGGGACATTTCCGGTATCTGATCGGAAATTTCCGATGTCGGATAGGACATTTCTTGTGTCTGGTCGGACAGTTCGGATATCCCATTGGACATTTCCAGTGTCCGGTCGGATATTTCGGATGTCCGATGGGACATTTCCAGTATCCGATCGGACATTTCCGATGTCGGATAGAGTTTAGATTCCGATGTCCAATGAGAGGTGTTATTTTGAATAGCCCGCTATTTTGGTAGATGTTACTTTTGAAGCTGTCATTTTTTGACAGTTGACAAGTAGAAACTACGCCATTAATAAAAATGGAACGATACACGCTTCAACAACGCATTGAAATTATTATAATTCACTTGAGTGAATCAAATGCAAATCATCTTGAGTGATGAGGCCCATTTCCACCTCGGTGACTAGGTCAACCAAAATTGTCGCATCTGGGGCTCGGAAAACCCAAGAGTTATTGTTGAAAAGCCACTCTATCCTCAACGTGTGACTGTTTGGTGCGGCTGGAGCAACAGTTACGGTGAATGGATTGCGCTATCGAGAGATGATGAATGATTTTTTATGGCCGGAATTGGATGGTATTGATCTGGACAACATTTACTTTTTTGGGGATCTGGTGAGGAGGCACGGAATGAAAGACGTGTCGTGAAGGTCAGAGTGTTTATTTGTGAGTCAGGTATCCGTGATGAGATGTCGTAGGACAGATGTAGTATTCTCCGGATGCAGGCGGTGATGGCAGGTCAAGCGCGGGTCTGTGAGTCGACGCCGGGCGCTGGCGACCGGACTCGTTGTCTGTCAGGCACTGGCGATCTTGGCAATCAGTACTCCAGTGCTGACGGGAAGGCCGAAGGTGCGGTGGACCTTGTAGGCGGTTGAACGGGAGCTGAGTAGACCAGTGAGGATGCTGCGTGTCCTCGTGGTGGTCATGGTGAGTGGATGAAGCGCTGGTCAGAGACGCTGGAACCAGGGCGCTGTAATCCATGTAGCGTTGGCCAGGGACGGCGATCTGGGCCAAAGCGCTATGATGATATCCCGATGGAGTCCATGAGCAGAGCCGGGAAGAATGTCCTTCGCGCAAGTGAGGTGCGCGGATTATCACTCGTTGAGCACCTTGTTAACTGATGGCGGATTGATGACTGACTAGATTCTTCATGCTGTCGCTTTTAAAAGGTGAAGAAGCTTCTCGAACAATTTGGTTGCTATGTAGAATTTTCCAAACAAATAAATAATAAATAAAAGAACATCTAAGAAGCTTGTTTGGAAAAACCGAAACTTCTAGAATTCCGTTCGAATGAAGTAGTGGCGTACCACTACACTTTCAACAAGACGGCGCTACGTGCCACACAAGTTAAGAAAACCATTGATCTTTTACGATTGAATATCAAAATAAATATCTAGATTTTGCTCAGTTGTTAGCGCGTTTTATTTAATATAATAAAAGTTAAGAAAATCTTGTTATTTAAGTTTTGAATTTTTTAAAAATTAAAAAATCAATGAGCAGGGATTAGCGGTTACTCGGCTGAATGACCAATTACATAATGAAAAAATGTTAAAAAACAATAAAATTTACCCCGGGATCAAAATATTATTAAAATTTTTTACTTCAAATAAAGTCAGATATCACTGGTTAAAGTAAGTCAAATACGTGTCTTAACATACTGTATATTATATAGGCGGAGCTTAACTCAATATAACTTAGCGTCAGTAAGCCGATCTAAGACAGGATTATGCTAAGTCTAAGTTAACGTCTAGTCCAATACGTAATACATACATTACACGTGACGGGTATGCGGTATATCCACATTGATGTCAAATTGGATAAAAAGTTTGAGAATACAGTTCCCCGAAAAAACAGAATTTTCAAGAAAACTGAAAAAAATTAACAACAAACCTAAAGTTAACCTGACCTAACCTCCACTTCATTAAACATATTATCTCTTCACTAAACATATTATCTCTTCATTAAACATATTATCTTTTCATTTAACATAGTATCTCTGCATTAAACATATTATCTCTTCATTAAACATATTATCTCTTTATTAAACATATTATCTCTTCATAAAACATATAATCTCGTCATTAAACATATAATCTCTTAATTTATTTTTATTTTTATTATCAATATAAAGTTTTTTTACAGGTTTTTTTTTTCGATGTCTGTCTCACTAGGATAAACCTGTGTCGAGACAGACGTATATGATACATGAATTAATGTTTACATTTTTTTTTGATACATAAAATATTTCATTACATTAAATGACATTGTGAAAAAGATAAAAAATAATAAATAATAATAATAAATGATAAATTTGTTAATCAGCATCTAGTTGGAGTACATACTTATGTAGGGATTTTTATAAAATTTTTGATCATGGATCTGTCTCGACTGATGATCCAAGACTTGATGTCTGTTTTATATTTCAAAAAAAATTCGTTCAGTCTAATGGCTAGTGGGAGAGCATTATATAGCCTTGTTGCAAAGTATCTAAAATTTCTCTGGCCAAAAGTTGTTTTAGCGAAAGGGATTTGTAAGAAATTATGTCCATTGGTTCTAGTATCACGAGCAGTTTGGATATTGTCAAAAGTAGTTTTGTGTTTGAAGAGGTATGTTAGTATGTTTTTAGCATAAAGTTGCCTAATGTCCATAACACAGATTTTCCTAAAGATTTCATCCGAACTGCTTGTGATTGGTAGTTTGAGGATAATCTTTATTATAAGTTTCTGAGCTTTAGATATTGGATCAATGGCGGCAGCGTTTGCTCCTCCCCATGCTATGATACCATATTCTATTAAAGATTGACAAAGTGCATAGTAGATTGTTTTGAGCTGGCTTAGGTTGAGAAAGTTGCGAGTTTGTCTAAAAAAGTAAATGAATTTTCTATGTTTGTTTGCTGTAGTGGTTATATGTTGTTTCCACTTTAAATTGCTGTCAAAAATAATACCTAAGTATTTAATTTTAGTTACCTGTTCTAAATAAGGGCAATCACATATTATCGTATTTGTCAGGTTGCAAGCACATATTTTAATTTGATTTTCTGGGTTTCTTAAGGAAGGATTAATACTAAATTCAATGTATTTAGTTTTGGTCACATTCATTGTTAGTGTATTATTGTTTAACCATCTTTTAACCACAGTTATGCCCCTGTTAGCTTTTATGTATACATCATTCCAATTGCTTGATTTGAAGAGGAGAATCGTATCATCAGCGAAACTTACAATTTTGGCATCTATTTGAAGATTACATAATTCATTTATGTATATTAAGAACAGGGTAGGACCTAAAACACTTCCTTGAGGCACGCCGTAGCTAATTGGTAATTGATTGCTATTGCAGTTGTTGATTTTCACACTTTGCTTTCGGTTTGACAGGTAATAGCTAATAATAGTAAGTTCATCACCATTTATACCAATATTAGATAGTTTTTGTAAAAGTTTAGAGTGAGAGATAGTATCGAATTAAACATATTATCTCTTAATTAAACATATTATATCTTCAAACATATTATCGAGTCTGAATTCACTCTAATCTTCACATATACTCGTAAATTCAACCTCTCTCATTCCATAATTTGAAATGTTTGCCTAGAACACCCTTGAAAGGTGAAAGCCACTTTTGAAATTGACACTTGAAAAAAAAACCTATTGTATCGTTATACCATTTTCTGATTTATCCAGTTAATCGAATACTGTGAACAGTGTAGACCTTGCGTACAAAACAAGTATGTTTCTAACGATTTTTTATTTTCTATAATTTGATTTTTCGTATGAAGATTTTCAGGAAATTTCAGTTTGGCCGTGCACCGCACGAATTTCCTGAAAATCTTCACACAAAAAATCGTTTTCAGCTACAACAACATCAATCATGCTTTTTTTTGTAATATTAGCACTCTAGTACACCCAACAGTTACGAGCCGCAACTGTTCATGAGAAGAAAAGCAATATTTATGTTGGGCAGTAGAAATTATCTTCCTAAATGTTCGTTGGGAGAGAGATATACAATAGTTAGGTAATAGTTTCCAATAGTTTATATAACAAAATCAAATTGAAAAGGCCACGACCTTAGTTATCATTAATTATCAATAGATTTCCAGTTACAACGATGACCCAACACGATTCAACAAAAAGCTGTCAACTCAAAATTAATTAACTTCAACAAACCGAAAACCGCTCACCAATAACTATCAATATCTCTGGGTTTCACAGTTAATTAATGGTTTATTCGGCTGAACAATTAACCATTAATTTATGTTACCATACCCTTAAATTTCTTTGTGCGTATTGGATATGGTATACAAAATACCCCGAATCAATATATTATCTAGAAGTGAGATCTTTTTTTATGAATAATGTAATTTTTTTACATTAACACAGGAGGCATTGAAGAAGGAGGGCCCAGGTCATATTTAGAAGTGACTGAATATATCCCTCTCACTGTGGCGTAAAGTGATCAGTTAGAGAGGTCAAAGGATCTCCCCAAACCAGCCTCTCCCGATCTGGCACGCCACGCAGTTGGTGGCCAGGCGTATCCTGAACACATCTCACCCGATGAACCCGGGCACCCCTGCTATAACACCAAACGTAGCTAACCACTTGAGTTGAATTATGGAAAAGGTGTTGGTTATCTAATAAAGCGAAATTTTTCAAGTTCAGTGAACTCAATTTTGCTTTGAATTTAAGTGTCATTTGAAAAATAGGATTTGAAAAGTTGAGGAGGAAACTAGTAAATAGAAGGAACCTAACCTACCTACTCGTATGTAGTAATATTTTAACAGGAAATTATTTTCAAAATTGCAATTATAATATCCCGTGATCTTTTTTTACCGGTTTGTGAAATAATGTTATTTTTTTATTTGAACCAGCGAACTCTGGATTCATAGTTATTTTTTATTACGAACCAACAAGAACAAATCAATAAAATCAAACATTTTTACAAAAAAAACTTATATTAAAAAAAATATATGGATATATTATATTTATATTTTACACATAACATTGAATCACTGAAGTAAGAATCGTGGCTCCCTTATCAGGCACAAGAGCTCCTCTTTTCTGATAAGGTATACATGACCAATTATGTACCTAAATATTATATTTAGCAAAAAAATGTATGTATTAATGTAACTATGATCTATATTAAAATAATAAAAAAAAAAAAAAAAAAAAAAAAAAAAAAAAAAAAAAAAAAAAAAATAGTCGATGATTTTAAGCCCTCAGGCTGATTTGTTGGCTTTTGGAAATAGCTCACGAATAGTTGTGTCTCTCTTACTGTTATGGTGAGAAGTATGATCTAAACTGTCTTAGAAAAAGAAAACACCAAGCTTTATATTCAAATCTGAAAGTTAACCAATGCAAAATTAAAATTTAGGTAATGTATATATTTTTTTTTTTAACCAGAAATGAGGAAAAATTGTGCTTACTTTTGGCATACTATTTGCCCGCAATACATTTCTATCGTTTTACGAATTTTGTGAATTTGTTGGTATGTTTTGTGTATGGAATGCAGGAGCGATTGATTAATTCAGTCTTAGAGTATATAAAGTGAGTTTGATATTGATTACGTTACATAGCTTTTAGTGGATTGCTGTTTAAGTAAGAACGTTTTTTGTTTTCTAAGGCTTTGGTAAAAAACAATATCATTCATTTAAGGTGAATAAGGTGATACGAAGTAATATAGTTTAATTGAAATTTTGATCGGTTAGACATATTTTTGATTCTTTAACTTATTGATGAACGTAGTACTAAAATCTCAAAATTTTTAGAGGTATCCCTACGGGTGTGAGTTATTGTTGGGTTCCCACAAACAGTTCTCCAAATTGTCGTGGAAGGTGATTATAAATAATGTTTCTATGTGATAAATCAGGGATTTATTAATACTTCGCGAATTATAATGGTGACTCGATAGTCGACCTAACTAGAAGCTGGCTAATTTAGATCTGAAACAGTAAGCTTGTCTGGGAGCATTCTCACTGGCCCTGGCGACTACTGGCCACTGGCTGCCATCTTGCGGACTTCCACGCAAGCTCTGTGCACTGCCCTCTATGAGTGCATCTGTGGAGCTCTTACTTCCCAACAGTTATTTATATTTAAGATTAATATATTTGTTTATAATTTTTTAAAAATATTTGAGATCTAAGTAATACTTTCATAAAAAATAATTAAAATAAACCCCACAGCAAGATCGATTTTCTAGACCTGCTAGGGCAAAGCCGACCGTAGGTCCATCCATTACGCCGGGCCGTGCGCCGAATATTGTTTTTACACGACTTCATCACTTATGTCGTTAAGATTCCCACTTTATTTTATAGATTTTATAGAGAAAATTCAACCGCAGGTATTGTCTTGTCTTAAGGCAAAGCTTTTTGATTAATATTTATAACGAATTGCTGTATATTATGAATAACAAAAAATATGCTCTAGATAAATTAAAGGTTTTCCTGTCGTTTTGCTTGAGTAGAATACAAATAAAATAATAAATAAATTACTCAATAAAAAAAAACTACTAAAATAAATATTTTTTCAATAGAAATGTATGCACGCAAAGCAAAGAACTAAAGAAAATACAGTATTATAGTGACAGTTTCACTTGATTAACTTTTTTGCTTTCTTATAAAATTATTTACAAAATAAATAAAAAACCGGTTTTGTGCTGAAATCGACTCCGCTACTTGAAATTGACTCCGTTTGTTAAGCGATTTTAATGCCTATTACCTACAATATAAGGTACACCAAGAATGTACACATTTTTGGCTTGTAGCTTCCTCTTAATACATGAGTTAAGAATGCATCGAGAGCATCTCCTATCCCCATCCTATATCTTTTTGCCTTAATCGTGTTTAACATCAATTCAATATTTAATAGATTTCTGAAGAAGTGAAAGAATGTAAAACGTTTATATTTGTTTTGCTTTACGAATACTAAGTTATGAAACCCACACAAAAGAAGGCTATAAGTACGGTAAAGAAATAGTGAAAGGGCGACATGATATATTTAGTGTACAACATTTAATAAGAGGTTCAGTGATTATTCCTACCACGATTCCGCACATGGAAAATTACGAACAAATTATTCCGTACAGGGATTATTACGATTTTGTTTAATAGTACAATTACTGATTAGGTACCTATACGTTTAATGTATTTTTGTTGTGTGCGGAGTATGTGGTCAGAATTTTATTTGATTTATTTGTGTTATTTCACAAATTACTAATTTAAAATAATAAACAATATATTTTCGGCACGTTCCAGAGTGGAAGATACTCTCAGTATCGCCCTGGTGTAAGACCACCATTAAGAATTGAAACGTTGCTTGAAATGGCTTTGGGCGTGTTTGGTGACGAGATCTGAATAGCAAGGTACTTCCCAACCGTCCTCTTCCCCTACCCAATAACTTCAGCCACACAACATATCTCAACTGGGGATGCCATAGTCTCACTGGCTCCAGACGGTTGGGATCAGTTGGGACTGTTATGCAGCTTCACATAAAAAAGATCGTAAGCATCTAGGAGAGTATAAATATCTTATTATACTTATATGCAAATTTAGTTTTAATTGTAAATTGGTCTCTACTAACATATACTGTATACACGGAGGGTCTAGAATCGTTCAAAAAATAAATGTGGTTTTTTTTAAAAACAAAAAATTGAATCTTGACACGTACGGCAAATGAGGTATACAATTAATTTCAACTCTCTAAACCTCCCCTGCAAACCCTCCCCCAATGCACACAGATCAACATTGCCTCAACTTTGGCCGGTCAGAATTTTTTGAATAAAAGTTCATTCAGCAACGCACAGTAATCCACATAAACTTCACTTCGCCTCGGAACAAGCTAGTAGAATGAAGCGAGGCGGTTTTAATCCGAAGCCTAGTTGATATGTGTGCGATAACCTTAACGCTTGATCGAAGTTATCAATGCGCACAATAATCATTGATCGGAGATTTTAATGTGCGCAATTATCAGCGGTCGGAATGGACGTGGTAGGAATAATCCGAGAATATATAACACCTCCGCACCATCTGTGAAGTATGAACATAAGTAGGTAGGTATTTTCGGAGATGCCGGCGGAAGCTCGAGTGCTTACGTACTTGAATAGAATCATGGAATTTATTTAGGAAACCCACAGTATTGATTAATTGCTACGGAACGAAGGCTTTTGAAGGGGTTGTGAACAATTGGTACATATGAATAAATGATTTAATTATATTAATCACGAGACTTGTTCAGGAAATTTGCAACGCAGTGGGAGAGATGAATCCATACGTCCGTCACTGCTGGACACATTGACCCCCAGATTCCTACCCACCCCTCATACCTTTTTACTTCCCAGAAATTCCTTTACTACCTTTCCATATACCCTCCACACAGCATCTAAAAAGATGGCATAGGCCATGAGGGATTTTTTTTAATCAGAGCCTCTTGTGTTCAGCTAATGTAAAAAAAAAGTTATTATTTTTTTCTGTATACTGTCAGTTTCATTTATTGACTAGTTAATTTGTTCGCTTTTCTGAACTGCTCATATAGTCTCCTAGGAATCATCGTGTCTCCCTTATCGTCAAAGTAAGAAATATGATCTAAACGGTGTTAGAAAGAGAAAACACAACAATATAATATACATGTGTTATATACGCAAACCTTTTGGAAAAAATCATTAAATGACAATGAAGACTTTATCAAAATCCTTTGCGTAGTTTAGAGGAACTAAGCGCACAAACAGACAGACGCGGATAGCGACTTTATTTTGTTTAGAGACGACAAATAAGTGAACTTTCTGTAATTTTTGCAATACATTTTCATTAATTAAGTATGTATTCAAATTCAAACCTTCTCACCTCAGTTTTAGTTTTTGCATACGTTCAGAAATATCCTATTTAAGTCTCTTTTATCTAGAAGCCAAAATACACTAAAATTTTCTGACTTTTTGACGAAACGTAAGGGTCAATATGCCAGAGCCCTGAAAATTTAACTCTGTATCAAATTTAATAAAAACATGGCAACATTGCCAAATGTTAGCCACTCCTGTTACACCAGGAAGGTACTTTGAAAGCAAGATAGGATATTCAGACATAAGAAGATGACAAGCGCTTTTCCAATGCCGATTCGAGTATTCCGCTATTTCTGTGTGTTTATAGTAGATAGTACGTTCATACGAAAATAGACATGTATATATTGTAACGATACATATACATATACTTACGTGGAACATTTATATATACAGGGTGTATCAGGACCATGGATAAAATTTTAAACCTTGTAGGCATGGCATGGAAGCGTGCCGATGTATTTTTACATTACTTCCAAAAATAAGCCTTGAGGAAAATATTTTTTTTCAAGGGCTATATCATGAAATGAGGCAACATCCATTTGAAACTATTTTTAAAATCTGTCAATCAACATTTTAAATTAACTTAACAATTAGTAATTTAATCAGAACTTTATAGTAATGTGATTAGAGTGCAGTGTGTTAAAAACGAATAATCGAAAATTTTGCTAAAAAATATTCTAAACTAGCTGAAGATAAACTTGCGACGAGGATCGGTAACTGTAGGTACGCCAGATGTTTTCAACGGAATTCTTGGAAACTCTGAAGGCCTTAACAAGTATTTCGTCCAGCCCAAGGTAATTTATTATCCCGACCGTCGCCTTTTATTGCGGTCACAATGCACCACTAACACAATCACCAGGAACAAGATTACATGGAGATGAATGATGGAATTGCCGAACGTCACAGCGGTGCTGCCAAGGTCTGTTATTTATCTGAGGATACTGTGTCAGCGCTTAATTTGAAGCAGACATATACCTGGACGGATGAAGAACCTTGTGCTGGCACTGTTGGTGGACGCGGTGTTCTCTTTCGCTGCAGCAGCTGGTCCAGTTTCCTCACCACCTAGGATTCTTGCTGCAGAGTCTCCATCTTCTATCATCGTGTCACATGTTCCTTTACTTCATCACCTGTTCCTGTACTTAATTTTATTTAACTTAATTTCACTTTATTTTTGTAGACAAGAAGATAGAAGATGGAGACTCTGCAGCAAGAATTCTAGGTGGTGAGAAAACTGGACCAGCTGCAGCAGCGAGCGAGTCCTCCGCGTCCACCAACAGTGCCAGCACGAGGTTCATCATCCATCCAGGCATGTGTCTGCTGCTAATAAAGCGCTGACACAATATCCTCACATATATACCAGACCTTGGCAGGACCGCTGTGACGTTAGAAGATAGAAGATGGAGACTCTGCAGCAAGAATCCCAGGTGGCGAAGAAACTGGACCAGCTGCTGCAGCGAGAGAGTCAACCGCGTCCACCAACAGTGTCAGCACGAGGTTCGTCATCCATCCAGGAATGTGTCTGCTGCTAATAGAGCGCTGACACAATATCTTCTCACAGATACCATACCTTGGCAGCACCGCTGTGATTATATTGTTCTGATACACCCTGTACCTAAATTGTACGTAATTTGTATGAATATGAATGTGTATTTGAATTGTAACAAATACGCATTGGCGTATTTATCTAATGGGAACAAAAATAGAAGGGCTCGGGTTACCATAATACGAGTTATTGGTTTTGTTGAATTCAATAATAAATGTTTTATGAGATAAAAGAGAAACAACCAATTATTCTTTCATTTCACGTTTTAACTCGACCGTTTTACATTTCATCTATCCGTAATTTTGTTTTGCAGGTTCCGTGTCCGGTTCAAGATGATGACCATTTTAATGGTACAGAAATAATTATTTTTTCAAATGTGGAATCGTCAGACTTTCCTATTAATTTTTTTCTCAGTATTATGGTACCTACCTACCCGAAGAAAGTTTGAAAAAGGAATTACCGTTGAGATTGTGATGCATGAAGAAAAACCATCCTGTTAAAAAAGTGATAGCATGCCGATATCCTGATAAAATATTAGTAATTTCGAATATGTTCTTTTCCTAATAAATATCATGACAGAATACGACAATATCAGTATGTTAATATCTAAATATAAAATCTATATTTGTATGAACACGTGTTCCGCTTTCCTCATAAAACATTCGTTATTTTTTTTTATTTAAAAAGATATTTCTTTTATATAAAAAAATGAATGTGTTATACTAAAAAAACTAATTAAAATAAAAATGTTTTCTTTTTAACGTAACTACCCAATTCAATAGAGAAAAACGTTTCTCGTGTTTGAGTTGGGGATTAGTGCCATTACAATATACATGGGGTAAAGAAATTATAATTTGTTATAGCTGATACTTTGTTAGGGACTCTGTCAATTTATTCGTTAAAGGCCTGCAGTCCCGTTTTTTACAGGAAAACGTTTAATTTGACCAGATTTTTTAATAAATTAACAGTATTTCATATCAGTTTGTGGTGTTGTCTGGCTTGTAAGTAGCACAGACCATTAGGGAATATTTTAATTCCCTATAAAAAAAATGGATTGATATTGAATTCACTCTGCAGGAGAAGCAACAACTTATAAACCAGCCACCAAAATACATTTAAACAGAAAGACTCACCAGAGAATACCACTCGCAGCAGACGGCAAATCAGCACAATAATATATTTGAATTCGCACTATGAGATTATAATATGTCAACCAGCTCTCAAGAGAGTAGAATTTTTAATAATGATTAATTAGCACATTGTAATTCAAACGTACTGCCACATTATTGTGACAAAAAATATTTTTAATCATTTTAGTCTTAAATAGACCTCTTTTGACAAACGATACAATCCGGATGAATCCATCTGATCAATGCAAAGGTGACTGTAATTCGCTATCACTCACCTGCAGAGCAAAATCTATCCAAAACTGACCAGAGATGTCTCTTTCGTCCATTAATTTTAATTTATATTTTAAAAATTAATTCATACTAATTTTAAATCGACTGCTTCTCCAGTAAGTTTTCTCTGTGCGGTGCTTTGGATAAATTGTATAATTTGGATTTTAAATTAAAAAAAAAACTTTTAAAATTAATTAGGTAGGTATTTAAGTACAGTCAACTCACCAGAGATCAAATGATAAATAAGGTATCGCAACACGGCATAACACCCCAAAAATACATCGATGATTTTTAAAATATTTTTTATTTATTCCTCTCTCATTAACGATGATTGGACGCAACTAACTACATGTGCGAAAAGCTTCCTTTGAATAGTACCTAACGACGTGTGAGACCAGCTTAAGTTATGTTAATTTATTCGAACTGGGGGCAGACAAGTTGTAGCCACGCCACTGCGTTCGGAATATTAAGGGTGAAATGAAAATATAGGGAGCAGAGATGGTCAACCGCAAACAATTTTTCTATTTGAAGGCTTGTTTCCGACTGGAATTTAATTTGTAAAATTATTTATGGAATTATAGAAAGCCCTGATTTACTGAGTCTAATCAACTTCAACATATCAACTAGACCTAATCGATGAAAAATTTATTTTAATAACAACAATAATATCAGGAGCTAGTAATTTAGAATGTTGAATTGGCAATGACTTCGCAGAAATCGTAGATGTGTTCAACAGCACGGAATATAGTTACAAGAAGGCTATAATAACATAACTAAATAATAATAATAACAAGAATAATAAAAAATTTGATGCTAAAATCAGTCATTTTGAATACATGTAGGATAACGAAAGATTTTTAAAAAATTTATGTTGAGGGATCAGTAGGATTTATAGTAGGATTTTTATTGAAGCTCTTCAAAAATAACAAATCCTCTACTAGACTGTGTATGCATAACACTAGATCGAACAAAAATGATATAAAAAATATTCCAAGTTATAAAACCACATTCGGATAAAGAAACTATACATACTTTGCAACAAAACTCCATAACATCCTTCCCCAAGACATAAAACTAATAAAAAATCCTAATGAATACAAATCATTAATAAAAATATGGCTGAAAGAGGTCAATGAAAAAACCCTAATGAAAACACTAAAAACGATATAGAAGACACTAAAAACGACATAGAAGACACTAAAAACGACATAGAAGACAAATAAACCATATTTAAATAACTTTAGTCCGCCTCGGCACAGGACCCCCTAGTGAGGAGGACTAAGAAATACAATATTTTATACTTAATTTCACCATTATATTTTGTATGAAACAATTATTTTATATAGTCGCTAAAATAAAAAAAAATAAAAAAAAAGTTGTTCCCAAAAGAGAACAAATTAACCTGCAGGAATAAGGTTCACACTATATCTTAGAACTATAAATACGTGAATCTTTTCTATTTTATAAGGGGAGGTATATCCTCCTATGCCTCTTTGCTCGAACCGCCACTAGGAGGTTGTAATTCTGGATGATTGTACCTTTTAATGCATTGTTCCCTTATAAAGCTATGATTTTGGGAATCTTTGGTGTACGTGAGCATTATTACATAAGCATGTACTTAATTTGTAAGTAACTCGTCAGATTTGCGCGAGTTCTTATTATCTGTGTGTACAATATAAATTGGGCTGTTCTTTGCGAATGCTGTTTGGAGGAAGATAAAGAAGAAAAGAAAAAAAACACGAAGCAGTTTGAGAATACATATAAAGTTGGCGTGTTGTTTATTGTCAGCGATTATTTATTTTGAAGATCATGAATTAAATAAGTGAGCTATGGCTTCATCAAATTTGGTCAGAATTGATCGGAATTTTTTACTATTTTCTGCTGGCCACGTTATTTTCCATGAGAAAATTTGCGCTTTAAATGTTTAATTTACTCTGAAAAAATAATTCATGCTGTTGCTTATTAACATACAAACTAACCATCACGCAGTGGACAAAAAGTATAAAACGCCCCACAGTTCTATCTTGGCACACTCGTTGCTTCATTCGCATTCATACATTGTCTCGTAAATACGATTATCTTGCCCCAGTATACGAATATAATTCGATTGGTCAAGCAATGCCTTTCTCCAACGTCCCTGAATTCTTATATTATTACGTCTTACCATTCTACTAACATTATTCTACGTCATGTTGTTTGTTTCATAAAAATAAATAGGGGCAAACCAGGGTTGTAAGGGTTGAAAACATTTAATTCCTTTCCAGTAAGTTGTACGTAGACACTTACCTGTAGATTTTTTTATATTGTTATAGGTAATTTGTTGAGCAGTACAATAATAAGTGTACTTAAGAGGAAGCCACAAGCCAAAAATGTGTATATTCTTGGTATACATTATAAATTGGGTAATAGGTATTAAAATCGTTTGAAAAACGGACTCTAGAAACGTTCGATATCAAGCACAAAACTTTTTTTTAATGTATTTTGTAAATAATTTCATAATAAAGCAAAAAAGTTAATCTAGTGAAACTGTCACAGATAATCTGAGCAATAATACTGTATTTTTTAAAAGTTGTATCCTCTACGCGTTCATACATTTCTAATGAAAAAAAATAATTTTTAGTAGCTTACATTTATATTTTTTATTGAGTAATTTTATTTTTTTTTTTTATTCTACTCAAGCGAAACGATAAGAAAACTTTCAATGTATCTAAAATTCTAAAGCATTGTTTTTGATATTCATAATGTACACCAATTCGTTGTAAAGATTAATCAAAATAGTGATTTGGCATTAAGCTTCGCCGCCTTTCGAATAATCGTGCAATTTTTTTATAAGCCCCAAAAAAGTATCAGTCCCATAAAAACCGTTTTAAAGTAAAAAAATTCCATTCAGGCTGGCCGCATACATACGTTTTCCGTATTCGATTTTCGAATTCGTTTTCCGTATTCGGAATTCCGTGAGACTAGCGCAAACGTTCGTTTTTCTCCATTCGGAATGTATAAACGTTAGTACCAGTGTTGCCAACAAGGGCGATATTTTAGGCTACTCAGAGCGAGAATCGGCGCCGAAAAAATCTAAAAGGCGACTGGTCGCCAATTAAGCTACTTCAAAAACATCAATTTTAAACACGTCCCGGAATTCTCTAGCCCACCCACCCCCCCCATGAAATTATTTTTCTGGGGACAAATTTTATCTTTTTATTCTCCAGCCACCCCCCCCCCCACGAAATTTTTATTTTCACGTAAAAACATCAATTTTAAACATGTCCCACCTAACAGCAAATTCGGCTACTTTACGCTACCTTATTTATGAGAAACGGCGATATTAGGTCAAGATCCGTTGGCAACACTGAATTACGAACGGAAATTTCCGTGCGTTTGCGTCGGCACAAACAAACTGTATGCAATAGCTGCGTTCCACATGACGTTATTAGGTTTTTTCCATTCGTTTTCTCCGAATGCGCCGGCTCGCATTCGGAACGTGCGTACGGAATTTGTTCCGTTCGGAACTAAAACGAACGTGTGCGGCAGTTAATGTATTTTCTACTGATTCCGTGCATTCGGATGTCCGAATACGGAAAACGAATTCGGAAATCGAATACGAAAAACGTATGTATGCGGCCAGCCTTAGCGAACCCTTTTCAGATATGGTTTATTGTAGCTAACCTTATCCGCGTCTGTCTGTTTGTACGCTTAGTTCTTCTAAATTACGCAGCAGATTTTGATAGTTTAGATAGATTTTGATTTAAAAAACTGTCATTTAGAGAATTTCTCCCGGAAGGTTTTTGTGTATAAAAGATGCATATTACTTTAATAGATAGTATCATGGCAGCCGGACGCGTCATGCCGTCTTCCAACCGCTTTGTGTTTTTTTTTAGTATTTTCAAAGGAAATGGGGCAACATCCCTTTGAAATTATTTTAAAAATCAGTGAATCAACATTTTAAATTAACTTACAATTAGTAATTTAATCAGAATTTTATAGTAATGTGATTAGAGTGCAGTGTGTTAAAAATGAATAATCGAAAATTGTGCTAAAAAATATTCGAAATTCGTTGAAGTTGAACTTGGGACGAGAATCGGTAACTGTAGGTACGCCAGATGTTTTCAATGGAATTCTTTGAAACCCTGAAAGCCCTAACAAGTGCCCAGGGTAATTTATTATCCCGACCATCGCCTTTTATTGCGGGCACATTGCAACACTAACAACACAAACATAATCACCAGGAACAAGATTACATGGAGATGGACTTGCCGAACGTCACAGCGGTGCTGCCAAGGTTTGTTATCTATGTGAGGATACTGTGACAGCGCTTAATTAGCAGCAGACACATACCTGGACGGATGACGAACCTCGTGCTGGCACTGTTGGTGGACGCGGTGGACTCTTTCGCTGCAGCAGCTGGTCCAGTTTCCTCACCACCTAGGATTCTTGCTGCAGATTCTCCATCTTCGTGTCACCTGTTTCTGTACTACATTTTATTTAACTTAATTTCAATTTATTTTTGTAATATTTATATTTTTTTGTAATACCTGCATTAACTGTAAAGCGCCCCTGAGGTGATATCTCACAAAAGCGGCGCTATACAAATCATCCAATAAATAAATATCGAAATGTCGATATTTTGTAATCGAGTCATAAAAATAATATTTTCGGGCGCTTAAATTGCTAGGTTTAGCCAGCCTTATGAGATTCATTAAGATAATGTACGACGGAATTGTATCTATACCTTAAAAGGACCTATAGAAAAGTCTTATATGGCATATGTGTGCCTCCTAAGGATAACCCCAGCAACGCCGGATACACGACAGCTATTATGGCTATATAGCACTATAATCAGTTTTGTTAATAATGACATTACTTAGGTTCTGAAATGAAACAACATTCTTGGCTAGGCTGACAAAACGGGAGGGAGTTTATTATATATCATAGACAAGTTAAATACCTAAAGACATGATATTTTCTGCATATTATAAGAAGTATATATGTCTCCGTATTAAAATATATATTTTATTTTGAATGAGGGCGAGAAATTTTCAACTCGAACGCCAATTACTCTACTCATTTTCAAGTTATTTTTAATTTTTATTTATTTATTACATTTCACTATACATAAATCAGGTTTATTCTCATAAAATTCAACCACACTAGGACTAAGCCTGTATCGAGGTTAACAATTTACATTTGATTGAAGCAAACATAGAGTAATCACAAACATAAAGTAATACTACAGGGTTTTCCAATAAGAGGTGTTATTTTGATATTCAATCGTAAAAGATCAATTGTTTCGTTGCTTGTGTAGCACGTAGCGCCGTCTTGTTGAAAGTAAACGTTGTTTAAATCAATAACATTCAATTCCGGCCATAAAAAAATCATTAATCATCTCTCAATAGCGCAATCCATTCACCGTAACTGTTGCTCCAGCCTCATTTTCAGAGATGATAGAGAGGCTTTTCAACAATAACTCTTGGGTTTTCCGAGACTCAGATGCGACAATTTTGCTTGTTGACGAAGCCACCGAGGTGGAAATGGGCCTCATCACTCAAGATGATTTGCATTTGATTCACTCAAGTGAATTTTAATAATTTCAATGCGTTGTTGAAGCGTGTATCGTTCCATTTTTATTAATGGCGAAGTTTTTACTTGTAAAATGTCAAAAAACGACAGCTTTAAAAGTAACATCTACCGAAATAGCGGGCTATTCAAAATAACACTTCTTATTAACAAATCATTTACTATTTGAAAAAGAAAGAAAAAATATGTATTAGATGAGTTACCAGACAGATAATTTGACAGTATATTGTAAAAATATTTGAACCATAATTAATTATTAATTTTATATTTGTTTGGACATTTCAGGCGAGTGATTATTGCTTATAATAATTTGTTATCCTTTGTGCTATGCATAAAAAAACGTTGTCTTATAAAAATTAGCTTAACATTTAAAAAAAGTCCTATTAATCATTATTCCTAAGAAAAAACAAAGTAGATAATAAAGACAACTAGGGTGACATTGAGTTTTTAGCGAATGGGACTTATATACAATCTTTTTATTTAAAAAAGGTCAAGAATGAAAAAATATGACAATCGTCTGTCAATACAAATACATCTTAACTAAAATTTAACAATTTAAAATTTAAAAATTATTAAAATTTGAAATTTTTAAGAATATTAAACAAAAGTGGTGCCTGATATAAATAGTTTCTTTGACCACAAGAAGTTTTAGTATGTACCTCCAAAAAGTTCAATGTAGATCCAATTCTAGTTGCACGCGTTTGTTGTGTTCTCTCTACAAATGACGCTAGCACTCGAGTAGTTAAGGCAATGCCATACGTAGTAATGCAAAATCATGTGTTTTTGGTTTGAAAATTTGGTCGCCTAGAAAATTTTCAGATGCTTTAATTAAATACTGCGAGTAGAATACATCTTGGCCTTTGAAATGATCGAGTATTTTTTAGATAAGTCTTTTTATAAGCCTAGAAAAAAATAATGTATAAGGCCTATCAAAACTGCTTTAAAGTTCAAAATCTCCTACGTAAGAACCCATTTTCGGTTATAATTGTATTGGCAAATTAAGTTATTTATAAAATGATCCAAAAAAAATTAGATATTTAAGCCTGAACATCCACAAAATAAAATATAAGGCACTTTTTGACCATGTTTTTTTCTTACATAAATCAAAACAGGCGGATGGTGTTAAGCGGGAATTTAAACCTTATCGCCATCTACGTAAGGGGTGTTATAGATAGCGGCTCAATTTAAAATATTACACGACGTAGTGCATCGCCTTAAGGAGTGTTATTGTTAGCAGTCCAAAATTCCAAATATTACACGATGCAAAGCACAATAGTAATTAACTTACCTTTATTACGCTCAATTGGGTATACACAACATAGAAAAATTAATATCAAGATAACTTAAGCACATGAAAAAAAAAACAAAATATATTGCAGCATATTAATAAATTGATACCATCACGTTTTTCTTCCTAAGTAGAGAAAACTTATTTAATGAAAATATACTTAAACTTGTCACGTAACAACTTAAAGAAGATTTAGGTTATGTAAGAACTTACTTAAACAAAAAAGTAATTATTCTTCCTTGAGTAGTTTTTCTTGGAAATTCTGTTGTTATACAAATAAAAAACATATTTATACCTACGTAAAAATTTTCATATACAGTTTCAAATTATGTATAGGTTTTTTTTATAAAAAAAAAATATAAATTTGTTTTAGACCACTTAAATTTTAATTACACTCTACCGGTTTCGGAGGCACCCTTCCTTCGTCAGGAGAATATTAATAACCCCTATGACTTTGTCTGCTTAGGGGATGCTGTGGGGGTGATCTTTTTTAAGGAAAGACAGGTGAAGAAGTTCTGCGAAGGGAAACGCTATGAGGGGTGGGTAGGAATCTAGGGATCAGTGTGCCCAGGATTAACGGAGGTATGAATATATCCCTCCCGCTGCTAGCAAGAATTGAATACCGCCGCCCCGGGCACCATTTATTGGATAACCAACACCTCTGCCAGTAGTCACCCCAAGTGGTTCGCTAGTGGTTGGTGATTTATCAGGGGTGCCCGGGTTCATCGGGTGAGGTGTGTTCAGGATGAACCTGCCCACAAACTGCGTAGCCTGCCAGATCGGGAGAGGCTGGTTTGGTGAGACCCTTTGACCTCTTCAACTGGTGTCTCGACCCATCGCCTTGCGCCGCAGTGGGAAGAATATAATCGTATATCCGTCACTCCTCGACACGATGATCCCTAGATTCCTACCCAACCCACATAATTTTATTCTCCTAGAACTTTTTATCCTTCCTTTTCTAAAAAAAGACCCTTCACACAGCATCCCAAAAGATGACACAGGCCCCGAGGGAAATTATTTTCCTAAGGGCCTCCTGTGTGGGGGTTGTAAAAAAATATGTGTTTATGGTAAATATATGAACAAATATCCGACAGTCATGTTGTTGCCAATCGTCACTGAGAATCAGCATTTTAACGTGCCTATGCCTTACTCGTTGTTTTTTTAACGAAAAAGGATAACAATTGTACCTATGTCATTGATATAAACCTAGGTATACGTTAGTGGAATGTGTTTTATATCTTCGACGAAAGTTGAATGAAAAGTTTGAAGCGTGAAGTATGCAATCACTATACGAGTAGTGTCGAAAGATAGCAACCAATAAAATGTGCGGCAAGAACATTAAGATAATGTTGGTAGTTCTTATTCGAAGTTTGATACAGTTAAATATGACCGAAGGAGATAGGGTCCCATTAGCTCAGTTGGTAGAGCTGTGCCCTGGCAAGGCGATGGTCTTGGGTACAAATCCTAGATGTGAACGTATCTTTTTCTGATTTTTCTGTTTCAAATTTTCATTTAAAATGGATAATATTGTCGTAAATAATTAAATATTACACATTGAGTTTGTACTCATTAATTTTAAAAGGAAATATTAAGTTATTGAAAGTTCTTATTAAAGAAGCTTTTAAAGAACATGGGACGTTACAATTGTAATTTAAAAACAGATGGTGAAAAATGACATGATAAAAAGTTGCAAGAACCACGATAACTCTCGGGATAAAAATTCAACACATCCACCATGTTGAACCGGAACCGCAACGTAACAAACAATTTTACAGACGCGACGCTTATTACGCCATTGTCTGACAATAAATTATTCTAATGCCTTCGTATTTGAACTAATTCTGCTATTGTGAGGTAATTAAACGTAATCTTTGCTATTATTTTCATTTCTGACGGTTAAGCTAGATTATATTACGAAAATTACAATTTCGCAAAATTACGTTCCTAACGTTATAAAGTGAGATTAGAGGAGGCATTATTGTACTTAACTCTAAAGAAAGATTACTTCGTTAAAAGGTTTTACAATTAAGTGATGAAGTTATTATTAGATTCACTAATGACGTGTTGTTTCAAAGAATATGAACAATTCATCACATTTCAAAGTTGATTTTCAAGTTCTATGAAAGTTCTATTTAAGATTATGCCATAATAGATTTTGCATAGAACTTTGCATAGAACCTTCACAGAACTTGAAAATCAACTTTGAAATTTGATGAATTGTTCAAATTCCGTGAAACAACCTGTCCTAAGAATACTACAGGGTTTTCCAATATTTATTTATTTTTTTATTTATTTATTTATTTATTTATTTATCAAAAGAAAGTACATATTACATATTGGATGCTTTGCCTGTCCAACTAGGAAAGTTTCCCGTTCTAGGACAGACAAATTGACATGTTTAGTTCATATTATTACTGAAATGTACATAATTACATAACAAAAACCAAAAAAAAAAAAAAGTTTCATTTTTCTCTGAAACTAAGTTGTGTAATAAAGAAAATGTATATAATAAATATAAGTACACATACATTGTTTTGTGAGAAGTAGAAAAAATTTATCTGGTAGCATATATTATAATCGGATTTACCGAATTAACCTGGTAACATAAAATATTAAAATTTACAGAGTATGAGGTAAGCGTTGTAACTAGAATGTGTAATAAATTATGTGCATGATTTTTTTCACTGAATTAAAACATGAATTCAGAACAAATTATATTATATTATATTATATTATACTATATTATATTATACTGAGGTGATAATAATCAATAAGAGGTGTTATTTTGAATAGCCTGTTATTTCGGTAGATGCTACTTTTAAAGCTGTCATTTTTTGACGTTTGACAAGTAAAAACTACGCCATTAATAAAAATGGAACGATACACGCTTCAACAACGCATTGAAATTATTAAAATTCACTTAAGTGAATTAAATGCAAATCATCTTGAGTGATGAGGCCCATTTCCACCTCGGTGGCTTCGTCAACAAGCAAAATTGTCGCATCTGGGGCTCGGAAAACCCAAGAGTTATTGTTGAAAAGCTTCTTTATCCTCAACGCATGACTGTTTGGTGCGGTTTATGGTCCGACGGAGTCATTGGACCTTACTTTTTCGAAAATGAGGCTGGAGCAACAGTTACGGTGAATGGATTGCGCTATCGAGAGATGATTAATGATTTTTTATGGCCGGAATTGGATGGTATTGATCTAGACAACGTTTACTTTCAACAAGACAGCGCTACGTGCCACACAAGCAACGAAACCATTGATCTTTTATGATTGAATATCATAATAACACCTCTTATTGGAAAACTCTGTATTTTCAGTGGAGTTTGACAAAAAATATTGATTTTTGGAGGTCTAGGTCACGTCATCTAAAAGCAGTGACGTGTATTGCTTTACGACCAAAGAAAAGCTGGGTATAGTTTTTAATATTCGGGTTAACATTAACATAAATATGCAGTTATAATGTATAAAATTTATTCAATTATTAATATTATTTTAAAATTATAGGCATAATATAACATAGTATGATAAAAATAATCTTAAATAGAATTATTTGCCTACTATGCCAATCTGTATATACTCATAAATGACCTAAATGATCGAATTGCAGGATGACTTAAGAGCCAGTAGTAAGCAAGGGAGATATATAATACGAATGTTAGAGGGAGAGCGCTAATATAAAAAACGATAATAAATAAGCGAAAATTGTGAAAATATTTAATAAAACACGACTAGTTTGAAATATACCAAAAATCTCTCGACAAATGCTTTAGTTGCATTTAACGATACACTGTGATTTTTTTCATGCCTATAACATATTAAATAACTTACTTTGTGATTTTTTTAACGTTTCGGTATAAAAATGTATCTTCAAAAATAACATATTTTTTTTATGGAACTTAAAAACTAAAAGAGTTAAAGAGAAACTTGTTATAAAACATAGAAATAGGTATGCGGGTGCTTAATTAGCGTAGATATCTATAGTCAGAAAAACCAGTTATGTTTTATGCTTAAGTCACAAAAAATTGTAAACTGCAGATATCCTTAATTTAAAATAAATAAATAAATAACCTTACTTGTTGAAAGAATGGAAATTTAGACCTAAAAATATATTTTTTATTATTGTAGAAAGCAATCACTTTGTGGTTTGACATATTTAATAAAATAAAATACTTTTTATTTTTTAAAACCACGCATTTTTAATATTTTTTAGAACAGACCGGTTTCACTTTACTCAAGCATCTTCATGGTACAAATTATTACTACAATAAAATACCAATATTTCAAATATAATTTAATCTAGTTTCTAAAATAGATTTTTTTTAACGACAACTTCAACAATAAGTAATATCTTACACATTTTAGATACCTCGGGAACATACCGAAATTCAAAAAAAATTCACTATGTCGTTGGGAATTATTGGTGAAAATATTTAAAAACCTGAAGGGTTAATTCAACGCAATCGCTAATTTATTAATTTATTTTATTGTTAATGAACATTTACAGACTATTAACATGAAAAAAAAATCATTAGATAAGCGCTGCAAAAAAACGTATATGTCAACAGTCCACTTAAAAATGTTCACATCATGCACAGTTTAAATGTCATTCATTATACACTATGTATTAACAAAAAATATATATATACAGCAAAACGTGAGCAAAGGTAAAAAAAGAGATATCAAAAACAAAACATACAGATAAATATATGATCCAAAAAACAAAAGAAACAAAAATTAGATTAAATAAAAAACAAACAAACAAACATTCACAATCTATTGCTAATTTGCTTTTTAAAATAAGCGAGACTATTTGCATATATATCTATCTAGTTACACTCAATAGAATTGTACAGACGACACATTCGAGACAATGGATTGAAGTATGCAATATTGTTCTTAAATAATTCTAGATGGAATATATTCTGACTTACGTCTATTAGGAACTTTAATAAAAATATTGCTCACACAATGAGTTGCTTCAAGCTTGTCATGAATAATTTTGTGTAGACATATTAAGTCAGCAAATTGTCTTCTCTTATCCAGGGTCGTAAAGTTAAAGAATTGGAGTCGTTCCTCATAAGACTGCAGTACGACACTTAGTCCAAGTTTAAATGATAACAATCTTAGAATTTTTTTTTGTACAGAATAGCTAATCAAAAGCAACTTTAAAAAAAAATTTTAACCAACCACACACAGAAGGCCCAGAGGAAAATAATTTCCTTCAGAGCCTATGCCATCTTTTGAGATGCTGTTTATAGGGTATTTTTAAGGAAAGGTGGGAGAGGAAGTTTTGGGAAGGTAAAATGTATTAGGGTTGGGTAGAAATCTAGGGATCAGTGTTCCAGGAGTGCGCAAGCTGATGGGGCGAGAGACCAGTTGAAGAGTTCAATGAGTCTCCCCTACCAGCTTCTCCCGATCTGGAGGATCACACAGCAGGTGGGTAGGCGCATCCTGAACACACCTCACTGGCAGAACCCGGGTACAAACTAAATCACCAAACTTGGCAAACCACTTGGGGTGACATATGGCAGAGGTGTTGGTAATCCAATAAATAGTTCCCGGGCCAGCGGTAACCAAACTCGTCTCCCAAATTAAATGAACTAAACATTTATTAACGCACTTTTTGGGGATTTTACAACGGGTGTAATAAAACTTATACCATCTTACTCATAATAGATAATACAAAGGGATAAGAAGAGGTTAGTAGAAAACGTTATAGATAATGCGTACTGCGTAATAGAAACCATTAATCTGTTTTGAATGCAATTACTAATGTTACCCAAATTGACCCTGGTAATAAATTACATCTTTGCGATTATTTCAAGGATAAAGAAACCATCCTGTCACTTCGAATGCAATCAACAATGTTCTCAAAATTTGTTTTGATAGCATCGCCATTCCATTGTAAGAATATTATTACTAAATACACAATTTGACTGTCCTGAAACGGGAATCCTTCGCAGTTGGACAGACGAAGGTTCATTTTGTTTTGTATTGTATGTAATTTATATATATATATAAAATAAATTTAAAAAAAAAATACTGTAATATTGGTGGCTGAACCACCCGACCCCCAGGATTAGAGACTTATTACTGTGATATTAAGACGGAGATCGCGGACTTTGTTAACAACCTGGTTCATTTGACAAATATCGATCGGTCGCGCAATGAAAAATTTAAAAAAAGCAGTAATACTCATTGGCAGCACTATCAGAGGAATATTTTAAATCAAAATATCGATTTGCCAAAGCAAATACGGAACGCATTATCGAATTGGTCAAATTTCGAAGCAATTCAAAGCATACCGGATCAATGACATCGCAAATATCATAAGAAACGCAAAGTTAGCAACTAAACCAAAATACAAAAATGACCGTGTTTTTGAGGATTGGAAAAAATTGGTGCCAGTCTAAAATAATCTTGCGTGAATATTATTGCGAGTAAATATTTTAACGTGAGCAGTATAAAGCCCTCCTCGCCGTATAGGCTATACCAGCGCTGCAGCAGCGTATTATGGAAACTTTATGGGTAAGACAGATTTTAAGTTATATTATAGAAACAAACAGTACATGATTTACAGTGATGAAACAATATACAGGAATAAGATACTTCATGTTGTGTACCTATGATATGTTTCCTTGTAATGTCTGCTAAGTTGTATGTTTATTCCTTAATTACCAGGTGACGTGTGTAGTATATAGGTGTGTGTGTGTGTGTGTGTGTGTGTGTCTGTATGTATGCGCATTTAAAAGTTAATATTATTGACATGATGCCACGTTTGAATTTGGGCAGTGAACCCGAAAAATATCAATGTTTTAGTTAAGACAAATATTATTTAGAGTATGAAGAGCTCGGTTAATTGTCGAATTAGATGCTGCATTTGTTTTGTAATTAAGCGCGTGGATTAGCACTGCACGTCGTGTACGTCTCAAATGTATGTTCAAATTAATAAGGGACAGACAGATACGGTATTATACATAACCGAACTGCCTCCGTAACAATCTTTGTATTTGTTCAGTGATACACTGAAAAGGTCCACTGACTCGGTATAATTATTTCCTTCCATTAGTATTCTGGGCAACGAGGCGTACATAATATGGTTATGGTAGTTAGTCCCAGAATTTCTGCAACGAAATAAATCCTTACACCTAGTATTACGTAGTGGAATCCGAAAGCTTATCAATGCCAGCAATTTTGGACTACCAAATGCATCATTTAGAATTCTATATAGAAGTACCAAGTCAGTTAAAATCTCTCTGTCTGACAATTTCAGCATTCTCATAGCATTTAAAAAAGGGTTGAAGTTCAACAAAATTGCTGGAATACCCGTTGTAAATGTTCAAGATGGTTTTAAGAGGAAGCTACAAGCCAAAAATGTGTATATTCATGGTATACCTTATATCGTAGGTAATAGGCATTAAAATCGCTTGACAAAAGGCGTCTAGAAATGTTCGATTTCAAGCAAAAAACTGTTGTTTTATTTATTTTGTAAATAATTTTATAAGAAAGCAAAAAAAGTTAATCAAGTGAAACTGTCACAGATAATCTCAGCTATAATACTGTATTTTTTTTTTTTTTTTCCTTTACGCGTTCATACATTTCTATTAAAAAAAAAATAATTTTTAGTAGTTTGCATTTATATTTTTTATTGTGTAATGTATTTTTTTATTTGTATTCTACTCAAGCGAAACGATAGGAAAACCTTCAATTTATCTAACGAATATTTTTTTGGTATTCATAATGTACACCAATTCGTTATAAAGATTATTCCAAATAGTGATTTGGCATTAAGCTTCGCCTTAAAGGGAATATGTAAATACGATTGCTAGAGGGAGCGCGCTTATACTAAATAAACGATAATAATTAAGCGAAAATGGTGAAAATATTCAATTAACACACAAATGGTTTAGTTGCATTTAAAGACACATTATGAATTTTGTCATACCTATAACATATTAAATAAAAGTACAAAACGTATTTTTAATAATTTTCTAAGCTTACTTAGCGATATTTTTCCTAAGAGGGACTTTCAAATAATCACCATTTTGACTTTACAAAAGTATAGATATTATCTTCTAAAATAACATATATTTTTTTAGAAACTTAAATAATTTAATTGTCAAAAATAAATATGTTTTAAATATTTAGAAATTCGGAATGCGGGGGCTTAAGTTGACGACATGCTGTATGCAATCGATGCACCTGTATGATTACTGTGTTCCCGTCAACTCTGGTTGAAACACTACTAGACATATATAATTCTATGTTAAGCCATTTCAGGGGCACTTTATCGCCTTAATTAATGTTAAAGGACGGCTTGTAAAATAATTAAAATAAACTTAACAATACATGTTTGGCAGCGTTGTAAATAAACCACGGAGTTAAAAGGATACGAAACAGTTCCCTTTTACGAATCGCTAACCCGAAAGTTTTACAAGTAATTTGGTAAAACATTTTAGCGCTTTTAATTTCGGTAAATTCAATTACAAAATTTCGGCCGTGACCACAGCTTTTGGTTGGACGTGACAAAGTGGGGTGGATTTTGAAAAATGGTGTGGCCAAAAGCCAATGGAAGGGATGTGTAATGTGTAAGTGTGTGTTGAAATGTGATTGTGTTTTGGTTGTATTAATTTATTCATACTGGAGTTCTACTGTTCGGAGTTAGTGTGTTGTGGTGGAAGAAATTAGAGAGTGTCATGGGTAGATTGAGATGGGAAAAAAAGGGAGGATAACTGAAGATGGAGAGATGGGGAGAAAGATAATTGTTCTCGACATCGACAAAAATAGTGGGTGTGCTAAGGATATTAATAATCCAAAGTCGACGGCGCATTGAACATATCAATTTTTTAACAGTTGCATGTTGCAAGTACAAAAAAAAACCTACTCAAAAATAGTTGTGAATGAGGAATACTTGGAGCAGGTGGATGAGTTTGTGTATTTAGGGAGTATGATCTAGAGAGATGGGAAGGCTGACAGAGATATTGAAAGAAGGGTAAATGCAGGTAACTCCATTAATGGAGGTCTGAAAGTAGTTGGCGCTAACAAAAAATTGTCCAAAGAAGCGAAGTTAGCAGTCCACAATGGAGTGCTGGTACCTACCCTGATGTATGGAAGTGAGGCATGGAACTGAGGAATGGTAGAAATGAGATCCCTGAGGCATATGTATGGACGTGTGAGAAATGTAAAGATCCGAAAAGAATACAAGGCTAGTTTAAGCGTAATGAGTAAGAATAAGGAAGGAACGCTTAGATGGTTTGATAACATCAAGCGAATGAGCGATGAAATGAGTGTAAGGAGAATACATGACGCAAATGTGAATGGTAGCAGAAGTTGGGGACGCCCGAGGAAGACATGGCACGATCAAGCGGATCAAATACTTAAGACGGGTTGAGTGAGGTAACGAGTGTGTGCTCAGACCGACTTGTTTGGCGGTCCGTCCTCTCTGCCTACCTCTGCGGGGAAACGGCGTGATGGTTAGTTAGTTAGTTAGTTACATTTTTTTTTTTTTTTAGATTGACTGGGGATTGAACCTTCCTTCCCAAGGACTGGATCTTAACTCTTAACTGCTGTGAACTATTTAAATGTATCTATAAATAGTATAAAACAAAGTTACTATCCGCGTCCTTTTATTTGTGGGCTTAGTTCTTCTAAACTATGCAACGGAGTTTGATAGGGTTTTTACTTTCATTTAAAGAATTTCTTCCGGAAGGCTTAATACATAAAACATAGATATTACATAGACAAGGAACGTAAAATGCTTATGTCTCTATTCGTTTACCTGTCTTTTATAAAATATTTTTGAGAATTCTCTTATGCTAGATTTAGGGCGGGAAAAGCCTAGATGTTAACACGCCAATAAATAGTAAAAAATAACCAGATTATAACTGAAAATCTCGTTGATAATCAAATAATTGTCTATTAACGGAATATCCAATGAATAGTTCTTCGTAACCTGTGTAAAACACGCCCACGCTATCTCCTGATAAGAAGGTGGACATTGACATAAATTGAAATGGATTAAGCCTCTTGTCAATAATTAAACAAAAAATCCTATTTTGCCATTAATTACTGAACACAATTTCGGGTGTATCTTGTTTCATAGGATTTCTCATTTTATGTCAATGTAAGTTACGATTTATTTATTTATTTATATATACATACGCCTAAAAAGGCTTTTACATAGAAGTGATACATGATGCAGTGTACATAGGAGAATATGTATTAAACAGGAGATGTTGACAGTAAATAGATATAATCCATTTTAAAGAAGGTACAAAATACACACTTGTAAAATTGTGATTACAAGTATAATGAGAAAATATTAAAAAATATGAAGCAATATTAGTAAAACGTAAGAGTAACATAAAGTAAAAAAGAAATTACAACAACACTACATATAAGACAAATCATTAAAACTAATTTACCAACGCAACTCTAATTTGTAGGATTCAACAAAGTGTTGGTGTAGATTATGCTTAATTCTATAAATGGAGTCAATAAATAAATCAATAGCGCCCCCATATTTGTTGCCCAGATCATGCATCCTATTGATCAGTGAGTGTGTCTGATAGTTGGTCGAGTATGTATTACAGAAGAATGTTTTATTTTGTCTTGTATAACATTCTTGATTTGTTGTTTATTGAGAGGTTAATTTATCCGTGATGATAACCGATGTCCTAAAAGAGTGGGCATCGGTGGTTTGCTTAACAGTAACTCCACACAGAAGGGCTTAAGGTGAATAATTTATCTCAGGGCTTATTTTGTCATCTTTTGGAAAGTTTTGTGGAGATAAAACTTTAAAGGGAGTTAACTTACAGTTGAAGCAGTAATCAAGAAGAACTGGCGAACAGGAAGAAACTTACCTGAAAAAAGAGAAATAAGAAGTTTGGAGTTAATTAAAAACAAAAAATATACAGGGTTTTCCAATAAGAGGTGTTATTTTGATATTCAATCGTAAAAGATCAATGGTTTCGTTGCTTGTGTGACACGTAAACGTTGTCCAGATCAATACCATTCTATTCCGGTCATAAAAAATCATTAATCATCTCTCGATAGCGATCCATTCACCGTAACTGTTGCTCCAGCCTCATTTTCGAAAAAGTAAGGTCCAATGACTCCGCCGGACCAAAAACCGCACCAAACAGTCACAAGTTGAGAAAAGAGAGGCTTTTCAACAATAACTCTTGGGTTTTCCGAGCCCCAGATGCAACAATTTTGCTTGTTGACGAAGCCAGCGAGGTGGAAATGGGCCTCATCACTCAAGATGATATGCATTTGATTCACTCAAGTGAATTTTAATAATTTCAATGCGTTGTTGAAGCGTGTATCGTTCCATTTTTATTAATCACGTAGTTTCTATTTGTCAAATGTCAAAAAATTACAGCTCCAAAAGTGACATCTACCGAAATAGCGGGCTATTCAAAATAACACCTCTTATTGGAAAACCCTGTATTATTCTTAGGACGGGTTGTTTCACGGAATTTGAACAATTCATCAAATTTCAAAGTTGATTTTCAAGTTCTATGCAAATTCTATTATTATATAATTATTGGCATAATCTTGAATAGAACATGAAAATCAACTTTGAAATGTGATGAATTGTTCATATTCTGAAACAACACGTCCTTAGTGAATCTAATAATAACTTCATTAGTTAATTGTAAAACCTTTTATCGAAGTAATCTTTCTTTAGAGTTAAGTACAATAATGCCTCCTCTAATCTGCACCTTCTTCTTCTGCACTTATGATAAGTGTCAGACAGTATACAGACAGTAACACTCTTGTGAGGTTTCACAAAAAAAAATTAAATTCAGTTTTTTGAGTGAAATATCCAATCTATTGTTTTCCATTTCAATGTCAGCCAGTAGATATTAGATCTAGCAGGGAAAAACGAATAATTACCGCTGAAGCGTTTAAGAAATTAATTAAAGGGAAGTTAATTAAAGCGTGTAAGCTGCGTCCCTGAGTGACTCTTCGTTATACGTTATACTTGATGGCGAAGGCTCCACCTAAGTATATTAATGCCGTTGAAATTAAAGGATTTTACGGATTAAGCTAATACTGCCTGCTCGCTGCGTAGAGCCAGCCATTGGCGGGCGGTACTGGGAGAGATTGAATAATTACCACTTTTAAAAGTGAATTTATCTACGGGTTCGTAAAAAAACGGAATTTATTTGTAGGGATGGACCTATGATAATTAACTACTTTTAGGGATATTGGATGGGTGAACGAGTATAACACGGCCTGATGTATTGACGGCCTCTGTGGCCGAGAGTTAAGAGTCTGAACTAGCAAGTAAATTTTATTTGATGAATCTGTGATATTTCATAATTTATTCATTAAAAATTATATATTTTTTGACAAGAGATTTTTTTATAAAATGCTTAAGGCGATGCACTACGTCGTGTAATATTTTAATTGAGCCGCTATCAATAACAACCCTAACGTAGATGGCGATAAGGTTTAAATTCCCGCTTAACACCATCCGCCTGTTTTGATTTATGCAAGAAAAAAACATGGCCAATAAGTGCCTTTTATTTTATTTTGTGGATGTTCAGGCATAAATATTTAATTTTTTTTCGATTATTTTATAAATCACTTAATTTGCCACATTAAACAATAAAATCATAGCCGAAAATCGATTCGTAAGTAGAAGATTTTGAACTTTAAAGCAGTTTTCATAGGCCTTTACATTATTTTTTTCTGGGCTTATAAAAAGACTTATCTAAAAAATACGCGATTATTTCAAAGGCCAGGATGTATTCTACTCGCAGTATTTAATTAAAGCATCTGAAACATTTTTAGGCGAACAAATTTCAAACCAAAAACACATGATTTTGAATTACTACGTATGGCATCGCCTTAAGAGAAAAAGATAAATACACAAAATTACAATAAGATATTTAGGTGACTAAAATAATATTGGTGAGTATGTTCAACAATCAAAAATTATTTTTTACATATAAAGCACATGTCCTACGAAAAGTGCTAAGGCTTGTGGCTTCCTTTATGACATTTGGTAGGTTATTATAAAGTTTTTGCCTTTTATAAAACGCGCTGTTTTGTGTGCATGAAAGTTTAGTTTTGGGAAGCCTAAAATCTCTGCGTCTTCTCGTAGGATAATTGTGAACATTTTCATGGTACATAATATTTCTTTGCAGATAATTTGGGAGCATATTGTTTTAAAGCTTATACATCATTGTTAACGTATTATATATTATATGTTGTTTGGTTGTCATCATATTTAAATTTTGTAACATAATTTTAACTCTAGTAAAAATGTTGCATTTTAAAATCATCCTCATCCCCCTATTTTGTATAACCTGTAGATTATTATTTTGAGCTTCGTTACATAAGAATAAAACACTAGAACAATAATTTAAATGCGGAGTAACAAGTACATATGGTATGCTCGTGGCACGTTCCAGAGTGGAAGATACTCTCAGTATCGCCCTGGTGTAAGACCACCATTCAGAATTGAAACATTGCTTAAATGGCTTTCGAACTGTTTGATGACCAGATCTGAATAGCCAAGTACTCCCCCACGTTTCTGTTCCCCATCTCCTTCCCCCATGAACACCTTCAGCTTTCACGACATACCCCAAATGGGGACATCATAATGTCACTGGCCCCAGACGGTTGGAAGCAGTTGAGACTCTTGGGCGGAATGCAAATAAAAAAAATACAGTGTGTGGCAAGCCTACGCACGACGGAAGTGAAACTTTTAGTATTCTTCTCTCTCCCTTTTCATTTCATTCTCTCTTTTTTCTCACTTCTATCTCGTCACTACTCATTTTTGACACTAAAACTCTGTTCCAACTCGAATAAACCACAATAAATTACGTATTTCACTCGTATTACACTCACCGCGCAGTACACGAAGCAAGCAGCTGATGCCTGGCGTGGCGTCGTTGGCTAGAGAGAGAGGAAAAGAGAGAAGAGAGAGAGAGAGAACGTTCGTCAGTGGCTCCCTCACCTCAGTAAGCGACTACGGTGGGAGAGCGACAGTGAACGGTGAGCGGTGGCGGGGGTCCCGTACCCCCACCACCAAATGATCACGGTTTTTCGTGACGGTCATGAGTCGGTTTTACTCCGGTCCTCGAAAATGCATGACGCGCGTAAAGAAGTTTCACTTAAAAAAACATTGAGTTCTGTTTTAACTTGACCGTTTTGCATTTCGTCTGTCGGTAAATTTGTTTGTACCGTTCCGTTTCCGTTTCAAGATGGTGACCGTTTTAATGGTTCAGCTAAGATTCTTTTTTCAAATAATTAATCGTCGTGTTAATTTTGACTTTTTTCTTCGCATTTTTTCAATATTATTATACCTACCTGTCTCATATATACATATTATATTTAGATGAGACATGAAGAGAAAAAATAGGTTCCACTTTTTTACCTCCTATTGACCTCCAACGCTCCAACGCCGAACGACCGGAAACTATCGACTCATCAAATGGAACACATTACTGTCACATCACTACGTCTACTGTAGGTAGTAGGTAGCTAAGAGATTATGTTTGTCTGGTGATGTGTCTAAGGAAATGTCGAATGTCGTTTTTATCAATAAAGTCGTATTATTTACAAAGTTTTAAAAAGTCCATATTACAGAAAATAAAAACGAAAAAATAAATAAGGTTATTGATCATAACAAAAGAAACGATAATGAATCACATCGTCACAATAAAAAAATACAAACTAGATCAAGTAAGTAAGGTCATATCATAAAAAGAACCGCTATTTAAACTAATAAAATAATTTTTTTTTAAATTGTGACACTTTTCTTGAGAGGGTTCGATTTGTAAGCATCGTTGTACATACAAATGGTTAAAATAAACAGCAAAATGTTGTTATGTCTAGTGTTTTTAATATAGTATCCTCTGCGTGAAAAATCGTATATTCTCCAAACTTAAACTTTCTAGTAAAACTTTTTTTTATCTATGACCTACCGGGTATCTGTTTGTATATACATAGATTATTACCTAGAGCCTAGGAAGTCATATTTATTCAACCCTCTCCAGGTGTTTTTTTCTGAAAAACTCCGTTTAATTTTTCGACTTTATGTCCGGGCTAAATCTTTCCCACATGAAAAACTAAACCCTTCCACACACTTTTCCACAAATGATCATTTTAGTCAATCAAAATTATGCAAGTTCATTATATAAGCAAAATAAATACAAAATAATACAAGAACAACACGTCAAATCACAAGAGATCAAATGGGAAAATAATTCACCGACTCCAGATATTTTCATATCAGAGGGTTCGGCTCGGTAGAACTTCTAACAGGGCCTATAAATCCTACTGATCCCCCAACATAAATATTTAAAAAATCTTTCGTTATCCTACATGTATTTAAAATAACCGATTTTTGCATTTTTATTTATAAATTTTTTGATAGATCTAATACGCCTAAATTTTTAATGAGAGAGTAGCCGAAATAACGAATGGTAATATTTTTATAGTCTGAGAATGCCAAATTCTTTTATCTCATTTTCTAAATCTGTGTATTTTCTTATTTTTTCATTAACCGATTTTTGAATATTACAGGAATTTGGAATAGCAAAATCAATGATATAAGTTTTTTTTTTAATTTTGTCATGTAAAACTATATCGGGTCTATTATGACTAATCGTTCGGTCTGTTAGTATAGTTTTATCATAAAATAAATATAATTTTATCATTATTCTAAATGTTATCATTATATATAACATTATAACATCTAGCTATTGCACCCCTTATTGAATTATTTCCTCAAGATTGACAAAACAGGCTTATACCTACAAACTATCATGTTTAGATTTGCTTTTTGCTTGGTTTTATATGTCTAATGATGAATGTTATATTATTGCTTTACTATTCTTTATTTATAATCTGCACAATATTTTTTTTATATAAACTATGTAAAATGGCTGACCGATCGCCCTCGATTGAGCAGGCCACTACAACCAGTCAAACGCAGTATATTTGTTAACAATACTGCCAATAATAATTATTTCGTTAGCTTTCTTACTCAAAGGCCTCATACACTATGTGTATGAGGCCTTTGTACTATGCCGTATTGTATCATGTTACTGCTGCCACTACCTAGCATTTACATATAAATTTTACATTTCTTATTAACTAATTTAAGTCTGTATAACTTAGGAGTAGGAATATTCTTATTTTTGTACTATTTACTTGCTGTTATAATATGTCAAATGGATATGGTTATATGTATTTTTACTATTAATTTTGTGAACTTGCAATCTTCAGAATATTATTTTTTTATTAACTATGTATGTAAAAGCCCAATGGGCGTATAAATAAATAAATAAATAAATAAATAAATTATTATTTGTAACCACACACTGATCTTACAGCACGCCACTGGGCAGCTTATAACTTGTACGTACCGATCAAACGAAAGCTGCGAATTGATCTTACTAAACGCGCCCATGAAGGTAGACGAGTTTCTTTCCTGTACCTTCGTGGTTCCGTAAAAAAACAGTGAAAAGACTGGATTCTCTAATTATTTTAGAATGTTTTTTATGAAATCCTGGTTGGTGAAGGTTGGTTTATAAATTAAGTTATATACTCACTAAAATAGCAACCAAATAAAATAAAATAACGGCCTATGTTATCTTTGGACTTGCGGTCTTTTTACGGGGAATAAAAGAGATAAAGTTCTGTGAAGGGGAATCTGGAGATGTGTGTGTCCAGGAGTGATGGACGGATGAATCGATTTCGTTTTCGATGGGCTGATAGAGTCCTGTTGGAGTAGTCAAAGTGTCTCCCTCAACCAGTGTCTCCCGTTCCGGCACACTATCCTGGACACACCTCACACCTCACCCCATGAACCCAGGCACCCCTGCTATATTACCAAACGTAGCGAACCGCTTGGGGTAACCTCTGATAGAGGGTTATCTAATACGAAAGTGATTGCAACATGTAAAAAAAAAACAGGTATTTTGTGGTGATCGCGCGACTAATTAGGGAGTTATTTGCTGCATTTGTGTTGTTGGGTTCTACATGAAGAAGCGGAGTATAATTTTAATGTCTGTCTCACAGTAAATATAACAACTCCAAACACAATAATTCTCTTGATATTTCCAACATAAAATATCTGATATCACCAATACCACCCTAAATGGACATTAATAACGATGGGACGATAATATTAATAATTTGACAACACGTGGTGTAATGTAATATGAGTCAGTATCAGTTGGGCTGCCGATGCCGCGGGGCTCGTATTCATAAACAAGTCATAAATCCCTAGTAATTACCGTATTACCCGCGAGATATATTGCCTTTTGGCGAATTCGATCCCTGACAGCGGTAAATCATTCGCCCCGGGTTTATCTCGGCGATAAATAGTATCGCAGCTGTCCCTGAATACGGATGCCGCGAGTTAATTATTATCTGCTGAATCTGGTACACTTTCATCAGATTAAATAATGTTGGAAAAGGAATGGTTGTCGTAGTTAAAACGCAGTATTTTAACCCTTCCAGACTAGGAACGACATTACTGGCCACAAAAATCAGATTCCACTAGAGCAGTGGTTCTTAACCTGGGTTCGATCGAACCCCAGGGGTTCGATGAGTCAGTCTCGGGGGTTCGGTGGAGGTCAACACCCCCGACTTATATGATTCGTGGTGACACGCTCCGCTTGTCCATCATTGGCTGCAGGTGATCACGCATTGCGATTATTGGTCAAGATGGCAGCCCGAAAATGACCATAGACATTTTATACGGACAATAGACATTTTATACGGACCATAGACATTTTACGTGTATCATCTGTACCTACCTACTTTCAAATATAAAAAGAACATGTTTACACTCTATGCTCCATAACGCACTTAGATGAGCTTGCAAACTCTCTCGATGGATACTTCCCTACAAGAGAGTCATATCCAGCATGGGTGAGACAGCCGTTCACGTTTAGTGTTGAGACAGCAGTCAACATCAATGATGAATACCTTGATGAAATCTTTGAAATTCAGCAGAGCCAGGTTCAACAGCAACTCTTCAGAACAACATCGCTCTCAACGTTTTGGTGTCAACAAGTAGAAACATACCCTGTTATTGCTAAGAAAGATCTGGAGATTTTTATACCATTTGTTACGACATATCTTTGCGAGCAATCCTTTTCGAAAATGCTGGATATAAAAACGAAGAAGAGGAATAGACTTTGTTGTGAAAATGACATGAGAGTGGCACTTGCCAAGGTAAAGCCGCGAATTTCTGAATTGGTTTCTGAAAGGCAACAGCAGAAGTCACACTGATTTGAAGTAAATATTAATTAATATGTTTCATGTTTTGATTAAACCATTAAAATTTAATGTTTTGATTTTCGCATTTTTTTTTCATTTTGTACACCTATATATAAATATACCATGTTTTGAATTTGAAAAAATCTAATTATATTTTTCAAATTAAGAGGGGTTCGGTGAATGGGCATATGTAACTGGTGGGGTTCGGTACCTACAAAAAGGTTAAGAACCACTGCACTAGAGACTCTGATAGACAGATCTGGCATAAGCGTTTTTTTACATTAACCCCACACAGGAGGGCCCAGAGGAAAATAATTTCCCTAAAGGCCTATGACATCTGTGTGTGGAGGGTTTTTTTGAGGAAACGAAGGAAAATAAGTTCTGGGAAGGAAAAGGTAGGAGAAGTGTGTGGGAATCTAGGGATCAGTGAGTTCAGGAGTGACATGCGAATTAAAATATCCCTCCTACTGCGGTGCAAGAAGAAGATCGAGATACCGGTTGGAGAGGTCAAAGGATCTCCCCGAACCGGCATCTTCCGATCTGGCATGCTATGCAGCTGGTGGGCGGGCGCATCCTGAACTTCACCCGATGAACCCAGGCACCCCTGCTTAATCATCACGTAGTGAACCACTTGGCGTGACCTATGGCAGAGGTGTTGACTATCCAATAAATGGTTCCCAGGCCGGCGGTACCCAAACCCGCCTATCAAAACTACCAACAACTTATTTTTAAATTATCTTCTAGTTTGGTAAAGAAAAATTGTTGTAGTTTCACCTTAAATTGCCTTTAAATTTCCCAAAATCCGTCACACGCAAAACCCCGTAATTTTAGCTGTTCATGTTAACTGATCAACGTTGTTGTCAAATAACACTTACAATGTATTAGATGTAGTTACTTCAAACCCAAATTATCAATTTGCCTATCGAAAAAAGTCACAAGAGAAATTTGAAATATGGGGAAACATGTAAATAACATATTTGAAATATGGGAAAACACGTAAATAACATATTTGAAACATAGGCAAACACGTAAATAACATATTTGAAATATGGGAAAACACGAAAATAAGATATTTGAAATATGGGGAAACACGTAAATAACATAAATAGAAATATGGGAAAACACGTAAATAACATATTTGAAATCCAGGTAAAACCCGTAAATAACATTTTTGAAATATGGGAAAACACGAAAATAACATATTTGAAATATAGGGAAACACGTAAATAACATATTTGAAATATAGGGAAACACGTAAATAACATATTTGAAATATGGGAAAACACGAAAATAAGATATTTGAAATATGGGGAAACACGTAAATAACATAAATAGAAATATGGGAAAACACGTAAATAACATATTTGAAATCCAGGTAAAACACGTAAATAACATTTTTGAAATATGGGAAAACACGAAAATAACATATTTGAAATATAGGGAAACACGTAAATAACATATTTGAAATATGGGAAAACACGAAAATAAGATATTTGAAATATGGGGAAACACTTAAATAACATAAATAGAAATATGGGAAAACACGTAAATAACATATTTGAAATCCAGGTAAAACACGTAAATAACATTTTTGAAATATGGGAAAACACGAAAATAACATATTTGAAATATAGGGAAACACGTAAATAACATATTTGAAATATGGGAAAACACGAAAATAAGATATTTGAAATATGGGGAAACACGTAAATAACATAAATAGAAATATGGGAAAACACGTAAATAACATATTTGAAATCCAGGTAAAACACGTAAATAACATTTTTGAAATATGGGAAAACACGAAAATAACATATTTGAAATATAGGGAAACACGTAAATAACATATTTGAAATATGGGAAAACACGAAAATAACATATTTGAAATATGGGGAAACACGTAAATAACATAAATAGAAATATGGGAAAACACGTAAATAACATATTTGAAATCCAGGTAAAACACGTAAATAACATTTTTGAAATATGGGAAAACACGAAAATAACATATTTGAAATATAGGGAAACACGTAAATAACATATTTGAAGTTTGAATAAACACGTAAAAAGACAAAATAATAAACTGTACACAATTTCATAAAAGGCTGAAAGTGGTAAAAGAAACATAGGCCATTCTTCTCGATAGCTTGACAACAGTAAATAGAGTATATAAAAACTGTTATATTAAAAAACGATAATAATTAAGCGAAAATTATGAAAAATTTTTATAAAACACGACTCGTTTGAAATAGAGCAAAAATCTCTCGACAAATGCTTTAGTTGCATTTAAAGTTACTCTGTGAATTTTGTCATGCCTATCATATTAAATAGCAGAATAAAACGTGTTTTAAATCATTTTCGGAGCTTTCCGTTTTTTTTCTATAAAGGGAATTTCATATAATTAATTTTTCGGCGTAAAAAATGCATGGATATTATCTTGCAAATAACATTTTTTTTAAACTTAAAAACTTAGAGAGTTTAGAGAAACGAACGAGAAACTTGTTTTAAAAGTATGTATTGTTAAGTTAAGAAAGTGAAGTATGTATATTTCTTTTTAAAAAGAGAAAGCTTTAATTAAAAATTACTTACTGTTTTGAAGCGATCATGCAGGTTAGGCAATTCAGCCTCATAACTGACAAAAAAATCTAATAGGGAGTTCAATAGTAACACTGGCTCTGGAGAATCTGTAGAAGGTAGAAGACTGTAGGCTTTAAGACCTCAAAAAACATTCTAGAAAAACTGCAATCACTGTAATATGCAACACATAATTAATTAACTACTGCTCAACGATTATTTAAGCTGAGGCGTGTAAATAACCCCAAACAAGGCAGGGATTTCTACCCATCGAAACTGCCTAAATGTATATGAAAAGATACACAAAACTTGTGATACTATTCTGCAAATATTAAGGCTTGCAAAAATCCATGTACTTGGCAGATCAATCCAGAACCAAGGGAGAAAAAAACCTGTTACTAAACTGTTAATGAAATCATACTAAAAAAAACAACACAGCTAATATGCAAAACAATTTATTGGACAAAGAGATGAAATATTATAGTTAAACTACACTAATTAAATTAAATATAAAAATACTCATATTTTAACCCTCGATAGCTAACCACCGTCAAAATGACGTCAATTAAGGAGGGGAGTTTGGTTACCGCCACACCGGGAATCATTTATAGGATAACCAACACCTCTGCCATAGGTCACCCTACATTGTTCGCTTCGTTTGATGATTTAGTAGGGGTGCCCGGGATCATCGGGTAAGATTCAGGATGCGCCTGCCCACCAACTGCATAGCGTGCTAGATCGGGAGAGAGAGTTTGATAGAGCAAAAATCTCTGGACAAATGCTTTAGTTGCATCTAAATGTGAATTTTTTCATGCCTATAACATAAAAAATAACAGAACAAAACGTGTTTTAAATAATTTTCATAGCTTACTTTGCGATTTTTTTTTCTATCGAGGGAATTTCATATAATTGACGTTTCGGCATAACAAATGTACAGATATTATCTTAAAAATATCAATTTGTTTGGAACAAAAAACTTAGAAAGTTAACGAGAAACTTGTTATAAATCGGTTGAAACTGGGTGAGGGGGCTTAATTAAATATTGTGGTAAACATATTTATATACGACTCCAATTGTCAGCTATTTAGGGTTAAAATAATATGCCAGTTACGTGCTCAATCTTCTTTAGGTTTAACATTGATAATAAATTTTCAAGAATTTTTTGATTAATCTTACAAATTCAAGGATTTTTCGTGGTCTTTATACCATTATCGCATTATGTGAATAAATTTATTAAAATGTGAAAGCCTGTTCAGTCCAAAGGAATTCAAATCCTACCAGAATTCGTTAAGGAAAATAGCAAAAAACGCCTCAAATTTCACTCCAGATTATTTTGTTCTTTTCGTGTTACCAATTTCGTACGACACAGATTATTTTGTGAAATACTAACTGTGCCCGGAGTTATCGGGTAATTTTACAAAATAAACTTATTATATTGAATCTTAGGAGACAAATGTCTTGGCTGCGAAATATACGAGAGTGGACCGGCATTAGAAGTGTGGAGGAGCTATTCCGGGCAGCGCAAGACAAAGAGACATTTTCTAGAGTGATCGCCAACGTCGGGGGGACCTGATACGGCACATAAAGAAGAAAGAATATTGAATCTGCTTGATACGAAATTTTTGACTGAGCTTAGCAAAGTCCTGTTTCAACTCGGCCGTTTTGCATTTCATATGTCTGTAAATTTGGTCCAGTTTATTATTTAAGTAAGCTTTACTTTGACTGGGTGGCTAACTTTGACTATGGTTCAGTTAAAATAATTTTTTTTGTAATGTGAAATTGCTGTCTATTTGTACTCTATTATTAGCAATTGTTCAATATTTTGCCTGAAAAATAAATAACATTGAGATGGTGACATTCCTTGTTGCTGATGCTTGGGCTGGCGATGATTTTATTTTTATTTTGTTTATTTAGGAAAACCAACAGATTTTTTACATGTTTAAATAATTAACTTATAAAAAATACATATAATATCTAATGATAGGTTTTCACTTAAAAAAATAATTATAATAACAAACTAAGGGTCCAGTACCCGTGGGCAAAAAATATGAACAGAAAATACAAAATACTAAATAAAGTAAACATAACATCGGATATAAGAACACAAGTAAATTACAAAATATCAATTTTATCCTCACACAACACCAATAATCACCAATATATGTATATACCTACAACTAAACTGAACAGATGTTTGTAAAATGAGGCACTTGTAACTGGACAGGGTTCATATCAACAACATGATAACTTGCAGTATGTTATTAATTATTATTTAATAATAGCTAAGGTATCTTTTTTAAATGTTCCTAAACTACACGAAAATATGTCAATACAATTAAAATTCTTATTGTATAGGGTACAAGCTCTGAAAATAAAAGCGTTTTGTCTGTGATTAGTAGAGCATTTTTGAAGATGAAAAAGTGACTTATCTCTAGTTCTAAAGCTAGGGACTCTAAAATTAATCTCAGACAAAAGGGGAAAAAAAAATTGCAAACACATGCAATTTCAGTAGGGTTTTTAGGAAACAATTTTTTTTCTACCGAGAAAATACAAGGCCTATAATAGCCAGGTAACAGTTTAAACACTCATATGAGGTAAAAATTGTGATGCACATATGACGCCGTTCTATTCGTATAAAGAACATTAAATTTAAATGATTCACCACCTCATGGAAAATAAGAATTTAGAAAATGAAAAAAAATGTATATAAAAATGGTGACATTCCTTTGGACATAGTACAGGGTTTTCCAATAAAAGGTGTTATTTTGATATTCAATCGTAAAAGACCAATAGTTTCGTGGCTTGTGTGGCACGTACCGCCATCTCGTTGAAAGTAAACGTTGTCCAGATCAAAACCATCCAATTCCGGCCATAAAAAATCATTAATCATCTCTCGATAGCGATCCATTCACCGTAACTGTTGCTCCAGCCTCATTTTCAAAAAAGTTAGGTCTAATGACTCCGCTGGACCATAAACCACACTAAACAGTCACACGTTAAGGATAGATAACTCTTGGATTTTCCGAGCCCTAGATGCGACAATTTTGCTTGTTGACAAAGCCACCGAGGTGGAAATGGGCCTCATCACTCAAGATGATTTGCATTTGATTCAGTCAAGTGAATTTTAATAATTTCAATGCGTTGTTGAAGCGTGTATCGTTCCATTTGTATTAATGGTGTAGTTTTTACTTGTCAAATTTCTTATTGGAAAACCCTGTATATAGTTACTTACTTGGAATAAAAATATATGTTACTTGCAATATATATTTTTATAAACCTTAACCCATACTTCATGGGTTAAGGTTTGCCCAAGTCTTGGTGGCGGGTGCGTCGGCCCACCTTCTGCGTGGCGGGCCGGTTGGGAGATGCTGGTTGAGGGAGACCCTTTACAACCGGTTACCGCTGTCCGGGCCGCTCGATAGTACAGGGGCCCGACCCTCAGGCTCACGACTAAGGGTGAGCTGCCCCATCAGCGAGTGAAAAAACCCTGCCACTGCTGTTGTGCCGGTTCGTGACCGGAGAGGACCCAGCAGCAGCGTTTGGGGTGCATTGGATGCCCTCTCCAGCCGGACTCTCCCAGCCTATCGCCTAGCACCGCAGTGAGTGGGCTGGAACCAAACGCTCATCACTCCTGGACAGCCTGAACCCCATATTCCTACCCACCCCTCATACCTTTCCATTCCAGACCTTCCTTTCACTTCATACCCTTAAAAAAAAAAAAACAAAATTAAAATCATGAATATACATAAAAACAAACTTAACATCATTACAGCGGCGAGTAGCAGGCGTTCCCGGTGCGGGCCAAAACTGTTGGTAAATTTTGCCAACATTCGCGGTCTGCACACTAATTTAAATTCAGTTCATCACCATCTTTTGTCCCAACGTCCCAACCTTCTTTTCCTATCCGAAACTCAGATAGCCGAGCCGCCAGACTCCTCCTATCTGGACTGCCCGGGCTATACCCTTGCAAGCGAGTTCCGATTCAAAGGAGGAGTCTGCCTCTATAGTCGAGCTGACGTCAACTGTGTACGACTATTGAGTCTGGAAAACTCCAGATTCGACGTAATGTGGGTGCGCGTCAATCTTGCCAGTACGGCAAGATTCTACGCATGTCTATACCGCTCCCCGAACCATAGCGAATCAGACACTTCCGAGCTCTTCAAACATTTAAGAGATACTATTGATGATGTCTTGCCCCGCTACCCTTCGGCCGAGTTTATTGTTCTGGGGGACTTCAATGTTCATAGCGAACCATGGTTGAAGTTCTCTGGCCCAACGGACTCGGCTGGCCGACAGGCGGAATCCTTTGCCATTTGCTACGGATTAGAGCAACTGGTTCAGGAGCCTACAAGGGTTCCTGATGTCCAGACTCACCGTTCCAATCTGTTAGACCTATTCTTAACTACTGTGCCACACGGATATAAGATTGACGTCACAGCGCCTCTGGGATCATCTGACCACTGCCTAGTGACGACATCAATCCCCGTTAGCCTCAGACCAACCAATGAGGGGCTGAGGAGAAAAGTGTGGCACTATAGGCCAGCAGATTGGTTCGGTATGCGGGCCCATTTCAACGCTTTTCCGTGGTCAGCTGTTTGTTTTCGGACTTCGGACCCTTCGAGATGTGCCCAGGAGATTGGTGAAGTCATCAAATCGGCGATGGATGGCTTCATACAATCGACTACTAAAGAAACTGGTGTGGGCTCAAAGCCGTGGTTCAGTCGACAATGCTCCGAAGCAGTTCGACGAAAAAACGCGGCTTACCGAGCCTACAACACATCTCGAACGCCCGAAAGCAGATCAGCATACAACAAATCGGGAAAGGAGTGCAAGAGAATCATTAATAGGTCAAAATTCGAACACGACCTGCAGATCAGCAAAAAGCTGACTGCCTGCCCGCATGGCAGCAGAGCATTCTGGTCCCTTGCGGGCTCAATAGGTCGGAATTTTTGCAAACCCAGTTTGCCACCTCTTACCAGACCTGACGGCGGAAACACCGCCACCGAAAAGGCTAACTTATTAGGGAAAATGTTTGCGGAAAACTCGACCCTCGATGACGGAGGTGCTGTTCCGCCGTCGGTTCCTCACTGCGGCTTCTATATGAAAAAGCTGAGGATCCGGCATCGGGATGTACTCCACGTTATACGGGGGCTCGATGTTAACAAAGCTAGTGGACCTGATGGAATACCTGCCCTGGTATTGCAGAGGTGTGCTGCGGAAATAGTTCCAGTTTTGACAAAGCTCTTCAAAATGTCCCTGAAGTGTGGCACTGTGCCCTCTGGTTGGTAAAAAGCGGTCTTTCACCCTATTCCCAAGAAAGGTGACCGCTCCAACCCGGCCAACTACCGCCCCATAGCGATCACATCAGTTCTGTCCAAAGTGATGGAACGTGTGATCAACGACAAACTGCTCACATACCTCGAGAAGAACAAAATTATCAACGACCGTCAATACGGATTGCGGCGGAACCGCTTGTGCGGTGATCTTCTCGCGTATGTGTCGCATGTTTGGGGGCGGTGCCTGGAACGTCACGGTGAGACCCAACGGTCGCACTAGACATATCCAAGGCCTTTGACCGGGTCTGGCACCGAGGACTTGTCAACAAATTGCCTTCTTACGGACTTCCCGCATCCCTGTGTACGTGGATTGCTGACTTTTTAAGGGATAGGTCGATTCAGGCAGTTGCTGACGGTTTGACCTCATCCTCACACTCTATAAATGCTGGCGTCCCACAGGGATCGGTTCTGTCTCCGACTTTGTTTTTGTTGCACATCAATGACCTTTTGACATGTGCACCGATTCATTGTTACGCGGATGACAGTACAGTTCATGATAGCTTTTTGTTTGACAAGCCCCCAAAGGGCACACAAACTCCAACGGCTCGGAGGGCTTTGAAGCAGAGAATGGACGGTTATCTCGAGAGTATTTCCTCCTGGGGTAAAAGTAATCTCGTCGAATTTAATGTTTCAAAGACCCAATCCTTTCTGATTACGTCTAAAAGGGATCTAAATGATAATCTAGTCTCCTTCAACGGAAGCAATCTTCCGAACAGGCCTTCCATTGATATGCTTGGTGTAACTATAAGTGACCAGCTCAGGTATGGGGGCTCCATCGAAGCCAGAGTAAAGCTGGCCTCTCAGAAGCTGGGCATACTGTACAGGGCCCGCAGATACTTTAATAGTACACAACTGCTGACCCTATACAAGTCGCAAGTGCGCCCTACTGTCGAATTTGGCAGCCATCTCTGGTCCGGAGCCTCTAAATACCTGAAAAAAACCCTTGACTCTTTGCAGAAACGGGCGGTCCGTTTGATAGATTCCCCAATCTTAACAAACGGACTGCAATCTTTAGAGCACAGGCGTCAGGTAGGTATGCTGTCCTTGTTCTATCGGTATTACAATGGAAGATTCTCTGAGGAACTAGCGTCATTGATCCTTCGGCACCGGTGCGTAGTCGGGATACACGCCAAACGCGTGCCCAACATTTGTACACGGTTGACACTTGTCACATGAGAACGGGTCGCTTCTACGATTCGTTCTTAAGTTCAACAGCTCGGCTGTGGAACGAACTGCCGGCCTCTGTGTTTCCTCTCTCCTACAACATGGGACTCTTCAAGACCCATGTTCACTCCTTCCTCTCCACAAAAAGACCCTCCACACAGCATCCCCAAAGATGACATAGGCCCTGAGGGAAATTATTTTCTTCAGGGCCTCCTGTGTGGAGTTAATATAAAAAATAAAAAAAATATATGGTTTATAATTACGTAATTAGGTGGGTATTTAAGTACATATCTAGTAAGATTATTAATTCAAACGAAAATTTTGGTATTGTTTTACTAATCACTAGAAAATTAGAAACTTACTTTCTTGGACGCAGGGTCAACTAACTGTTCACAGAACTGTAAATATTATTAAAGTTGATACATTCACACAAGACGTCACGAGAAGGTCATGTTGGTTCTCTGTAAAGGAATATGGATAGTTTCGGGGTTTCTTAATGGACGGTGATCGATGGGCTTTGATAGGGGCCAAGAGGAAGGATTCTATTGTTTTTTTATAATTTTGAAAAGAAAGTAGTGATTTGGTTGGGTTCATTTAATGTTTCTAGTTCGAAACATTTTAGACGTTCCTTATAGTTGGTAAGCAATGTGGACAATCCGGTTTTATAGGAGAACAGCTGAGTTAGTCTCCTTTTTAACTGATTCGATCCTTATTTTGGGAAAATCGTACACTCACAAAACCACACTTTAAATTAAAACCAGTTTCGTGTTCAGAATTTAACGATAAAACTCCAGTTGTGGATTCATCTGCTGACGCAATTCGAAGGAAACCATTCTCGTGTTTGACGTGCGGGTATAAAACTCTAGCTCAGACTATGTACTGCAAATTCGGAGGATTTCAAATTACAGAACCGAATTCAAGACTGCTGCGCATCACTCACACTAAACTTCATAAAACTCCAATATTGCTTAATGTTTTAACTACTGCTCAACGATTATTTTCTTATGGAAGATAGAAAACCAAATAAGTTGCATATTCTCCAAAAGTGGGCAATGATGATAATTACTAGGCAAAATAATTTTTCAGAAGTAACTAATGTGTTAAAGAAACTAAATTGGTTATCAATGAAACAGATGCTGACCTTGAACGCGATGATATTTATACATGAAATAATAAACAACTTATTGACAAAATACTTTTCAAACAAAATTATATGCAAGATGGATATTCATAGACATAACACAAGAACGTGCAATGAGTTAGGCTACTAAGATAAAGCCTTAACGTAAAATAGTTTTTTTATGAATGCAATATTTAACGGGCTGCCAGAAACCATAAAGTCTGCACAAATTGATAGATTTAAGAAGATTAAAATAAAAATAAAGGGTTTTTAATGGTTTAGTTTTTGTCAAAACATATTTGCTTACCGGATCGAACGAACTGTAATTTTTAACAAAAAAATAAGAATGAACAATCGTGTTCATCACTAGGACGAAATAGGAGTGGGAAAGCTAGGAGGTATTTATTTACCTTTTGAATGTTGTCGCTTCAATTAGAAGTTCTGATGTCAAATGTTCTGTGAGCACCATAGTTTGTATATGCACATCTAGTATCGGTTCACAAAACGAACGGTTTTAACGGAACACAAATATTTATTGTTTCACAACATGAACGGTTTTTTTATCACTCTTGATAATTTACAATATTTATTTAATCTATGATGATTGAGGCTGAAAAATTATACTGCTTTTCCGTAATTATTACGAAGGAGTGCCAAATATGCAACCACGACGAATGTGTCAAACGTCTCAAACTCGATACAGAAATTCAAGTAACGATATGATTATGATGCGGAAATTAATAATCAAAAAATATATCGCAGGACTGAACGCGAATCAAAAATTTAAGTTGGGTCATGCAAAGATTCAGAATTCAGAAGAATATGAATGAAACGATGTATGAATTGGAATGAAGCCAAGATTGTGTCCGTCCAACTTCTTTGCCTAGTGCGGCGTGTTGGTTGATGGGGTAGGTGAATTTAGTATAGGTCTGGTCGGTGTGTGTAGGTTAGGTTAGGCTACCTGAGGTTATGTTAGTTCAGGTTAGGTTATGTTATATTGGGTAAGGTTAGAGTTAGTAACAAACTCACGTACATTGAATTTCATAAAAAATTGTAATTCTAGTACAATATCGTCAAGTAAAATCCAAAGATTATTTTATTAAAATTTTATTCGGAATAAGTCTACTTTGCCTTTTGATGTGCAAATCTGTCCGACATTACCCGGGACGCAAATTACTATGCCGGACGAGGACTTTGCATATATCGACTCGGAATTCGGAATACTGAACGGGGCTTTGAAAGGGTTAAAATGGCGTATATTCAAATATTGTCCATTTATAAAATAAAGAGAAAAGAGGGAGACGTCTAGTTGGTCGCTCTGGAATAAGCCGAGGAAAGTAGCTGCAAAATGCAAAAACTGTGCAAGGAAAGGATGGGTCTACAATGGATGGAGGCATTTGAAGTACATGGCACAGGAAGTAATGCTTGGACGGCCTAAGGGCGCCTTGAAAGCGATGGCAATTTGTTGCCACTCAAGCGATGGGTAACATATACATTTACCATATTATTAAATTATTACCATACCCCTAAATATTAATATGAAAACATAAAAATATTCTTACTGCGGTTTAAAGCAAATAAATCCACCTACATTTCACCGTCTATCCCATATTTATAGGTAATATAAATTTAGCACATAATGGCAAGCGATCGCTCTTAACACTTTGCAAACTTTTCATAAAATTCCAAAAATCGCTCTAGTGGATATGTAATTGGAATTCATTAAAAAATAAACACCGCGCCGCTACAGGCCACGGACCTATTTACTACGCCCGGCTTTGCACGGACCTTAAAGGAGAGGCTACAGATTATCATGGACTCCTCGGGATTACATCAGCGCCCTGGCCCCGGATATCATCCCTGGCCAGCGCTCCTCCCGCGCCTAGACCCTGCGACACCTTTGCCGGTCTGAGCCTCGGCCCCGCGACATCATCGCCGGATTGCATCTCCCGAGCATCTGGAGACCAGGTCAATTATACCATCGGCTATATTCACACTGGAATACCAGGAAGACTCCACGTCTTCGCCAGTATTGAACACTTCCACAAGTCTGGGCTCCACCAACGCGGTGCCATCATCGTCGGTCCGGAGTCACCTCACAACTGCGCTACTGACTCAACATAAAGGCCGTGACACCAAAACCTATTTCTGTTTCCATTGTCTCCTTATCAAATCCCAAAAAATATATAGTGGTTCAAACAAAGTTACATTTATTAAATTTATTTATTATGGATAACCACAAAGCTACTTTCAAAAGTATAAAAAAAAAACAAAATAAATAAAACTCACTCAAATGATGCAAAGATAAGCAAGAGACAAAAGATACACAAAGAAGAAACCAGTAATATAATCTTAAATCTCCGAAAGTTGTTCACCGATTGCTTTGAAATTTTGACACAACGTTGCATTTGAAAAAGCGTGTGTTTTTATACCTATATTATGCATATGTCACCTGTAAGAAGTAACACTTTTTTTTTTTTAATTCAAATGTTTTCAAAGTTTCTTCGTTTCAATGGAAAATATTTATGCATTCCTTTAAAGATTGGCACCAAAAGTATCACACCTTGGTATAACACCAAATGGAAGACCGATTATATAGTTACACACAAGAATAGCTTTGGTTTTTAATTTTAAAGTTCGCTACGAAATATGGATGGTTATTTATTGACGTATGTGCGAACATACGTTACGTGATATAATTTATTTATTTTTAAGTATTTTTTTATAAGTTTTTTATTATAGCGAGTATTTAAACAGTGTACATACAAAATATGAAATAAAATGTATGTATAGTATATTGTATTTCTTAGTCCTCCTCACTAGGGTGACCTGGGCTGAGGCGGACTAAAGTTATTCATTTCTGATTAATTACTTTTCTGTGTCGTTTTTTTCACAGTTTTTTCATTAATCTCTTTCAGCCAGATTTTCATTCTTGATTTGTAATTATTGCAATTTTCTATACGCTTTATATCAGGGAGAAGGATGTTGTGGAGTTTCGTCGCAAAATAAATATAATTTATTTGTCCGATTGTGGTTTTATGACCTGGAATATTTTTTATGTCATTGTGATTTGACCTTGTTTGATGAATACGCGGTATTGTAGAAGATTCAGTATTTTTGAATAGTTTCAATAGTATATTTTCAAAGCTATTGAAAATTTCAACCAATGCATTCTTATGGGTACTTTCAGAATTGTCTTTATGATTCCTTTTTTAAATTGTGTTTAGGTTATGTATATACTTAGATACAGCAGATCCCCATCCTATAATTCCATATTCCGAGAATTACATAAAGCGTAATAGATGTCCTTTTTGTTTACAACCTCTTTAATTGTATTACAACATAATGATATTGATCGATTTTATATCACATAAACTCTCTTGATAAATCTGATGCTTGTGTATGTAAATCAAATGGACTGAAATGTACTGAAATCATATTCAATTAAACGAATTTAAATTAGAAATAAATATAATTAAAGAAATGAAGCAAAGAAAATATTGATCTAGATGTGTGTAAAATGTGTACTAAGTTGTTGTTTGTTCTTTTAAGATATTTATTTTTTTGGTTGTTTAATATATTCTTTTTTTTAATCGATATCTTAATTTTGTCGAGTGTCAGAATGCTTTTATTACCTGGTATTTGTGGTGTCTTTGCCCAAAGCTTGTGTTTACCGTCGAATTCTTCATGTTATTTTTGAACGCTTTTCTAACTAGTTTGTCAACAATTATGTATCACAAACTACTTATTATTATTATGAAAAGTTATAAAAATGTTTTTTTTAAAGTGAAGTTATAATTTTCAAAGCGTATTTTAAAGTTTAAAGCGAAAAGTATAATAAAAAACTTCGTATGTTGGTCACGCACAAGCGGGATAATTATTGTCAATTGTCAGCATACGAACCAAGTTCTAGAGTGATTAACTACAGTTTGTAGAAGTGTCGTATGAGATTTAATTAATCATAAACTCATTTTGATTTGGGTTCTGGCCATGTTATGTTGCTCCACAGCCCAACTACATAATTCGAAACGGATTTGCAAAGTTTTGACGTTATCTGGCTCTGTTGGTGTGCCTGTGATGTATAGTTTGCAAGATTAGGACGAAATATTATATAATATTATCGCCATGACCACATAAATGTACCGAAGAAGGTCGAGAGATATTAGATATCATATTTTTATTAATCAATTCATAACACTTTTATTGGGTGGGATTTTGTGTGGTTGGTTATTTTAACCAATCTATCACTCTAACAATCAATCTATCACTCTAATAATCATCTATCACTCTAATAATCAATCTAACACTTTTATTGGGTGGGATTTTGTGTGATAGGTTATATTAACAAATTTATTAACACTTTTATTGGCTGGGTTTTTGTGTGGTAGGTTATATTAACATTTTTATTGGCTGGGATTTTGTGTGGTAGGTTATATTAACCAACTTATTAAAACTTTTATTGGGTGGGATTTTAAGTTATATTAACCAATTTATTAACAACTTTATTGGCTGGGATTTTGTGTGGTAAGTTATATTAACCAATTTATTAACAACTTTATTGGCTGGGATTTTGTGTGGTAAGTTATATTAACCAATTTATTAACAATTTTATTGGCTGGGATTTTGTGTGGTAGGTTATATTAACCAATTTATTAACACTTTTATTGGGTGGGATTTTGTGTGATGGGTTATATTAATGTAATTATTTATTTCTTCATTTATTTAACGCTCGAGCGCTTTTATATGCAAATGTAAGATGACAAATAATTTCTGAACAAAAAAATAATTTAAAAAAAAAATATAACAAAAAAAAAATAAAAATTAAATTACAATTAATAAAAAAAACAAAAAAAAAACATAAAAAAGATTAAAAAAAAATACAAAGATTGCTGATTCGGTGATTTTGCACAAAAGCGGCGTTATACGAATCATCCAAGTATTATTATTATTATTGTACAACTGTAATTTTTTGATTATGAAGTGCTTATTTTTCTAAGAGTATGGACCATCTAAAATCCCTCTAATCTAGCAATTGATTCAGTAATCACCAATCATCAGTTTAATTCCATAGATCTATGTGAACGTAGAAAACAAACTATTATAAACATCTGTTTTCATTAATAGACGTATTTAAAAATATAATAATTTTGTTTTGGTTTGACTGCGGATTGAACTTTCCTTCCCAGGGACAGGAGTCAACAACGCTAACACCTAAGCCAAATCCTATTTGGATAGTACCAACATTTATTTTGTGTTTAACTTCTGTAAACTTTCAAATATAATGTCATCCAATTTAAGAAATATGAGTGGGTGCCCGTACCACACATAGTTCATAGAATTTTTCATCAAAGTTATCAGTTTGATCATGCTAGACCCCCAGGTACCCCCGTCTTGCGCTACTTTACCTATACCGCAGCCAAGTGGGTAGTACCTAAATTACTATCCTCCTTTTATTAGCAAATACTTTTTTTTTATATATTAACTGCACACAGGAGGCCCTGAAGAAAATAATTTCCCTCAGGGCCTATGTCATCTTTGGGGATGCTGTGTGGAGGGTCTTTTTGTGGAGAGAAAGGAGTGAACATGGGTCTTGAAGAGTCCCATGTTGTAGGAGGGAGGAAACACAGAGGCCGGCAGCTCGTTCCACAGCCGAGCTGTTGAACTTAAGAACAAATCGTAGAAGCGACCCGTTTTCATGTGACAAATGTCAACCGTGTACAAATGTTGGGCGCGCGTTTGGCGTGTATCCCGACTACGCACCGGTGCCGAAGGGATCATTGACGCTAGTTCCTCAGAGCATCTTCCATTGTAATACCGATAGAACAAGGACAGCATACCTACCTGACGCCTGTGCTCTAATGATTGCAGTCCGTTTGTTAAGATTGCGGAATCTATCAAACGGACCGCCCGTTTCTGCACAGAGTCAAGGGTTTTTTTCAGGTATTTTGGGGATCCGGACCAGAGATGGCTGCCAAATTCGACAGTAGGGCGCACTTGCGATTTGTACAGGGTTAGCAGTTGTGTACTATTAAATTATCCACGCCCATAAGATATATAGACTCTATGAGGATATATATATAGACTCTATGAGTACGCCCAGCTTCTGAGAGGCCAACTTTACTCTGGCTTCGATGGAGCCCCTGTACCTGAGCTGGTCACTTATAGTTACACCAAGCATATCAATGGAAGTTCGGAAGATTGCCTGTTCGGAAGATTGCTTCCGTTGAAGGAGACTAGATTATCATTTGGATCCCATTTCGACGTAATCAGACAGGATTGGGTCTTTGAAACATTAAATTCGACGAGATTATTTTTACCCCAGGAGGAAATACTCTCGCTATAACCGTCCATTCTCTGCTTCAAAGCCCTCCGAGCCGTTGGAGTTTGTGTGCCTTTTGGGGGCTTGTCAAACAAAAAGCTATCATGAACTGTAATGTCATCTGCGTAACAATGAATCGGTGCACATGTCAAATCATTGACATATCATTTTAGTATTTTACGTATTCTTCGCATATATATATAAGTTACCATTAATAATTGACTGAATAATTGGGATTTCTATAATTTAAAAGACAGTAAAATGCATGGGGTCGTCGGAAGACCCACTTGGTTACAGACGTTTTGTTTGGCATCTTGCTTGGCCTGTCAAGAGTTAATGGCTGTCAGCCATGGCACTTTGCACAGGGTCCAGAATTGCTTTCCCCGACTTTGTCTGTGAACCCATTGGTAGTATATTACGTGGAATTCGTTGTGGAAGACGTTATGCAAATCTTGCAAAATTAAATTTTAATATTATGCATAACTCTTTCGATGGCCCCTTCCTCTTGGAATGCTATAGCTTATACGTGCCTGGGACTTCGGTCGTATCGTCACCACAACTTGTTCAAGATACCGCACAGCAGAACAGATGTTCTAGCACAGCATAGCATGAAGAAGGCTATTGAATAAAATTTCTAAAACATTCATTTAAATAAGCTTAAAATAATACTTAAACTTTTTGTGTATTTACCTGTGATCCCAAATTTATTTTATTTATTCCTTTGTACAATATTTAGTACGGGGTATATAAATACATGTATACATTTCACAAATGTTTTGACTGTTCGAATGCTTTGACTGAAATGTTTTTTCAATGTTTTGTTTTCCCGTTCTAGGACATCTCCCGTTTTAGGGCAGGCATAATTTAGTTTAATTACATATTAAGTACAATTGAAGATTGAAAATTAAAACGAGTAAAATATTTAAAAAAAAATATATATATAAAATATAGTTAGTTAATGTTTGTTCACCATAATTAAAAAAAAATAAGGAATAAAATAATAGTAATCATAAAATAAGAGATATATACACTTAATGATAAAAAATTAAAACATAAAGATTGATAAGGTTGTTGCAACATATATTGGTTGTTGCAACACAGAACAAAAGGTAAAAAATAGCAAAATTAGTCTTACACACATATTTTGTAAAAATAAGATAATTACAGAAATATGCGACCCGCAGCTCTGGTGTATTGGGTAAACCTATGGTTGAATTTGCCCTAGAAATCTTAAATGATGAAGTACTGTAAAAAATAATATTCAGACGTAATGGACGAACCTACGGTCTATTAGCAGGCCTAGAAAATTGATCTTTCCGTGGGTTTTAATTTCATTATTTCTGATGAATGTTTTACTTAAATCTGAAATGTTTCTAAAATTATCCCTCGGGAAGTTACTAATTCACCGTCTAGAAAAATTAAATCTGGTGCTTACTGATAATTTTACATTTGAAAAACGTTTAATAAAATTTTAAAACGGTTTTAAAAAAAATGTTTTAAAATAAAAGTACTGTTTTTATTAATCTTAAATATAAAAACTTACATCCATAGGGATCGCTCTAAAATATAAACAGACTATTGTTACGAATTTGTCGGAATTAATTAAAATGTGAGCTTAGAGCAAACCCCCGTTATAATAATAAATATTATTTTTATTTTTATTCCAGGATGTAGGGAGGTTAGTACTATGTCACAAGTCTTATTTTAATCTACACATTGATTATATAATAGATATAGGAATGTATTTTTATTATTTGAAATTCCAGTAAGTCTGAAAATTCATAAAAAACAGTGATTATGTCAATAAAGCATTTTTTTAAGACATTCAAGAAATCCAAAAATAAACAACAGTTACATGAATTGTTAGTCTTTTGTCGCCTTAAGCCCCCACATATTCAATTTCTACCGATTTGTAACAAGTTTTTCGATAACTCTTTAATTCCTTAAATACCAAACAAAAATAATATTTTTGAAGATAATATCTACACATTTGTTATGCCGAAACGTTAACTATATGAAATTCTCTCGATAGAATAAAATTGCAAAGTAAGCTCCGAAAATTATTAAAAACATATTTTGTTCTGTTATTATGTTAAAGGCATGAACAATTTACAGTGTATTTTTAAATGCAACTAAAACATTTGTCGAAAGATTTTTGCTCTTTTTTTTTCTTTATTCAGTGTTTTTATTGGTTTTACAGTTTTTAGGTGTGTTAAAACCACCAAGCTAGGCACATGCCCGTGTTACGGTGGTTGATTAAATATACAGTACAAAAAATAAAAATAAAAGTATGAAATATAGAAGAAATTAAAATAATATTAAAAGTTTACAATTTAAAAGAAAATAAAGAGTATATAGCCTAAGATAGCATGTGAAATACATATTAATAATAATTAAATAATTATTTATTAATTTAATAATAATTTCAAAAGAGTCGTTTTTTAATATTGGCGCGCTCCGATCTAATATTCGTATTTACACATCTCCTTTTCAAACCATTTTTAAATGCTTTCTACTGGACGTTAAGGAACGGTTTTCTTTATTTATTTTTATTTTTTATTTATAACAAAACACATTTATCATAATACATATAGATAGATAGGTAGTCCCGCAAAGCTGCCACATGGCTGCTTGTCTGCATGTTCTACCTCAATAAAGTAAAAACGTACACAATATAGTAAAAGAAATGTTAAAAATGCTTTTTATAAATAAATATATATAATAATGATAGCGGGATGAATATACGTATACATTTCGCTATCATTGCGGCATCCTTTAGCAGCCACTTTAATCCAATCTTGCGTCCGGCAGTCAATTTAAAAAAAAAATATATATATATTTAACGGCAATAAAAGCAATGTAAAGTAAAAAAGATACAATATTAAGTAAAATATAAAGTGATGTAGTTTGTTCTCAGTCCTCCTCACTAGGTATTCCTGTTCCGAGGCGGACTGTAGGTTGTTGTATGTGTGTTGATCATGATTTCCTCATCTTCTAATTTGTTGGTTCCCACAAAATATAAAATAAATTAAGCAAAAAGTATTTATGTTTGTTGTCTGTAGGATGCGTTGGGGTTACTTCATAAATTTAATGATTTCCTCATCTTCATGTTTAGTTAGCCATAATTTGATGTCTTTTTTAAACTTTTCTATATCCATGGTGTTTTTAATTTCAATAGGAAGGGCATTATATAACTTTATAGCATGGAAATAGTGTTTTTTCTGGCCGAAAGATGTATTTAATTTTAGAATGTTTAGTAGATTTGAGAATTTCGTCCATGTAGTGTAGGTGTGTTGTTCAGCAAGGAACTCATATTTTTCTTTAAAATTGAGTAGTGCATTTTTTAGTACAGTTTTATAATATTGAACACGTTAACTTTTTTTTAAATTTATTTTGATGGCGTCTTTATGGGTACTTTCAGGATTACTTCTGCGTCCAGTATATGGACACAGGATTAAAAACATCTAATTATATGTTTTCTTCACTCCTGTACCCTCATAGAGTCTATATATCTTATGGATAGATAACTAAATAAATCACCTAATATTTCGCAATCTCATATACCAGTATACATACATAACCTAGTAACTTAACCTAAACCACTTAGTATGTGTTGTGACCCTTAATCTTGCCACTTTGTCCGTAGCTCCCGGGCTGATGTGTGACTAACTCCACTTTGATTGCTTTCGCCTCCGAAACTGGACACTTGTAATTAAGGATATAATCAAATGGGTGGTCGGTATACGTGTCCTTTATAATACTGGTTGGGCGTGTGTAGGAAGGTTCAATAATTAATCTCAGTAAGCAAATTTACCTACTGTATCAGATTTGATACAAAGCTCTACAAGAATCACTATGGCTTGTAGATGAGATCTTATTTGATGACAGAATTAATTTGGTTCAAATCTGTTATGTATTGAGGTGACAGTCCCGGTATTGAGCAAAAAAACCGTTCGTTTAAGTAAGGCAAAAGTTTTGCAGCGCATTGTGGAAGTTTTCTACGCAAGATCAGAATGTACGTAAAAATGTTTAAAAACCGAACGACCTTCAAATCAGGTTGCGTAGCGACGCTAAAAAAGAGTGAGGTGGGTAAATTTCAACACATTTGTAAATGTGAGGTGGGTAAAATTGAACACATTTGTAAAAGTGTCTTAACTAAATAGTGTAACAAAATATTCCGTTTTGGAAACAAGTCCAATCTTTTGTTCACCAGATTTGGGATTTGTAGTTAAGTTTTTTACGCACGCAGCAATTTGTGCGCCATTATAAAAAGTGCTAGTAATTCTTAAGCATATTTTATTTTCGTAGACTAAATTATCATACTATAATACGAGTTGCCTGTTTACTATCAGATTCATTTATTCAATCGTGAAATGATATTCTTATTTTAAACTGTATTGAATGGAGTCATAAATTCACACAAACATACATATAGAGTTAAGAGGAAGCTACAAGCCAAAAATGTCTATATCCTTGGTATACCTTATATTGTATAATAGGCAATTAAAATCGCTTGAAAAAAGGAGTCTAGAAACGTTTGATTTCCAGCAAAAAACTAGTTTTTACTTATTTTGTAAATAATTTTATAAGAATGCAAAAAAGTTAATCAAGTGAAACTGTCACAGATAATTTTATCTATAAAACTGTATTTTTTAAAAGTTATTCTTTTCCGCGTTCATAACACTGATATGATGAATTGAAAAAAAAAAATTTTAGTAGTTTACATTTATATTTTTTGTTAAGTAATTTTTTTTTGTATTCTACTCAAGCGAAACGATAGGAAAACCTTCAATTTATGTAAAACATATTTTTTGGTATTCATAATGTACACCAATTCGTTATAAAAATTAATCAAAATAGTGATTTGGCATTAAGCTTCGCCTTAAGGATACTCTCAGAATCGTCCTGGAGCAAGACCACTTTCCAGAATAAGGAAGTTGAGTGAAAAATATTTTGACTTATAAAAAATATGTTCATCTAGATCAAAAAATATCGATTCTAAATATATAAATATATTTCTATATTATTATTCTTAGAATTAGTTAAACGTTCTTGAAAAAGCATTCAATAGCAATAGACTGTATACGCTCCACGATTGGTCGAAAGAATTCTGACGTCACATGTGTCGTGACTTGTACGTACAACGGATCACTTATGGTGCATCTCTTTCTATTGCATGAGAGATGGTCGGTTTAGATGAGAGAGGTGTATAGGCCAAACGTTTATTTAAGTTTGTCAAATATATGTACGTATTTGTTGTTATTATTATATGAAATGGATTTCTAAAGATACATATTCGTATAGTGCTTTATAATAATATGTTGTTTATTGCATAACTTAGAAGTTTTTATTATTATACATGTCACATAACATGTGATACACTTCAGGCCGCCGGCCGCCCAGAAAAGTCTTACAGTGAACTGGGCTGTAAACCGTTATTTTACTTTTGGTCTTTACTTTTCTGCGCGGTGGTTCTGAATTCGCGCGGGGCAAGTCAACAAATAGCGACGACAATACCGTACCGGGCTTGAAAATCAAATATTCTAACTTAAAATATTAATTTAACTATGAAATCTTAATCAATTTTCTTTTTTTTTAATAACATCAATTCTAATAGACGGTTACCATTGGTAAAAAATTACTGGAATTCCTTATTGAAGAATTAATTTTTTTTCCATACAAAATCTTTAAGCGACGTGGTTCTTACAGTTTGAATGACGTCACACCCACCCCCGCCTCTTACCGCTCGGATTCCGCTCGTTTTGGCGGGCTTAATAAAATTCAAACTTTGAGAATTAATTTAACTATGAAAACAAACTTAAAAAAAAAAAAAATACTCGTATTTAAGTTTGAATGCGAACATTGATAAAAAAAAATTAAAAAAATGGACTCAACTTCCTTATTGAAATGTTGCTTAAAATAGCTTTAGCCGTGTTTGGTGACCATCTCTGAATAGCCAGTTACTTACTCACCTTTCTGATCCCCATTTCCTTTCCCTCCCCACGACCTTCAATCTCACAACATATCCCAACTGGGTATGCCATATTTTATCATGGTTCCAGAAGGTTTCTAAAAGCTGGATTCAAAAATATATAAATAAAATACTTGTCTATTTGAGGCACCGATGAACAAAGAAAACAGTGTTTCCTTACACTGCTTTCGTATACGACACGAAAGTAAATAGTATAATTTGAAGACATGGCACGAAGTCTAGGAGTGAAGAGACAGAATAAGAGAAGACTATGTAGAAGACGATATTTGAATGTGAATGTTTGTGCCAAGACAAAGTTTTTATTTACACTGACCAGATGCCCTGAGGAAAATAATTTCCCTGACGGCGGATGTCATGATGGGCGGAGGTACCCATTACCTTTCTCCTAGATTGGAAGATTTATGGGATCTATCCACTCTGCCAAACCCTGCAGGGTTAGTTATTTATTGTGAAAATATCGCGATGGTAAAACCTTTGCCATATTTTATTCTGCAACATTTAATGGTACAATCTGTTGATTTGTACTGTAATTTTGTTACAAATGTTTCGGGCGACGACAACGTTTGGGCAAAGACAGATTAATTAATACTGTTCCACGTCGAGACTTGGTGTCGACAGGCCCGCACTGGGGATTATTTGATTAAATAGGTTGGTGTTGAGTTTGAAGGGACCAACTTGAATATTTAAGGGCATAATCTGCATAGTTTATATAATTATTCTAGTTAAATGTTGACACAGATTGGACACTGGCCTAATTTTGTGGGTAGCAAGTAAAATGAAATCCATGTTGTGAATGTTAATTTGACCAAGTTTAAATTATATTTGAATGATTTCCATATATTCAGCTGTTATATTCACCTACAAAAAATCATTAAAAAAAATTACTGTACTACAGATAAGTCATCAATTTTCAGTAACTGATTTTTTGTTCTAACAATCTGTACTTAATGATTAATTAATCAATAATACGTATTAATAGTCAATTGTTTTTTTTAAAGAAAGAAATGCAGGTACGCAAAAATTGTATACAAAAATTTCAATGCGTAACTAGACCCAAACCACAACCAGAACATATAAAAAATGACATGTGCATTGTGCATGACATTCATCACGTGCCCTTGAGAAGAAAGGGTTAGTGGTTATCAGTTCGATGGCGGCGTCCGTGACTGATGTACGTGTGTTGTTAATTTATGTCCAGTCTTCATAAAATTTCTTAAGAATTCTCATTTATAGAGGTTTTAAAATTGTGAATGTTTATAAGAATTATTTAGCAATAAGATACATTAGATAAAAATTAGATTTTTATTTCGAATAACTTTTTTTAAGTATTTTGTAGGGTGACTTTGTACATACCACCAAAGCGTATAAAGAAGATTGGAGAAGGCTTTGTCAAAGTTTTCTCAAGAAAATTTATAAAGACCGTGCCGGGGGTACGAAATCAGAAGTTACCCATTAGAGGTGCGAGTGAAAAATATAATCTACATAAAAACGCAACACGTCGATCGATTTTAAAGTAGAGGTATTAAAAAAGACCAAATACAGAAAAAACAAAAAAATCCAAAATCACACCGATCACCGAAAAAGTAGGAGACACTATTTCAAAGTTGATTTATTAATACGAGTAAATTGTGGAATAGGTTTGTTTCGTTCACGTTTTTTTCACCTTCTTTCAAATTGGACCTTTTTAAAATATTTACATTTTTTTTAGCCATCTGAATCATATTTTACTTAGCACATTATAATGCACGCATCTCTGAACTTCCATTACACGTGTATGTATGTTTTTTCTGAGACAATAAATATTTTTTGGTAGTCTTTATTAGTCTTAACCTCGGTTAAGTTCCAAGAGTTTCAATATTATAGATTTTATTATTAGTATTATACAAATTGAAAATATCTCTAAAAGTCAAAAATAAATACCGTTGACGGGAATTGAACCCCCAGCCTTCTGATTGCCGGTCAGCTGCTCAGCACCACTAAGCTAGGAGGGCTTATTTCAAACACTTAATAATTATTGGTTACAATAATATATTATCTTTTGTGCTATGCATAAAACCTTGTCTTATAAACATTAATTTATCATTAAAAATAATTTAAATCGAATCATTATTTCTTTTCATATTTGCGATCTTTCCAATATCATTACACCTTGAATATTAAATCAAAAAATAACTGGCCATAAGGAAGGTTGTAACTCTAGCGACTCCATTTAAGTACTAAACAATCCATCATTGCTTTCATCTTCTTTCTTGTCGAAAATTTGAAAAATAATTCCCTGTCACAATTTAAGTCACATAATATTCATTGCATATTAAACGGAAATTATTATAAATTAATTGGCCATAAACAATGATATCACCAGCGCTCCCCTGCCGCAGGGGCGGGGTCGTTTCGCCCCCATGGCGGGCATTTGTCAGCGCCCTAGAGATCCGTCGAAACGAACGAATTTACATACAAATTGTTCACTGTCCTGGCTTGCCTACTAAACGCCGGAGACGTTTCTAACGAGATTATGCGACACCGAAATTCGCCAATAAGTTGTTGGTTATAAAAGGACGCCTTAATAAATTAATAACTTCGTGATAAAAAAAAACCATTCGTTTTCGATTGCAGTGCAATATTTTTCAAATACATTTAATACTTGAATATCTCTTTACGGAAAGCGCAAATTTACCAACTTTCCGACAGCTGATCTAGCTGGAACTCGACAGATAGACTCGTTATTGATGACAAAGGATTCTATCGACACGTGTGATCCGGAAAGATATAAGCATATCTCTAAAATCGGATGACTTACAGCAGTTCATACGAAATCAAGTTTCACGATCAAGGTTTCCTAGTATGTATTATTGGAACAATCATAACATAGTTTCAGGCTACAGTTATGTTATAAATAGATTACACACCACCGATCGTATACAATGTTAGCTGATGTTTTTAATTTGCCTCTATCGAGATAAAAAAATCGGTACTGATTAAATATTTTAACAGTTCTAATAAATATTAATGCGATCTCCGAATTAAAGGTTCTTTATTTATTGAAGACAACATTAGAGATTGCTAAACGAATATTTGAAAAATCATAAAAATATACGGTCACATCTAAGACTCGAACCCAGGACCCTTGCCTTGCCGGGGCACCGCTCTATCAACTGAGCTAATGTGACCCTATCTCTTTCGGTCATATTTAACTGCATCATACTTCGAATAAGAACTACCAACATTATTTTCACTTTTACCATCGCACATTTTATGGCAGCTATCTTTATGTATGATCGCAAGATCCAACCCGAACTAAATGCAATCTAGACAGTGTCTTAGATAAATATATCCCGGGACTATATATCTTTAGGAATCGCTAATATTTTCTTCAATAATTAAATTTACAATTTGAGGTTTTACTTATTAAGTTATTCCAAAAAATAAAACAGGGTTTTTGTTTTTGTTTCTTCTTTATTTCTCTTAATAACTTTTCTACTAACGGGTGCCCTTTATTCTTGTTAATTCAGATGATCTTAAAATTTTTCCTTACTTTCCACATTGTACTTTGACTGTCAATGTTAATTATATGTTATTGAATTTTATTGTATTGTTTAATGTGGTTTAGTATTATAATTGCTATTAATATTGTTTTATTATAAGTACCTATATGAAAATAATTTAAATATACCATCTGTAAGTGACTTCACCACATTTTAAAAATGCCTTCAGAGGGTGAAACAGCTGTCACGTATAATAATAAACAAACAGCAGAACTTGTTTAACAATAAACTGTTTTTTTTTGTCACGCTTTATAATTTTTACACAGCAGAACTTTTTTAGTAATAAACTTTTCTTATTTTTGTCACGCGTTATAATAATTACACGTTTTACGAGAAAATAATAATGAAAAAAAAATCAAAAATTATTGAACGTGCCATTCGTGCTTTCATCCATTTGTTTTTAAGCCAAAATTTTATCCGAACGCAATCAATTTTTTGTTGTTGTTCATATGACGAAGATACTTTGTGATGTGACTAAATAGCATAAAATAAAGTTACTATCCGCGTCTGTCTGTTTGTGCGATTAGTTCTTCTACACTATGCAACTGATTTTCACAATCATTTATATATTTTCTTCCGGAAGGTTTATATAGATATATAATTCACGCATGTTATATTTACAGAAAGAAGAGAAATGATCCCAAAATTCACAAACTTTAACCTCAAACACAACCCCTAGCAACGCAGGGTTGCTTAATGCCGACCGAGTTCCGCTACAACCGTAGTTTCTTCAGAGCTATATAACACTGTATTAAAATAATTTTAAATCTACAACCCCAACCTACGACCCCCTATCGTACAACCTCCTCAACTGGAAATCAGTCCGATTTCTTGCAAAACATAAGCTTCATATATTGATAATACATGTTTCTTGTAGATTTTAGATTTTAAATTTTAATACAGTTTTATACAGCCCTGAAGAAACTACGGTTGTAGCGAAACCCGCTTCGCATTAAGTATAAAAAATAATAGTGGCGTTTGTAAGTTATTGTTTGATTTTGTGTTTGTGGTTTTTTGTAATGGGAGGTATATTATTTTTTAGTACTGCCAAACGTTATCATGTTGTTGTCTAGCTTCGTCCGAATGTAATATTATTTGAAATTTCTCGCCCACCAGATACCACATTTCTTTAAAGCTATTGTGATGTTTTAACGAATTCATAATAATTTTGAAATACCTTGTTTTTGTTTCAAATTAAACCCTACTTGGAACAATCAAGTCCTCCGTATAAAAATTAACGACGCCTTTTATCGTCGAAATTTCCAAACGAAAGAAATTATCATATTATTATCTGTCTACTTCAAGTTTAGAGCTAAACAACAATGATATTCCTTTAAAATTAGAATATTCCTTTTTTCGAGAAGACACTTAAAAAATAAACCAAATTCAGAATAAATTACATTTAATATCACTGGTTCAATATCTTGTCATTAATTTTATATCTCGATATAGCAATAAAAGAATATTATAATATGCCTTTATATTTGTTAATTTATTTACATCAATAAAACATCAGCTTACATAGCATAAGAGTTACCAATGGTGTGTAATCTATTTATAACAGAATTGTAGCCTGAAACCGTAGTATAACTGTTACAATAATACATACTATGGAATCTTGATCTAATGGTAGGAACGTGAAAGTCAATCAAAATTGCTATTAAACTGAATTTACTATTTTATAAAAATAAATAAGATCAAAAATATATAAGATCAAAAATCCATGAGATCAAAAATATATAAGATCTAAAATATATACGATAAAAAAATATATAAGATCAAAAATATATGAGATTAAAATATATAAGATCTAAAATATATAAAAGATCTAAAATATATAAGATCAAAAATATATAAGAGAAAAAATATATAAGATCAAAAATATGTAAGAATTAAAATATAAATAAGATCAAAAATATATTAGATCATTTTTTTCGTCACTTAACTTCTACAGTCAATGAATGTAATAAAAAATCATAATATATTGATTCCAATGGAATTTCTCTAGCAAGTTTAAAATTAATACACTTCAATAATGAGAGTTGGACTCTTTCAATGTAATGCGATTATTAAAAACAGGTGACCAAATTATAGATTTATATTCTAGAATGCTTCTAATGAGAGATGCGAACAGAATTTTTAATGTGTGAATATTTTTTAAATCGATGGGAATCCTAGGCGAATTCTCAAAATACCCTGACTTGATGGTGTAACCAATTGTTCAGCTGAAGTCTTGTGTATTAGAAAAATAGCACAATAGAGACAACTCTATACAGGGTGTATCGGCAAGTACCCGACAAACTTTAACCAGCTATTCCTCAGCATATTTGGAGTAAAAAATGTTATGGGCGCTTTGCTGTCCGGTAACATTTTTTTTCCATTAAAAACAAAAAATAAATAAAAAATCCACACTCCGTCACTGTCATTTGCCTTGTTTCTCGCGTTCAACAGCTGTTATTAGCAAGTGCGTCAAAAAGTGTCCTCGCTCTTTCGTACACACAAAATAATAATAGTTAAAAATGAGACGAATGGTGCTGTGCCATTTCGTTGTGATTGTAAAAGCGCGCCAACGTAGGTACGTACGTACATTATTCAACGAAACTCGAACAAAATATTGCCAGACGGGTTTTCAAACTTTGACAAAGGATAAAACATTGGTGACATGTGGTGAAAATATGAATAATAAATTTTTTATTAAAAAAAAATGTTACCGGACAGCAAAGTGCCCATATCATTTTTTACTCCAAATGTGCTAAGGAATAGCTGGTTAAAGTTTGTCGGGTACGTGCCGATACTCCCTGTATATATAAAAGAAGGTGCAAGTATGTCAAGTGCCTCTTCGTTATCGCAAGTCATCCGAAATAATACATTGTGTTAAGTACTTACAATGTGAAACAACACATAATTAAATTTCATTTACAAATAATAAACTGCTGGAATTACACAAAGAAGAAATCACTAATCGGGAGAAGTCAAGTTAGGTTAATTAATTACGACTCAATTTGGTTGGAGCGGTTTATTATATTGCATCCAAAAAGAAACCCAGAAAACACAAGCAGAACGTTTGACAAAAGGAAAGTTCGAGATATAATTTCAAGCGCTTAACGTAGGCAATTAACTCGGTCTCGGTGTCAAAGTTGCTGATACTGTACTATCGAGTTTCTTCCTGCTGTCGCTTATATAGGTGAAAAAAGTTCTCGAACATTCTAGTTGCTATAGTTACAAATATTGCAACACAAGCTTCTTGGCAAAGGCCGAAACTTCTAGTATGTTCTATAATGACCGTCCGGCTCAAGTAATGGCGTACCACTACAGAAGTAATGCAAAAACTCTTACACCAGAAACGTCAATGGGCAACGTCCATCATGCATTGATCACATTTTCACAAATATCAAAGATATAAATAATTTAAACTCGGGAATTATAAAAACCTCAATTACCGACCATTACATGACTTTGCTACATTACAATTCAATAATACCTCAGGCGATAAACCAACATTGCGGACAAACTGCTAATAATAAAAAAGAAATATCTGTTGTTAATATCGAATCTTTGAAAAATAAATTGTCATCTGAATTATGGTTAGATATTCTCCGAAGTGATAACGTCAACGAGTGCTGTAAAATATGTAACGTATATAATCGTAACAAAGTAAGAACTTCTCCTTCCCCACATAAAAGGAACTGTGTGGGATGCGCCTGGCAACACTTTTCTTCAAGGTGGCAAGATTGGAATCGGAAGGAAGGAAGCAGTCATTCTTTATTTTTTGGTTCAACGGCTTGGAGCACCGTGGAATCATAAAAACGACGGATCACAGCCTGATCGCCATTTTCAACTTACAAAAGGCAGATGGATTAAAATGGCAATCTAAATATCCCGGCGAGGATAACTCTTATAAGACCAATGGATTGGCAATACAAAGCCACACTTCAAATCCTCAAGTAAGAAATTTGCCTACCCTCCGCTAATTCTGGAACCTCAGATAATATTCATAATTGCTACCTGCTTACCGATGAAATGGATTCACAAGGAGAATCCATTTGAAGCCATCGCTCGCCCGAGCGGTATAATTATTTTGACAAGATGACATCGTACCTGGAAGGCGCAGTTCGCAATAATTTCAAGACTTGAAATGTCCGAGTAACGTATTAACTTCTTGCCCAAAGCTAGATTAGGATGTATAACACTTCTCTGTACTTTGTGCGACTCATATCTTTAAATTATATCTATCTAATTTACACTCATAAATTTATCTTCTTATTACAATAACCTAACCTATGAATGCCAGCACTCGTTGTCCACTTAAACCCTGAAATTCCATCAATGGTTTCCTGTTTCCATTACTCAAACAAAAAAACAGGTGGCGCTCAAGATAAATTCACGCCAAATGTTAACTTCGGCGTTAACAAATATTTGAAAATAGATTAACGAACTTTATAAATGATTCAAAAAAAATTATTCCAAAAGGAAATACAGCAAAATTTCGTAAAATCAAACCGTGGATAACACATGGGCTTGTTGTGTCCATAAGACACAAAGAATGGCTTTATAAAGAAACAAAAAAAAACCACTAGACATTAAGTTAAATGTTCATTTTAGAGAATACAAAAATAAATTAACCACGCTCATAAAAAACACGAAAGAAAATTATTATAAAAATAAACTTGATGATTCTGAAAATAACAGTAAGAAAGTTTGGAATATAATCAATGAAATCATGGAAAATAAACAAAATACCAAAAGTAATACTATTAAGAGTGTAATACAAAACAATAACATAATTAACTGTATTGAAGAACCTAAAAAAGGAGCAAACGCTTTTAACGAATTCTTTGCAAATATCGGAAAGAGTCTAGCAGAAAAAATTACCGTGAAAAAAATAAATAAGATGTATATTGAAAATATTCCAAATATAGAAACTAAACTTGAACTCTTCGAACCAACCAATCCGTCTGAAATTGTACAAATTATATCAAAAATTCGAGGTGGTTCTGCTCCGGGATTTGACGGTCTCGCTGTAAAAACACTAAAAATCATTAAAAATTATATTTCTACACCAATCTCTCACATTATAAACAATAGCTTTAAGACAGGAGTTTTCCCGAGCACGTATAAGAAAACCATAATCTCTCCAATATTTAAGTCCGGTAGCCCGGAGGACATTTCTAATTATAGACCCATTTCACTCTTATCTAATATATCGAAAATTTTTGAAAAAATTGTTAAAAAAAAACTAACTGCATTCTTAAAAAAAAACTCGATTATAAATGAAAATCAATTCGGTTTCACAGAGGGAAAAAGTACCCAAGATGCCATTGCAAAAATTTCATCTAGTATTCAGAGTGCCCTGGACAAATCAAATAAATGTATAGGAATTTTTATTGACTTAAAGAAAGCATTTGACAGCATTTCCCATGAAAGACTTATATTAAAATTAAAAGAAAATGGCATTGACCACTTAGCTCTTAAATGGATAGAAAGCTACTTAACAGAGAGACCTCAAATTGTAAAATTAAACCAAACCTTTAGTACACCACTAACAAGTACATTTGGCATTCCTCAAGGCACGGTCCTCGGACCATTACTATTTCTAATGTATGTAAATGACATTTTCCAACACAAAATCAAAGGTGAATTAATCTCTTATGCTGATGATACTGTTTTATTAATAAAAGGTCAAACATGGGAACTAGTTAACAAACTTGCAAATGAATGTATTAATATCTTAAAATCATGGTTTGATAATAACCTACTCACACTTAATGCCAAAAAAACAACATATGTATTATTTTCACTACAAAAAATACCTAAACACAAAGTAAATATCATAATCCATGATGAAAATTGTGACAATGTCAACTGTAAACTACTTAATCCTATTTGTACTGTAATCAACTCTTCTTCTGAAATTAAATATCTTGGTGTGATCATCGATGAAAATTTGAAATGGAAAAACCATATTACGGAGTTAGTAAAGAGAATAAGGAAATGTATATATATATTTGTTAGGTTAAGAAATATTTTAAATGTGAAAATACTAAAAAATGTATATTATGCTCTTGTCCACTCCCTGCTTATTTACGGAATCATAGGTTGGGGAGGATCTTATAAAAACAACCTAAACTCAGTAAAAGTCTCGCAAAAAATTATTATAAAGGTAATACTTAAAAAAAACTCTACTTTCCCAACAAAATTGCTTTTTAAAATGTTTCCAGTACCAAATATTGATGATATATTTAAGCAAACTTCAATTATAAAAATGTGTAAAGAAAAAAATAACACAGAATATCAAGAATTTTACAAACTGATGAGAAATGGAAATCAATTTATTACGCCAATCTTTAAAACAACTCAAATGCAAAACCATAAAAAACTACAATAATCTCCCTTCCGAATTGTGCTGTATTACGAACCAACAAGAACAAATCAATAAAATCAAACTTTTTTCAAAAAAAACTTATATTAAAAAAAATATATGGATATATTATATTTATATTTTACACATAACATTGAATCACTGAAGTAAGAATCGTGGCTCCCTTATCAGGCACAAGAGCTCCTCTTTTCTGATAAGGTATACATGACCAATTATGTACCTAAATATTATATTTTGCAAAAAAATGTATGTATTAATGTAACTATGATCTATATTAAAATAATAATAAAAAAAATAAAAAAAATGTTTTTTTTAAATAAAAAATTGGATCGCTTAGAAATTTTTAAGATGCTTTAAGGCGATGCACTACGTCGTGTAATATTTTGAATCGAGCCACTATCAATAACACACCTTACGTAGATGGCGATAAGGCTTAAATTCCCGCCTCATACCATCCACCTGTTCTGATTTATGCATGAAAAAAACATGGCCAAAAAGTGCCATTTATTTTATTTTGTGGATGTTCAGGCACAAATATTTAAATGTTTTTCGATCATTTTATAAATAACTTAATTTGGCACATTATACAATAAAACTATAACCGAAAATGGGTTCGTAAGTAGGAGATTTTGAACTTTAAAGCAGTTTTCATAGGCCTATACATTATTTTTTTCTGGGCTTATAAAAAGACTTACCTAAAAAATATTAGATTATTTTAAAGGCCAGGATGTATTTTACTCGCAGTATTTAATTAAAGAACCTGAAATATTTCTAGGCGACCAAATTTTCAAACCAAAAACACATGATTTTAAATTACTACTTAGGTAGTGCATCTCTTTAATTGAATACTGCAAGTAGAATACGTGTTGAAAATAGAACATTATTTAAATAAAGCTTTTGGAGGTGCTAAAACATCATCATTATAAGTATTTTTATAAGTCCAGATAAAATAGTATATCGTGCTTAAAAACTTGCTTTGGTGTGCAAAATCTCCTACATACGAACCCCCTTACGGAAATGGTTTATAATCATATGAGGCAAAATAAGTACTTTAGAGTATAATCGAAAAACATTTCAATATGTGGGCTTCACAAAATAAACTAAAAATACTAAACTAACCTAACTTTGCTTTTTTTTCCCAATTGGAAATTTATTTCACACACACTTAACAATCAAAGAGAGTTCCTACTGCCCGGAGGGACCAGATATCCTGAATATATAAATTATATCTCATTATAGCATCAACAATGTGCCTCTTAAAAAATGTCTCATATAAAAGATCTAGGTAACACATCTCTCACACATCGATGAAGTAACAAATAAGGCTATGAGATTTGTTTTAAGAACCGTAAAAGATTTTATTTATAGCTGATGAAGCTGCTGACCTAAGAATTGACTGTTGTGAGTTGGCATTTTCTGGAATACATATTTCCAATAATTATAAACCAACTATAGGGCCAAAACTAACATATGCAAACCCCATCTGGGCCCACGCTTCCGAGTCCTATTTAGAAAAAACTCCAAACATTTCAAAGTAAAGCCATACGCATAGCACTGGGAGCCCCCAAATGGATAAGGGTTTTCCAACTCCACCGAGACTAAAGTCCCCCAACTTAAAAACATATTTTAAGCCCCCAAATACCCAATTTCTACCGATTTATAACAAGTTTCTCGTTAACTCTCTAAGTTTTTTAGTTCCAAAAAAAATATATGTAATTTTTGAAGATAATATCTATACATTTGTTATGCCGAAAAGTTAATTTTATAAAATTCCCTCGATAGAAAAAAATCGCAAAGTAAGCTCCGAAAATTATTCGAAACATGTTTTGTTCTTTTATTTAATATGTTACAGGCATGCAAAAATTCACAGTGTATCGTTAAATGCAACTAAAGCATTTGTCGAGAGATTTTTTACTTAATTTTAAATGAGTCGTGTTTTATTAAATATTTTTACCATTTTCGCTTCATTATTTTCGTTTATTAATATTATATATCCCTCTCAGATCATCATTGAATGCTTAATACAATGCCTTGAGTGTCGTCTAAATATTTTATGAGGGAATTGAACCCCTGAAAATGCATCTATAAATTGCCTAAACATGTACGATGAAAACGTACGTACCAAAAATAAGAAACCAAAACGGAACGTAAAGATCAATCTCCCCATATTGCAGCCATGTTCCCTTGAAAGTAATTATTTAAAACAAACCTAAAATACATATTTTTCCACGACCATTGTTATAAATTTATTATGAAAGAGAAAAGGATCTTTTTGGCCCGAAGCGCTGTATGACAATATATCAAAAGTCAAAGGTCATTTCCGATAAGTAAGCCAGGAGGGCGATTCTCGTTCTACTTAACGACACTAAAATCGTCCTTACATTCAAATTAACGATTTTTCTCGGTTTATTCGTATGAAGCGATTCCGGTTCTCTCGTTGACAGATGGAATCCTTAGATTTTCGATTGCGCGCCAAAATTTTTAGCCTTAAGCCGGGAATACACATGCCTGTAGCTGGCACACTTGCATGCAAGCTCCTTGCACATGCCAGCTACTATCATGTGTATACGCTAACTTGCATGCCTGTACCTGCCTTGCAAGTAGATTGCACAACATTTGATTTACTGGCATGCAAGTTGAGGGAGGGGACGAGGGGCTATGAAACCGGCATGTGTGAACGTCGCGACAGGTACAGGCATGCCAGTAGCTGACCTGTTGTTAGTAGCAAGGACGCAACTTGCATGCAAGTTTAACTTGCATGTGTATTCTCATTGCGCCAGTAGCTTGCACATGCCATTAACTTGCATGCAAGCTACTGTTCCATTTTACAGGCATGTGTATCGCCGCCTTTACGCGAAGGGTACCCCTAGACCTGTCTTTCGACGGCCGAACGCTAGCGTTCGCGGAGAATTTGCTTCATTTAATTGTGACGTTTTGACAATTAGCAATATTTGCGTAGTTTTAATAAGAGAAAACTTAATATTATCGTAAGTATTGACTGTAAACATGATTAGTGACTTGTTTGTGGCACAATAATGCTATTAAATGAATTGAATCAGGTAATTGCGATGTTTGTAAAGTACGTAACGTGTCGAAAGCCAGATAATTGATTTAATTTACAATAAACTACACATACCATTGAGGATTTCTACATAAATAATAATAAGTTTCTGGCTGGCGCTCGAAATTGTGGGTTTTGAAGTTAACCACAACGAAATAAGAATCCCTTTCATTCTTAAATCAACTTGGGTGACAGTTAGCGCCATTCGGCAGCGTTAGTTTGACAGCAAACGTCACTTTAGAAGTGGTGAATCTGTAAAAAAGTCATTACTATCCAGCGAGGTAAGTACCTTTTCACAAAACGTAAATCTTCGATAAATGGCTTATTTATGTCATTCATAAATAAAATAAGCAGTTATTAAAATGCATTATAATACAAAGTATTTGTTTTTTTAAGTTTTAGTTAGAAACGCATTGCGTCACTTAATTATATTTCACCAATTTGTGTTTTCAATAATCTCTTAACAATATCGTAGATGCTCTTAACCACGCTTCTTTAGGATTTTTTACTAGGTCTCTCAAAAATCGATCTTGTAAGGCTATCAGAAGAACGAGAATCGCTTAATAGTTAAGAAAAGATGTTACAAGCGACGGACAGCTATCTTTCGCAAACGATAGCAGTCGTTGACGAATGCTATCATTTAGCTTAAGGCTAAAAGAACGAGAATCGCCCTCCAGGTCCATTCCGTTAACCCTTACAGCCCCAAGGTTAATTCAAATTAACACGAACTTGGTGAGTTTTTTCACCGTAACTGTAGCGATTTAGAAAAGTCGGGTTTTTGTTTTCTTATAGCTTGCAGTCTTCTTTATGTCGCCTATTTTTTCCGCTTGGTTGCAATACTTATTCCCGCAACAAAAACGGTAAATATGTTAACAGCTGCAGATTTTATGTTCCGTCGAATTTCTGTCGTCATTGATTACTTGATTAAAGGTGAGATATCAATATTTTCAACTAGAATTACATATATTTTAACGCATAAAGATGTGTTCTATAATAATAACATCAGTTCAATTCACTGTTCACAGTTATTTGCCAGAATATTGTAAATTAATTTCAATGTTCATTCAAATTAACACTGGTAGTGACGGGCATATTTTCGACAAGTATCGCAAATTTTTAAACATTTTTATCCTTGAATATTTTCTAATTTCTGAATGAATTCTATTAAAGTATAATTTATTTTAATCCTCAGAGATTATCGTTACATTGTAAATGTGGATTTTTGACATTAAACAGTTATTTGTTTGTGTGTTATGTTTATTTACCGTTACTATTTAAAAAAATACCCTCTGACGTCCAATGTTAAGCCAAATAATTATAATAATAATTAAAATATATATACCATCTAGCATTACATATTTTATATATGTGGAAATAATATTGCGGTTCTGAAAGGGTTAAATAACTTAAGCTTAAACTGGATTATTTCAGTACATTTGAGTCAGTAGAATTTAAATTTAATAATAACAAAAAAGTACTTTAACCATGTGTATTTATTCTAACTTTGTGGCAATTTTTGAAATCTAAAAGGATTTCATATCCAAAGAAACATTCAAGACAAACGTGACCACATTAAATGCTACCTATGTTTTAAAAGGACAAACAAAACCAGTTAAAAAGTTATCTTCTTTCTTTTTAACGACTTTCTTTCATACATTGAAGCGACTTTGAATTCCAACCCCGTTTTGTTGAACAGAAGATTAGAATTAAACCCCGGTTATAACAACAAGAATATAACTGATACAATGGGCAGTTAAGTTTAATCTTGCTTCATAAAATGGAGATATGTTTTGAATGAAAGGCATGATATCTTAAGTTTAAAAATCAAGTTTTAAGAACACGAAATATAACACACTTCCCTTAAACACTATAAGCCTTACTAATAAACAAAAATTCCCAACCGTTAAGCGGTATTTTAGTTACAAATTGAATCGCACTGTACAAGCTCAGATTAGATTTGGAACTAATAAAAATATGTTGTGCTCCGAAAGAGCTGGCAACGTCGCCATTAGCAGACTGACGCATGAAATTCCCGTCTTTAATCCCGAACGTATTATTTTTTAATTGCCTGTACCTCATAATTTAATAACATAAATATATTACACATTTTTATGTAAAGATACATTCTAGAAATCTACGTTTATATTGAATACAAACAATGAATCCAAAACGATTTTTTTTTGGTTATTCCCTGGTAATTATTATTTTATAAACGAGTTAAAAAGTAAAGTGACAGTTTTTCAGATTCTCTAAATAAAAAGAATGTATCTTAAAATTTTCACCACGTTTTTTAGTAAGGCTGGGTAAGTTTAAAGTAATTAAAAAAATGAATTTTACTTTTTACGATAATTTCTATACGTTTTCCGATTTGGTAAAGTTATTATCATATGAAATTCACTGGACAGAATAAAATCGCTAAGTGTGCTCCAATTACAAAAAAATTACAAAATACACTTATTGTTCTGTTATTAAATACTTAATGGGTAAGAAAAATTACAGTGTATCTTTAAATGCTACTTGACATTTTTATCGAGAGATTTTCGCTCAAGTCATGCTTTATAAATATTTTCGATAACGCCGCTTAGTTACTATTCTTTTATATTAGCGTACTCCCTTTAAAATTCGTATTTACATATTATCTCCTTTTCAAACCATCTTCTTCTTTTTTTTGAATACTTACTATGGAGCCTTAAGGATTTTTTTACGGTAGCTCTACATGTGAGGACCTGACAAAAATTCTCTTCAATTCTCGTTGAAAAAGTCTAGGATACCTGAAGAAAACATGGCACTATCAAGAGAAACAAATACAATAATATTATTTCCACTTTTCAAATGCTCAGTTGTCAGGTGTTACCCCAATCCATTTAAAAAAAAAAACAGCTTATTTTTCCTTCAGTGACTATGTTATCTTTGGAAGTGCTGTGTAGAGGGTTTTTAACATCTGTAAAACCGTTCGTGCACCAGCGACAGGAATTTTTTCCCGCCGACAAACCGTTCATGCGCTGCTGCCATTGAAATTTAGCCCTAACTAGAATATTTTGATATGCGATTTAAACCTGTATGCCATGAGATAGTGTACAAACTTTTTTAACAGAATCACTTGCACTAGAAACACTCTAGAGTTAATTTGTGATTCCATTATTGATCTCCCTTAAAAAGGGTCTGGTGTTCCACAAGTTAAGAAAGAAAGGGATAAATCTGAGGTCAGACTGGATCCGGACGGTTGAGACTCTTCTGCAATATTCACATAAAGAAGTCACTCAGATTTTGAAGCAACAAACTTGAAAATTAAAATCGAAAAATCAGTATCGCACTTATTTATTTATGCCTCTCGTTATCTGAGTTCAAAACTATGGCAATTTGGGAAGTTCGAGATATTTTAAACTGCCGTAAATGCAAATGAACATTATTTTTCAGGGGGAAAAACAGCGTTAAGCCTCTTGTCCCTACAACCTAAAGCAACTCCCGTAATGTTCTTTAATCTCCCTAATTTCTTTAAGGAAACATTTAAAAAGAAGTATAACTTGTTTCTTTAAAGTCGGGCGGAAAAAGGAACAAAGTCGTTAAAGTTATTTTTATATATTTTTCCATTGTTTGTGCTTTCTTACAATGTACAATGGTACTTTTTTGATTATCTGCGTTTATGTGACATTTTAAATTATAGTAATTGAGTTGTTTTGTATTGTAAATCTGTTTTAGTGAAAATGTCTACAAAGAAGCGCTTAACAAAGAATTTGGCGAATAAAAAAAGGTCTTAAAAATATAAAATTTACGGCAAATAATATTTTTTTTGTGAATACTGTCCGGAACCTGAGAGACTATGGCATCGAAGTTCACAATGGAATATGTAATTTAATTATTAGTAGCTGTACCCTGCCCTGCCGTTGCTGTGGCTAAGTCTATCTGTGAAGATAGACAAATGAATAAACAAATAGTGCTGTTTTTCTAAAAGCATGTTTTTCTAACAGATTGCGATGTTTTTCAAAAAACGCATATTTTACCTGTCACGTATATTTAACCCGTCTGTATAAAGTATATAAAATATAAAGTATATCTGTCTGTATAAAGTACAGGGTTTTCCAATAAGAGGTGTTATTTTGAATAGCCCGCTATTTCGGTAGATGTTACTTTTGAAGCTGTCATTTTTGACATTTGACAAGTAGTAACTACGTCATTAATAAAAATGGAACGATACACGCTTCAACAATGCATTGAAATTATTAAAATTCACTTGAGTGAATCAAATGCAAATCATCTTGAGTGATGAGGCCCATTTCCACCTCGGTGGCTTCGTCAACAACCAAGTTGTCGCATCTGGGGCTCGGAAAACTAATTATTGGAGTTATTGTTGAAAAGCCTCTTTATTTGCAACGTGTGACTGTTTGGTGCGGTTTATGGTCCGGCTGAGTCATTGGACCTTACTTTTTCGAAAATGAGGCTGGAGCAACAGTTACGGTGAATGGATTGCGCTATCAAGAGATGATTAATGATTTTTTATGGCCGGAATTGGATGGTATTGATCTGGATAACGTTTACTTTCAACAAGACGGCGCTACGTGCCACACAAGCAACGAAACCATTGATCTTTTACGATAGAATATCAATATAACACCTCTTATTGGAAAACCCTGTACATAAAAACACACGCGTATTCGAATGCGACATTATGTCAAAATTTCAAAGCAATCGGTGAAGAACTTTGGGAGATAAGATTTTGAACAAAATAACATTTACATTTTTATTTATATTAGCTGAACCCCGCCACGCGTTGCTGTGGCTCAATCTGTCTGTGAAGATAGAGAAACAATAGAGCGTGTTGCTTTTACATCCTACAGATGGAGCTGTTTAAAAAAATTTATTTTACCTGTCACAGGTGACACCTATATAATATAGGTATATAAAAACACGCGTATTCGAATGCAACATTGTGACGAAATATCAAAGCAATCGGTGAAGAATTTTCAGAGATTTAAGATTTTGAACAATCGAACATTAACCTATTTATTTATACAGATTCATTTTACAATGAAAATTGACAATTTATGTAAGTAAGTGTAACATAATACATGGATAATAGCATAAATATATAAAAAAAATATAGTTATGAGGCTGAAGGGTGTGGGGAGGGGGAGGAGATGGGGAAGTGGACGGTTGGGAAGTACCTGGTTATTCAGATCAAATCACCAAAGACGACTTAAGCCATTTCAAGTTACGATTTTGAAGGTGGTCTTTCATCATGGCAATGCTTGGATCAATTTCTGAGATTCCTCTACCTGAGGGAGTATGGCTACTACCCGTGGCTCTATCCCACTGACTTTCTCTTGGGCATGCTCGGTATGAACCATCTACGGATCAGAAGAGATGTGCATATTGTATCACACTTCTTTAAACTGATTCGTGGATGGTTTGAAAATCCGACTATCATGGAGAGTATTAGTCTCTATGTTCCTGATGGTTATCTCCGTCACCGACAGCATAGACTGTGCCATCTCCCGGCTTGCAGGACTAACTTGCCAATGGTCATGCCGGTGGGGAGAGCAGTCTTGCTGTTGAACAGAATCAATTCGGATATCGACATATTTAGCATCGGTGAAGCTGCCTTTAAAAGGCAAGCTCTATTGATCTTGGTATAGTTTATACACCGCTTACTTATTATGTAATACCATTTTACAAATGTACTTAAAAACGAAATAAAATGTAATTTTGTAATGTTTTTAAAGGAATAAACTAATTGAATTGAATTTTTTTTTTTTTTTTTTTTTTTTTATTAATATCAATAGCAAAATTTGTACATTATGTAGGTTTAAAGTATAATATAAGTATATTTTTTGTATTTTTTTCACAGTCCTCCTCACTAGGGTTTCCTGTTCTGAGGCGGCCTGTAGTTTTTCTTAAATTTTTGTATTTAGTTTTGAATTGTCTTTACATTGTCTTCATAATGTTTGTAAGTTGATTATTACTTTGATCTCTAAGCCATGTTTTGACTTTTGTTTTAAATATACTCATTTCGTTTATTTTTTTGGTTTCATTTGGTAGAGCATTGAACAATTTTATAGCATGGAATTTATTATTTCTCTGTCCAAAGGATGTGTTCAAACTGGGAGTAATCAGGATATTTTCGCTTTTTGCCCTGGTTGTGTATTTATGTTGGGCAGTGGAGTATTCGGATATGTTTTTTTTCAGTTTAAATAAAATATTTTTTGAATATAGTTTCTGTACATTGTAAACATTGAAGTTTTTGAATATTTCTTCTGTCGGAGTTCTAAGCGGAACTTTCAGTATAGTCTTTAATACTCCTTTTTGTGCTATATTGAGCCGCTCTGTGTGAGTGCTCAAGGCAGACCCCCATCCAGTTATTCCGTACTCTATTTGTGATTGACACAAAGCATAGTATACTTTTTTAATATCGTTTATATTGAGGATATTGCGAATGTTTCTAAAGAAGTATATGTACCTGGTTAGTTTTTTTGTAATTACATCTATATGTGAGTTCCAACGGAGATTATCATCAATTTCAATTCCAAGATATTTGATGCTTTTGGAGTGTGCTATAGTGGGACAGAGGCATGATAAGCCTTGATTTTTTTGATAAATTCCTTGGCATGAATGTAATTTGAGATTAAGGTCCTCTGACGGCTGCCCTCTGGCTGTTTTAGAAAATGTCAGATATTTTGTTTTATTGACATTAAGCGTCAGGGAGTTTCTTTTAAGCCAGTTTTGCAGGAGACCAAGTCCGTGTTCAGCTTCTTTGTAGGTATTTATCCAATCTTTTTCTTTAAATAAAATTACTGTGTCATCAGCAAAACTAATGATTTTTCCTCTTGTTTCTAGGTTACAGATATCATTAATGTATATTAAAAATAATATCGGACCTAGTACGCTTCCTTGTGGTACTCCATGGTTGATTAGGAGAGGTTTGCTTTTTCTCTTATTAATTTGGACGCTCTGTGTACGCTCCGTCATATAGCTTTTTAGTAAGTTTAGTGTTGTACATGACATACCAATTTTTGAAAGTTTTGAAAAAAGTATTTTGTGATCTATTGTGTCAAAAGCCTTTTGTAAGTCTATGAAGATTGCCAAAGTTTTTTCTCCACTGTCTAAACTTTTAGTGATCATATAGGTAATTTTTTCTATGGCGTCACTAGTACTTAAGTTCTCCCTAAATCCATACTGAGTTTTTGATAATTTTTTATTGTCTTCTAAGTAGGATAAGAGTTGTTTTTTTAGTATTCTTTCCAATATTTTTGAAAATGTATTTAGTAGGCTTATTGGTCGGTAATTGTTTATGTCATTTTTACATCCTTGTTTAAATATTGGTATAACAATCGCTTTTTTGAGGGCTGTAGGGAATATGCTATTCGTTATAGACATGTTGACTAAGTATGTAAGTGGTTCGATAAGTTCTTTACAGAGATATTTTATTGCGTTGGTTGAGATTGTGTCCTCCCCTGAAGAAATATTTGATTTTAAAGAAGAAATTCTGTTTTTGATATCGTCAGCTGTAATTTGTTTAAAATTGAGCTGATTTCCTTGCTCAGGTGGTTCGTTTATTTGTACATCTTCATTACATTTTGTAACTTGCTTTGCTAGATTTGATCCTATATTTATGAAAAAATTATTGATGTATTCAAGTATTTGGTCAGGATTATCAGCGTATGTCCTGGGAACATTGTTTATATTCAGCACGTCAATTGAATTGAGAATCTACCACTTTGGAATGTGCCGCACTTATAGGTACCATCAATACAGAATCCTATTAGTATACTGCATCATCATTTGAGGTGACTGTGCTCAAACTATAAATGATTCTCTAGAAAAGGCACATAAAATGGTAATAATGGTATGGTTGTACCGGACAGCAGATGGATGCACCTAAATAATTAAGCAAATGAATATATATATCTGTTATCACACATTTTATGATGCCAAATCCTTTGGGGCTTAACTTGCACGATGAGTCATCTTGATAAGATTTTAAATCACCGCACACGTGTCATATCGCCATTTCAATGATGAATTACTCGCACGACAAACTGTGGGACCTTAGTAATTAATTCTCGGCGCTATGACGCATTATAATATTCTGTTTAGATATAAGAATAATTGCTCCACATTAACACGTGTATAAACTGTATTTTAAACCAATAAATACGCAAACATCTGGCCCAACCAGTCAGTTGTCCGACGACATTCGCAAGTGGTGTTTCATTTCAAATCCTTACCCAAGGTACCCCCAAGACGAAACCGGCATTTTACAGGCAATTTCACTGGCGTAGGTGTCCAGTTAAATGGTAATAATGGTAATATTATGAATAAGCGACCAACGAGATACTTCTATATTGGACTCTTCATCGACTATAATGTCTTAAATATACGTCAACTCCATCTAAAATTTATGCTGACACATTTCTTGTAAAAATACAATAAAAAAATTTCTTACAGCGCAATTACACCACCAGACCAATAACCAACCGACACTACTGTGCATCTAAGATGTATATACTTAGTCAGCACAAAGACAATTCATATAGATTGCTCCTAAAATATTCAAGCTTCTAAATACAACTTCATACTTAAAAAATATATATTTTTATTTCTTTCTAGAGCAATCCCGATGAGTTACAAAATTCACTGTAAGACGATATACCATTGGGACATAAATATTATACTCCTTTTTTGTCGATCTCATGTTTCGGATTCAGAATTGAAATATCGTATAATTATTATAATGATTTGTTGTTGGGGTATTCTGCCGTGTTGCGCTACCTCCTTCTTTAGCCAACGTTTCGGACAGCATTGCAGTGTCCATCATCCATCCTGATTACACATCTGCCCTGATGATGGGCACTGCGATGCTGTCCGAAACGTTGGCTAAAGAAGGAGATAGCGCAACACGGTATAATATCCCAAAAACAAATCACTATAATACTTTGGGCCGTGAAAATCTCAAATCATACCATTTTGGAGGATTGGTTATCATCGCCAGTTTAAATGGATTGTTAGGCTCTCCAAATCCGCAGAATTCGAGGTTGCGTGATTACCTTCAGTGTGAAATAACGAATATTTGGATAATTCTAATTTAGTTTTTTATTTTAACAAAACTCACTTATAATATTTTACGAACAAATAAATCGCGTACGCTAGAGGAGGTTTAGGTTCAACCCGACGGCAAGACTGCTGGAGACAGAATAATATTATTTACCGCGCGAGGTATCGCGCGCAGGTTTACAATGATACCAACCTCACAAGAATGTGGGTAAAAATAATATTGTAGTTATTTTCGGGAGATGCAAACTCCCTATAATTTACCCTCCACCATCTTATAAATAATTATTTCCATATTTTTGGCTGCTATCTTATTGAATGATTACAAATTTCTAAAGATTTGGTTTGAAACCTAGATAGTGTCTCTGATAAACAAATCAGATTTTCATTTATATGGGATACCCATTAAATTTTTCACAAAGTTAATATTTTTTTATTGGAACGAATTTCTTTAATTACTTTTGAAGGTTATACCAAGCAATGTAATATATCATTGCAGAAAAAAATAAGACTAATAAATTGAAATGAAACGTGAAACAGAACAAGACACGGGAAAAAAAAACTTAATTGCGTTACATTTTTTTTGCATGAAATAAAAAAAAATATATTTATCAAAATAATTATCTTTTGAGTGGCAGGATACCCTCTTAAACAGAATAGGCCAAAAGCAGAGTACAATAAGAGTAAAATCCAATTAATACATCTTCAACAAACAAATCTGTTTTTATACCTGAGGACTTAGAATTAATTAAGGCCGACAAATTTTGTTCTATACCTAATTAGAAAAGTCCGGATTTTTTAATTAGAGTTTTATTTAAGTAACTTAATTAATTATTTTCATACCCCCTGTAGAGTGGAAAATATTGAAGGAAGCAAATATTTTTTTTTTCTTCACTGAAACCGCACAAAAGTTTTAAATGCTCCCAACCGTTTGGAGGTAGTGAGAGGGTAAGGAGATGGGGAAAAGGAAGATGGGGAAGTACCTGGCTATGAAGATCTGGTCACACAACATTTAAAGCAACGTTTCAATGCTGAATGGTGGTCTTACACCAGAGCGATACTGAGAGTATCTTCCAATCAGGAACGTGCCTCAAGTAACCTATATTATTTTTAAGGAGTAAATTATGAAATAACATGAACTGAACCGTGTTCTATTACACGGAAATGAACTGTAATTCAAATCCCCAAGAACTACGACACTATAAAGCTCATTCAATTGGGTTTGAAAATCACGGGAAATGTGGAATGATGGAAACAGCCTACCTTGAATTCCCGTGAATCCCGGCAGTAGGGCTCTTGACGAACTTGCACTGTTCACAGTGTGAAATTTCCTCTAAAACGAGATAATCTTCGATATGATTTTGACGAGGACACGACGATTACACCTTCTTGCCACACGACATGAATACGAATGTTGTACTTGCGACAATTTAAAATGCAACAAATCATCTTCTTTCCAATGTTGGTAAGGCTGTTATTAAGGAAGCAAATGGATAGTAGGTATGATAGTATATGAGGGGAAAATGGTAGGTATTATCCAAAACTGTTTCATAATATTGCAAATTTGTATTAGTAGAACATACAATGCCTGGTCGAAATTTGTGGCGGCTGGCCCTTAAGGTAATTTAGAGACTGACCCTTGTAGTGTTTTCAGATATATATTATGTAGTTTCAATGTCTCCCAACAGATGTCGCTAGGATATATAGTTTTAAGGTGTCTTCATAGGTATCAGTAATAGTCCCACATGATAAAACTGTCGGACGTTTGGGTTTAATACCCGAATGGTTACGAAGATTGCCGATGTTAGCCGATCTACGGGCGAGCATCTGCAGTTGGTTATTTATTGAAAATACGCCACGATAATGAACAAACTGTAATCTCAGAATGAACCGAAGTGTTATTGAAAACAAACGATTATCCTGGTGTATTGCTAACCAGGGGAAAATATCAGCACATAGCAACTCCCAAACATATAAGACGACAATCATCAATTAAATTAAATTAGGAAGAGATTTCTTATATCGTTCAGCTATTTTGATTCTTAACATAACCCCATGCAAGTATTTGAATCACTTGATCGTGCCATGTCTTTCTAGTGCGTCGCTGATTTCTATCATTCACAGTAAATAGTTCAAATAAGTGAATATATCGTAAAACTGCTTAAGTGAGTCCTTGCTCCTGGGAAGCAGGCATGCAAAACAACGAACCGGTCGATGTGTAAAACTGCTAAACTGACGAGCTTGCGGAATTATTCTTCCAAACGAAATGAGAAGGCCACCCTTCGTGATTTAGTGCTCATAAAATGGCGTCGTTTTACCCTAAACGCCATGGAGCTGTGAAGGATGAAGTGAACTTCATCCTTTAATTAATAAGTTTGTTAGTAGAAGTCGTGAAATTGGTCACAAACTTCAACACATCACTCCATAAGCAGTTGTAATAAAAAAATGTCTTTTGTATTTCATATTTCTAATTATTGAAGACAATATTAGCGATTCTTTAACGAAAATTTGAAACAGAAAAAGATACGCGGGGTATGGGGCAGATACGTGGAGTTAATGTAAAAAATGCTGTTATTTAAGAAATGTCTTAGAATGTCCTAGAATAAAGTACGAGAAGTGCCTTTCATACTAAATTGAATGGAAACAAATACTACATTTATCCCTACCGCTCAGCGTTCAGTCTTACTTACAATTGCCTTGTATTGTAGATCTTCATCCCATTTGAATATTGGATACACTAATGGGAATAGAGACCCAAATGAGAAAATATTTGGATCACGAAACATGCCCACGAGGCACTTCTCGTGTTATTTTTTATTATATGGTAAACGCACATGTCAGATTTTCCCTTTCAAATGAATAACAACTAGCAGCTGTTACGGAAAGAATTAAAATATCCACTGATTAAGAATCCGATCAGTCAGGCTCATATCTGAGTTTCTTTGAATACACGAATATTTTTTGAGATCGTCACGCAAAATACTGTTAAAACAAATTTTATGTAACAGTTTTTTTCACAGCCCCAATACGGGCGCCAGTTTATAGCTAGAGTTGTTAGTTATAATAAATTTATACGCGGATTCGAAAACAAAGACTTTTATTCAGTAGTAAAAAAAAAAAAATAATCAATAAATATTGACCAATCAATGGCCCGTTATCTCCGGCTATATTCGGAGAACAAAAGTCTCTAGGTACTTTTTAACCTAGCTGAATGGGACGACACATCTCGTTATCTTGCTTAATCTGGATATCTGCTCGTTCATGGCCGTCCGTCCACTTATATAGGCCGTCCGTGGTACATCATTCAGAAGGTAGCGTGGACCCGGCCACTGATTAGTTGGTTAGATTGGTTGAAACGTTGGCTAAAGAAGGACGTAGCCGAACACAAAAATATAATATACAAATTCGGTTTTTTCGTGAGACCAACGTTACGTTTGCAACGCATCCCCTAATTATTTGTCCTCTGCTTTAACTGTCCGGGCCGTAAACCAGGAAGCCATGAATCAGTCACCCCACAAAGTTCTTTACGGGATTTTTATGGGTTATTGTAACGCTAAAAGGAAGCGAATTGATGGCTGTAATTACTATGCCTGCCACGGATTCGAAACTCGTCAAATACCATTGCTAATAAAGAGGTTTTAGGGATGTTGGCCGTGTTACATGAAACCGGTCGTTAATTTGTGTCAACAAGGCAAAAGGTCTTGATATTACGAGTGTCATAAAGATAAATAAAATCCTGAAAATTTGTCCAAACTTCATTTTCAATATTAACTGTCTGCAGATCAAAGTTATTGCAAGATCATTGCAAACTGTTTGGTCCCGTATATAAATGTTTTTTTTCTTATTAGAGTATATTAAAACACAGATAACTTTGTTTACATCACATTAATATATATATAACCTCTACATGTTGCTAAGATATGGGTAAACCGGGACTCGAACCTGGTTATTAAATTGGCTAAGCTCAGATAAAATGGTAGAGCAGGCGACTCGTGTACAATCAGGGGTGGGCAGTTCTTTGATCAGCAGCTCGTCCATCGGTCAGGAGGTTGGAAAAGGACATCACAATAATAACACATAAGTAAAAGGCACAAGGTATATTAAATGTCTCGAGAAATACAGGTATACATTGGATCTCCCTACTAACTCTCTCTACTAATTTATGACGACCAGATAAAGCGTGGATTCTACATGAAATTTACGAGAATTGAACACAAGAAAAAGGGGGAAGGTTGAAAGCTTACGAATCGTCTCGATGTGGTAAGGGGCATCAGGTTGAGCCAGAGGTACCCGCGCTCACAGGCGGCGGGTCAGTTGAGGCGGTGAAGTGCACTCGGGATTTTTCACGGGAACGGGTCTCCATTGAGTTAGCCCGAACCGTAATAATAAACATGATTGTAAATTCGATAGTGATTAATTAAGAAACTGGAACGAGATTCCGTCTGTTCGCGTAATTATGCAAGTCATTGCGAGTAGATTGTTTCCGCGAGCGACCATCAAGGCCGAGGTCGGAGCTAGACTGCCGGAGCGATTAGCTTGTGCCGCGGCGCTGCGTGAGGTCTGTGCCGGTCACGTGGCGGCTAGCTGCGTTTTGTCACGTACGCCACGACTAGCTGCGAGGGGAGAGTGAGGCTAGTGTGCATCCTTTTTTATAGGGTGAATTGTATTACGTAACACATTCCCCCTCCGCCAGTAAAAGGCGACGTGGTAATGAAGCTTTAGGCGCTAAAAATCCTCTTCATCTTGTCGTGAGGTGAGTAGAGAGAGAAAAAAACAGTGTTGATTTACAAAAAAAACAAAGGAAAAATACATGGTTATGCAATGGTGAAAAGACAACATACAAGGTTATGCAGTGACGACAAGAACAACATACAAGGTTATGCAGTGATGAAAAGATCAAACATACAAGGTTATGCAGTGATGAAAAGAACAACATACAAGGTTATGCAGTGATGAAAAGAACAACATACAAGGTTATGCAGTGATGAAAAGAACAACATACAAGGTTATGCAGTGATGAAAAGAACAAAAAGGACTCTAAAATTTCATTGGTCTGTAAGCTAAGTTTGAAGAGCGTAGTGTTTTCGTAGAGTACCAAGTAGACGTAATTTCACTGAAGTTATAAAGTTACATTTTCACTGTAACTTGACCCATTTGAGATTGCACTCAAGTATCACTAGGGCCATAGAAATTGAACTGTGCTTCTTGGTTGTGGTTGAGGGATGGTGATGCGGAGGGCCAGAAGTATCCGGGTTTTTGTTGTTGTACCAGCGTGAATTCCATTATGCTGATGCGGTGGAGCAGTGGTTGTCAAGGTGAAATGAAGTTGGTAATAACATGGAGTAATACCAATAAGTTGATTGATGGTTGATGCGTGTAATGGTTATTATGTTGAGTTTGCGCATCGGCAAGTGGTTGGTTTGTACAAATGGCAAGTGGTTGATTTGTATGACTGCCAGTAGTTGATTTGCACAAACGGCAAGTGGTTGATTGCACAACGGCAAGTGGTTGATTTGCACAAACGGCAAGTGGTTGATTTGCACAAACGGCAAGTGGTTGATTTGCACAAACGGCAAGTGGTTGATTGCACAAACGGCAGGTGGTTGATTGCAGGAACATAATTAACCTTGAGCTGGCATGCTCTGAGGTTGGTTCTTTTTGAATGTGGTTTGAATGATGAGACAACTTGATTTGCAACTGCACGCACGACTCACACCTAATTTGGGTGCGGTCGGGTGTTTTTGGTACGCAGAGATTGGAGAGATGTGAGTGATGGAAGTGAAGGCGGCAAAGAAGAGAAGCTCAGCTTGCAGGTGATGAGAAGGGCTGCTGGTCTTCTTTTTAATCCAGGGACAGGTTATTATTAAAGCCAAAATTCTTGAAGTTTACCTGCCTAGTAGACCAATGATGCAAAACGTTTGGAGAGAAACAAATTGTGTTCAAGAGAAAAGACAAAAAGACAAAAAACGTCGTTGGTTAGAGAGAGTAGAGAGAGAGTAGAGAGAGATGCATTATGCTGACTATACTATGAGTATCCCGAGATTGGGGAGACAAAAAAACTATCACGACTGGCGTGAGGTTACCTATTTGATATACAAGGTATAGGTAGGTGGTTGTACAGTAGTAACACCAAGTTTCTGAAAGAAGTTGGCCTTCCATGGCCGGTGTTAGCGCTTGAGCGATAACAACTTACGACTTTCAAAATTACAAGAAATGTGTTGATTACCTAGGTATGGGGTGAAAAGGAAGTTTGAAGCAAATTTCATGGATAAGGATTGTCTTATAGACAGACGATACGCTATGTGCGTAGGGTACACCTTCCAGATTCATGAAATTAACCTCAAGGATAATGAGGGATGAGAAAAAAATGGCGATGAGCGAGAAGGTCTGCTGGTGATGGAGCTGATTCTCCGTTCGATCTCTTTCAGAGAACGAAATGTGGTCAACCAGCAGATTTCCTAACTTTTACAAATGTACAAGAGTTTGATGGAGGGGTGAAGGATGGAGGATTGAGTAGCGAAAATTGATAGTGACTGAGCTAATTCCCAATTCGATCTCTATGTGAGGACGAAATATATCAACCAGCAAATTTCCTAACTCTTTACACAAATACATGAATTTGATGAGAAGGTGAAGGAGAATACACAGTAATAACAATCTAATCTTTCACGTGTATTTGGTGAAAGATTAGGGGTCGTATTTAATCTTCTACAGTTTGTGAGAACATGACAGACCCTTGCTCAAGTTTCACAAACCTGGGAGTTTTTCTTATTCGTCTCCCAGACAACGAGTTAGGTGGTTTTGTGTCACTGTCTCAATTAACTCCCACGACACGATACCTCATAACCAACAGTGAAGCTGATGGCTAGTCCATGGTCAATGGATAGTGGATGGTTCTTGGGTCCGCTGACAAGAAGTCCACAGGTATCAGTTAGCGTAAAAAATTGCTGAATGCACAGCTTCATGTTTGTTTGAAGAGAACAAAAAAAATTCTCACTACAGTGAAGGAAATTTCCCTCAGTGTCATGAGTTATACAAAAAAAGGGCCCCAATTAAGGGTGACAAGTCAGGGTAAAATGATCTACGTCCGGTAGAACAAGTACAAAGTGTCAACTTATTTAAAGAAGACAACAACAAGATATTGTATCGTTCGCACGAATCATGGTAAGTATTATAACGTCTTCACGTCTCATGTAGAAATTGAACGAATTACGAAAGAACCCTAGTATTGAAAGGAAAGGTACAACATAGATATTTATAACCATTTAATGGAACAAATTATCTCTTTGGCCACAGTGTATGTAAGCCAGTAAAAAGTAATTATAACGAACTTCTCGTATCATGGTAGATATTATAACATTCTCATGTATAGTGTTAGATTTTATTACGATCCCTCGTCTCATGGTGGATATTGTAACATTCTCATGTATCATGAAAATAATATATCAACGTTCAATAATAAAAAAAGTACCATTTCAATACCGGAAAAAAGATACATACCCAATGTCAAAAACAATCAAGTAGTGGCTATTGGTATTATCAAAAAGACGATGGCATAACCTTTGGTTGGGTTTATGCGTAAAGTTGGCAATAATACAAGACATATGCCAACAAGGATGTCTTAAACAAGACACAAATATAGCAAAAGAGACCTATTTGGTTTTACTAACTCTTTGCTTACAAAACGTTGTGGTGGCATAACCTTTGGTTGGGTTTATGCTTTAAGTTGGCAATAATACAAAACATATGCCTACAAGGATGTCTTAAACAAGACACACATATAGCGAAAGAGACCTTATCGGTTTTACTTACTCTTTGCTTACAAAAAAGGTTTGTAGTGGTTTATTTAAGACCTTTTAGGGTTTTACTTACTTAAAATGACCAAACAAAACAAGGAAACACACTTGGTGTTGCCAAAATTGCCACAAACACGAATGTTGTGAACTTTATGTTACAAATTTGATACAAAAGGCACCTAGAGACACAGGATGACTTAATATGAGTGACCTGGCTCGGTGTATTTGACAAGGCAAATTAATGCTTATTTAAGTCAAAATATAGTACATAATATAACAAATTGGGGTCAGGAAGTTGAGATCTTAAGATTTTACATACTCAATGTGACCGAAAGGTGTTATGTATGTAACATTGTTATTGATGAGGAGGACAAATCGGTGTTTGTTCTCCTTTACAACAACCTTTTTCAGAATTGACGTGTCAATATCAAATTCTGAAAAAACAACAAATTAGAGCAAATGGGAATGTTGAGCGCCATTCAATTTTTTAGAAAAAACTGAAAAAACTTTAAAACAAAGTAATTGTAACTTTTATTTGTTACTCCTGTGTAATTTGAATCAAATGACGATACCAAACTGGAATTTACACACGCATTATGATTACAAATTACAGGGGTAGAATATTCACCTCAATTGGGTGTATGTTGCAAAGGGGCCATTGTTTTATGTACGATGGAACCCATTGGAACAAATGTGAAGAACAAATGTGAAAGAACAATGTGAAGAACAAAGTGAAAGAACAATGTGAAGAACAAAGAACAGAAAAAATATTTACAAAACAATGTTGTACGTGACTTTTTGTGGTATTTATGACAAAAAATAGTTATGTATTTAGTGTCGTAAGTGTCAGAATGGTAATGACTAACAAATTAATGTCCAGGGACGCGACTCCGGGAGCATCAATTGTTTGGGAAGCAGAAAAGTCTCTTGACTAGAATGATCAGTTCTAGAGAAGATACGTACAAAATATTAGTACAATTTATAACATTACACGGTGAGGTGTGACAAAGAAACAAAAATAACAAAGGGTTTATACAAAAGAGCATAATAGTACAAGTATTGGTGAGAAATGATTTAAAACCACAGTTGACACTTCTGTGTTTTAGAAAAAAAAAAGGTTACCTTGCAGAGGTCGAAAATGCGAGTTTTTATATGAAACTAACGCATTAAGACATGCTATTTGTCTGCACGAGGGCCAAGTCTCGTGGGACAAAGGTAGAGCCAAAAGTTTGTTAGTTATGTGAGTGTGACCTAGTGAAGGTGGTGTCTGTTGTGTCCACGCTTCCTAGTTTGACAATATCTTTCACGTGGTAGTTACCAATGTGTTTACCAGAGGCGTCCGATAGGGTGTATACTACATCTGAGATTTTTCTCAGCACTTTTGCTTTAACAAAGCGAGGAGCTAGTTTTGCAGAGAAGTACAGAGCACCTTGTGAGAGTGTGTTGTTGCGTCTCCAAACTATGTCGTTTTCCTTAAAGGTAACATGTTTCCTGCGTAAATTGTATCTGTTTGTGTCAGCAATTATACTGCCGGGTTGAAATTGCAGCCCTTTTATGTATTTCCTGTTGTAAAATGTTGCGTGTTTGATCAGGACGTTTTTGGTTTTGTTGAAAGGAGAAATATTCCTGTCTTTCAATTCCTTTTCTAAACTTTGAGTGCTTCGAGAGCAGATGTTGGCTTATGGCTCCACTAACAAGGAATTTATTTTGTATCATGTACAAGATTTGAAATTGTTGAATTGTAGTTTAATGTAGCTCGTTTCCTCTAATAGTTGTACTCGGAAAGTAAACCTTCATGGTTAAAGATCACTATGTGATGTTTGAGATGTCCGAAAAGAAGTAAATGTTGGTTGCGCACCTTGTGATAGAATACCGGTAATTAAATTTTGTCGAGTGACGATTCGTAGAACTTGTAATTTAACACAGAATAGTTTTAATGTGACACGGTTGTTTTAGATTTGACGCGATGGTTTGTAGAACAGCTATGATTTATTGGAAGAAAACATAGTTATTCAATTGTTAATACAAAGCAAGACATAAAACACAGTGAAAGAGTTCAAGATTATTTCCAATTTGACCTCCCGATGGACGATTAATAATCAGAGAAAAAACCACGTTTGCGCCAGTGCTAAGATATGGGTAAACCGGGACTCGAACCTGGTTATTAAATTGGCTAAGCTCAGATAAAATGGTAGAGCAGGCGACTCGTGTACAATCAGGGGTGGGCAGTTCTTTGATCAGCAGCTCGTCCATCGGTCAGGAGGTTGGAAAAGGACATCACAATAATAACACATAAGTAAAAGGCACAAGGTATATTAAATGTCTCGAGAAATACAGGTATACATTGGATCTCCCTACTAACTCTCTCTACTAATTTATGACGACCAGATAAAGCGTGGATTCTACATGAAATTTACGAGAATTGAACACAAGAAAAAGGGGGAAGGTTGAAAGCTTACGAATCGTCTCGATGTGGTAAGGGGCATCAGGTTGAGCCAGAGGTACCCGCGCTCACAGGCGGCGGGTCAGTTGAGGCGGTGAAGTGCACTCGGGATTTTTCACGGGAACGGGTCTCCATTGAGTTAGCCCGAACCGTAATAATAAACATGATTGTAAATTCGATAGTGATTAATTAAGAAACTGGAACGAGATTCCGTCTGTTCGCGTAATTATGCAAGTCATTGCGAGTAGATTGTTTCCGCGAGCGACCATCAAGGCCGAGGTCGGAGCTAGACTGCCGGAGCGATTAGCTTGTGCCGCGGCGCTGCGTGAGGTCTGTGCCGGTCACGTGGCGGCTAGCTGCGTTTTGTCACGTACGCCACGACTAGCTGCGAGGGGAGAGTGAGGCTAGTGTGCATCCTTTTTTATAGGGTGAATTGTATTACGTAACAATGTTTCATGAAAAAAGTTCACCTCATCAGGAGTAAGTACAGTTTAATTAGAGTAGTTTAAGCTTGGAAAAATCACGATTTTGCACGCAGGGGACCAACATTAACGCCTAAATACAGAGAAACAATACCAATGCCCCTAAAGTCTCTGGCAAATAGCAATGTACTTCTCTTAGTAGAACTGTCAGAATAAAGATTCATATATAATACATTTGATTCCAGATAAATTGGCTGTTTTTAACGTATTTCAAAATAAAATATTGTCATTGAAAGCAGATGAAAGACTACTTCAGATGATAAGACTCCTTTAGTGTTACAAATCGACACATGCAATTAAATTTTTGAACTTGAACATTTTGAACGCAAACAAAGATAAGTCGCTTACCGATGGTTTTTATCGTTTGAACTGTAATTATTACTTTCAACAAAACTAAAAATATATTTAACTAGACAAAAGTATTATAAAACTTATTGTAATTTCACTTTTTTTCATTTATTGTAAACATATTTATTTAAAAAATTTGCAAGCATTTACAAATATTTTTCAAATGCAAAATGTTGGTTCATTGAATTATTTCAAACGGGGGCAAGTTAAAGTGTGGTAATTTTTTTCCCACTCCAGCGTTTTAGAATCATATATGACCGGGCGTCCATATTTTATAATTAGTATTTTAATCTTTTATTCTATGAAGCGAAAATTTTTTTTGTCAAGTTAGTAGGAGAACTAATAATTCTTTCCAATTTGCCTGAGAAATATATATATTTTTTGTATTTTATGACATCCAGTCTAAATATCTGAGTAAACAAAAAAAATTCAAATTGAATAATTGATATTTCGCGTCCCTATCATAACAATCAGTTAAACTTTAAAAATGATTTCTTATTTTTTTATTATATGAACATGATAAAAGTTACAATTTTCTTAAAAATTCTTCAAACAAAACGAAAGAACTTAGAATCTGGTATGCGATTTGGTTCCTTTAACCTTCCGATATCCGATGACGCTGCTGATATAAAGATTGAGTGCCGTAAATATTTGATACTGGAAAAAATATTCCTTGACCCTAGGTAATCCCGGAGAGTTCAACTTTAGGTACGATTGAAGGAACCCAAGGCTTTCCTGCCACGTTATAAGTAACACATGATTACTCCTACAAGGACCACTACAAGGACTGTATTTTTTTAAATTAAACGAAGCTTTATTTATGTTAAAACGTACGAGTGAATCCTCGTGAATTATTATCAAGTATACGTATGTGGTTGATGGGTAAGTATTTATACGCATCAATATTTAAGAGGAAACCGGTGATAAAAAGTCACCTGCTTCAGTGCAGGGACGGGGTCTAACCATCCCCTTAAAGAGGAGGTTGATGATACTAAAAATCAGTGAACTGTTAAAATCCTCATTAATGACAAAGTATTATTGGTAACTAATTAAGTTAATGAAACCTTGCAAATTAAAGGTAATCCTATTAAGAAAATAAAAATATAAATCCAAACTTGGAAGAAAATTAAGATTAATTAAAATTACGTACAGTAAAAATACATCGAATTCAAAAGCGTTATAAAAAACCTAAGTAAGATTAATTGAAAAATCGGAAAATCTGAAGAAAAGTCACAGTACGTCAGTAACTTCTTCCCCCTTTTCCCCTTTTGTATTTCCGTTTTTTTTTTTTAATTAAAAAAGCTCTCGTATTCTGCAGTCGCGTTGGAGCCAACTCCAGGCAGCTTGTATCGGGTGTTGTGAAGTAAAACGTCCACTTGATGTATTGCCCGCGTGATAAATGGTTCGATGGGTAAACAAGTTTATAACCGCCCTGTATTTGGAAGTGAAACAACAGGGTTTCCTTGGACGTATAAACCCGTAAAAATTTAGAAAATTTGAAACAAAAATGCCGTAAAAACGATTCTTAAATGTTAGGTCGAGTGACTTTGATTACAAAATTATAAATGTAGTTTGATTGGTGAAAAAATAATGTTAAAGGAAATTTTAAGCTTTTAAATGGAAATTTAAGTTAGAGTTAACTAATTTATTTTCTTCGTAAGCTGTGCTACATTTTTTTTTTTGTAATAGTATCGTTTCTTATATTTTAATAATATCTTTGGAGAGATTTCGTAATCTTTTAAGTTTTCAAGTTTACTATTAAAAATATATATATTTAAGAAATAAATACATACATATTGTATGATTCGAATACTACTCTTCCATGGAAGCGTTAGTTTGTAGTTGGAAGGTAAGTGTACAGTACATTATTGTAGTTAATGATATTATAAGTATAGTAGCTTATTTATTTATAAGTAATTAATAATATAATAGGTACAGTTATACGTGTTATAGTAAGTACATTGCAGTGAGTAAGTAAAAAATAATAATATTACATGTTTTCTTAAATGTGATATATAAGTGTAAGTTACGTATCTAAAATAATACAAATTGTAATAAAACATGATATTTTGTATATATTTGGAGAAGTTGTCACATATAGAAAATTTATTTAGAAGCCCATACATAGGTTATAAAAAAATGTTAAGATTATTATTAATAAGTAGTTATAAGAATTACATAATAACCACGTGACAAACAAGCAAGTAAATACGTATATGTATACAATAACAGTGTTATTAAAAAACGTGATGTAAATATGACGCGGCGCGTAAGGACAGAACAGTGAAAAAACTTAACTTAATACCGTTGCGTTTGTTTGATTAAAACGATCTTAAACCAGGCCAGATTCCGGCATTACAACACCAATATTGAGCGGGCGTGTAAAAATCTTATTAGTAAGACGGTATTTATTTACAAAACTTTTATAAAAAAAAGAATATGCATACTTGTAAGGTACAGAACAATTATAAAAGACAATTTTTATTCAAGAACAAAGTGCTGGTATAGATTATGCTTAATTCTATAAATGGTTTCATTAACCATATCGGTGACCGGATAACTTATCAAAATGACAATTCAACACACCTATAAAAGGTGCTATAAAGTTATGAAAAGTGATGAAACAAAAACTAGGTTAAATACTTTACATATTTATTTATTTTTATATATATATATATACGCCTAAAAAGGCTTTTACATAAAAGTGATACATGATGCAGTGTACATAGGAGAATATCTGTATTATACAGGAAATACTGACAGTATATAGATATAATCCATTGTAAAGTAAGTACAAAATACACAATTGTAAAATTGTGATTTTTTTTTTTTTTTTTTAAGTTTCTTTATTCAAAAAATTATTAGTTACATGCATTGAGGAATTTTTTGACCACCATGCTAGGCACATGCCCGTGTTATGGTGGTCGATTTTCTATACATTAACATAAGGATTACAAGTATAATGAGAAAATATTAAGAAATAATTTTAAAAAAACCAAATTTGAAGCAATATTAGTAAAACGTAAGAGTAACATAAAGTAAAAAATAAATTACAACAACACTACATATAAGACAAAACATTAAAACTAATTTACCAACGCTACTCTAATTTGTAGGATTCGACAAAGTGTTGGTATAGATCAGGGGTCTCCAAACTACGGCCCGCGGGCCGTATCCGGCCCGCCAGTGTCATCCATCCGGCCCGCGACATCTTATGACCAGTGTCAACAATAATGGCTAAGACCTTGCTCAGAAGGGGCGAACTAGCCTCGATTTTTTTCGTGCAAGGTTTTCCAATAAGAGGTGTTATCTTTAATAGCCCGCTATTTCGGTAAATGTTACTTTTGAAACTGTCATTTTGTGACATTTGGCAAGTAGAAACTACGCCATTAATAAAAATGGAACGATACACGCTTCAACAACGCATTGAAATTATTAAAATTCACTTGAGTGAATCAAATGCAAATCATCTTGAGTGATGAGGCCCATTTCCACCTCGGTAGCTTCTTCAACAAGCAAAATTGTCGCATTTGGGGCTCGGAAAACCCAAGAGTTATTGTTGAAAAACCTTTCTTTTCTCAACGTGTGACTGTTTGGTTTATGGTCCAGTGGAGTCATTGGACCTTACTTTTTTGAAAATGAGTATAATACAAAACATATAATAGAAAACCCTGTATAATATGTAGACGACTTAACTAAAGCATAGTAACTAACAAATAATTGTAATGAATCTAACTAACTTTATAAACATATAAAAACATTTAAACATAAGAGTATAAACACATAAACATATAAAATTTTAAATACTTATGGGATTTATGTAATTGTGATTTTCCATAGACGATAGTTTGTAGTTGTGGATCAATTTTAGTGATACCAATTATTAAAGGAGCTAGATGCTCATCGGTTAAGTTAGATCTGTAAACATTCTTTGTGTACTTCATTTTGGAGAATGTTTTCTCACACAAGTAAGTAGTACCAAAAACAGAAAATAGTCCACGAGCAAATTTATGCAAATTATCAAATTGTACCAGCGGAAGACTCCAACAAAAAATTCCAACAAAGATTAGTTTTGATATTTGTTCTCAATTATATCACTGCATTGTAAAACAATAATTTCCATTTGAGGTTCCAGGGTCAAGGTTTCAATGTCGGTATCAAGAGGATTGTGAAAAATCCCTCCCCCTTAGGGTGGAAGAAAATATGGGTGTCTAGAAATTAAAACGGTTTTGGCCCTCCGAACTCACTGGAGTAGTCAATGTGGCCCTTCAGCTGAAAAGTTTGGAGACCCCTGGTATAGATTATGCTTAGTTCTATAAATGGAGTCAATAAATAAATCAATAGCACCCCCATACTTGTTGCCCAGATCATGCATCCTATTGGTCAGTGAGTGTGTCTGATAGTTGGTCGTGTATGTATTACATATGTGACTATTAAACCTAGTTTTTGTTTCATCATTTTTCATAACTTTATAGCACTTTTTATGGATGTGTTGAATTGTTATTTTGATGAGTTATAATAATTATTTTATCAAAATGTTATTTTTTTCTTTTGAAAGGCAATGACCGCGAGGCTTATATGTATATATAATAGCTTCACAAATACTACTATTATAATATCCTGTAATTTTCCACGGGTCTACGCTGAAAAAATTCATTGTATTGCGAAAACAATTCATTTTTTCCTTGGAATACAACTTTTAAAGTTTAATTTATGTCAAACAAAGAATTACGTTGAAACTTTCAATAAAATGGACTTCAGAAAATAAATACGCGTCAATGAAATTAATTGAAGAGGCCCCTTTGTGACTATATTATTATCATTTCATCTTCTCTCAAGAAAAACAATTAGTCACTTCTTTCTGTGACATTTGAAGGGATGAATTAGGAAACAATTGTCACTGACATTTTTGACAGTTGACAGAAATTTAATTTATTTTACACTTTGTTAAAAAAATGCGATCAATCTCTTTTATGAAAAGGCAGTTGAAATTAATATAATAATTTGATTTTATTAAAAAGTAAATTGAAGTTTTTAGCCAGAAGTTATAAACATAATGGTTTAGACATAAAGACATGATTAACACAGAAAGGATTGTCTGGAGAAATTGACTACTAAATCCAGAGGTCGAGTGTTGGGTCAGTAGTTGTAAGTTACTAGATAGTATAAGTATTATATGTAAGTCAATAGTATTTGTACAGCGCCCTTGAGATGATTTTTCACGAAAACGGCGCTATATAAATCAATAATAATATTTAGAATATCGGCTTTAGCAGTCCACAATGTAGTGCTGGTAACTACACTGAGGTATGGAAGTGAGGCATGGAACTGGCAAAGAAAGGATGAAAGTAGATTGAATGCTGTTGAAATGAGATCCCTGAGGCGTGTGTGTGGTAAAAATAAGTTTGATCGTGTGAGGAATGTGGAGATCCGCAAAGAGTGCAATGCTGATGTAAGCGCAATGAGTAAGATTAAGAAAGGGACGCTTAGATGGTTTGGGCATGTAGAGCGAATGAGTGAAGAGAGGAGTGGAAGTTAGATATACGATGCAAATGCGAATGGTAGCAGAAGTCGGGGACGCCCGAGGAAGATATGGCACGACCAAGTGAATCAGATACTTTAGTCGGGCCATGTCAAGAGTCAGAATGATAGAAGAGTATGTATGAGACGGTGTATGAATGTGAGTGAGGCAAGAAGTGTGTGCCAAGACCGAGTTATTTGGCGGTCCGTCCTCTCTGCCCACCCCTGCGGGGAAACGGCGTGATGGTTAGTTAGTTAGTTAGGCGAGCTTAATTTTACTAAAATATTATTATTTTGTTCTATATCTAAAGTATTGTACTCTCAGTATCACCCTGGTGAAAATAAATTTATTAATTAAAAATAATTTATAGTAGGTAGGTTATAAATACTTTCAGTAGCGTCTTGGTGTAAGATCACCATTCAGTATTGAAAAGTAGCTCGAAATGTCTTTAGTTGTATTTGGTGATCAGACCTGAACAGCCAGGTACTTCCTAACCTTTAGCTTCTCTTCCCCACTACCCTCAGCCTCACAATATACTGCTATTAGGGATGCCATAGTCTCACTGGCTCCAGACGGTTGGGAGCTGTTGGGACTTTTGTGCGGTAAACAGATTTAAAAAATTTTTTAAATCTTCGTCTTACTTATCTTTGACCCTTTCCCAATCGCTTCTGCTTTAAAACATACCCTAATTGAGGATGCCATAGCCCCTCTGGCTCAGTTGTGGGGATCAGTTGTGACGTATTAAAAAATATATATATCATATATAAAATATTTTTAAAAATAATTCAAATATAATATGATTTGAGAACCACAGAATCATTCAACCAACAATAGCGTGTGTCGCTCTTCATAGAGAGAAAAAAAATTGCCTTATTTTTAAACGCCTGGGGTCTCAAAAGTTGCGTATGATCTGTAGCTATTCGAAAATGTAAAAATAAATGAAATTGGTGTTCACTATTAGCTCGCTAAAATGGCCGGAAGTTTTCAAAAAAAATTGATTTCGTGATTTGGGAAAAAAAATAAAACCATGGGTCCATATTTTATATTTTGTAGAACACTTAATTTTATTTCCATAACTGCAGTACAAAGAACGAAAAATAAATATTTTTTTATACATATGTGATGTGTTTGTTAAAAATATAAAAGGGGAAAATAACACTTTTTATGGTTAAATTCAAGATACTAAACAATAACGTACAACAACATTTTTGACCAAAATACAACGAATAAAAAATAATGGATGCTCAAAATTGAATGATAACATATTGTTAAAACAGTAATTACTTAAAATCTTGTTTAGAATTAAAATTTGGCATTATGGTTCTTGAATGTTGCTTGGCGTAAATATAACCTTTTTCTAGCACTGTAACCAGCAACAAAAGAAGACGCCTCTGTGGTCAACTTCACACACCTTTCCACTGATTGTGTGTGGCAAGGAAATTTATAAACAATTTATATAATTCGTCCGTTTTTACGTTGCTCAGGAGTGGAGGTTCTGTCAGAATTAAATCTGTGGCCTGCCAGTCAATCAATTCTATGTAGCTATTGCAGTAGAAATTAATTTTTGGAATTATGAACTCTCTTACTCCTGAAGTTTTAAGGGCCCTATATTTAATGATCCTTCTACATCCTAGCTCCCTTATACATTTATCGTCATCGGTTAATATTGATAGAATAATGTTTTCCGGGTGTGCAAAATATGCGTTCCTCTGAATCACGGGGTCGACAATAGCTTTCAATTCTGCTGAAAGATATCTGGAAATGCTAACCATTTTCCAGAGATTACGGGCTCCATCTATACAAGAACTATTGCACTTTATGGTAAACCATGTTGGAGCATATACTCTCACAATAAAGGTGGCCAATATCGGCAAATTTTCTGTTGGGTTTTCCGTTGCAACATATAGCCGTAATATTCTGTTTGCAGTTGTTAGCCATATGGCATGAGACATTTTCCCTGGTTGTTTCCTTGCCAAATCTACAGTTATCTAATCTTTTGACACAGCCAGACACATATTATATAAATAATTTTGGTCCGTGCTTAATTTTTCTGTTATATTTTCCGGTATGGATGATTGAATGGGAACTAACCGAATAATTTTCATGTTCTCACAATTTTTTAAGTTTCTTCCGATTGGTCCCGAGAAAGCTACAGGTCCGCTAGTCGGTCCATCTAATGAAGAAAGCAGATGTCGCAATGGTAGTTCATTGGCGTGCAGCTAGCAGATAAGCCATTGCAATGGCTTTTCAAGTCTCTGTTCCATTCTTGAAATGATTCCATTTTTCCGGCCAGTGTTTGTATTTGTTCCGTTTAAACCAACTGCAACAATTTTCTCCATTCGACGATTTTCCTCTTCCAAAAGAGAACATATGACATTTTCGCTGTCTTTAGCAGTACCAGATGATGGCGTAGCGTGTCCGAGATACACTGATCCTGGCTCCTGCACAAGCGTTATGTGTTCTTCAACTTTTATTCGTCGATAAAATTTACTTCCTTTCTTAATAATAAACATTGGTTTTTCCTTGCGCCCATCGAAAAATAAACCTTCGATATTTGTCAATTTACGGCTATTTAATAACATATCTCTAGTTTGCTTTCTAGCTCTTCGTAATCTACTATGATCTATAACGGAAGACGGACCAGCTTCATTTACATCTTGTAAAACTGCAGAAGCAATGGCAGCTGCTGCTCTGTGTGATACGACGTATCGATCACAAATTTAAGATAACTTCGTCAAGGGATTCTTCATCTTCGAATATTGTATATTTCGAGGAGATAATGTATCATGAGCCACTGCAGATTGGTGATCTTCACTTTGCGCTGGTTCTGAAAAACTGTTGGAACTAACAACTTAAACTTGACAAAAAACAAACATCTTATTGTGGCAGGAGTAGGAGTACAGTGGTAAGAGAAAGAGGTGGTGGAGCAGACGAAAGGAAAAGGGAGATGTTCATTTGAGTCTTCAAACATCAAATCAAGTCCAATAATTGAAAATTAAAGCAAACTAAATGGCAATGGAAAACGATTTAGTGGATTTTTATCATTTTTTTGTTAATTTCGGTATTCTTGTAGATTTACTTGCATTAATAAAATGTATTTTTTTATTTAATTTTTGTTATACGTAATATTTAAATATTTAACTATACGCAGTTTTTAATAATAAACAAACGTTAAAAGGTTAAATTATTGTGAAGAAAATATTAATTACGATTATTTAAAAATACATGTTTTAGGTTTTTTTTCCGTTTTTCAATGCATTTTAGCGAGCTAATAACTATTTTTTAAAAAATAATTTTAAATGTAGTTCTCATTTTCTTTGTAAGACGCAACTTTTGAGATATCAGGCGTTTCTGAATTCAAAAGTTGAAATAATTGACACACCCTAACCAACAACCCATTTAAATGGGTGATAATCACAATCCTCCAAAATTGGTGACCCCGACGTGATCTGAACACGCAACCTTCTGATCCTCCAAAACATGATACAGAGTCAGAATAACAGGTGTGACACAATGTATGAATGTGAATGAGGCAAGCATTGTGTGCCAATACCGACCTGTTTGCCATCCTCTCTGCCTATCCCTTAGCCACTTTATATAACCTTTTATTCCATCATTACCTAAAAATAATATTGATTCAAGAAATATCTACGTAAGAATTAATAATTGAATTACTAGACCAAGATTTATTTCTGCAAAATCGCCGAGACTCTAACTGTTAGCACAGCGGGGTATCAATAATTGCAAATGACAAGGATAATAAACCTGATTTCATTAGAGTTAATAAATGAATAAATCTGTCACAATTAGCGCTATAAATATTGATGACTACGCAATTGAGTGAATTGATAATTTCACAAAATCAACGATAAACGAAGTAATCATTGTGATTTAATAAAGGAGGTCGGTTTAAAAGGCAAATGATTTCATGTATATATGAAATCATTTGTCTTTTAAACCGGCATATATATATATATATATAATGTGAAATGAGATATATATATGTGAAAGAGTTGATAATATATTCCTGGTAGTGTCCTAAAATTATCAATTTAGATTTTGTTGTGTAACTTTTTTGGATTTGAGCTTTTGTTTTCGTGTTAATCGTGCCCAATGTTCTGTATGTAAGTGATTTTTGTGTTTAAGCGAAGCTTAATGCGAAATCACCATTTTGATTAATCTTTATAACGAATTGGTGTACATTATGAATACCAAAAAATATTCATTAGATAAATTGAAGGTTTTCCTATCGTTTCGCTTGAATAGAATACAAATAATAAAATAATTTACTGAATATATAATAAAAAATATAAATGAGAACTACTAAAAAAAATTTTTTCAACAGAAATGTATGAACGCGTAAAGGAAACAACTTTTAAAAAAAACAGTATTATAGCTAAGATTATCAGTAACAGTTTCCCTTGATTAACTTTTTGCTTTCTTTTAAAATTGTTTACGAAAAAAATAAAAACCACTTTTGTACTTGAAATCGAACGTTTCTAGACCCCGTTTGTCAAGCGATTTTAATGCCTATTAGGGGAGACCTGTCCAAAACCGTATAGCTAAGGCAGAAGCTCTGTAGTTCAGTAATTAAAAATAAAATGAGGTTGATAGTAATTATTTGTATTAATAAATTTAATAAGGAACAAAACATAATAGAAAAATTTACGAAAATCTTATTCGTAAATGTATTTAAAAAAAAAAAACAAAACCTCTAATTTTTCCGGTTTTGCCCCGGGGGGTGGGTAAAACCGTATACCATATACAGTTTCTCAGTTTTGTTAAAATTATACACTATTTTGTTGGATTCCACCAACTCGAATGCTAAGCTTCGAAGATCTTTAAAAGTTATCCCAAAAAGGCGACATTCCATGGTAAGAACGTGATCAACGAGTGATTTCGGCACTCCGTAGATTTCTGATGCTTTTAGGTAACCCATAGTTCCTGGGACGACACTCTTAATGGCTTTCCTAATTTTTTCCGTGTTCTAGTCTTGGCTTGGAGTTTTTCCTTGGTAATTACGAGGCATGATGATAACGTCTGTAAACACTTAAAAAAATGCTTCAACGAAAATACTCCGGGTCAAAATCGTATACTGGCCGGTTTTACCCCGTACGGTTGTGCCCGAGAAACTTCTATTCACACATTCTTTCACAAATGTTAAACTTGTCAAGAAAATCACCCAAATGTTTTACTTAATCAAATTTAAAATATACATAATAATAGTATGTTATATGTCACTCATCTGCAAGTGATATAAACTTCACCATTAATTATTTCAATATCCGTAAAATTAGATCAGATCACCGAAAAACTAAATAATCGTATTATCTCGCCAGCGGGCAGGCTTGTTTTAACAAGTTTCTGCTGACTTGCGTTGATTTGGGGGCTTAACATGGGCGGAATGCGTGGAGGGAATATTTAAAGAAATAAAGCTTTTAAAGAGAAATACGGTTTTACCCCGGTATACGGTTTTGTACAGGTCTCCCCTACCTAAATTCGTGAAAATATAAGGCATATCAAGAATGTACACATTTTTGGTTTGTAGCTTCCTCTTAATCTTGATTTCCGTACCCGTATTTTTTTTAATAAACGTATATATTTTATTTGTTAACGTTGTTTTTTTACATGAATTTTAATTTTAAGCAAAACGCGCTGTTAGAGACGTAAATTTATTTCTAATGAAAGAAGCAATAGCTTCTAAAATACTGCAAAAAAAATCTTGATAATTTTCTAATATTTCTACGAAAAAAATTATGATTTATCGTTGCCAGTTTTAATTTAGGTTAAATACCAAAAAAAATTTAATAGCATTTAAAAACACACAGGAAAAAATTACTTATTCATTGTGCACCGAAAAATCACATTTCTAAATTTCGTAAAAATCTGACCATGGGAACGGGAAGCCGCGTAATTCCGCGTATACACACAAGCTTTAGAGTTTTCTCTATTTTCAATAAATATAATATTCATGTGTGATATGTGCAAACCTTTCGGAAAAATTCTCTAAATGATAGTGAAGACCCTATCAAAATCCGTTGCGTAGTTTAGAAGAACTAAGCGCACAAACAGACAGACGTTGATTCCCTTAGCGGAAGCAGTAGCGATTGGGATGAAAGTTAACGTTGTCCAGATCAATACCATCCAATTCCGGCCATAAAAATCATTAATCATCTCTCGATAGCGCAATCCATTCACCGTAACTGTTGCTTCAGCCTCATTTTCGAAAAAGTAAGGTCCAATGACTCCGCCGGACCATAAACCGCACCAAACAGTCACACGTTGAGAAAAGAGAGGCTTTTCAACAATAATTCTTGGGTTTTCCGAGTCCCAGATGCGACAATTTTGCTTGTTGACGAAGCCACCGAGGTGGAAATGGGCCTCATCACTCAAAATAATTTGCATTTGATTTACTCAAGTGTATTTTAATAATTTCAATGCGTTTTTGAAGAGTGTATCGTTCCATTTTTATTAAAGGCGTAGTTTTTACTTGTCAAATGTCAAAAAATGACAGCTTCAAAAGTAACATCTATCGAAATAGCGGGCTATTCAAAATAACACCTCTTATTGGCAAACCATATACTATTTAGAGATGTCAAGTCACAATGTGTTGGCTTCTTTTGAAAAAATTTTATATTTATAACTAAGTCTGAATTGGATTATTTAATAACAATTTTATATGCAAGTTATAAATATAATTAATATTGGTAAAATAGTACTTAAAATGTATCTATTGTAAAATTTGCATGAAATAATTTTTTTAAAGATTTCGTAAGGGTTAAAATAGGCGCCCAAGGCACGTTTTGGTTCTTGATCATTTGAATGTCTCATCAGCTATCTAGTAACTGGCCACATTACGCATTTCACCTGTTTTAGCAGCAGATTTGAATAAATCATTGAATTAGATGTTGAACGAGCCGCCACGACCGTGAATTCGCCGCTGAGGCAAATATTTGATTTGGTTCGACAATTTAAAATGTAAATCAGCTGGAATTGGGAGACGAAGAATCGAGGTGAGAACATGGGAGAGAGAGAGAAATATGAAGATCGCCAAGATTTCAATTTAGGCATTAATATTTTTGGTAAGGGTCGCAAAAATTTCAACCAGTAAGCCTCAGTGTTTTAGCACTAACCAAATGAAAATTTACACTAAAATTAAGTAAACGATATTGTTATTTATCCTTTTGATAGAGGGCGAATTCGATTTAAATGAGACGATGGAGCTAAGCTCAGTAGTTCTCGGTATCTGGTAATTGATGGCTACACCAAAACTAAACGCAGAAAACCAGTTTAAAAAAATTATCCGTCAATGTCCTCTTAGAGGATTGGAGCTGGCAACACTTTATCGCATCTTCATACATAAGCACACATTTCACCAGAACCTTTGATTACACATCTGCCCTGATAATGGATCCTGTAATTCTGTCTGAAACGTTGGCCAAGAAACACGGCCTAATACCCCAAAAACAAATCACTACAGGACTGATTATTGTTTTATCAAAAAAAAAATGTTGTCATTTACAGAAAAAGTGCGTTACAGTTTTTTTTTTTTTTTTTTTTTTAAGTGAATACCTCACAAGAGTCCCAACTGCTCCCGTCTGGAGCCAGTGAGACTATGGCATCCCCAATTGGGGGATGTTGTGAGGCTGAAGGTAAGTGGGGAAGGGAAAGAGGAAGGTGGGGAAGTACCTGGCTATTCAGATCTAGTCACTAAACACGGCTAAAGCCATTTGGAGCAACGTTTCAATTCTGAATGGTGGTCTTACACCAGGGCGATACTGGTAGTATCTTCCACTCTGGAACGTGCCGCAAATATACTATATATTATTTTAATTAATTAATTGTGAAATAACACAAATTAATCAAATAAAATTTATTTGCGCACGCCGGGTTCGAACCCGCGACCTTCGGAATGGCAGTCCAATGCGTTACCACTGGACTATGCCGGCCGTCATATATATATCCCACATTTCTAAATATACGATTAACTACCACAATGAACCCAGGCTTGAGTTTTATTCTGTTCGTTATTTTTTTCATTATACTTATTAAGTATTCAGTTTATATTTTCAGGATGCTTTTTAAGATGATATTTAAAATCTTTATTGTTATAGATGTATTTCTGATACTAAATTTAAAAAAAACTTTATCCTGAGATATTTAGTTGAATTTTTATTTTGAAGTTGGGAGATTTGATCTCTGTCTGAGTTTTTTAAATTTATTTTTTTCATTTAGAACTATCTGTACCCCGCCACGTGTTGCTGTTGCTTATTTATTTTATTTTTTATTTTTTTTATTTTTTTTTGTCTTTTTTTATGTCTGTGCATATAGAAAATAATAGGATGTGTTGCTTTTACGTGCAACAGCTGTTTTTTTTCAACAATTTCATGTTTTTACTTCTCACAGGTGACATTTACATGATATAGGTAAATAATAACACACGCTTTTCACTGAAGAGCTTTCGGAGATTTAAAATTTAGAACAAAATAACATTTTTTTTATAAAGATAAGATGTTATCATTCGAAATTTGTAATGTTGCATTGTAGAAATATGGTCCATTATAACTCAACACAGTGACAAATCAACACACTTTTAAAAAGTGATATAAAGTCATTAGAAACGATGAAAATTTTTTTTTAACCTAACCTAACCTATCCTACATAACCCAGTTAATTAAGTTGTTGTTTCATCACTTTCCTTGACTTTATATAACTTTTTAAAGATGTTTTGAATTATCATTGTGATAATTTCTCCGGTTACCATTATTTCCAATATAATACAGATGTTTTCATATGTACACTGCATCACGTATTACTTTTATGTATGTGTATATTTAAAGCTTTGCTAGGCGTTTAAATAAATAAACGGTTTTTCTGATTAAAATAATCTTCTTTGATATCTATATATTTTACGAGAGTGACGAGAGAATCAAAATGACAATTACTTTGAATATTAAAAGAATCTCTCTAAGAAAATCTCCAATAATCTTTTAATTATTTTTTTTAGTTTTGAAAAACCTTTAAAATATTCTAATATTTTTGTAAAAATTTTTAAATTTTTTAAACATTTATTTGTACCAAAATTATGTGTACGAATAGAAATTAATCGTTACGAAAGATGTAGTAAAATAAAACGCGTCCTACTGTTAACGGATTGTTATCTTTAGAGCACAGGCGTCAGGTTTAAATGCTTCATTGTTCTACCAGTATTTCAATAGAGGTTGCTTCGAGGAACTAGGGTTATTTATCCCTTCGTACTGGTGTAACAACATTGGTTTCTATTATTCGTTCTTGAGTTCAGCAGCTTGGCTGTGGACCGATTTACTGGCCTCTCTGTTACCTTCCTCCTACTAAAAAGATCTCTATAAGACTCAGGTTCAACAAAATACGTTTTTGTAAAAAGCACTAACTTTGTGGCTCGTCATAATTTACAATAAAAAATACGTAAATTTGTTACTGAACACTTTAATTTTATTTAAACTCTACCGGTTTCGGAAGAACCCCTCCTTCATCAGGAGATTAATAAAAACTACCTTTTTGTATACTATTTTATATTTTATTTTTTTATGTTTTTTTTTATATTTCCCTAGTGAATTTATGTGTTTTTCATTAAAAAAAATACTTTTTGAAAATGGTTGACTTACCAGTAACGCCGAGATCGGAGCGAAATGAAATTGGGAGAGAACTTACCTGGAAAAGAGAGATTAATCAATATTAAACAAAATTCGTTTGAATAATACAAAATAAATGTAGCCCAGTAAATAAGCATTAATTATTTTTTTATCATTGAAGAAGAAGATATCTAAATGAAACATGAAACAAAAAAATACAAGGAAAAATAAAAATATAACAGTCACAAACTAGGAATCTCAAGGATTTCTTGTCCGGGATCTTAAGTCGCTTGACTATTGGGACCTATTTATTAAGGTTAAACGCGAGTCTTGTTATAATCTACGTGTTTATAGATAGCGTTAATTAATTAATTTAAGTTTAATACGCTTTTTGAAATGTATTGATTTACGATATTGAGATATTTTTTTTGTTTTCGCCCGTACATACGCAATATGAATACGAACAAACAGTTTTGTCCTTAAAAAAAACCAATTCCTTCAAGAAAAGCATACAAATACAATATTAGATTGAATCGTTGGTACAATATTGTGTTTTTATGCCTTTCATGAAAGAATTGGGTTTTAACGCTAACAAAACAATTTATTCATTTTCATATTGTGTATGTCCGGGCGCAAACAAATAATTTGTCTTAATATTGTAAAGCAATACGCTTTCTAAATGCGTATTTTATTAAAATTAATTATATAACACCATCTATGAACACGTAGAATATAACGAGCGTCGCGTTTAACATTAAACGTCACATTTCAAATTCAGAATCACAAAATAATCTTGCTGTTTTCTAACTATTTTTTCCCATATTTTTGACAGCTTCCTTTTTTAAATGATACAAAGTTTCTAATGAAAATGTTTTAAAATCTAGATAGTGTCTTGGATAAACACATCCGATTTTTGTCAACAAATATGACTTTTAAGTGGCTTTTAAGACGCCTGCCCCGGTAAGAAAAGAGATCCTGGGTTCGATTCCTAGTTGTGACCGTTATCTTTTTTTTTCTGTGTCTTGTTCTGTTCCATGTTTCTTTTAGATTCATTACTTTTATCTACTTCTTCATTAATATATTACATTAATTAGTATAACCTTCAAAATAAGTTAAAAGAAAAAGTTATTCGTGAATTAATTATTTTTTATATTCCGTCACAGATCGGGTGTTTTTACGATATTAAAAATACTTAGTAAATTACTGTTGGGAAGTGAGTTAGCAAAAAGCTTCACAGATGCACTCATAGAGGGCAGTATAAAGAGCTTGCTTGGAAGTCCGCAAGATGGCAGATAGTAGCCAGTAGTCGCCAGGGCCAGTTAGGCTGCTTCCAGACAAACTTGGTGTTTGCAGATCTCATTTAGCCAGCTCCTAGTTAGGTTGACCACCGAAGTCACTATTGTAATACGCGAAGTATTGAATAAATCCCTGATTTAATACAAAGAACTTATTCTCTATAATCTCCTTCCACGACGAGTTGGAGAAATGTTTGTTTGAGAACAAAAATTTTTACAATATTGATACAAATTTGTTTTAGATCAATATCGCGATTATTTTTAGTGTTATTGTGCCGTGTTGGACTTCCTTCTTCTCTTGCCAACATTACGGGCAGCCTTACAGCGTCCATTATCAGGGCAGATGATGGACATTGTAACACACAAGGCATACAGACCTAGATCAATGTCACCGTTCACAAACAAATTCTGTAAACTCGCCAATTCCTCGCCTGCGTAGTTTAGCAAACGAATATACGATCGATATGGATATTTTTAACATAACAAATTTCACGTTTAACCCTTTCATCCCCAGTGTTAATTCAACTTAACATGAACTGTGTGAATTTTTTTACCGTAACGGTAGCGATTTAGAAAAGCCATGTTTTTGTTTTCTTATAGCTTGTAATCTTTTGTGTGGCGTCTATTTTTTCCGCTCTATTGAAATCCTTATTCCCGCCACAACAACGATAAATAATTTGACATCTGCTGATTGTGAGTTTCATCGAATTTCTGCCGTCATTGATTACTTCATTTAAGGTGAGATATCAATATTTTCTACTCGAATTACAAATATTTTAACGCATTAATGTATGTTCTATAATAATAATATCAGTTCAATTCACTGATCACAGTTATTTTCCAGAATATTGTAAATGAATTTCAATATTCAGTCAAATTAACACTGGTAGTGACGGGCATGTTTTTGACTAGTATGGTGAATTTTTAGAGATTTATTACCCTAGATTATTTCTTTATTTCTGATTGAATTTTAGTAAAAATGTTATTTGTTTGTACCTTAGAGATTATCACTACATTGTAAATGTGCATTTTTGACATGAAAAAAATATTTGTATTACTTTGGTGTTATGTTTATATTACCTTACTATTTAAAAAATACCCTGTGACATCCAATTTTAATCCAAATTAACATAGAATAAATAAAATAAAAAAAGTTATCAAGCACTACATATTTTATATATGTGGAAACAATAATGTGGGTGTGAAAGGGTTAAAACATACCCAAATAAATTTTTCATGTCAAAATACTCGTTTTTTCGTATATATGGAATGTATTTTGGTAAAACCCTTCAAGCCACATTTTTGGGTATATTACTTTTCAGTGGTTTTATTTAGAATAGACTTTAAATGTAAGACAGTATAGTAAAGCAATTGTTTTAGTTGTTTTAAGAAAACCAAAAATTTGCAATATTTTAAATCAAATTTTGAATAATAAATTTCATACAAACTTCAAGATTTTTAATTAATTTTCCGAAATTATAAATATTCGTTTTTACCAAACCACAGTCGATATTCCTAACCCTCGTGCCAAAACAATTAAATCATTTCATGTACCCAATTTAAAACCCACGGTATTAAAAAAGAGCAAACAAATAAAAATTAAAAAAAAAACACTGTCAGAAACGTTGGTTAAAGAAGGAGAAAGCATAATAACCAAAAAATTTAACGGCATAATATTTTTGGAATTAAAAATCTCAAATCATATATTGATTAAGAAGTCATTATTTTAACATATTGCTCTGAAAATATTAAAACTGAGAATATTGTAACTTGTAATTATGGCCAGCCACAAGTAATTAGGTCAAATCACAATGACATAAAAAATATTCCAGGGCATAAAACCACATTCGGACAAAGAAAGTATATCTATTTTAAACTCCACAACAACCCCCTGATATAAAGCGAACAGAAAATTGGAATGATTAGAAATCAAGAATAAAAATCTGGCTGAAAGAGATTAATGAAAAAAACTCTGAACAAAACATTAAAAACGATATAGAAAACTAATAAAACAGAAATGAATCACTTTAGTTCGCCTCAGCACAGGTCACCCTAGTGAGGAGGACTAAGAAATAAAATTTACTAAACATATATTTAATATCATATTTTGTGTATACAAAGTTTAAATAGTCGCTGTAATAAAGAAAAAAAAAGTTTTTTACGAATATCTAATGTTTTCGGACTGTTCACTGGAACGTTTTTGGTCACATTTTGGCTAATTTGCAAACACCCTCGAGATATATTTTAAAACATTTATTGGAATTATTTCAAAAGTTCCCTCGAGAACCTTCGATTAATTATAAAGTTAACTAAGTAGTTTTACACTTAAGCAAGAGATGTTTAGCATCTCTTCTGAAATATTTATTATTGATCTTTATTATCTTTCCAAGAACCGGAATTATTAAAATATTTTCTCTTACAAACCTTTAATTATGTGTTTACATATTAAGGCAAAGCTCCATACTAAATCATTATTTTCGATTGGTTTTACTCATTAAGTTATTCAAAAAAATAAAAAGAAAAAATATGCTACATAAACTCTCACGAATCAAGAGATGTCTCGAACGAAAATCGTAATAAATTACCTTGTAAAGTAACAACAAAAATCGTTTACACAATTTTAACTAAACCTTTAGAAATGTCGCCATAAACTTTCCTCAAAGACATGTATCTAAATCAGAAACATCCTGAAATCCTTACAATTTAGATACATAGAATGAGAGCGAGTTGAAGTTAAGGATATAGCGGAGGTGTGTAGTGGCACGGGAGAAGTTCTAGAGGAAGGGCTGAAGTGGAAAGTGTCAAGTATTATCGGAGAAAAGACCAAGTACAAAAGAGTAGACAAAGGGTACTTGAGATCTTACAGTCTATTTCTATAGTTCAAAGTCAATTCAAGTTTTGAAGAGACATTCAAAATTCTTGATAGACTCGCAAGAGGGGTGACACGAGACTGTACGAAGTGACTGGTGCTTGAAAAGTAAAATATAGAGAAGAATCATAATGTAATAAGTCAAATCAAATCAAATCTTGCTATTAAAAATTCTGAAGAATGGCCTGTACTCGCCAGAGCTTACCAATTTAATAAAAAATCATTTACCGGCAAGATCAATGTTTCAATATTATCAAAATGTTTTTGAATTTGCCTATGCGCAGAATCAACGTTAGAAAAAAATACCTGTATATAACACAGTATTCCACAATGTAACAATAGTTAGAAACAAGTAACGAGTACAGTCATAAATTAATACGCAAGTATGAAATGTATCGGGAGCATCCCATCCTTATCCTATTTTCTTCTTCCTCTCCCCTATATCTACTAATTACTTTTAAGCAGTTTTAAGGCATAATAAATCTCACGGCAAATTTAGCATTAGAAATGTTTTGGCTTAAATTTAATTAATTATATAAGCTTTGTATTAAATAAGCTGGTTAATTCTTACAAATAAATAAATAGTTTTTATTGACTTTATGAATTCTTCATCAAATGATAAAAAATTGCGAAATGGAGAAATCTCATTATTATTTCTTAAGAGGAAGCTACAAGCCAAAAATGTGTATATTCTTGGTATACCATATATTGTTGGTAATAGGCATTAAAATCGCTTGATAAACGGTGTCTAGAAACTTTCGATTTCAGGCACAAATCTGGTATTTATTTATTTTGTAAACAATTTTATAAGAAAGCAAAAAAGTTAATCAAGTGAAACTGTCACAGATAATCTTAGCTTTAAAACTGTATTTTTTTTAAATTATTTCCTTTACACGTTCATGCATTTATATTGAAAACAATTTTTTTTTTGTAGTTTACATTTATATTTTTTATTGAGTAATTTATTTTTTATTTGTTTTCTACTCAAGCAAAACGATAGGAAAACCTTCAATTTATCTAAAGCATATTTTTGGTATTCATAATTTACACCGATTCGTTATAAAGATTAATAAAAATAGTGATTTAGCATTAAGCTTTGCCTTAGTATAAATGTCATTTTTAGAGTAAAACAGAATTTAAGGTTTGAATTTTTTCAAGTCCGCAAAAGCCAGGCCATTACCACACAGGTCGGCTTAAAATCAAGAAATCTAAAAGTAAATAATAAGCAAGAGAAAAAAATAAGAATACATTTGAATTAATTTTCATACTGTAATAGTATAACGGCGCAGCCGATCGACACATGTCCGCTGTGAGGTAGGGGTTTAAGTTCTACCAGAACCCTCCAACCAATGAAAGGGCGTTTAATTCTCCTATAAACAACGATTCTTTATATAAATTTGTATTACAAAACTTATTATTTTTATATATATACAGAATCTTCGTTTGTTGATCTACATGAATATATTTTTTAAAACATAATATTTTCACGTTTCAAGTTCCTTATTGTGCAAAGTATTTGATTTTGACAGTCTTTGTGGTCGAGGGGTAAGGCTCTCGACTAGCAATCCGGAGGTCGCGGATTGAAATCCGGTGTGCGTAAGTAAATCGCACCAATTCATTTAAAATACCATTTGGAGTTGAAGCGTTGCTTGAAATGACTAGCCGTGTTTTATAACCAGATATGAATAATCAGCTATTTCCCAACCTTACTCTGCCACATCTCCTTCTCCTCCCCACTTCCATTAACCACACTACATATCCTAGGGATGCCATCACAGGACAGCTAAGAGCAGTTGGGACTTATTTAGCAAAATATAACAAAACGCCATCTATCGAATTTTGTAAAAGTTATTACCTCATCAACGTGGGAAAGCAATTTCAAGTAGGTCGGTATGTATTTCGTGTAAGCCCGGCTTAGTCTAGGCTGACTCGAGCACCACATGCTAAGCACTGTATCGATTTAGATTCGTATGCCCGGGTGGTTAGGATGTTACCAGTGAAAACTTTTTGGGGGGTTCGTGAATTGGAGTGATCATAAATATTATAGGAAGAATTGATTGAGTGAATGGTTTTGATAGAAGGCGCATGAATGTGGATAATACAAATATCCAGAGTGATTGATACCTTCAGTATCGCCCTGGAGAGATTTCATCAACAATTACCTTCTTAATAGAGTGCTTTGACTGATTAATGTAAAGATTAGTTCTGCACATTTGTATACATTCGAGACCACAGGCGGGGTTCCCCAGGAGTCCTGATTCAGCCCAACATTATTTTGTATTATTTATTAATGATATTGTTAACAAATTTAACAAGTCCTACAAACGGCCTCCGTGGTTGAGTAGTTAAGATGCTTGGTCACAAATCTGTGGGTCACGGGTTCAAATCCCGGCGTGCGCAAGTTCATTTTATTTGATTTATTTGTATGATCTCACAATTTATTGTTTTTTCAATAATATATCAAATTGTTTTTGCGACAGGTTCCAAGACGGCTTTGAAATAGCTTTAGCCGTGTTTTGTGACCAGATCTAAATGCCTTCAACTTTTTCTTCCCAATCTCCTTTCCCTTCCCACTTCCATAAGTCTCACAATTCCGAGCCTATTGGGGATGCAGTAGTCTCACTGGCTCCAGACGGTTGGGACTCTTGCGCAGTACTTACTTTTAAAAATTTGCTTCGTTTGGTGAACAGATCTGAATAGCCAAGTACCCTCCCCCTTCCGATCTCCTTCCCGTTTCCACTCCCCAGTCTCACAGCATTCCACAGCGTCCCATTGGATCCGGACGATTGGGAGCAGTTGGGACTCTTGTGCGGTATTTACATATAAAAAGCTTTCAAAAATGTGACCTCCCGGACTCAAAGATCGTACAGCTCGGCTGCTTGGAAATTGACCTCGCAATAACTGCAGAAGTAACTCCCGATGTTTTTCACTCAATGTGTTACAGTTCACATTTTTTTGCACAGTATTTAGCGTTCAATATTTTATGCTTCCAGCTGTAATTACATAAATACTTCTCCCCAATATCGAACGATGCTAATTCGAAATAAATTATTCAGACCGTTTGGTAGATATCTTTTAGTATACTAAACGGAATATAATTAGTATCAAATATTCATTAGGACCAACCAAATAATAGACATGATTAAAAGTAGTTATATCTTATTTCTTGTGGTATTCTTATCAATATCGCCCTGATGAAAGACAAGCATTCAGTATTGAAATGGTGTTTGAAATGAAAATACTTCGAAATATTCATGTTATCCATCTCAATTCAATTCAATTCAGTTCATTAATTTTAATAACATTACAAAATTGTTCATTTAAACGCGTTTTGTAAGATAATTCATAAAAATTCATTTAACAGTGGGTATATCAACTATACTATTAATAATAGAGCTTGCCTTTTAGAGACAGCTTCATTGAAACGTCGCTAAAAATGTCGATATCCGAATTGATTCTGACACCAGCGAGATTTCTCTACCCATCGTCATGACTATTGGCAAGTTAGTTCTGCAGACCGGGAGATAGAACAGTCTATGTTGTCGGTGATGAAGATAACCATCGGGAACATAGAAATGAATGCTCTTCATGATGAACGAGTTTTAAAACCATCAACGAATCAGTATGAAGAAACGTGTAGCAATGTACAAATCCCTCCTGAACGGTAGATGGTTCATTCCAAACATACCCAAAAGAACGTCAACAGAATAGAGCTACTTGTAGTAGCCATACTCCGTCATGTAGATAAATCACAAGAATTTCTTCTGAACACTCTCCAACATGAGAGGATACTTTACTTCGGACTCCTAATTACCGACTCACTTTCAAGTCTACTCCTCACTAAGGAATTTAAAAAAAACTACGATATCTCTAAAATTCCTTGCAGTGCGTAGAACAAAGCCCAGCATTTTCAGTGAAGTGCTACAAGCAGTCTCAATATGAGTATGAAATGTTATCCTACCATCAAACATAGTTACAAGATCTCCTTTCAACTTTACTTCTTTCTTACTCACAAAATACCCAATAACAAAGTAATTTACAAAGTAAAAATTATATCTAATGTTTTATTACCTTCCGTTTTTGTTACAAGTAGAGTTAATGATACATCTTTATTGGGATCTCCCGGTGGTGCTGAAGATTTCAATTACGTATTAAATTTAATTATGTGAAAAATATTAAGTAAACTGAAATAATAATAAATATATTATGGTGTTGACTGGTTTCTGTTTCATTCTGTATTTGGTGTCAATATGTTTTCAATTTCTGATCTCCCTATGTTTTGTATCCTACTTTTTATTTGAGTTTCAAATGTTATAATGTTCTGTGATTTTGAATGAGAGTGGGATTTTGTTTTTGAAATCATCACGGTATAAGAAGCTTTTTTGTCCAAATGTTGTATTCGTACTTGTTTGCTGGAAATGTTTTGACCCTGAGATCTGGTGTTCCTAATAAAGGGTTTTCTAATAAGAGGTGTTATTTTGATATTCAATCGTAAAAGATCAATAGTTTCGTTGCATGTGTGGCACGTAGCGCCATCTTGTTAAAATTAAACGTTGTCCATATTAATACCATCCAAATTTGGCTATAAAAAATCATTAATCATCTCTCGATAACGCAATCCATTCACCGTAACTGTTGCTCCAGCCTCATTTTCGAAAAAGTAAGGTCCAATGACTCCGCCGGACCATAAACCGCACCAAACAGTCACACGTTGAGGATAGAGAGGTTTTTCAACAATAAATATTGGGTTTTCCGAGCCTCAGATGCGACAATTTTGCTTGTTGACGAAGCCACCGAGGTGAAAATGGGCCTCATTACTCAAGATGATTTGCATTTGATTCACTCAAGTGAATTTTAATAACTTCAATGCGTTGTTGAAGCGACAGATGCGACAATTTTGCTTGTTGACGAAGCCACCGAGGTGAAAATGGGCCTCATTACTCAAGATGATTTGCATTTGATTCACTCAAGTGAATTTTAATAACTTCAATGCGTTGTTGAAGCGTGTATCGTTCCATTTTTATTAATGACGTAGTTTCTACTTGTCAAATGTTAAAAAATGACAGCTTTAAAAGTAAAATCTACTGAAATAGCGGGCTATTCAAAATAATACCTCTTATTGGAAAACCCTGTACAAGTGTTAGTTGTTATATTTCTTGTATTTTATAATTATGAATATAAATGAGTATTGTTTTTTAATAAAGCTGTTTAATTGAAATGCTGTAAAGATTGTTGAAGATTTCGTCAGTGCTAGGTCTTACAGGGACTTTCAGAATAATTTTCATTGTTGCTTTTTGGGTTTTAATTAGCGGTTTTAGGATATTGTCATTTGCACCTGGTTCGTGGTCGGTAATACAGTGAATTAATTAACATCAATGGTAGAAATCTGCGTTTTGGTAAAACTGCAATTGATTTGGGACTTTGCTATCTATAGATCATCACCTGATATATTGTACCTAACGTAATAATAACATCAATTTTAAACATTTTATATGCTAATAAAGTATTTAAAAATATGATTTAAGATTTTTGTTATTTGTTTTTGGGGTGTTATGCCGTGTTGCGCTAACTCCTTCTTTAGCCAACGTTTCTGACAACAGATGACATCTGCCCTGATGATGGACACTGTGACAAGCTTGAAACAACTCATTGTGTGAGCAATATTCTTATTAAAGTACCCAATAAACGTTATTTATTGGTTTTGTGTTTAATTCGTAGAACTCCATTTAATTTTTTTAATAAATTTAATTTAGATTAAATTTGATAATATTATTATTAAGTTCTGCAAGTGTTTTAGTTTTTTATTATTGTGACAGCTGTTTCGGCTTACAAGGCCATTTTCAAACTGTGGTTAGTCCACGTTGAGACGACGTATTTATACTATTTCAAATGTAAATTTTGAAGGTGTATACATTGATTTATTACTGGTTAAACCGATGACATGATATATTGTTGGTTAAACCAGTCTATGTTTTCCCCTCAGTAAATGGTAATGGGTTCTTAATTATTTACTAATGACTTTATTGCTATGAATTATTTGGGTGCATTATACTGCTTGGGTTTTGTGAAAATACTGAGAAGTGGTGAGTAAATTATTTTCCGTACTTTATTAATTAGTGTTAAATTTGGGTCATTCGTTCGTTTATTGATTTCTAATTGTTCAAGTAAATAATAAATAATAAAAACACATCCTCAAAATTCGCAGAACATCTCTTGGTGAATAATCATACCCCACTTAACAACAAGGGTCCTAAACCATTGCATATAGAAAAAAAGGGCATTAGATTAAATTTACTTGAACAATTAGAAATCAATAAACGAACGAATGACCCAAATTTAACACTAATTAATAAAGTACGGAAAATAATTTACTCACCACTTCTCAGTATTTTCACAAAACCCAAGCAGTATAATGCACCCAATTAATTCATAGCAATAAAGTCATTAGTAAATAATTAAGAACCCATTACCATTTACTGAGGGGAAAACATAGACTGGTTTAACCAACAATATATCATGTCATCGGTTTAACCAGTAATAAATCAATGTATACACCTTCAAAATTTACATTTGAAATAGTATAAATACGTCGTCTCAATGTGGACTAACCACAGTTTGAAAATGGCCTTGTAAGCCGAAACAGCTGTCACAATAATAAAAAACTAAAACACTTGCAGAACTTAATAATAATATTATCAAATTTAATCTAACTTAAATTTATTAAAAAAACCCAATAAACGTAATCTAAGGAGGCAGAATATATTCCATCTAGAATTATTTAAGAATAATATTGCATACTTCAATCCATTGTCTCGAATGTGTCGTCCGTACAATTCTATTGAGTGTAACTACATAGATATATATATATATATATATATGGAAATACTCTCGCTTATTTTAAAAAGCAAATTAGCAATAGTTTGTGAATGTTTGTTTGTTTCTTTATTTACTTTATTTGTTTTCTATTGCTTTTGTTTTTTGGGTCATATATCTGTATGTTTTGTTTTTGATATCTCCTTTTTTTTGCCTTTGCTCACGTTTTGCTGTTTGTATTTTTTGTTAATACATAGTGTATAATGACAAATAAACTGTGCATGATGTGAACATTTTAAAGTGGATTGTTGACATATACGTTTTTTGCAGCGCTTATCCAATGATTTTTTTCATGTCAATAGTCTGTAAATGTTCCTAAACAATAAATAATAAATAAATAAGTAACATTGTCCGAAACGTTGGCTAAAGAAGGAGTTAGAGCAACACGGCATAACACTCCAAAAACAAATAACACAAATATTTGGAAATACTTCAGCCATGGATTCCAGTTCTAGAGTGTTGTCAGGCTTGTGCTATTTAACTTTTCCAGCAAGTGATGTAAAAAGAAAAAAACAAAACCTCCGAAATTCAAAAACACGCCAAAATTGTCTTCGCGATCTTTTTTCCGGCGCAGTCAGTGATTTTCCCGGCACATGGTATCGAAGCATTTTCCATTTCCTTTTGCAAATTAAATTTCTTTTTCTCGGCTCCCCCTTGGTTTTTTTGCTCTGCAACGAATTAGGAGCATGAAAACGAACCAAAAGAGACCATAATTCTTAGCTGACATCTGCTGCCTTTGAGGGTGAAATATATATCTATATTTATTTCTACGCCCATGTGGACTTCTTTGAACAACGCTAATTCTGAATCCTGCAACTAATTTGCTATAAAATACCATTCTAGGTTATTCTTAAAAATAATCCGTGTCATTTTTTGTTTGGTTGTTTTAAAAACAGTTTCTACCGTAAGGACCTTCGTGGTCGAAGGATAAGGCTCTTGACTACGAATCCAGAGGTCGCGGGTTCAAATTCCGGCGTGCGCTTGTAAATTTTATTGAATTAATTTGTGTTGTTTCATTATTAAATCATTTCAAATAACACAATAATTTTGCGGCACATATTCATTTCTGCGCCCAAGTGGATTTATATTCCTGTACATATTAAATAGGCACCACATCTATCAATTCAATCATTGTTTTAACTGGACCGTTATGAATTTTGTCGGTTTGTAATTTTTACTTTCCGTTTTCATTTCAATAAGGTGACCGTTTTGATGGTTCAGTAGACCAGTAGTTTTAATTATATTTTCAAATGTGTAATCGTCGTCTTATTCACATTTTTCATTAAAAAAATGTGGTCGGTAGAAAGTTTGAAAAAATAATTGTCACTGAGATATTGACGTTTTTTTAAATTGTATAATTTATTCCTTAATAGCTGCCTAGTAAGTTCCGCAGAGTTTTAAGAAATCTCATTTGAACAGTGACCTTCCTCTTGTTTTAAAGGTCAAGTGTGCAAAATTTCATCAACCTCGGAACCAAACTGTAGATTTGTATAAAAATCAAACAAACGCTAACCTAACCTAACCTAACCTAACAGACATTCTTTTTTGTATAAATAGATAGAACATTAGAAATAAAATTTGTAATTAAGTAGATGGGTATTCAAGTACCGGCTTACAAATCTTATGTTTCAATGTTGGATATGATTTATTAAATGAGAGAAAGATAGAAAAAAATTGGATGCGAGGTCTACTGTTACGGAAGTAGTAGTTATCATTGTACGGATTGAATGTGTGCTACACCTATAAATGTAATTTGCATTGATCGATTACATCACCAGTATAAAACAAGAACATAAAACATGTCCAATCCAACGATTTATCAATTTGTCATCCCCTGTTTTATCGAGGCGCATTTTTTTAAATTTAAACTCACCGCCTACGCAGAAGGCAGAACACTGACTGGTGCCTGAAACACACTGAGTTTGTAGAATTATTTCCACGTTGAGAACGGGGAACGGTTCGTTGGTAACCTTTTTAAAATATTGCCCAGAATTTGGCTGACGTGGAATTATTCAATCGTACGATAGAGTTTGACAAGTGCTGGTGATTTTAAACAGAGTTGAATCAGTTTTTAAAAAATCTCAAGGTTTTTAAAAGAGTATTAAATTACATAAAAAACACATATATTTGTAACTAAAACTACTTTTTTTAACACTTGTTTTAGCGGTTTCAGAATTGACCTACCTTCATCAAGGAAATATTGAACATATTCTATCCTCTTGTTACTTTTGTCGTTATAGTTTGTGTTCTTAAATATTAATAAATACTATTTAATTTGGTTGGAGCGGTTTATTATGTTGCATTCAAAAATAAACGTAGAAACATAAGCAGAACGTTTTACAAAGGAAAGTTCAAGATATAATTTCACGCGGGTGACGTAGGCAATTAACTCGGTATCGGTGTCAAGGTTGCTGGTACTGTACTGTGTACTGGTCCGCGCCGGGTCGCTTTAAATTATTCGGCTGACGACGATGGAAGGTTCGCGAGACTACCGAAAAATTGACGAACCCTTGCATAATCCAGACTGTTCGGCGGCGCTGTCATAACACATTTCTAGTCAATCCATGGAAGCATACTATGTCTGAATACAAAGGACTATCAATTAACCCCTCCAGCGTTTGAGGGTCATATATGACCGGGCGTCCGTATTTTATAAAAGTATTTTTTATATTTTTTACCATCGTGCTCAAATACGAAAAAATTAGAACGTTCGAAAGAGGAATAATAATTGTTTTCAATTTGCCTCAGATATTTATACTGGAATCCATTGATAAAAACCAAAAAATAGCCCAAATGATTCATTCATATTTCGCGTCGCTATTGAACAATCGGTTTATCTTTAAAAAATATTTCTTATTTTTTTATTATTTGAGCGATATAAAAGTGAAATAACAATTTTCTTATAAATTCACAAAAAAAAAATAATGTGTTTTCTAAAATATCGAGCAAAAAATTATGTGGTTAGCGATTTTGACAACATTTTTCAAGTTTGATATTAAAATTATATTATTTAGAAATAGCAATGTTTTTTTTTTGAAAATATAATTATATTAGTTTCTGAAACAGTATTTTTTACCTAAAATTAAAAAAAATTACATGTATATAGCGCATTTGAAATAAATAGAAAACATTGCAAACTGAACAAAAGTGATGTAAGTACTGAAGGATTAAAACTGTGATTTCAACAACTCACCCATTTTTTCTAAAAAAAAAATTTCCTCACGTATTCTAATGAGAACCGGACATTTTTCTGCTCCATCTTAATTTTTTTTTAAATTTACGTGCTTGACTCCTCAGATTATATTTTATAGTATAGAAGTGGGTACCCTAGATCGCAAGTTATTTTGGTTGTCCCTCTCTAAACAAATTTCCTCTCTCCTATTAAGCCTTATCTCAAATTGCCTCCCTTCCATTCAACATCTCATCTCTTCAGCCTACACTCGACTCATTCTTCCATATAATTATGAAATTTGCCCATTTAAATAAAAAAAATATGTAAATTCACTATCCCTCTCTCCATAATTTATAATGATGGCCTAGAACACCCTTGAAGGGTGAAAGCCAAAAACATTTGAAAAAAAATATCGAAACTCACATAAAATACTGACAGATCTACATAAATATTTATAGGAGTTGGAGAGGGAGGTCAACAAAGTGGAAGCGATAATAAGGGGAGAACGGAGCGATTAACAACAAAGGGTAAATTTTATTTTTAAGAAATTGAAACAGTTAACATGGGTCCTAAAGGTACCCATTTCAGTAGCAAAACCGGTAACTTGTTAGCCATGACCTCCACAATCAATGTTGTTCTTTTTTTTTATATTAACTCCACACAGGAGGCCCTGAAGAAAAAAATTTCCCTCATTGCCTTTGTCATCTTTGGGGATGCTGTGTGGAGGGTCTTTTTGTGGAGAGGAAGGAGTGAACATGGGTCTTGAAGAGTCCCATGTTGTAGGAGGGAGGAAACACAGAGGCCGGCAGTTCGTTCCACAGCCGAGCTGTTGAACTTAAGAACGAATCGTAGAAGCGACCCGTTCTTATGTGACAAATGTCAACTGTGTACAAATGTTGGGCGCGCGTTTGGCGTGTATCCCGAATACGCACCGGTGCCAAAGGGATCAATGACGCTAGTTCCTCAGAGCATCTTCCATTGTAATACCGATAGAACAAGGACAGCATACCTACCTGACGCCTGTGTTCTAAAGATTGCAGTCCGTTTGTTAAGATTGGGGAATCTATCAAACGGACCGCCCGTTTTTACACAGAGTCAAGGGTTTTTTTCAGGTATTTAGGGGCTCCGGACCAGAGATGGATGCCAAATTCGACAGTAGGGCGCACTTGCGATTTGTACAGGGTCAGCAGTTGTGTACTATTAAAGTATCTGCGGGCCCTGTACAGTACGCCCAGCTTCTGAGAGGCCAGCTTTACTCTGGCTTCGATGGAGCCCCCGTACCTGAGCTGGTCACTTATAGTTATACCAAGCATATCAATGGAAGGCCTGTTCGGAAGATTGCTTCGGTTGAAGGAGACTAGATTATCATTTAGATCCCCTTTAGACGTAATCAGACAGGATTGGGTCTTTGAAACATTAAATTCGACGAGATTATTTTTACCCCAGGAGGAAATACTCTCGAGATAACCGTCCATTCTGTGCTTCAAAGCCCTCCGAGCCATTGGAGTTTGTGTGCCCTTTGGGGGTTTGTCAAACAAAAAACTATCATGAACTGTACTGTCATCCGCGTAGCAATGAATCGGTGCACATGTCACAAGGTCTTTGATGTGCAACAAAAACAAAGTCGGACACAGAACCGATCCCTGTGGGACGCCAGCATTTATAGAGTGTGAGGAAGAGGTGAAACCGTCAGCAACCGCCTGAATCGACCTATCCCTTAAAAATTCAGCAATCCACATACACAGGGATGCGGGAAGTCCGTAAGAAGGCAATTTGTTGACAAGGAGATAGACCACCATAAGATTCGAAGCGTTGCGTTGCTTGAAATGGTTTTAGTCGTAACAAGGTCTCAATAAATAGGAACTTTTTTAGTTTCGGACTCTCCATCTTCTTTTGCTTGTGCTTCCCCACTTTGTTCAACCTAACAATATACCTAAATCAATTAAATCTTGTCTGACTTGAGAAAGATATAGTTGAACCATCGATATATAATAACAATAGATTAGCTTTCTTACATCTAATTTACGAGAGATGCAATGGCTGATAGAGATATTGAAAGAAGGGTAAAAGCAGGATACTCTATTAATGTAGGACTGAACGTGGTTAGCACTAACAAAAAATCGTCCAAAGAAGTGAAGCTAGCAGTCCACAATGGAATACTTGTACCTACCCTGAGGTATCGCCCTGAGGCATGATTGAATGGTGTAGAAATGAGATCTCTGGAGCATATGTGTGGTAAAACTAAGTGTGACCGTTCGAGAAATGTGGAGATTCGCAAAGAATGCAAGCGTGATGAGTAAGATTAGGAAAGGGATGCTTGTCGATGTCTATGTCGAAGTCAATGTCTGGCCATGTCAAGAGTCGTAATAACAGAAGATAGTAGAAAATGTACTAATGTGAATGAGGCAAGAAGTATGTGCCGAGACCGAGTTGTGTGACGGTTCGTCCTCTCTGCCTGCCCCTGCGGGAAGCGGCGTGATGGTTAGATTATTTCTAATCTAAATTAAAAAATAACACCATCCAAGAGTAATTTCACAATACAACACCCCATTGAATTCCGATGCCTCGCTTCAAAAGCCTAGATAAAAATACATGTTCCACACAGAGCACAAAGTTATCGCTCGAATCCCGTGTTGTAATTTTTTCATTTATCGGCCAATAGCAAGCCCGAAAAGAGTCACAAAATATAGAGATGAAATTCGCACACATAGAGTTCACATGGTCGTGGTTCCTATTATGAGCTATCAAATGTCGAAATACATATTTTGATACCTTCATGCATGAAGAATGTTAGAATAAGGAATTTATCAATTATTTTACAAGCAATAATTGTTCGCCTGAAACACTCATCCACATTGAAAAATCTCCTGATAAAAGATACATGACGCCAACGGGACCCTTTGTGCTATGCATAAAAAATCTTGTCTTAAAAACATTAGTTTACCAAAAAAAATAATAATTAATATTTGACAAGTTCAAGTATTTCGCCTAAAAATGTAGACAATTTGTCTCGACGCCATCTAGTGAGAGAGTTAGCACTTACAATGCCTTTCTCATATAAAATAAAGTTGGTTGTTTTCAGGTGAAAAATGTAACAAGCAGTAATTGTTGAATGAAACACTAGTATATATTGAATAATTTCGCGGGTAAGAGATAAGCCGCCATAGCTCAGTGGTCAGAGCTGTCGACCGGAAATCGAAGGGACACGGGTTCGTGTCCCGTTGGCGTCATGTATCTTTTATCAGGAGATTTTTCAATGTGGATGAGTGTTTCAGGCGAACAATTATTGCTTGTAAAATAATTGTTACCCTTTGTGCTATGCATAAAAAATCTTGTCTTAAAAACATTAGTTTACCAAAAAAAATAATAAGGAATTTATCATTTAGATCGTGGCAATTATTTGGACAAATTGTATAATTCCTTATATAAGTATTTAAATATTTGTGGTTTATAATTATGTCAGTGGGTATTTAAGTTCCTACATAGAAACCTTGTAATATCTGAGGAGATTTTAGTTATGATTTATTATGAAGATAAAATTAGATACATAATTCTTCGGACGCAAGGTCGAGTGTTTACGGAATTACTAGAACTTGCAATATTATATTATTTAATAATTATCAGGAATAACATCGAACCACTGGCTCCAAGCAGTTTGGACTAAGGTGTGGTATACACAAAAAAAACTCCTTGACCTTTTTCTAAATTATATTTTAGATAGAATCGTAAAAAAAAACCCTTAGCCATACAACATAATATTATATAATACCCCTTTGAACACACATAAATATAGACACACCTCTAACAAAGGACTGGTTTATAGTTATAGATAAACCGTCTTAAAAAACCTCAGGCCAATATACCAGGCGTACCTTTTTTAATTTATAAGAATAGAGCCTTCGAGATTGCCAGCCCCGGGCGTGGATTCCTAGAAAGCCTTAAGTAAAAGAAGAACCTACTCAGCATCCCCTATTCGTTCTTTTGTGCCAAGTACACCCCTTTAGAAATTTTCCCTTTCAGCTATTCGGTTTTTTTCGTATCAATAAATCTCGCCCCTAATTTGTCGAGACCATTTGGCCAACTACAGAGATCGGAATTCTTTCATTTTGGAAATATATTCTTTTCTCTTCGTCTTTTTGCACTTATACTGTATTAGCGAACGGTAAAAAAATCTTTAAAATATCCTCCAGTCATGCCTTTTTTGGCGCCAGAAGGTTGGCTATATTTCAAAAAGGGAATCAATTGTTAAAAGATCAGAAACTCGTTAAATATTACAAAATATGATCTTTCATCTTAAGATTTAATCAAAAATGTTTTTTTCACATTTAAAATAATCATCACGCAATTTTCCTATGGGGTGGGCAGAGAGGATGAATCGCCGCACAAATCTGTCTCGACATACACTCCTTGCTTTATTCACATCGTCTCATAAATACTCTCTTATTATACTAACATTAACGAGGCCTAATTATTTTATTAACGTGTTCCTGTCGTGTGTTTTTCAGGCGTCCCAGACTCTTCTGCCATTCACTCTCGCATCTTAATATCATCTCACTATTTTTTCTTCATTCATTCGCTCTATACGTCCAAATTTCATTAAATGCTAATTGTACTAAATGCTAATAAAATGTTTTAAATTTCATTTATATTACATTGTATTAAATTGTATTAAATTGTATTGAATTGTATTGAATTGTATTGAATTGTATTGAATTGTATTAAATTGTATTGAATTGTATAAAATTGTTTAAAATTGTATTGAATTGTATTAAATTGTATTGAATTATATTTAATTGTAATAAATTTTGTTAAATTGTGTTGAATTGTATTAAATTGTATTTCTTAGTCCTCCTCGCTAGGGTGACCTGTGCTGAGGCGGACTAAATATATTCACTTCTATTTTATTTGTTTCTATGTCGTTTTTAATGTTTTTTTCAGAGGATTTTCATTAATCTCTTCCAGCCAGATTTTTATTCTTGATTTGTAATCATTAAACTTTTGTATTTGATTTATATCAGGGAGAAGGATGGTGTGTTTTGTTGCAAAATAAATTTTGTTTGTTTGTCCGAATGTGGTTTTATGGGTTGGAAATTTTTTATGTCATTGTGATTTGATTTAGCGTGATGAATTCACGATATTGTATTCAGTATTTTATAGTTTCAATAGCATATTTTTAGCATATATTTGTTGTACATTTGGTTCATGAACTATTGAAAATTTGAATCGAAGAATTTTGCTGAGTATTTTGAGTATTGTCTTTATGATTTCCTTTTGAATTGTGTTCGGGTGATGCATATACTTAGATACAGCAGATCCCCATCCTATAATTCCATATTGAATTCGAGAACGACACAAATCATATTGGACTTTTTCATGTTTTTTATTGATCACATTTCTTTGATTTTTTAAGAAATAAGTAAGTTTTATAAGTTTACCGTGATATCTTTAATATGTAGAGGTCCCATCTAAGATTTTCATCAATAACTACCCCGAGACATTTTATGCTTTGTGATTTTTCTATAACTGGGCAGTGACATTGAACATTATTTCTATGGCATTCGTGTAATTTTGGTTCCAGTGATTTTGCTGGTTGGCCCCATGAGTTAATTCAAAATTTTATATATTTAGCTTTGATTATATAACGGGTAAGCGAATTATTTTTCGGCCAATTTTGAAGTGTACTAAGCCCTTGTTCGGCCACATTAAATGCTTCCGTCTAGTTTTCTTCTTATAATAATATAACGGTATCATCATATGATTATGTTTCTTTTAATATTAAGGTAAGTGATATCATTTATATAGATAATAAATAGAATCGGTCCCAGTACGCTTCCTTGGGGAGATTACTCTTTAAGGACACTTCGTATATTTTTATTTAATACATTAAAACTTTTTATCTAGTTCAGAGGTTCCCAAACTTTTTTGCCCCGTAGACCACTTGACAAATATTTTTTTTCCATACTCCCTGCCTGCCGAATATTGAATTTTCCTAAAACCATTAACGTCCCATGTGATGATCATTTCTCTTTTTCGTAAGAAGATTCCCTTCCCTAGCCTGCACTACCGGGTAGCGATATAGTTCCTCTGTTTTTGCATTTTGCAGACAGGGGTGCACTTGTGAGGTATTACACTAAATGGAGCTAGATAAGCAACGGGAATTTCTTTCTGTAGCTGGCCCTACAGAACTGCTCCTTAAGTTCTTTGTTAGCGCTTATTCCGATCAGTTCTTCTTGTCACATGATATCAAATTCTTCAAAATTCCATTTTCACAGACGAAATGTCCAAACTTAGTTTTGAAGTCTGTGTGAAGTACATCTAAATGTTGAACGTCATTATTACCCTGGACGTTTTTTTAAAAATAAGTTGGGGAATTAGGAAAATTCGCGGCTTCCAATGTGCAATGTTTGGTTCAATATATTAATTCTGACGAGAAAAGGAACGTAGACTCTATTTATATACCTCAATAAACAACTTTACGATATATAAACATACAAATATCAAATAAGTAATTTCTCAGTCTATTATTAGTATTACGTAAACTGTGTTATTTGTGTTAGGTGTATTGTGTCATTTACGGAAGTCTTAAATATTGAGTTGAGGTAAATGGGGGTCCGCTCGAATGTACCCCCATTTGAATCTCGTGGACCCCCAATTTTTTTTCTCGCTGACCCCAGCAAGCCGATATCGACCCCTGGGGGTCCATATAGACCACTTTGGGAACCTCCAATCTAGTTCATTCGTAGTTATTGTTTCCTTATCGGTTTTAGGAGTACTTGAGTACGGTTGGTTCAGTTTGGTATTTTGTTAGATTAATTTATCCAAGTAATCTAGCTAGATGATTGATATTTTGACCTTTACGAACCATAATTTTCTCATATTTTATTTAATTATTAATTATTTGGTTTTCCATAGAATCATTTTCCAATAAGGACTTATTACTTCCCCGATATATACATATTTTTTTTAGTTAAATCTTATAGTAAATCGAGGTCAAGTTTCCTTTTTTTAGTTATACGAATATTTTTTTTGTTTCGTGTCTGTAAATTTTTTAAATATGTATCAATCCCTGAGGTGATGTCTCACATAAACGGCGCTATATAAATTAGGCAAGAATAAATAAATAAAGTATTTTAGGAACCGATTCAATCTCCGATCCATGGTTTAAGTTGCACTGCTGATATCAGCGTGTTTGATTGCATTGTATTCAATAAAAGGTTCATAATAAAATATGTAAAATTGTATTAAATTGTATTAAATTATATTAAATTGTATAAAATTATATTAAATTGTATAAAATTATATTAAATTGTATAAAATTATATTAAATTGTATTAAATTATATTAAATTGTATAAAATTATATTGAATTGTATTAAATTATATTAAATTGTATTAAATTATATTAAATTGTATTAAATTATATTAAATTGTATTAAATTATATTAAATTGTATTAAATTATATTAAGTTGTATTAAATTATATTAAATTATATTAAATTGTATTAAATTATATTAAGTTGTATTAAATTATATTAAATTTTATTAAATTATATTAAATTTTATTAAATTATATTAAATTGTTTTAAAATTGTATTAAAGTATAATAAATTGTATTACAATTATTTCGAATCACATTTCTCGTAATACGAATGTCATTTGATTACACGTACTCTTCAGGCATCTGATGTTCTCATCACTTCAATGACATTAGCCATTTTCTTGGCGTGTACTCATAGTTGAAGACTTCCCTAACTTCAACAAGTCATTAGTAGTATTTTACCATGGCGATACTGATAGTATTTATATCGTTTTACTCATTTATCCGTTCATCCACTCTACAGGTCATAAACACATTCCTTTCTGATTTAATCCCTTGTAAAATGTGGTTTTAGCACGCATGCCCTTCAGATATCCAATTACTACATCACTTCAATATCGTAATCCATTTTCTTGATATAAACACTCACAGTTGAAGGCCTCCCTAACGTCGAACAACTTATTTTTTTGATATAACATTATTAAAAATATCGTTTACCAAAATGACATTATCATTTCAAGGAAAAACCCTCAAAAGAACAATATTTCCCCGTGCTAAAGGAGCACAAACCAATATTACAACTTTCATACAAAAATATAGCAAAAAGTTTTTTATATCGACTTCGTAATAAATTGCTACGGGAGATATATTCAGGAACGAAAAAAATCCGAATAAGGGTTACGGAATACAAGTGACGAAGGAACTAACGAGGATTCTTAAATTTCATATATACGAATGCGTAAATTCAATTTAAATGTTTTCGAACGCTAATTCGAATGTTCATGGTGTTCATAATACCGAATGCGTCTAATAATGTAAAAATTGTCGAATGCTAATGCGAATATTCGTATTGCCGAATGCAATGTCTTATGTAGAAATCCTCGCATGCTAATGCGAATATTCATAGTCATTTAATTACCGAATGCGGTGTCAAATGTCAAAATTCATTAATGATAATGCGAATATTCATAGAATATAATTATTGTAAAATACAATATCTAATGTAAAAAACTCTCGGATGTGAATTCGATTATTTTTAATATTTTTAACCGAATGCGATGTCTAATGCAGAAATTCTCGAATTCTAATGCGAATATTCACAATAGGTATTTATTAATGCGAATGCGACGTCTAATATCAAAATTCACAAATGCGACTATTCATAGTTTTTTTTTTACCGAATGCGATATCTAATGTCAAAATTATAGATTATTCTTAATATGTTTAACCGAATGCAATATATAATGTCAAAGTTCTCGAACGCTAATGCGATTTTTCTTAATATACGTTTAACCGAATGCGATATCTAGTGTCGAAATTCTCTATAATAGTTATTGTGAATATGAAAAATCAATGTAAAAATTCTCAAGTTGGTATGTATTTTTCGTTATTTCTTTGTATTTTTTTAATATTCACACTTTCTGGTGAATAAATTAATTTATTAAAATAAAAATAAAAAATAATTTTCTATGTGAGTCTGCATCCTTCATTACAGTTTAGTTCAGTGGTCCGAGGGATATTGTTATATGACGTATTATTTTTGTTTTGAAGTATTTTGCGTCTCATGTCCTCTCGAATGGAAACGAATAATAATGGCTGTTCCATATTTTGAGGGAGCCATGCTGTAATACTAAAGTTAGACAACTATTATGGTGTACCGGATACGAATAACGATAAAATAACATAAAATAAAATAAATTCACATTTAACATAAATTCTATTATTTTATATAATAATGTCCTTTTCGTCGAGAAGAGACAATATCCTAAAATAAAGCCAGAATGACGATGATTTTGGATGAACAAAAGTTGTTTGTCATGAACTAATTAGCTTCATTTTTAGTGTCTTTCGGACTGCCAATTTATAGGGTTTTCCAATAAGAGGTGTTATTTTGAATAGCCCGTTATTTCGGTAGATGTTACTTTTGAAGCTGTCATTTTTTGATATTTGATAAGTAGAAACTACGCCATTAATAAAAATGGAACGATACACGCTTCAACAACGCATTGAAATTATTAAAATTCACTTGAGTGAATCAAATGCAAATCATCTTGAGTGATGAGGCCCATTTCCACCTCGGTAGCTTCATCAAAAAGCAAAATTGTCGCATCTGGGGCTCGGAAAACCGAAGAATTATTGTTAGAAAGCCTCTCTATTCTCAAAGTTTGGTGCGGTTTATGGTCCGGCGGAGTCATTGGACCTTTCTTTTTCGAAAATGAGGCTGGAGCAACAGTTACGGTGAATGGATTGCGCTATTGAGAGATGATTAATGATTTTTTATGGCTGGAATTGGATGGTATTGATCTGGACAACGTTTACTTTCAACAAAACGGCGCTATGTGCCACACAAGTAACGAAACCATTGATCTTTTACGATTGAATATCAAAATAACACCTCTTATTGGAAAACCCTATATTATCCTAATTATGCATTGGCAGCCCGTATTCACCTTTGGCATTAAGTTAAGTTAAGTTAATTAGTTTAATGAGGTCTTTATTCACAAATGAGTTATTGGTCAATGAGATATTTAGCAATAATACGAGATATACGAAACAAGTGTCTGAATTTCGTCTCTCCAAGTTCGAACTTGTTACTTTTATTAAATGACGTCTTTTGATCCTAGGAGCTTTGTTAATCTACCTCCGTTCATTCACAAACCAGTGATTTTGCATAAAAAAACGATATTCTTAAAAAACGTTGTGTGCATCGTTATGTGACAGCCAAGAAGATTTGGCGTGTTTTAATTGTCGAAATCTTATCAATCGTTGACCGTGCTAGGGAATGTTGCTAACTTACCATATATCGCAAATATAGTCAATATCGTATTGACATAGAGCTTAGTCCGTACTAGATCTACATTAGTCTTTTAGGTGTCCATTCCACTTCCAGACCAAACTGGTTACCAAACTACACTACAAGGACAAATCCTCAAACCTCCTTAATATTTCAAAATTATAAACAATTTTTGGGCATAACCATATTTTTTATACCACAAAATCATATTATGCTCTTCCAAATCAAATTCAAAATACCTTGGAGTTAAACATGTTTAAAAACAGCATCAACATATGGCTAAGACGAGGTCCATAGAAATGAAAATGGGGAAATTAACAAACACATTTGTATGTATTAATTTTTCATAGCTTTTATAACTTTATCCAAAATGTAAGTAATAAAATTAGATCAATAATTTAAGTACCTGCTACTTTTGTACTTAGTCCTAAAGTTTCGCTTTATTTAGTAAATTTGACGAGTTGTGTTTACTAGAGATCGCAGGCTCAACACCCGGAAGAGTGCAAATAACATTTGCATGTAAAACGTTCTCTGAAGTTATCCGTTATTCAAATAACATTTTCGTTTTATTTGGAGATGGCCATAACACAATGTTAGGATTATTCCATTTGAAAAACAATAAATTCCGCCTTTATAGCAATTTTATAAAGGGTTGTTTCGATTCATTGGTTTCACTAGATGGGCCCTCTGTTAGATCAAGTTAAATTAAGGAAACGAAATACATAACCATTGTTTATGGTTATATTTCATTCAAATTCAAAACAATGTTTATTATAACAAACGAATAAGCAGCATATTTCTTTCCTCATTCAGTTAATTATGGCTTCTTAAAGGTACGCATAAACAAGTCCCATTCTGCAGCCCCTTCCTTAATCCCCCTTACACTGTTGGAAAATAGGGTAGCAATGTAGTTCACCTGTTTGTTTTTGTTACCGTTTTTTCTCACCAGTTTGTCCCCACCCCAATTTATCCTGCCAGAGATTAGAAATAACAACGGCCCAACAAATGATCCCTGGGGAACTCCATGTGTAATCAACCAAAGTCACTCGTTTGTCGTTTTTCCACTCTGTTCTACTGCCAAAAAGCGATTTGATTGGTAAAATAAGATTTAATCTGCTTACTTTGGGTTGAATTATTATTGAAACCATTTTTAAAAACGAACACGCTTAATTTTGACAATCCAAAACGTTTGTTTTTGGGGTGTTATGCCGTGTTGGGCTAACTCCTTATTTATCCAACGTTTTGGACAGCATTGCAGTGTCCATCATCAGGGTAGATGTGTTCATCTGCCCTGATGATGGATGTGGATGAAGATGTTCTTCATAAAGTACTTAGCACATATAAATTAGAAAACAGAACATAGTTTTAGTTTTCGCAGGGTTATGAAGTACTTTATTATTTATTTTATTATGGCGTTGCAAGGGGTTATCCTTAGGAGATATATATATAAACTTTTGCATTTTTTCTGTAGGCCTTTTTAAGTTTTACATTTCCGTAGTACATTATTTTGACGTATATCATAAGGTTTAGCCAGCGTTAGCAATGTAAGCCTCCCACAATATTTTTTTATGACTTGATTATAAAACATAGACTTTTCTCTACTTTCTAAAAATATAATATGAATGTTTTATGTATATATAAACTTTTCGGAAGAAATTCTATAAACGATAGTGAAACTCCTATCAAAATTTGTTGCATAGTTTAGAAGAACTACCCACACAAACAAACAGACAGACGCGGGTAGTGACTTTGTTTAATACTATTTAGAGACTTGTTTTATCTTTCCCAGTCATCACATAAATGACCTATTGTACGACCTTTCCTCTATTTTTTCTCACTAATCAATTGTCTTTGGTAAAGGTCAGCAAAATTAAAAATAAACTGGTCGGTCATTTCAGATTCACTAGTACGGATTGGACAACTGTGCGCGTTCGACTTGTCACTTGTAAAATCTTTAAAAAAGTTGATTCCATGTCAATTGGAACATTAGGGGGGATGCCGCTCAATTCAGATTGAAGTATACGGTTATAAGTAACTATTCTTTGCGTAGTTTAGAAGAACTAAGCGCGCAAATATGATAGCGAATTTATTTAATACTATTAACGGCCGTTGTTCCCAATAGTACTGATCAACAGTTGAGCCGAAATTTTGAGTCACCACTGCTCAAACGCACATCAACGCTATTTCCAACGGAAAGGTGATGACTGAGCGATCAATAAATTTACGGAAGCCAAACTACTGGATTAAGCTTGCTTCTTCAGTAAATAACAACAAACAAATAAAATGTGCCGACAGAGTGAAAAATAATCTCGATGCCAAGACACGTTGGCATTAAAGTCAAGCAAAAACTTTATTTTTAACATGTCAAATACGTCGGTTTAAAAAAATATAAAACATCGGTTTATGTATTACATTATTTAAAGAAAATTATATGCATTAATAATAAACACAATAATTAATTCGTCAATATTAATTTTACATTGAAAGTTTTTACTTTGATGTCATTTTATTATCTATGAAAGAGGGAGGGGCCACTTAAGTTAATCAACATTAAAGATGTTTGAAAACAGGCGAATCGTTACTTAACAAATTACTTGACTGATCGGAGCCTGAGATTTATCGTTTGAAAATTTGAGAACAACGGCCGTTGGAGATTTAAATTTTGATAAAATAATGCACTATTTTTTAACACGAATTTCGCCGCTAGTAACAATGGTCAACAAAATTAAAATAATTTAAAAAACCCTACCTAGTTAAATATTTATCCATGGTTTTACCTTTATATTCCAGGATAAACTACTTACACTCAAGGAAGTTTTTTACGCTAGCTCAAATGCGGAATGAAATTTTATTTATCGTTTCATATTTTATATTTATTTTTATAACGTACTCATGTTTTTTCTATATATTGGAAATGTTCTCTGACATGAAAACATCTTTCTACAAAATATTGCACACTTAAAATAGGTGGATTTACTTTATAAGCAAGTGAAATTGAAGAGTCCAGAATGAATCAATTTAACATGAAAGACATTTTAGTGTCTAAAAAACACAATATAAAACAGTGCTATCTGTTGGACGTAAAAGCAAAGTTTCTCTATCTACATAAACAGACAGCAAAAATACAATTGTAAAATAACAATTCAATTAAAAAAAGAAGTGATTCTATGCATATAAGACATTCGTGGTTATATTAGTCAATCTAAGAATATACATATGCCTCTTAAAAAGAAGCTACAAGCCAAAAATATGTATATTCTTCGTATACCTTATATTGTAGGTAATAGGCATTAAAATCACTTGACAAACGGAGTCTAGAAAAGTTTGATTTCAAGCACAAATCTGGTTATTATTTATTTTGTAAGTAATTTTATAAGAAAGCAAAAAAGTTAATCAAGTGAAACTGTCACAGATAATCTTAGCTATAATACTATATTTTTTTAAAAAAATTTTTCCTTTACGCATTCCTACATTTGTATTGAAAAAAAATATTTTTTTAAAGTTTAAATTTATATTTTTTATTGAGTAATTTATTTCTTTATTTGTTTTCTACTCAGGCAAAACGATAGGAAAACCTTAAATTTATCTTAAGCTAATTTTTTAGTATTCATAATGTACACCAACGCGTTATAAAGATTAATCAAAATAGTGCTTTAGCATTAAGCTTCGCCTTAAAACGAATACGAATTAAGCCGTTAAGTTGCCTAACATCCTAACTTACAGTAGTTGTTGTAATTGAAAGCAGAAAATCGAAAACGGAACAACATAAAAAGTCGCCGAAGGCAGTATGCGAACCTGAAAGTTTTTCCAAACTGAAGTTTTCCGACAAGCAACAAACCACCCTAACAAACAAATCCTTCGATTCCAACCCTTTGAGATTGGGAATTCAACGATATTTTTACCGTATTTTTCTTTCTAATTTGTTAATATTAAGTTATTTCACAGCATTATTTCTATTACAAAATAATACAAAGTTTCAAATTATAACAGTAAGCAAAATAAATCTGTTTTTTCTGGCCTCTTATAGTATAAAACAAAGTTGTTATCAGCGTCTGTCTGTTTGTGCGCTTCGTTCTTCTAAAGTTGTAATATAATATAATTTATTTCTTCATATGAACAAAGTTATTGTTTAATTTTAAATTAATATAATTTAGCTGAAATTAATAAAGACCCGTTGATGCGCCATTGTAATAGAAAAATTGATTATGTGCAAATCAAACCACGTAGGGCGCCATTGTAACGTTATAATATTGCGTCAACTAAATTAAGACGTTGAACGCCATTGTAACGCAATAAGATCATTTATAAAATTATTAAAGTTTACCGATTTGGTAATAATAATAATAACAAGCCAAGACCAATTAAAATCCAGTTTGAAGACTCCCAGACAGCCAGAATACTACAATAAAAAAAACATCTCGTAAAGAATAATGTACGCATTTACTCTGACTCGACCCCAGCACAGCAAAAGCACCTAATGGACTTACGGACGGAACTTGAAAAACGTAAAGCCAATGGAGAAACGGACATAACTATAAAGTATATAAATTCGTCACCTAAAATAGTCAACATCCATCCAAAAAACCGAGTATAACTAAGCTGAATATATACTACCAAAACATCCGTGGACTACGAACAAAACTAGACGATCTACACACAGCTCTTCCGTCCCATCATCATGACGTATATACACTTACGGAAACCTGGCTTGACTCTGCAATAAAATCATCTGAACTTGGACTTACTAACTACAAAATTTTTCGTTGTGACAGAAATGCCAGATCAAGTTCGAAGTCAAGAGGTGGAGGTGTTTAAATAGCAATTAAACGAAAGTACTCATCTAGGAAGTTACCGACGAAAAACAACAACATTGAACATTTATTTGTGCAAATCTCTACTGGACTGGAAAAAAATATTATTGGAACCACCTACCTACCACCACTCTCCTATATTCAAACATACAGAAACCATTGTGAAGACGTTGAACATCTCCTGTCAAAATATCCAAACTCAAAACTTGTTATTCTTGGAGACTACAAACTTCCAAATCTAAAATGGGAATCCAACGACAGCGGCTACATCACAAACGAAAGCGAAAATGACCGGGCACGAGAAATCTTGGACACAGCAAATTTTTTAAACCTGTACCAGCACAATTTCATCTATAATAATAACGATCGCTTACTAGACTTGGTACTATCAAACATCCCTAAAATATCTGTAGAACTGTCTAATGATCCGCTCCTACCTGCCGACAATCACCATCCTCCCCTATACACGAAATTAAACATACCCTGTGATAACGATGCCAAACCTGAACAAAAAACTCTGAACTTTAAACGAGCAGACTTTGACTCAATTAACTGCCATCTCTCAAATATAGACTGGTCTTTTTTGTCTGATGAAAATATTGATAAATCTTTAAACATACTTTATTTTACATTTTCTAACACTATTAAATCCTATGTACCTTTTTAAACGCCGAAAAAGTATACTTACCCAGTTTGGTTCTCATCGGAGCTAACTGCCTCTCTTCAGCAAAAAAAAGTCAACACAAAAAATTCAAAACAAAGCAAATCCATAGCTGATTATATAAACTTTAGGGAAACTAGGAAAAAATGTAAAGATCTTTCTAAACATTGCTACAAAATGTACATAACTACCATCGAGAATAATGTTTTTAAATCAAAAATCTCTGGAAATTTCTTAAAAAAATAAACAATGAAAACACGGATTACCCACCAATAATGCAAATGAATGGAATCAGTGCAAACAATACACAAGACATTGTAAACCTTTTTTCAGATTTCTTCTATAACGTATACGATGACGAAACCCCCGATGATAAAATACCCAAATACAAATTTAGTAATACTACACACTTAACAAATTGCCATATCACACAAAAATCTTGCGAACAGAAATTACTTTCCTTTGACACTGAAAAATCTGCTGGCCCAGACAACATTCCACCAATATTCCTTAAAAAATGCTCCAATGCATTATCTAAACCGCTTACAGTACTATTCAACCGCCTCTTGTTCCTTGGATATTTTCCAAGCCGCTGGAAATCGAGCTTCATTACACCTATCCTCAAAAAAGGAGACGACACTGACATAACCAATTATCGCCCCATTTGTATACAGTCAGCACTTTCTAAGCTTTTTGAATCAATGGTCCTTGATGAAATCTATCCCAAATTAATAAAACTAATCGACCAAAAACAACACGGTTTTATCAAAGGTAGATCAACCGCAACTAACGTAACAATATTTCAAAACTTTATATTAGAATCTTTTGCAAAAAATAAACAAGTCGACTGCATATATACAGACTTTTCAAAAGCATTCGACAAAGTATCCCATAAACTACTAACCCGAAAACTATTTGCCCTAGGAGTAAGAGACAACATGCTAAAATGGTTTACTAGCTATTTAACTAATCGTAAACTATTTGTTAAAATAAAATCTTTGCTATCGAAAGCTTTCTGTGCGACCAGTGGCCTACCGCAAGGTAGTCCGTCCGGTACGGTACCTTGGTCCGGTTTTGTTTCTCATTTTCATTAACGATATAACAAATTGCTTCGACGATGTCGAGGTATTGCTCTTTGCTGATGACATCAAGCTATACAAAAAATAACTGATGTAAATCATTGCCAAATACTACAATCAAATATTAATAAGTTTAAAGATTGGTGCGTACAAAATAATCTGTTTTTAAATGTAGACAAATGCAAAACCCCGACTTTCTGCAGAAATAAAAATCCTGTTTTATTTGAATATTACATTAACAATACAGCTTTAGAAAGAGTCACGGAAATGAGAGATCTCGGAATTATTTTGGATGAAAAACTAAGTTTCGCCAATCATATTCACCAAATTGTAAACAAAGGCATGAAAACACTAGGCTTCGTATTAAGAACAACTAAAAACTTTAACTCCATACAAGCCATTAAACTGTTATACATATCTCTAGTTAGAAGCATAATTGAATATAACTCAGTAGTTTGGTCTCCCTCTTACAAAATTCACATTAACAACATTGAGCGAATACAAAAAATTTCTGCGTTTTATAAATTTTAAATTAAATATCCCACTAGAAGACTTACAATATCATTTCTTATTAAACACTCTAAAAATACACACATTGGAAGACAGGCGTAAAATAAACGACTTAACTTTTTTATTCAAGATTCTAAACTCTAAATTCGACTGTTGCGAACTTCTGCAACTCATAAACTTACGAATACCTACAATAACAACACGACAAAATACATTATTCCACTGCAACACACATAAGCGCAATTACATTGCGAACTCCCCAATACAACGGTTTCACACTACGGGAAACCAATACTTAGGTGATGTCGATATATTTAATATTAACTTTGCGAATTTTGTGGATTACGTAAAAGACCTATTTCAATACTATTCCTAAATGGAAGTTATATTTTTGTAAACCAGTCAAATCGCTGTATTTTTTAATTTATGTTCTTGTTATTTTTAATTTTGTTTCTCGCATATACTTATGTAATTTTATTTTTATTATTTCTTTCTTTTATTTCTTATGTTTCAAAACTGTCATTAAATTTGTACCACCCACATGTAAAAGCCCTCTGGGCGTTAAATAAATAAATAAATAAAATAAATAAATTTATGTTAATTATGCCATTGTAACAGTTAATATAAGTTAAGAACAACAAATATAGGGTTTACCAATAAGAGGTGTTATGTGTATTTATTTCCGGCCATAAAATGATTGAATTGGATGGTATTGATCTGGACAACGTTTACTTTCAACAAGACGGCGCTACGTGCCACACAAGCAACGAAACCATTGATCTTTTACGGGAAAAGTTTCCGGACTGTGTTATCTCTCGAAGAGGTGATCACAATTGGCCACAGAGATCTTGTGATTTCACACCTCGCGACTTCTTCCTTTGGAGCCACGTGAAGAAGCCAACAGCCCAGCGTCGATTCAAGACCTCAAAGATGGAATTCGTGAGGCTATCGAGGACATAAGGCAGCCACTTGGATATGGTCCTGTAAGCGTGGTTGTGGTGGTCATTTTACTGATGTTATTTTTCACTATTAACGGCATACCTTCCTCTTTATAATGAAATAAAAATTCGATCATTTATATCAAAATAACACCTCTTATTGGAAAACCCTATACCATAGTGTGAGATAGGAGTAATAGATAATATTGAAACAACTTAAGAATGTCACAAGAAATCATTTATTGGCAAAGAACGAAACATCGATTATTTTAGTTATTATTTACGATTAGATTTAACCAGAACATGAGACTCAGAATTTAGAATAGATAACAATATCTCAAGGTGTGTGCTGCGAACGAAGATCACAAGCACAGTTGGAATTAATGGAAGCAATTTTATAAGTTAATTAATGACAAAGGAATACAACGGTTATAATCTGACCTGTTTCATAAAAGAGCGCCATGCAACTCATAGATTGGAATTGCAAAATTTATAAAGGATAACGTGATGACCAGCGATTACAACAACTAGCAACAACTAGTAACAGGAAAAAAATGTCCGTAAGGTTCCTCCCATAATGTCGTCTGGAGTAATCGCTCCAATCCTTCCAGTTGTAAAGTGATTACTTAAACCTCGCCCGTTTGGTACTGGGTTCCTCGGTGACCGTCAGTGGCGATGCTGCTCCGATCAACCATAGACCGAAAATCCTATAGACAGGTAGGCGGTCTGAAGATAGAGTTATGGATAAATTAACCATAAATGTAGCGGGGCGAAAGTGAACTGATACAAACTTCGCAAGTTAGCTGTTGCTGTTTCAAGCACCAAGATTTTCTACTAAAGTAATATATATACGAAAAGATACCGACAACATTTCGTAATGCGATGATAACCTAGCACATAAACATGTATGAAAGTTTCACAACGTCAGAGATGATTCTCGAGTTGTTAATAAGATAATAAGTCATCGATATAAACAAATGTCTGCTTTATAGTAACGATTATTATTAACCTCTCGCGATTCGCATTTATTTTTAAAACTATAAGCACACACTCGTACTTCAAGATTTTTTATTTTATTTATTACAAAATAATACAATATTTAAAACTATAACGATATGAAAAAATATATTTTTACCTAATTTTTTTACTACTCCATAAGGTTAGCTCAAGGAGCTCGTGTTTATGGGAGAATTAAGTATATACAAAAAGAAAATAATGCCAAAAAGGCGATGTGTAAACAATATTCAAAGTCTTATTAAATAACTACAAACGTAATTCATAATTCAATAATCAAAATCCTAGAGAATTAGTATTTTTATCCTAGAGAAGTTTTTTTACATGATAGATAGTCAAAATTAACTATACGTATATTAGAGGTACAATATATCATTATCCAATTTCAGGGAGTTAATTTGCTTTTTGAATTGTTTGTATTTCAAAGTTACCTTAATTTTATTCTTGGACAATAATATATTGTACCATCTCACACCTATATACAGGATTTTCCGATAAGAGGTGTTATTTTGATATTCAATGGTAAAAGATCAATGGTTTCGTTGCTTTTGTGGCACGTAGCGCCGTTTTTATGAAATTAAACGTTGTCCAGATCAATACCATCCAATTCCGGCCATAAAAAAATATTAATCATCTCTCGATAGCGCGATCCATTCACCGTAACTGTTGCTCCAGACTCATTTTCGAAAAAGTAAGGTCCAATGACTCTGCCGGACCATAAACCGCACCAAACAGTCAAACGTTGAGGATAGAGAGGCTTTTCAACAATAATTCTTGGGTTTTACGAGCCCCAGATGCGACAATTTTGCTTGTTGATGAAGCCACCGAGGTGGAAATGGGCCTCATCACTCAAGATGTCAAGATTTTGCTTATGATAGCCTGCGATAAGCGAGCCCTAAGGGTCTGAGACAGAGGTGTGAAATCGTCGGATCACGACAATAGAAAGAATGTATTGGAGCCAGGAAGGAATCTGAAAGGGTCGAGAGGATGCACTAGGTGGCATGAAAGGCTGGGAGGTGACTGGAGAGACTAAGGTAAACTAGGATGAGGTGATTTTGCACAGCGGTGCTGCCAAGGTCTGTTATCTATGTGAGGATGTTGTGTCGGCGCTCTTTATTGGCAGCAGACACATGTCAGCGCTATATTAGCGGCGGACACATGCCTGAACGGATGACGAGCCTCGTGCTGGCACATTTGGTGGACGGGGTAGTCGCTCTCTTGCAACTCTTGCAGCAGAGTCTCCATCTGCTGTCTTCGTCGAGCGTCACAGCGGTGCTGCCAAGGTTTGTTGTCTATGTGAGGATGTTGTGTCAGCGCTCTTTATTGGCAGCAGACACATGTCAGCGCTATATTGGCGGCAGACATATGCCTGAACGGATGACGAACCTCGTGCTGGCACAGTTGGTCTAAATAACAAATTTAGATCCTAGGAAATAAATTGTACAGCGCCCTTGAGGTGATTTTTCACAAAAACGGCGCTATACAAATTATCCAATTATTATTATTATTATTATTATTATTATTTGCATTTGATTCACTCAAGTGAATTTTAATAATTTCAATGCGTTGTTAAAGCGTGTATCGTTCCATTTTTATTAATGGCGTAGTTTTTACTTGTCAAATGTAAAAAAAATTATAGCTTCAAAAGTAACATCTACCGAAATAGCGGGCTATTCAAAATAACACCTCTTATTGGAAAACCCTGTACAAGTAGTAATGCTGAGCCGTGGTCGTTCTTAGCATTGAGATGGCTATTAGGCCCACAGTAAAAATGAGTTCGTTTTTCTTATCAAAATACTGTTAAAAATGCGACTGCATAATCATTTTCCAATAAAATATTGGTTTTTCAGAATATATCTGAACACGTGTTCACGCGTGTGCCCTTGTCGGAATAAATATAATGGACGAGATGCAAAAGTATTATTATTTGAAAGAACACTTGTTCCGACTTCCTCATAACATATTTGTGTTTTACTGATAGTTTGTTATGAAATTTGTCAAATCATTCGTTATAGACTTCCAGACCCATTTTTAATGGGAAATCGAATAATTTGAAAAGATTTTTAATAAATTAAGACTATTTCATATCAGTAAGTTTTCTCCGTGTAGATATAATTTATATATTATCACTTTATTTTCATTTTTTATGTGATTACCGCATGGAGCTAGTGAGTTCATGGCATACCCAAATGCACTATGTTGTGAGGATGAAGGTAGTGGGAGGGGAAGGAGATTGGGAGGAAGAAGGTGGAGAAATACCTGGCTATTTTGCTACCAAAAACGGCTAAAGCCATTTCAAGCAACATTTAAATTATGGATGGTGGTCTTACACCAGGGCGATACTGAGAGTATCTTCCACTCTGGAATTTGCCGCAAGTACAATATATATCACGTCCAGTAAATTTCACGGGATATAGTGAAATTTTGACAAATTTGTTCAAATTTTGAAAAAGGAAATTAAAATAATTTTCCGTTAAAAATATCAAATTAAATGAAGGCACTTTATCGCTTGTCTGAATTCTTTGAACAATCAATTTCTATATTGAATGTACACTTCAATACTGCCCGAACGTTGGCTAAAGAAGGAACACCAACCAACATGGCATAATACCTCAAAAACAAAAGACTATAATAATTTCGGCCGTTAAAATCTCAAATCTTAATAATTATTGTTATTTACATAACGTTCAGTATATCTTCAAAAATCCTACAAATTTAATATCCCGTGATTTTTCGCTGATCGTCTGGTCATTTAAAAGGTTTCGCATTTATCTTTTTGCCATTTTTCTTCATTCATTTTCACTTTCGTCTATTCAAATAATATTTAACTTTCTGAACAATAAGAAACGTTTCATTTTCGGCGTAATTAAAAATGAGATTTTTCCAAGAAAGTCGTACCGAAATTTTTCATAAAGATTAAAAAATATATATATATATATTACATTCATCTTTGAAATCTATTCAGATCTGAATAAAATGATTATGAATTTTTAAAATCCTATCCTTACCAAAGGCTTTTTTTTCTAATTTTTTTGGACGTAGCTTCAAGGCCCCGTATCTTCAAAAATAACATATATTTTTTTGGAACTTAAAAATTTAAAGAATTAACGAGAAACTTGTTATAAATGTGTAGAAATTGAGTAGGCGGGGGTGTAATGGAAAAAATTAAAAAATGGCTTCTGTCTTCTAAGAAATTGAGCCTCTTAACTTGGCGTCTTGACTGGGCGTCAACTAGCAGATTTTTCAATAGCTGCTAACCGTGTGCAAACTCAAGTATGTCTAACTATTGAATTTAGGAGCCACCTCTGGGCTAGAGCTCCAAAATACCTGAAACATTGATGTATTGAAATTATCCAACACAGATTTATTAAACACTATCGTATCGCTTTAGTGATCATCGGTTTGACCCTACCGCTTTATATAAACGCAGAAAAATTTCTGATGCCCCTATTCCTGTACAAAATCGTGAACAATCTTTTTTTTAATACCTTTATTTTTCCCATTAATTACATGCAATATTATAAAAATCAATAAGAATAATGGGAACCCACTAAGGCGCAGCCTGTGCGTGGGTAATATAGTTAAATAAATTATATTATTGTACCTAGAAAGAAACAAACTGTAGGAATATAAAACAAAAACAAGATTACAATTTGTCTAAGCGGTTTGTATAAAAGTGTTTACAATAGTGTATAGTGAAGTTATAAGTGTTAAGTGTAATATATGGTGAATAGTTTATGAGAAACATAAAGTGATAAAAAATAAAAAGAAAGTTTCAACTGCTGTATTGAAAAGCCATAATTTAAACTCTTTTAAATATTGAGGAAGTTTAGTAATCACTTGAATATTTTTCGGTAAAAGATTGAAAGTACGAGGTCCAATGAAACTGCAGTGTGTTTGCATTTGTTTTGTGTTCGTTTGGGGAGTACGAAATACATTTTTATTTCTAATATTGATTCTTTTTTTCATTTATATCGAATTTATTTTTGTTTCTTAAAGATATATTTCATAGTTTGCAAAATAAATAGTTTACGGAGACAGAATAGTTTAGATTCTTTGTATAAATCATCTGTTGAAAATGTTCTTTTCCGATTATACATAACTTTGATGATGTAATTTTGAGTTATTTGTAAATATTTTATATGTGTATGAAGAGCACCGCCCCATCCTATTATTCCGTATATGAGTGAAGATTGCAACAAAGAAAAATAAATAACTTTCAGTTATTCAATATTGAGCACTTCTTTTAGTCTGTAAAATGTGTATTTAAGTAAGTAATGTGTATAAATAACTATATTATTTTAGTCTGTAAATGTATGAAAGTATCCAAAACAAATTTAACATTAACTTTGAATGTTGTTGGGAATTAAGAGCTTCACAGATGCACTCATAGAGGGCAGTGCATAGAGCTTGCTTGGAAGTCCGTAAGATGGCAGCTAGTGACCAGTAGTCGCCAGGGCCAGTGAGAATGCTCCCAGACAAACTTACTGTTCTCAGATCTCAATTAGCCAGCTCCTAGTTAGGTCGACCATCGAAGTCACTCTTGTAATAAACAAAGTATTGAATAAATCCCTGATTTAATATAAATAACTTATTCTCTAAAATCTCCTTCCACGACGAGTTGGAGAACTGTTTGTGGGAACACAACATCTGTGAAAGGAGATAGAATGAGTTTTATAAGGACGCGTCATTTGGTGACAGATATAGCACTACGTGACCCGAATGATTAAAGCAATTATTCGTTTATTACGTATTTGATCTACCAAAGAAGAAGATATCATTAAAATCAACAGAACACAAATTGTCCAAGTTACTAGTCGAAGTCAAAGTGTTGCTTGTTTACACAGATACAAAGTTTCTATGTCATCAGTACTGCAGTTTCTTCCCAGTACAGTTGCAAAGTTGTACATTTATTTGCTTGTAAGTCACCCCCTTCTACGTTCATGCTGTGTATTTATTACGCCTTCGCAACTTTGGTCAGCCGGGGTGGTTCGTGCAGATAAGTTGGAGGAATTGTGGACGTGTTGATTTAGAAGCGAGTTTCACGGAATTAAGTGTGTTTCTTAAAGTTACCCAGCTTTACAATGCAAACATCATTACGGTCGAACCGGTCTATCTGAACAATTTGTTGTTTGAGTTTTAATTGATAGATAGATCAATATCGCCCTGGTGAAAGAGGAGCATTCTGAATCGAAACGTTGCTTGAAAAGGCTTTACTGGTAATATGTGATCATTTTTGGACAGCCAGATACTTCGTAACCATAATATTCCCCATCTCTTTTCCTTATCTAGTCCATGGAGGTGCCATAGTATTGCTGCGCTAATACACAAACAGATGCTTTGCTTGGATATAAAATATTTTAAATATCTTATCGATTTCAGAAAAGAAAGTTACAATGAAATTGAAAAAAGTTCGTTAATACGTAGGTACATTTTATTTATGTCACTGTACATTTTTTTGAATAACTAACTGTTAATACTATGACTGTATACAATTTATTGCTGTTGTCCTTTTCTTACTAATAACAATTGGTAGGCGTTCACGCATTTTCAAATTCTATCGATTTAAAACAAGTTTCTCTTCAATTCTTTGAGTTTTTATGTTCCAAAAAAATATATGTTATTTTCGCAGATAATATCCATACATTTGTTTTGACGAAACATTAATTATATGAAATTCCCTCGGTAGAAAAAAATCACAAAATAAGCTCCGAAAATTATTAAAAACACTTTTTGTTCTGTTATTTAATATATTATAGGCATGTGAAAATTCGCAATGTATCTTTAAATGCAACGAAGGCATTTGTCGAGAAATTTTGGCTCTATTTCAAACGTGTTTCATTAAATATTTTCGCTTATTTTTATCGTTTTTTAATATTAACGTGCTCTTTCTAACATTCGTATTTACATATCTCCCTTTTAAACCAACTTTTGAAGCTTACTAGGAGGCCTTAGTGTACGAACACAAAGGACGCGTGTTTCAGTTTATTTATGATGCTTATTGATGAACTGACTAAGTTGTTAGAACAGAAAGAAATCGTATCCTTGATCCATAGATTTAATTGATTCATTTAAGAGGCGATCAATTGATTCCGTTTCAACTTGAATTTGTAATGAATAATGACCTCATGCACTAATTAACTCCCTTTTTAGTGTCAAAAAATACACGAGGACAGCCAATGTTCATATGCTCAAAGTTAATATTTCAATTCGACATTGTCAATTTATTTGTAGTTTTAACTTTTACGCAGCCGCAATGTCAATTCATGGAACATTCAGCGTTTGTCGATTTGTACTATCAATATCGGCCTGGGTATTAACAGTGTGCTCGCGAAATCAGTATAAAATCATCGGTAGTTACGCCTATCAATCTGATATTGAAAAGTTATCGATTTCACTGTGCCAGACTCCCTGGATCCGCTGACCCCCGAATATATGACCACACTTCATACAGTTTTAATTCACAGAACTTTATCTCCTTTCTTTTCCTTTTAAAAGACCCTCCACAGACCATCGCCAAAAACGCAAAGGCGCTGAGAGAAAATATTTTCCACAGGGCCTTCTGTGTCGAACTAATGATAAAAAAATGTTCGCGATGAAAATCTTTTTTTTTTAATTAGCTTTGCACAAATGTTTTTTTTTTGTTTTATTTCACATATTGTGCCAGACAAAGAAATTGCTTTCAACGAAAAAAAATATCCACAATAAACTAATATTTCGATATCACAGAATTATAGTATTACATCAAATCATAATAATATATGAGTGCGTCACAGCCAAAGCCATAAGCCCGTGTTATATGAAATCGTGTAGTACAATATAAATTTGGAGGCTGCAGTAAAAATTGAAAAATGGAACACTTTGAATATTGAAAGTATATACATTTTAAGCTAAATATCAACATTATACATTGCTAGCTGACTTGTACCCGGCGTTGCTATGGGACTTTTCTCTACTTTCTGTAAATATAATGGATGAGAAATCTGAAAAAATATTTCATTGAAATAATCGACAACTGTCGGGACCAAAACAATCCTATATTTCAAGCTGGAATCAGACATACACACCCACAAAATTTCATTTAAAATCGGTTGGTCGGTTTCGTAGATTAGCGTGTACGAACACAGTGACGCGTGGTTTTTATTAACACGTTTTTTCGGTTAAGAGGAAGCTACAAGCCAAAAATGTGTATATTCTTGGTATACCATATATTGTAGGTAATAGGCATTAAAATCAAATTGACAATCGGAGTCTAGAAACTTTCGATTTCAGGCACAAAACTTGTTTTTATTTATTTTGTAAATAGTTTTATAAGAAAGCAAAAAAGTTAATCAAGTGAAACTGTCACACAAAATCTTAGCTATAATACTATATTTTTTTAAAGTTGTTTTCTTTACGCGTTCATACATTTCTATTGAAAAAATATTTTTTTTGTTGAGTTTTTTATTTTTTATTTGTATTCTACTCAAGCAAACTGATAGAAAAACCTTCAATTTATCTAAATGATATTTTTGGTATTCATAATGTACACCATTTGGTTATAAAGATTAATCAAAATAGTGATTTGGCATTAAGTTTCGCCTTAAAGCTCCCTATCGTGTTGTTCTAAAAACTTATTAATGTTATGTAATGTATTTGTAAGTGTATGTATGAATGTAATGCATATATGTGATTATGTTTATGTATGTATGTGTGTATACGGCGTTCTTGTTGGGTGTAATATATATTGTGAAGCATATTCTCCATTATGTTATCATTATATTATCCATAATGTCATCAGTGTTGTGTTTGTCTGTAATTAGTGATAATATCAACAATGTTAAATGTAATTGTATTTGCGAGAGCTTTGATATGAATCATAGATGACAAACCTAATAATAACAACAACAACAAAAAAATAAAAAAGGAAACAGAATGAAGTTAAATACTGTAAGATATACTGTATGCATATCATGCGAATTTTCGCCACTCATTCTAAAAATAAGTATAAAAAAAAAATTGATAACAAAACCTCGAAATCTTTTTCTTCGCACAATTTTCCCATCTCTAGAATTTGTCCATTATATTCATTTCAGATTTCAAACATAGGTGTCACCAGCAGTTACGTCGGATTGTCAACTCGACTGACGCCATTGCTTGTTGACGACAAGGCACGTCAGATACAAAGCTTGTTGTTGCCACAACGAGTCCTTGTCAGTAATGCCAACGACAGAAAATGAGCATTATTTTTTCTTCGAGATAATGCGATACGCATTGAAGTATCATTCTAAGCATTCGTAGCTTAACAATGGCAAAAGAATTATACGAAAAAAATGGTTATACTAAATATATATCAAATGCAATGACTTTACAATACATCTAGACTTGTTATTGTCTCTCAAAATTAAGATAAAATGTGGAAAGAGAAAACAACTCTTTTGTTTCCAGTAAAATCTTAATTCAAACGTTGTTCATATAAGACATTAGAGAAACGTGTGTCAACGAAATAAACGCGTTTTCGTTTACAAAATTTGCGTCGAATTCTTCCTCAAGGCCGACTAGAGTACTAGTGGGCGCCTTACGGTTTTTGAGGTGTTAATTAAATTATGCAGAAAAAACTATGAATGTTAAATGTGAGACAGCGAATAACTTACAATACCCTAATATTTATATTTAAGTTAAAGACTAAGATGTTCCCAAAATGCATGTTTAAGAATGTTAATTTTAATTTCGGAATACATGTCTACTCCACGAGAAGCGGAGTGGAGATTTTAGACTTACAAAAACAAATTTGTAGGGAACCCAAAATAATCTCTATTTTAAATGATTTAAGATTTTTAATGAATTACCGACAGATGTTAAAGAAGCTAAAAGCCTTGCTGCTTTTCGTGGGTTACGCCTAAATACGATAAAAAGAAAAAGTTTTAGATGTTGTTTATTATTGAAACAATTTTGGATAATACCTACCATTTTTCCCATCATATACTATCCATTTCCATCCTTAAAAACAGCCTTACCCACATTTGGAAAGAAGAATTTGTTGCATTGTAAATTTTTCGCAAGTACAGCATTCGAATTCGTGTCGTGTAGCAAGAAGGTGCAATCGTCGGGTCCTCATGGTATTATCTCGTTTTGGAGGATATTTCACCCCGTGAACAGTGCAAGTTCGTAGAGAGCCTAGCTGCCGGGAGTCATGGGAATTCAAGGTAGGCTGTTTCCATCATTTCACATTTCCCGTGATTTTTCAAACCCAATTGAATGAGCTTCACGTTTTCGTTTTTTTGTGGATTTGATTTACAGTTCGTAATATAAATAAGTAAAAAAAGGTTTATACAGGTTTTCCAATAAGAGGTGTTATTTTGATATTCAATCGTAAAAGATCAATGGTTTCGTTGCTTGTGTGGCACGTAGCGCCGTCTTGATGAAAGTAAACGTTGTTCAGATCAATACCATCCAATTCCGGCCATAAAAAATCATTAATCATCTCTCGATAGCGCAATCCATTCACCGTAACTGTTGCTCCAGCCTCATTTTCGAAAAAGTAAGGTCCAATGAATCCGCCGGACAATAAACCGCACCAAACAGTCACACTTCGAGGATAGAGAAGCTTTTCAATAATGACTCTTGGGTTTTCCGAGCCCCAAATGCGACAATTTTGCTTGTTGACGAAGCCACCGAGATGGAAATGGGCCTTATCACTTAAGATGATTTGCATTTGATTCACTCAAGTGAATTTTAATAATTTCAGTGCGTTGTTGAAGCGTGTATCGTTCCATTGTTATTAATGGCGTAGTTTCTACTTGTCAAATGTTAAAAAATGACAGCTTCAAAAGTAACATCTACCGAAATAACGGGCTATTCAAAATAATACCTCTTATTGGAAAACCCTGTAGATTAAAAATGTAATTTTATAACTAAATAAAAAATATACAAAAAACATGATAAGTGAGTTCCGTGCCATAATAGAGCAACGGCAGTTTGCAAATGGCGGCAATTATTGATACCCTTTGTTTATCGAAAGCATATATGATTAGACTACTTTAAATAGTGATTAATTTTGCAACAGCAGAAACTTCGTAATTTGGCAGATGCGCGTCCAGAACTGTAATCTAGTCAGCCTTGCATTTTTTAACGATGTTTAAAATCTTCGAGCGGAAAAAAAAACAATAATAAGAAAGTAATAATATTTATAAAAATCTAAAATAATGACTAAGTTACGTGTATTTATAAATAAAATTTTATTCCTTGGCTTTTAATAGTGTTTGCCGAGTAATTAAAACACTTTCTCATCGCACACGAGAGCATTCTGGCACTCTTTAACGAAATTTTATTATTTTAAATTTTTAATTACGAAATCGAAAGCACTACAATTGACGAACTTTTTTCTTAGCATTTTGAGATTTTAACAGCGCGTCTAGAAATATATATTTTAACGTCATTGATAAAAGGTTTTTTTTGAATTTCGTAAGAGTTTTATGATGCTATAAGAGAGACTCTTAACGATACCGATTAGAGTTTGTCGATGACATTTTTAGAACTGTGTGTTATTATTTTTATTTTTTTTTATTAATTTATCAATATAAAGTTTTTTTACATAAATTTTTCGACATTTGTCTCACTAGGGTACACATGTGTCGAGACAGAATTATTCAGGTACTTATAGATTACTTACAAAGGGGCTATTATAAAATTATTGAATCCATTATTTTATTTTGTATGTGAAATGTTATTTCTGTTTACGTGTAATTACGTTTACATATGTTAGTGATAATGGGACGCCCAATGCTTGTTATCCATTTCTTTATTTCATGTTTGAATTTGGTCATTGACTCTGTTCGTCTAATAGTGGCTGGTAGTATATTGTATAGTTTGCAAGCTATGTATTTGAAATGTCTTTGCCCAAAGGTGGTTTTAGCAAAAGGAGTTTAGAGAAGTTCTTTGTTTTTGACTCGGGTATTGTGTATCGTTTGAGTTGAGTTGTATAGTGTTTTACTGTTTTGGTGTAAATTAATCAAGATGGATCTTGCAAAGAGCTGTTTTATGTCCATAACGTTGATAGTATTGAAGATAGTATCAGTGCTAGTAGAAAGAGGAAATTTGAGATTAATTTTTGTGCTTTAATAATGGGGTGGAGAGCACTAGAAGAAGTATTACCCCAAGCTAAAATTCCGTATTCTATGTTTTTTTTTTTTTTATAGTGAATACCTCACAAGAGTCCCAACTGCTCCCGTCTGGAGCCAGTGAGACTACGGCATCCCCAATTGGGGGATGTTGTGAGGCTGAAGGTAAGTGGGGAAGGGAAAGAGGAAGGTGGGGAAGTACCTGGCTATTCATATCTAGTCACTAAACACGGCTAAAGCCATTTGGAGCAACGTTTCAATTCTGAATGGTGGTCGTACACCAGGGCGATACTGGTAGTATCTTCCACTCTGGAACGTGCCGCAAATATACTATATATTATTTTAATTAATTAATTGTGAAATAACACAAATTAATCAAATAAAATTTATTTGCGCACGCCGGGTTCGAACCCGCGACCTTCGGAATGGCAGTCCAATGCGTTACCACTGGACTATGCCGGCCGTCAAAATTGTGACTGGTATAGTGAGAAATACACTGATTTTAAAAGTTAGGGGGCAAGGAAATTTCGTGTTTGTTTGAAAAAGTAAATAGATTTACGAATTTTGTTTGTAATGTTATAGATATGTTTTTTCCAGTTTAGGTGTGTGTCAAAGGTTAGTCCTAGATATTTGATATTGATTGCTTGTTCTAGGCAGTCACAATTCCGGTCAAGGGGAGAATTTTTACAAACGTGTATTTTTAAAGTTAGGTTTGACTTTGGGATATTAGTGAGGCTAGACAGTAAGTATTTTGTTTTATTATTTTAAGCTCCCCTAGAAGTATGAGATAAAAAGTTCTGGGGGTAAATGGACAGGGTACAAAAAAACTGGTGTGCAAAACCAAGTACAAAATGAAGGAAATTTTTTAAAAGAAAACACGCCATTATTTGACACTTCTTAGTACCATCTATTCATTGGTAAATACCCTACTTAATATAAAAATAATTCGTGTTTTAATTATATTTTCAATCCGATGTTAATACCTCTTGTATAGCCTGCTCTTCTATTATAAATCGTTGAAACAATACGTAATCCTGCATTAAGTCGCTACAATTTAGCATTGAACAATGGAAATCATTAAGCAATGGCTTAACCTAAGGGTAAATAATAATAATTTTAATCCCAAACGTCCCATACAGATGTACACATTTATTATGAATATAAGGATATTTATTTTGGAAATGAAATTCTTAAAATTGATTAAAATAATCTTTGATTATTTATTATTATTATTTTAATCATAAATTATGTAAATAAAGCAACATTTTCAGACATACAGACATAAAACAAGCCAAAATAATGTATTCTTGGTATGCCTTATATCGTCTCGAATATAGGTAATAGGCATTAAAATCGCTTGAAAAACGGAGTCTAAAAACGCTTGATTTCAAGCACAAAAGTGGGTTGTATTTATTTTGTAAATAATTTTATAAGAAAGCAATCAAGTTAATCAAGGGAAACTGTCACAGATAATCGTAGCTGTAATATTTTGTTTCCTTTATGCGTTCATACATTTCTATTGAAAAAAATATTTTTTATAGTGTACATTTATATTTTTTATTGAGTAATTAAAATTTTATTTGCATTCTACTCAAGGAAAACGATAGGAAAACCTTCAATTTATCTTAACCATATTTTTGATATTCATAATGTAAACCAATTCTTTATTATGATTAATCGAAAATACTGATTTAGCATTAAGCTGCAATTAATGAAATATAAGAAAATTGAAAAAAGTATTAAAAAAATGCAATTTAGCGTTTACAGGCGCTCAGACAAATATGCTAAATTATTTAACGATAGATAACGCTGTCATTATCATGAAAAACTGCTTTGGCAGTTTAGCGGTTATAAATAATAAAAAAAAAATTTAAAAAAACAATTAAAAAAAAAAATAATAATAAATAAAAAAAAAAAATAAATAAATAATAATAAAAAAAAATTAAAAAAATGTCTGACACATATAGCACGATAGATCGTAAAACCCTGTATCAAATTCGTTATTTATTGTCAGTTAGCGATATTTGCAAGGACGGTCAGAACGTCGGACAGTTGGTAAACAAAAGCCGCTGCTTTCAGTCCAACCTCCAAGATGTCAGAGGAAGAGGTGTGTTCAGGATGTGCCTGTCCAGCTGCTGCATACAATAATAGAAGTTATGTTTGAATGTGAATAAAGCAATGAGTGTGTGCCAAGACAGAGTCGTTTCGCGGTCCGTCCTTTCTGCCTACCCTGCGGAAAACGGCGAGATGGTTGGTTTGTTAGTTAGATATATTCTAGTAAAAAAAATGAGTTACTAAAAAAAAGTATTACTAACTTAAATAAATTTTATTTTGTAAAAAAAAGTTAGGTTAGGTAAGGTTTTTTTGTCGTGTGTAATTTCTGCGTTTGTTGATTCCGTCTTTGTGTAAATCTGGCAATACTGACACGTGAAATTCACGCCTGTGAAACTTGAAGAAATGTAGCACCGATGATATAATATGTAAGAAAATAATGAGTTTTATTGGGAAAGTTGGTGTAATAATGACATTTTTTTTTATAAAAAGAGCCTTTTGTGATTTATTTTATTTGATTTCTTCACAAATAATATTTCACCGACTCAGTTAATAACCAATAAAGCCTCAGAATTCAGAACGTCACACTCTAAAGAACGCATTATCCAATACAAATCCGTCGAACGGAGATTTATAACCCGAAGTAGTACGATTATGTCGCGATGAAAACGGAAATGCGTAACAAACGTAAAAACGAAAATGGGCGCTAAAAACAAAAAAAAATTAATCTAGAATCGATGCGTATAATACGGACTTTGCGACGCGTAAAAATGAAACGTGACAGCTTTTGTATTCTATTTCGTCATATCGACGTAATTGAGTGCGACGCGCCGTACGATCGCCGTGAACTTTCGTCCTTTTTGTGTCGCTCAGTTTGGTATCAGTGCACAAAAATCTTTCAATTTATTATAAAGGTGTCCGGGGGTAAGGTACATGATTGTAGAAGTAAAACAAACATACAAACAGTTCAAATTTTTTACATAAAAAACTACCTTAAAACGATAGAATTACAAAAAAAAGTTATCTTTCTTACTTGTATCTTGAATCACCCTCCGAAGTTAGCGCACTTTACCTCCGGACACTCTGTATTTAACTAGCGGTACAAGCGGAAAACTGAGAACACAGAGAACAAAAATCCACATGTTGACCACTGCTCAACTCTCTAAATAGTATGAAATTTAGTCGCTATCCGCATCTGTTTGTGCGCTTAGTTCTTTTAAACTATGCAACGCACTTTAATAGAGTTTCTATTATCATTTAGAAAATTTCTTCCGGAAGATTCTCATATATATATTTTATAGCATGGATTTAGATCTGCTAAATCTACTACTACTAACTTACTTTCCTTTACCAATTCCATCGTAAATGGCCTAGAAGATAACTCACAAATAGATGTTCTATGTACCAACTTCTCTAAAGCTTTCGACAAAGTAAACCACTCAATCCTTATGGCCAAACTATATGCTATCGGTATTAGAAACCCCTTGCTATCATTCTTTAATTCTTATTTAAGCAATAGAAAACAAAGAATTAAATTAAACAACTTTGTGTCTACTATTATTGAAGTAACGTCCGGTGTACCTCAAGGAGCACATCTAGCACCGCTTCTTTTGAACTTGTTTATTACATATTATATTTAACGATATTATTAGTATTTTTTCTCATACACGCTTTTGGCTTTTTGCGGACGACAATAAGATTCTAAAAATAATAAAAAATCACGATGACTGCCTTATTTTCCAATCGAATATCGACTCTTTCAATGATTGGTGTAAAATTAATTGTTTGAAACTAAATGTCGATAAATGCAAAATTATGTCCTTCTATAGAACAAAAAAACCGATTGTCTTCGAATTCAAACTTAATAATATTTGCCAACTGTTACATCTATTAAAGACCTTGGTGTCTCTCTTGATAGCAAGCTTTATTTTCGTATTCTTGACTTGATTCGACTTGTCACTTTTTTTTCTTATATTATATCTACCATATGTCTTTGCTTTCATGTACCTTTGTCTACTCAGGTATTTTTCATTTTACTTTATTCGTGTTATTATTTTGTAATTTGGACGATGTTCGTTAATAAATAAATAAATATATTATACTTATCGAAAGTAGAGAAAAGTCGATGTTTTATAATAAAGTCGAAAAAATATATTTTCTGACACTTACATTGCTAACGCTCTCTAAACCTTATGAGATTCATCAAAATGATGCACTACAGAATTGTATATCTTAAAAAGGCCTACAGAAAAGTCAGTGATGATGTATGTCTATCTCTTAAGGATAACCCCCAGCAACGCCGGGTACACGTCAGCTATTATTAAATATGTTGGAAAATAAGAATATTATATTTGTCACACCTAATAAATACTTGAATTGAATTGGTACATAATTTAGGTGGTATTTTTTCTCCAACAAGTCCAAATGGAATTATTTACTTTTAAAAATGTATGAAAAATAGCGAAAAAGTGAAGAATTACTTCAATAAAACATAGAACCATTATATAACTCGTATATATGACAAAAAATAGCTAGAAATCTTAGCATTTGCTCCGGATCGCAGAACAAGCGAGGAGTAACATTAACAATGGTTAATACCTGTAATAAGCAAAGAGTTTCCGCCCCCCCTAAATGATATATAATATATAGCGACAGACAATAAAATATGTTGCAAATTCTCTAAAATAGACCCCAATGAGAATAATTATGAGGCATAATAGGTTTTCAAAGTTACTAAATTAGTTAACAGTTATCTGTTTTGTTAATTAATTCCACCGCAGGTCTGTCTAATACACCTGGGCCGAGCGTCTCATGTTTTTTATGCACGGTTTCTTCACTGATTCCGGCTCGAATTTAGGGTATTGTCTCGTCTTCTGCTATTCAAAATTCACATCGATTTCGGGTATGCGTTAGGTGTTATTTTAATTACATATTGTTTAATTATGTATAAACGTAATAACTAACACAACAAAAATATAACAGTTATTCCTAATATTCGTCTTCGAATTTCGTAAATAATTTTCGTTGCCTTGAATATCTCAAAAGCACGTCAAACATCGTATTAAATTTCATTTTACAACCACAAAACTTCGCGGTAAATACATTCTCCGGTTTCACATGTAAATTATATTCATAAATTTTCTAAACATATATTTGATAATACTCGTATATTACAAAATAAAACAAGATTCCAAATTATAACAGTATGCAAATATTTTCCCTATCTTTTCTACTACTCCATAAGGTGAGCTCTAGGAGCTCGTGTTTATGGAAGGAATAAGTATATAAAAAAATAAAATATTGCTTAAAAGGTGATGTGTGACAAGTATTATTAAATAACTACAAACGTAATTCGACATATAAATAAATATAATTCAATCTTTAAATTAGCTGCAAACATAATTCTATCTTCAAATTAACTACGAACATAATTCAATCTTTAAATTAGCTGCAAACATAGTTCAATATAAATAATTCATTCTTCAAATTAACTACAAACATAATTCAATATACATTTATTTATTTTTTATAATATTGATTACATTTTATAATTTTGACTGTCCAACTAGGAAGGATTCCCGTTTCAGGACAGTCAAATTTACAGGTTTCAAGTTATCCTAGACGAATACAGGATTTAAGACTAGCTAAAATAAGTATGTTAAAACGAAGATACATAAAAAAGATACATAAAGATTCATAGAGGCGTTCGTGATTTCAAATTACATTTTTTAGTATCATTTCGGAATCAGTCCTGCCTAGATCCAACAACCATTTTGTCACTCTTGGACTGAAGGATGACAATTCACACAGTTTCAGCGGAGAGGGGATTTTATTATATATTTTAGGACCGAGATATGAGAATATTTTTTGATAAGCTGCTCTGTTGCTTGTTGGAACGGAAAGGTCATTCCTTCCCTTACTTCTGGTTTGATGTTTGTGTTCGGCTGTTTTCATTTTGTTTTTATTTTTATGAACATGGATTAATTATTAATGTTAAAAAAACAAAATGTATGTATGTAAAATCACCAAGCCTGGGAATATGGAATATACCCAAAATAATTGCTCATAATTTATTTTATTTTATTTTATTTTATTTTATTTTATTTTATTTTATTTTTTATTTTATTTTATATAATTATAACTTCACATTTCTCATAAATTTAATTATTTCTTCTAATGCTGTCTTACGTAAAGTCACAAGGAGGAAATCCGTAATTGGTTTTATTTTGGCTATTTTACTTATGTACAATCTGTAAAAATGTAACTGTTGATTTCCCAAAAATGAATAAATAAATAAATGAATAAATAAATAAATAAATAAATAATTCTGAATGTATTCATAGAAAAATTGAAAATATTTGCCACTGTGAAACAATTGACTTTACTAACGAATATACTTATCTGGGACTAATAGTAGACAATAAATTTAAATGGGATAAACAAGTGGCTAAAATCTGTAACCAGCTCCGATCTTTTGCAAGTAATTTTTATAAACTGAAATTTGTTTTGCCTCATTGTACTCTTAAAATAATTTATTTTTCTATGGTCGAATCCATACTCAGATATGGCATACGAACTTGGGGGCACTCAAGCAATATTTATATTAAATATATACAAAACTTACAAATCGCTATAATAAAAAAAATTGTACCACCGAATATCTACAGACAAAGAAGTAATCTAAAACTACTGTATGGTTCTGAGGGCCTACTTCCAATAAAGGGTCTTCTTTGGTACATTATTATAATGGATAATGAGGGAGATAGCAAATATAAAAAGCAACCGGTGCATAATCACACAACAAGATTCACTGAAAATAAGGGCCTCATTATTCCAAGAGTAACAAATAAGTATGGAAGCCGAACGCTTAAATATTTAATACCAGAGATTTTCAATAAATTTAATAATTCTTTTAAACCTCAGAATAATGAGAGACCCTGCCCCAAAAACACTAAGCGTTGGCTAATAAGCGACGAATCAATGTATCTCTGAACTTTATTATTGATGTATTCCTGAACATCTCAACGTACCTGCCTAAATAATTTGTATATAGGTAGGTACTTTGATATATATTATTTTGTGATATTGTTTATTGTATAATTTTGTGTCATACATGTATTAAAAATTAAAAATGTTTATATATATTATTTGTAGAACCTACAGACAAGCCGTCATGTGTGACAGCTTTGTGGGACTGCATAAAACTTGTATCTTTAAAAATTTATAATAAAAAAAAAAATAAATAAAAAAAATAAAAAAAAAACATTTTTTTTATATAGCTCTGTCGGACATCTAGTACATTAAATTCCTTGAAGAGAGCGTCGCTCGAATATCTGAAAGGTTTCTTCATACGTAAAATAGATTTCTGTGCCTTCAATAACGGGTTTAATGTTGTTCTTCCTGCACCTCCCCACCCAATGCAACCGTAGGTTATGATTGAGTTACACAGCCCGTAGTATATGTTTTTTAAGCCTTGTTTTTTTTAAATTTCCCGTAATGAAATAAATATGTGAATCAGGGTGCGCACTCTTTTAGCTACATTTTCAATCTGGTTCTTTCATTTGAGGTTATTATCAATTATAACGTCTAAATATTTATTAAATTTAACGCACTCGAGGGCTTCACACTTACATGGAGGGTTATTATTTCCAAAATTACAGTTAATTTGATGTATTATAAGGTGGTGAGGTGTTTGGGGTTGCCCTGAAATAGTAGAACTGAATGTTAGGTATTTGGTTTTTGATACGTTTAATGTAAGCAAATTCGTCGCCCCAGTGCTTAATTGTCCAAACGACCATTTTAGCGAAAATGAGTTTTTAACGCAATATTGTTAAGAATCAAATTACGCGTCGTTCGATGAAGAAAAAATAGTTTTATCAGCCTCCTACAATTAATTATAAGCATTTTAAAATGTCAATGTCCACAACAATATTCTAAAAGTGAGTCCTTGTTTGGCCAATCTCCTTATTAGGCCAACCTCCTAGAGTCGAGAATTAAAATTGCGTGCTAGTTTGTTCAAACTCCACCAACCGACCAATTACAGCACGATGCGAGGATCACGTGATGCCGCCATCTTAAGTTTTTACATTCCAACGGTGTTTGTTTTCTGGTGTTACGCGGAAGTAAAAAAGCATTTAAATATATACCAAGGAGTTTTTGATAGACAAAACAACAGGAAAATGTCAATAACTAATTACAAAAGTGCATACATACGCAGCAGTGCGGAAATAGAGCGGTAAGTGTTAGTTTTAAATATCTCTATCAATACCAAATTTGTTTTGTTTTTTACATTGCAATGAACTTTGTGATACAGCGTGTTCACTTTTCTGTTTTCGCTCAGACTCTACTTTTTGCAAGTTTTTGCTGTCAAAATTGGTTTTTTGACTGACGATTCATATTTAACTAGTTAGATTAGTATTTCAATTCGAAATTTTCAGTATATCCGTATTTGTATGTAGCCGTTTGAGATTTACAAATTGATCTATAGTGATTATGCAGTTTGTTGAAATAAATTATAGTTATATAATAAATTATAATTCTGATTTTTTCCTCATTTGTGTGTTTTGGGGTTTTGATTACGATTCTGAGCATTACCAACAAAAACGATAGGATTTTAATTTTTAGCCAAAAAAACATGTATAGGTATATTATTCACTGAAATAATTTGCATAAATTTCATATAATTTAAGTGATTTAGTTTTTTGGCCACGCGTACTGTTTAGGCGCAATTCTATGGGAGCACTCTCCCCAATAAAGACTCCATTGAAATGCTTGGAGTTAGTATATCAGACCGGCTCAAGTATCGGGGATCCATAGAAGCCCGAGTAAATCAGGCTTCCAAGAAGCTGGACGTCTTGTACACGGCTAGGATATCCTTCAACAGTGACCAGCTGCTGACCCTGTACAAGTCTCAAGTCCGCCCAACAGTTGAATTTGGGAGCCACCTCTGGGCTGGTGCCCCAAAATACTTAATTAACCTACTTGAATCTGTGCAAAGGAGGGCGATCCGTCTGATTGACAATCCGTTGTTAACAGACCGATTGCCTTCTCTAATGCATAGACGCAATGTAGGCATGCTGTGTCTGTTCTACAGGTATTTCAATGGAGCCTGCTCCAAGGAGATAGCAGCATTGATCCCTGATGCACCGGTGCACGTGCGCGAAACTCGACGGACACGAGCGGAACACCCGTTTACGATTGACGTTAGCTTCATGAGAACGGGTCGTTTTTTGTAAGTCGGTTCGTATGTGGAACGAGCTACCGGCATCTCTCTCCTATAATCCGAGCCTCTTCAAGGCCAGCATTAATAAATCCCTTCATACAGCCCCTACCTTAACCCGCCTCACAACGCCGCCCAACCGGGTGGTTACATAGTTCCCCTGTCTGTATACTGGCAAGGACGCTCTTGTGAGGTGTCACATAAAAAAAAAATCTGATCGTAAGAGATTCAGCCTACTGCGGTCATCTTCAGACTGGTACAGATATTCCTTAAGCTGTGCTTTATATACATTAAATTTAGGGAGGGGGATTAAAAGGGGTGGAATGCAATGATTTTATTCAAATTATATGGATATCCCATTTTCGTTGCTATGTCGTAACAACGAAGATGGAAGTCTAAAGATGGTTGATAGGCTAAACCCGGTCACGGTCAGAAATAAAAAAAGTTGGACATTGTTTAATATATTATTATCATTGAAGTAAATTATTATAATGGAACTGTCGAGTACCTGGCACGCGTTTCAATGCCACTCAAAGAAAGATTTGTCCCGCATCCCACGAACCCTCCCCCCTCACGGATTATCCTCACCCTTCCCTCTTTCAGTCCCTACTGCTAAGCTACAAGAAATAATGCACACATTTTTATAACAACTCGATCGCCACCTATTATACAATCTGAATGCAAATTTCATAACGCCAGAGTTCACCTTTATGTATGGAAACCTTCGCCGGCGTGCGCAAAGCAACTCACCAAAGTTTCATCGCAATCGGATGAATGATATAGGAAATAATAAGAGAATCTTTATACAAATTTCACAACGCCATAGTTCAATATAATATAGGGAAACCTTCGCGGGCATGCGCACAACTCAAAGTTACAAAGTTTTATCGAAGTCGGTAGAGTGGTATGTGAAATAATATGTGAATTTGTATATAAATTTCATAACGCCAGAGCTCACTTTTATGTATAGAAAAGGTATAGGAAATAAGAAGGAACAAACAAAGAACAAATCACTATTGTAAATATATATATATAGATTCCACCACGAATTGTCAGTATCCATAATAGAAATATTGAAAATAAACTCATCCTGTATATAACTAAAGGTGGTCGTTTGAACAAACAAGCACGGAAAGTTCTACGCAAAAGTTGCCCTATCTCCAATTCCAGTTTGTTCAATCTCCCTTTACAAAATTCTGGTGGTGCGTTTTTGTTCAATCTCCATTTTAAAATGTAAAAAAAAGTATCAAAAACTATCCTTAGTCAATTTACAAAGAATTATTTAAGCTGATCAGACCTTTAGCTTGACGGAAATATCTTCATCTTAAACACCTGTCATAATGTTTCATTGAAATAATCAAAGAAAACCTCCTCCTGTAAAATTTGCAAATGGTCGTTTGGACAATTAAGCACTGAGGTGACGAATTGCTGTCTTGCCATTGTTTCAATAAAAAAATTCAATAAAAATTTTAATTCAAACTTCAAATTAACTACGAACATAATTCAATATACATAATTTAATCTTCAAATTAACTGCAAACATACTTCAATATACAATTAAGATAATTATATATATATATATATACTGAATGCTGTAGAAAATAGATTCCTATGTGATGTATGTGTGATAAAACCATATATGATCGTTTAAGAAATGTGCAGATCCGCAAATAATCCAAGCGTAGTGAGTAAGATTAATAAAGGTACGCTCAGAGGGTTTGGGCATGTAGAGCGAATGAGTAAAGAAAGGAGTGTAAGGAGAATATGTGACGCAAATGTGAATGTTAGCAGATGTCAAAGACTCCTGAGGAAGACATGGCACGATCAAGTGGATCAGATACTTAAGTCGGGCCATGTCAAAAGTCAGAATAATAGAAGAGTATGTATGAGACGATGTATGAATGTGAATGAGGCAAGGAGTGTGTGTCAAGACCGAGTTGCTTGGCGGTCCGTCCTCTCTGCCTACCCCTGCGGAGAGACGGTGTGATGGTTAGTCGGTTCGATTATATCAACAAAAAAATGTCGGCCTCCGTGGTCGAGGGGTAATGCTGGTTCACATCCTATCTAAGTGATATAACGCAACAAGTAGAGATAAATAATCATTTAAGCAATTATAGCAAACCAATCTCTTTTAGCGTTCCACGAGGTAGTGTGCTTGGACCAATATTGTTTTTAATCTACATTAATGATTTGTATAATTTATATATTCCGGGTAACATTGTTAGTTTCGCAGACGATATTGCTTTAATATTTGAGGGTAAAACCTGGAGAGATGCTTTTAACAAATGTGACTTAGGATTAAGAGCAGTAAAGAGTTGGCTGAATAATAACATCTTAACTTTGAATACAATAAAAACTAAATATGTGACATTTAGTATATCATCAAAAAGTCAGCCTTCTGACACTCATAATCTAATTATACATAATTGTCTGCTAAATTGTAATTGCCACCCCTTGGAAAGTGTAGATTGTATCATGTATCTAGGTGTAAAGATTAATAATTTTTTAAGATGGAATGACCATATCGATATGTTAACAAAGGATATCAGGAGACTTACATTTATTTTTAAAGAACTTCGACACATATTGGACAAAGAGAAATTAAAAACTGTCTATTTTGCCTTAGTCCAATCTCGAATTTCTTATAACATAGTATGCTGGGGAAGTCCAATGTTGAACCACTAAATATTACTCAAAAATTGATCTTTAAAGTGATGTACAAAAAAAATTCTGTTATCCATCCAACCTACTTTATAAGGAATGTAATGTTATGTGCGTAAAACAGCTATATATCACTCAAATACTTTGTCGATTTTTTATCAATATTAAATTTGCTGAAAGAACACAACAAATGCGGACAACTAGAATTAGCTCTACATTGAACTTTGTGGCGGTACATACTAAAACTTCTTTTGGTCAAAGAAATTATTTATATCAGGCACCACTTATGTTTAATATTATTCCAAATCATATTAGGTCTACCAATTCCTTAGTTAAATTTAAAAATTTAATTAAGGTTTATGTATTGACAGACGATTGTCTTTATATTTTTTCATTCTTGTCCTTTCTTAAATAATAAGATTTTATATAAGTCCCATTTGCTAAAAACTGAATGTCACCCTATCTGTCTTTATTATCTACTTTGTTTCTTCTTTTGAATAATGATTAATGATTAGTTATGGTTCAAATATTGTTACTTCTGGTTCTTATGGTTCAAATATTATTAATACTGTCAAATTACCCATCCGGTAACACATCTAATACTTATTTTTTCTTTAATTTTGAAATATTTTGTGTTTGTATGTAGAATTACTTTATGTTTGTGATTACTCTTATGTTTGCTTCACTCAAATGTAAATTGTTAACCTCGATACAGGCTTAGTCCTAGTGAGGTTGATTTTTATGTAAAAAAAACGTGTTTTATGTATAGTGAGATAAATAAATAAATGCTCTCGACTAGCAAGCCGAAAGTCACTGGTTCAAATCCCGGCGTGCGCAAGTAAATTTTAGTGATTAATTTGTGTTATTTCACAATTTATTAATTTAATATAATATTTAGTATACTAGCAGTTAAAAATCCGGTCCGCGGGTTTTTGCTGCTAGGCCCTGCGGGGGGCACTTGGTTGGGCTTCGCCCAGTTTAAGTGATACTAACAACAGTTACATTTAATGTATAGATATTAGATCATTCACAGAGAGAGGGTGAGTATAGGAGACATGCAGTACTTAAATATGTGTTACAACCGTCAATGTCTATAAGTTGAATCAATATCGTATAGTTTGTCACAACAATTAAAGATAGTTATAACAAAGTTGACTGAAATAATAGATTATTACACATTGATTAATTGTACCCGTGTTTATGGAAAAAAGGAGGGTAATTGTGCGATGAGATTAGCAGTCGGTTTAATTAAAAGGCGTCAATTTTACTCCAACTGGTGGTAATTCTTTACCTACAACTGTTACTGTATCTAATAACGTTTAAAGTTAGATTATATATACACCTTCATCAGAAGAGTAAAAATCTATATATAAAGGTAGATTATTACAATATAGCGCCCCTGAGGTGATATCTCACAAAAGCGGCGCTATGCAAATTGTCCAATTAATAAATAAATATAATGTTTACATTTTATTGTGTACGTATGCATTGATTTACAACGAAAATAGATAAAATAATGTTATCCGATTAAACTTTCTTATATCCACTCGAACGATCGCGCGTCAAAAAACTTTTTTCTCCGATTGCTCGCGGTTTTTTGGCGACGATTTTGAATATTTTCCGCCAACATTAAAAAAATCAAACCTCCGAATTTTAATACGGAAACATAAAACTGATTATAGTGCTATACAGCCAATGAATTCACCTATATTTTAATAATTATTCTATATTTTTAGAATTGATAGATAAATTATTAAAAAATCTTAAACTTTATAAATGCGCGAAATTTGCGTTTTTGTGATTTGAAATTGCCGCCAGTGGCAGTTTTAAAAATCTTTATTGAATATTTTCTACGTTTTTATGTTCTCTATGGCCTGTTTGATAATCACAGATGCAAGAATGTAATAGAAAAATATTTTTTTGCATGTTAAGATCTCTTCAAAAGTTTGGTCAGAAAATAATTTTGTAAAATTTGAGTGCGTGACGCGTCAAAATTGAAATCACTGTATTATATTATATAATAAATTTACCACAAAAACTGGTATAACGTTAGGAAGATACATTAACTGTCTACAATTATTAATAAGCATAGTCGCCGTGTTGGCTTTATTTTATTCATTTGATGAATTATACAGAGAGCCTATTTCACGATGTCAAAATCATGGTGCTACTTTTTAAATAATTGTAAATTAGAACTGGAGATTTGTAACCATGTTTTTATATTACGTGCAAAACGAGGAAATAAGGCTTAAAGTGAGATATATATCATAGATATAAACATTGCCAATATTTCAGGGGGATACTTTGAAAGTTGATGAAATTCACCAATATTTGACCAAAAATCACTTCTGACAGCTACCTTAAGGTCAATCTACATAGGGTAAATCGGAATATGTAAAATGATGATAAATTTGTATATATATATCAAACCTTTGTATGACCGTAGAATTTCAAATAAAATCATAGTGATAATTTTATATCTAAACGCAAAGGTATCGAAAAAAAATGGGGGAGGGAAAATAATTGATGGAACCAATAATTGATTTATTTATTAAGCCCTAATATCCTTTAAAATCAATATTACAGTTGTATGGTTACAATGAAAGAGCAGTATATTGATTTAAACATTGTTTACACCTTTTGTCATAATAAAAATGTATTCAGTTTATTGGTTTATTCATAATTTAAGAAAATCAATACATAATAATATCATTGTGCCTCGCTATAGAGTGAGATTCTGAGTATCGCTCTGGTGAGGGACCACCATTCAGAATTGAACATTGCTTGAATTGGCTTAGTTATGTTCAGTGACTAGATCTGGAAAAGCATCTTTACAGAAAAATTGACAAAATATAATTAAGACATAAAAATAAAACGAGTTATTTAATGTGTACAATAAACAGGGAAAAATGAGAAAACCTGTGCATTTGTTAACATGCATATTTCAATGATCAGAATTGAAATATACATATTAAATGTCCACCGAACCTTATCATATAGAACCTTTGAGGACAACATAACATGAGACGTGAGTATGCGGAAAGAAATGATTATAAGTCCAGCCATCCAGGCCATCATAATTGATGTTCAAACAAATTTAATTAAATTTATAAATTAGAATTTCATAACTAAAAAACCAAAAAAGAAAAAAATGAAATAAAAAAAAACCCTCAGCAAATCTATATTGTAGTGTGATATGGCTTCATGCAATCATAGCATAATGCCACATCACACACATCACACTTTGTAAGGGTCCTTTTGAAAATGTTATTTATGTTGCACCAGGCACATTTCACCTTTTTCCCGCTACGGACCACGAAGTGGTTGCCTTTCAGGATAGGTCGCAGAGTCTTTCCTTCAGCTATTAGGCCAATGGTCCGCACAGTCGTGTCAATTTGACTACGACAGAACAGCAGAAGGAGTTCATCCGCAACCTCACTCCTGAAGTTTCGGTACAAAATGCGTTTATTTTCCTTGCGGAGCTTTGAGCCGTACAATATATACGCATTCTGCACCGAAACGCTTAGTAGTCTCCTGAAAAGCTTCTTGTACCAGACCAGGTTTCGCTGTCGTTCAATGGGGAAGCCTGACAAAAGCTGATCTTTTCGGTCAACCCCCCCCATTACCTTGTTATAGTCTAGTACGAGTTGAGGTTTGTAAGTCCAGGTACCAAACTTTTCAACTGCCCCGATTTCTGCCTTATGGTAGGTGGACAACATACTTACCAGGTTTTTGTCCAACCAAACCATTACATTGAGGTCCCCGCAGTTCGAGTATACAACCTCACCTTCCCTCAGTTTGGACCGGAGATGGGACTTAAATGCAGAGGGCACAAATTCTCGGTTTAACCGCAATGTGCCCATGCAGTCCATCCCATTTCTTTTGAGGCATCGTGCCAATAATGGACTATTATAAAAATTGTCCATTATTAATGTATACCCCTTGTTAAACAGAGGGCTGGCCAGGTCGTATACTATCTTTGCAGTGGCCCCAACTGGGCAGATATTGTGAGCACCCAAAAAGTTGGCCTGTGTCATGTCGTCCGTCATATCTTCCGTTATGTCTTCCGTCATATCTTCCTGGTCTGGATTTGTCGATTCAGCCTGTCTGGAAATGGTCTTCCCCGTATAAATTTGGAATTTCCAAAGATAGCCAGACTTGGACTCACAAAGCTCGTAAGACTTTATACCCGCACTGGCCGCTTTGGTTTTGATCATCTGGACGAATCCCAAACGGCCTTTATAGCAGAGTAAGGATTCATCCAGAGAGATGTCTTGCTCGGGCAGGTATAAAGTCTCAAACTTATTTGAGAGGTGGTCCAAGACGGGTTGAATCTTTTGTAACCTTCGCACAGATAATGGTGCATCAGAAGAAAGACTTTCATTGTTGGTGAAGTGAAGGAACTTTTTAATTAGAAGAAAACGATTATAATCCATGGCTCGGCTGAAATAAGGCATGGCGGTGAGTTTTTTTGAATAGAAGTAGTCTTTTTCAACAGGAAGGGGACTAATACCTTGATACATTAAAATTGCCAAGAATACATACATTTCCTCTTTATTCGTGGGAGCCCATTTATTGGTACGCGCATGACGCTTAAATTGTTTTTTCGCAATCCATTGATCTGCATACCTGTTGGTCTCTCTCGCGATCAGTTCAACGAAATCTGCATCAAAGATTTTAAGAAAGGCATCCACAGGTTTGCCCATTTCGTCGGTATTGAAAGTTGGTCCCGGCGTGCCTGTGAAAGTCTCCCTTATCCCAGTAAAACGTAAGATATCTTTAGACCAATCGAAAGAGTAACCTTCAGGCGGCAGAATCGAACGCATTGCCTCACTATCTACCTGGTCTTGTCTACTAAAGTCTATGGCCATAGCGGAGTTAGGTGAAACGTTGATAATATTATGATAAGGTATTGGTGGCATGCAGAAGGTATCCTCATCGCTCTCTTCGTGGTCGACGTCACTCGCTTCGTCATCCTCGTCGCTCGATCTGTCCATTTCTGAAACAACAGAAAACCCAAATTAATTTAATGTGTCTATATTACGATAACCCACTGCCTCTGGTACGGCTTATGACTCGCAATACGATGGTCGCGGGATCAAATCAAATAAATTATATTTGAATAATTAGTGTTATTTTCACACAAAATTCATTTAAAATAATATATATTATATTTGCGGCACGTTCCAGAGTGGAAGATACCCATAGTATCGCCCTGGTGTAAGACCCCATTCAGAATTGAAACGTTGCTTGAAATGGTTTTAGCCGTGTTTGGTGACCAGTTCTGAATAGCCAGGTACTTTTCCACCTCCCTCTTCCACACCTCCTTCCCCTCCCCGCTACCTTCAGCCTCACAACATACCCCGATTGAGGATGCCATAGTCTCACTGGCTCCAGATGAGGCTCTTGTGAGGTATTCATATAAAAAAATAAATAAAAAGTTAATCAAATACTTGAGGCGGGCTATGTCAGGAGTCAGAATAGCACAGTCAGGTAGGTATGGAATGAAGAAAAGAGTGTGTGTGCCAAGATCGAGTTGCATGGTGGTTCATCCTCTCTGCCTACCGAAATGGCGTGAAGGTAAGTTAGTTAGTTTTATAACTCACGGTTTCCAAGTACAGACTCTTCTAGTACAGCTGCCTCGTCCACGTTACTGCCCATGTCTGACTCTGAAATAAAAGAAAACACAAATTTACAGTAGAATTTGGATATAATGACTTTGCATTTAACGGTCTACTGTTTTAAGTGACGATAATGTAAACTCTAGTAAGGTTTCATAACTTTTAGTAGGAAAACGTATCCGTTTAAAGTGACCAACTACGTAAAGCGACCTATTTTAATGATAATTTGTCCGGTTACAAAACCCACCTACCAATACAGCCTCGCTTTTGACTAGGAAGCTCGACACAATGAGTCCCGTGAAGCGAAAGTGTTTTTTCAATTTAAGAAAAAAATGCTGTATTACACCGTTTAGAAGCCGGTGAATCAAATGTAATCCTCGCAAAGAAGTTCGGCATGTCTTATTTCTCACTCTGCAATACCCGTTACAGAAAAAAAAAGATGTGTAATGATGCATCCACGTCATAACAACAATACATTTTGTATGTTTGTTATGTGGAATTTTTAAGTACTATGCTTATTTCCTGCCAATATACCAACAGTGAAACTGTGCTAAAGATATCAATATAAAATATAGATAATTGATTTTATATTGAGCCCCTGGTATGACATTTTAAAAAATAAACTCACCGTTCCCAAACGCCGATAATTCTTGGTAGAATGGCACGTCCACCCACAGCTCGCTGTGATAGCGGGCCTCCGGAGAGAAGAGTTCCCCACTCCGCGATGTCCCAGGTAACGGCTCGGGAGATGCTGCACGGATAGGCATAATTGGTGCATTGGGAGCCGTTGATTGGATCTGTGCGGGAGTGGACATCCACGGTGGTGGTACGGGTCGTGGCAACGGTGAAGGCGTCCCTTGTGAAAAGGGACACGTTGTTCTCTCCGGAGATGGAATTCTGAAAACATTTACATAAATCATATAAATTGTTCTCATTCACGTGTGAAACAGTAAGTACAGTATGTAAATAAACAATAAAATTAGAACTCTGTAAAATATGCACTGAATGTGCCAAATGCACAGAGCGCTGATCTTACCAACTATCACTGTAAGAGTGGAACGCTGTCAGGAAAAAACAATAATATTGTATCAAGCATCTAAATACGATTGCTTACTTTTGTTTAGTTTTTCTTGGAGGTGCGGTAGGGAGCAAAATGCGCGCCGCCTGCTTCTTGAATTTTCGGCTTTCCAGCTCTAGCCGGAAGGAAGCAGGCAGGGCCCTAACAGCCTTTAGGGCCTTGACGCGATCCTCTCGCACCAGTAGCAAAGCAGGGTCGCTGTTTAAATAAATACAAATATATGATGAGTTCAACGGCCACAGCAAAGTACTTTCATAAAAAAACATTAAAAAATACTAACACTCCAGACGAGGCTGCAATTGCAGCTCTGCGTTGACGTCCACGTGCAGGTAGTCTGGCACCAGCTCGTACCCCACCTCTCCCTCTTCCTCTGCCTCCTCTTGCAGTCAGCACCACTCTATATATTTTAAATTGAAAACACTTAATGTAAGTACTTAAATGTTTAAATTTTGTTAAATATTGCACTAATATAAAATTTGAAAATAATTATTGGGTCGTGGAGTGCTCCCTTTCCCTGGACGACATTTGTTTCTGCACAAATTTGGTAAAAGTGAAGAAATTAATTAATTATACAACTAAATTACTAAATTTTTATTGTGTGACGAAGGCTTTACACCATTTTACATGTAAAAAAGAGTCAACTTTTTGACATATGACTTAAAATAATTGGTTAACAAATATCTGTATTAATAATGAACCAATTCAAATAAAACTTATATATATCTCTTTGTTTTGAATCACTGTGATGGAATATCTATATTTCAAATGCGCGAGTGCAGTATATAAGACATTATTGTAAATCAAAAACAGATGACGTCTTCAGTTGACGTATTCTTACACAAAAACTTCAACCAAAACAATATATTAGAAACAAACTAATTAAAAACGCATTTCAAAGATAGATAAGTCAATCACAATAACACAAATATATAATTATGCGTTAAAAACCCAATAAATTAATTACTTACGGCATTTTAGGAAGAGTCCAAAATTTCGTGAATGTTAAAAATTTATGGTTTTGTTTTTTGACAGGACGCCTTATAAAACCGCGAAAACTCGTTAAATATCACTTCAAAGACAACGGATAAGTTCATAGACAAAGAGAATATATTATCAGCTATTCGATAAAACAAGTAGCTGGCCAAGGAAGCGTTTTAAATAATTACAATAAATATTTTACGAATGGTAGAAAAATCGGTCCATTTTTGGACCGATATCAATCGCAGAAAAATAAAAGTGGTCGATTTTTCGACCGAAATCGTTCCAGTGGTTATGAAAAAACAAATAACTTTGTTAACATCACTTTATTACTTACAACCAATACATGTTTCATGAACGAAGTATACACCGAAGTAAAAAATTCAATATAGATTACAATTGAAAAGAAGAAGTGGAAGGAGGGGGGAGGGGTAAGAGTAGGCTGGGTTTATAAGAATTAGGAATTACAATATGAAAGACCATTTAAGTGGGAACATATTTAACAGATAGTTTATAAAAAATAATTCTTGTTAATTATACCTGCTTTTATAATAACATGTTTTCTAATTTCTAAAATTTCTAAATTATTTATTTGCGATGCTTTATATACAATATGAAGTATTTTAAGACCTGAAAAAAAACAAATAGCATATAACCATAAAACAATATATTCATAAGACAAATAGCATTTAATAACGGTTAATCTAATAAATTGATAGTTGAAATACTAAATAAAAAATATTCTCGTCAAACGGTATTTTTACCCTATTTCTTAAGATAGAAATAAACAATGGCGTAGAATTCTGTGGATAACGATACTTCTAAAATTATGTATAAAAACATTCCTGGTACTATTCAACCGGCGTTTTACAATAATAACAAAATGAAGAAATATCTTCTTAATAATAAAGATGGCGAAAATCAAACAAAAAAATCACTAGTTTATAAACTCAATTGGGATGATTGTAATTTCTTTTACAAAGGTAGAACCAATATAAACTTTGAAGTCAGAACTAAAAAAACATCTCAGGGCTCTCAATGAAAATAGTGAATCTGAGTTTGCAAATCATCTTTTGAATCACACTTTCGATAAAAATTCAGGTCTTAAAATACTTCACTCAGGATTAAAGCATCGCAAATAAATAATTTTGAAATTTTAGAAATTAGAAAACATGTCAATATAAAATCAGATATAATTAATAATAAAAAAAAAATTATAAATAATAATGAAAAATGCCATTTCAAAGCGATAAGCTTCCAGAATAAATTTTCTTATTAAACGCTTGTTAATGGTCAAGTAATTTTGCATATTTAAATATTCGCGCCAGTCATTTGGTTCGTTCTTACACCGCCAGAGGTGCGCTCTGTCGGCCATCTATTGCCGCCGTGCATATCGTCCATATTGAAGGAACGCGTGCTCTTTTATAAACGTCAAACATAATCACGTAATTGTGGATAATTTTCATTGTAATGTAATTAATCCAATGGATTATGAACTTTCTAAAACATATTTTATTCGATATTATCCAAAAATTATATGAGCAGAAACGATATTTTTGAAGAAATATCGTATTACATGTGGCGATTCTATTTCAGAATCGAGTATGAAATCGGGTCTTAATTTTTAATGTCTTATTTTTTTTTGGATCCGGTCGCCTGCAAACTGAAATGAACCTTACGGTTGCTTAAAATTCAGGGGCAGAGTGGTATTTTTTTGCCTGCAGACCTCCTATGCAGAATTTATCCGAAACACAATTTGAATTTGACCAATCAGAGGGCCTACATCGTCCAGACGCTAGGACAATAATACTATCAGATATTTGCAGCACGATCTATAGTAGAAGATACTCTCAGTGTCGCCCTGTTGTTAGACCACCATTCAGAATTGAAACGTTGCTTTAAATGGATTTAATTGTGATTTTTGACCAGATCTGAATAGGCAAGTAGTCCCCCTTACTCACCTTCCTCTTCCCTATCTCATTCCCCTCCTCACTACCTTCAGCCTTACAACACACCCAATTGAGGATGCCATGGTCTCACTGGCTCAAGACGGTTGGGAGTAGTTGGGACTCTTAAACTTAAATAAAAATTCGATTGGGCATTGGACTTACCCTTAAGGTCCTGTAGTAAGCGTTCAAAGATGGTTTAAAGGGAGATATGCAAATACAAATTTTAGAGGCAGCGCGCTAATATTAAAAAAACGATAATAATTAAGCGAAAATGGTGAAAATATTTAATAAAACATGACTCGTTTGAAATAGAACAAAAATCTCTTAAAAAATGCTTAAGATGCATTTAAAGATATACTGTGATTTTTTTCATGCCTATAACATATTAAATAACAGAACCAAATGTTTTTAATATTTTTTGGAGATTACTTTGTGATTTTTTTCTATCGAGGGAATTTCATATAATAACGTTTCGGAATAACAAATGTATAGATATTATCTTCAAAAATTACATATATATTTTTAAAAACTTAAAGAATTAAAGAGAAACATGTTTTATATAAATCGGTAGAAATTAGGAATGCGGGGACTCCCTCTTTGCAAGACCAACTTTGAACAGAATTCTTTTATCTACCGATCTATTTACCTTAAATTATTATGACTAATTATTATTTTTTCTTTCAAGAGCAACCCCGATGAGTAACAAAACTCATTTTGGGACGAGAGGAACTTACAACACATAGATGGGAGTTAAAAGGTACAAATTTACATTGGTATTTTGATATCAAAATCATAAGTTTTACATAACAGTCCAGAAATAGAAAAATTTCTTAGTTATAAGTTTCACAAACAAAACTGTACACACACAGAAAAAGGGAGGTTAAGAGGAACAAACAGGAAGAAACAAAAAGGAAACAGACAATGATATACAGATAAGCACAGAGCCAAGGTAAGAATTTAGAAGAAGGTATTTACCTAACACATTGGTAAAATAGATTATGCTCGATAACAAATACAATGGATAGAAAATGAGAGAGAAAGAAACAAAACAAAGTACAACACGACAAGAATTACGTACTTTCGGTTTTATGTTTTAAAAAAATATTCATTTAAAGACTTACTTTGAATTTTTGGATTATGATGGCTGTTTTTATACATATCTGAAGAGAGTTAAAGAGTGTGTAGGCAATATAATTAAGAGACATTGACACATTTAACTCGACTGCATAGATTTTAAAACAGAATTAACACAGTTAATTGAAAAATATTTCAAAAATACATTAAGAAAGACGTACTGAACTTAGAGAGTTCTAAAGAAATATTGTATCACTGATTGCGACATGATATTTTTTTTGTCCATACCGGAGGAGAGTCTAACTAGGTACCATATATTTAAGTTGGTCAAAACTCTATTATGGACTACTAACCTCGCAAAGCGGAATCTAAAAATTGTTTTTATTTATTTTTTGAATAATTTAAAACAATGAAAAAAATTTGATCCAGAGAAACGGTTGCAAATAATCTAAGCCGTAAACCTAAATTTTTAAAAGTTGTTTCTTATACGATTTCATGGTAAACTCATGAAAAAACAAATCATTTAATAGTTTACGGTTATATTTTACATGACCTAATTAACAATTTTATTTTGATTCTGATCAAAGGAAATGATAGACCAAGCTTCAATGTATCCATAGCATATTTTTTGGTATTTATAATCTACATAGATTAGTAGTGTAGCGATGCTACGTGAATTTTCTAGTACGCTCGCCAATACAAAACGCATTGTAGCGGGAACACTCTAGTCGCAATGCGAGTGTTCGGCGTTCCTACCTACCTACAGTTCTGAAATGTTCTCAATGCACTGGGGCGGCTGTATAATGAGGCGAATCGAGAAGTACTTAGCCAGTCATTAATTAGCAGTTTTACGAGTGACCAACTAGCGAGCGCTGCGACTGCTTGCGCATACTGAGGCGGCCGACCACTGACCGCCGGTTCCCCCCGCGTTGCGTCCCACTGTTTCTTCACCACACCGCTACAGGACCTACTCACCTACACCCAGCTCTGCACGGACCACAATTAATTATGGACTCCCTTGGCCCCCGCCATCGTTCCTGGCCAGCGCTGTCCTCACGCGCCTAGACCCTGTGACCACTTCGCCGGTCTGCGCCTCGGCCCCGCGGCATCGTCGCCGGCCTGCATCTCCAGCTCATCTGACAGGTCTATCGCACCTTCGGCTACTCGTTCACACTGGAGTACCCGGAAGACTACACGTCTTCACCAGTGCTGAACACACCCACGAGTCCGGTCTCCATCAACGCAGCGTCGACTCACTGACTGTCTACACCTGGTGTCGTCCTCATCGGCCCCAATGATCTCGCAACTGCGCAATACCACTGACTCGCAATAAACGCTGTGACACACCAGGACATGCGTCTTTAATTGTCTCCTTATCAGATCCCCAAAGAAGTAAAGTAAATAGTGACTTCACTTATACCTTTACCTTAACAACGTCTATTACTATATCCGACAAACTTGAGCAAAACAAGTCCTCAGAAACGAACTCAAATATAATATTGCAGATTTGAAAACGCAGATTCCTATCTTCGGGCGTATTATTTCTCATCCACTTTGAAAGGGTCTGGTTATTTCCTTTATGGGTACAGGGTGGCACTAAAGAAGTGCGGGGTGCCACCGGGTGGGGGTGGTGGCCGACCAATATAATTCCCGAGGTACAGGGTGGGTTGAAAGGTTTATAAATAGACGGAATACCTAAGAGTGTCTACATGGTAAATAGAAATGATTAATGAATGAAGACAATATTAGCGATTTTTTAACGAAACAGAAAAATCAGAGTAAGATACGGTCTCATCTAGGACTTGAACCCAAGACCCTCGCATTTCCGGGGCACCGCTTTACCAACTGAGCTAATGCGACCGTATCTTCTTCTGTCATATTTAACGGCATCTTATTTCAAGTAAGAACTACAAGTACAAAAATTATCTTCATTTTTTCATAGCACATTTTAAGTGGCTGCTATCTTTATGTAAAAAAAATATTCTTTTTATTTTAAAATGAAAGTGGCAAATCTTAATTTTAAGATACCTTGCAAGAATTACATTGTATGGGAGATTTAAAAAATATATTATTCAACACTTCACAAGTGCGTACTTGTCTGTACATTGTAAAGGAAGGGGAGCTATGACGCCAACCGGTTGGACAGCGTTTTGATGCGGGTTAAAGTAAGGGATGTAAGAAAGGATTTATCAATGCGGGTCTTGTAGAGTCCCGGCAACAGATTCCGGTAGCACGTTCCGTCTTACACAAAAACGAGTCGAAGAAGCGGCCCGAGTGGCACGCATGTGCACCGGTAGACCGGGATCAATGCTGCTAACTCCTTAGAGCAGGCTCCATTAAAATACCTGTAGAACAGACTCAGCATGCCCACATTGCGTCTGTGCATTAGAGGTAGCAATCATTATGTTAACAATGGATTGTCAATGAGACGGACCGCACTCCTTTGAACAGAATCAAGTAGGTTTAGCAAGTATTGTGGGTCTCCAGCCCAGAGGTGGCTCCCAAATTCAATTTTTGGGCGTACTCGAGGCTATAGAATTTTTTATGTATTATCAGTTTTGACACATGTTTTGTTATATTGGAACAGTTACACAAATAAAAAACCAGTGTAGAATGTAGCCAAAAATCAAACAAAAGCAAAGTCTGTGCGTGGGTATTAAAATAGTTATTATAACAATTCTACGGTTTAAGAATAAAACATAAAAATCAGATGTACATTTTCTATGAAGAAAAAGTACATAAATTAAGCTAAAAATACCGGTAAATGAAATTGAAACAAAAATAACATAAAATGTAATTTTTTCAGCGGAAGTTCTAAACCAAATCTAAAAATATGGTACCTACTAATGTCTTATAAATAAGAGGTTTTATAAAAGTATATAACTATTGTGAAATCAAAAACTAAACAAGGTTAGATGAATTTAAATAGATGATAACTGAGGTTACTGAGACAACGCGCGAGGTTTTACCGAACTGCGTCCAGTGGACATACTTGAACCTTACAGCGTTTAGTACCGCACAAAGTTCCTTTGTCAGACAAGCTGTCATCAGCTGCCACAAACACGTCGCTCTGGGCTTTTTGTTGTGAAAAATGCCTTCCTGTGGTTTTAAGAGGTGCACAATTTTTTATCGAGCAAAAATAAAACGATGTAGCTTATTTTATTTGGTTCTCAAATCATTTATACGTCAAATAAATATAATTATTGAAGTCTACTAAACGAAATCGGTATATGTGGAAATAAAATAAAGCGAGATAGCAAACGCAGAAACACATAAGTGCGGGAAGGACAACCATGGTGACAGTACATTGTATTCTACACTGCTCGCTGTCACGATGCAAGCTATTGTGTGGGGGCGAGTTTTGATAAGCTCTCTCATCCGTACGCGCACATTCTTTGAATTGCCGTCCTTTTCTTATGCGTTTCGTATTTCGCTTGACTGAAATCAACAGATGCGCGCGCCGTTGTATTGCTATTTCATTTGCATACTCATATTCTCTGAATTACCATTCTAATCTTATTGGTTTCGTTTTAGCTATGAAAGATGAAAAACTATTTTTTTTTTGTTCAATTAGTAAGACTTTGTATTTAATCTTTGTATTTATTTAAGTCTACTAAAACAAAGGCATGAATGTACGGCATTGCACAACCGATGTATGTCAAATACTATAACTGTCAATTTTTTATAATAGTTAAAACTATGAAGCAGAAATACATTGAAATAAAAAAAAAATATATGACAGCCTTCGTGGTTGAGTGATTACGACCCTTGGCTATGAATCTGGAGATCGTGAATTCAAATCCCGGCGTTCGCAAGTAAATTTTCTTTGATTTATTAAGTTATAACACAATTTATTTATTAATTTGAAATAATATCATCAAAAATATCGGTTTTGTGTCTGTCTGTAACTCTGATTCAATGAACTATGAAAATCAGATTTGTTTTAAATTTAAGTGTGAAATTAAATTCTGATGTCAGCTAATAGGCTAAAGTCATTTCAGGCAACACTCCTTTCCTGAACGGTGGTCTTGCACCAGGGCGGTACTGACAGTATCTACCTCACAGGAATGTGCTGCAAATATACTATAGGTACTAGCCCAGATATTATATTTCATAATCACGGGATATTAAAATTAAAAATGTTTTTTGTTAAAATATTTTGGAATCGATAGGTACCAAAATATTCTCGATTGTCTGATTTAATTCAAAGAATATTTTAATTTGCTAAACCAGATATAACGAAGGACTTGTGAATAGACAATCGAAATTGGTATTTTGATTTTCAAAATTATTGTATAATATTTTACATGTTGAATTATCTAATTCATGTCATATTATTTAACAGGGAAAGAGTTTATCAAACACGTAATTTAAATTTCAATCAAAATGAAGGATTGGTGCTTCGGAAAAGTACCAATAAATACGGTGAAAGAACCCTAAACTATATTGTACCAAAATATTGAATAAATTAAAAATAATAGAACTTGTTCTGCTGAAGTCAAATCCACTCATCCGATTTTTGACACATTATGCCAAATGGCAAAAAGTTTTTGAACGATCGCTTGCCATAATGTGCAAAATTTGAGCGATCGCTTGCCATAATGTGCCAAAAAGGTTTTGAGCGATCGCTTGCCATAATGTGCCAAAAAGGTTTTGAGCGATCGCTTTTGAGAGATCGCTTGCCATAATGTGCCTAATTTAAAGAACCTAAAAATATGGGATAAAAGGTGAAATCTGGGTGCATTCATTAGCTTTAAACCGCATTAAGCAGTTTCTCAGTCTTGGAACACTTCTTGCCTCATTCACATTAATACATCGTCTCAGACATACTCTTCTGTTATTCCGACTCTTGACATGGCCAGACATCGACCGATCTTGCCATGTCTTCCTCGGGCGTCTACGACTTCATCTACCATTTACATACGAGTTATATATTCTCCATACACCACATTCTTTCGTTCGATCTACATGCCCAACCCATCTCTGCCAGTTCCATGCCTCACTGACATACATCAGGGCAGGTACCAGCACTCCATTATTGACTGCTAGTTTCGCTTGTTTGATCATTTTTTTGTTAGCGTCAACTGCGTTCAGTCCTTTATTAATGGACTATTCTGCATTTACCCTTCTTTCAATATCTCGATCAGCCATTCCATCTCTCGTAAATAGGAAGACTAATCTATTGTTATTATATATCGATGGTTCAAGTATATCTTTCTCCAGTAGGATAATGATTTCATTGATTTGGGTATATTGTGAGGTAGAATGGAATGGGAAAGTAGAGAAGTTCCAGTATATTCAGATCTTGTTACGACTAAAACCATTTCACGCAACGCAACACTTTGAATCTTATGGTGGTCTATTTTCAGAGCAATGCAATTTTAACCAACTAATGAAATGGGTATTTTTGTTAGTGGAGTGGACAATTAATCTAGTTGCCGAACGGGACATTTATACTTTTCTGTTAATTTATCACATCAATTAATTTTTTATCAATTGTTGTTTATACGTATATACCGTTTGAAAATGTAACAAGAAATTACATAAAATGTTGACAATCGGTGCCTGCTGACAAACTACATGAGTAGTTTAGCAGTTTTGAATGTTAATAAAAAATATATATTATTTGAAATTTGTGAAATTTTATATCAAAGTTTTTCAATGATTTTTTGGAAGGCATTATTAACCAGTCAAATTTATGTTAATTCATGGATTACAGAATAAAGGATCTTCTGAACACCGGTTGGTCCTGCCATGCATACGATTATAGCAAGACCTTCATAAAAATCCTCCGGAAAACCCGACAGTAATTGAATATCGAAAACTTTGAGAAGAAAACCAGCAGGCTATTTTAAATATGAAACGTTTCTTCCCATAGATTATGAAACACGCGGGAAATCCTTTCTGTTCTCTCTTTTCTTTGTGGGCCAATATAGAAGTTGTAGAAGATATTTTGAAATCGCAACCAGTTTAGACATCTAGTCTTTTCTGTTTTTCATTTTTAACCCCTTGGGTCTTTTCATATCCTTTTGTACCCAGAACACCAACAGCAGTAAGGTTTTTTTCGTGTACTTTACGACACAAGTTGATACGGACACAAAAATGAGTTAAACTATATAAGCAGGGTTCGAAAGTGGCAAAACCACGCGTTGTACTCATTTGTGACTTCGGATGACATTACAGCAGTTGATATACGAAACAAATGTCGGTTCTTGTATTTGGCAAGGTTTGTAGTTGAGTTTTTTTCTCTATGTGTTTCTACCTTCCACCAAGGTTATCCTCAGGTTATTTTTAAGGGTTTTCTAGGCCATCATTCATGGAGAGAGGGAATTTATATAATCGACTTAAAAGAGATGAGATGTTGAATAGAGGGGATATTTTTTTTTTTAGATAAGGCTTGAGGGGACAACCAAAAAATATGTCATCCAAAGTTTCCACTTCTAGACCACAAAATGTACAATCTGAGTCAAGCACGTTAATTTTAAAAATTGGGAAGTAACGGAACAATGTGCAATCATTATTTGAATAAGTGAGAAATTTTTTTTTTTGATAAATTGTCAAATTGTTGAAATCACTGTTTTGATAGGATAGTCTTTGTTTTGAGGCATAGCAAGCTCCCTTGAATTGGCTAGCAATGTGCCAATCGGCTTGCTATGCCTCAAAACAAAGAGTATTGGCACATTGCCAGTCAATCCAAGGGAGCAGAATACTCTTTGTTTTAAGGCATAGCCGATTCCCTTGAATTTACTAGCTGTGCCAATACTTTCCAAGCATCGGGAGATCTATCTTTGAGGATGGAAAAATGTCAGATTGAGGAATGTGGTTTACGAGGGTAACAATAGGGTTGGATGGTCCTTGTTTAACAAGGAATCCGCAATATAGTTACTAACAATGCCTACACGTCCAGGGATCCAAATCAGAGTTACGGTTTTACCAGAACTTTGAATCATGGCATACAAAGTGATCGTCAGGATGAAGAAGAGGACTGGATTTAAGTTTTTAGAGAAAACAATCAGATAAAACAAGGGAACGTTAAAAATTGTTTGTGATTATACATTTGATAGATTCAATTATTGCAATGCACTCGGCTGAAAATTGGTTTTAAATTGAATGAAATAGTCACTAGAATTATTGTAGTAAACGTTAATGCCCATATCACATTTATAGTTATAGACTTCAATTTCCGGATTGGATCAGCCAAGAATACAGTGGAATAGTATTTTTTTGCGATTTTGATTCGTACATTTATGATTCGCAATCGAATTTGGAGTTTAGTACTTCACCGCACACACGCCTTGGGAATCTTATTTAGTGATTTGTTTTTGGGGTGTTATGCCGTTTTGCGCTACCTCCTTCTTTAGCCAACGTTTCGGACAGCATTGCAGTGTCCATCATCAGGGCAGATATGTAATCTAAGGTTATGGTGAAATGTGTGATTATGTATGAAGATGCGATACCGTGTTGCCAGTTCCAACCCTCTAAAAGCTGACATTAACGTATAATTTTAAAATGGTTTTCTGCGTTTAATTCTGGTGTAGCCTGTGTCAATTACCGGATACCAAGAACTACTGAGCTCAGCTTAACTTTTGGCCGTGGAAATCTCAAATCACACCATACAGCCTACTGTTATTTTTTCTCTTCCATTTCCATGCAGTTTTCTCGTAAATGTACATTTAAAACTATGATGTCATCCTTTAGCTATAGAAGATTTATATCATCTTTGCTTATTTTATCATCTTCCCTTTAACCCTTCTCATTCGAATTGATTTCCAGTTGGATAGGTGGATTTGAAATGTTTGGGATTATGTGTGTTTTGAGTACTTGTATAAGAGACCAATTTATTACATAGTGGTCGAAACTTTGGTTCGCAATCAGATATCAGAAGGTTCAGTCTATTTGAAGTCTTCTATAATAACACAAGCTAAATGCTTCTCCAAATAAGGAAGACGCTTTATTGTCGTTAATTTTTGGGTTATTATGCCTTGTTGTGCTTTCACCTTCATTAGCCAATGGTTCTGACAGCGCTACAGTGTTCGTTATCAGGACAGATTTGTAGATTCAATCCACTAGATTGTGATTATGTGTGTTTATGTATGTAGATGTGATACCGTATTAATATTATTATGTGTTTTTCTGTGTTTAGTTTTGGTATAGCCGTCTAATACCGGAGTAATACCTAATACATAGATACTTTTTTCCGGCAGGACATTTCCTATGTAAAATATGTTATCAAGAAGGTGAATAATCTAAAACAAACGTCCGTTTGGACATTTCCTATGTACGATCGGACATTTTCTTTGTAAAATATGTTATCAAGAAGGTGAATAATCTAAAACAAATGTCCGATTGGACTTTTACAATGTCCGACAAGACATTCCTAATGACCGATCGGACATTTCCTATATACGAACATTTCCTATGTAAAATATTTTATCAAGAAGGTGAGTATCTAAATCAATGTGCAATCGGACATTTCCTATGAATGCTTAGACATTTCCTACTTAAAATATGATATTAAGAAGATGAATAATCTAAAACAAATTCCAATCGGAAATTTCACTGTCCGGTTAGACATTGGAAATGTCTGATGATAAAAGGTGTGTTTGTAAAAGTAAAAATGCTTCAACATGGTTACACTTCCTAATAAATATAGTAAAAAAATGTTTATAGCGTTAATCTTGTAAAATGCACCAAAAATATGGTGACTTATTCACCTCCAAACTTCTTTAATTTTTAACATGGAATCAAAAATTGACAGATACCAGTATATCTAAGTTTATCCATTTTTTTGTGGTCAATTAAATATTTATACATACCATTGATAAAACTAGAAGAAGATAATACTTATAAATCTAAACGAAACATGAAACAGAACAAGACACAGAAAAATAAAAAAGATAACGGTCACAAGTAGAAATCGAACCCAGGATCTCTAGTTTTACCGGGACAGGCATCTTAACCAACTTGACCATTGGGGCTTATATTTTGAATATATTCTCATATTTCAAATTCATCTATTTGATTGCATGCAAGTGGAAATTAACTCACTTCCCGATGTGTAATCGAGCTAAAACTCGGCAGGTAGATTCGTTGTCGATAACAATGGATTCTATTAATTTATTTATCCATAGTTTACAATTCTAATTTCTGTCACGCAAACCTATTTCGGTCCAGATGAAAGCCAATCAATTCCTTTACTAATCTCCAATAAATTAATAGGCAAAATAAGAACACTCAATAGGAAAGCAAAAAGCATTAGTATTAAACACATTTACAATTTTTTTGGATTGTGATCAATACCAGCATTATTCAAGATTCCGTGACAGAAATTAGACTTTAAAATATGGAAATTTGAATTTGTAGCATTAAAAAAACTTTTTACATAAATTCTGAAAACTAGATGCTTTTTACCGAGGTCATTTTAAGATATTTTGATTAGTGGTGAACTGACCTATTTCCCCTTGAAACAGTCAACTGACACGTTGTATGTATAATTTTGATGTTAAATATCTATGCATACGTATGGGAATAAGTTATAATTATCGGAATTTGTAATGAAAGAGAATAGGTATATACTTTTTCATTATTTAAGTTCTAAAACAATAATATCACAGTAACACGATATTAAATTGGCTCCAGTTAAAAACTCAATAATTAAACATTCTAATATATGTAGTATGTATTGTGCTAAAACTTGCTGTATTTGTACTGTGTATATGCAAACAATATTGTAACCTAACCAAACGCTTTGTCATTGATAGTTTTTATAGTATGTATTGTGCTAAAACTTGCTGTATTTGTATTGTGTATATGCAAACAATAATGTAACCTAACCAAACGCCTTATCATTGATAGTTATTATAGTATGTATTGTGCTAAAACTTGCTGTATTTGTATTGTGTATATGCAAACAATAATGTAACCCAACCAAACGCCTTGTCATTGATAGTTTTTATAGTATGTATTGTGCTAAAATTGTAGCAGTTCAATTTTGCCCCGCCACTAATTTTATAACAACTGACAAGACCTCTCAGTTGTTTATGTGACGCATGCTTTATGGCGCCTTCTAGAGAGAGCTCCAGACAGAATTTCGTGAGCGGCAAGTTCAGTACCAACCGGGCAGCCAGCTGAGGACTACACGTCTTGAGGGGGATACGAGCGAGCACTCCAGTCGACAGTCTCACGAGCAAGCGATGACGCCATCAGCTTGTAAAATTAATACACTGGTCATCGGATTGCACCGTTTTCTAAATTTAACAACGCTTTAAGTGTTGTTTGGCGCCCTCCACTCGTTAATCAGGTAAAATAATTTTATGTCAGCACACACAATTTCACACTTCAATTTAATTTAAATTCCGTCCGTGCGCTCACTACTTCGTATTGACGCTCACCCCCAGAGATGTAACTAATATTGTTGTTAAATAGAGATCTTTTGCTCTTTATGTTGTTGGATTAAATGTAATATTGGAATTCTTTTCTCTTTTATTCTTACAATCTTAGCAATTCCCGAAGTTGGCTCCTATTTCAGATTGTTACAACGGCGACCCAGCGTGGTTATAGCCGTTACAATGACGCCAACGTGGTTTATTTACTGATTAATTTTTAATCGTTACAAAACTTGCTGTATTTGAATTGTGTATATTCAAACGATAATGTAACCTAAAATAATGTATTACTATATAATAAACATTTATAAGTAAACCCTAGACAAAATGCTAGAAATAATTAACTAAAAATTCTGCCTTAACACAGGTTCGCCTAGTGGGGCAGGTTATGCACAACTTAAAATATAGTATATTATGCCATATCTATATAACACTCTTACATACATATTTACTTTTGCTTCTATTAGAAACTGATCTATTATTGTAACATTATTCTTTCAACAATGTCATTTTCATATAACTTACTAATGATAAATTATATATTCTGTAATTTTTTGATGAAATAAATTAATAAAAAAATTGCTTAAAAATGATACCATTGTATACATGGAATCATAGAAATAGTGCAATAAAGAAGTTTCAAGTTATTCCAAAGTATCTGTGTTAACTTAAATCTCAATTTAAAAACCAGTTTTCTCTTCATTATAAAGTGTTTCTTGTGTGTGTGTTTAAGGCGATTATAGGTAGAAAAATAAAAATGAACCTTCATGAAAATATGGAGTCTGCAAAAGAACTGTAGAACAATTAATCGATTGCATTCATGATAAAGCAAACGAGTTTAATAGGGAACAAATTCACTTAAAACCATTAAACTAAATGCTATCATGAATTGGATGGGACATTAATCTATACAGTTATCTGAAACCAAAGAAAAGATAAATACACCAACAATGGAATAAAATGAATACAAATAATTAGTGACACCGAGCAAAAGTGAGGACGCATCAGATAATATACAAAATAGAATTAAGCAGAAGATTAACTAACGTAAGGAAGATGTTAAAGTGATTGGTCTTAATAAAATATCAAAAAGAAATTAGGTACTAATAAGATGTTCGACAAAAGAAGAAGAGGAAAAACTTGGTAAAGTAATTGGGAACAACGAGGTGATCAAAGATAAATGCCAATGAAGTTAAGAGGAAAAGGAAAAAGAATAGTTTCTTAAATTTAATAAAAAACTGTACAAATTTATGCAGCAATTAAATGTGAATTAAATAAAAGGGAGCAACTATAAAGGAATGGGACTTTATTAAAAAAATATATATTTTTATTACTATTGCAAAGGGTTTTTATTTGGTTCAGAGCGTCATTGCTTGAGAAGGAGATAAGTACCCTTTCGGGATTACGTATTCAATGGATGAAAATACAAACTATTTGCTTTTCGGATTTTTATTATTTCAACGATCCGAAGCGGATAAGTTCGCTTCTGGGAAATGCCCACGAATATAAAGTAATGCGTTTGGTTTCGGTGTTATGGTCTGGTATATGCTTATATACGGTGTCCGGAAATTCGCAGTACAAGCGTACTGGAAAATATAGGGAAAGCATTGGTATAACCTTTTTTTTTTTTTAAGTTTCTTTATTCTATAAAATTATTAGTTACATGCATTGAGGAATTTTTCGACCACCATGCTAGGCACATGCCCGTGTTATGGTGGTCGATTTTCTATACATTAACATAAAGATTGTGCGGGAATATAAAATAAAATAACATATTTAAAATAATGTAAATGACTATAGTAATATAAGGAAGTATGGAAGAATACAGTAGAATATAAAAATATAATAGCATAATATTAATATAATATAATAGTACAATATAATAATATATATAATAATATAATATAGTATAATAATATAGTAGTATAACAATATAATATTTTTTAGTTGTTGTAAGTGTTATTTTTAGATACATAATACAATAGTATTTTGAGGAAATCTCATTTAGGTAAATTACATATGTATTAATGAATCACATTGTAAACTGTTGATTTCCCTAAAGTAAAATAGATACATAAAAAAAAATATAAAAAGTATATAGTTATAAAATCAAACATAGTACTATAGAGTAGACAAATGAGAAAGGATTATTTTTACTATGGAAATCTATATGTGCTTGATTAAATTGGTAGGTACATTATTTTGCAGCAGTTTTGTACAAATAAATCAAAGTTAGAAAGTTAGTTTCAAGTCCGGCGAATTACACTGAACACTGGAGTCAATTATTATTGTTACGGTGGTTTAGACAGCTGGTAGCTAAGGTGGCACAGTAGGTACATGGAACTTGTATGCCGTAGGTACAGTGGTGCCAAACAGTTTTAAGTAGTTTATAAGTAAGGTTTTAGCATAATCAGTGGTCGTTTAAATTGACTTATTAATTTTAAAAACTCGTGGAACATTTGCGCTTTCGTTTAGTTCATTAGCGGTCGGAAGGATTCGGGCGACATCGACAGCTGCCACACCCCCTTCCTACTTCCCGCACAGGAATAATATTTCATACTGAAATTGTAAGGAATGTAGACATTATTTATATATAATTCAATGAGTATAGGAAGCTTTTTTCCCAAATGTTTGATTTGTAGTTGCTTGTTGGATATGTTTTTGACAAGTGTCGAGAATCAACATTAGAGCTTTCAGCTCTACCTGCTTGCTTGTGATGTATGTAATCTCGTAATTCCAAATCTACTTGGGCAAAGCACTTAGTTCCAAATTGCTTTCAACACAATTATTATTACATGGCGCCGCGGTCGTAATTAACACCAGGGATTATTATCTGGTTTTGAGCGTTGGCTGGCTTCCGTGAGGCCTTAACTTCATTTTGATCGGGCTAGGAATACCGAACTTTGGAATATGTAGCAGGGAGCATGTTCTATACAGACCAAGCAAAACACCTGAGATTCTTTTTGCCTAGTAACAAAAAATTAAGCTTATTTATCTTTTATGTTTTACTAGCGGCGTTGCACGAGCTTCAATAATAATAATAATAATTGGATGACTTGTATAGCGCGGTTTTTGTGCAAAATCACCTCAAGGGCGCTGTACAAACTTATAATACATTTCCACAGTGATCTATGTTATTACTTAACTATGTATGGAGATAGTATACAGTACAATACTTACCTGGTAGGTCACTTGAGGTAAACACTTAATTAACATTATCTAATTGTTTATTAGCGAAATTTAGATACAGGATTTAGGACATAATTGGAAAATTGAATATAACTGGACTTTCTCTTAGGAATGGTATATTTAATTTAAGGGTACGACAGCTTAAAAGGGTAAGTTTTTAGTTTAGACCTGAATTCTGTTAGACTTGTTATGGAACTTAGTTCCGGAGGGAGTTTATTCGAAGCCTTCAGCCCAGATACTCCGAAAGCGCGATCACCAAAATTAGTATTTGGCTTGCGCATAGGTTCTATCAGTCTGCCTACAGCTGATGATGTTGCTGATCTAAGAATTGACTGCCTCAGACCAGTGTTTACCGGGACGCATAGTTCAGAGATGTAGGGTGGGGCCATTTCATTGATGGATTTAATCACCATCCAGCACAGTTTGTACTGGATTATTTCAGGGCACTTGAGCCAGTGAAGGTTACGAAGGTGTTCTGAAATGTGCGAATATTTTGAAACCCCGGTTATGAGTCTTGCTGCTGCATTAAACACTGATTGAAGTTTGTCACATACAGTATTTCTAAATCTAACGAAAACAGTGTTCTTTCTATTGTTTTGATGGTCAAGTGTGCAAAATTTCATCAGTCTCGGAGTAAAACTGTAGTGTAGATTTGTATAAAAATCAAATCCCCACAGACATTCGTCTTTCATGTATACTTTCTTATTATGTATACTAATGTAGGCTGTGTTTTTCTTCTTGTTTTTATGATCAACTGTGCAAAATTTCATCAGTCTCGGAGTAAAACTGTAGTGTAGATTTGTATAAAAATCAAATCCCCACAGACATTCGTCTTTCATGTATACTTTCTTATTATGTATACTAATGTAGGCTGTGTTTTTCTTCTTGTTTTTATGATCAACTGTGCAAAATTTCATCAGTCTCGGAGTAAAACTGTAGATTTTCATAAAAGTCAAATCTACGCCGCTCGCTATAGACATTCCTATTTATATAAATATATTCTTGCTGAGTTCCTCGGCGATGCCCGGGCTTTTCACAGCTTTTTTACTATCTAATTTAAACTGTGAACTGCCTGTTGTTTTGATGGTTAAGTGTGCAAAATTTCATCACTCTCGAAATATTGTAGATTTGTATGATAATCGATCAAACGCCGTCCGCCTGTGTCCGCCTGGACAAATGTCCGCCTGTCTGTAAATTTGTTTGTACGCTCCGTTTCCGTTTCAAGACAGTGGTAGTTATAATGGTTTAAATAAAGATTCGTCAGTCAAATACGAAATCCGTGCTTAAAAGACGGGTTGTTTCAAGGAATTTAAACAATTCATTAACAGAACTTGAAAATTAACTTTGAAATTTGAACAATTCATCAAGTAGATTTTCAAGTTCTGTGAAGGTTCTATTCAAGTTCTATCACTATTTCAGTTTTATATGAAACAACTGGCCAATAACGATATAAAAACAGAACTTGAATAGACCTTTCAAAGGACGTGAAAATCAACTCTGAAATTTGAACAATTCATCTAATTTCAACGTTCATTTTCGGGTTTTGTTAAAGTGCTATTCGAGTTCTGTTATTATATTATTATAGGCTAGTTGCTTGACTGAACTGAAATAATAACAACTTGAAAAAATCTTTCACAGAACTTGAAAATTAACTATGAAATTTGAAGAATTGTTCAAATTCTCCGAAAGAACTCGTCCTTTGACTTTCTTATTCGTATTTTTTCAATATAGTGGGTACCTACCTAGAAGAAGAATGTTTCAATAAAGAATTGGCATAGAAATAGTGATTATTTATTTGAAAAAAAATGTATAATTCTTTATTTAAATTTTATTTAAATCTTATATAAAATATACTGTTCGTATTTATTTAGGTAGGTATTTAAGTACCTACTTACAATTCTCATGATTTCAAAGTAAATTTCGGTTTTGATTTAAATAAGAGAAAATTATAAACTTTATTGGACGCGATGTCTACTAACTGTTCAGAGAACTACTTGTACATACCTTCAAGAAATAAATGTATTGATATTAAGTTGGAATATTTTCAATCGATATGGTTCTAGTCGTGTTCTCAATTTATACATTATTCATCATAAATCATACGGGGTTCAACACTGCGGAATACATATATCGTGAGGGTCTCTAAGGGAAGTAATTTTTGATAAAAAAAATTCCAACATTAATCATTATTTTCATATAGGAAGGTATATATTATTTTGATATAGGTAGGTATACATTATTTTGATATAGATAGGTAAACATTATTTTGATATAGGTAGGTATACATTATTTTGATATAGAAAGGTGTACATTATTTTAATATAGGTAGGTGTACATTACTTTGATATAGGGATGTATACATAAGTTTGAGAAAGTTAGGTATACATTACTTCGATATAAGTAGGTATACATTATTTTGGTTTAGGTAGGTATCAATTATTTTGATAAAGGTAGGGATACATTATTTTATACGTAGGTAGGTATAAATTATTTTGGTATAGGTAGGTATACATTACTTCGATATAAGTAGGCATACATTATTTTGGTATAGGTAGGTATACATTATTTTTATATAGGTAGGTATACATTATTTTGATATAGATAGGTATACATTAGTTCGATATAAGTAATAATAATAATATAGTTGTGAATGAGGAATACTTGGAGCACGTGGATGAGTTTGTGTATTTAGGAAGTATGTTTACGAGAGATGGGAAGGCTGACAGAGATATTGAAAGAAGGGTAAATGCAGGTAATTCCGTTAATGGAGGACTGAACGCAGTTGGCGCTAACAAAAAATTGTCTAAAGAAGCGAAGTTAGCAGTCCACAACGGAGTGCTGGTACCTACCTTGATGTATGGAAGTGAGGCATGGAACTGGCAAAGAAAGGATGAAAGTAGATTAAATGCTGTTGAAATGAGATCCCTGAGGCGTATGTGTGGTAAAACCATGTTTGATCTTGTGTGGAATGCGGAGATCCGCAAAGAGTGCAAGGCTGATGTAAGCGTCATGAGTAAGATCAAGAAAGGAACGCTTAGGTGGTTTGGGCATGTAGAGCGAATGAGCGAAGAGAGGAGTGTAAGGAGAATGTATGATGCAAATGTGAATGGTAGCAGAAATCGGAGACGCCTGAGCAAGACATGTCAAGAGTCAGAATAATAAAAGAGTATGTATGAGACGATGTATGAATGTGAATGAGACAAGGAGTGTGTGCCAAAACCGAGTTATTTAGCGGTCCGTCTTCTCTGCCAACTCATGTGGCGAAACGGCGTGATGGTTAGTTAGTTAGTTAGCTTAGGTTTCACTAAATTCATTACCCGCCTGTAGGCGGACCTATGCAATGCAATATTAAAATGACTTTTCCGAGATCACTACCAATTATACCGCCTGAAGTTTTGCGGCATGAGGACGAAACATATTACACAATATCTTTTTCAGTGTTTCATCATGTTTATCAATGCAGGAAAGCTCGATTCCTCAGACTGGGTGGTTTGCTTTGAAATAGGGTGCTCATTGTGCACTCACTGCACCTAGTATAAAAAAGACGAAAATACATACATTGTTAAACTGCACCTCCTGTGCTTAGAACTGCATTCGAATCACGAACATAACCTGAAACTTTCTTATAACGATAAGAAGCTTTGTAGCCAGAGTGTACTTTCGTATATCTGGGCTTCCAAAACTTTGTATTTACACCGAGAAAACTTACGATGAAACCGATGAAATATTGTTCTTTAATTAAATATCTATTCATAATCTTGTTAAAAATGGGACTACAGGCCCTAAACGAATGAATTGATAGGTTTCATGTTAAGCTTTTAATAAAAAAAAAATGTATTAACGCCACGTCAGAACACGTGTTCATAAAAGTCATTAGATTTTCGAATTCAATTGCAGGTACATGAGTACGTGCTCTTAAATATTCTGAAAGTACTAACATTTTATTGAGAAACGGCCTGCTGTCCCGTTTTTAATTTAAGGATTTTAATATATCAGCAATATTTTTTCCGTCTAATTCTCCTTATATGACACCCCCAATTGGGGTATGTTTTGAGGCTGAAGGTAATGGGGAGAGGAAAGAGATGGAGAAGAGTAAGGTGAGGAAGTACCTGGCTATTCAGATCTGTTCACCAAACATGGCTAAAGGCATTTCAAGCAACTTTTCAATTCTGAACGGTGGTCTTACATCAGGGCAATACTAAGAGTATCATCCACTCTGATAGAGTGTTAGTGCGTCATTACCATTGTCGGTATGACAGCGTGTTACTTTAATAATAATAATAATACTTGGATGATTTTTATAGCGCCTTTTTTGTGCAAAATCACCATGTTAGCGCCCTTGAGATGATTTCTCACAATAAAAACGGCGCTATACAAGTTATCCAATTATTAATATTATTATGTTAGTGCGTTAGTATGTTATTGTTCGTATGTCAATACGTCAGTACGTAATTATGTTTGTGTGTTAGGGTGTTCGTATTTTAGCATTTCAGTATGTCATTAAGTCAATCGGTTAGTGGGTTAGTATGCTAGTATGTTAATACGTAAGTATGTTAGTGTTTATTAGTATGTTAGTATGTTGGTATGTTAGTATGTTAATATGTTAGCACGTTAGTATGTTATTTGTAATTTTTTCATTTTGTTATTTTGTCAGTTTGTTAGTTTGTTAAATAGACATTCCAGAGTTATAATCTCATACAGGGTTTTCCAATAAGAGGTGTTATTTTGAATAGCCCGCTATTTCGGTAGATGTTACTTTTGAAGCTGTCATTTTTTGACATTTGATAAGTAGAAACTACGCCATTTATAAAAATGGAACGATACACGCTTCAACAACGCATTAAAATTCACTTGCGTGAATCAAATGCAAATCATCTTGAGTGATGAGGCCCATTTCCACCTCGGTGGCTTCGTCAACAAGCGAATTTGTCGCATCTGGGGCTCGGAAAATTCAAGAGTTATTGTTGAAAAGCTTTTCTATCCGCAACGTGTGACTGTTTGGTGAGGTTTATGGTCCGGCGGAGTCATTGGACCTTACTTTTTGAAAATGAGGCTGGAGCAACAGTTACGGTGAATGGATTGCGCTATCGAGAGATGATTAATGATTTTTTATAGCTGGTATTGGATGGTATTGATCTGGACAACGTTTACTTTCAACGAGACGCTACGTGCCACACAAGCAACGAAACCATTGATCTTTTACGATTGAATATCAAAATAACACCTCTTATTGGAAAACCCTGTATTATCAAACATCTCGGACGTTTGATTTTCCAATACGAAAACTAAACAATGTAAAGTTACGAGTTCATTTATTTTTTGCTGCCTGCAAAAAGCCTGCAGTCCCGTTTTTAACAGAATTCCGAATAATAACCAGATTTAAACTAAATTACTAAATCTGTAAGTTTTCTCAGTGTACAAGTTATTTAACAAAATTGTGAAAACGCGAGAATTTAAACCAATAATTTTATGATCTTAAAATTAAATACTTAATACACTAGAGTATTCCTAAAAAAACACTAATCAAATATACATTTTCTACAATATTACAAGCAGAATAACCTATTGAAAATCCTAAACAAATAAAAAACGAATATTTAATTTGTTCATATGACAATCGTTTTAAGAATACTCCTTACTTATGGTACTGTATATTATCTACCTGTAAAAAGTAACTTATGTACATTCTAGCATCACGTTCATCAATCAAATGCATTGTACATATAGCTTTGTATTAGTGATCGACGAAACTATGGATGCAATCTCTTAGACATAAATTGATAATAGTTCGAATAGTCCATAGTTAATAATAAAATTAATTGTTGAAAAGTATAATATATAACCTTCCAACAGAAGCAACAAAACTACTTATCAACTCTTACGTAGTCTCGAGTCTCGATTACTGCAACGGCATTTATGCCCGCCTTCCAAAATATCAAATTTACAAATTTCAATTAGTGTTTAATGCAGTAGCACGGCTCGAAACCGGGGTTTCTAAATTTTCTCACATTTCATAACAATTTAGTAACCTTCATTCGCTCAAGTGCCCTGAAATAATCCAGTACAAATTATGTTTCTATCCATCAATGAAATGGCACCACCCTACATCTCTGAACTATGCGTCCCGGAAAACACTGGTCTGAGGCAGTCAACTCTCAGATCAGCAAGATCATCAGCTATAGGCAGACTGATGGAACCTAAGCGCAAGCCAAATACTAATTTTGGTAATCGCGCTTTCGGAGCATCTGGACCGAAGGCTTGGAATAAACTCCCCCCGGAACTAAGATCCATAAAAAGTCCCACAGAATTCAGGTCTAAACTAAAAGCTTACCATTTTAAGATGACATACCCTTAAATTAAATATACCACTAATGATGGAAAGTCAAATTATATCCAATTTTCCAATTATGTCCTAAATCCTGTATCTAAATTTCGCTAATAAACAATTAGTAAATGTTAATTAAGTGTTAATCTTAAGTGACCTACCATGTAATTATGGTACTGTATATTATCTCCATATACAGTTAGTAATAACACAGATCATTGTAGAACTGTATTACATATTTATACAGCGAGGTGATTTTGTACAAAAACTGCGCTATACATATCATCCAAATATTATTATTATTATTTATGTCTTCGCAAAAAATAAATGAAATTATATCAACAAATATTTCTCACAAGATAATAAGTAGATTCTTATTATCAGTTCAAGTTATGTTTTTGCTCACGTAATTGTTTATATATGTAAAACATCTCTTGGTTAAATCATTTTAATTAAATCTTTACACGTTGATATTATTCCTTTAGGACCATGTAATATCAAGAAAACAGCCAGTATTGCCTTTGTCAACTTCAGAGCTTTCCGTAAGCCCCACAAGGAGGCGCTTAACTAAGACACTAGGATACTGGCGCCATCTCTGTGCGGCAAGTGACAGGTCATTGTGTCAAAAAGGTTTTGGCGCGAAATCTGACAGCTAGATCCTCGGAACAAGACGCGTCACTTGTGATATTTTTATTGTATTTTGTTTCTGAGATAAAGGAGTGTTCTAGAAGCGATTGTCAAAGAAATAAAGGCAAGTTAAACACTGATTTTAGATTTGTTCCCGAGTGGTGAAAAGGCTATTATGATTGAAATAATAATTATAAAGAAAATATCAAAAATAAAAGCCAACTTAAGGCCCCGTAGTGAGCGTTCAAAGATGGTTTGAAAGGGAGAATACGATTGTTAGAGGGAGCACGTTAATATTAAAAAACGATAATAATTAAGCGAAAATGATGAAATTATTTAATAAAACACGACTCGTTTGAAATAGAGCAAAAATCTCTCGATAAATTCTTTAGTTGCATTTAAAGATACACTGTGAATTTTTTCATGCCTATAACATATAAAATAACGGAACAAAATGTGTTTTTAATAATTTTCGTAGCTCACTTAGCGATTTCTTTCTATCGAGGGAATTTCATATGTTTAATGGTTCGGCATAACAAATGTATAGATATTATCTTAAAAATTAACATATATTTGTTTTGGAACTTAAAAACTTAAAGAGTTAGTGAGAAACTTTTTATAAATCGGTAGAAGTTGGGTATGCAGGGGCTTCATGTCTTAGCGCAATTAACTCTTTATGGATTTATTTAGATTAACATAATACATTTTATTACAAGTGGTAAGGTATGTATTTTAAATTTTACATAGTTAAAGTAACTTATACGTATGTCCTCACAATATCTTAGTAATATCGTCTAGGATGAAAATAATAGTCTTTTTTGCTTTTTATTTATTTTTTTTTAATAATTTTTTACAACTGTTGAAAAGAATTTGACCTTACTGGGTTACCCCGTTGTAAGGTCGCATTGTACATGGTTATTTGTGTGAATTATCAATTTGGTCAAGTTTTTTTAGTATGTTTTTGTAAGCGTATCAAAATATAACAAGAGGTAAATTATAAAGCGAAACAATAATGAATCCTCATTAATTTGCCACCGCTGGCTAAGCCTTATGAGATACATCAAAATAATGTATAACGGAATTTTATATCTTAAAAAGTCCTATAGTGAAGTCCTTGACGCTATACGTGTACCTCCTAAGGATAAAAAAACTCGAACAGTATTGGACCGATATAGTTGAAAATTTTAAAGTTTACTCATTAGTGCCATGATTGTCTAGAGAATGGTTTTTGGTAGTAATATAGTGTTTTAACAGTAACATTGCTGTTGTATACAGTAGTGATTGGTGGAAGAAGTCTGAGACGTCCACTAGTCCAACAATAAAGGTGAGATTAGATAAATAGCAGATGTCGTCTTTATAGACATCAAGTTTGCAGAATTCACAGATATTTCTGCATTTTTATTTCAAAAATAAATGTACATTTTGGAGTGGTACAATCAGTATCGCCCTGGTGAATGGCGACAGATTCAGAATCGAAACGTTACTTGCAATAGCTTTAACTGTGTTTGGTGACCAGATCTGCAAAGGCAGATACTTCCAACATTCCACTTACTTGTCTCCTTCGCTTCATCAATCCGTTCAAAATATATCTACCCCAATTGGAGAGGTCTTAGTCACATTGTACGGAGAAAAATGACTATTCCTATTGTATTAAGAACCTTTTCAAATTATTGGTGATTTTGATTGAAAACGAATCAATTAGCAGGTTTGCTGATAAGCTTTTATTAAATTACGAATATATTATTTGTTCGAGGAACGAACAAGGGTTAGGATAGCCGTATTTTAAAAGGCTATTCCACACAGATAAAGCATGGATAACGCCTATGGCTTATGACAGGCGAATGCGATAACACAATTTGTAAGGTTAATTCACAGTCAGCTTACCGGGTGGCGAACGAAATCTGCATCTCGAGAATCATCTGTCAGCACTGGAACGGTGATCGTTGTACGGTAGATAAAATACGTTTAAGGGATTATTCAGATAAATAACCGGCGATAGTACACACATTGGTTTTGACAAGACGAACGTTTCGATGCGATTGTACGGCTCACGGCACTCCGTGATTATAGTTGACGTGTGTGATTTCAAACTGTACAGTTCAAAATCTGACCATACTATTGGTCAGCACACGGCCTGTCAAAAGCAAATCGGCGTGACGGAACATTATTATCATGTCGGAACACATTTTATTTTTACTATAGCGACTATTTAAATATTTTACATACAAAATATTACATTAAATATATGTATAGTAAATTGTATTTCTTAGTCCTCTTCACTAGGGTGACCTGTGCTGAGGCGAACTAAAGTTATTCATTTCTGTTTTATTAGTTTTCTATGTCGTTTTTAATGTTTTTTTTAGTGTTTCATTATGTTTCATTAATCTCTTTCAGCCAGATTTTTATTCTTGGTTTATAATTATTCCAATTTTCTATCGTTTCATATCAGGGAGAAGGATGTTGTGGAGTTTCGTCGCAGAATAAATATAATTTCTTGTCCGAATATGGTTTTACGACCTGGAATATTTTTGATGTCATTGTGATTTGACCAATGTCCGTGCAAATCCGAATATTTTTGCAATACAACGAAAATACTTTGAATTGTAATGATATATTATCAAGGCAAATCGATAAAATATTCTTAAATTGATGTTTAACTAATAAAGCCTGTTAATTTATCGGGAGGGCAAAAATCGATTTCTCTCCGTGCGGCTCCATACAATTGAAAGAAGTTGGGACGGGGACCCGAGAAGGCGAAATAGCTATCACACCTAGAAATTGTTTTATGTAAAGGATAATATAAATCTGTCCTAAAAATAAATAAATTGAAGTCTACAAAATAAACAACAACAAGAAACGTTTAAAAAATACAACCTTCCGAAATTATTATTTCAGATTTTTTGAATGCGAGAATAAACGATAAATATTTACAGGTAAATCATTTACAACAGGAAGACATTTTTGAATATATTTGGGCACACCGGCAGTCAAATTAAAAAAAATTCGAACTAGTTTGGAAAACCAGTCCTCTCTTACCCCGCGAATGCCGAAAGATACTGGTTGTGCTGACGCAGCTATATGCATCTCCCTTAAACACATGTTCCTGTATTCCTCCACAAAAAAACCTGTTATTCAATTACCTGTCCCTGTCTGATAGTGCCTGCATTAATTTACATTGCAAAAATTTATTCATATAATACCAGTCCGTTAAAACAACCAGTACAGTGAACATGCCCCTTCAGTACGTTTAATTCGAGTCTATTTCCGAAGTTTGAGCAGTGATAATCAGCATTATCCCTCAAGGCCATTATATCGATCGAAAAATACCAAAATCAGTTTCCAATTCTAACTGTTAACCACAGCTTCCGTAATAGATGTCGAATATTGTTAAAAAACTGGTTGGGTAGCGAAATTTAACAATTCCGTTTAAATTTAGACTTAATTTGACAATATTCTTTCTTATTTTGTATTTGTTTCATTTTTCAGCTTCCTAACAAAAACAATTTAATTATCAAACTGGCGCAGACACGTAAAAAATCACGGGATATTATAAAACTTCCAAAATAGGCAATTAAAATAATTTTCAATTATTGAAGACAATATTAGTCCCTCTCTCCATAATTTGAAATAATGGCCAAGAAAGTCAGAAACATTTGAAAAAAATGCCTGTTAAAATATATAATATTATAGGTAGGTCCTACATTTTCGCTTATCCTAATTATATTTCACACAAGCAGTTCTAATTTTGAAAATGACACTTAAATTCAAAGCAAATTTGAGTTCATTGAACCTGAATCATATCACAGGGGAAAAGCGCAAGTTACAGAGAACCGAAATAAATTTATTTAAAAAAAAAATTATCCGTATTGTACACTCACGACACGAGTAAGAGTCTTTTAAAAATGATTCAGCTGTACATTTTAGTAAATAAAATTTTCAGAAAAGTATAAATAGATGTTCTCTTTACAAAGATTAATATTTACTGGAAATATTTTTTTTCAACTTCCAGATATTCATTAAAATCTAGATGTCTGTATTAAAGTTCATATAAATTACATCTCTGTTATTAATTTTATAAATCATTTACTGCCAGAATTCATTAAGTGACATTTTTGGCAAAATTGTTAAGAAACTGTGTATTATTATTATTATAGGGAAATCAACAGTTTACTGTGTGGTCGGTTTCTGCATGATCAATTTACTTAAATGCGAAATAGATTATAGATTTCTTCATTATACGAATGCATTATCTATTTAAAAATAAAACTCTTTCATTTCTTCTTACGCTTTTTCCGCTTCAACCAATAAGGAGGCTAGGATTCAAATTTTACTGGTATGAATCTGCGCAGTGTTGCTTTGAGTTTAATCGAGCCGCCCGCGCCGGAACAAAAACGTCAGCTAATGACAGTTGAAGAAAACACAGAAAACAACCGATGTGTCAATTTGATTTTTAGCCGGAGTAATAATTAATTCAATCTTATACGAGTGCCTGTGAATTCCTCCACCATACTAGCGCTACCAAAAGAACCATATCATTGAACATGACAACCAACTCTTCCGTAAGTCACATTTGCGAATACCTATCTTTTTGGTTCAGCGAACGAAGCGTTAATTTACATAGGCACATACCTGCCTAGATTATTACCATTATAATCTTACCCTTGTGTCGATATTCTACGCGATTATCGCACAGTATATGCATTATTTATCTCTAAATAGTATAAAACAAAGTCGCTATCCGCGTCTGTCTGGAATGCGCTTAGTTGTTCTAAACTACCCAACGGTTTTTGATAAGGTTCGCACTATAATTTAGAGGAATTCTTTCGGAAGGTTTATATATATATAATACATGCGCAGTACATTTACAGAAAATAAATAAAATCAAGTCGTAAAAAATATATTTTTGGGCGTTTATATTGCGAACGCTGGCTCAAACTTATGAGATGCATAAAGTAATGTACTACAGAATTGTACATCTTTAAAAAGCTTTCAGAAAAGTTCGCAATGGTCTATAATTGTGTATCTTTTAAGGATAACCACCAGCAAAACGTAAAATTATTCTGCAATGCATACACAACCAACTATCAGAGACACACTCTCTAACCAGTGGGATTCATAATCTGAGCAACAGGTTTGGGGGTACTATTGATATATTTACTGACTTCATTTATTAACTACGAACTAAGCGTAATCTATTCCAGCACTTTGTTGTATCCTACAAATTAGAGTGGCGTTGGTAATGTAGTTTTAGTTATTTGTCTTATATGTAGTATTGTTCTAGTTTCTATATTATTTGATGTTACTGTTAAATGTGTTACTAATATTGTTTAATATTCAGTTTATCGGCTTAACGTTATTTCATGCTTCAAAAACTTTGTGTTTATAATTCTGTTCTAATACCCATGTAAAAGCCCAGTTGGGCGTAAAAAAAAAAGAAAATTAAATAAAGTAAATGAAAATTACATAAAATAAATTAAAATTACATAACATTTTATGTAGTTTGGCGTGGTTGGTAATTTTAAAATACGATATTTATAGCTATAAAAAACGTGTTTGTTTTGCTAAATAATAACCAAATTTTAGCTAAATTGAGAACCGTGATCTGGAGTCAAGGCTCTCGACTAGCAAGCCAGAGGTCGTGGGTTCAAATCCAGGAGTGCGAATGTAAATTTTATTTGATAAATTTGCGTTATTACCCAATTAACTCATTTAAAATAATATATAGCTTATACGGGAAATTCCAGAGTGGAAGATACTTACAGAGTGGAATAACTTCAACCATTCAGAATTAAAACGTTGCTTGAAATGGCGTTGCCTGTGTTTGTTGACTAGATCTGAATAGCCAGGTACTTCCTCACCTTCCTCTTCACCACCTCCTTCCCTCCCCACTACCTTCAAATTTGCTGAAAGAACACAACAAATGCGGACAACTAGAATTAGCTTCACATTGAACTTTGTGGCGGTACATACTAAAACTTCTTTTAGTCAAAGAAATTATTTATATCAGGCACCACTTACGTTTAATATTCTTCCAAATCAATTAAGTCTACCAATTCCTTAGTTAAATTTACAAAGTTAATTAAGATTTTTGTATTGACAGACGATTGTCTTAATATTTTTTCATCCTAGTCCTTTCTTAAATAATAAGATTTTATATTAGTCCTATTTACTAAAAACTGAATGTCACCCTAGCTGTCTTTATTATCTACTTTGCTTCTTCTTTTGAATAATGATTAGTTATGGTTCAAATATTGTTACAATATACTGTCAAATTACCCATCTGGTTACACATCTAATACTTATTTTTTCTTTAATTTTGAAATATTTTGTGTTTGTATGTAGAATTACTTTATGTTTGTGATTACTCTTATGTTTGCTTCACTCAAATGTAAATTGTTAACCTCGATACAGGCTCAGTCCTAGTGAAGTTGATTTTTATGTGAAAAAAAGTGTTTTATGTATAGTGAGATGCAATTAATAAATAAATAAATAAAACACTATACCTCAATTGGGGATGCCATTGTCTCACTGTGCGGTATTCACATGAACAAAAAAATTAAAATATGTAACCAACTAACCATAAGTAGGCAGAAAGGACAGGCCGTCAAGCAACTCGGTCTTAGCACACACCCTTTGCTCCATTCACATCCATACATACTCGTCTATTATTCTTCCTCTTTTGACATGGCCTGACTCAAGTATCTGATTCACTTAATCGTGCAATGCATTCCTTGGGTGTCCTCGACTTCACTGCTAACATTCACACTTCTGTCATATATTCTCCTTACACTAATTTCTTTGTTCATTCTCTCTACATGCCCAAACCATCTAAAATGTCTTTATGTAAACCCCTGAGAGTGAAAATAATTAAAACCACTTCACAACATAGCCTGTTATACGGCAGTATTAATTACACGCATTTACTCTGTCAAGCACAGAATATAACCCCATCACATTAAGTTCTCTAAAATCATTGAATTCGACATTGCATATTAATAGTCCCACTTGAACCAATGAACGAGTCCACATTCTCCGGTTCCACCAAATTTGTCCCCTGCGATATCAAACATATACCCCAGTCCACAGCTCCACAGTACCAATCTAGAATTCCCTAGTTCGCCGTTCCGGAGCCACTATTCGCCTAAGTGTGGATTAAGTATAGTCAGAGTTTAGTTTAGTACAGGTTTACGAAAGCTTTTCCGTCGGCATTGCGGGAAATGAATACGCCTTATAGCAAATAGGGTTGCCAGAAGAAAAAAATCGGAATTTCGAATTTTGTTTACACTAACAGCACAGGAAATGAATTTACCTTAGGGCCAATGTCATCTTTGGAAATGTTGTGTAAAAAGTTTTTTTGAGAAATGGGGAAATAAATAAGCCAGCAAATCGATCCATTGTCGAGTTGTTGAACTCAAGAACGAGTCGTACAAACGACCCGTTCGCGTTTAACAAATGTTTTGCCTGTTTCCCGAATATGAACTGGTGCGAAAGGGATCAATGACGCTAGTTTCTCGGAGCATATTTTATTAAAATACCGGTAGAACAGGGACAATATTCCAACGATGACGTATGTGCTCTAAAAATTTTTTTGGATAGCAAAATGAATCAAACGGGCCGCGTAACGGTTTCTGAAAATTCAAGGGTTTATCAAGTATTTTAGGGCTCCAGATCAGAGGTGGCTGCCAAAATCAACAGTGCGGCGAACTTACGATTTATACAGGGTCAGAATTTGTTTACCAGTAAATATTCGAAAGTAAAGACATGATTTTTTTAGGTAATCTTAAGACGAATTTACAAATGCATCGTGTTTCCGTCAATCTTTGTTATATAAATCGTCCATCATTGTACAAGCAATATTTTCGCACATTTTTGAAATTTTTGGATTTGAAATTGAAAAAAATCGCATTGTTTATATTTAAGTACTTACTTACAAATCTTTTGATTTCAGAGTAAGTTTTATGCTTTATTAAATAAGAAAAAAAATACAAATCGTTTTAATTTATTCACAATGGGCGAATTAAGAGTGGACTGTAAAATATTAATTGTGAACTTTGAAGTTGACATAACTATGGATGGAGATGGTGAACATGGAGTAAGGAAGGAATCCGACTTACCCCTTTGATGTTCTTCAAAGATGATGATGGTATGATTTCACTCACAGGAGATATGATTTCTTCCATAACATCCAGGTTGGATAACACTGGGGGAACGGAATATGTTCACTGCACAGGCCTTCTACCCTGAGTCGATATTAATAACAGCACTGATAACAATAGATGTTCATCAAACATGCTCCATCAATAAAACTGGTTTGACAGTCACTTTTACTGTTGTAAAATGTCACACACACACGTGGGTATAGTCAGATGATGATAGATAGGTAAAAATAAGATGGGTAAAATGCGTGAACACTGTTAAAGAAAGATTAATAGTTGCGTCAACAGGTACGGCTTTAAAAATTTTTCCACAAATATCGTTCATGTTCTCCGTTTCGATTCTTCTATTTCGAAAGTAAGGGGTGTAATATTCGCCCCTATCTCGAGTACTGGGTGTTTGAAAGAAGGAGGCGGGGGTATGTTAGGCGCTTTAGTAACGTAAGAGGCGTCTAGCGACCAGTTATAATGTTAGCTCCAGCAAACAAATAGATATGCAAAGAACGGAGCCCTTCGCGTGCTTAATCGCCTTACTTCCACTTTATTTATTCTCTGTGGTAATGTTACGATAGAACTATAGTAAGCCTTTATCTGATTTTTGTTTCTGTATATAGACATTTCTATATGGTGAAGAAACAAGTACACCAAGGCACTTCTCTGACAGAGATACGTAAGTATTCGATACTCAAGTTGTGTACTCTGACGCAAACAACTTATCACGCACAGTTCTTATACGTCGCAACTGAAATCACAAGATCTGCGTTTCCACAATCTTTGTTTAAAACAACTAGAATCTTTACATTCAATTCAATTTATATATTTACTAGCTGAAGTGTACCCGGCGTTGCTGGGGGTTATTTTTTTGGAGATAGACACATACCATCGCGGAATTTTCTGTAGGCCTTTTTAAGATATACAATTCTGTAATACATTATCCGTCTAATTATCTGTCTAATCCCTAAAGTGGGAATGCATTGTTTAGCTTTGTTTCAAAGTATCTAAAATTTCCTTGGTCAAATGTTGTTTTAGCAGTTAGTCCTCTCTGCATTGATCTGTATGTCTATTTTCAATAGATATTTTAAAAAATCAGTGGCGTTTCAAATATATTCATTATGTATTATAATTTATACAGGGCTATACACAGATCAGGAAAAATATTTGAAGGGTCCGTTATGTAGGTCAACCTTTTATTTTAAAAGTGGACTCACCAGCTAGGCAATATTATTTATCATGATTGTATACAGTCCTTGGTTCATTCATATTCACGTATCGTCTCATACATACTTTTCTGTTATTCCGTCTCTTGACATGACCCGACTCAAGTATTTAATTACTTGATCGTGCCATGTCTCCCTGGGGGGGGGGTTCCGATTTTTCCACCCCATTGAGCGAAATGTATTCTTTTAACAACCTTTTATTTGATAATTAATCATAATCGTAGTTGTCTTAATTTTGTTGATTATGCTTACATTGTCCTTTTAAATGTGACCGCAGATTAACAATTCCGACTGACTGGAACCAGTGGGATTATGGCATTCCATATATCCCGAGAACCACCGAGGCAATATCGAGAAGAAATCAGCTGTTTTGAATGAGTCTCTTTGTTCTTGATGACTATCTTAGACAGTATCATCGAGGGCGGTTTCAAAATATTTTTCTGGGACGGGAAGATATTGGGGATTAACAAAGAACATACAACAATAATTGTAAGACATATACTTGTAATTTGAATACAAAGTTCATTAATATGAAAATAGTTTTGAAAGATATACAGATAGAAAGAAAATATAGAAAGAGTTCAGCACAAATTTCTTAAGTACGTAAATTTTAAGCTCGGAATTCCTATTGATTACATTTATTATGTCAGTTTGATGAATCAATTGCATCTAATAACACTGTCTAACAGGAGAATTATTTCAGACCTGGTTGTGTTACACAGAGTCATTAACAACTTAATTGATAGTCCTGCCATCCTTGCCACTATTAAACTACATGTGCCGACTAGGAATACAAGACAAAATATAACATTCTTCTGTAATACATACTCGACCAACTATCAGACACACTCACTGACCAATAGGATGCATGACCTGGGCAACAAGTATGGGGGTGCTATTGATTTATTTATTGACTCCATATATAGAAGCATAATCTACACCAACACTTTGTTGAATCCTACAAATTAGAGTAGCGTTGGTAAATTAGTTTTAATGATTTGTCTTATATGTAGTGTTGTTGTAATTTCTTTTTTACTTTATGTTATTCTTACGTTTTACTAATATTGCTTCATATTTTTTAATATTTTCTCATTATACTTGTAATCACAATTTTGCAAGTGTGTATTTTGTACCTTCTTTAAAATGGATTACATCTATTTACTGTCAATATCTCCTGTATAATACATATTCTCTTATTGTACTGCATCATGTATCACTTCTATGTAAAAGTCTTTTTAGGCGTATATATAAATAAATAAATAAATAAACAATGAAGACAGTTTCCTTTTGTTTCCTGCTAAAGATATCCAGTACTTTGTGACGTTTATTTTTGACGCAATGTCGTGATGGATATGCATTAAAACCTGTCATTATACTGCGAAGATTTGATTTTAATCAGCGTAAGGAGGAGAAAGATCACTCAGCAGTGCTGGTAGTCACAGGAAACGTGCACAACAATTGACAAAGAGATCTAATATTTGGCAGCGCTGTTGCTATTTCTACACCTTACTTATACACTTTTTAAATCTGGAATTATAAGAAAATTAAGTCATTTTGCTACCCACTTTATCGCTTATCTGAAACGTTTCCACTAGCAATTCCAATTTTGAAAATCAAATCAAATCCCAGATCAGGAGTTCATTGAACCCGAGTTTCAACCGGATTTTAAGGCGAGACAAACGCGGGGCCTTAGGATACACTGATGTTTTGAGTTAAGCTTGGTTTCGGTAATGCCATAATCACATTTATTAGTGGCAGGAAGTTCTATCTCGTACATACAACAGTTTAAGAGATACAGTTGGGCATATCAGTTGAGCAATATATATTTGCGTTCGTCTCAAAACACTATGTTTTTATAGATAGGCCCCTGTAATCCTAAACTCTCGCACACACAACATCTAGTAATGCATTTTTTAAAGACGAACAAATAAAATAAATAACACACAAATTTTATAGTATTCATTGGAGTTATTCAATGACGTTTCAATGTAAGTAGACGCGCTGTAGAAATGTTAAACTGGCAAGCAAAAAGTACGTCAACTGTAGTGCTTTCGATTTCGAAGTTTTAGCACTAAGCTGTTACGCATCGTGTAAGGTCGTGTACTACCGGTTCTTGTGTGATGAAAAAATATTTTAATTATTCTTTGGGTGCGCAAGTAAACTTCACTGTTTTGAATAATCTAATCACTCTGTTTATTAATATGCTTGTGGTAAAACAACATACAAACTAGCAGTAACAACGAGTATCAACAAGAATCGCCGCCATTTGCAAACTGTCATTGCTCTATTATGGCACTGCAATGACATTATAACTTGACACCTCATAATCCGTCTAAGTTTGTAACTCTAGTCGGCCTTAAGGCGGAGCTTAACGCCAAATCACTATTTTGATTTATCTTTATAACGAATTGGTGTACATTATGAATACCAAAAAATAAGCATTAGATAAATTGAAGGTTTTTCTAACGTTTTGCTTGAGTAGAATACAAATAAAAAAATAAATTACTCAATAAAAAATATAAATGTAAACTACTAAAAAAAATATATTTTTTTAATAGAAATGTATGAATGCGTAAAGGAAACAACTTTTAAAAAATACAGTATTATAGCTAAGATTATCTGTGACAGTTTTTCTTGATTAACTTTTTTGCTTTCTTATAAAGAATTCGAACTTTTCTAGACTCCGTTTGTCAAGCGATTTTAATCACTATTACCTACAATATAAGATTTACCAATAATATACACATTTTTGGCTTGTAGCTTCCTCTTAAGGTAGTATTCTACACGACTTTGTTTCGAGCACATATATTTCGAGACAATATCAAGTCTAGATGTTTTGTAAAGTCATTGGAGTTATTATTTTGCTATGATGCATACAACTTTCCATAAAGAATGTAATATAGCGTAAAATAAGGGTCGATCTCATTTCCCTTTTCGACAGTCGATATGAAAAAAACAGAATTACCATGACAAAGGGGTGCGCAACGATGATTGACGAAGGCTCTAGAATATTCCGGAACCTACCACCACATTTCACATCACTGGAATAAGGGTAGTTCGTACAGAATTCCCGCCAATATTGGTCAATAACCACAGAAGGGTGGTAAGATATATTTATTTTTTAGGCGGCAGATACATAACTACACAGCTTTTCTAGCATTTTGTAAACTAGATGAATTCCCCGACGTCGCCCAGCATTTACATAAAAATAATTAACTCTCGATCACTCGCGCGGTTTTTAGCCTCGTGAGCACTCGCGGGGTGTTGTGACCACCCCACATACTCAAAGTACATTTTTATACATATAGTATCACTTAATGGAATTACATATACCAGCATTATATTATTTAGTGTTGTATGACGTATGTAAATAAACAACGTTAATTTTATATATCAACTTTATTACTGTTCTACAAAATATTATAATAATCAGCCTTTTTAGTCATAATATTGAGATCTTTCCTCAAAGAACCAAAAGAAAACAACATCTTAGTTTTTAACATTTCTCATTGAAAAGTATAAATATAAGGGTTAATTAACAAAATCAAATAAATTTTTTCTTATTTATCGTAACTTTGCTGATAAATTAACCTCCGCACTCGCGGGGTGTCGTGACCACCCCACGCAAATTTTGACACGTCCTCACGTTGCGAGCGCTCGCGCTACACTGCCCCTCCCTCCCCGTGTCAACAGGTTTGAAGGTCACTTGAAGGTACTGAGACGCGCGGACTAGTAACTAAACAATTTATTATACATTTTTACGTTAAAAAATGCCTGGGGTGCTGACAGCACCCCGCGCGAGTGATGGCGGGTTAAAATCAGATAAACACTGTAATTTTGTGAAGTGACCTGCCTATAATACAAGATGTCCTAGGATGTGATGATGGTAGAAGTAAAAAAGTAACTTTTTTTCTAATCTATTGTTTTTTTTTCGTATGATAATCATTTTTGTTCCATACAAACAATCTTAAAACGTTGACATTTCGAAAAAATCTTTTTTACTTGTAATATCACAAAAAAATTACCTCTCCAAGTTTGTGCGCTTAACCGCTAACAACTTTTAATTTTTAAAATAAAATTAGGTTTAATTTTCTTTTCCGTACTTTTTTTATTTTAATTTTCTTTTGTTTTTCCCATTTTCGAGAAAGCTTAATTTTCTAGATAACCAATGTAAATAGTTAGATTTACTAAAAGTGTTCTTTCGAGTGGTAAATTTCTGATTGTCTCTTTAATCTGTCAACAAAAAATTGTTAATAATACAGGGTTTTTAAATAAGAGGTGTTATTTTGATATACAATCGTAAAAGATCAATGGTTTCGTTGCTTGTGTGGCACGTACCGCCGTCTTGTTGAAAGTAAACGTTGTCCAGATCAATACCATCCAATTCCGGCCATAAAAAATCATTAATCATCTCTCGATAGCGCAATCCATTCACCGTAACTGTTGCTCCAGCCTCATTTTCGAAAAAGTAAGGTCCAATGACTCCGCCGGAACATAAACCGCACCAAACAGTGACACGTTGAGGATAAAGATGCTTTTCAACAATAACTCTTGAGTTTTCCGAGCCCCAGATGCGAAAATTTTGCTTGTTGACAAAGCCACCGAGGTGGAAATGGGCCTCATCACTCAAGATGATTTGCGTTTGATTCACTCAGGTGAATTTTAATAATTTCAATGCGTTTTCGAAGCGTGTATCGTTCCATTTTTATCAATGGCATAGTTTCTACTTATCAAATGTCAAAAAACTACAGCTCCAAAAGTAACATCTACCGAAATAGCGGGCTATTCAAAATAACACCTCTTATTGGAAAACTCTGTAAATAATATAGTTATTTCTGAATTTTAAATATGACGTTTAATAATTAAGTCACAATAGTAAAGTCGCTATGACGGTTAGACAGAGATCCTGGGTTCGATTACTAGTTGTATGTAACCAGTGGCGACTCGTGACTTTTGGGTGTACTAATGTGCTAATATTATAAAAAATGACATTCATTCACATACTCTTCTATTATTCTGACTCTTGACATGGCCCGACACGGGTATCTGATCCATTTAATCGTGCCATGTCTTCTTTGGGCGTCCCTGACTTCTGCTACCATTCGCATTTTCATACTTATATTATCTTCTTCTTCAACGATTTAATGATTCTTTATTCGAAACGTGTATATTTTTTTGTTCAAATTTTGCAACAAATGCTTAGATAGAGTGATGATACGTCACTGAGACAACGTGTGTGGTTTCACTGAAGTAGATCCAGTGGACATACTTCAGCGGCCGTTCATATACATATTATTTGAATTGCTATCCATTTCATGAACGGTGTTACATTATATTGTAAAAGCTGGGCTAAATTTTTGTTCAATTAGAATGAACTAGCTGACCGTTTACCCGGAGTTGCTCGACTTTTCTCTACTTTCTATAAATATAATATGTATCTATTATACATATAAATCTTTCAGAAGAAATTTTCTAAATAATAGAGAAAACTCTGTCGAAATCCGTTGCGTACTTTAGTAGAACTAAGCACACAAATAAACACGCGAATAGCGTATTTATTTTAGTACTATCTGACGTGTACCCGGCGTTGCTAGGGGTTACCCTAAGGAGATAGACATATACCACCGTGGACTTTTCTGTAGGACTTTTTAAGATATACAATTCCGTAGTACATCATTTTGATGTATCTCATAAGGTTTTGCCAGCGTTAGCAATGTAAATGACTAAAAATTGATTACAAAACATCGACTATTCTCTACGTTCTGTAATATAATATGCGTGTATTATATTTATAAACTTTTTGGAAAAAATCTTCTAAATGATACTGAAAACCCTATCAAAATATGTTACGTAGTTAACAAACTATGATCGCAAATTGCTTGCGAATCAAATTTTATTGACTAATCAATATGCTTAACTTTTCAAACTACTTGAGTCAACTACTCGGGATAGCTGGTTAACAGTAATTATAACTGAGAAAGGAGCCCTACTAACCCCTGTTCTTCTAAAACACGTTTTGTTGTGAATCGATATTCTGCCCTTGGGGAACACCGCAGGTATTTGTATCAGAACACCAAGGTCTCCGCAATAGATTCGATGTCTTCGATAGATTCACTAAGAGCACAGAACACATTACAACACACTGAGGGTCACTTTACGTAACTCCACAGTTGTTTTTTTAAAAGAAAGATAAACATCCCCGGGTTACGGATAACCTGACAATTTTTGAAAATCTCCTACTACCACCACAATAAGCGGAAAATTTTGGGTGTGTTGTGATGAAGGACTTAGCCAGCCGAGGAATTGAACACACTACGCCTGGGTGGGACCCAAACGCGATGTCAACTCAGCCACAGACTTGTCAATTGTCTTAATAGAGTGACGAGGTACCAATAAAATGTTGAAATTGTCCCTCATGTAGGTATTTTGAACTATCAGACAGAGACAGGTAACTATGCAACAGGTTCTGTGAGGGACTACAGTAACATAATATGTTAGTATGTATATGTTAGGTGTATACAGTTGCGTCAAAACTAACACTTTCTTTTGAAAGGCAATGATGGCAAATACTTACAGCTTCATAAGTACGCCATTAATATATAATAATGGTTTTGAGTTGAATTTATCGAGGCGTGTACATCGCTTATTTCGCAGTAAATTAGCATCCAAAGCAACTCCGGAAAACCAATAATTATTTGGGTCAGCCGATGTTAAGGGAACTTTATGTGATGTGTTCGTACAATATCTACTGTTGAATGTTTGTTTTAAATATAAAGTTCTGTGATATCCTTGATATGAGTGTATGAACTCTCTCATAGATGGCACTAGATTAGTTTATTAGCGTACCCATAGATGGCATTAGCTGACGAGTATAATCAAAGATATTAGAAGAACGAGATATGCTATGTTGGCCGCCGGACCGTAGCCGGAGTACTACCTAATTAGGGTACTTTGAACGGTATCGGGACGTGTACGCACAGAAATCTGTTCTATGTATTAGTGCGGATACCTTAGCGATGCCTTAGCGTAAGCGAAGGTGTGCAGTAGTATTGGTGAACAAAACCGGCGACACTCGGCAAAACAATTCCACTCAGTACGAACTGCGCATAGCACATCTCGTTCTTCTAATATCTTTGAGTATAATAGGTCAGAACAAGGTCGGGGTCTATATTATTCCAACCTCCTGCTAATTAAGATACTAGAGCTATTATCAATCTGTCACAATAAAAGATCCAAGTGTTTCGTTGAAGCCGAAGTTTTATTGATTAAGAGAGAAAACCATGGATACGCAACATTTCTAATAGGGTGATAAATAATAACCATTTTCTATAAATTTCGTTAACTCAATTATAAAGATAAAGAAATAATACATACTTATATTATAATACCTACTTTTATTATGCTGTAAAAGGTCGCTATCCAAATACAGTACTAAAAACTTTACCCGTCCGTAAATACTGCCCAATAGCGAGTCCGAAATGAATCCTTTACGTGCGTTATGAATATTTATCTATTTATTTATAAATTTACGCATAATTTTATTTTTTTACAAAAAACACAAAAAAATCAAAAAGAAAACAAAATCAAAAACCAAAATCAAAAAGAAAATAGAAGACATAATAAAACACAACCTCTTAAACAAAAACAATGTCAAAACGAAATAAAGTGGAAACTAGACACTCCACCATGCAAGATGGAAAAATGTAATAGAAAACTACAAAACTTTGGTAAGATAAACAGAGCTACTTAGTTTCTATAGTTAAATTTTATCATAACATATGGGACAAATTTCTTAGGTTCAAACGAAACTTACTTTACATGTTTTAAAACATTATTTGATAATGTGGGCCTTACTGGGTGCACCCGTGCTAAGGCCTCCTAGTTTTAGAAACTTCTCGGTTTATTTATATACTTACGGTAAAATAACATTCAAACAAAAGCCTCAATGAGTATCAACAATCACCGCCATTTGCAAAATGTCGTTGCTCTATTATGTTCTATTATCACTTGACACCTCAAAATCCGTCAGGCGCCTGTAGTCTAGACGGCCTCAAGGTATTTTTCAACGCTACTTTTGAATACAAAAACACCGCCCGGTCATATTGTTTAAATCTTTAACACAGTGTTTCTTACTTGCAACATTTTATCTTAATTTTGTGTACAATAACAAGTCTAGATGTATTGTAACGTCGCGTCGTTGGGACGAGTAAACCTATTACTTTATTCAGGAATGACTTTTTATTCATAACTTATGTTGAAGGTTTTACGTTATACCCATCAATTTAATATATAATTGAGAAGAAAATAATACTAACTAAATCTAAATCGAAATATGAAACAGTACAAGACACAGAAAAATTAAAAAATAACGGTCACAACTAGGAATTTAACACAAGATTTCTTGTTTTACCGGGACAAGCGTCTTAACCAATTTATTTTTTTTATTTTAATTTTTTTTTTATACATTATACACTTTACAAATATAAGGTAAAAAAGTCCCGATAAATTTCTTTTTAGCAGTTTGTCTAACGGGTTCTTTACATTTATTATAAATCTTATTATAGTGAGTTTACAGTTAAATTTTTACAATTATATGTATAAAACAAAAAATTCAAAATTTTACACGAATATAGCAACAGAAAATGATGAAAAACATAAATAACAATTTTTAAAATCTTTAGAATAATATATCATTGTAAGCTAATACAAATTATTTTTTTTCAGTAATTTCAGCAGGTAACATATTAAAACAACTCGGAATCATATACTTAAACGTTCTTTGTCCATATTTATTTGTATTTTTAGGTACAATAAGTCCTTGATTAAAGTTTATATAAAGATTTATATATAAGGGGTTATATATGTGCTGGAATATAATTTTGTACCACAGAATTGCTCTCACTGAAAGAATTTTGAGACTCCGATAGAAGTATGGAATATTATGCCTTTCTTTGTATAATTTTTTTTCAGCTTATAATTTAACCAATGAATTGAAATAATTAAACGTCATATTTATCGATCTCATATTTTAAATCCAGAATTAATAATATTATCTTGCAACTAATTTTTCCCACATTTTTTACATCTACCTTTTTTAAACGCAAACAAATTTTCTGGTCAAATTGGTTTGTAACCTAGATAGTGCCTCGGATAAACATATCCGATTTTTATTAATTTGGAATACCTTGACTCTTAGAAACTCTAAATGAATATTCATGAACAAATTTTATTTTTAACATATTAATCATTATAATATATCATTTAGGAAGAAATAAAATAAAATATATATATTAGGTCCCAATGGTCAAGTTGGTTAAGACCCCTTTCCTGGTAAGACAAAAGATCCTGAGTTCGATTCCTATTTGCGACCGTTATCTTTTTTATATTCCTGTACCTTGTTCTGTTTCATGTTTCGTTTAGATGCATTACTCTTATTCTTCGATGATAAATTACTTTATTAATGGGACAATGATATGGTCTGACACATCGCTCTGTATGGAAAGTTAAAGTTTGTAAATAATTCAATTCTTACTATGTAATAGTTTTCAAAAGCACTATGAAACAAAAAGTTTATCCCGTCTGGAACCCACATTACAATATTCATGTACAAGCTATTGAAAGAATACAAAATAAATTCTTAAGTTTTAAAGTGGGTATTCCAGCAATTTTGCTGAACTACAACTCTCTTTTAAATTAAATGAATATCCTTAAATTGTCTGACAGAAGGATTTTCATTGCCTTTGTATTTCTATATGATAATATAGCGCCCTTCGTGGCAGCAAGACGCGTCCTAACGCGTCCTCCAACCGCTTTGTGTTTTTTTTTTGTATTTTCAAAGGAAATGAGGCAAAATCCCTTAAATTATCCTATCCCTTATTTTTAAAATCAATCAAACAACATTTTAACTTAAATAAAAATAAACTTAACAACCAGTTATTAGAATTTTATAATATTTGATTTGAGTGCAGTGTTATAAAAGTGAATATTCGGAAATATTGTTCAAAGATATCGATATTCGAAACGAACCTCGATCGGTAAATGCACCTCAGATGTTTTCAATGGAATTCTCGGAAACTCTGAAGGCAAGTGTTTTGCTAAGTCCAGGGTAATTTATTATCCCGACCGTCGCTTTTTATTGCACGCAGAATGCACCACTTCAACAATCACCAGGAACAGGATAACATGGAGATGAATGATGGACTTGCCGAACGTCACAGCAGTGCTGCCAGGGTCTCTTATCTATGTGAGGTGTCAGCGCTTTATTAGCAGCAGACACACTCCTGGACGGATGACGAACCTCCTGTTGGCACTTGGTGAATGCGGTGGACTCTCTCGCTACAGCAGCTGGACCATTTTCCTCGCCACCTAGGATTCTTGCTGGAGAGTCTCCATCTTCTATCTTCGTGTCACCTGTTCCTGTACTTCATTTTACTTAACTTAAATTCACTTTATTTTTGTAATATTTATATTTTTTGTAATACCTCCATCAACTGCAAAGCGTCCCTGAGGTGATATCTCACAAATTGTCCAATAAATAAATAAAATAAATGCATTTGATAGTCCAGAATTGCTTGCATTGATAAGCTTTCAGACTCCACTACGTAATGCTAAAACTCGGGATTTATTTCACGGCAGAAATTCTAGTAGTAACTACTATATGTATTACCCGGAATACTTATGGCGGAAAATAATTATACCAACATAGTATAGGATCCCTTAAAGAACGACCGTCACCGAGATGTTTATTTGATGAAACGTATTTTATATTTAATTTAATATGTCAATAAATATATTGCATATCGATTGCCAAGCAAATTTTAGTCCAGGGTATGATTAATTAATAATTTAATAATAAAAAAATTTAAACATTGCACCGGTTTGATTATTATAAAAATTCTATACCAATCGAAAGTATGAAACCCATAGAATATGCAAACGTTAGGTTGCCTACTCTTTTCCGGTCACAACTCTCAGGTTGCCATGTATAAACAGATAAATCGAAAAAGCATGACAAAGCATAGCAGCTGTCCGTCCATTAAAACAAAGAGAGTGCGCATGCTATTTGTTCTTGAAAATGAAAAGGATAGCGATAGACTGGTGCAAGGTACCATCTAGTCTAGAGTGCACAGAGTGCACGAGTCTATCGCTATCCTTTTCATTTTCAAGAACAAATAGCATGCGCACTCTCTTTGTTTTAATGGACGGACAGCTGCTATGCTTTGTCCTCTTCTATCGCATGGGATGGTTGGTTGGGACCTCTCAGTCGCACACGAGAATTCCCGGCTAGTTTTCAAAAAGTTTTAGTTTTCAAAATTCGACAACCGGAATTCGGGACTGATTTTTAGCAGGTAACCTTATACCATCGTGTTCATAATGAAATAATCTTTAATTTCATATAATTTTTATTCAATAATCAGAAATAACAATAAGCAAAATGCTTTTTCGATTTACCTGTTTATACATGGCAACCTGAGAGTTGTGACCGGAAAAGAGTAGGCAACCTAACGTTTGCATATTCTATGGGTTTTACTATGATGCAGGGCTAGACTCTTTTTGTTTTAATATTTTATTCATTAATTTGTTCTGCATCACCACATTTATCCTCGCCGATTCTCTAATCTAGTTAGGAACTGGGCGATTGTCGCTGGTATTGGTTTTGGTAAAATTTCGAATCATAATTTAAAATTTAACATCTGAACCGGGCGGAAACAAAAATCACTTCTTGGCTGGACAGTCAACGTGTGGGTTCGTGGACTGTACAGACGATGGTCGCAGTGCTTTTCGTTTTTGAATAATTAATTGTACGGAATGTAATTCCTTATTTGTTGTCGCCGATGAGTGCGATTTTGCTTACGGGCACGGCGGTAAACGTTTTGTGACCGAAAAATAACCATTCCCGAAGTGGGTAATAGTGATCTCGCTGGACGGAAGTTGTTACGGGCGGACCACGCGACCGCCGTTATACGATTGAACGGGAATCCGTAAAGTAACGGTCAATACTGTGTAGGATTGGATCATACGCGATTTATATTTTGTGCCATGCATGGCTGTCAATCGGGAACTTCGTTCTTTTTGATTTCTGGAGTTTGAATCCCGACATCGCACGTGTTCGACGGGCCGAGAAAGAGCCCTGTGTATGGGTTGCAGCATCCCCAGGAACGGCTACGTGCTTATAGATAGCTGGAGTTTATGGATGTGGCCAGGAGGAGTATATCCACCTTTCCAGAAGACGGATCACGCTTCTAAGGAGTTACGTCCGCCGCCGAATGGGTGTGCGGGACGTTCCGTCGCTTCTCCCATCAAGAAAAGCAGTGTTCGGCATTAGAAATCCCGATGTTCGGCTCCCATAGTTTAGATACCATCCTAAAACAAAAGAAACTATCATGATACTGACACGCGACCTTGGTTGCGAACTTTCACACCTGAGATTATTGAGTATAAACATTCTAGATGATTAATTCTAACCTAGATTGGCGCGTTCTACCGAACAAAGTTTATACAATTATTATTATTTGTACCCTGGGTCAAACCCCACTTATCAGTTTCATACTTTCGATTGGTATAGAATTTTTATAATAATCAAACCGGTGCAATGTTTAAAATTTTTTTTTTTTAATTATTAATTATTCATACCCTGGACTAAAATTTGCTAGGCAACCGATATGCAATATATTTATTGACATATTAAATTAAATATAAAATACGTTTCATCAAATAAACATCTCGGTGACGGTCGTTCTTTAAGGGATCTTAGACTAACAGTGGACATCTTTAATTTATCACTTAACCCCTCCAGCGTTTTAGGGTCATATATGACCGGGCGTCCTTTTTTATAATTATTTTTATCTTTTTTTCTATCATGCATCATGCGAAAATACGTATTTTTTGACCTTAGAAAGATAAATAATATTTCTTCCCAGTTTGCCTCATTATACTGAATGCCACTAATAAAATCCTAATAATAGCCAAAATGAATAATTCATATTTCGAAACAATCGGTTTAACTTTAAAAATTATATATTATTTTTTATTATATGAACGAGATAAAGGTGAAGTTTCAGTTTTCGTACGAATTCCCTAAACAAAACGAACGTGTTTTCGACATGTCGAGTTATCTCAATTTTTCTACGATTGGAGTAAAAAATTAAGTCAAAATGTGGTTGACGTTTTTGACAACAGTTTTCACGTTTGAATTTAATTTTATTATTTAAAAATAGTTATGTTTATTTTAAATGTTCTCACCGGAAAGGTCATTTTATCTTGTTTCTAAAACAGTATTTGTTATTAAGGAAAATTAAAAAAAAAAAGAGATGTATATAGCGCATTTGAAATACACAGAAAACATCGTGAACTGAACAAAGTGATGAAAATACTGAAGGGTTAACACATAATACAAATTATTGTTACTGAGACAGTTAAGTTATGTATAAAATAAATTTACTGTATTAATATATAATATTTACTATTAATATGTTAAAGCCCCTTGAAAGGAGTTAATAAATAATGACTTAATTCATTCATATTAAGTCAAATTTACAAGATCATTCCGTTCCAAGTACACTATCTGATATTCTGTAATAATCAACTTATTTAGAAGGTAATTGTGTTTTGATAAGAAAAGTTTGTAAATAAACTTTATTCCACTAAAGAAGTGGACCAAAGTTTTTTAATCAAAATAAAACAATGGAATTCCATATCAAATTAACTGTTTCATATAAAAAGAAACAAACTTATTATCCGATTATATCTGGGGAAAATAACATAATATCGCCCTTGAGATGACAAAAACGGTGCTGTACAAATCATTGAAATATTATTATTATAACTGTTTCAGCAAAATAACATTTTTCATTTAAATCACAAATCAGAATAATAGAAAAGTATGTATGAGACGATGTGTTAATGTGAATATCCGCTTCCACAGCTCTTGCAGTTTGGTCGAAGCGACAGTTGGCAATCAGACATGCCAAATCTCTCATTGTTTTTATTATTTCCTATACTACAAATGGTTATTTCAAAAAACATATTAGTTTATTAAGCAATGTTATATAAAAAAAGAGTTTGAAGGAAGGGTAAATGCAGGCAACTCCATTAATGGAGAACTGAACGCAGTTGACACTAACAAAAAAATGTCCAAAGAAGCGAAGATAGCAGTCCACTATGCAGTGCTGGTACCTTTTTTTTTTTTTTTTTATAGTGAACACCTCACAAGAGCCCCAACTGCTCCCGTCTGGAGCCAGTGAGACTATGGCATCCCCAATTGGGGGATGTTGTGAGGCTGAAGGTAAGTGGGGAAGGGAAAGAGGAAGGTGGGGAAGTACCTGGCTATTCAGATCTAGTCACTAAACACGGCTAAAGCCATTTGGAGCAACGTTTCAATTCTGAATGGTGGTCTTACACCAGGGCGATACTGGTAGTATCTTCCACTCTGGAACGTGCCGCAAATATAATACATATTATTTTAATTAATTAATTGTGAAATAACACAAATTAATCAAATAAAATTTATTTGCGCACGCCGGGTTCGAACCCGCGACCTTCGGAATGGCAGTCCAATGCGTTACCACTGGACTATGCCGGCCGTCAAATGTACGACCTACCCTGATGTACGGAATTAAGTCATGGAAATGGCAGAGAAAGGATGAAAGTAGACTGAATGCTAGAAATGAGATCCCTGAGGCGTATGAGTAAAACCATGTACGATCATGTGAGAAATGTTGAGATCCGCAAAGAGTGCAAGGCTGATGTAAGCGTAATGAGTAAGATCAAGAAAGCGACGCTTAGATGGTTTGGGCATGTATAACGAAATAGCGAACTTTCTTTAGCCCTTAAAATATCAGGAACCCAAATTCGTATGATGTTTGGGGACAAATTTTGTCTCCTGATATTTAAAGGGTTAAGAGTGTAAGGAGAATATAAGATGTAAATGCGAATTGTAGCAGAGGTCATGGCACGACCAAGTGAATCAGATACTTGAGTCGGGCTATGTCAAGTGTCAGAATAACAGAAGAGTATGTATGAGACGGTGTGTAAATGTCAATGAGGCAAGAAGTGTGTGCCAAGACCGAATTGTTTGGCGGTCCGTCCTCTCTGTCTACTCCTGCGGGGAAACGGCGTGATGGTTAGTTATCCGTCTTTTATGAATTTAAAATAAACCTTTACTGTTTACTATGTGTAATAATTTTTACAAATATCGATATCGAATATTAAAAATAGTCAACTTAATTATAAAATTCTGTTCGTCAGTTTTCTAATCTTTCTTGGCTTTTCTTTATTTTTTAATCTCAGTAAACGTCTAAAACATACTCAAGTAAAAGCCCCAAAATATAAATTATGTTGCAAAATATAAACGTTATGAATATTAATATCTAATTAGACTTTCATAGCTTCCAAAACAATAATTGACAGAATTCTATTGACAAATTGACACGAAGAAAACAAAAAATTGCAACAATAATATTTTTGGTGGAACGCTTTGTTCCTCGGATGGTTATGGGCCAAAAATTCTATATATATATATTTTAACATTAGCTCCAGAGGAAATCATTTTCCTCATGGCGTATGTCATCTTTGGGAACGTTGAGTGGTGGGTTTTTAAGGAAAGGGATGAAAAAGTATGAGGGTGGGTAGGAATCTGGAGGTCATTGTGTTCGGGAGTAACGCACGTTTGAATCGTTGGGGATTTGTAAGGTCACAGTGTTTATTGAGTGTGATGTATGGTAATAAAGTTGAGTATCTAAGCGATAGATGGCGCTAGTCATAAAGCTTACTCCAAAGTCCGACAGATGTCACTATAGTGTAACAATTTTTCTACAACTTCTCAACCCTCGGGTAATGAACAGTGTAGCTAAATCCAGACCTATTATTTATATTGTAAATAAACACAACTATAAGTAAAACCTTTCACTTTTTAACAAAGAGTTCCCAATACTTAAATCTGCAAAGTAAGTCAGATATAACATTGAGTAAGTGTAATAGCGAGAGATGACGACTCCTGACCGATGCTCATGCAGTTGATGAATATTGTCGATGGGTGAATTTCTCGGGTCGAGGACAACGTCGCATCGGTCGATGTTGTTAGCGGCGAATCCCTTATGTCAAAAATCAACACCAGATGTAAGCGGAGATGATGGCGGTGGGGTGGTCGAAGCGATAAAATCTGTGGCTCGACACCGCCTTGGTGGATAGTGTACTTGTAGATGGTGTTCAGCACTGGACATGACGTTGAGTCTTCCTGGTACTCCAGTGTGAAGCAAGAGAGCCGAAGGTGCATTTTGCATTCTCGGGAGATACAGGACAGCGAAGATGTCGCAGGGCCTAGGCGCGTGGGGAATGTAGGTCAGGGAAGATGTCACAAGGCTTGTATCTGCAATATTTGGCTAATATTAATTTATGACTCGTTGGTCGCCATTGTAATGCAATTAACTCATATACAACTCAACCACGCTAGGGCCATTGTAACACGATTAGCTGAGACAAGGAGGATTGCTTTGATATTGAATAAAAGAGGTACGATGATTAATTTACATTTATTCAAATCAAATAGAAATAGAGACTCTCAAATTGACATAATTAGCATAATCTCAAGGGGTGAGTGGCAAGTCGAAGATTTGCTCGCACAAGGAATTGTAATGGTAGCAATAAATAGTTATAAATGTGACATTGTGTACAAGATTAATATCTGACCTGATTCACAGAAATGGGCGCAATACAGCTCTTAGGAAAGAAATGTAAAAATTTATGAGATAGACATGATGACCAGCGATTATATTCAACTAGCTGTAACCGCCATCAGCGTCTCCCATAAATTATGTCGACTGGAGCAGTTGCCTGAATCCCTTCTGTTGGCGCGACCTCACTCCATGGCTGTCCAATTGGTACTGGCCTCTGGAAATCGTAAGCCGCGCTTCCTTCTTGACAACCCATAGAGTAAGAGTCCCATAGGACTTTGAAGGCCTAGCTTCATTTATATAAATTGTAGAGCCGTTTATTCAAAAAAATTAGATTCATGCGAGAGCTCCGAAGGGGTGACCATAAGTCACCTATACCGGGGTGGGACAGGGTGGGTGTACCTTCAAAGTCCCATAGATGAAGGCGGCCTTTGGATAGAGTTTTTGAAATCTTCTTAAAACGGCAGCGGGGCAAAAGTGAACTGCTACAGGCCAAGGCGCTTTTGTAATCCGTTAATATTTTGTAGCCTCTCATTTATGGTCGTGCAAAGTCGGGCGTAGTGGGTCCGTAGCCCGTTGCGTAAATATCAGTCCTACACTATCAGCATACAGCAAGGTCGGTAACACGGTTGACTACGATCCCTGGGAAGGAAGATTTATCCTCAGCCGAACCAAAAAATATCATTAATAGAATTATTACAGAGAAAAACGTTAATTTTTATGAGTTCATTGAATTCTATTTTCATTGATAAGGCTACAAAATCACAAACATCAAATTACTACGTAGCATTTGTGACTTCACTACATACACTTGAAAGATATAACAAAGTTTTTGATTGCCAAATTACAGACTATAGAAATGAATTTAACACTATTTGACCTCATTCCGTTTCCAAGAAAATTATCATTTCTAAACTTGTTTTATTGGTGAAATCAGAAGCTTCGATTTTTTATAGTTAGCAAACTAACCAACCATCACGCCGTTTCCCGTAGGGGTAGGCAGAGAGAACGGAAAGCCAAACAACTTGGTCGTTGGATTGTAACACACTTTTTGCCTTACTCACATTCATACATCGTCTCATACATACACTTCTGTTATTTTGACTCTTGGCTTGGCCGGACTTAAGTAAGTTCCATGTTTCCTTGGGCATCTCCAATTTCTTTAACCGCTACCAATTCACGCAATATATATTACCCTTTCATTATTAACTTCGTGTATTTGTTCTGTATATCCAAATCATCTTAGTGTCCCTTTTTTAATGTTACTCATTAAGCCTTGCATTCTTTGCGCATCTCAAATTTCTCACATTACAATCACAGTTCTTATACGATGATAAATGGTTTTACCACCAAAGGCCTCAGTGATCTCATTTCGAATAATAGTACACATCTGTTGACCCGCCCCATTGTTGATTTTGGCAGCCACCTCTGGTCTGGAGTCCCAAAATATTTGAGTCCTAAAAAACCCTAGACTGTGCAGAAACGGGCTGTCTGTTTGATATATTCCCCTACCTTAAAAAACGGATTGCAATCTTTAGAGCACAGGCCTCAGGTAGGAATGTTGTCCTTTTTCTACCGGTATTACATTGGAAGATGCTCCGAGGAGCGAGCATCATGGATCCCTTCAGCACCGGTGCATAGTCGGGAAACATGCCAAACGCGCGCCCAACATATGTACAGGGTTGACATTTGTCACACGAGAACAGGTCTTTTTTCGGCTCGGCTGTGGAAGAATTTTCCGGCTTCTGTGTTTCCTCCCTCCTATAGCATGGGCCTCTTCAAGACCCGTGCTCACTCCTTCCTATCATCAAAAAGACCATCCACACAACACCCCCAAAGATGTTGTAGGCCGTAAGGGATATAATTTTCCTCAGGGCCTCCTTCTATCTACTTTCATCCTTCCTACCCTGTTGTTTGCCAGTTCCATGCCTCACTGCCATACATTAGGGTAGGTACCAGTACTCCATTGTAGACTGCTAGCTTCTCTTACTTAATTAAATCATTTAAAATATATTTACGTGTGCAGATAATATAATATACTCGTATATCTTTAAGTATAAGATTTTGGATAAAGTGTTAAATTAAAAAACAAAACAAAAAAATCACTCCAACTTTGGGTGGTTTTTAACCATTCGCATACCTAGTGAAATAATATCAAATACATTGGGGGGGGGGGTCTGCGATACTTAATCATTTTTTTTTATTTGCATACGTTAATGTCCCTTGCTTTTTATACTATGTTATTCTATTAAATAAATACAAATCATTTCATAAATTATAACTCCTTTTTCACCATTAGCTATAATAAGCCCTCTAATTTTAAGCTTACAACAAATTTACCCTTTTTTATAATCACAAAAAACTTTAAAGTTAATAAAATCATTAACAAAATGACGAATTTTGTCTTGTACAGGAACAATATATTTTAAATAATTTTTGCTGTATTAAGATCAGCGATTGAACAGAGAAATTATTACCTATAAGCTTTCAAGTAAACGGATGAGAAAGGTAGAGGACATCCTTGGGGCACAATCCTTTATATATAGAAATAATGATTTATTTTAGGTCACGTTGAGAGTAGTAATAACGATAAGTCGGATTTGTAGGTCATATAACTATTAGTACAAGTTGTTATTTTTTTTTTTGGTAAACTAATGTTTAAGACAAGATTTTTTATGCATAGCACAAAGGGTAACAATTATTTTACAAGCAATAATTATTCGACTGAAACACTCATCCACATTGAAAAATCTCCTTATAAAAGATACATGACCGTTGGCGTCATGTTTTTTTTTTTTTTTTTTACAGTAATACCGCACAAGAGTCCCAACTGCTCCCGTCTGGAGCCAGTGAGACTATGGCATCCCCAATTGGGGTATGTTGTGAGGCTGAGGGTATTGGGGAGGGGAGGGAGATGGGGAAGAGGAAGGTGGGGAAGTACCTGGCTATTCAGATCTGGTCACCAAACACGGCTAAAGCCATTTCAAGCAAAGTTTCAATTCTGAATGGTGGTCTTACACCAGGGCGATACTGAGAGTATCTTCCACTCTGGAACGTGCCGCAAATATACTATATATTATTTTAAATTAATTAATTGTGAAATAACAGAAATTAATCAAATAAAATTTATTTGCGCATGCCGGGTTCGAACCCGCGAACTTCTGATCTGTAGTCAAAAGCGTATACCACTAGACCACGCCGGCCGTCATGTATCTTTTATCAGGAGATTTTTCAATGTGGATGAGTGTTTCAGGCGAATAATTATTGCTTGTAAAATAATTATTAGTACAAGGTTCTGGGATTATTCATGCCAATGATATACCGATTATTGTTACAAAGATTACGGATACGTTATATTTACTAGTTGCAAGCTGAGATGTGAGAGGCGATCAAACTAAAACATGGGCTTTTATACAACTGTAATACATCTGTCTCGCTCTACCTGACAGAGCCAAGCACAAGACTTTACTCTCCCACAATGCATAAGACAAGAATATGAATAAAGCGAGTACCTAATATATATATTATATTTTATACACATTATAGTAGTGTGGGTATTGTAGTTTTAGTGATTTGTGTTATAAAATGGTTTTTAGTTTTTTTTATTTCTTATTTATTTTATTTATTTATTACTTGTAAATTATTTAACATTATAAATGATAACAATATGCAGACTTATATATATAATTTTTTCGTTTTTTTATTCTACTACTCCATAAGTTGAGCTCCAGGAGCTCGTGTTTATGGGAGGAGTATTTACATTTAGTTCTAATGATTTTTTAAACAATAATCAAAAACTTTTGATATAAATACAAACATAATATTAACATAGGTACACAAATTAGAAAAGTGTGTTTTTAAAGATAATTAAAATAATATATCTTATTACAGATTAAGTAAGCGTGAGAAAATTAAGGGTACAATATATCAGGTAAACAAATTAGAGAAATAGTTTTTTAAAGAAAATTAAATTAATATATAAATATTTTACAAATTGAGTAAGTGTAAGAAAATTAGGGGTACAATATATCAGTATCCAATTTTAGGGACTTAATTAACTTTTTGAATTGTTCATAATTCACAGTTTCGGTTACACTAATTTTATTTTTGGACAATAATATATTGTACCATCTTACACCTAAATACGAATAGTGGTGCTGAGCCGTGGTCGTTCTAAGCATAGGAATGGCTATTAAGCCATTAGTTTTGAATCTATTGTTTATGCTATCTGAGGGGTGAATTTTATAAATAAAATATTCTTTATAAATTTGATATAAGGCGATTCTCTTATACAATTCTGTGATAGATGGTACATTAAATTCCCGAAATATCTCTAAAGTAGGGGAGTCATATGGTTTCCTAAGGATGATTTTTATAATTATTCTTTGAATTGTAATTATGTGCTGTAAAGAAGCCTTAAAAGCCCCTCCCCACCCAATAATCCCGTACTGCAATATGGACTGACTTATTTACCGTAACATGTTGAAACATATTGTTTACCCTGTTATTATTGACCTGTTTTAACTCGATCGTTTTGCAATTCGTCAACAATTCGGAATCTGGGGGTTAGTGGGTCCAGCAGTATGAATTCATCCCTACCACTGCGGTGCAAGGTAATGAATCGAGAGAGTCCAGCTGGAGAGTTCAAAGGGTCTCCTTCAACCAGTCCGGAATCAGAAGGATCCGCCGCCAAGAAAAACAACTTGGTCTTGGGATTGGAACACACTTTTTGCCTTACTCACATTCATACATCGTCTCATACATAAACTTCTGTTATTTTTACTCTTGGCTTGGCCCGACTCAAGTAACTGGTTTACTTGAAATATTCATGTCTTCCTTTTTTTTTTTTATAGTGAACACCTCACAAGAGTCCCAACTGCTCCCGTCTGGAGCCAGTGAGACTATGGCATCCCCAAATGGGGGATGTTGTGAGGCTGAAGGTAAGTGGGGAAGGGAAAGAGGAAGGTGGGGAAGTACCTGGCTATTCAGATCTAGTCACTAAACACGGCTAAAGCCATTTGGAGCAACGTTTCAATTCTGAATGGTGGTCTTACACCAGGGCGATACTGGTAGTATCTTCCACTCTGGAACGTGGCGCAAATATACTATATATTATTTTAGTTAATTAATTGTGAAATAACACAAATTAATCAAATAAAATTTATTTGCGCACGCCGGGTTCGAACCCGCGACCTTCGGAATGGCAGTCCAATGCGTTACCACTGGACTATGCCGGCCGTCAAAATTACCAAAAATTGCGAGCCACTTGGAGTGACCAATGGCAAATGGTGACGGTAAATGGTTCCCAGGGCGGCGGTACCTATATTTACTTCACAAATTTTGTGATTTAAAAACTCTTAACAGGACAACTTATCTACTTTATAGGAGGAAATAGTGCTATCTATAACTGATGGTTTAATTTCCCAACCTTCACATTTCCCACTCTCTTCAGCTAAAACATACCCCTATTGGGTTGGATACCATAGTCAAACGCTTGTTCTGTATTCACATAAAAAAACATAGAAAAAATCATTTCTAAAAATATCCCTGCTTTTGTAAGAAAAAACGAGATAAATTACTCTGTAAACATGGAGATCTTGCAGAAATAAACATTGACTTTGTGGAAACCGAATCAAGTAAACATTTTCTACATTCTGGCCTTTTGGAAAACTCCCTAGCCGAAGGCAAAGGCAATTTCTTACAGATTTCGGCTTTCCACGTATTAACATAAGTGTAACAGTTTTTCTGTGGAAAATTTTACGAATTTCACCTCACGCTGTCGAGTGGAAATGTTAGGATTATATAAACTGCTGAGGATGCAGTATGACACCTTTAAGCTCCACAACATCAATTATAGATTAAATTAAACAGGTAATCCATATTTTTAAAAAGCTTTAACTTTGTGGCTCGCTATAATTTACAATATACACAAAATAATTTGTTTTTGACCACTTTATTTTTATGCTGTTGTTGCATGGAAGTCTCTGGGGTTGAAACAGTGTCACCTAGTGTTGTTGCATGGAAGTCTAGGGTTGAAACAGTGTCACCTAGTGTTGTTGCATGGAAGTATCTGGAGTTGGAACGGCGTCGCCTAGTGTTGTTGCATGTAAGTCTCTGAGGTTTGAACTGTGTCACCTTGTGTTGTGGCATGGAAGTCTCTGGAGTTGGAACTGTGTCACCTTGTATTGTGGAATGGAAGTCTCTTTAGTTGGAACGGTGTCACCTAGTGTAGTTTAACGAAAAAAATATTTTCAAAGTTTTTTTGATTCGGAATAAAAAAACTATTTTTATTATTATGTTTATTTTAAGCCTACAAAACAAGGGAAACGCATCATCCACAGTATGCATGTGGGGACCGTGCCTTGTAAATTATAGATATACAAAACGTGTATATAGAAGATTTATACATAGCACGAAAAGCAATTTTTTAAATTATACTTAGAGTCCCCATCAAAACCTTTACAGACTTTGTTTTTAATTAACTGAATTCAATTTCTATGAAACAATTCTATTCCACAAGAAATTTTAATTTATGCATTCAAAAACCAGGATAACTTTTCACACACAAACTCGAGGCGATTAACAAAATCCTCACTACAACATACATCGTTTTTTATTTCACCAACCTAGAATTAAAACAACTTTTGGACAAAGAAATTTGAAATATTTCTCCACAAAACTATTTAATATCCTCCCTTTTGCAATAAAAACCAGTAAAATAATAACTGACTTCAAAAGTAGTATTAAGATATGGATTACGGACACGCGAAGGAAAAATGTGGATAAAATGTTGCAACCTAACAAAGAAGTATTAATATTTGGATTATAGGCACGAAAAGGAAGGATATGTATAAAATGTTGCAACCTAACATAGAAGGATTAAGATGTGGATTATGGACACGTGAAGGAAGAATATGGATAAAATGTTGCAACCTTATAAAGAAATATTGATAAGGATTATGGACACGGAAAGGAAGAATATGGATAAAATGTTACAACCTAACAAAGAAGTATTAAGATATGGATTATGGACACAGGATGGAAGAATATGGATAAAATTTTGCAACCTAACAAAGAAGTATTAAGATATAGATTATGGACACGGGAAGGAAGATGAACGTTGTGTTTTTCTTCTGTATCTTTTTCCACTATATATTTTTCTTGAATAATGTTGTGTATTTCTTCTATTTTTCGCTCTATAATTTATCTCTTGTTAAATTTTGACACGCTTACAAAAACTTATTTAAAAAATTAACATACTCACAAAAACTTGAACAAATTGATAATTCACACAAATAACAGAACGGGGTACCCCAGTAAGGTCACATTCTTTTCAAAAGTTGTAATATATTATAAAAGAAATAAATAAAGACAAATATATCAAATGAACTTACAAGGGGTAGCATTATTGTGTTATTTTACGTTGGTACAACTGAAAAAGGTTTATAGGACATAGAGCAAAGTAGAGGTATACAAAGTTCACGGGGGGCAGTGTTACTCTTTTTGACGCAGGTAAGTCTGTAGTGCATTAATTTTATAATACGCTCCGTGTTAGTGGGGTATCTAGCTCGGTAGATCGATAATACTCTATATCAATAGGATATTGAAGAAATCCGCCGTCTATGGTCAGTAGGAGATATTTGCGAGCACGGGCACAATATGACTCCGACAGTCAGTAGCCAGAATCCGCTGCTTTCAGCGCGGCCTCCAAGGTGTCGGATAAGCTGTCAATATGCACAAATCTTTGTATAATTTGTTCAATACGCAAAATAACTGGTTTATTAATGAATGAAGGTGAACTAACTTAGCTCTTAGAACTGGAAGACATCGTGTACACGATCAATAGACTCAATTAATTCATCTAACAAGCGAACAATTGATTCCGTTCCAGCTTCGTGAAACAATAGTTGTTAATTATGACCAAAGACCTCGTGAACTAATTAACTGCCTTTTTAGGAGCAAAAATTACACGCGGGATATATATATAAATTAATATTTTCATTCGACATATAGCCATCTTAGGTTTAGAAATGTTAATTCGTAGACATATTCGCCAGTGATGCAAGCGTATATCGATATCTTATTTATTGCATGACCAACCTCCAAGAAGTTGGGCGTCTTGTACAGGGCTAGGAGATTCTTCAACAGTGACCAGCTGCTGACCATGTACAAGTCTCAAGTCCGCCCAACTATTGAATTTGGAAGCCACCTTTGGGCTGGTGCCCCTAAATACTTAATAAACCTGCTTGAATCTGTGCAAAGGAGAGCGATCCGTCTGATTGACAATTCGATGTTAACAGACCGATTGCCTTCTCCAATGCATAGACGCAATGTAGGCATGCTGTGTCTGTTCTACAGGTATTTCAATGGAGCCTGCTCCATGGAGCTAGCAGCATTGATTCCTGATGCACCGGTGCACGTGCGCGAAACTCGTCGGACACGAGCTGAACACCCGTTCACGCTTGACGTTGGCTTCATGAGAACGGGCCGTTTTTACGACCCGTTTTTGTATAAGTCGGCTCGTATGTGGAACGAACTACCGGCATCTGTTTTTCCTCCCTCCTATAATCCGAGCCTCTTCAAGGCCCGCATTAACAAATCCCTTCCTACAGCCCCTACCTTATTCCGCCTCACAACGCCGCCCAACCGGGTGGTGACATAGTTCCCCTGTCTGTACACTGCACAGGCAGGTACGCTCTTGTGAGGTGTCACATAAAAAAAAAAAAATTAAAAAATTTTGGTCTGGCTCCACAGCGCGCCAGTGCTCGAATATAAAATCGTCGGTAGTTACGCCTAACGATCTGATATTGTAATGGTATCGATTTTACTGTGCTAGACCGCCAGATATAACAAGCTTTTCCATGCATATTTTTCATGTACTTGACGAAACATATCTTCTACACATTTTAGCCTAACGAAGATGTGATTGAAAATTATATTACTGCTTGGTGAAAGTTTTGCAAATGTGTTTACCGGTCGACGCATAAATTAAGGAAGTTAAAATTACGACAATAAATAATGTTTCGTTGAAAAACAACATCCAATTTGCAAGAAATCTCTGTATAATTTTCCTATTAAAACATTTCGCAGTACAAAAGCAGTGGCAAAGAGAGATGTGATTTTGCGCTTTTCGTTTTAGGATTAGCCAACAACCCTGTTTATAAGAAAACAACAGCTTCGGAAATTAAATTGAAAGGTTTTTTTCTCAAAATGTAATTAGGGTAGCAAATAGCAATTGTTCCCTACTCAACCTATATTGAATTTCTTCACCGTTGATAAGCCAGCATAAATTTTAATTAAAGTAAAATAACTAACTAAACAACACACCATTTTCCATCAGAAGTCGGCACAGAGGGTGGGGCGCCAAATGATGTTTTTTAATGGCATCCCCGATTGGGGTATGTTGTGAGGCTGAACGATGTGGAGAGTGGAAGGAGATATGGAAGAGGAAGCCGAAAAGTACCTGGCTATTTAAATCTGATCACCAAACACGGCTAAAGCTATTTCAAACAAAGTTCCATTTGAGTGTTAATCTTACACCAGGGCCATACTGAGAGTATCTTCCACTTGCTTTACTTATTTCATTAATATTCCTGCTGTTTCAGCCTGTCTAATAAAAGTTATATATTCACAATCAGCTTTTGTTAATCTTTATAAAAATACAATATTGTATTTGTATGTCTTTTATTAACAGAATTGAATTTGTATACGGACAAAACTAATGAATCATATTCATATTGCGTATGTACGGGAGTAAACAAATAATAATTCTTAATATTTTTAAGCACAACTTACAAAGAATATTTTTTTATAATATCATGACTTTATCATTTATTTATTCAATTACATTAAATACGTGCGCGAAGCATTATCTTGCTGTGTGAACATTTTTCAAAAGCTTTATCCTAAATAAAGATAATGTCTCTCTACTTAATATTCCGTAGAGTGGATAAAATTTCTCGACACTATCTAGAAGCAATTTAGTGTTAATATCGTGTACGTTTTTAATAAATAATGGTGTAGACTTCTTTCTACTAGACAAAACGTGAAATAAAATTCATGTTTGAATATTATTAAGAGTAGGACAATTTGCGGCGGATTTAAGTGGGTGTATTTTTACATTAGTTCCACACAGGAATCCTTTATCTCAGGGTCTGTGTCATCTTTGATGCTGTATGAAGGGTTTATAAGAAAAGGAAGGATAGGAAAAAGGGGAATATCTGGGAAGGAAAAAGATGTTAGGGGTTGGTGGAATGTAAGAGTCAGTGTGTCCAGCAGTGACGGATGTTTGAATTCATCCCTCCCATTGCTGTGAAAGGTGATAGGTTAAGAGTGTCCTGCTGGAGAGATGCATCACCCAGACCTAGACAATCCTCACCAAACACAAGTCACCAAACGTAACGAATCACTTGGGTGGACCAATGGCAGAGGCTTTGGTTATTCAATAAATCGTTCTTGGGGCGACGGTACACATACCCGCCTCCCAAAAAAAATTACATCAAAAGCTTAGTGGTTAAAAACAGTTTCGTTTTAAACAACCATATCAGCAACTAAATTCTTGTAAAAGTTCTGTGAAAGGAAATATACAATTGGCTAATTAACCAACAATCATTTCTCCACAGAGGTAGGCAAAGAGGACAAAAACTCTGTATTGGCAAACATTTTGACGGCATCCTTGGTCGATGGGTGGGGCTCTTGACTACGATTCCAGAGGTAGCGGGTTCAAATCCCGGCGTGTGCATGTAAATTTAATTTTAATTAATTTATGTTTTTATTAATTGTGATGTTTGTGTGTAAAGCTAGCAGTCAACAATGGAGTGCTGGTACCTACAATGGAGTACTGGTATGGCAGTGAGGTATGGAAATGGCAGAAGAAGGACGAAAGCACTCTTAATGATGTAGAAATTAGATCCCTGAGGCGTATGTGTGGTAAAACCATGTATGATCGTGTGAGATTTGTAGACATTCCCAAATAATGCAAGGCTGATGTAAGCATAGTGAGTAAGATCAAGAAAGGGACGCTTTGATGGTTTGGGATTGTGGAGCCAATGAACGAAAAAAGGAGTGTAAGGCAAGATCAAGTGAACCAGATATTTCGGTCGGATGTATTTTTTTTTTTTTTTTTTTACAGTAATACCGCACAAGAGTCCCAACTGCTCCCGTCTGGAGCCAGTGAGACTATGGCATCCCCAATTGGGGTATGTTGTGAGGCTGAGGGTATTTGGGAGGGGATCGATGGGGAAGAGGAAGGTGGGGAAGTACCTGGCTATTCAGATCTGGTCACCAAACACGGCTAAAGCCATTCCAAGCAACGTTTCAATTCTGAATGGTGGTCTTACACCAGGGCGATACTGAGAGTATCTTCCACTCTGGAACGTGCCGCAAATATACTATATATTATTTTAAATTTAATTTTAAATTAATTAATTGTGAAATAACACAAATTAATCAAATAAAATTTATTTGCGCACGCCGGGTTCGAACCCGCGACCTTCGGATCTGTAGTCAAAAGCGTATACCACTAGACCACGCCGGCCGGCCGTATGAATTTGAATGAGGCAAGGAGTGTGTGCCAAGACCGAGTTGTTTGTCGGTCCATCCTCTCTGCCTACCTCTGCGGAGAAATGGCGTAATGGTTAGTAAGTAAGCCAGTTAGTGTTGTTCCACAATTCTGTGGCTTGCTTCTGAAAGGGCCAATATCAGTTTTTTTTTTAAATTTCCACGAGGTCTAAGAGAATTTTCTCTTTTTGACAAGTTTTAATATTAAGAAAAACAATTTTCTAGTGTAACGTTAGTCCCCAATAATCGAAAAATTCTTTCTCGAAATCAAAAGGTTCTTTTGAAATTCGGAAGATAAATAATTTTGAGGCGAAGTGGTAAAAAAATATACATCAATAAACTAACAATTGGCTCTTTAGAAGCAAGTCACAGAATAAATTCATTAAAAAATATATATACTTGGTTTATTTGCGGCACGTTGCAGGGTGAAGGATACTCTCAGTATCGCCCTGAATATTCAGAATAACTAATAACAGTCGTTTTTTAATTTTATTTTCACTCTCCTTCTAACTTGAATACCAGTATTTTTTCATAAATGTCGAATTAAATAATTTTATTGTTTTCGAAATAAAAAAACAATTTAATATAAAAATTTCGAATTATCTTGGTTCAAATGACAGGGTTAAATTGTACCAGTATTTTTTTAAATGTCTCTATAGTTGTTAAAATAATTTTCCAAAGCCCGCCAAGACGATCGAAATCTGACGGGGTACGCGTGACGTCACCCGTACCTCGGTTTTGTCGGTTAACAGTAAGGTCAAACCCAATCGGTTCGGTATGAAAAAAAAACGCAATTTAAAAAGTACCTTTACTTGGCACAAAATTGACCAATCACAGGGCGTTTGAGTGTCTCAGAATTTTATCATTGTTCCAGTTTCTCACGTTACTTCCACCGCCGTCTTTAACCGTCTCCTTCCCTTCCCTACTCCCTTCAACCTAACAACATTTGGGAATGCCATTGTCTCATTGACTCCAGACGGTTGGGAGTAATTGGAACACGTATTAAATATACTTTATTATTACGTTTCTGCTGCCTGAGACATCTCCAACATGTTTTGCGTTTTTTTCTTATCATCTGACGTAGTGATATCATAAAAAACGTCTCCAGATACTCAAAAGCACTGAAGATTTTATCTATTTTAGAAATCGATTCGTAATAATATCTGGTTTACATATATTGATGAATATCGTTCACGTTGAGAGCCGAAGACCATTATTATATATGATGTTTTTTCGTGGATAAAAGACGAAAATAAATATAAGTCGATATTTCAACGTGTGAAGACGATATTGAAGGCGTGGAAATGTTTAACGAAATTCTTTTGAAAAAATAAATACAAAAACATTCCCGGGTTAAGAATAACTTTGCAATATTTGAAAAAACTCCTACTACCACCACTTTAAGGCGAAGCTTAATGCCAAATCACTATTTTGATTAATATTTATAACGAATTGGTGTACATTATGAAAATCAAAAAATATGCTTTAGATAAATTGAAGGTTATACTATAGCTTTGCTTGAGTAGAATACAAATAAAAAAATAAATTACTCAATAAAAAATATAAATTTAAACTACTAAAAAAAACATTGTTTCAATAGAAATGTATGGACGCGTAAAAGAAACAATTTTAAAAAAATACAGTATTATAGCTAAGGTGTTTTGTGACAGTTTCACTTGATTTGCTTTTTTGTTTTCGTATAAAATTATTTAGAAAATAAATAAAAAAAACAGTTTTTGGCTTGTAGCTTCCTCTTAAGCGGAAAATTGAGGATCTAGCCAGCCGAAGAATTAAACTCACGACGACTGGGTGGGGCCCAAACGTGATCCCAACTCAGCCACTGACCGGACATCATCAAAAAAACTATTTTCAGATATGCGTGTGCCTCTGGAACTCGGATTTGCTTTGAATTTAAGATCATTTCCAAAATTGCAACTGACTGTGTGAAGTCTTCAGAGAAGTGATAAAGTACTTTTATCTAATAAAACATACTAAATTCGCTAGTCTGTGCTGTGCGTTAGTCCTGCGTGAAAACTTGTTTATTGATCTGAGGTTTGCTTTGAAATTAAGTTATCAATTCAAAACTGGAACTGATTGTGTGAACAATTCAGACAAGCGATAAAGTACCTACATCTATTATCAAATATACTCTTTTTCATAGTAAGTGCTGTGCGTTAGTCCTGCGTGAAATCGGATCCAAGGTACTCCTTGCGCCCGTAAGGTGGTTTTCTCACGAAAACGGCGCTATACAAACTTCCGATTTTATGCCCGGGTTAAATCTTCCCCACAGGAAAAACTAAACCCTTCCACACACTTTTCCACAAATGATCATCTAGTCAATCAACATTATGCAAGTGCATTATATAAGCAAAATAAATACAAAACAATCCAAGAACAACACGTCAACTCACCAGAGACCAAATGTGAAAATAATTCACCGATTCCAGATATTTTCATATCAGAGGGTTCGGCTCGGTAGAATTCCTAACAGGGCCTATAAATCCTACTGATCCCTCAACATAAATATTTTTAAAATCTTTCGTTATCCTACATGCATTCAAAATGACCGACTTTTGCATCTTTATATATAATTTTTTTGATAGAACTAATACGCCTAAATTTTTAATGAGAGAGCTAGGTATAATGCCAGTAGCCGAAATAACGAATGGTAATATTTTTATAGTCTGAGAATGCCAAAATCTTTTTATTTCATTTCCTAAATCAGTGTATTTTATTATTTTTTTATCAACAGATTTTTGAATATTACAGGAATTTGGAATAGCGACATCAATAATATAAGTTTTTTTTTAATTTTGTCATGTAAAACAATATTGGGTATATTATGACTAATCGTTCGGTCTGTTAGTATAGTTTTATCAGAATATATTAAAAAAAAATCGTTTTCTAAGCATGAATTTGGTTCGTATTCATAATATGGTATTATATTACGGCAGTCAATCAAGTTATGTTTAATTACCAAACTTTGGTGAATTACTTTTAAAACTTGATTGTGCCTAAATGTATACTCGGACGGTGCTAATATAGAACATCCTGATATAATATGTTCTATAGTTTCCGGAAAAGCCAAACATTTTCTACATAAATCATCAATTTGATTTGTATCTTTGATTATATGCTTCCTATAATTTTTAGTATTAATGACTCTATTAAATTTATTTATTGCTATCTAACCATTATTATTTTATTATTATTATTTTATGATTTAAATTTGCTTTTAATTTAAGTGTCATTTGCAAAATTGGAACTGATTGCATGAAGAATTCAGACAAGCAATCTACCGAAAATATTATATGTTAGCGAAGAGTTTAATTTTTTTGCTTCTCGGGAACAAACAAGCATATGGTTTAAGACTTTTCTAATCCAACCAGCTAATTTTCATAATGCATCCAACGCCCTTGAGGCGATTTTGCACAAAAACGGCGCTATACAAATCATCCAAATATTATTATTATTATTTAATGACTCAAATTTGCTTTTAATTTAAGTGTCATTTGCAAAATTGGAACTGATTGCATAAAGAATTCTGACAAGCAATCAAGTACCTACCGATAGTACAATATTATTTATTTATTTATTTAAGGCGATGCCATACGTAGTAATGCAAAATCATGTGTTTTTGGTTTGAAAATTTGGTCGCCTAGAAATGTTTCAGATGCTTTCATTAAATACTGCGAGTAGAATACATCTTGGCCTTTGAAATAATTGAGTATTTTTTAGATAAGTCTTTTTATAAGCCCAGAAAAAAATTATGTAAAGGCCCATAAAAACTGCTTTAAAGTTCAAAATCTCCTACTTACGAACCCATTTTCGGTTATAATTTTATTGTATGATGTGGAAAATTAAGTTATTTATAAAATGATCGAAAAAAATATATATTTATGCCTGAACATCCACAAAATAAAATAAAAGGCACTTTTTGGCCATGTTTTTTTCTTGCATAAATCAAAAGAGGCGGATGGTGTTAAGCGGGAATTTAAACCTTATCGCCATCTACGTAAGAGTTGTTATTGATGGCGGCTCAATTTAAAATACTACGCGACGTAGTGCATCGCCTTAAGGAGAAAACACAGATACAGACAGTAATTAAAAGATAATTTTGTAAAACAATAACTTGAGAATTTGCCTGCATCTTAACTATTTCTCACAGATTGACTGGTAGATAACAATTTTAAATATTTTTTACTTGTAAATAAGGAAAAAGAAAATTATTTTGTATATAGATAATGCTCAGTGTCAAATAAAAGTGTACAAATATTTTTTATACAAGTTTAGAGATAAATCATAAAAAAGTACTTAAAGAGTATAATGAATGAAGTAAGTACACATTTTCTTTTCTTTTTATAGGAAAACAGACGTGTTAGCGAAGACCTTAATATTTTTTGCTTCTCGGAAACAAACAACTAAAGTTAAGACATTATTTAGTCAAGACTTTTCTATAGTTAAGATATGGCATTATTTTTTAAATTTAATTTAGTGGTTTATACTTATAGTCAGCCAAAAGCTTAGCTCATAATGTGTGCTTATTGAGTCTGATAGCTCGCTAGCAGATCAAACGCAAACACAACGAATCGTACTGAATTTTTGATACATTAATAAAATACATAAGTCTCTTCGTTGTAAAATTATGGGATATTTTACTAATGATAGCCCTTTAAATGAGCTGTTGATTAGCAGGTATTAAAGCTTTCAGATACGATCTTGAAGGAATATATCACGCGATACGGTGCTTAACAAAGTTAAATTTAAGCTTAATTCACGTAGGAGTAAAAAGTTTGGCAGCGAGACTGGCGCGAACAACTTTTTATTGATTTAAACCATAGGTAACGATAATAAAAAACCGTATAAGCTCAACTGCTTAACGATTCTCCATTAATTCTCCGTAGTAAGTGTTCAAATATGGTTTGAAAGAATACGAATATTAAAAAACCATAACAATTAAGAAAAAATTGTGAAAATATTTAATAAAACACGACTCGTTTGAAATAGAGCAAAAATGTCTCGACAAATGCTTTAATTACATTTAAAGATACACTGCAAATTTTTTCATGCCTTTAACATATTAAATAACAGAAAAAACGTTTACTTTGAGATTTTTTTCTATGGAGGGATTTTCATATAATTACCGATTCGGTATATGGATATTATCCTCGAAAATAACTTTTTTTTTATCTTTAGAACTTAAAAGGTTAAAGAAAAATATGTTATTAATATATGGAAATTGAGTATGCAGGGGCTGAAGTTAATACTTGGGCTTTTATACTACTATAATATAATCTGTCTCGCTTAGCACTGACAAGAGTTATATTGGGAATGCGGTTTTACAATATTTTATTAATTTTTTTATTACTAGTATAAATTATAAATTTCTAAGGTTCTTGAAGTTAGTGTGATAATTACTCAACAAGTATAGAGTATTTTATGATTTTTAAATCTTTTTTTTATACAGGGATTTCCAATAAGAGTTGTTATTTTGATATTCAATCGTAAAAGATCAATGGTTTCGTTGTTTATGTGGCACGTAGCGCCGTGTTGTTGAAACTAAACGTTGTCCAGATCAATACCATCCAATTCCGGCCTTAAAAAATCATTAATCATCTCTCGATAGCGCAATCCATTCACCATAACTGTTGCTCCAGCCTCATTTTCGAAAAAGTAAGGTCCAACGACTCCGCCGGAACATAAACCGCACCAAACAGTCACACGTTGAGAATAGAGAGGCTTTTCAACAATAACTTTTGGTTTTTCCGAGCCCCAAATGCGACAATTTTGCTTGTTGACGAAGCCACCGAGGTGGAAATGGGCCTCATCACTCAAGATGATTTGCATTTGATTCACTCAAGTGAATTTTAATAATTTCAATGCGTTGTTGAAGCGTGTATCGTTCCATTTTTATTAATGGCGTAGTTTCTACTTATCAAATGTCAAAAAATGACTGCTTCAAAAGTAACATCTACCGAAATAGCGGGCTATTCAAAATAACACTTCTTATTGGAAAATCCTTTAGTTGTTTTATTTAATCTGTTGTTTTCAATTAAATGTATAATCGTTATGTTAAACTCAATGGGGCGTTAATAAATAATAATAATGATATCGGATTCACTTCCCAAATTCAAACGTGGCATTATGTCGATAATATAAACTGTTCAATGCTCATACATATATACACACACACTCACACATACATTACACACACACACACCTATATACTATACACGTCACCTGGTAATTAAGGAATAAACCTACCACTTAGCAGGGAAACATATCATAGGTACACAACATGAAGTATCTAATTCCTGTATATTGTTTCATCACTGTAAATCAGGTACTGTTTGTTTCTATAATATAAAATTTATTACAATAAAGAAGAAAAAGAATGGAATATAGAATAAATAAATACAAAGTAGGCATGCTTTATGATCAAGTCTGGAAAATAGGTCATTCAATTTCAAATACTTGTATAATTCGAGTCAACTCTAATTGCGGGATCTATGTACGCCGAACATTTCCTTCGAATTTCATGCAAAATCAGGATCGTGAAAATCACATTACATCAAAAGACTTGCTTCGCAAATGGGGCTTAATAATCCTTGTTTTTACCATTAACCAGTGGCGCGTGACGAGGAAAAAAATAACTACATAGAGTAGGAACAAAGTCTTGCTTCAGTGGCGTGCCAGTTTTATCGGATGTGCGATAACAAGGAGACACATTGACATAATATGTTCAAGATTGCACTGTGCAACAATAAATATGACATCCAATATTGTACTAGCTTGTAGAAGGAAATGTTAAATCTACGATATATTCTACATAGCTGTTTCAGCAAAAATTTTCAACTTTGCTATGGGCCAAGAGAAATCCATCAATTTGGGAGGCGAGTATAGGTACCGCCGCTCCGGGAAACAATCATTTCGTCTCTGCCATAGGTAATCCCAAGGGGTAAGGGGTGCCCGGGTTCACAGGGTAAGGTTTGCCCAGGTCTTGGCAGGGGATGGTTCTGCCCACCAGCTGCGAGGACTAATTCCCCGATTCCTGCACACCCCTCATTCCTCTTTTCTTCTCAAAACTTCATCTCCTTCCTTTCATTAAAAAAGACCCTCCACACTCAACAAGGCATTCTCAAAGATGACATAGGCCCTGAGGGAAAATATTTTCTACAAGACCTCCTGTGTTTTTGTAAGTATTGTATTTTTATACATTTAAAAACAGATTACCTATATATACAATTTATTTTCTTGTTGATTTGAGGATCAAGGCGATGCACTACGTCGTGTAATATTTTAAATTGAGCCGCTATCAATAACAACCCTTACGTAGATGGCGTTAAGGTTTAAATTCCCGCTTAACACCATCCGCCTATTTTGATTTATGCAAGAAAAAAACATCGCCAAAAAGTGCCTTTTATTTTATTTTGTGGCTGTTCAGGCATATTTTTTTTTTTATTTTTTTTTTTATTATTTAATAAATGTTTACAAGTTACATTTTTAGACATTTTTTAACTACCATACTAGGCTAATGCCCGTGTTGTGGTAGTTATACATGAAATAATAATAACAATGACATAAAAGAACTAAAAAATACTTATAGTAACATAAGTATGTAAGTATAAATCATAATGAAGTAATAATAAAAATAACTTAGAAGAACTAAAAATACTATTTTATAGAAACATAAGAAAGAATTAGAGAAAAAAAAAACAAATTTAATGATAAATAAAACTAAAAACAAACATATTAAAATTAATAGTAAACTGAAAAATAAAGAAAAAGTATATGTATATTTAAAAAGATACAAATAAAAATTAAAAATATTAAACATTAAGATTAAAATATAAACATAATTAATATAGATTGTTTAATGCATATAATTGTTTGTGTGCAATTCAATTTATTTTCAATTCAATTCAATTTGTTTATTCCTTTAAAAACATTACAAAATTACATTTTATTTCGTTTTTAAGTACATTTGTAAAATGGTATTACATAATAGTTAGCGGTGTATAAACTATGCAAGTTTATTTATCTTAGGTATTATCTATAAGACAACATGTTTATGTTCAACACTTAATTTTAATTTTCGTGATATGAGACAAGTTGGAAAAGAAGTTTTTAAATTTTTTTTTTTTTTTGTGTTAGGAACTCATATAATCTTTAAAGAAAGGTCGTCCTCTTTCAAATATCCATTGATGTACACGAGCAGTAAATATGGATATAGAATTACTTGACTTTAAGTCGGTACTCAATGCATTGTATATTTTAGGCGCGATGAACCAGAATTGCCGCTGAGCAAATGAGGTTTTAGTTTGAGGAACCACGCAACCCAGGTTTGATGAAAAGCGGGTGTGAGCTTGGTGTTGTGGAGCCAACAGTAGGTTATTTTTTCGTATGTAACAAATGCTTACCTTAGTAAATAACTGTCGTATATCTAAGACCCTGATTTTGATCATTTTATAAATAACTTAATTTGCCACATTATACAATAAAATCATGGGTTTTAAGTAGAAGATTTTGAACTTTAAAGCAGTTTTCATAGGCCTTATACATTATTTTTTTCTGGGCTTATAAAAAGACTTATATAAAACATACTCGATTATTTCAAAGGTCAAGATGTATTCTACTCGCAGTACTTAATTAAAGGATCTGAAACATTTTTAAGCGACCAAATTTTCAAACCAAAAACACATGATTTTGCTGATTAATGTCACCCAATTTCAGAGAAACGTGTGTGTGCGCCTATGTGTACTTGAGTGCCACCACGTCAATAGAGTGCATTGTCATCTACAACGAGTCTATCTGCCGAGTCGCAGCTCGGTCGGATGTCGGGAAGTCGGTTAATTGCCATATCCGAGATTCCATTTAATTCATCAATTTATTTATTAATTAACTCACGAAAACAAATTCGAAATTCAATTAGATGCATTAAAAAAATTAAAAGCCTTTCCTCGTACATCCTCTCCTTAAAAGCACCCTCCTCAGAACATCACGACAGATGGTTTTTGGTCAAATGGTCAAATTTTGGTGAATTAATTTTTTAGAAAAGGTCCCATCTAGTAAAAGTTATAAATATCATAAGATAGCGAGGGGGCTTTGTAAGTTAGTTTTAATGTGACTTAAAGTTTGTGAAAAGTTTTCAAATTTTAAGGATCAGCAGAATAAAGCTATTAAATTGGCTAGATGTCATTACGTTCATAATCTCCCGACATTATATATAATGAAGATATCAGTTGTGATTGCCGACTCACGACAAGGAGGTAGCACAAGAGTCCCAACTGCTCCCAACAGTCTGGAACCAGTGAGACTATGGCATCCCTAGCTGGGTATGTTGTTAGGCTGAAGGGTGGTAGGGAGGGGAATGATATGGGAAAGAGGAAGGTGATCACCAAACACTACTGAAGCCATTTTAAGCAACGTTTCCATTCCGAATGGTGGTCTTACACTAGAGTGACATTGAGTGTATCTTCCACCCTGGAACGCGCCGCAAATATACTATATATTATTTTTAATTAATAAATTGTGGATCAACACAAATAAAAGATCAATGGTTTCGTTGCTTGTGTGGCACGTAGCTCCGTCTTGTTGAAAGTAAACGTTGTCCAGATCAATACCATCCAATTTCGGCCATAAAAAATCATTAATAATCTCTCGATAGCGCAATCCTCTCACCGTAACTGTTGCTTCAGCCTCATTTTCGAAAAAGTAAGGACCAATGACTCCACCGGACCATAAACTGCACCAAACAGTCACACGTTGAGGATAGAGAGGCTTTCCAACAATAACTCTTGGGATTTCCGAGCCCCAGATGCGACAATTTTGCTTGTTTATCACTCAAGATGATTTGCATTTGATTCACTCAAGTGAATTTTAATAATTTCAATGCGTTGTTGAAGCGTGTATCGTTCCATTTTTATTAATGGCGTAGTTTCTACTTGTCAAATGTCAAAAAATGACAGCTTCAAAAGTAACATCTACCGAAATAGCGGGCTATTCAAAATTACACCTCTTATTGGAAAACCCTGTATATGTCTACAAAACATGTTGGCCATATATTGTACTTTGTTATTCGTAATTTTAGGTTAAAGGCAGTGTGAGGGGGATGAGATGGGTGAGAGGAAGGTTTGGAAGTACCGAACTATTCATATCTGGTCAGTAAAAATGTTATTTTTTTTGTGTATCTTAATATATAGAAATTACGTGTCACTGTGTTCGTACAGGCTAATCTCCGAAACCGTTCAACCGATTTCAATAAAATTTTGTGAATGTGTATGGTTAGTTCTAGTTTGAAATATATGATAGTTTTGGACCCAATAGGTGGCGCTGTCCTCGAGATCTAAAAAAAACTAATTTCAAGATTTTTTTCATATTTCTCTTCCAAAAATACATACAACCACAAATTTTAAGTTCCCTAAATAGAAGGCGGTCTGTGACAGGACAACGTATTATATTATTAAATGCATTCCAAATGGTTGAGTTTCATTCTAACTGGTTTCTAATTATTATTTATAAAAATTCAGCCTCGCAAAACTCGAAAAGTAATTGACAGATAACGCTGAAAATTTCAAAGATTGTTGTTATTAGTGCCAGGGGTGTTTAGAGTTGTTTAAATGGTGGAAGAAGTCTGGGTCCCCGAGAAATATTTGAAATGGCAAAGAATTGTGGGAGATCCACTAGTATAATTATATAATTCAGCTCCTAATTGTTGACTGTTTTCAAATGCAGGTATGGACAATTAACACCTCTGCCATAGGTAACCCTTAGTTGTTTTCTACGTTTGGTGACTTAGCAGTGGTGCCCGGGTTCATCGAGTGAAATTTTTTCAGATCTTGGCGGCGGATGTTCCTGCCCGCCAGCTTGGTGGATGCCCTTCGATACCCATGATTCTCACCAACCCTTCATACCCTTTTCCTTTCCAGAACTTTTCATACTCTCCTTAAAAAGACCCTCCACACAGCATCTCAAAAGATGACTTCGGCCATGAAGGAATCTATTTGACACGGCCTCGTGTGTGAGGTTGGAACTTTAGCACTCTAAAATGGGGTTAAACTGTGAGGCTAAGGAAGTTGAAATGGATAGAGATAAGGCAGAGGATGGTTGGGTATTCACTGACTATTCAAATCTGGTCACTAAACACATCTAAAGTCATTTCTAGCAGCGTTTCACTTATATTCTCAATGTCGGTCATTCACCTTGGCGAAACCTGCTAAAAGCATCTTGCACTCAGATCATAAAAGTCAGATATATGGTGCGAAATTATTAAAACTATATTCCACCCCATTAACTTCTTACAAGAGTGGAAGCATCTGTTTCTAACTAATGGTTGTATTTTTAATTCTTCTGTTGTATTATCGTTCAAGAACCCTGGCAGAATTTTCAAGTTTTCCTCTAGTTGCCTTTATAATGTTTGCATATTTTCTTCATATAATTTAAACCCCTAGCGCAGATTTGTGAAAAATCTTGGAGTTGTCGGAATAATAATTGGATGATTTGTTCAAAATCATCTCAAGGGCGCTGTACAAATATGTAATACATTTCTACAATGATCTTTGTTCTTACTAACTATGTATGGAGATAATATACAGTACAATACTTACCTGGTAGGTCACTTAAGATTAACACTTAATTTACATTAACTTATTGTTTATTATGGAAATTTCGATACAGGATTTAGGACATAGTTAGAAAATTGGATATAACTGGACTTTCTCTCAGAAATGGTATATTTAATTTAAGGGTATGACAGCTTAAAAGCGTAAGTTTTTAGTTTAGACAATATTTATAATATAACTTGTATTGTACCTGCTTATATAGTTCATACTCAGTTTATCATGTAATGTACTATACACTTATTAGATTGTTCTCCTGAATAACTTACCTATAACAATGTATACATGCAAAAGCCTTAAAGCCTTCAACTCGTTTTTATTTTATTTCAAATTCCTGTAATATTCAAAAATTTGTTAATGAAAAAATAAGAAAATACACAGATTTAGGAAATGAGATAAATAGAATTTGGCATTCTCAGACTATAAAAATATTACCATTCGTTATTTCGGCTACTGGCATTATACCTAGCTCTCTCATTCAAAATTTAGGCGTATTAGATCTATCAGCAGGATTTATAGGCCCTGTTAGGAGTTCTACCGAGCCGAACCCTCTGATATGAAAATATCTGGAGTCAGTGAATTACTTTCCCATTTGATCTCTGGTGAGTTGACGTGTTGTTCTTGTATTGTTTTGTATTTATTTTGCTTATATAATGCACTTGCACAATGTTGATTGACTAGATGATCATTTGTGGAAAAGTGTGTGGAAGGGTTTAGTTTTTCCTATAGATTTAACCCGGACATAAAATCGGAAATATAAAAAAATAATAATATTTAAATTTATATAGCGCAGTTCAGTGTCATTTCACTTCAAGTGCGCTTAACTATAACAAACCTAAAAACGGTTATTTAGTATTAGTGGTCATGTTCTTAAAATTATTTCTACAGTGCGCCTTATCCAATTCAGAGCTAATATTATTACACCAAATATACTGACTACAAAGTGGTGAAAAAACATAGAATAACAATAACAGCAGGACAGGACAAAACAAGAATATTAAACTAAAACAGGAGGCAGATAACAATAACATTGTACATAATAACAAGACTACAAAACAAGTATGTTAGTATGAAAGTAGTTAGATAGCATTGTGTAGTTGTAACTTTGTTGATATTTATAAAAATTAACATGAACAGTTAAGTTAAGTAAAGCACCTTTGTAATTGACAAACCTTTACAAAGTCAGCTTGGGTATTTAAGAGAACATAGAAAAATAAATATTATTAAAAACTATGTTGGTTCTATTAGCATTAATCACAAGTTGTCCGAATTCTGACTTAGTGTTGGTATATCATTTCTACCGCCAACCAATTCGGTTGAAAGTAAGTGCTCATTCATCTTACTAAAAGTGTCACTCTCTTAGTCTAATCCATCACCAGTCTTTGATCTCGTGATCTGCTGTCGGAGACTCTTGACACTAGAAAATTAGCATGTTAAAATAATTACCAATTTGTCTAAAATCACGATTTGTGTAAAGTGGACAGTGGAGTAACTATTGAAGAGGATGTGTTGATTGATTGTAAAATGATGTTTTTTATCAAATATTATTGGAGAATAAAAGGGAAAAATTACGTACATGTTGCAAGACAAGAAAGTCAAGTGTTGGACTTTGTCAGTATTAGCTAGACAGATATCTTATAGAAGTATAAAAGCCCATGTATTAAATTCAGCGCTCGTATACCCAATTTCTACCGATTTATAACAAGTTTCTCGTTAACTCCTTAAGTTTTTAAGTCCCAAAATTTTTTCAAGATAATATCTATACATTTGTCATGCCGAAACGTTAATTATATGAAATTCCATCGATTGAAAAAAATCGCAAAGTAAGCTCCAAAAATTATTAAAAACACGTTTGGTTCTGTTATTTAATATGTTATAGCCATGAAAAAAGATCACAGTGTGTCTTTAAATGCAACTAAAGCATTTGTAAAGAGATTTTTGCTCTATTTCAAACGAGTCGTGTTTTATTAAATATTTATTTAAAATTAGCGCTCTCCCTCTAACGTTCGTATATACACATCTCTCAATGCTTACTACGGAGCCTTCATCTCTCTCTCACATCCCAGCAAGCAACTAGATAGCACTCACCCGTAATATTTGTGCAGTATATCTAATTTCTAAAGTGCCTAAAATCAATATATTTATAATCCCGAATTAGTATTATAATAGTTGCGCAGCCATCATAACAGTTAAAATAACACATGTGATGATAAGATATTGAAGAGAACTCTGCACCATACTAGGCTATATTCTGTAATATTAAATTACTATAAGCAATGATTAGTCGCCTGTAATATCAATACAAATTGAAAATATCTTCCGACTAAAACTAAATGCCGCCGACGGGAATTGAACCCGCACCTACTGATGTACAGTCAGACGCTCTGAACCACTGAGCCACGTCGGCTTATTTCCAACCCTCCAAATAATTCAATATGTTCTAGTACTTCAAACAACAATTACTGCTTATTATATTTTTTCTCCCTGTAAACAACCAACTTTATTTTGTAGGAAAGGCTTTGTAAGTGCTAAATTTCCCACTAGATGGCGTCGAGACATATTATATCTATATTTGTTGGTGAAATATTTTGACTTGTGAAATGTTATTATTATTTTAATGATAAACTTATGTTTTAAAGACAATGTTTTTTAGCATAGCACAAAGGATAAAAAATTATTATAAGCGATAATTAGTCGCCTGTAATATCAATACAAATTGAAAATATCTCCCGTGTAAAAATAAATGCCGCCGACGGGAATTGAACCCGCACCTTCTGACGTTCTGTCAGATGCTCTGAACCACTGAGCCACGTCGGCTTATTTCTAACCCGTCAAATAATTCAATATTTACTAGTACTTTAATCAACAATTACCGCTTATTATTATTATTTATTGTGTAATATTATAGGCTATAATTAGATCAAACTACCAAAAACATTTAAAAGTAATTTCTATCAATGTGTTTCCGCTATCGTGGTACGAGAACACGCCGTCAGATGGAATGCAGGAAAACACTTCCTCTTCTTCACATATAAATTTATTAGTTCACAATATAATTGCAGAGGATCTTATTTTCCTCTGCTCAAACTTAAACTGAAAGAAATAAAGGTCTAGTTTCCTTTTATTCTTCAGTTTTCCCTAGGTTTACATAAACCTAGTAATTATCTCACGACTGACTGCGTAGGTACGCATGTACCTACCAGTTATATCAATACTAGCCCCTGCGTAGGTACGCCTGTACCTACCCGTTATAGCAACACTGTCCTTTTTCTGGGAGGTATCTGTATTTAAACTAAATTCTTGAAGGACATATTACAAAAAAAGAAGAGATGAAACTTTATTTGGGGCTTTTATTACTATGGGACAGGGGTGGGAAAGGTATTAGAAAATATTTTTAGGCATAATGTTTTAACTAGGGTCATCATAAAATAGAGAGCGAACAGCTCTATTTGAAAGCTGCCGCCGCTTGAAGTAAAATGTCACGAATTCTTAAATCATAAATGATACACAAAGAAGACAATATATTTATAAAAATACCAGGCCAATGAATTGTTTTATTGTAGGGTCGAATCTGAAAATGTGGCAAACTACACTAACTTTGAAAATACGAACTGTGGGAATAGCCCTGAAGGCTAAATTTTATTGAGCAATATGTAAAAGTCGCATTCTGGAAGATCCACAATGTTTCGAAAAAAAATGGTGTTCTTTCACCAAGGCGATACTGAAAATATTACACCACTGTTTTAAAGACAATCTACTCTACTGTTAAACAATCAGCTCACGGCACCTAAAGTAAAAGACGATTCTCCACCAGCGATAAGACAAATAATAACGTAACTCCATTGCGATTGCAGCTCCCTGGGGGGGTATAAACGTGTAAACATCGCTATCTCGTCCCCTTACAGCACCGAGATAACGACGACTCCCCTCTTAATAGCCCCCTGAGGATAGACCGCCAAGTCACACCTTACCTTGTAAACTAGTGCTGTAATTGATGAGTGTTATTACGCAGACGTGATGAAAATAATTGCCGTCTATCCAACGAATTTATCTGATATCATCTTAACATTGAAGTTTTTTTTAAATTTTTGGCAAAGCACTTCATCATAATTTGTTTGTACGTTCCGTTTCCAGTTGAAATTGATGGCAATTATGCATTTTTTTCTTAACGCGAAGTCTACTGCTTACAAAATTTACGCGAATGTGATTGTTACAGGTCGGGCACTCCCGAGAAAGACATGATAATATCAAGTGAACAAGATTCTTAACAGAAAGCTACAAGCCAAAAATGTGTATATTCTTGCTATACCTTATATTAAAGGTAATAGGCAATAAAATTGCTTGACAAGCGGAGTCTAGAAACGTTCGATTTCAAGCAGAAAACTGGTTTTTATTTGTTTTGTAAATAATTTTATAAGAAAGCAAAAAAGTTAATGAAGTGAAACTGTCACAGATAATTTTAGCTATAACACTGTATTTTTTAAAAGTTGTTTCCTTTGCGCATTCATACATTTCTGTTGAAAAAAAAATTTTTTTAATAGTTTAGATTTATATTTTTTATCGAGTAATTATTTATTTTATTTGTATTCTACTCAAGCGAAACGATAGGAAAACTTTCAATTTATCTAAAGCATATTTTTTCGTATTCATATTGTACACCAATTTGTAATAAAGATTAATCAAAATAGTGATTTAGCATTAAGCTTCGCCTTCAGTTGGGCCATGTCAAGAGTCGGAATAATAGAAGAGTATGTATGAATGTGGATGAGGTAGGGAGTGTGTGTCAAGATTGAGCTGTTTAGCTTGCGAGGAAACGGCGTGATGGTTAGTTAGTTCTAAAATTACAGAAATGCATATCAAATAGGTGCATTCAGAACAAGGTGTGGCAGGGTGTGTATGTGTGTATGAGAGCTATGCTTATTTGTAATTTACGGTGGCTGCCCGAACCGTAAATTGTGTTCAGGAGATGGGAGATTGAAATGAATGTCTGCACAATTAATTAAATTTATTCGTCAGGACGAATATTACAATTTTACAGAACGCGGAGACGGTGGCAGAAAGAGTAGAGAGAGTGGCGGTAGGATCGAAGGTTGAAACAGGAATGGATATTTCTCTTCTCCAGCTCGCTTGCGTATAGCAGCGGATTAATTCACAATAGTATTGCCACATGTGGGAGGAAATAAAGTAGTCCCACAAAGTTAATTATTTTTGCAATTTTGCAGACAATATTGACGACTCAAACGAAAGATGTGAAACGGAAAAAAGATTTAATCGCATCTAAGAAACGAATTGAAAAAAAACTTCCTTGCCGGGGAAGTAGTCTAAGCATTGCGCTAATACGACTATATCAACTTACGTCATTTTTAACTGTATCATACTTCTACTGAGAGCTACGATCAATATCTTCATTGTCTTAACGCATATTTATTGGCAGAAATCTATTTGTTGCAAGATTCTACTCGAACTAAATGCAATGTAGATAGTGTCTTCGATAATTGGTTTTATAGTTATAGTTTCACAGTAGAAATGATAATAATATAAAAATAAAATATATAAAAAAAAACAAAAATTACAAATTTGGGTGCTTCGGTGTTGATAGGCAAATCCGGAAACGTCGTGTTGTATAACAGCAAACTTTAAATCTGCTTCTCAAGTCCTCGAATCCAGTCCTATCTAGTCCAGTCCTATCCATTCCAGTCATCAGTCCAGTCCTGTCCAGTCCAGTTTTCAGTTCAATCAGACAATGATTTTATTCATGAATTTTTCCGATTCTGTTGCATTTTAAGAGGATCCGTTTTATATTACGGTTGCTGTTTGAATCCACTAGGAATTCTGAAACTCTAGGAATAAATGAAATCGTTTTTTTTATTTTTTTTTTATAATGAATACCTCACAAGAGTCCCAACTGCTCCCGTCTGGAGCCAGTGAGACTATGGCATCCCCAATTGGGGGATGTTGTGAGGCTGAAGGTAAGTGGGGAAGGGAAAGAGGAAGGTGGGGAAGTACCTGGCTATTCAAATGTAGTCACTAAACACGGCTAAAGCCATTTGGAGCAACGTTTCAATTCTGAATGGTGGTCTTACACCAGGGCGATACTGGTAGTATCTTCCACTCTGGAACGTGCCGCAAATATACTATATTATTATTTTAATCAATTAATTGTGAAATAACACAAATTAATCAAATAAAATTTATTTGCGCACGCCGGGTTCGAACCCGCGACCTTCGGAATGGCAGTCCAATGCGTTACCACTGGACTATGCCGGCCGTCAGTCCAAAGCCGTTGTCCAAACGATGTATTCATTTTTGGTACTATCACTCTTTGTTCTGTTCTTAGTCTTGTCGTGTAACTGTGATCTACAAGACTTGAAGTGCACTTAATATTTGAGGGCAGTCTACGAAGTTATTCAGAAATTGAACGTTCTCCGGGTAGCAATTAGGGTAATTTTGATTAAACATTAAAGTTTTTGAAACCAATATAATTTACGGATTGTTTCATTTTATTTTGAACCTAAGAAACCTCCTTTGTACTTTCTACAAGCGCTGTAAGTTACAAGAATAAATAATAGGATATGCATATTCTTCCTGCTATCTCACGAGGGAGCAATAAAGGAGTTTTACTGACTCAACGATGGGATGTGAAAAGTCCTTGCGTTACGTAATACAAATCGCTTTTTACCTATGTAAATAAAGGATGCTTGCCATAAACTCAACGATCCTAGCCAACATGACTGAAATGTGATGACACGATCCAAATTCAAAAGAAAGGCAGCGTCATTCTTTTAAGCCCCATCTACAGTTTGTCCTCCACAAATCTTTCCCAGCATATCTCTCCACGCAATTCATAGTCCTCAATCCCACTTCTATCCCTTTTTTCAGGCACTTGGAGGAGCAAAATTTTACGGAATAAGTCGAGTTGCCTCCGGCGGGAAGTTTATTTAAATGTAGGCTGTTGGAATTGCCCCCCTGAAGAGGTCCGCACCCTCAGAAGTAGCTGAAATCTAATCATTTTGGCCCTGTGACCGGTGATTCAAAATTCACTAGATTTCTTCAGAGATTTGTTTTCACTGAATTTACTTTATTTTATTTGTAACTAACTGAACTCAAGTTTACAAAGTTTCATCAATCTCGTAATGAAACTGTAGATATGTATAAAAAATCAAATCCGCCGCCCGCGCGCTACAGACACACAAAAACACTCATTTAAATAAATAGATGTACTCAACAGATAGGGGTTAACATTTAAAATATTACGATGACAAGCTTCCCAATAACGATGTGCAACAATAATATGTTAAAATAAAACAATAATCACGTAAAGCAACAACTACAAAAATAACAACAAAACAAGAGACAATAAAGTTTAGGTCAACTGAAGTCAAGTGAAAACAAGACATTTTTGAGAGAAAGACAAGAGAAAGTTCTGGGGGCTATCTCTAAATATGTCCGGAAGCTTTCCACTGAAGTGGATATTATATAGTCGATATTTTTGCACAAGAGGTTAGGAGAATTTAAGTTGGTTCCGTGGAAAGGAATATGGAAAGTTTCGTGGTTTCTAATTAGACGGTAATTGATATTATTTTTTAGTGTGGCCAAGGGGAAAGATTCGACAAAGGTATATTATTTTATAATAATTAAGTACGTAGGAACATTTTAAAAGAGAGGGGTACCTAAGCAGGTTCTGCTTATGAATAAATAACCTTACATTATAATTTATCATTATAGTAGAAAAATGTGCAATGAAAAAGTTGCTTGTGCAATTATAGAGGACTTAAACTAACAGACGATTGAACCAGCGCCATCAGATTTGGGCAGCTAGATCACCTAGCCTAACCTATCAAATTTTACAAAAAAATATTATCACGAAAAATCTTGTGCATGTAAACATTGCGATAATTGTATCGATAACGTTGGCTCATGACGGATTTGCGCAAGTAAATTTTATTTAGTAAATTTTATTTAGTATATTTTGACAATTGATTCGTTAAAAATAATATAAAATAGTATATTTGCGGTACGTTTCATAATGGTAGATACATTCGGTATCGTCTTGATGGAATACCACCATTGAAATGTTGCTTGAAATGGCTATAGCCGTGTTTGGTGACTATATCTAAATTACCAGGTTCCTTCCCACCTTCTTCTTCCTCTTCCATCGCTACCTCACTGGCTCCAGATGGTCGGGTGCAGTTGTGAAGGTATTCACTATATTTCAAAACCACCAAATTGAATGTCTAAGCAATGTATAAGGCTCAAACAATAAGCTCGCATCTTGAACAATAGAAATACACACTGCACAGCTTATGCTGTTAGAAATTTCAACTTCCATAAAAAAGATAAATCGAAAAAGGACTTCATATTTTATCTGGTATTATTAAAAAATAAAATGTTTTCTGACAAAGAAAACTGTTATATCTGTCTTAATTTGCTGATTTATGGGTTGGGAACTCTTTGTTAAAAAGTAAAAGGTTCTACTTATAATTGCGTTTATCTACGTTACAAATACATAATAGGTCTGGATTTAGCTACACTGTTCATTACCCGATGGTTGGTAAGTCTCTGGTTCGAGAAGCTTGTTCCCTGTCACTATAACCTAACAAGCATCTGTTACACTCTAGCGACGTCTGTCGGACTCTGGAGTAAGCTTTATGACTAGCGCCATCTATCGCTTAAATACTCAACTTATCTCCATACATCACAAAACCTAATGATTTGGTGAAATACAAAAAAAAGTTTAAAGAAATTTGATGGCTTTGGCCCACCCAAAACTTGAAAAAATAACATCAAACACTTCGTAAGGTTTTCCTTGTCTCCTTGTTTGTCTCATTTCGGTGGTTCCATCTAATCCACCTAGAGCGAACGGTGAATTACTGCCCTAAATGGTTGAACTTTCACCCTTGAGGTCTCCGGCGGCGTTCGCCAAAATTCCGCCCAAATTTACGGGACCCCTAAAAACAAACTGGGCAAATAACAATTTCACATCTTTTATCTTTTTCCCTCTGTCCCCGTTTTAAACGAATTATTACAATCGTCCATCATAGTAATCGCCGGAACATTGTTCAACTAAAATAAAGAGTGCTCCAACCTTTCGCAGGAATTATGATGCTACGGATCAGTGGCGGTTTTTTTCTTACATGCGTTTCTGCAGTGAACTCCCAGTGAAAAATATTAGGAAATGATACAAACTTGTATAATCAAACTTAAAACAGCGCCATCCAAATTCCGTGCTAAAATATCCACCTATCCGAAATGATCCGAAATTGTGAATATCAGCACCTATGGAACCTTACGTCATATTTCTTAGGTTCATAAAAAACATACTAGTGGCGCCAGAACAGTTGACATGCAAACCTTGAGAATTTACTAGCTTCGTGAGTGCGCAGCACGTATGAGATTTGTTGACAACAAATTGGTACGGAATAGTATTTTGCAACAATAGACTACATTTTGTTCTGTGATTATCGTGTTTTAAGTTGTTTTTTATAAGTTAATTACCAGATATATCAGTTTTTATTTTAAAAAATGATCAGTTTCTTGGGTAAATTGTGATTTTCGTATTTAAAACTGTTTTTTGTAAACTACGACAATATATTATTCTAACTAAATAACTAACTAACCATCACGCCGTTTCCCCGCAGGAGTAGGCAGAGAGGACGGACCGCCAAACAACTCGGTCTTGGCACACACTCCTTGCCTCATTCACATTCATACATCGTCTCGTACATATTCTTCTATTATTCTGACTCTTGACATGGCCCGACTCGAGTATCTGATTCACTTGATCGTGCCATGTCTTCCTCGGGGGTCCCCGACTTCTGCTACCATTCGCATTTGCATCATATATCCTCCTTACACTCCTATCTTTGCTCATTCGCTCTACATGCCCAAACCATCTAAGCGTCCCTTTCTTAATCTTACTCATTACGCTTACATCAGCCTTGCACTCTTTGCGGATCTCCACATTTCTTACACGATCAAACATGGTTTTACCACACATACGCCTCAGGGATCTCATTTCAACAGCATTCAATCTACTTTCATCCTTTCTTTGCCAGTTCCATGCCTCACTTCCATACATCAAGGTAGGTACCAGTTTAAAACAATCGCCGAATTGTTTATTATGTGAATAAATTCCTATAAGTGATATCCTAGAGAGTAGTTTACGAGCTTACCCATATATGGCACATAGCTGTCGATAATGCAGGGCTTGAGTTTATAATAAATACTACTGCAACTTTCCAGAAAAATTCCTATCATCTGCCAAAAAGCCATATAAACTCATCGTTATGTATCACAAATAACGTCCGAAGAGTGTTTTTGACTCCGGAGTTAATTTTAAGAGTTTTAAGATAAACCCGCAGTTACAACACTGTAGATCTTGAAAAAAATGCGAAGCATAATTTGGAAAAGACAAATATAGAATTTTTTTCATATGCCTAACAATTTTTTTCTACCTTTTTAATTTCCTGTTGAACTCTTCCAATGAGATACGCCACGAACCGCCACTGCTAAGAAGTAATGTCACAAGTATAAATCGGCTAACAAATTATGTTTCGTAGATTCTGGTGTGAGCAGTTCCCACGGTATATGAAAAGGGGGTTAAATATGATGGTATTTTTCTTTGGTTATTTTCTCATTGCTGACAATCGTGACCCCTACTCCAATTGCCCTAATGAACTAGATTCCCCCACCCCTCAGATCGAAAGAGAAAGGTTAAGTTAAAGGTCAACTACTTGGCTATTCAAAGAGTGGTATGGCCCTGAAGATATTGAAAATGTTGAAACGTTGCAAATTAAATGGAATTAGCCGTGGTTAGTGGCCAAATCAGAATACGACAAGTTAGCTCGCATTATCGTGTGTACTAATAATTTTAAAAACATAAATGATTTTCTCCGTGGTTACCCCTTGACTAGCTATCCGGAGATGGCGGGTTCAAATAATCTTTGGTTTTGTATAAATTTTTGATTTCATATTCCTTTCTTAAAAATTTAATTTACTTATTCCATATTATGCTGTCTCAGTAGAGGTATATTCACAAGGAGGAAATCCATAATTGGTTTTATTTTGGCTATTTATTTATTGGACAATTTAGATAGCGCCGCTTTTGTAAGATATCACCTCAGGGGCGCTTTACAGTTGATGCAGGTATTACAAAAAAATATAAATATTACAAAAATAAAATTGAAATTAAGTTAAATAAAATGAAGTACAGGAACAGGTGACACGAAGATAAAAGATGGAGACTCTGCAGCAATAATCCTAGGTGGTGAAGAAACTGGACCAGCTGCTGCAGCGAAAGAGTCCACCGCGTCCACCAACAGTGCCAGCACGAGGTTTGTCATCCGTTCAGGTATATGTCTGCTGCTAATAGAGCGCTGACACAATATCCTCTCATAGATACCACACCTTGGCAGCACCGCTGTGACATTCGACGAAAATAGAGGGTGGAGACTCTGCAGCAAGAATCCTAGGTGGTGAGGAAACTGGACCAGCTGCTGCAGCGAAAGAGTGCTATATAATACTTATGTACAAACTGAAATAAATAATGTTCGAAGAAACATTGAAATTGTTTTCATTTTGCTTGAAATTCACTAGCATTTTTCCAAAGCTTAGAGAAAATAAATTACTTCTTTCTGCACTTTGAAATAAAAAATCTCTTTCAATTTTTTTCTCTGACGACAGTTTGAACACAAAATTAATGATCGTATTATTTCGTGTGGTTTTTACAATCCGCAAACCGAGTACTATTTATATATGATATCTACTCCAGTTCTTTTACACCCTACTAATCCAATCCAGCACGCATTTCCGATGGTACAGAGTGTCTGGAATTTGATGCGACCTACTTATTAATTTTAAAGAAGAGACAATATCGTATTATATAGTCAGGAGGCTATGTCACACGGAGAAAAACAAGTGTTCATAATCAAGTTAAAACCGGGATTGCAGGCCGTTTCCTGATGAAATTTTAGTCAATTTTAAATTTTTTCAAGTTTTTTAAAGAAAGACATACATTCCCAGGTTCCGAATGACCTGACAATATTTGAAAATCTCCTACTACCACCTGGTAAACAACTACAAAATTTCGCCTGGGTGGAACTCAAACGCGATGTCAACTCAGCCACCGACCAGTCTATATCGGAACAAGTGTTCATGCACCTGCATTTGAATTTATAATGTCTAATGACGAAATGCGAAAATACTATGATTTTTATGGACACGCGACCGACAACGTGATAATACATTCCTCTTTTACTAACAGTTTAACAGGAAACCTATCAATTCATCCGTCAAGGGCCTGCAATCCCATTTGTAACCAGATTCCTAATAAATAAGCAAAATTATTTTTTCTCCGTGCATCTTTGAGGAAGCTGTGCGAAGGGTTTTTTTAAGTAAAGGAAGAAATGGAAGTTATGTGAAAATGTGGATAGGAATCTGAGTACCAGTATATCCAGGAGTTACGTATGAATCCATCCCTCCCACTGCTGTGCAAAGCATTTAGTCAAGAGAGAACAGCTAGAGAGGTCAAAAGGTCTCTCTCAACCGGCATCTTCCGGCTGGTGGACAGACGCATCCCCCTGACCTGGACAAAACTCACCCCATGAACCCGGCAATCCCTGCTAAGATACCAAACGTAGCGAACCGTTTGATATGACCTATGTCAGAGGTATGTTTTATTACAGCGATTATTTAAACATTGTACATACAAAATATGATGTTAAATATATGTATAGTAAAGTATAATTCTTAGTCCTCCTCACTAGGGTGACCTGTGCTGAGGCGGACTAAAGTTATTCTTTTCTGTTTTATTAGTTTTCTATGTCGTTTTTAATGTTTTTTTCATTAATATCTTTCAGCCAAATTTTTTATTCTTCATTTGAAATCATTCAAATTTTCTATTCGCTTTATATCAGGGGGAAGGATATTGTGGAGTCGCAATGTAAATATAATTTCTTTGCCCGAATGTGATTTTATGACCTCGAATATATTTTATGTCATTGTGATTTGACCTCGTTTGTAGAGGATTCAATATTTTTGAATAGTTTCAATAGTATATTTTTAGCATATATTTATTGTAAATTTGGTACATCAAAACTATTGTAAAATTTTAATCGAAGGCGTTCTTATGGGTACTTTGAGTATGATCTTTATGATTTATTTTTGAATTGTGTTCAGGTTATGTATATACTTATGTAGATACAGCCGATCCCCATCCTATAATTCCATATTCAATACGAGAATAATATAAGGTTATCCAATGAATGGTTTCCCGGGCTGCGTTACCCGCCACCCAAATTCAATGCATCTAGTTTGTTAATTATTTATGGTTTATTTTTTTGCATCAAACACCAAACACCGTGTATACAGGCCGCATTTTTAAAGGCACCGTTGTAATCAGATATGCCGAATACATCGTCCCGATAACCCCTTCGGCACCGCGACGGAATTACCATACAGAAGACATGTTTTACATACATTACGGAAACACGCGAAGGGTTACAGAAACAAGGGGGAGGATTTTGTAATAAAATTACGCATTATAATAAGATCCGAGAGTAATTACTATGTAAATTGTAACGAGGTACAAATTTTAAGCTGTCTTTTAATTACTGGGATACATTTTTGGTTTATTTTGTCAGTAGTTGACAGACGACGGTAGATAGAAAAAGCGATAACATCACGACATTTTTCAAACGATCTCAAAACTATTTAGAGCATCCTCGCCTCATTTAACTATAAACAATACTACTACACTATTTTTCTAGGCTAAAGGAACTTCACGACGAATTAACAATAAAACGGCCAAGTACTACTTAATACCGCGACGATATAACCTATAAATACCGCGACCGTCTTATTGACGGCTGATCACATGCGAGTCCAAGTTGTACAAAACGCTATTATAAAATTACTAGTCGTCCCTAACATTTTCAAACAGAGACATAATACACCGTTGCTGTTTCAGAGTGCCAAAATTTTACCTGTTAAAGCCATACTATGGCAAAAAATTATAATTCAGCATATACGAGTATTTACCCCGCAGCAAAAAGAGAAATGAGAACATAAATACAGCACTAGATTCACGCGCAATGACGGGTTAATAGTTCCGAAATTTAATGATAAGTAAGGACAGAGAACGTTTAAATACAACATACCGAAGATATTTAATTTATTACCTGACACTATAAAGCAATGTAAGTCTATGAATAAGGTTAAATATATGGTGAAAAATTGTCTTTCGGAAAAAAAAAATTACTATAATATGTATGAAAAATTGTATGAAAAAATGTTGAATCTTTAGATATAAGATGTAAATTATAACTTCTAAAATGTATATGTAACTCAACTTTAAGCACCTATTGAAAAGCCAATTTAATTGGCTTAGCAGAACTTGTTTGTTGATATGTATTAACTATTCATTCAATAAAAAATTAAAAAAAGTGTAATTTTTGGTATAAGATAAAAAAAATGAAAAAAATTAATGACATTGCTTACTTTATTTATCTAGGTACAAATTTGATAGAATATAATCACAAAAAAAAACACAAACGAAACGAATATTTGGATACTTGAAATATGGGGGCACAGATCAACATAATATAGAGTACTAACAACTTACACCAAAAGTCAATGAGCAACGTAAAGATCGAGTTCGAATGATATGCAATACCGAAAGAAAGAGATAGGCAGATTAATACTATCATTTTACGAGGTGGAATGGGTATTTTGTAAGCCCGGGGAAAAAGGTTGTAAACAAACTGAGTTTTCAATGTTAATAACCATCACATTGACGGCGGCGCTCTTTGTCGGTATAAATAATTATATTTCAAAATGTAAATAAGATACGTACCTGTTCTTCTCACCTAAATCAAGAATCTTGTAAAGTTTAAAAAATAAGGAATACAAAAAATTTTAAACAAAAAATTGTCACATTATATCGGGCAGCCGTCAAAATGGTGGCTACGGTCTGTTTAGGGTTAATTTATTCAACAATTGTTAATACAAACAGTAAACAAGGTACAAAATTAAAATAAATTTGTAATGAACTGGTAACACATTTGTTTTCATTTTTTGATATTTAAAACAGGTGTAACAATATACTCACAAAACTTATAAAGCGATTACAAAGTTACGTAATATTCCTAGAAATAGACGTTTGCGAAGTTAACTTCTAATTAGGATATCATAATTTGTTACGGCAGCAATTATTACCAAATAGTACAGACCAGTGAAAAACCACGTGAAAATTAAAAAGTTTTAATTTTCAAAATAAAACCTAAAAAAAATCGGATCAAACTTCAACGATTTTATTAAAACCGGTTTATAAGTATGTTCTTCCAATATTACGAAGGTCTGTTATTTTTAATGTCACGTAGTGTTATTTTTATTTTGTTTATATGAATGCCGCACGAGAGTCCCAACTGCTCCCAACCGTCTGGAAATTACTGTTACTGTTTCTAAATAATAATATTTTAATATCAAACGTGAAAAATATTGTCAAAAACGTTAACCAAATTTTTACTTAATTAATTAGATCAATCATCGAAAAATTTAGAGAATTCGATATTTTGAAAACACATTATTTTTATTTCGGAATTTTTAAGAAAACTATACTTTCACTTTTATCTCGTTCATAAAATAAATACATTAATAATTTTTAAAGTTAAACCGATTGTTACTCTGGCGGCGCCAAATATGAATTATAAATTTTCGTATTTTTAGGATTTTATTTATGGATTCCAGTTTAAATATTTGAGGTAAACTGGAAAGAATTATTAATTTTCTTTCTACGTCAAAAATTTATGTATTTCCACATGATAGAAAACAATATAAAATGCTTTTATAAAATATGGACGCCCGGTCATATATGACCCTCAAAAGCTGGAGGGGTTAAGATAATTAGGATATTTTTAGTATACCTTGGTCAAAGTATGATACAGTTAAATATGACCGAACGGGGTGGGGTGGAGATAGCTCAGTGGTAGAGCAAAACCCCGGCAAAGCTGAGGTCCTGGGCTCAATTCCTAAATGTGACCGAATCTTTTTCTGATTTTTCTGTGTCACATTTTTGGTCATAGAGACGTTAATATTATCTTCAATCATTAAAAAAACCATGATTCAGGAAAAACTGTTTTGAAGGTTGTACCCATGTAACAAAACAAGACACAGAAAATAAAAATGATAACGGTCACAACTAGGGATCGAACCTTTACCTTGTCTTTTCTGTACAGCGTCTTAACAACTTGACCTTTTTTTAAAGGGCGGAGACGGTTTACACGAAGTTTCCGTGAGCACTTAGGGCATAGGCCCATTGTGCTATCTCCCATTTTACCTCAATCCTTTAACAACAACCCAGTCCCTTTAATAAAGTTCACCAGGGTTGTAATTGGGTATGTGGCTATGTCTTCTGGTTCTACTGTATGTCTCCCCAGGTATCTGAGCCTAGTTCCCACCAGGGCAGGATATTGGCACCATAGGTGAATTGGAGTCTCTTCATCCTCTTCACATTTCCTGCATCTATTGGTGTTTTCCACTCCCAATATCTGCATGTGTCTCCTGAGATGGCAGTGTCCCGTTAGTAGTCCTACCAGTTCCCTCAGCGAGTTTCTGTCCATATCAAGTAGTTTCTTGGTTCGTCTAGGGTCTGGTCCTTTGGATTGTCTAATTCCAGGTGCCCTCTCCCATTCTTTGCGGTGCTGAGATTTGACCCACCTATCAATATGTAATTTTGTGTGACAAGCTGCTACTCCTACGACCGGCTCGGATCCTACAAGGGGTGCTTTGGCCCCTTTCCTTGCTAGTTCGTCAGTCCGATCGTTGCCCTCAATACCTTTAAGTCCTGGTACCCAGATTAGGGTTATTTTATGGATGGTAGCGAGTTCTGTAAGAACAGTCCTGCATTCCATCACCAGTCTGGCGTCGCATCGGTTACTTCCCAGTGCCAGCAGTGCTGCCTGGCTATCAGAACATATGCTTATGTTAACTCGACCATTGGACCAAGTTATCTTATTTCAAATTCAGAATTACTAAATTATTTTAGTAATAATTAATGTATTATATTAAATCTATATTACAATATTACATTAATGGATTGAACCTTTAAAATAAGTTGAAAAGAAAAATTTGTTCCTGAATATTCATTTAGGTTACAAAACAATTTTACTAGAAAATTTGTTTCCATTTACAAATATAGATGCCAAAAATATGGGGGAAAAAAAGTTGCAAGAGGATATTGCTAATTCTGAATTTTAAACATTGAAATCTTTTTTTTTATTCTCCGTGTCTTGTTCTGTTTAATGTTTCGTTTAGGTTTATTAGTATGATCTTCTTATTCAATGATAAAACTATTGGTGACCGGATAAATCATCACAATGATAATTCATCACATTTTTAAAAAGTTATATAAGTCATGGAAAGTGATGCAACGAAAACTTTATTAACTGGGTTAAGTAGGTTAGGTTAGGTTAAATTTTTTTTTCATAATTTCTAATGACTTTATATTACTTTTTAAAAGTGTGTTGAATTGTCACTGTGTTGAGTTATCATGGAACCAAAACTATGATTATTTATTTGTTCACAACAAAACTCCATTTTTTCTTATGTGATCTAGTTTCTCATGGTTATGTAACAAAATAGTATATGTGATCTAGTTTTTTATCATGGTTATGTAACGAAATAGTATATGTGATCAAATTTCTTATGGTTATGTAACAAAATAGAATATGTGATCTAGTTTCTCATGGTTGTGTAACAAAATAGTATGTATAATGTAGTTTCTCATGGTTATGTAACAAAATAGAATATGTGATCTAGTTTCTCATGGTTATGCAACAAAATAGAATATGTGATCTAGTTTCTCATGGTTATGTAACAAAATAGTATATGTGATCTATTTTTTTTATCATGTTTATGTAACAAAATAGCATACGTGATCTAGTTTCTCATAGTTATGTAACAAAATAATTTCAAATATCGCTCGAAATTTCAAATGGGTTTGCTATTCGCTACTTAAAGTTTGTAAACTGAACTGACTTGCAAATAAAAGTTTATTGCATTTGAATATTTATCTCAAAAGTTATGAATTTGAGACACTTTTTCGAATTCATCGTAAAAAATCTGAAAAATAACCAATGTAGGAAAAACAAGATAGATTTGACATACATAACTTTGCATGTCTATATATTCATATTTATCTATTTAAATACGAGCTTCTGTGGCGCTTACGATTTATAAAAAATTCTCTTTAACTCTTTAAGTTTTTAAGTTACAAAAAAAATGTACCTATGTTATTTTTTAAGAATATATATATATATATATATTTGTTATGCCAAAACTTTAATTATATGAAATTCCTTCGATGGAAAAAAATCGCACAGTAAGCTCTGAAAATTATTAAAAACACGTTTTGTTCTGTTATTTAATATGTTATATGTATGAAAAAATTTACAGTGAATCTTTAAATGTAACTGAAGCATCTGTCAAAAGATTTTTTCTCTATTTCAAATGAGTCGTGTTTTATTTAATATTTTCGCTTAAGGCGATGCACTTCGTAGTATTGCAAAATCGTGTTTTTTTGGTTTGAAAATTTTGTCGCCTAGAAATGTTTTAGATGCTTTAATCAAATACTGCGAGTAGAATACATCTTGGCCTTTAAAATAATCGAGTATTTTTTAGATAAGTCTTTTTATAAGCCCAGAAAAAAATAATGTATAAGGCCTATGAAAACTGCTTTAATGTTCACAATCTCCTACTTTCGAACCCATTTTCGTCTATGATTTTATTGTATAATGTGGGAAATTAAGTTATTTATAAAATGATCGGAAAAAAGTTAAATATTTATCCCTGAACATCCACAAAATAAAATAAAAGGCACTTTTTGGCCATGTTTTTTTCTTGCATAAATCAAAACAGGTGGATGGTGTTTAAACGACAAGAATTTACACCTTATCGCCATCTATGTAAGGACTGTTATTGATAGCGGCTCGATTTAAAATATTACGCATCGCCTTAATTATTATCGTTTTGTTTATATTAGCGCGCTCCCTCTAACATTCGTATTTACATATCTCCTTTTCAAACCATCTCTGAACGCTTACTACGGGGCCTTCATCTCTCTCTCTCACATCCCAGCAAGCAACTATATAACACTCACCCGTAATCTTTGTACAGTATCTAATCTAATTTTTTTTTATATTAGCGCGCTCCCTCTAACATTCGTATTTACATATCTCACTTTCAAACTATCTTATTTGAATTTCGATTATATTTTCGGGAATGAATAAATTAATGCAATTTTTGGATGTGGTCACTAACCCACATCTTGACGTACCATAGAGCTAAAGCTTGCGTCATCCAGCGGGATGTGTTGTCAGATAAGAGCCTCGAAAATCATTCTGCGCGACCAGGAATCAGTCACAATTTCGCAATAGTTACGTAAATTAAGCGTGCGTCGTCTTCTAGATCATGGGGTGTTTTAAAAATTATCGATTGTGCTCAGTGACGAATTAGAGACGTTTTCACACAGAAAAGGTAACGATAGTGTTGGAGATACTACCCACCCCATTTTTTTCTTTCTAAAATAAAATACGTAATACTTTTCAGCATTTCCCTTAGATTTAGCAGATCCTGAATTTATTCCTGAAGTCTAAAAATTCCAACTCTTCTAGAAATAAAAGTTGTATACCCCAGGGCTGAACATGAGCCCACGGGGAACGGGAGGAAAGGTTCTAGAGAGGGACAGAAGAAGGCGTTAGAGAAGATTGCCGGCACATCTGTTCTACTGACAAAAATAAAGAGATTTATCACCCAGAGTCTAGGGACTTAGGAATGAGGTAAACGTATTCATAGGATGAAAATTGCAAGCCACTGTTCGCATTATTTTTTTACATGAGGATTAGATTTGTTATGTAAAGTGGAAATGTGGTACGATATTGCAATGTTCCATCTCATACTGGCCGAAGTCACCAGCATTATATGTCATGGCGTTTTTCTATTTTTTTGGTTTTACATAAGCTCACTCCACACAGGAGGTACTGAAGAAAAAAAATCCCTTAGAGACTAGGTCATATTTTAAAATGTCGTGTGGAGGGTCTTTTAAAGAGGAAGCTACAAGCCAAAAATGTGTATATTCTTGGTATGCCTTATTTTGTCACAAATGTAGGTAATAGTCATTAAAATCGCTTGACAAACGGAATCTAGAAAAGTTCGATTTCAAACACAAAAGTGGTTTTTATTTATTTTTTTAAATAATTTTATAAGAAAGCAAAAAAAGTTAATCAAGTGAAACTGTCACAGATAATCTTAGCTAAAATATTGGATGTTTTAAATTTGTTTCCTTTACGCGTTTTTAAATTTGTATTGAAAAAATATTTTTTTAGTAGTTTATATTTATATTTTATATTGAGTAATTTTTTTTTATTTGTATTCTACTCAAAGGAAACGATAGGAAAACCTTCAATTTATCTAAAGCATATTTTTTTATATTCATAATGTACATCAATTTGTTATAAATATTAATCAAAATAGTGATTTAGCATTAAGCTTCGCCTTAAGGAAAGAAAGGAGAGGAAGGAAAAAGGTATGATGGGTGGGCAGGAATCTGGGGGTCAATTTTTTAAGGAGTGACGGGAGTATTATGAATTCATCCATCCCACTGCGGTGCAGAGGACAAGGTTCGAGAGAGTCCGGCTAAAGAAGTCAAAAGGCCTTCCTCAACCAATATTTCCCGATTCGCCGGCCACGCAGCAGGTGGGCAAGACCTAGACAAACCTCACCCCCATGAACCCGGGCACCCCTGATAAGTCACCAAACGTAGCAAAACACTTTAATCAATTTATAAAGTTGTCCAATAAATGTTTACCGGGGCGGTCAAATTGAAATCACACGTAGACAGTAATATTCCTCTCATTTTGAACATCAAGTTATCGTATGAAAATTTTGCTTATTATATTCTGCCAATTACTACAGTGTGATGCGATGTTTGAGAGTAGAAAAACAAATAATTAAATAAACAAAGCTCTTCTTAAAACAAAGAAGCGCACGATACACCTACGAAATAATGATTAATGTTACCCGATATTTCATACACACACAAGCTATCAAACTATCTCCCTTACAAGCACCCAAGGGACATACCGACAGAAATGTGTTATGGGCGTGTCCGGGTGCCCGATCAGAAATTAAATAATATTCGTACACTACAATAATTTATTATAATTTGCAATCTAAGTAACAAGTAATTTTGCGATGGCCAACGTCTGAGGGCTGGGATATTAACTACCGTATTCGCTACTAAGTAAGTATTAGAATAAGATAAACTAGGCTTTCTTTCTAAGCGTAGACGGTTTACACGTAATTCCCGTGAGCACTTAGGCTATAGGCCCATTGTCCTATCTCCCATTTTACCTCAATCCTTTAACAACAACCCAGTCCTTTTAATAAAGTTCACCAGAGTTGACATTGGGTATGTGGCTATGTCTTCTGGTTCTACTGCATGTCTCCCCAGGTATCTGAGCCTAGTTCCCACCAGAGCAGGACATTGGCACCATAGGTGAATTGGAGTCTCTTCATCCTCTTCACATTTCCTGCATCTATTGGTGTTTTCTACTCCCAATATCTGCATGTGTCTCCTGAGATGGCAGTGTCCTGTTAGTAGTCCTACCAGTTCGGCTGTAATCAAATTGACTTTTTAATTATTTCACAATTCTTGTGAAATTCGTCAATATGTTTTTAATAGCCATCTTTTATAAATATATTTGTTTTTAAATTTAGTGAAAATTAAATTTAATAATATTATTATTAAGTTATGCAAGTATTTTTTGTTCTTTGTTATTGTTACAGCTGTTTCAGTTTTCAAGACCATTTTAACTCCATTTATACGACTTATTTAAACGATTCTATTTTACCTCCTCCCAATTTAAAATGATTTATTACCGGTTAAACCGATTTACTGATAAAATAATTGAGCCAATAGATTTCATATTCTGTGGGGTATTTTGAAGTCTGCTGGGGAAAACACTTTCTGTTAATTGCGGACATCGGTAAATCACACTTCTAGATATTTTCTGTTCAGTTTGTACAAGTTACGAGTATATTGTTTCTGTATTATTACAGTCCAGTAGTTTACTTTGGGATTAATAGATGGCATTTTGTTGTAGCTCGCATGCTGCTCTGTCAGGATATAAATTATATTCCTCTTTTCTTTTCCCCGTCTCTTCCACATTCATTTTATTTCTATTACTGAGCTAAATACGAACATATATAATATATAAGTTATGTACCTATATGTACAGGTCAAAACAAACTAGTTTTGCACACTCATAACACAAGACTTACTGCGAACGATGGACTTGAAATTACTAGATATCTAATTACATATGGTCGAAGAAATATAGAATACAATGTCACTAAAATTTACAATATTAAGGCGAAGCTTAATGCCAAATCACTATTTTGATTAATCTATACATTATGAATACCGAAAAATACGCCTTAGATAAATTGAAAGTTTTCCTATCGTTTCGCTTGAGTAGAATACAAATAAAAAAATAAGTTACTCAATAAAAAAATTAAATGTAATATACTAAAAAAAATTTTCTTCAATAGAAATAATATTTCTTATGAACACGTAAAGGAAACAACTTTTTAAAAATACTGTATTATAGCTAAGATTATCTGTGACAGTTTCACTTGATTAACTTTTTTGCTTTCTTAGAAAATTATTTACAAAATAAATAAAAACCATTTTTGTGCCTGAAATCGAACGTTTCTAGCCTCCGTTTGTCAAGCGATTTCAATGCCTATTACCTACAATAAAAGTTACATAAAAAATATACATATTTTTGGATTGTAGTTTCCTCTTAATTAACCAACATTACGCCGTCTCTCCGCGGGGTTAGGCAGAAAAAGCGGATCGCCAAACAAAATGTATTAAGAGTGGGAATAAGTATGAATTAAACCAAGGCTGCCCAACCCCAGGCCCGCGGGCCACAATGTGGCCCGCGAACGAATTATAAGTGGCCCGCGTGAAACATTTTCAAAAAACCCGCCAATCCGCCAATTTGAAAATGTGTCGCGGGCCCGCGGTAAAACAAACAATGCAGCTTGCGCGCGGTCACCAGTGTTGCCAACGACGGCGATTTATCGCTATTTAGGCTACTCAGAACGAGAATCAGCGACGAAAAAATCTAACCTGTTGAACTTACTTTTGAAACAAAAATACACCGGTTTTCGACATTATATTTTTTGCGTCGAAATGGAATCCTGTAGCCACCCCCCCCCCCCCATGGAATTCGAAAAATTGCTGTGGGGTATCACATATGATGAGATGATTTTTTGTGGGGAATTATGTTTTATAGAAATTCTCTAACAACCCCCCCCCCATGGAAATAGGAACCGTCAGGTATTCAGTGGCCCGCCAGTGATTCAAAATCGTCAATTTCGCCCAACTGCTAAAAAGGTTGGGCAGCCTTGAATTAAACGATGTAAGAATATGAATGAAGCGAGGTGTGTGAGCCAATATAGAGTTGTTCGGTAGACTATCCTTGTTTAGGTTGGTGAAATAAGACGAACTTTTGAACGAATTGGCACGCCTAGCGCGTGCCCAACATTTATATACGGTTGAAATTGACGACATGAAAAGTGATAATTCATTATTGTAGATATTGTCAGTAACGACCTGGTGAAAAACACCATTCAGAATTTAAATTAATTAATTTATTATTGTGACAATTATACTACAGTTTCAAGCTATAATTCTGTTATAAATTGATTACACACCATTGGTAACGATTATGCTATGTTAGCCGATGTTTTTAATATGCCTCTATTGAAGTATAAAGCTGTACTATTTTTTTTAAATGCAGTGCATATTTTAACAAGTTAAATGCATTGCAGGTTTTTTGTTTTGGATTTTGTTTTTGTATTTGTATTTGTATTTGTATTGTTTTCGTTTTTGTTTTTTTGTTTTTGTTTTTTTTTTTTTATGTTTTGTTTTTGTTTTGTTTTTGTTTTTGTTTTTGTTTTTGTTTTTGTTTTTGTTTTTGTTTTGTTTTGTTTTTGTTTTTGTTTTTGTTTTTGTTTTTGTTTTTGTTTTTGTTTTTGTTTTTGTTTTTGTTTTTGTTTTTGTTTTTGTTTTTGTTTTTGTTTTTGTTTTTGTTTTTGTTTTTGTTTTTGTTTTTGTTTTTGTTTTTGTTTTTGTTTTTGTTTTTGTTTTTGTTTTTGTTTTTGTTTTTGTTTTTGTTTTTGTTTTTGTTTTTGTTTTTGTTTTTGTTTTTGTTTTTGTTTTTGTTTTTGTTTTTGTTTTTGTTTTTGTTTTTGTTTTTGTTTTTGTTTTTGTTTTTGTTTTTGTTTTTGTTTCTTCTTCATATATTTCACTGACTGTACATATGTACATATATACTTTATTCTTTTGTTTTGTTTACTTATATAATCTCACAACTATTTTTATTTTTATTTCGTCTTTCTGTATTGTACTATGACTGTCAATAATTATCATATATGTAAATGGCATCTGTGCCGTTAATTCTAAATAAATAAATAATCATTGAAGAAGAACATAATACTTATGCATCTTGAAATATGAAACAGAACAAGATCCAGGAAATAAAAACAATAATCACAACTAATTGATAATTAGTTGCAAGATGGTATTGTTAATTCTGAACTTGAAATGTGATATCAACAAATATGATGTTTAATATATAGGTCGCAATGGTCAAATGGTTAATACGCTGTCCCGATAAGAAAAGAGATCCTTTGTTCGATTCCTAGGTGTAAACGTTATATATTACATTGATTGGTGTAACCATAAAAAAAGTTAAAGAAAAATTTGTTCCTAAATAGCTTTGACCGTGTTTAATGGATGCCCATGTTCTTCCCCACCCTCGACTTCCCAATCTCCTTCCCTGCACTTCCTTCAACCTCACAATCTACCAATTTGGCATGGTCATGATCCCACATAATCCCAATAGTTGGGAGCATTTGGGACTCTGGTGCGGTATTCACATCACACAGAAAACCAATAACAGATACGAACCCAATTTCGAAAAACAGTTTGATTGCCATACATGTTATTGCCTGCAGGTAGCATTTGGAATAAACAAGATAAAACCAAAAACAAGAAGATAATAATATAAATTACAAAATCCCCGAATAATTCGCTACACAATGTTGATAAAATAAATGACATAAAATACACATAACCCAAGAAACATAATAATACAATGTATTACTTTGTATTTCGTGTTGTATGTATTCGTTTTGATACATTTGAGACATGTATATGTAGCAAAATTCCTACATTGATATGGTACAAAGCCACCTCAACCCAGGTCAGGACACTAAATCATATCGGCCTCTAATTTACATATGATCCTCCTATTTAATTACGTTTATTTATTTTATTTATATTACTAATAATAAATGTGTTACTATCTTCCTTTTTTGTAACAAATGCACTGAGAAAACTTATTGATAAAAATATTGCTGTTTTATTAAAAACCTCTTGGAAAACATAAAAATCCGGTTAAAAGCGAGACTGCAGGCCCTCAACGAATGAATTGATAGATTTCTTGATAAACTTTTAGTAGAATACCAACGTATTGTCACGATGTCGGAACACGTGTTCATAAAAATCATTTTCGCATTTCGTCACTATTCTTATCAAGACAAACGCAGATGCATGAACACGTCTTCTTATATAATTACGAATTTACTTTAATTTTACCAGGTAACGTCCTGAAGTCCCGTTATTAACCGGAATACCAATAATTTGAAGAGTTTCTTAATAAAATAGCAATACTCATTTTTCTCAGTGTAGATATGATGACTCCGCGGAGGTTTTCATTAACTTATTATTAAAATTTAGTAATATGGATAATATGAAGTAATTAGAAATATATGGTGTATTGTTTTTTTATTGAAGTTGAGTGGTTTCAGTGCCAGTCTGTATTTGTTTTCAGTTTGTTTTATATTTCTGATCTCCCTGTGTTTTTTTTTATCCAGCTTTTTTATTAGAAATTAAGTTTTATGCTAAACGTTGAACTTTTAGTTGATTGTTGGTTATGTTTTTGACTCTAAGATCTAGTATCAATATATAAATACTAACTGTTAATAACGCCGTAAAACAATATTATCTTGGAACGAAATATTAATTCAGTGAAACAACAACAACTTTGGGTCAAGTGAAGTCAAGTGAAAACAAGAGATTCGAGAAGTTTAGTAAAGTTCTGGAGGTTTTCGCTAAACATGTTCGGAATCTTGCCTCTACAGTGGATGTTATAACAGTCGGTGGTTTATGTTGGTGTTTTAAGTTAGTCACTCTGCCTTATATAAAAACTTAACATAAAAAATTAACTAAATAATTAACTTATATAAAAACTTAACTAAAACATTTTAAAAATAATACTCAAATTGTTACAGATAAACCAGAATAATGTGATTCTTGCTTGAATAGTCGTATACCTTACCACGGGGTAAGACGGGACTGCTGTCGGGTGTTTCAAACTAGTTTATATAGTAATTATATAAGAATATATGACGCTAATGCGAATGGTAGAAGAAATCGGGGACGTCTGAGGAAGTCATATCACGGTCAAGTGAAGTATTTAATCGAGTCGGGGCATTACAAAATTCAGATGAAGAAAAAGTTTTGTATTTATGTTCATTACGCAAGGAGTGTGTGCCAATACTGCGTTTTAGTAGTCATTTCTCTCTGCCTACCCCTGAAAAACGGCGTGATGCTTAGAAAGTTATTTTTAGAGATCCAGATAAAATAAAATAATATTTTTCACCACTTTAAAATATTTTTTTTTTTATCTCGTAGCCAATGGATTGTTGGCCATATTGTGTATGTATGGTGTTTAAATGTATGTTATTATGTTGTCCTGTAGAGTATGTGTACTTGTTTATATTAATTCTGTTTTTCTATTATATTAAATTCATACAGTTAGTTAGTTAGATCTAATAGAAATAAGAGGCCAGTTTGATTCGTTATCCTGGCCTGTTCTGAGGTGGTTTTGGATGATATCGTATCGTTTGGAGTAGAAATACGAGAGAATAATGTAATATAATTTTTCCCGCTTGTGGAAACTCTCCTTATCTCGCTGGAGGTAATAAAATTGTATGACATTTGACATTTTATGCGACAAATTTTGCGTGCTCGCTTTACGGGAAACGTAAAAATATATCTGGGAGTCAATTCTTGAAACTGTTAAACAAATAGTTTTCTTAACTCTTAAATGCGTGAATTTTTTAATTTATTTTTATTAAATTTTTGCATTGTTTTTTTTTTATTTTGCATCACATTATTATTTTTTTTTTAAATCATATTTTTGAGGAAAGTATAATCAAGAAATAAAGTACACTGAAAGTAACGCACAGTACCACTCAATAAAGATTTTAAAAATGAAAATGAAATTTTTTTATTTTATTCTGACCATAAATGTTAAAACGTATTCAAAATTTTAGTCGATTCGGCCGTGTAGATCGAATGTGTAGATAGATAGAATGATGATTTTTCCACAAATGCTATTTTATGAAAGATTTTTTCTTTTTTTATCCATTTCAGACCATAATTCTTAAAACGTATTCAAAATTTCAGTCGATTCCTGAGAAAACGGCTTCTAAAGGTCTCACCCAAAAAAAACATGCTTCTGATTTTCTCTTACCAAAATCATAAGTTTTTTTTTTTTTTTTTTAATGTATATTTTATTTAGTTATAAGAGTTTATATCTTATACCTAATAAATTATTTTCTATGACTACGACAATATTATTTACTTCTTACATACTAAAATTTAGATTTCACAACATTGAGACATAATCCACGAAAAACTGCAAGACTTTTAGCTTCCTTAACAATTACCGGGAGTTCATTGAACATTTTAAAACCTTTATAATAAATATTGTTTTGTGTTTCTGATAAGTGTGTTTTAGGAAGCCTAAAATCGTTGCAGTTTCTCGTAGGATATAAATGAACTGCACTATTAATACTAACATTCTTTGACATATAGTCAGGTAACATTTTATTTTTTAGCTTATAAATAAACAGTAAGGTATTATAAACTAATCGTTGCCACACACTTAAAATATTGAGTTGACGTTGCATGGTTTTTATTCTGGTATACCTGCTACAACACAGTATTGAACTCATGCCTCTGTTCTGGATTACTTCCATTCTCTTAATTTGGGTTTTATTACTTAGAAATATTACACTTGTACAATAATTTAGATGGGATGCTACAGTGGTATTGTAGACCAATATCCTTGTTTTAATGTCCAATTTTCCTTTTATCCTACTTAAGAAATTAACCTTTTTCGCCATTTTTTTATTAATTATTTAAGTTTTGTAAGTAGGTACGTACCTACTTAATAATAAAGACCTTTTATACCCAATTTCTACCGATTTATTACAAGTTTCTCGTTAACTCTTTAAGTTGTTAAGTTGCAAAAAAAAATTACCCGTGTTATTTTTTAAGACAATATTTTTTTTTTTTTAAAGAAAGACAAACATTCACGGGTTACGAATAACCTGACAATATTTGAAAATCTCCTACTACCACCACAGTAAGCTGAAAATATTGCTTGTTTTGTGATAAAGGACTTAGTCAGCCGAGGAATTGAACACACTACGCCTGGGTGGGACCCAAACGCGATGTCAACTCGGCCACAGACCGGTCATATACATTTGTTATACCGAAACGTTAATTACATGAAATTCTCTCGATAGAAAAAAATATCTCGACAAATGCAACTAAAGCATTTGTCGAGAGATTTTCGGTCTATTTAATGAGTCGTGTTTTATTTAATATTTATACCATTTTCGCTTAATTATTATAATTTTTTTAATATTAGCGCGCTCCCTCTAACATTCGTATTTACATATCTCACTTTCAAACCATCTTTGAACACTTACTACGGGACCTTAATTATAAACAAATATGGAATCACGCCATTTTTCCGAAAAAATGTTACCATAATAAATGTAATCTTACTCATTACGCTTACATCAGCCTTGCACTCTTTGCGGATCTCCACATTCCTCACACGATCATACATGGTTTTACCACACATACGCCTCAGGGATCTCATTTCAACAGCATTTAATCTACTTTCATCCTTTCTTTGCCAGTTCCATGCCTCACTTCCATACATCAAGGTAGGTACCAGAACTCCGTTGTGAACTGCTAACTTCGCTTCTTTGGACAATTTTTTGTTAGCGACAACTGCGTTCAGTCCTCCATTAATGGAATCACCTGCATTTACCCTTCTTTCAATATCTCTGTCAGCCTTCCCATCTCTCTAGAACAGTGTTCCGCAAAGTGTGCTCCGCGGCACACTAGTGTGCCGTGGCCATTTGTAAGTGTGCCGCGAGTCCCGCGTCACTTCTCACAAAGTGCTCTGTAAATCGGTCTTTACTTTTCTATGCGGCGCGGCGGCCGGAGGTGGCGTGGGTGGGACTCGATCGCTGCGAAGTGGCCGTGTGCTACGCTACATTATCACGTGTGCTACACTACATAAGTGGGGTGCTATTGCTACATTATCACGTGATTGCGCACGAGCTATCGGGGTGCATGCGCGTGACAACATAACATTACGAATTATGACGGCGACGTTGCGCCCGCTTGTTTAGTAGTCATTCGTTAATGCTAGTGTTTGGTTGTGTCGTCGCGAACTTGATTGACTTTTTTAATTGCAAAAAAATATCCCATATTACGTGTACATAATGGATAAATTCGTTAAACGTACTGCAAGTTTGTCAAGTGAAACTAATGATTCCCAAGAAGAAGCAGAGTCGACAAAGAAAAAACCTAAGCTTTTTGATCGGAAATACGATGAGAGCTATGTGCGTTATATATTGCGGTGACGAATCGTGCCCAATCTCAAAATGTCTTGTTTGTGGAGAAACTTTGGCTAATAATTCGATGGTGCCCAGTAAACTTTCACGACATTTAACAACTAAACACCCATCGGTGGCTCACAAAGATAAAGCCTTCTTTCAACGTATGAAAGACCAGTCTAAGAAACAGGTAACTCTCATGAGTTCGTCTTTCAATGCATCAAGCAAAGCGCAAAAAGCAAGCTAAGTGATCGCTAATATGCTGGTTAAATCGAAAAAACCTCATTCTCTCGCTGAAACTTTAATTTTACCTGTCTGCAAAGAAATTGTCAAAATTATGATTAGCCAAGAAGCCGCTAAGGAAATCGAAAAAATACCTGCGTCAGCAGATACGGTCTCAAGTCGCATTAATGAAATATCCACCGACATTCAATCAACGTTAATTGAAAAATTAAGGCTAAGTGGAGTTTTCGCGCTACAAGTCGACGAGTCTACTGATATCAGTGGTCACGCGCATCTCATCACAAATGTGAGGTACACGGATGGATATGAAATAAAAGAGGAGTTTTTATTTTGTCTGCCACTACCTGGTTATACCACCGGAGAAGAAATATTCAGAGTAACAAACCAGTACTTCAGTGAACATAATTTGGAATGGCGCAACTGCTTAAGCATTTGTACAGACGGAGCAGCAGCTATGACAGGAAAAATTAGGGGATTTATAACCAGGGCTTCTGAAAAAAATTCTAATATTAAAAAATTATATTGCTTTTTACACAGAGAGGCACTGATGACGAAGTCTCTGCCTGATGAATTGTTGTCTGTCTTACAAGAAGTCGTCAAAATTGTCAATTACATCAAGTCGCGACCGCTGAACTCTCGTCTGTTTAATGCATTGTGTCAGGAAATGGGAGCAGATCATCAGTCACTTCTGTTTCATACAGAAGTACGATGGCTTTCTCGCGGAAAAGTGCTTTCTCGGATTTACGAGCTGAAAAATGAGACCCAGACATTTCTAGAAACCCAGGGTTCAGACTTTGCTTCTCTATTTAAAAAAGAAGAATGGGTAGCAAAACTTGCATATCTGGCGGACATATTCGCTCAATTAAATGAGCTGAACAAAAAAATGCAAGGAAGAAATTGTAACATTTTAACGTCTTCGGACAAGATTGAAAGCTTTCGCGCTAAGTTGGTGCTATGGTTCAGCCACGCTACCAATGGTAGTAACGAAATGTTTCCAAATGTCATGGCTGCCGATTCAGAAAAAAAAGTGCAGGCTTTGATAGTGAAACACTTGGAGCTGTTAGCAGAAAAAATGAACTCATATTTTCCTAAGTGTGACCTGCAACCTATGGACTGGGTAAGAAATCCATTTTCGGAAAGCATTTCCCTTGGACATTTACCAATAAACGAGCAGGAAGAATTCATGGAGCTTAAAACTGATCGGACACTAAAATTAAAATTTTCTTTTTTTTTTTTTTTTTTTTACAGTAATACCGCACAAGAGTCCCAACTGCTCCCGTCTGGAGCCAGTGAGACTATGGCATCCCCAATTGGGGTATGTTGTGAGGCTGAGGGTATTGGGGAGGGGAGGGAGATGGGGAAGAGGAAGGTGGGGAAGTACCTGGCTATTCAGATCTGGTCACCAAACACGGCTAAAGCCATTTCAAGCAACGTTTCAATTCTGAATGGTGGTCTTACACCAGGGCGATACTGAGAGTATCTTCCACTCTGGAACGTGCCGCAAATATACTATATATTATTTTTAATTAATTAATTGTGAAATAATAACACAAATTAATCAAATAAAATTTATTTGCGCACGCCGGGTTCGAACCCGCGACCTTCGGATCTGTAGTCAAAAGCGAATACCACTAGACCACGCCGGCCGTCAGTGCTAACTCTGTCTGAAACAGAGTTAGCACATTTTTGGCTCCACGTAAAAAATGAGTATCCACTGCTGTCAAAGCGAGCTATTGCAATTCTATTACCATTTGCCACGACCTATTTATGCGAATTGGGGTTTTCAACTCTCAAAACGATAAAGTCAAAAAAAAGAGAACGCCTGAGGACGATCGACGAAGAGATGCGAGCAGCGTTATCAACGATTGTTCCAAATTTTGATCGTCTGTGTTCAGTTAAACAGGCTCACATTTCGTATTAAACATCTTTTCATGTTATATTGATTTTAATAATAAATATTAATAAAATATTGTTTTTGGTAAATTTTGGTTCGGAGTGGCCACGCTTATTACGAATATTTTTTAGAAAAAAACTTTAGATATGCCGTAATTACTATAAAAGGAAACTTTTTGGCTTGGTGGCGGCGGAAAAAGAGGCATTTTAATTATCAATTGCGTAAAATTAAAATTCACTTCTCGAACCGATTCGGTGACAGTTCGCAGTCATTCTGTCACTGTTATATGATAAATATCAATCATAATTACACAAATCCGGCTAGACAAACCCTGCTTTGCCAAACAAACCATTCAAAACCTGGGATGTTTTTTTTTTAAATTATGATGACATGCAGCTTTCGTAGTTTAACCTCAAAGTTCGCCGTTATTCGTAATAAGCCTAGCCAATCCTATCCAAAATTTACCTTGTTTTTTTTTCTTTGGTGTACCGTTAAAATTTCTTGATTAGTTAGGTGTACCGTGAACATAAAAAGTTTGCGGAACACTGCTCTAGAATATACTTCCTAAATACACAAACTCACCCACCTGCTCCAAGTATTCTTCATTCACAACTACATTGCACACTGTTTTCGTACTCTCTCTTTCAAACACCATTACTTTAAACTTACTTACATTCATCATTAACTCATTTTTCATGCATACCTACTACGTTGATTTATTTATTATTTTAAAATATTTATCATAAATAACTACCCTGCCTCGGTAACAGTCAATTGTATTTGTTAAGTGATTAAAGGTGTCCACTGACTCGGTACAATTATTTATCTCCATAAGTATTCTGGGCTAAGAGGAATGCATATGGTAGTTAGCACCAGAATTTCTTCACTGACATAAATCCCGACTTCTAGAAAGCTTGTCAATGCAAGTAATTCTGGACTATCAAATGCATCATTTAGAATTTTATATTAGATTACTAAGTCAGTGAAAGTCCTAAAAAGTTGATAGTGATCTTAGTCGTTTCTCAGTTAAAGTTTGACTTACTTAATCTTGTGTCACCAACGTTGCTGAGATTACCTATTGTTCGCTAAGCGGTATCTATTCATAAAGTAAAGCCATTATTTTGGATGGATTAACCTTTACTTAGCGCTGCACTGTCAATAGAAGAATATGTCGCAAAGTACTAGCCTTTTTAATCATATATCGCCAAGTACTTCCCAGTTAAAAGTATTCTAGGGTGGCAGATTACGATACTAGAAACTCTTATAATTAGGAATGTGTGTGTAGGACGGCCTGGAGAAACACTTCCTCTCTAGGAGGTGACAGATTATCTTCTCTCTTCCTCTTAAGGAGGTGACAGATTACGCTATAAGTTCAAAGCGTTTTATATAACTTCATATTGCTCGCCATACAATCCCAAACAGACCTGTCATACCTAAAAAGATGATGTGTTAACGATTTAACGTTTTTATTCAAAATACTTAACTCTAAATTCGACTGTTGTGAACTCCTACCACTTATAAACATACATACACCCACAGTAACAACACGACAAAATACAATATTCTACAGCAGCACACATAAGCGTAACTACATTGCCCACTCTCCGATACAACGACTTCACACCATGGGAAATCATTACTTGGGTGATGTTGACATATTCAATGCCAACTTGGCAAGTTTTGTGGATCATTTAAAACATTCATTTCAACAATACTCCTAAACACATCATGTAAACCTACAAATAGCTGTAATTTTCTGTTTTTGTTTCTTGTGTTTGTATGACTTGTTGCATAGCTTTTATCAAATGTAATTTTATTCTTATTTTTTTATGTTTCAAAGCATCTGTCAAATTAAAATTATACTACCAACAATGTAAAAGCCCTCTGGGCGTTAAATAAATAAAATAAATGAGTGTTGGCGTTGCGACGATATGCACTGTGATCTGCTAGCCAGGCGATATTTGAAAATTATGCCGCTGTAGGTAAGAAAGGGGGTCAGAAAAATTTGGACATCTGCAAAAGTGACAGATCCCATACAAAAAAATGATATTCCGCGGCAGTCCCCTAATTGCTCTAACCCAAACGTATATATCACGCCAAAATTATGCGCGCATAATATAGCGTAATGGGTCTAAGGCTTAATACTTATTCTCAACATCACCAATGTAGCTAAGAGTTATTTAGTGAAGACTTAAAGATTATGCGTACCTAAACCAAAATGCTTTGATTTTAGACGGTTAAAATAATTTCCGATCACTGCCAAATAGCGAGAAATTAAGTGAAAACGTACTTCATCAACAGTTGATTTTGGGAGCCACCTCTATGCTGGAGCTCCCAAATACTTAACTAATGTAATTTTGAATTTTGTTTCATGTATTTCAAATTCAGTATTAAAAAAAGAATAATATATAATAATTACTTTTGATTCCATAAATAGCAATCATTTTATGGTTTGACATATTAAAAATACACTTATTTTAACGAATAATTTATTTAAGTTTATCAATTTTGTTTGGTTCTAGCTTCATAAGGGAAACATTTTAAGTAAACAAAAATACATGGTGTTGTAATAATGCCCACACTTTGTGTTTTATGAATAGCTTTCGTTTTAAAATCATGACTTTATACGCTTTTAATAAAAATTAAAGCAATTTTAAAATGATGGTACCAAGCACCCACTATAAAATTTTAAGTACAAATTTTATATCCTCTCGTATAAATATTAACCTCACAAGATATTAAAGGTTAAAATTATTTTGAATTCTTCGTCAAAATAACGTATTTAAGATTTCTCACTCAAAGTGCACTATTAATTTCGTTTACTGACGCATTCTCCGAGCAAGTTCTAAAAGGACATCTACGAACGAAATGACGTACTAAAACATGAAATTAAAAATTATTGCATTAAATTTCAAATCATCGTAACGTATATTATCCAAGATTTGAACCCAAGAAGCGCACTATGTATCTACTGACACATTAAAGGTATGGACACACTGGGTCTACGTACGCAATGTACGCAACTCACTTGTCATACGCAACGCAATCCTACGCTACTCATGCAACGCCAATCTCAGCTGTCCAGATCGGCGTGGGATGTGTGAAAAAAATATGGCATTGGTGTACTGCCTTTTAATGAGTTGTTCACGTGCTACGTTTGTTTAGGCGTTTGGCGTTTACTGACATTTGTAAGTTTTGTATGTGACATCTCACAAGATCGCCCCTGTCTATACAGTATTAAGACAAGGAACTATGTCGCGATCAGGTTGGGCAGAGTTATAAGGTGCGTTAAAGTGTGGACTCTATGAAGGGATTTATTTTTCAATGCGGTTCTTGAAGACGTCCAGATTATATGATGGAGGAAAAACAGTTCCCGGTAGCTCGTTCCACGTACAAGCCGACTTAAACAAAACCGACTCGAAGAAACGACGCCAACGTCAACTGTGGACAGGTGTTCAGCTCATGTCCGCCGAGTTACAACGCACGTGCGCTGATGCACGAGGGATCAATGCTGCTAGTTCCTTAGAGGCTCTATTAAAATACCTGTAGAAAAGACTCAGCACGCTACATTGAATAAACATTGTCAATAAGACAGACTGCCTTCTTTTGCCCACAATCCACTGGGTTTATCAAGTAATGTGAGCTCCAGCTCAGAGGCGGCTCTCAAATTCAATTCTTGGGCGTACTTGAAATTTGAGCAGGATTAACAGCTGTCAGCTTTGAAAAATCTGCTTACCCTATACAAGAAATTTTGTTTTTAAAATGGGAGATGAACAACTGATATATTAAGTAAGAAAACTTTACGTGTTATAATTACTATATGAGAGGAGAATTATTTCAGACCTAGTTGTGTTACACAGAGTCATTAACAACTTAATTGATAGTTCTGCCATCGTTACCACTATTAAATTCCATGTGCCGACTAGGAATACAAGAGAAAATATAACATTCTTCTGCAATACATACACGACCAACTATCAGACACACTCACTGACCAATAGGATGCACGATCTGGGCAAGAAGTATGGGGATTAGTATATATTGATTTATTTATTGACTCCATTTATAGAACTAAGCACAATCTATACCAACACTTTGTCGAATCCTACAAATTAGAGTAGCGTTGGTAAATTAGTTTTAATGATTTGTCTTATATGTAGTGTTGTTTTTATTACTTTTTTTACTTTATGTTACTCTTACGTTTTATTAATATTGCTTCATATTTAGTTTTTTTTCTCTTTTATTTATTTCTTAATATTTTCTCATTATACTTGTAATCACAATTTTACAATTGTGTATTTTGTACCTACTTTACAATGGATTACATCTATTTACTGTCAGTATATCCTGTATAATACAGATATTCTCCTATATACTCCTACGTACTGATACTAAGATTAAAATTTGCATTGTGTGCGTAGGACAAGTTTAGTGTGGACATTGGCCTGGTAATGCAGTAATTCATGCATTGCGTGGCATACGTGGGACCCGTTTGTCCTTACCTAATGGTGAAAATTATACCCTGCTTACAAAGTAAGCATTATATCATCAGAGTAAGATATAAAATGACATCTATAAACGAAATGGCGTACTAAATCATGAAATGTTCGCAGTTTTGAAATTTTATGGATTGAAAATCAATGAGCCATTTTCAATTTGATGGTTTAGAATGGGTAATGGGGTGTTGGTTTACATAACGGGCTTATATCTAAATGGTATTAAATAAAGTCGCTATCCGCGACTGTATGTTTGTGCGCTTAGTTCTTCTAAATTACACAACGGATCTTTATAACGTTTTCACTATCATTTAGAGAATTTTTTCCGGAAGGTTTTTGTAAATGTATAAATTTTTTTTTTATTTAAAAATACATTTCTTTTATACAAAAACATAAATATGTTATACTAAAAAAAATAATTACAATAAAAATGTTTTCTTTTTAACGTAACTACCCAATTTGATAGAGAAAAACTTTTCTCGTGTTTGAGTTGGGGAGTTGAGCCATTAAAATTTACATAGGGTAAAGAAAAGAAAGAAAGTTTTTATTTATAAAGTAAGAAATAAACAAAATGTTTATAGCATGATAACAAAAGTAAAAAGATAATTAAAATAGACTAAAATAGCAGTTACTAAATTAGAAACACAGTAAATGTAAATAAATTTAAGAATATATTTATTTTCATTTAACATTAATTTAAGAATAGTAGTAAAATAAAAATAGTATTATTACATTTCGATTAATAAGTAGGTAGTAGGTGGTATAAGTACATGGAGTTATTTTATTCATTTGGAGTAAACGGAGCTGATAATATTGCAAGCGAAGGTACACAATAAATTGCGACAATAAGCTATTGGTAGTTTGAATGCTGAAATAATATTTTAAGAGGATACGGTAAAAAAAAAGTTTTTTTGTTAATTAATGATGAAATTAAATAGTTAATTATATACTAAGTATGTACTATTAAATTTTGAATTAACTAATAACTGAAATAAAAACAATATTTTTTTGTTTAAAACCACGATTTTTTATTAATTTTAAGACCGACCGGTTTCGCTACACTCGAGCATCGTCAGGGTACAAAATTAAACTAATGATTCATTACATTCACACTAATGAAACCGGTCGGTCTTAAAATTAATAAAAATTCGTGGTTTTAAACAAAAAAAATATTGTTTTTATTTCATTAAAATGTTAAACCACAAAGTGATTGCTTTCTACGAAAAAAAAAGAAAAAAAAAATAATAATAATAATAACTAATAACTACTAATATGTACCTGTAATCAAAAGATACGTAAAAAATTTAATTAAAACTTATAATTGTACTGGACGGGAGTCCGCACAAGACTGTAGATTTGGGCGCCGGTTCCAAACCGTGTCTTCAACCGATGAGAATGCTCCTTTACGGCCGATGATGATAATAGTAGAAATATTTATGATGAATCTGCCTCCCGCACCCAGGCTTGGTGAATGTTGGGCACTGGGTGTGCTGTCGTCTCTGCTCGCTTCTGGCGTTGGCGGTTTTCCAGAGGAGGGCCGGCTGGTCTTGAAGAGGTAACACCAGAAGGTTTTGGAGCAGAAGACTTGGCGAGGTGAGGCAGATGTTGGGCAGGAGTCACTTGTAGATAATAAAACGCTTGGTTTCGGTGGTAAAGATGAACTAATTTTATTTTACTATGTGGCTGCTTATATGCAATAAGCATGGCTCGCACCCGACATTGGGCTGCGAGTTCAAAAGTGGTGGGGGATTCTATCCGCGCCAGTAATGTGTTTATATGCCCCGGCAAAATGTTGCATATTCATTTTGCCGGTAGCATAGTCGAAGGTAGTCGCTTAAATTTGTGAGTTAGAAAAGATTTTGAAGGCTTACATGAATAACAATTACATAGTTTAAATGCATAGTAGTTATAAGAATGTGTATCTTGACAACTAGATTTTTTGTTTGTCAAGATACGACAAAAAAAAAAAAAAAAAAAAAATGTAAATAAATGTGTAAAAATGATCTTAAAGCGATCAAATTTGTAAAAAATTGTTAAGTTGGTATTTTTCTTGGGTCCCCCGTAACATAGCGCTCAGAAAAAGATAAGATTCACTATGCTACGAGGTTCCTGGATTTTTGTACATGCAAAAAAGGTAAAAAATATTGTACAAAAATGGTTATACATATATGTGAAAAACAGCTTTTTTAATATCTCCTCAGCGGTAGTATATAGAAAATAGTGTTTATTTGACTACCGCCGAGGGGATGAACAAGTAAAATATAGACATTTGCAATATTTAAAAATTGATTTATCCTAGTAATTTTTACATAGAAAAAGTTGAACATTGATCCGGCCGGCAATGATAGACGCGCGATGCGGTATTGATGCCGTTCGGGGTCAAAGTTTTTCAAGCGGCCGGGCCGAAAATTGGAACAAAATGACCAGTGGCGGGGCGTGGTGATTTTGCCAGTGGCGTGGGGTAGGCACATTTTATAAATGTAAAACAGATTTTATGAAATTAAATAATGTGGTCAACTACGTCCGTTACAATAATTATTATTTGGTTGATCAAGAAGTTGTTTTATTTGTAATTAAAAGGATTTAAGTATTGATTTTATATGGGAGTGCATACATGAATATTATATTTATAAAAAGTAGAGAAAAGTCGATGATTCGTAATCAAGTCGAAAAAATAATTCGGGCACTTACATTGCTAACGCTGGCTAAACCTTTTGCGGCACATCAAAACAATGTACTACGGAATTGTACATCTTAAAAAGGCCTACAGAAAAATCTACCATAGTACATGTCTATCTCCTAAGGATAATCCCCTGCAGCGACGGGTACATGTCAGCTAGTTTAAATATACAGGGTTTTCCAATAAGAGGTGTTATTTTGAATAGTACGCTATTTCGGTAGATGTTACTTTTGAAGCTGTCATTTTTTGACATTTGACAAGTAGAAACTACGTTATTAATAAAAATGGAACAAAACACGCTTCAACAACGCATTTAAATTATTAAAATTTACTTGAGTGAATCAAATGCAAATCATCTAGAGTGATGAGGCCCATTTCCACCTCGGTGGCTTCGTCAACAAGCAAAATTGTCGCATCTGGGGCTCGGAAAACCCAAGAATTATTGTTGAAAAGCCTTTTTATCGTCAACGTGTGACTGTTTGGTGCGGTTTATGGTCCGGCGGAGTCATTGGACCTTACTTTTTCGAAAATGAGGCTGGAGCAACAGTTACGGTGAATGGATTGCGTTATCGAGAGATGATTAATGATTTTTTATGGCTGGAATTGGATGACATTGATCTGGACAACGTTTACACACAAGCAACTAAACCATTGATATTTTACGATTAAATATCAAAATAGCATCTCTTATTGGAAAACCTTGTACATACCTTAATAATATTGATAACCAAGCATAACAGAATTTCTATTCGTTTATAGCAAACTTTTATTTATTTATTACTGTTGCACTAATCTATTATGTATATCGAATGTTTTTAAAAGCACGTATGGGTGTAGAATATATAAATAAATAAATATTGTAAGCATAGCAAATAATTTACATTAGTCAGAGCAAGTCGGACTATGGTACCTCTAATTACGAAATTTAATCGTGGGACAATAAAGTCGGGTGTTTGACTCCGTCAGTGTTGAAGGAGACATAGATATTATAGTTGTATAAAAGCCCATGTAATAGTTTAATCTCCCTCTTGCAATTAGTTAGCACGTATCCGTAATCTCTGTACTCGGTTGACAATAAACTAGATAATCGATTTGGGAGAATCGTTTTAACAATCCATAATTTTAATAATTGGGAGAATCATTTTAATAATGACAATACTGGTATAGCCTACAGCCATTTTATAACAGTGACGCAGCCGAAAAACGAATAAAAAACCAACAATCGCGAGGAAAAGGATAGTGGTAAATAATTTATTCATTTGAAAGTTTCAACACATTGACAATCAAAAATAATAATTTCGATTGTGTTTCTGTCCTGCGTAACTCAGGAACTCAGATTTTCTTTGAATCAAATGTCATTTCCGAAATTGGACCCGATTGTGAGAAAAATAGCAATAAAGTAGGTAGGTACGAAAAAATCACAGAAAATTATTTTGATGGTCATTGTTTCGATAGCTCTTGAAAACTTAGCGTCTTTGTCGGGTGCAAGTTGAACGATATACGGGAACGGGATAGGTATTTGAGGATGCCACCAGAATTAAGGAACAGTCCTACCTTGTACATGTATCTCCTTACAGCCTCCGTGGTAGCACCAAACTCACACAGTATTTATCTTGTTCCGTCACTCGATATCGACCACGAAAGAAATGCCCATGAAAGGTATGACCCGAGACGCGTATCGGTAGGTGGTCTCCCGATGGCAAGGTGGGAACAATAGGATGTAGGTAATATAATAATTATAATTTATTAGCGTTATGCCCGAACAGTCATGTTGAAAATTCAATTACAATATCTCGTCGTTTTTTACGGGTCTGCGCTACGAAGAACATGGTGAATGCCAGATATGATTTGTTGATTATCGTAATTATACCGTGTTGCACTTCCTCCTTCTTTGGTCAACGTTTCGGATCGCGTTACAGTTGTCCTTCAAGTGTCTTCAGTGCCATCACATCCGCCATGATGATGGTACCTGAAGTAAGAACCTACCTAGCAATTTCAAGTAACTTTTCGATTCTGGTTAGCTGTCTTTCACCAGAGCGATACTAAGAATATCTACCAATGTGCCCCTTTTTCCTGAAAAAAGCAAGATGCTTCCACTCATCTTTCTCTTCCCATCTCTTTCACATCCGCACTACCTTCAGCCACACAAATATGCCATTGTCTCACTATCCCAAGACGGTTGTGAGCAATTGGGGCTGTTGTGCGGTACTCAGATAAAAAAATCTTCCATCGAATTACCAATTTAACAAAAAGATAATATTTCTAATTCGATCGTTAAAAATATTCAATGTAGACATATTCACTCGTGTTTATCGTAGAATTAGTATATCATTAAGTATTTATTTTAAAATAACGACCCTGACAACTACCTCCTAAACACATTCTCCAATAAACCATTAAAACCACCCTCAAATTCGCCCACCACCCTCCCCCTACTGGAACCTTTACACGTATTTTATTTTAAATCCAATCGGAATGAAAATCAATAATGCTAATTTACCGAATTGTCAATTATCGGTCGGGGTAGGGTCCGCATACAAATGGGCCGTAATCACATGCCAAAGTAATTCCTTATAAATTACTTGTTCACGTGGTAGAGAAATAATTAGTTTAATCAGAACCAGATTCGGATAAAATGAAATACTGTGGAAGGTTAACGGCCATTTTTCAAATATAAACCCACAACAAAGTGAGTAATAGGAAAGTTGGTCCTTCGAGCCGGATATTTATTGATCAATATGTGACGCATAATAATATGACCTATACGCATAATAATATGTCACTCATCTCTTCATGTTTGATAAATTTAACGAGAACATGGAGAAAATTAAACCCAGGATTCGTAGAACAAGTCGATACTGTTTAGTCAGAAGGGAGAGGATTTCATATCCTTGATTAATTAATGTATGAAAAATAAGAACAAAATGCTTCTAACAACTATCAATAATTTTAGCATATAAAACAAAAGAAAGGAATTTTACAAACGCGTGTTCTTCTGGCTTGAAGGTTGTAGTCTCTTCCAAGCCTGCTCTTTCAAGATCTCTTCTGGAATGATAGCAACGAGGTCCATCCCTCATGTCCGGGAATCAAGCGGCAATCCGTCTCCGATCTTTTCTCAGCCAAATGTATATATGAGCGGGACGATTACAGTGTGGCTCTCGGAACAATTTTCAGGGCTTCTTTTCAACACCGATCGCTCATCAAACAAAAGAAACGCCCGCACCAACCATGGCAGCCATTTTTTCATCACTTTGGTAGACAACGAGCGCAAGAGATCTCGCTGTCAATGGGATTAACGATGGTGGTTTGAAAACTCCTCTAAATACCATCACTAGGTAGAAATAAAACACTACTTTCAAAACTGCGTCGATATTCCAGGCAAAATCCGGCTTAAGTCTAACCAAAATCCCAGCGCCAGCCCGCAAAAACAAATCCACGTCCATCGCCATCTTGCCTCCCCTTCCCGCCTCTACTGTCTCCACTTCTGCCGCTCAACCTGCCATTGTACAAAAACAAGGTCCATCCACATGTCTTGAAGTAACTACGTTACAAATAACCTTCAAGAATGATATATTTATCATTTTACGTGTTTGTTTAAATGGGTTGTAATCACATGTCAAAGTAATTTCTCGAATGTGTCATGTGGTGTTTATCAGACCCAGAATCGGTTGAAACGGAATATTGCTATTCAAAATTTAAACACGCGAACATGAAAATTGGTCCTTCGAGCCGGATATTTCTCTATCAACATTCTACAAAAAATGTATATATTTATCGAGAACCTATGTTCCAATGAATTGCGATGACATATCTGATAAAATACTTGATCACGTGACATAAAGACGATAAGTTTTTGCGGAAACAGAATCAGCCGGAACGTAATGCTGTGAAAAGTATACAAACATATTTTAAATTTTAAATATCAATTCGGATATATTACTATCAATTTCTTACAAATTTATCGAAAACTATAAATAAAATCCATATTATTTTTTGTAAGACCCAGTAGAGGGACTTCGTGAGTCATCAACTTATAATGTTTTTCATTTAAAATTCCACAATAATTGGTTATGTCTTGCGCTAAAATGACAAAGACAGAAAATTCGAATGATTCCAACCATTTGGGTACCCATATAAATAGGAGAACTTACTTTCCATCTAGGGACATATCCCGGCCATATCGTCAACTTAGCAATATAGGTAGGATAAACATGTAGATGTTTGTTTTTTTATCGACGACCCGAGCACGACCGACGCTGATTAACATATCAATAATTTAATCAATGTCGGAAAAAGGGATCTTGCAATTTTTTTGCAACAGTAGGTAGACGTATTAAAACGTAGAAATTATGCGTATTTCTTTTTAAAAACCCCCTACGGTTGTATCAATGATGTGTAAATGTATTGAAATTGAAAGTATTTCTCTTGAAAACGCGCCACGTTTGTAACAATGATACGTAGATGTATTGGAACGTGGACATTGTGAGTATTTTTTTTTAAACACCCTAAATTTGTAACAATGACGCGTAGGTGTATTGAAACATAGAAATAGTACGTATTTCTTTTTTAAAACGTCATGCTTTTGTAACAATGACGCGTGGGTGGGTGTATTGAAACGTAGAAAATATGCGTATTTCTTTTTAAAACGCCCTAAGTTTCTAACAATGACGCGTAGATGTAATGAAAGTTTAAAATTTAGCTATTTCTTTTAAAAACCGATAAAACTCTGGCGGAAAATCATACATAAAGCTCTCTTTTATACCGAAAATTTGGTGAAACATTCATAAATCCAAATTTAAATATAACCTTCATTTCTACATGAAAGTAAAACTAAATTTGGTCCTTCGAGCCGGATATTTGATTACCGATTCTCTGCAAATATAAGCTGGAGCTCGTGGACTTACATTGTATTATGATTTTGACAAACCGGATATTCTTTGATCAATTCTCTACAAGTTTAAGGAAGAGTATATGAACTTACATTGAATCATGATCTTGACAGTGGTGTGCAGAGAGAGGGCCAGCGTGGGATGGGTCATCACACAGCTAAGTGTAGAGTTGTGATGAGATCTCTGGACGATGAGTCGAACGGTGGACAGGAAACCTGGGAAGGTAAGATAAGACAAAATAAATTAGAAAATTGTTATTGTAAAAAGGATTATTCAATTTATTTGGAATAAAAAGATATCGATCGCAACCAGGGATCGCTAATCACTACGCTATTTAAATATTTTTTTCGATCTAATTATCCAAATTTAAGCCCCCGCATACCCTATTTCTACCGATTTATAACAAGTTTCTCGTTAACTCTTTAAGTTTTTAAGTTTAAAAATAGTTTTTTAAGATAATATCCATACATTTGTTATACCGAAACGTTAATTATATGAAATTTCCTCAATAATTTTAGAAAATTACTTAAAATACGTTTTGTTCGGTTACTTTATGTCATAGGCATGAAAAAATTCACAGTGTATCTTTAAATGCAACTAAAGCATTTGTCAAGAGATTTTTACTCTATTTCAAACGAATCGTGTTTTATTAAATATTTTCACCATTTTCGCTTAATTATTATCGTTTTTTAATATTAGCGCGCTCCCTCAAACAATCGTATTTACTCCCTTCGAAACCATCTTTGAACGCTTACTACCGGGCCTTAAGAATCGATGCTGTACGGATTAAATTACTGTGTTAATGTTTCGTTTGAGAGTCACTTTACATTGTCTTCAATTGTTAAATTTTACAATTTGAGGTTCTACTAAATAAGTTACACAAAAAATAAAATAAGAAAATTCTTCTGAGACTCGTAGAAAATTCAATAGATGTCGCACATTAAAATAAAATTGATATATATATCTAAGACACTATCTAGATTACATTTGTATGGGGCCTTAAAAATTACCGATAATCATTATCCTGAACTAATTGCCATTCCTATTTTGTTGTTGCTTTCTTTATACGATTAAAAAGTTCTTGTTTGATTTGTTTTTTGTTTTGTGTTTCGTTTCTTACTAATTGGAAAACTTGTATAACAACGGTTTTGTGAAAAATCACCTTAAGTGCGCTGTAAAATTTATTACGAATTCCTAGTCTATATCTAATGTTAATATTTATAAAAAGATTCAGAAAAACATACACATTATTTAAAAACAGATATAGAAAATATACTTACCTGGCTGGTCACTTTAAATAAATACAATGTAGAAGGACTGTTTTAATTTGACAATATTTTATACCACTCGTATCATTGCTAGACCAGTAGCGGATAACCTTGACTATTATAATTATTTCTGTACCTTGCGTCCTAACCCAGCGGTTGACTACTCTACACCGTCGTTACACCGCGAGTTCTGCGTAGAAGACCCTGGACATTGATTTTACATTTGATATTTTACCTTTTACCGAGAATATGAAAGATTTCTAACTTTATGGATATGATTGTCTAAAAATGTGAGTTTTTAGATTAGTTTAGATGCATTAATATTATTTTCATCTTCAACGATTAAGTATTACTCTGAGATGAATAACAATCAAAATTTATTCCAAACTTGGCATTCGAGACTTACGATAATTACGTCTGAGAAACTATCTAGGTTACAAATATATTCGGGTAGAACGGAATCGAGAAAATTATGCAGTCAAAACCAAATGGGAATTAGTTAATGATAATATTGGTAATTTTTAAATTGATATATTGGCAATATTGCGACTATTTCAAAGGAGTTGGGCGAATTATAAATATTTGGTAATATGAAACCGACTTGAAAAGAACCTTCAAACTAAAATTAAATAAATAATACATTTGTGTTAGGGCTATTGATTATACCATTAGACCATTGATTTCCACACACCAAGAGGTCTAGCACAGACGATTGATAAAAATATATTATATCTACACGATATTGACTAAATTTGTCATATTTTATTTTACATTAACCCCATACAGGAGGGGTCACACCGTGTCATCTCTTGGGATGCTGTGTGGAAGATCTTTTTTTAGGAAACGAAGAAGAGGATGTTCTGGGAAGGTAAAAGGTATGGGGGTTGGGTAGGAATCTAAGGTTCAGTATGTCCAGGAGTGACAGACATATGAATATATCACTCTCACTGCGGCGCAAGGCGGTGGGTCTAGAGACCAGTTGGAGAGCTCAAAAGGCCTCCCTATCTGGCATACCACGCAGCTGGTGGGCAGGCGCATCTTAAACACACATCACTTGATCAACGCGATTACCCCTGCTAAATCACCAAACGTAACGAACCACTTGGGGTGACCAATGGCAGAGGTGTTGGATATTCAATAAATGGTTTCCGGGACGGCGTGACTCAAAACCGCCTGCCAAATTCAATGGCTGATCAAACAAATTGGTCAGTTAGCGATATTTGCGAGCACGGTCAAATATTGACAAAAAATGTTCTGAGGACCGATAGATAAATTTTAACGCAGCCTCCATTGGATCAGATAAGCGTCGGTTTACTGTCAATATAACTACATATCGTTTTTCAATAATTTTGTTCGTCATGTAAAATTACTGGCTTATTAATGAACGGAGTTGAACTAACGAAGCTCTTAGAATTGAAAGAAGTCGTATGACGCTTCATTGTTTCGGGCTTGGAAAACGAAATTTGTTCATATAACAAGTGAATAAAGACCTAATGCACTTATTAACTCCATTTTTAGTGTAAAAAAGTAAATGTGGACTGCCAATGCATATTTAGTTTTAATTTATTAATATTTTTACGTAACTGTATGACGTTTGAATTTGACGATTCATAGACAATACCTCCAGTGTTGTTTTTAATATCGGTCTGGCTATCAACAGCGTGACCGTGCTCGAGAAATCAGTAAAAACGTAGTTACGCCTATCGATCCGATATTTTAAATTTATCGATTAAACTAAGCGAATATTATTTTATTTGTTCATAAATTAATAAATAATTTAGGAACATTTATTATGTTATATAAAACCCTTGTCAGATGCCAACTTGAGTATAACGTTATGGTCTCCATTTTTCAATATTCATTCAGATAACATTGAAAAGATTCAACGGAAGTTTCTAAGGTTTATAAATTATAAATTGCATATTCCTATACAAAACATAAATTACAATTACCTCTTGGATAAAATGTCTCTATTGAAACTTTCAGAAAGAAGAATAAGCCCAGATTTAATACTGTTACAATGAATACTACATTCTACATTTTAAAATTGACTGTCCCGAATTACTTCAATGTATCAATATCCATGTTCCCACAAAATCATGCCGACATTTCTAACCTTTTTACTTCAATAACACCAGGACACTAGCTTACCAAAATTCTCCGATTCCGAGACTTCACAATCTCGGAAACAAATATTCTGATCTGGGTGATATATTTCATCTTAAAACTAATCAGTATAAATGTTGTATATTCTATCACTTTTATTCTTCTAGACACAAATAGACCTATGTACCCATATAACTTCTCCGCTTCTACTATTTTGTTTTGTTGAATCTTTTAAACTCAATTATATGCGTGAGGATTCATTTTTGCCATTATGTTTACATTCTTCTTTATTGTATTAATTTTTAAGTGTTTACTCTGATACAAAATGCTTGTATTTTTTTTAAAGAAAAGCCCACTAGGGCGTGTAATAAATAAATAAGTAAATAAAAGAATGACATAAATTTTTTTTTCCGAAGCAAGGAAAAATTGAGCCTACTTCGAGTACACAGATACGTTCATTACCCACTTCTATCAGTACATTATATCAGTGCCCATTACTTATTATTCAGAAAAAGCTCGGAAAAGAATTGCAAAATCGGGTCGAAGAGACCCATTGAATAATAATGTCGTCATTATGGTTAAAAATAACAAACTCAAGCTGAAATAGATTATTCCCCTGTTTTGTCCCAAGACATTTTTTAAGTAATAAAAAACAGTTTGTTTGTCAACACTTTGTCGACGGTTTTAAGTGGCAGAGTATTTTGGAGGTAAAACGGAAACAATGCGAAATTCTAAGAAAATTCCGTTTTAAAAGCTCTAAAAAAGATTATAAATGTACCACGGTGTTTGAAATTTTGATTTGGCTATAGAATTTTATCGGGAAATAATATAAGTTACTTAATTTGGATTGTAATACAATTTTGGAGGCGGGTATGGGTACAGCAGACCAAGGAATAATTTATTGGTTAACCAACACCTCTGCCGTACGTCATCCCAAGTGGTTTGCTACGCTTGGTGCCTTATCAGGAGTGCCCGGGTTCATTTTGCATCGGGTGTGGTGTGTTCGATATTTGGTGACGGATACGCCTGCTCACTAGCTTCGTGGCGGGCCGTATCAGAAGAGGCCGGTTGAGGGAGACCCTTTGACCTCTCCAGCTGGTCTCTCGACCCATCGTTTTGTACCGCAGCGGGAGGATAGAGTCATAGAGTCATTAATGACCTTCAAAGCATTGCAAGGAATGGCGCCAGCCTATATATCGGAACTATGTATCCGACAAAACTTAAGCAATAGACAGCTTACTCTAAGGTCAGCAGATCTAGATGTTAGTAATCGTCTAATCGAACCTTCTAGGTCAAATCGAGCTGTTTACTATGATCGTTCTTTTAGTGTAACAGGCCCTCTCATCTGGAATAAACTTCCCTCAGCTCTTACTAATCTCCAGAATTTGGCTGAATTTAAACGGGCTTTAAAAACAAAATTATTTAAAAAATCGTACCATTCATAAATTTTAACTTCTTTTCAATATTTTATAATAAGCAATATTCTAAAACTTCCGATAATTGTTTGGTTTCGGTTGTCTCCTTATTGTACCTTTTTAAAGTGTCTGCTCAGAAGATTCTCATTTCTGAGCATAAACTGCCTCCTGTTTTATATTATTTTTTAGTTTTAATATTCGTGTTTTGTCCTATCCTGGTGTTATTGTTATTCTAAGTTTTGTTTATCACTTTGTAAAAACAGTGTATTTAATGTCATAATATTAGATCTGTATTTGGGTAAGGCACACTGTAGGAATAATTTTAAGAACGACTAATACTGAATTACCATTTTTTTAAAGTTTGTTATACGAGTAGTTAAGCGCACTTGAAGTGAAATGACACTAAACTGCGCTATATAAATGCCATGTTATTAATATTATTATTATACGTCCGATTTCTAATCTTTAGATTTCTACCCATCCCTCTTACCTTTTCTATCTCTCCTTCATATCCTTAAAAACACCCTTCATACAGCATCCCCAATCCATCCACATATACCTTGAGGGAAATTATTTTCCTCATGGTGTCCTGTGTAGGGTTTAAGAAAAAAATTATTTTGATGTCCATTTGTAGAATATAGATACTCTTAGTACTGCGCTGTTGAGTGACCACTAATCAGAATCGAAACGTTACTCTAAATGTGTTTAGGCGATCAACCAACCATCCTCTTTCCCATCTCCTTACCTTCTCCTCTACCTTCAGCCTCAGAAAAGACCCCAATTAGTTATGCCATCGTCACTGAATACGTTACAATACGGCAGTTGGACTATATTGCGGTATTGACATACTTTTTAAAACCTGTTCCCCTTACTTATAAATACGTTGTTAATATTACGCTGCGCGTAAGGTCGGAATAAGTAAGGTTAAACCGGGCTTAAGTCTGGCATAATTCATAAACACTGAACCTAAAAGTAATCCTCTGAGATTGTAAATATACCCTCAGGTGTGCCCCAAGGATCTAACCTGCGACCGTTGCTGTTTACAATTTTCATCAACGACATTATAAAATGCTTTAACTATGCAAATGTTCTACTTTTCGTTGATGATATAAAAATATTCCTGCCTATTAATTCTATAATTGACTGCTTTAAACTACAAGAAGATCTGTATAGGCTTAATGATTATTGTATCCTTATTCGTCTGAACATGAACACTTCTAAATGTTATGTAATTACCTTCACTAGAAATAAAATTAAATTTGACCATTATTATCATATAGCTGGCCAACTACTCAAAAAAGTTACACAAATTCATGATCTAGGTGTTATACTTGACAGTAAACTTACATTTGAGGCTCATATTGATATGATTGTTAAGAAAGCCCTTAGAATGCTAGGATTCTTATTCCGTATTGGAAAAGAATTTAATAATATCATACAACTCAAAATATTGTTTTTTTTATGTTCACAGTCATCTTGAATTCGCTTCTCCCATATGGAATCCTCAATATAATATTTACATAAATCGCATTGAAGCCATCCAAAGAAAATTTGTCCATCATTTAAATTTCAAATTAAATTCAAACCTTGACGTAAACAGCTCGAACTAGAAGAGACTCCGCAGATATAATATATCTCCATAAAATTATCAATGGCTTTATTGATTGTTCTCCCCTTCTGTCTGAAATTAATTTTAGAGTCCCGAGCGTTAGAACTAGAGAAAAATCACTTTTTCATCTCCATAAATGTTCTACTAATATCAGACAAAATGCGTTTATATTCAGAGCCTGTAGTATATTTAATAAGAATTTTAATGATATGGACATATTCACATGTAATTTAAGAACCTTTAAAAGATATGTAATAACTAACATTAAATAATTTTAAATATTCTACTGGAAGTTATCATGTTGTTGCTTTGAATCCTTCCCAGTTACTTACCTTCCAATTTATACTCATGTGTTCAATTTAGTTGTAGGTATACATTTATTATTATTGTTATTATTGCTATTGTGTAGTGCTTTTATTGATTGCTGCTGTGTTGAAATTTTACAATACATTATGTTTTGAATTTTAGCTGGTTATTAGTAAATCAGTTAATTTTAAATTTTTGAAATTATTAGTTATTAGTATATCAGTTAACTTTAAATTTTTATTTATTTGTGTTCTAACATCTTCTATTATTTTTTATTTATTATTTACAATATTGTATTTTTCTGTAAATCTCTCAGACCACGGGTACAGAACCCTTAGTTTTTTTTTAAATATTTTTTATTATTATTATAATTTTAAGTGAAAATCTGTTATTGGATTTTATCTTTATTATTTAGTTTATTCTTATATATATAAATAATCTGTTGATTTTCCCAAATAAATAAAACAAAAAATAAAATAAAGACGTAATGTTTCGTAATAACGGGCTGATATCTTTATATTACATCAGAAAAGTTAAAAATTGTTTTTTTAAATTTTTATTGTAAGCTAAGCTATGGTCCCCAGCATTATTCGAGGATTATGCAGAGTTTTTACAAAATCAAATCCAGGCAGTATTAAATTCCCTCTTGTTTTGGACGCCAAAATTACATCAAGAATTATCAAAAATCTGCTATAAGGGGTGGGAAAAGGGGATGTGGTGGTTATACGAAATATAACGAAGACAGCCCTTTTCCTCTTGTTTTGAAGGTCAAGTGTACAAAATTTTTATCAAACTATGTTTTCGAAATCTGTCTTATACCGAGGGACAAATCACATTTAGGAAGGTAAATTCTGATCAAAACCTCCCATGTAGAATTTGCTTTTCCTTTCCTAAACACGCTCATTAAAAAACATAAATATATCTTATTAAAATAAATACCGGAAAGTCCAATTAGGCCGGCATAGTCCAGTGGTAACGCATTGGACTGCCATTCCGAAGGTCGCGGGTTCGAACCCGGCGTGCGCAAATAAATTTTATTTGATTAATTTGTGTTATTTCACAATTAATTAATTAAAATAATATATAGTATATTTGCGGCACGTTCCAGAGTGGAAGATACTACCAGTATCGCCCTGGTGTAAGACCACCATTCAGAATTGAAACGTTGCTCCAAATGGCTTTAGCCGTGTTTAGTGACTAGATCTGAATAGCCAGGTACTTCCCCACCTTCCTCTTTCCCTTCCCCACTTACCTTCAGCCTCACAACATCCCCCAATTGGGGATGCCATAGTCTCACTGGCTCCAGACGGGAGCAGTTGGGACTCTTGTGAGGTATTCACTATAAAAAAAAAAAAAAATGTCCAATTTTCCAATCCCAAATCTTGCATCTAAATTTCGCTAATAAACAATTAGTTAATGTTAATTAAGTGTTAATCTCAAGTGACCTACCAGGTTAGTATTTTACTGTATATTATCTCCATATATAGTTAGTAATACTAATAACATATAGATATATCATTGCAGAAATGTATTATATATTTGTACAACGCCCTTGAGGTGATTTTGCACGTAAACGGCGCATTACAAATCATACAAATATTATTATTAGTATTAAAACTCTAGATTCGCACAAAAATCAAATATACGCCGCCTGCCACAGACACTCTTTTTTTGTAAATAGATTTTCATGGATTTCATCCGCTTATCCACGTAACGGAGGTCTTCGATGTTAGAACACAAAAATTTTATATTTTAATAACTTTATACATCAAATTGACTTTGAGATTTCTGGGAAAACCTATTGATGTTCTTAAATAAATGAAATACCAACCTTCATCATTCTCCTCATCTTCAACAGTCATGTCTTCCGTGGCCTCTTTATCCAATTCACCAATAAGGCTGGTGCTAGGTTTTCTGAGTATCCACGACAGTTTGGGCTTAGGCCTCCCCCCCACCACCGCGCACGTGGCATTCATCTCACTGCCTTCCTTGACGGAGACAGAGCGGCTGGTTGGTATGACTGGCTTACCGGCGGCCTCGAGCGATGGCGTGGATGGTTTTTCTGAAAGAATAATATTAAATTATTGAAAGTTGTGAAAAAAATTGTATGCCATATTACCCCTAGTTCATATTTCCAATAGTTGATACTATCCATAGTTCATATTACCCCATAGTTCATATTACCCTTAGTTCATATAACCCTACAGTTCATGTTACACATGGTATATATTACCCATAGTTCATATTACCCATATTTCATATTACCCATATTTCATATTACACATATTTATTTATTTATTGAACAATTTGCATAGCGCCTCTTTTGTGAGATATCACCTCAGGGGCTTTACAGTTGATGCAGGTAATACAAAAAATATGAATATTACAAAAATAAAGCGATGTTAAGTTAAGTAAAGTGAAGAAAAAGAACAAGTGACATGAAGATAGAAGATGGAGACTCTGCTGCAAGAATCCTAGGTGGTGAAGAAACTGGACCAGCTGATGCAGCGAAAGAGTCCACCGAGTCCACCAACAGTGCCAGCACGAGGTTCGACATTCGTCCAGGTATGTGTCTGCTGCTGATAAAGCGCTGACATATAGTTCACATTAACCGTTAACCATAGTTCATATTACCCCATAGTATGTAATACTCACAGTTCGTAATACCCACAGTTCATAGCACCCATATTTCATACTGCCCGTACTCCATTTTAGTCAAACGACATTTCCGGTTTGATAATAATATACGCCATTCTACGTACATACTAAATGAGGTTGTAGCCGATTATTAATTCATTTAATATAAAATATCCTGTGTGTCTCGGAGAGAGGTCGTATGTTCGTCATCGACGATCATTCTCTTCCTTCTCACATTTATTTATTTATTCATGTTCTCCATAAAATGGTTTTGCACCAATATAATATTATTACGAAGAGTCACAAATTTGAGGTACATGTGAGTATATTTATCGAGGCAGTTTAACCATTTTGTAATACACGTCAAAAGATTTTTGCTGAAATGTCTGTCAGTAACGTTAAAAATGTCGATGGTCAATGAAGGATTGTCAAGCAGTTGAATCGCTCTATTGTTTTGCACATTCTGATATAAAAAAGTGCATGGGATCTCCCACGAGTACACAATATGTCTTGTGTGAAAACGAAAGAGACACAAGATACTTGAACGAAGACGACATATATAACCTTTATCTATGACTTCTATAGTTATATTGAATTAAAACATTTAACCCTACGTATCTCTATACCACATTATCATTAACATTCTACATCAAAATCAAGCCCCAACGAATTACATATTTTTTAACATAAATTCTATTGACAAAAAGGTCACTGCACAGCAATGCATTCCAGCAGCTTTCAGCAGTGCCTCCAATATAATAATAATAATATATACATACTGCTTAGATTAATAAAAATCAGGAAAATTTCATATCTGGGTCATGTACTTCGAGGGGAGAAGTATCACTTGCTCCAGTTAATATTGAAAGGCAAGATAGAGGGTCGCAGAAGGCCTGGTAGGAGACAAATGTCTTGGCTGCGAAATATACGAGAGTGGACCGGCATTAGAAGTGTGGAGGAGCTATTCCAGGCAGCGCAAGACAAAGAGACATTTTCTAGAGTGATCGCCAACGTCGGGGGGACCTGATACGGCACATGAAGAAGAAGAATATATACATATTTAGGTATATTAACAATGAAATAATATTAACAATAAAAATTCAAATCAACAAAAACAAATAAAAATAGTAGTTATACAAATCAATGCAAATTCATAATATAATCAAATAAACAATATACAAAATCGCAACCAGATGTAGCTAAGTATCCCCTTCATTGTAACGATAGCAACCATTCGCAGCAAAGCTTTTTGAAGCAATGCAACGATGTCGATATTCGAATTGACAGTGGTACTTCGTTCCAAAACTTTGAAAAAAGAATAGCTATAACTACCCACAAACACAGTAGTTTTATGTTTGTGGAGAAGTGGTTTCTTTGACGCGTACTATGTGTATGAGAGTCACGGGACCACTGCAATCTGTCAAACAGATAGGCAGGAACCTTTGAATTCATCAAATTTAACATTTGACACAATTGGTGTAATTTCCTTCTGTTCGACATATTTAGAATCTATGATACTATTTACTTCCGTATGGTTGATAAAAATGGTAATAAATATTATAATATACAACCCTTGAGATAATACAAGCCGTTTTATAGGTTCAACATAAATATATTAGTCAGTACATCGACCTCCCTGCAGTCCATGAACCCATCGCTACCATGTGATTCTGGGTGTGGCACATGAATAAAGATAAAAAACATTTTACTATCGGTATACCATACTACGGTATACGGTAATCGGTATACGGTAATCGGTAATCGGTATACCTGCATTTACCAGTTTACATCAATGTATATGCCATATTACCCCAAACAATATACCATATTACCCAAATTCGTATACCATTTTGCCCCAATTTAATACCGAATATCCCTCAATCATAATATTTTTTTACCTCTATTAAGGCTTTTACATACATATATAACAATATTTAAGAAAATATACTGATAAATAGTGCAGGAAATGACTGTTTAAAACACATATATAAATAAAAATATTGTTGAATTTGATCCACACAGTATGTAGGTAAAAAATATAAAAATAAAAATTCCAAAATATTTTTCTTCTTTCAGCCGACAAAATACTGTTGACGTGCAAAATACTGTAATACTGTCAATTTAAATAGCTTCATCATAATATTCCCCTATTTGATGAAAAAACTTCAATGAGGTATGCTTATATAATGAAATTGATGTACTAAATATATCAACAACATCGGAGTATTTGTTTCCTAGCTGTTGAATCCGTCGCATAGGAGTGTGATATTGGGACGTTGATATAGAATTGCTACAATAATATGGTAGGTACTGTCTTGTAACCGACCTGCTTGGAGTATGAAAAGAGATTACAAGGAAATGATTCTACGATCAGATAATTTTATTAAATTTAATGAACAAAGTACGTTATCGTAATTTAGGCATTCTCTAAGAATGCACATTTCAAAGTTTACATATCATAAAAATTAATTTTGGATTCTTTCAATCGCATCGAATGAACCTCATAAATTGGGGACCAAACCGTGGAATTGTATTCTACATGACTCCTCACTAGTGACATATTATATAATGTTTTATGCCATATTATCGTGAAAAACTCACCTAGTACAATCAGTTTAATGGGTTCCGCATTGATCCAATTGCCTTCCGGATCAACTCCTCTGCATACCCAGGCGCCATCGTCCTCTTTGCGGACCCTCGCTATGACAGCCTCCCCAGCTTTTGACACCGACAGCCTTCCACCGGTTCCTTCTTGGTCCATCTCCATTATCTGCAACAAATATATAATATCCTGATTAATATTACGGAGGAACAATATTACCTCTTCTGGACGACTATTACAGTGGTGTTTTCTCTAAACCATTGTATAATTTCGTATGGAGAGCTTCTCAAATACAGATTTAAAAATTCACTCAGTCCCTCATGCGAAATTTGAATAAATTATTTAGAAATGATTTTTTCCATCTTCTTTCTTTTGTTTGAATATTTTCAGGATGTATAATATTTAATTCCACGTTTGAAGGCATATTACTCTAGGATGCCGTAGGTTTTTTGTGCCTCTGATAACTTAACCTTGAAAAATGACCAGTTGGAGAACCAGTAGACTTAAAATTAAAAATAGTGGACAGAATAGACATCTCTGGTCAGTTTTGTATAGATTTTGCTCTGCAGGTAAGCGATAATGAAATACAGTCATCTGTGCATTAAGCAGCTGGATTCATCTGAATTATATTGTTTGACAAAAGAGGGCACCACTATTCCTGTTTGGTCGATTTAAGACTAAAAGATTTAAATATTTTTGTCACAAGAAATTGACAGTACTTTTAGAATTACAATGTGTTAATTCAATTTCATTCTAAATTTTACTCTCTTGAGAGCTTGTGGTGACAGATCATTCTTTCATGGTGTAAATGCAAGTTTTATTGTGCTGATTGCCGTCCGCTGCCGAATTTGGAGATTAACGAATTTGAGGTTAAGGAATTGCTGCTAATCTCAATGCGAGTGATATACTCGGTGAGTTCTCTGTTTATTTGTATTTGGTGGCTGGATGATAATTTATTACGCTACCTGCAGAGTGAATTTTGTAATCAACCCATTTTTTCATAGAGAATTAATATTTCCCTGATAGTCTATGTGGCTTACAATCCAGACCATCACCACCAGTGATGGTAACTATCAATGATCGTCGATGACGTACATACAACCTCTTTGTGAGATCACAGTATATTTGTTTTTAAATTAATTAAATATCGGCTACAACCTAATTTAGTATGTCCAGATATTGTGGTCACATAATGGTAATGATATTAATATGAACTACGGTAATACGTAATATGGCTATATGAACTATGTGTAACATGAACTATGGGTAATATGAACTATGTTTAACATGAACTTTGGGTAATATGCACCTTGGTTAACATGAACTATGGGTAATATATTTACATATTTCAAATTAGAGAGTCTAGTTAAAAGACGAAACATAAATTACCTCTTAATGCTTTGCAAAATTGTGAATAATCAAGTAGATAGATAGTCCATTTAATCAAGTTAAACGCCAGGCCCAAATTCACTAGAAACCTTAACATATTTTGGACCGACATTTTTACCAATAACACTGGTTATTTTAATCCTATGTCTTGAATGTCTCGATCATACAACGATATTGCTAAAATACATGCTTGCACAGTTATTTTCGTAAATAATATAACTTGTTTCATGAGATATCTCCACGATTTCTGTACCTAAAAAAAATCAAAAACAAATATTGTTTGTTGATTTTTGATGGTTTGATATTTTCTTTTATATACCTAATTTAAACATATTTTTAAAATTACTATGTCTTGTAATTTCTGTTATTTTAAACATTGTATAAAAAAAATATTGTTTTGATAGTGAATGTGCAAATGTGATTGCAGCAGACACATTAGTCTAGGGATGTTTATATTTGTATGTAAATTTATTTTATACTATACAAGAATATACTTCAAATGTCCTGTTTGTGTCTCAAATAAAAAATAAAAATAAAAATGGGTAATATGAAATACGGGTTATATGAACTTTATGCAATATGAACAATGTGCAATATGAACTATGTGTAACATGAACTATGGGTAGCATTAACTATGGGTAGCATGAACTATGGGTAATATGAAACATACAATTACTACATGGGTAAAATGAACTATGGGTAATATGAACAATGGGTAGTATTAAATATGGGTTAAATGAAGTATGTGCAATATGAATTATGTGTAACATAAACTATGGGTAATATGAACTATGGGTAATATGAAACATACAATTATTCAGTTATTAGTTGAACAATTACCCAAGTCCAGGGAAACACGTGTGTACTGTTCTTCCGTACAAATAAAAATTAATGAGATATAATCATTGGTAAAGTATAAATAAAATAAAAAAATTGGAATGCTAAAAAGCATTTCTCCGAGTACAAAAAAAAACATAAACCTCAGAGAAAAACACCAACTACATCTAGTAATTGAAGCACTCTCCGTGAAATGCACTCTTTGGGAGAGCGGTAATTTTTCTCTCAAAGGTATCGGATTCTTTGGTCGTAATTGATTTCATATAGTTAATGTAATTGAATCACACTGTAAATTTGCATCTCGGTCTTTAGCTGAACCTACTCTCAGCTTAACTCAAGAACAGGAGACGACCATTTAACTCCTCACACTAATTTGTTCGGTTTTGGGAACAAACAGCTGTTACCCGTAGACTCAATTTTTTCGCCTTTTGGAATAGCTTATATGGTCTCATAAAAATCTTTGTGTCTCCCTTATCGTCATTGTAAAAAAATTGAAGTAAGCGATGTTAGAAAGAAAAAAACACCAATCTTTATACAGGGTTTTTCAATAAGAGGTGTTATTTTGAATAGCCCGTTATTTCGGAAGATGTTACTTTTGAAGCTGTCATTTTATGACATTTGACAAGTAGAAACTACGCCATTAATAAAAATGGAACGATACACGCTTCAACAACGCATTGAAATTATTAAAATTCACTTGAGTGAATCAAATGCAAATCATCTTGAGTGATGAGGCCCATTTCCACCTCGGTGGCTTCGTCAACAAGCAAAATTGTCGCATCTGGGGCTCGGAAAACCCAAGAGTTATTGTTGAAAAGCCTCTCTATCCTCAACGTGTGACTGTTTGGTGCGGTTTATGGTCCGGCGGAGTCATTGGACCTTACTTTTTCGAAAATGAGACTGGAGAAACAGTTACGGTGAATGGATTGCGCTATCGAGAGATGATTAATGATATTTTATGGCCGGAATTGGATGAAATTGATCTGGACAGCGTTTACTTTCAACAAAATGGCGCTACGTGCCACCAAGCAACGAAACCATTGATCTTTTACGCTTGAATATCAAAATAACACCTCTTATTGGAAAACCCTGTACATATATATGGAAGTTAATCACAGAAAAATTAAAATGTCCACCTTAATTTAACCAAACGTATTGAATTAAAAAAATATACATTTATTTATTATTATACGATATATATAGTATGAAGACAAAAGACGTAGAGTACGAAATTTTACTTTTTTAAACTTAAAATACTAAACCCTAAATTCAATTTCTCCGAACGTCTGCAACTCTTAAATTTATGCATGCCCAGAAGATCAACAAGACAAAATACAGTATTATGGGTTTTCCAATAAGAGGTGTTATTTTGATATTCAATCGTAAAAGATCAATGGTTTCGTTTTTTTTTTTTTTTTTATATTTACTCCACACAGGAGGCCCTGAAGAAAATAATTTCCCTCAGGGCCTATGTCATCTTTGGGGATGCTGTGTGGAGGGTCTTTTTGTGGAGAGGAAGGAGTGAACATGGGTCTTGAAGAGTCCCATGTTGTAGGAGGGAGGAAACACAGAGGCCGGCAGTTCGTTCCACAGCCGAGCTGTTGAACTTAAGAACGAATCGTAGAAGCGACCCGTTCTCATGTGACAAGTGTCAACTGTGTACAAATGTTGGGCACGCGTTTGGCGTGTATCCCGACTACGCACCGGTGCCGAAGGGATCAATGACGCTAGTTCCTCAGAGCATCTTCCATTGTAATACCGATAGAACAAGGACAGCATACCTACCTGACGCCTGTGCTCTAAAGATTGCAGTCCGTTTGTTAAGATTGGGGAATCTATCAAACGGACCGCCCGTTTCTGCACAGAGTCAAGGGTTTTTTTCAGGTATTTTGGGGCTCCAGACCAGAGATGGCTGCCAAATTCGACAGTGGGGCGCACTTGCGATTTGTACAGGGTGAGCAGTTGTGTACTATTAAAGTATCTGCGGGCCCTGTACAGTACGCCCAGCTTCTGAGAGGCCAACTTTACTCTGGCTTCGATGGAGCCCCCGTACCTGAGCTGGTCACTTATAGTTACACCAAGCATATCAATGGAAGGCCTGTTCGGAAGATTGCTTCCATTGAAGGAGACTAGATTATCATTTGGATCCCTTTTAGACGTAATCAGACAGGATTGGGTCTTTGAAACATTAAATTCGACTCGATTATTTTTACCCCAGGAGGAAATACTCTCGAGATAACCGTCCATTCTCTGCTTCAAAGCCCTCCGAGCCGTTGGAGTTTGTGTGCCCTTTGGGGGCTTGTCAAACAAAAAGCTATCATGAACTGTACTGACATCCGCGTAACAATGAATCGGTGCACATGTCAAAAGGTCATTGATGTGCAACAAAAACAAAGTCGGAGACAGAAAAGATCCCTGTGGGACGCCAGCATTTATGGAGTGCGAGGAAGAGGTGAAACCGTCAGCAACCGCCTGAATCGACCTATCCCTTAAAAAGTCAACAATCCACGTACACAGGGATGCGGGAAGTCCGTAAGAAGGCAATTTGTTGACAAGTCCTCGGTGCCAGACCCGGTCAAAGGCCTTGGATATGTCTAGTGCGACCGTTTGGGTCTCACCGTGACGTTCCAGGCACCGCCCCCAAACATGCGTCACATACGCGAGAAGATCACCGCACGAGCGGTTCCGCCGGAATCCGTATTGACGGTCGTTGATAATTTTGTTCTTCTCGAGGTATGTGAGCAGTTTGTCGTTGATCACACGTTCCATCACTTTGGACAGAACTGATGTGATCGCTATGGGGCGGTAGTTGGCCGGGTTGGAGCGGTCACCTTTCTTGGGAATAGGGTGAATTACCGCTTTTTTCCAACCAGAGGGCACAGTGCCACACTTCAGGGACATTTTAAAGAGCTTTGTCAAAACTGGAACTATTTCCGCAGCACACCTCTGCAATACCAGGGCAGGTATTCCATCAGGTCCACTAGCTTTGTTTACATCGAGCCCCCGTATGACGTGGAGTACATCCCGATGCCGGATCCTCAGCTTTTTCATATAGAAGCCGCAGTGAGGAACCGACGGCGGAACAGCACCCCCGTCGTCGAGGGTCGAGTTTTCCGCAAACATTTTCCCTAAAAGGTTTGCCTTTTCGGTGGCGGTGTTTGCTAGTGAGCCGTCAGGTCTGGTAAGAGGTGGCAAACTGGGTTTGCAAAAATTTCGACCTATTGAGCCCGCAAGCGACCAGAATGCTCTGCTGCCATGGGGGCAGGCAGCCAGCTTTTTGCTGATCTGCAGGTCGTGTTCGAATTTTGATCTATTGATGATTCTCTTGCATTCCTTTGCCGATTTGTTGTATGCTGATCTGCTTTCGGGCGTTCGAGATGTGTTGTAGGCTCGGTAAGCCGCGTTTTTTCGTCGAACTGCTTCGGAGCATTGCCGACTGAACCACGGCTTTGAGCCCACACCAGTTTCTTTAGTAGTCGATTGTATGAAGCCATCCATCGCCGATTTGATGACTTCACCAATCTCCTGGGCACATCTTGAAGGGTCCGAAGTCCGAAAACAAACAGCTGACCACGGAAAAGCATTGAAATGGGCCCGCATACCGAACCAATCTGCTGACCTATAGTGCCACACTTTTCTCCTCAGCCTCTCATTGGTTGGTCTGAGGCTAACGGGGATTGATGTCGTCACTAGGCAGTGGTCAGATGATCCCAGAGGCGCTGTGACGTCAATCTTATAACCGTGTGGCACAGTAGTTAAGAATAGGTCTAACAGATTGGAGCGGTGAGTCTGGACATCAGGAACCCTTATAGGCTCCTGAACCAATTGCTCTAATCCGTAGCAAATGGCAAAGGATTCCGCCTGTCGGCCAGCCGAGTCCGTTGGGCCTGAGAACTTCAACCATGGTTCGTTATGAACGTTGAAGTCCCCCAGAACAACAAACTCGGCCGAAGGGTAGCGGGGCAAGAGATCATCAATAGTATCGCTCAAATGTTTGAAGAGTTCGGAAGTGTCAAATTCGCTATGGTTCGGTGAGCGATATAGACATGCGTAGAATCTTGCCGTACTGGCAAGATTGACGCGCACCCACATTACGTCGAATCTGGAGTTTTCCAGACTCAATAGTCGCACACAGTTGACGTCAGCTCAACTATAGAGGCAGACTCCTCCTTTCAGTCGGAATTTGCTTGCGAGGGTAAAGCCCGGGCAGTCCAGATAGGAGGAGTCTGGCGGCTCGGCTATCTGAGTTTCGGATAGGAAAAGAAGGTTGGGACGTTGGGACAAAAGATGGTGATGGACGGAATTTAAATTTGTGTGCAGGCCGCGAATGTTGGCAAAATTTACCAACAGTTTTGGCCCGCACCGGGGACGCCTGCTACTCGCCGCTGTAATGATGTTAAGTTTGTTTTTATGTATATTCATGATTTTAATTTTGTTTTTTTGTTTTTTTTTTTTTTAAGGGTATGAAGTGAAAGGAAGGTCTGGAATGGAAAGGTATGAGGGGTGGGTAGGAATATGGGGTTCAGGCTGTCCAGGAGTGATGAGCGTTTGGTTCCAGCCCACTCACTGCGGTGCTAGGCGATAGGCTGGGAGAGTCCGGCTGGAGAGGGCATCCAATGCGCCCCAAACGCTGCTGCTGGGTCCCCTCCGGTCACGAACCGGCACAACAGCAGTGGCGGGGTTTTTTCACTCGCTGATGGGGCAGCCCACCCTTAGTCGTGAGCCTGAGGGTCGGGCCCCTGTACTATCGAGCGGCCCGGACAGCGGTAACCGGTTGTAAAGGGTCTCCCTCAACCAGCATCTCCCAACCGGCCCGCCACGCAGAAGGTGGGCCGACGCACCCGCCACCAAGACCCGGGCAAACCTTAACCCATGAACCCGGGCACCCCTGCTAAGTCACCAAACGTAGCGAACCACTTGGGGTGACCTGTGGCAGAGGTGTTGGTCATCCAATAAATGGTTCCCAGGGCGGCGGTACCCATTCCCGCCTACCAAATTAAGTTCGTTGCTTGTGTGGCACGTAACGCCGTCTTGTTGAAAGTAAACGTTGTCCAGATCAATACCAACCAATTCCGGCCATAAAAAATCATTAATTCCTTAATTAATATTCAAAATAACACCTCTTATTGCAAAACCCTTTACTAAGCACAACTATATTCCCCGATACAACGGTTTCACACTGGGAAACCAATAATTAAGGGGAAGCTTCTAGCCAAAATGTGTATATTCTTAGTATTCTTTATATTGTAGGTAATAGGCATTAAAATCGCTTGACAAACGGAGTCAAGGAATAATTTTATAACAAAGCAAAAAAGTTAATCAAGTGAAACTGTCACAGATAATCTTAGCTATAATAATTTATTTTTAAAAGGTTGCTTTTTTTACGCGTTCATACATTCCTATTTGAAAAATATTTGTTTTAGTAGTTTACATTTATGTTTTTTACTGAGTAATTAATTTTTCTATTTGTATTCTACTCAAGCGAAACGATAGTAAAATCTTCAATTTGTCTAAAGCATATTCTTTGGTATTCCTAATGTACACCAATTCGTTATAAAGATTAATCAAAATAGTTATTTCGCATTAAACTTCGGCTTAAGTGATATTAACCCTTCAGTACTAACATCACATTTGTTCAGTTTGCAATGATTTCTGTGTATTTCAAATGCTCTATCTATATACATCCTATTTTTTTAATTTCCGTAAAAAACAAATACTGTTTTAGAAACTAGATAAAATTATTTTTCCGGTGTATGTATTTAAAATAAACATTACTCTTTCTAAATAATTAAATTATAATATCCAACGTGAAAAATTTGTCAAATATACTTCCTTTTTTTACTCAAATCATAGAAAAATTGAAAGAACTCGATATTTCAAAAACACATTAATTTTGTTTGCGGAATTTGTAAGAAAATTTTCCCTTAACTTTTTCACAAGTAACGGATCTTTTCGATAGCGGCGTGAAATATGAATTATCCATTTTGGCTTATTTTAGGATTTTATTACTGAAATTAATTGTATTTCTGCATGATGGAAAAAAGATAAAAATACGAAATTATGAAATATGGACGCCCGGTCATATATGACCTTAAAACGCTGGAAGGGTTAAGTACTTATTCTAAATGCTTCTGTTGTTTGTATAAAACTATCTAATGATGGAATTTCTTTTCGTAAAAGTTGGGGTATTGTTTTTCATAGACGGCTGTTGTAATCATTAGCTTTTTTTTGGCGTTTAATACCACTATAATATCTCACATGATAGATTATGAAGGCTTGTATCGCAGTCAAAAATAAAAGTTATTTCTTGAGTGATGTGGAACACCTGGCCAATCAGTACCTACAGAGCCGCATCAATGGCCAAGTCCCAAAACATTTTTTTTACGTGAAAACCTTTTTAAAAAGACTCCTATACTAAGGTCCCACCAGAGTAAGCGATGACGTATTGTGTCGCCAAATATTTTATTATATATCGTGGCCCAAGGGTTGTGGCGCCAAGTAGCATTAATATTCTAAAAAAATAAACTTTTTGTTATTGCGCTTATGCCATCAAGCGGGAGGGAGTCAGATAAGGGCGTCGAACATCACTAAACAAAATAATCAGTCATAACTCAGCAACGGAAAGGGTTACATGAGTCATTTGTGCGTCGTCGTTTAGTTTTTGATGTGCTCTAAAAATGATACTACCAAAAACATTTGTTTTAACGCTTTCCCTCGTGCTAAAAAGCGTGTTTAAAATTGTGTACATCCGGTGAACAACATTTTCCATTGATTAATGTTTGTGCATCAGTTGTGTTAAACATAACAGACGTTTATTGAGTCCTTTTCTATGTAGAAGAGATAGATTCTTTGATAGATTCCTCAGATTAACACGTGGCTTTAGTTTGGTATTGGGAACACAGGCGTTAAGACAACTTACTTTAGGATTTGATGCCAAAATACCCAATCAAACGGAATTTTCTAAAATTATTACAAATGACTAGTACTATTTTATAGTTTTTTTACAAATGTGCTATTTAAATTTTAGAATAATGAATTTTCTTAATTTTAGAGGCAATTAAATAATAATTTCCAAAAAATAATTTAATGCCCCTTCAAGTTTTTAGGGTCATATATGACCGGACGTCTATATTTTATAAAATAACAAAAACGTAATTTTTTTACGTTAGAAAAATAAAAATGAATTCTTTCCAGTTTACCGCAAATATTTTCACTGGATGCCATTAATAAAATGCTAAAAATATCCAAAATGAAATAATTAATATTTCGCGTCAGTTTATTTTTAAAAGTATTCTTATTATTAAATTAAATGAACGAGAAAAAAGCTAAGTTACAGTTTTAACAGTTGCTTTCGAAATATCGAGTTCTTTCAACTTTTCTATGATTGGAGTAAAAAATTAAGTATAATGTGGTTAGCATTTTTGAGAACATTTTTCACGATTGTTAAAATTATATTATTTAGAAATAGTAATGTTTATTTTAAATGCATACACCGGAAAGAAAATTTTATCTAGTTTCTGAAACAGTATTTTTTTATAGAAATTGTTATATCTGCCTTACTTTGCAGATTTAAGTATTGGGGAATCTTCGTTAAAAATTTAAAGATTTTACTAATAATTGTGTTTATTTACGTTACAAATAAAAGGTCTGGATTTAGCTACACGAGGGTTGGTGATTCTCTGGTTCTTGTTCCCTGTCAATCTCACACTCTGGAGTAAGCTTTATGACTAGCGCCATCTATCGCTTAAATACTCAACTTTATTACCATACATAGTACTGAAGGTAGTAGGGAGGGGAAAGAGATGGGAAGAGGAAGGTGGGGAAGTACCTGGCTATTCAGATCTGGTCAACAAACACGGCCAAATAATATGAACTATAAACACGTCTTAAATAAGTTAAAATAATCATTCTTACACATATATTATTACACAGCGTAGAAACAGTAAAAAAATAAGATATTTACCTAACTTATAAATTATATTGTAAACATGAAAGTAATTTATACAATGTAATGAATTTAATTTTATGTAAAAATTATGTTCTCAATAAGATCGTGTGAGAAATGTGGAGATCCGTAAAGAGTGCACGGCCCATAAGTAAGATTAAGAAAGGGACCCTTAGATGGTTAAGGCATGTAGAGCAAATGAGCAAAGAAAGTAGTGTAATGCGAATATGATGCGAATGCCAATGGTAGCCAAATTCGGGGACTCCCAAGGAAGACGTGGCACGATCAAGTGAATCAGATAGATACTCGAGTCGGGCCATGTCAAGAGTCAGAATAATAGAAGAGTATGTATGAGACGATGTATGAATGTGAATGAGGCAAGGAGTGTGTGCCAAGTTGTTTGGGGGTCCGTCCTCTCTGCCTACCCCTGCGGGAAACGGCGTGATGGTTAGTTAGTTGGTTGGTAATTTATCAAATGATATGAATATATTGTTATGGATTTGTGTTACATTACGTACTTTATATGAATTAAACATATCAATTTGATTTTCCTGAAACGGAAAACTTTTTAGTATCTAATAAATAAATGAATTAACTAAAATTTACTTGCGCTCGCCGGGATTTGAAACAGCAACATCCAGCTTGCGAGTCGAGTTCCTAACCCCTTGACTACGGGGGCCATCAAATTTTATTCGTTTTTAATTTAAATTTCATAAAAAAAATGCTTACATTTATTTTTATTAATTTTATTGGTATTGGTTAATCGTTATAACAAGCTTCTAAAATGGTACAAAAAAAGTCGTTCCAAATAAATATATTCTTGTTGCATAGATCATTTATGTAAATATATTTTTTTACATATATTTCCATAATTTATACATCTGCAATATGTCACAAAAACTTCTGACACAAATGATTTTATAAAAAAAATTGTTTAGTTTTAAAGTTGAAAATTGACAAAAGTCACTCCATTTTACAGGAACCCTAGTGTGGAGCCAGTATAAAAATTGAAAAAAAAAAACTATTGTACTTGACTTGAATTCACCCCTGTACAAGTTAATCTTCGTAAACGTCACGTATTGTACTAGATCACGTATAAGAATGAACACCTGAAGTCTAGAAAACCGAAAAAGTCAGTTACGAAATAAAGAGAAAACATTACACCATTTTTATCCTTTGCCAAAAGTGTGAAATAACTAATTAAAAAGTTGCTGACTGGTTAGTACAGGGTTTCCCAATAAGAGGTGTTATTTTGATATTCAATCGTAAAAGATCAATGGTTTCGTTGCTTGTGTGGCACGTAGGGCCGTCTTGTTGAAAGTAAACGTTATCCAGATCAATATCAACCAATTCCGGCCATAAAAAAATCATTAATCATCTCTTGATAGCGCAATCCATTCACAGGAACTGTTGCTCCAGCCTCATTTTCAAAAAAGTAAGGTCCAATGACTCCGCTGGACCATAAACCACACCAAAAAGTCACACGTTAAGGATAGAGAGGCTTTTCAACGATAATTCTTGGGTTTTCCGAGCCCCGGATGCGACAATTTTGCTTGTTGACGAAGCCACCGAGGTAGAAATGGGCCTCATCACTCAAGATGATTTGCATTTGATTCACTCGAATGAATTTTAATAATTTCAATGCGTTGTTGAAGCGTGTATCGTTGCATTTTTATTAATGACGTAGTTTTTACTTGTCAAATGTCAAAAAATGACAGCTTCAAAAGTAACATCTACCGAAATAGCGGGCTATTCAAAATAACACCTCTCATTGGATAACCCTGTAGATGAGTTGACAAATGAGTCGGGTCAAAGACGTAACTGCATGGGTTTCGGGATGCTGTGTGGATGGTCTTTTTTAACGAAAGGAAAGAGGAAGCCCTCAAAAGGAAAAAATATAGACTATTGTTTTATAATGTTAATGTATTGTTTTATAATCTTAAACCATCAAATGAAATAAAATACCTAGGAGTCATTATAGATAACCAATTACGCTGGGAGGCCCATATTAACTCCATAACTAAGAGACTCCGTAAGTTATGCCATATTTTTTATTCTCTACGATCAATCCTTGATATAAACACTCTAAGAACTGTATATTTTGCTCTATTTCAATCGATAGCAACGTATGGCATTATAGGATGGGGAGGTTGTGCAGCATCCATCCTCTACCCTCTAGTGACCGTTCAAAAACTTTTGCTAAGGGTCATCTTCAAATGTTCCCCCTCTCATCCATCAGAGCCACTCTTCAAGAAACTCACAGCCCTTGATATTCGCCAACTGTATATCAAGATAGCTCTTATCCATATCTGGAAAAATGGATTGATAAACTCTACACAAACGGACATACATACACGGAAAATGCATAATTCCTGTAACAAAAACCACTTTTTCACAAAGGCAATACTCATACATCGCACCTAAAATATTCAACACGTTAAAAAACGACATCAAAACATCAAAAACACTTACTCACTTTGCAACCGGTGTGCATAAATGGATATCTGAAAAGGGGCGAAATTTCTTTAAGGAACATATGAACCTATATCACCAGTAAATAATTTAAATAACTTGTATATTACTAAACAATATATTTCTTTTTCATATTCATCATTAAAAAAAATATATATTTACCACCACTGATATGTTTCTTATACTCTAGTATTTATTACGAAAAATATTGTGACAATAATTCCACATTTGTGTACATATCCTTAGCCGTAGCTCAAACGTGGATTTACACAAAAATTGCCGATATATATCTATACACCTATGTTACCATAACACGCACATGCAAATCGCTCATCAAGATATAACTTATCCCTACTTTCTTACCAAATAGTACTTTCTTTGATTTTATATTGTATTTGTATTCTTTTTTTAGAAATACACTTGTACTTAATGTACTTGTATTTTTACTACACTTTTAATTCTATTTTAATTACACAAATGTACTTGTATTTTTTCTTTTTTTTCGATACATGCTCCTTGGATTATTTTTAATTCAATAATACGTATTTTCTTTGATATACTTTTTATATTATTTTAAATTTTTCTGTTTTCCACACCTATTTTTTATATTCATATATCTTAAACTTATGTAGATATTTTGCATTATTTTTAATTCCTTTATACTTCATACTTGTTTTAGATGTATAAATTATTTTATTTTATTTTTATATTATTTTGTTTTCATTCAACTAATTTTTTAATTTGTATTATTATACTTAACATAAAATTGACCACTACAACACGGGCATGTGCCTAGTGTGGTGGCCAAAAATTTACCCGTTTACTGTAATGTATAAACTTTACTGAATAAAGAACATATAAAAAAAAAATAAAAAAAAAGTGATGGGTCGGACTAAACCTACATAATTTCAAAGAAATCTTTAAAAATCATAACAAACTTTATCCATACAAAATTCAGAACAAAAAAGATTTTTATTGTTATCAGAATCAAACATATTAAGTCTGATAAAACACAAATCCAATTAAAATTGAGCAATTCGCTTTATTCTGCGACAATCTTCAAATATCGCGACGCAATCACGAAAAAACTCCTATTCTTTACGGGCAAAAAAAGCAAATAAAAAATAAAGAATCATTTAATTTGGCAATTATTTTTATGGCAATAATAAAAATAAAAGGGAAGACAAAACACTAAATGCGGCAATAAACTGGCCGGGACAAGGGAATTCCCGACTTTCCCCGAGATTGCTCCCTAATTGGTAGAAGCGAAAGAAAAATGGGGAACGTACGGGAGTTAATTTTTTGCCGTCTTATTTCTCTGTGGGTCGGATTTTATAGCTGTGGAGAAGATTGGAAATAATGATGAGAAATAAAAGGGAACTGAATAACTAACAATCATAATGAAAGCATAACTCTAGCGCTAACACACATTCCTTGCTTATTTGGGGGTGACGGAAGGCAGAGATGAATGAAAGAGTTGCAGCAGTCGTAAGCAGACTTGTGTGCCTGTGATGCGAGAGAACTTTATTTGCCTAATGTGTGCTGCTTATTCTAAAACTCTCGAACGTTTTAGGTTGCAATAGGGATTACTCTAGTAGATGCCGCTACACTTCATTTCAAAGAAGTACCAGCTTAAAACAACCACTCTGTAGGACAACCGATAGCTTATGAGGTCATGGCTATCTGATTCATCGCAGAATTAAAACTGTCGAAAGTGAATTCTGGACATAAGCGGAAAATGTTGGTTGTGTCGTGATGGAGGACTTGATGGAACCAGCCGATGAATCGAACTCACAACGACTGAGTGGGGTCCTGACGTGATGCCAACTCAGCCATTGACCTATTGATTGCCCTTCCTACTGGCATTATCATTGACAAGTTAGTCTTGCAGGCTGGTAAATAAAACAGCCTTTGTTGCCGATGACAGAGATAACCATCAGGAACATACAAAAGATTGCTATTCACATCGCAGAGTCTGAAAAAATGTGTAGCAATATACATGTGCATGAAATATGTAGATGGTTCATGCAAAGCATCCTTAAAAGAAACTCCTCAGTAGGACAGAGCCACGGGTAGTAGAAATCTTAAAAAATATGAAAAATTTATCTCAGACAGGTACTTGAATCGTTGAGTATCGGATATGAATTGAACCCACTACTACTGGCTGAGAACCCGACGCATTTATCAACACAACCACGAACCCTTACATTTTCTAAATAAGTATCAACACATCCTTTATATTTTTTCGACCAACCTTCAATTGAAAGCTGCCGAGATTTTCTAGAACATGTTAAAACCTTTTTGTTCGTTATTCGAAGACAAATTGTTTCGAAAGAAAGAACTCTACACCTTGTTGTTTTTATTTTTTCCCGTGAAGGTTATCTCAAAGCTAGAATAATAATAATTGTAATCTATCGTTAGATAAAGCGATCACAGTCTTAACGCTTATCGAGTAAACGATAGTCAAGATGATTTAAAGTGACTAATTGAATGGCAAGAACGCTAAGAGCTTCTTTGTGTCTAACAACTTCTTTGAAGGTAAATATGAAATTGTAAACTTTTACCTTCATTACAATAGAGAAAAGTGTTGTGCGAAGTCTTAGTTCATTGAATAACGTAAATGCGATGTTCAGTATTAGGTATTTAGCGAGTGTTCATTTTAATTTAATATTTTTTTTATTGTTATTGTACGAAAGATTAACTAGTTAAGGTAAGATTTCTTATTTGAAATTCGTAAAATTTTGTAATGAAATCAATTCTTTAAACCCTCTTCTTATCTTCTTTTTAAGGAAAGGAAGTTTTGGGAAGGAAAAAGGTATTATGGGTGGGTAAGAATCTAGGGATCAGTGTGCACAAGAGTGACGGACGAATGAATCTGTTCCTCCCGCTGTGGCTCAAGGTGATGGATCTAGAGACAAGTTGGAGATTTCAATGGGTCTCCTCAACCTAGCCTCTCCCGATCTGACACTCCACGCAGCTGGTGGACTGACGCATCGTGAACACACCTCACCCGATGAAACTAGCGAATCACTCGAGGTGATCTATGGCAGAGGTGTTGGTTATCCAATAAATGGTTCCTGGGGTGACAGTACCCAAACCCGCCTCGCAAATTGAAATAAAATTACATCAACTGTTTCAGAAGATTCAATGAATTTCACCATTCCTCTTTTAATGCTGTGCTGTAATAGAACATGTTTTTTACCATGTGGTATCTTGAAGAAGATGGGTGGATGTTTTCAGGCATGTAAAAGCCACAGGATTCCAAGAAAATTCCTGGTTCCTAGGCTAAATCTATTTGTTGCCCTAAATAGTCTATATGGTGAATGAACCTCGGATAAGTTCCATGCGTCCGCCCGAAAGATTTTTTTCTGAATTTATTTTAGAATTTTAATTTAATCATTTAGATTGTTGCGGAGTCCATATACCACCAGCATGCAAAACTTATAAATAAAACTGTTGATTTCACTCTGGTCTCCCGGTGTCAATTTTCTTCGTTATATTAGGAGACAGAAGGTAGATGTATAGATGACGATGCTATGAGTATCACCCTAGGGAGAGATCACCATTCAGATTCAAAACGTTGCTTAAAATGTCTTTAGTCGTTTTTTGTGACCTGGCCTGAGTACTTCAAGCCCTCCGCTTCCCATCTCCTTCCCCTCAACACTACCTTAAGATTCACAACGTACCCCAATTGGGGATGTTATAGTGCCACTGTCTTAGGACAGTCGGAAGCAGTTGGCACACTTGTGCGGTATTCATAAATTTAAAAAATACTGTCACATGCAAATATCTACATAACTCAAAAATGGACAATGAATCACTGATGAACTTTACAGTTCCTGCCTAATATGTCTCTTGAAACCATCAAGGCTAATGTTGAAAATATAAAGAAACCTCTAGAGATATCATTTATCAGCGCAATATCTCTTGTCATGCAATGCTGGGCCAGCACATTAGTTCTGCCATCTGAAATACATAGCAGGTCGTGGTGCCAACCATAGCGGCAGTTGTTCGGTACAAACAATTTATATCGTTCCAGGAGGTACGAGTTTCAAATGCGCTTATTATTTTTAGTATTTATTTAACGCCCAGAGGGCTTTAACATGGTTGGTAGTATAATTTTAATTTGACAGATACTTTGAAACATAAAAAATAAGAATAAAATTACATTTGATAAAAGCTATGCAACAAGTCATACAAACACAAGAAACAAAAACAGAAAATTACAGCTATTTGTAGGTTTACATGATGTGTTTAGGAGTATTGTTGAAATAAATGTTTTAAATGATCCACAAAACTTGCCAAGTTGGTATTGAATGTGTCAACATCACCCAAGTAATGATTTCCCATGGTATGAAGTCGTTGTATCGGAGAATGGGCAATGTAGTAACGCTTATGTGTACTGCTGTAGAATATTGTATTTTGTCGTGTTGTTATTGTTATATAATATGTTATATTGTTACTATAATGGCTCCATTCCTTCACTTTTATCACGGCAGTAGCAGTGCGCATGGACCAGATTCGGTAGTTTCCGGTCGTCTGGCGTTAGTGTTTTAAGGGTCAAATTGGACTTATTGGAGGTAAAAAAAAATTAACTCTTTTTTTTCGCGTGGTGTCTCATTTAAATTTAGTAAATTAATGTATAGTTTAATTCATGACAAATACAAATCAGGTACTTAAAATTATCAATCATTGAAGATACCTAATATTAAGAACTCTCAAATCAAAGATGTGAAACAGAAAAATCAGAAAAAGATTCGGTCCGAACCCAGGACCTCAGCCTTACACTGCCACTGAGCTAATTCGACCATATCTACGTAACAGACATATCTAACATCTTAATTTTCTTAAAGCATATTTTTGGCTGCTGTTTGACTGTCTGAATTCTCCAAACAAACAATTCCAGTCATAGATGATACTTAAATTAACGGCAAATCCCAGGTAAAAAAATCACCAATCTTCGTCAATGTGGATAATCTAAATTCTCGACAAATCAGTTCCAATTTTGAAAATTGTAATTAAAATATTTTTTATGTAAAACTATTATGCTATGGGTAGTTGCTGTATTGCTTGTTAAAATTCTCACAAAACAAACACTTACAATTTTGAAAAATTTTCAACTTAAATTTTTCAGCAAAATTTATATAGTTCACTGAACTGGAGTTACAGACAGAGTCACAAACGAAATTATCATTATTAATACAGTATTTTTAAGATCAAGCGTCAAAAAATTAAAGTGAAATAAAATTGTATACTACGAGACGATGTATGAATGTGAATGAGGCAAGGAAAGTGTGCCAAGATAGAGTTTTTTGGCGGTCCGTCCTCTCTGCCTACCCTTGCAGTTAAAGGGCGTGATGGTTAGTTAGTTAGTTTTTAATAATTAAAAAAAATACTGGGCCGAGGTGAGAGCCTTGAGGAACACCTTTTGTGGCCTCGTCCTATTTGCCTACCCCTGTGAAAAAAGGGCGTGCTGTCTACATCATTCAACACTTAGTTAGTTATTTACTTTTTTATACCTACCTTCCAACAAAAGTTACACAGCATTTCTTGTTATTCTCATAAAATATTGAACAACTCTAATAAAAGTTCAACTTTTTTCCCGATCCGTGCACTTTTTCCAATACCATTGATTTGATGTCCACTCCAATCGCCCCAATTTCCCAAATGCTAAAACAATAAGGCCAAATAGGCTATTTTGTTGCGAAAAATAATGACGCCAACAGATAGAACCCCTATTATAGGCGATATGCCAGAGTAAAATAACATGGCTTAGTTGGTTACCTAACGTACCAATTTAATCTAGGTCGGAGTAGTATTGTAGGATGTTCAACTGTAGGTTATATTACAAATTTAGAAAACACTGTTACGTTATTAGCGAAGACCGTTAAAAATGTGTGGAAGATTAAGAACGGGTTTTGTCACAAAATTTGAACAAGTCAACGATTTTAAAAGTTAATTCAAATTATGAACAGCATCCGATTGGATAATTGTACTAAAAATGTGTAATTTTAATATTTTCATTCATAATTATTGATTTTAAGCACATTCCGAAACGGTTCCAATTGGCTACAACGTCATTATGACATATAAAACGCCACTGGCTGGTAAGACAGCTGTCAACAACGTTGCCCGGCGTGATGTCAACTACGTCGAATTCACGAATAAAAACGAACATGTGGTTTTGGAGGCAAATGGAAAATGGCGCCTTTTTTATCGTAGAAATTGTATTTGTCAACAAAAAAATAAAATAAAAATACCTTCATCATCGTTATTTATTTTGAGATTAAAAAAAGAGTGTAATTAGATTATTTTCATAGAGATATTAAAATGAACATAACAGTGAAAAATCACGTGATATTGTATTAGTTAATCTAGTTTTCGATGTGAGAGGGAGTTATGGGGACCGCTAGCCCGGGAACCATTTATTATATAACCACACCTCTGCCATACGTAAACCCCAAGAGGAAAGCTACATTTGGTGACTTAGCAGGGGTGACCGAGTTCATGGGTTGACTTTCGTCCTGGTCCCCGTTTTGGGTGCGTCTGCCCTCCTACGGCCGAATCGAGAGAGGCTGGTTGAGGGAGACCCCGCCTCTCCAATATTTTTCCTACCCAAAACTTGCTCTCATTTATTTACTTAAAAATATCCTCCAGACAGCATCCCCAAAGAAGTCAGAGGCTCCGAGGGAAATAATTTTCCTCATGGCCTCCTGTGTGAAGACAACAAAAGTAAAATAGTTAGTAAATAACGCTTTCTTTAAAATCACAAACTCTGTTACTTGTCAGCATTAACCCTTAGAAATTTAAACAAAAGAAATACACATTAAAATAATATAGAATTAACATAATTTCATGGTTTAAAAAATATACAAAAAGTAGTTTAATGCTTTCATGAATTCTTGACAAATCAGATCCAATTTTCAAAACGACAATTAAATTACGTTAAATTATTACGTTTTCGTTTGTCTGAATTATTTACGCAATCAGGTATGATTTGAGATTTTGAGGAGGAAGCGCAAAACGGCATAATACGCCAAAAATAAATCAATATATCTTTATGCAATCAGTTAAAATTTTGAAAATTACAAGTAAATTAAAAACAGGTAACATATACTTGGCAAACTGGATTAGACTATTTTTGATGTGTGTAATTCCAGTATAATTAAAGTAGGTGTAATTTCGTACATGTGCATTTCTGGCAGTGTAAGGGTACGTATACATTTACGAACCGAAACGCGAACCGTACCACGAATTACGGGAAAGGAATCATCTGCAAGCGGCGTTTCGCGCCATTTGCGGTTGCTTCGTTTCATTATATTTTTTTCGCAGTCATCTTGAATTCGCTTCTCCCATATGGAATCCTCAATATAATATTTACATAAATTGCATTGAAGCCATCCAAAGAAAATTTGTCCATCATTTAAATTTCAAATTAAATTCAAACATTGACCTAAACAGCTCGATGGACCTTTATGGACTTAAGCCATTAAAAACTAGAAGAGACTCCGCAGATATAATATATCTCCATAAAATTATCAATGGCTTTATTGATTGTTTTCCCCTTCTGTCTGAAATTAATTTTAGAGTCCCGAGCGTTAGAACTAGAGAAAAATCACTTTTTCATCTCTATAAATGTTCTACTAATATCAGACAAAATGCATTTATATTCAGAGCCTGTAGTATATTTAATAAGAATTTTAATGATATGGACATATTCACATGTAATTTAAGAACCTTTAAAAGATATGTAATAACTAACATTAAATAATTTTAAATATTCTACTGGAAGTTATCATGTTGTTGCTTTGAATCCTTTCCAGTTACTTGCCTTCCAATTTATACTCATGTGTTCAATTTAGTTGTAGGTATACATTTATTATATTGTTATTATTGCTATTGTGTAGTGCTTTTATTGATTGCTGCTGTGATGAAATTTTACAATACATTATGTTTTGAATTTTAGCTGGTTATTAGTATATCAGTTTAACTTTAAATTTTTGAAATTATTAGTTATTAGTATATCAGTTAACTTTAAATTTTTGAAATTTAGCTGGTTATTAGTATATCAGCTAACTTTAAATTTTTATTTATTTGTGTTCTTACATCTTCTATTATTTTTTATTTATTATTTCCAATATTGTATTTTTTGTAAATCTCTCAGGCCACGGGTACAGAACCATTATTTTTTTAAATATTTTTTTATTATTATTATAATTTTAAGTGAAAATCTGTTATTGGATTGTATCTGTATCATTTAGTTTATTCTTATATATGTAATTAATATGTTGATTTCCCCAAATAAATAATATAAAATAAATAAATTACCATGTTGAGGTTTAGTTCGGCAGTTCAGCTCGCTGATGTATACGTAGCATAATACGTGAAATTCACGCTGTGTTTTTTAGTAAAGTAACTCTTAAAAATACGAGGCTGTTTATGTAGCCAAATTAAGCGAGCATTTTATAATATAAATGAGTTCTGGTATTTGCATATTTACAGATCTAGCTGTGAAAAGGTTCAGATTTATGGAATTATACACTGTTAAAAATAAAAAAAATAAAGCGAAAAATGGTTATAATTTTTTTTAGACTTGTTCATTTGTATACGACTAATATATAAAAGAAGAGGAAAATGTTTTTAAATTTAACGAAATATGTAAGTTACGCGATGTCCGTAACTATAAGTAACTATAGTATTATAAGAAATATGTAAGTTACGCGATGTCCGAAAACACAGTATTATAAGAAATATGTAAGTTACGCGATGTCCGAAAACACAGTATTATAAGAAATATGTAAGTTACGCGATATCCGAAAACACAGTATCTATAAGAAATATGTACGTTTCGCAGTGTAGCAGGCTGGAGGTCGCTGATTCAAATCCCGGCATGCAAAAGTTAATTTAAGAAAGAAATAAGTAACGAAATATGTTAGTTACGCGATGTCCGAAAACACAGAATTATAAGAAATATGTAAGTTACGCGATGTCCGAAAACACAGTATTATAAGAAATATGTAAGTTACGCGATATCCGAAAACACAGTATCTATAAGAAATATGTACGTTTCGCAGTGTAGCAGGCTGGAGGTCGCTGATTCAAATCCCGGCATGCAAAAGTTAATTTAAGAAAGAAATAAGTAACGAAATATGTTAGTTACGCGATGTCCGAAAACACAGAATTATAAGAAATATGTAAGTTACGCGATGTCCGAAAACACAGTATCTATAAGCAGAAAACTAGTGAATCTACATCACACAAAGAGACAGCCACCATAGAAGTCGAAGTAAATCTAGATTCCTTGAACCTGGGCGTCTTGCATAGGGCTGGCAGATTCTTGATCAGATATAAATAGCCAGGTTCCCCCTTCTTTTTTTCCATATCCTTACCCTCCCCATTACCTTCAGCCTCACAACAAACCCCATTTAGAGATGCCATAGTCTCACTGGCTATAGACGCTTGGGAGCAGCTCGGACTCTTGTACGGTTTCACATAAAAAAATTAAAAAAAGAGAACACAAAAACTATTATTGTTTTTTAAATTTGTTTTTTTTGTTTACTCTTTTTTGCCCGGGTGCATAGGGTGAGGTTTGTCTAAGTCTTGGCGGTGGATGCGTTTGACCACCTACTACGTGGCGGGTCGGATCGGGAGAGACAGGTTAAAGACCTATTTGGACTATTTATTTATTTTTTCATGTTCTCCATAAAACGGTTATACACCAATAATACTATCTCAACCAATCTCTTCCAATTGTACCTCTATGGATACATACGTCCGTAACTCCTGGACACATTGACCCCCCGATTCCTACCCACTTCTCAAACCTTTTTCCTTTCTAGAACCTTCTCTCCTTCCTCACAGTATCCCCAAAGATGAAATAGGCCTGAGGCGATTTATTTTCCTCGGGGCTTCCTGTATACAGCTAATGTTAAAAAAATACATTATACAGCGCCCTTGAGGTGATTTTGCATAAAAACCGCGCTGTACAAATAATCCAAAGATTATTATTATGTATAATACAGTTATAAAGTTGCTGCAAATAACTGCATACTACATCTCAGATGTGATTGCGGTGAAAAGATAAGCTTACTCGCTTACATTAAGACAAATACGGAATGCTGTATGGCTTTGGTACCGAAGCTCCTGTAACCATTTATTGAATAACAAACACCTCTTGTGATTCGCTACTTTTGGTGTGCCCGGGTTCATCGGGTAAGGTGTGTTCAGAATGCGCCAGCCCACCAGCTGGGTAACGTGCCAGATCTGGAGAGGCTGGTCTGGGGAGACCTCAACCACGACCTCACCAACTGTTCTCTCGACCCATCGCTTTGCGCGTGGGAGGGATATATTCATATGTACGTCACTCTTGGACAAACTGATCCCTAGATTCCTACCCAATCCTCATATCTGCTACCTTCCCAGAACTTCACAGAGCATTCCAAAAGATGACAAAGACCCTGAGGGAAATTATTATCTTTTTAAAAAAGAAATTCAGTGCTAAAATCACTAAATGGAAAATACGGCAATTGGCGTTTCTTTTGCGTGCCACTTTTGAGATCTCTACAACATGTCAATATAATGCAATAAATATCATTAAGGCGATGCACTACGTCGGGTAATATTTTAAATTAAGCCGCTATCAATAACAACCCTTACGTAGATGGCGATAAGGTTTAAATTCCCGCTTAACACTATCCGCCTGTTATGATTTATGCATGAAAAAAACATGGCCAAAAAGTGCCTTTTATTTTATTTTGTGGATGTTCAGACATAAATATTTATTTTTTTTCCGATCATTTTATAAATAACTTAATTTTCCACATTATACAATAAAATCATAACCGAAAATGGTTGCGTAAGTAGGAGATTTTGAACTTTAAAGCAGTTTTCATAGGCCTATACATTATTTTTTTCTGGGCTTATAAAAAGACTTACATAAAAAATACTCGATTATTTCAAAGATCAAGATGTATTCTACTCGCAGTATTTATGATATAAATATATAAATATATTTATAAATATGTGGTATAAATATATAAATATATTTATAAATATATGGTATAAATATATAAATATAATATTAGCATATAAATATATTTATATAAAGCATCTGAAACATTTCTAGGCGACCAAATTTTCAAACCAAAAACACATGATTTTGCATTACTACGTATGGCATCGCCTTAAACAATGGTTTGACAAAAACTTACTCTCTTTAAATGTTGAAAAAACTCATTTTCTACCTCTGAGCCTAACAGAGAATATTTCAAATATAAATGTAAACATTAAAGTTCACGACAGAAATTGTCTACTTAAAATCACACCTGTAACTCAAATTATAGACATATTAGTAGTAAAGAACAAATAAAATATCTCGGAATAATTGTCGACAGTAAAATCAAATTTAAAAATCAAATAAACTCCACAGTAAAAAGAATGAGAAAACTAATATATATAAATTCTTTGACCGGTCGGTGGCCGAGTTGACATCGCGTTTGGGTCCCACTCAGGCGTAGTGTGTTCAATTCCTCGGCTGGCTAAGTCCTCCATCACAACACAAGCAATATTTTTAGCTTACTGTGGTGGTAGTAGGAGATTTTCAAATATTGTCAGGTTATTCGTAACCCGGGAATGTTTGGTCTTTCTTTTGAAATTAAAATTAAAAATTCTTCAGACTTAGAAATACTATCTCATTAAAAATATCAAAAGAAATTTACTTTGCACTTGCGTACTCTGTACTACAATATGGAATCATAGCTTGGGGAAGTGCATATAAATCATCCCTTCTCCCACTCGAAACAATTCAAAAAATTCTTATAAAAACTATCCTAAAAAAACCGTATTACTACCCAAGAATTCGCTTTTCCCCCACTTAAATTTACGACAAAATTGCACTACTTCAGCTAGCAAAGATATTTCTAATGAAAATAATAACCAACTGCTAAATATTAGCATAAAGAATACTTCTGATGGTGGACAAACTGTACCACCCGTACGAACCACAACAGCACAGAATCACTATGTATATAAAGGAATAAAATTATTTAACCAATTACCCGCTGATATGCGAACAGAAAAAAATACGACAAATATAAAAAACAAATTAAATCATATTTCTAAATTAAATATACCATTCCTGAGAGAAAATTCAGTTATATCCAATTTTCTAATTATGTCCTAAATCCTGAATCTAAAATTCACTAATAAACATTTAGTTAATTGTAATGAAATGTTAATCTCAAGTGACCTACCAGGTAAGTATTGTACTGTATATTATCTCCATAAATAGTTAGTTATAACTTAGATAACTGTAGAAATGTATTATAAATTTGTACAGCACCCTTGAGGTGATTTTGCACAAAAACGACGCTATACAAGTCTTCCAATTATTATTATTATTATTTATTACCACCATACAATTTTAACTTCCTCTTATGATATATTCTTGACTGTTTTGTTATTCCTAATATTTTATGTACATCCCATATACATTTCTTGTTTTAATTACGACTACCTTTATAATCTTAAAAAATATTATGTATAAATGACAAGAAATATAAAGAATAAAATGTTATAAATACAATTAAAGACAGTTAGTAGTAATACAGTTTTCGCATGATTATAATAAAAACAATAAAATAAACTTAGATGATAGGATTATTTCACAAAATAAAAAAATTAAGTTATCAGTTAAGTAAGTTGCATTTTATGTATTTTCAAGTTACATTTGAAAATGTGTATATCTCTGGAGGCATTGTGAGTTTTACAGATACGTCCTATTAGAGAGTTTTGCGCATATTTGGCTTTGATGTCTATAGTTGGGTTTAAGTTAAATAAATAAATAAACAAAAATAAACGCTTAAAATAAAACACCATGAATATAATAACACGCAAAACTGTTTTATAAAACATAGATAAACTTATTCGTGCCATTCTCTCAGTGTGTTTTGAATTTCTAGCAATTTTTCAACTGGCATTTATTATTCAGCCAATGTTTTTAGGCAGTTATTTCCCCGTATTTATAAAGCTCTTGTAGTTCTCAAACTGCGGATCCAACGTGACATTTCAACAAAGGAATCCAATAACGTCCTCCATATTTTCAAAGCCTTCCCGGTTTGTTTAGCGAGAAAGTCACGTTTTAAGATTTCGGCGTATTTACACTGACTAGTGAACCTCGAACTGCACGTTCGAGGTTTGAAGGACTTGCCGCAAAGTGTAAAACCGTGTAAAAAGAATTTAGAGTAGAATATAACACATTAAATTAAATTACTAAACTATAATAACTATTATAACCAACGGTCACTACAAAGTACCTTCACTATATTCCACGTCAGCTCAAAGACAATTCTTCTTCCTAGCTCCTAAAATCTTTAACCTTATCCCTGAAAACCTAAAAACCGTTAGTTAACCCTCATTCCTTTAAAAAAACAAATTACGAAATGGATCCTTACACACGGAATACATTACAACTACAATACCCATTCATTCTACACTCTATCAATTTAATCACCTTTCAGACAAAACATAATAAATCCTTATTCCCTATCTTAGCGGTATAGTATGTACATAATTAATTAGTGTGATCTATTTACTAATAATTTCTCAAACTTTTCATCTTCTTATAATTCTCGAACTTCTCCATTCTCTTCTTGCAACCCAAACTAGCTATGCATCATTTTTATTTTTTATATTATAGTAATGTATAGATTCTATGTCCGCAAACTGTAAAATTCACCCGCCATAACATAGGGTGATCCCTAGCATGGAGGGTGAAATATCACAAAAAACCACATGTAACCTCTAAATCACGTATCAATAAAATAAATAATATACAAATCTGAGTGAGTGAAGCAGAAATACATCTTTATCAACATGATTAACGTCCTGTTAACTATTATTAATATAATTGAAAACGACAATATTTAAAATAAATAAAAAAGACATCCTAAAATACAATATACTCTATTTTTTTATTTTATTTAGGAAACAAACAGTCATTTTATATATTTAGCATAAACAGCAATTATTTACAATATTAGACCAAGAATGTTCCATTAATTCTAGTCGTTGATTCAATATTTGCACCTATACAATATATTTATAAATGACAAGAAATATAAAGAATATAAGGAATTACAAAATGTTATAAAAACAATCAAAGACAGTTGTAGTAATACAGTTTTCACGTGATTATAAAAAAAAACAATAAAATTAACTAAGATGATAGGATTATTTCACAAAATGAAAAATGAAGTAATCAATTTAGTAAGTTGCATTTTGTATGTTTTCAAGTTACATTTGAAAATGTTTACATCTCTTTGTGAGTTTTGCATTGTGAGTTTTGCAGATACGTCCTATTAAAGAGTTTTGCGCATATTTGGCTTTACAGTGTGGTGTTCAAAATAAGTCGTTCAATCTGGTGTTGTGTTCAGGGAAACGAAATGTAATCTTTTCTAGCAGATATGATGAATCAACAAGACTGTTCACGATTTTGTATAAGAATAGGGCATCAGAAATTTTTCTGCGTTTATATAAAGCGGTAGGTTCAAACCGATGATCACTAAAGCGATACGATAGGTGTTTAATAAATTTTGATTGGATATTTTCAATACGATCAATGTATGTTTGATATTGAGGATTCCAAATGACTGAGGCAAACTCGAGTTGTGACCTTACATATGACATAATGGGTTGTCCAATAAGAGGTGTTATTTTGATATTCAATCGTAAAAGATCAATGGTTTCGTTGCTTGTGTGGCACGTAGCGCCGTCTTGTTGAAATTAAACGTTGTCCAGATCAATACCATTCAATTCCGGCCATAAAAAATCATTAATTATCTCTCGATAGCGCAATCCATTCACCGTAACTGTTGCTCCAGCCTCATTTTCGAAAAAGTAAGGTCCAACGACTCCGCCGGACCATAAACCGCACCAAACAAGCTTTTCAACAATAACTCTTGGGTTTTCCGAGCCCCAGATGCGACAATTTTGCTTGTTGACGAAGCCACCGAGGTGGAAATGGGCCTCATCACTCAAGATGATTTGCATTTGATTCACTCAAGTGAATTTTAATAATTTCAATGCGTTGTTGAAGAGTGTATCGTTCCATTTTTATTAATCAAAAGTAACATCTACCGAAATAGCGGACTATTCAAAATAACACCTCTTATTGGAAAACCCTGTATTTTGGTTACTCGTTATTTACATTAACTAAAAATTGCTAAACTAATTTGTTTTGAATGTGTCGAGATTTAAATCGGAAATGTCAGTAACATCTATAAGCTCATTGCCCGGTCTATGTATTATTTCCACAACAGAATTGAACATGGCGTGTTGTGAAATAAAATATAGGAAAGACTTTGTCAGTGCTAAATGTCTCACTAGATGGCGTTGAGACATATTATATCTTCATTTGTTGGTGAAATATTTTTGACTTGTCAAATTTTGATTTGACTACAAAAATAAAGTTGATTGTTTACAGGTGGAAAAAATATAATAAGCAGTAATTGTTGATTGAGGTACTAGTACATATCGAACCATTTGGCATGTTGGAAATAAGCCGACATAGCTCAGTGGTTTCAGAGCACCTGACCGGACATGAGAAGGCACGGGTTCAATTCCCGTTGGCGGCATTTATTTTTAATCGGGAGATATTTTCGATTTGTATAGATATTTCAGGCGACTAATTGTTGCTTATAATTATTTGTTATCCTTTATGCTATGCTTAAAACCATGTCTTATAAACATTAGTTTATCATTAAAAAAAAAACTTTTGTTCAGTTTATTATGTTTTCTGTGTATTTTAAATGCGCTATGTACATCTTATTTTTTGATATTCCGTAAAAAACAAATATTGTTTTACAAACTAGATAAAATTATCTTTCCGGTGTACACATTTAAAATCAACACTACTATTTCAAATTAATAAAATTTCAATATCAAATGTATAAAATGTTGTCTTATCACATTTTTACTTATTTTTTTTCCGATCGTAAAAAAATTGAGAGAACTCGCTATTTCGAAAACACATTCGTTTTTTTGGGGAATTTGTAAGAAAACTGTTCACTTTTATCTCGTTTATACAATAAAAAAAATATATTTTTTAAAGTTACCGATTGTTACGATAGCGACGCGAAATATGAGTTATTAATTTTGGCTATTTTTAGGATTTTATAAATGGCATCCAGTATAAATATTTGAGGCAAACTAGAAATAATTTTTTTTAACGTCAAAAAATTTACGTAATTCCGGATGACAGAAAAAAAACTAAAAATACTTTTATTAAATATGGACGTCCGGTCATATATGACCCTAAAATATGGACGTCCGGTCATATATGACCCTAAAATACTGGAGGGGTTAAATACATGAATGTTATTGACAGTCATAGTACGTTATGGAAAGAAAGAAGAAATTATAAGATTATATAAGTTTCTCACTGACACAACTTAAAAATTATTGTTAGATTATATATAAATTATAGAATAAAATAAAAAAAATATATTTTAGGGTCATATATGACCGGACGTCCATATTTTATAAAAGTATTTTTAGCTTTTTTCTGTCATGCGGAAATACGTAATTTTTTTGACGATTATAAAATAACACAAGAAATGCGATGTGGGCATGTTTAGCTATCCAAAATCTGGTAGATCCTCGTATGCCATTAACATAAGTAAAAAGGTTAAAAGCATAAAGTGTAAAAAAAAAATTATAAAAATAACTAAAAAGGTATAGCAAAAGTATAAAAGATAAGAAAAAGTTATTATTAATATAATAATAATAAGCCTTTTATTCTGAACTTCTGTTAGGTATATTAATATTAGAAATGTTTTGTTTGTTATAATATATCCCGAAGCTCAGTTTGCCTCTTGGCATATGCCTCCTCTAACAATTTCGCCTTTGTGGAATAGTATATAGTCAATGCGTTCCTCAATCTTTTCTCCTAGTCTGTGCATCTCACTCATGTCCAGGATATCTCATTTTATGTCTTCGAGAGCTATTTCTAGCTCGTGTAGGCTTTCTTCGGCTATAAGGGTTCTCGTATTTAAAGTTGCAATATTGAGTATTTTGTTTATTCTTGTTGTTAGAGGGTTGTGGTATATAACTCCCGCGGGGACCAGCCGAATTGGGAGACTTTTTGTTGGTTGGTTTTGGTTGTTAATTTTTGTTGGTGTTAATATTCCTTGTTTCCGATCTTCCGAGACAGTAGTTAGTTTTTTGGAGCATTTAGTTGTGGGTCAGAACTTGCCCAGTTGAAATAGATCAGTATGTTAGGTCTGTTGGTCTCTTTCATGCTAGTTTTGGGTAGAGGTTGTAAAGGATTGCTTGATATATTGTTTGTATTTACTTTCTTCTGTGCTGATGACTTTTTCGCTTTTCGATAATGTTGTCCTTCGGTTTTAACACTATCAGTTTGTCATATTTTATGTAAGAAATTTTTCCTTTCTTTTTCTCTTCTTCTAGTTGAGGTTGTAGCTGTTTTCGTTTTTCCAGGATTTCCTTCGAGTTAATACTGACGTATTAATTATATTATTTTTTTAAATGATGATTAAAATCATAATCAAAATAAAATTATTTTCCGATGATGCCAAACTGTACAAACCCATGAATAATCTGAATGATTATCAAATAACCAGTAACAAGAATAACTAGTTATTGAATGGTTCAAAGTGTGCACATCATATGCTCAAGAAATGACAACAACAACAAAAAAGAATTGTAAATCAATATCTGTTAAATGAAAACAAAATTGTAGCCTACTCCAATTGGTGTGATTATCGATATTAAGTTAAAATATAAATGTTTCACTAATTAAATTACAAACCAAGTGACTAAAATGCTTGGATTAATAACAAGAAATACAAAAGACTTCACAAACATTGTCATTAACAAACAACTAAACTTTGCATAAGAGATAGAGTACGTAATTTTGCCTGTTTGGGCTGTCTTGATATAATAGTCAAAAGGCACCATATTGTCAGTGACGACATTGGTTTTCATTCAAATCTATATGGAAGGGAGGAGGAGAAGGGAGCACCGAGAAATAAATTTTCTTCATAGCCTATATTATCTTTGGGATGCTGTGTGGATGGAGTTTTAAAATAAAGGAACGAGAGGATGTTATGAGAAGGTCGAGTAAAAATCTGGGTGTAAGTGTTTCCATGAGGGATCAATGTTTTAGCCTATCGCTGCCACTGCGTTACAAGGCGTTGGGTCAATAGAGTCCAGCTCGAGAGGTCAAACTTCCTCCTTAAAACGGTTTCCCCCAAGTCACGCAGAAGTCACGGTGGGCAGAAGTAACCTCCAACAAAACCTGGACAAACCTCACCCCATAAACCGGAGCGGCACCGAAGTCACCAGCTTCCGGCACTTAGGATGACCATTGGCAGACATTTTGGGCATCAATGAATGAGGTGGTTCTTGGGCTGCCTCCCGAAATGTTAATTTGACAGTGTACGTACAATTTGTACATTGTCTGTTAAGTGGTTTTAAACTAAGAATTTTTTTTCATATCGAAACCGTCAAATGAATGCACCGTTCAAATTGAAGCATTTCACCAATCTACAAACATTTGACAATTTTCATTTTGAAAACGTTTTTCCGATTTTTCGCCAGAACGTGATGTTTGTCTAGAGGTCTGTGATTCAGTGTCACCCCACGTACCGACTTTACGCCACTTTACTGTGACAATCTCGCTGTGGAGACATGGCATCGCAAATAATTACAGTCCGTCAAAAAAGTCTACAAAAAAAATTAAGAAAGGTTTCAATAGTTTAAATGACTGCATCAAGATGTTTAAAAAAATAATGTAACATTAAAAAACACCGTGTTCCAAGAGAATGTAAAAACATTCTATTGGAAAATTCATTTATTTATCTATTTAGTATTTTTTTTAATACAAAAGAAACACTTTTGTTAAGCTAGCAATTTATTTTAAATTATTTACCGATTGGTTTCGCTTTAGGGGTTACAAATATATTATATACGGCTACAAATGAAATTCATGCTTATATTGTGCATAATATATACATTTAGAGGGTGTTACGGGGAACTGAAAAAAATGGATTTTAGGCGAATATACCTAACCAAACATAAACATTATTTTTTTATATATGCGCAATTTTATTCATTTGAGTTAAACGTAATTATTGAAAAAAAAATCTTGCTCTTCTACTCTGTAAATAAAACATCGTAAAAAGGGGCATATTTTTGGCAAGAAATTATTTTAAATCATGTGCGACAAATTTGAACTTCAAAGTAAATCTCTCGTTTGGAATTTAATTTTACCAAATTGTTTTAATATTTTTTATTTATTGAACCTCACTATACATATATATTTCAAGCAACGATTATTAGCCTGAAACACCTGTATGAATTGAAAAAATCTTCCGAGAAAAAATACATACCTACATGCCGCCGATGGGAATAGAACCCGCAGATTTTTGATTTTTTTTTGGTGTTTCTTTATTCATAAAAAATTAAATGATTACAGTTTTTTTGTTTTCTACAGCCACCATACTAGGCACATGCCCGTTTTATGGTAGCCATATTTCTTGAGATTACAATGTTAATATGTTAGGTTATACAGAAATAAATGAGAGAAAAAAATATATAAGAATAAGAAGAAAACATATGAATATAATGGAATAAAAGAGCAGTTAATTTAATTTAATGACACGAGACATTTTTTGCAATAGTTCCTTCCCTTTACCAATAGCCAGTTCTGAATATTTTTAAATAAAGATGTTCAGTTTCCGACTTTCTAGTATCTATATTGAACGAATTGAATATATTGGGAGTAATATAGTAAAATTGTCGCTAGGCAAATGCTGTTTTTGTTGGAGGAATTACACATTTTAGGTGACGAGTAATGCGTATGAATATTTCGTTGTGTTTTTTTGATGATATTTTTTTTCCATACGTATATAAGAATAGTCTTGTCAATGTATAATTGACGAATATCTAGGATTATAAATTTTTAGAAAAGTGGCTCTGATGGGTGTGAAGGGTGACATTTGCATATTATCCTTAGCAATAGTTTTTGAGTTAAAATCATGGGTCAGAGAATTGAAGATGCACAACCTCCCCATCCCACAACCCATATGTAGCAATTGCTTGAAAGAGTGCAAAGTAGACACATTTTAATGTTTTTAGGTTAAGGATAGATCTGAAAATGTTTTTTACTTTAAAAAAATGGTTCGTTTTATTAAATTTCTACACTTTGTTGTCAGACTGTATTCGCTGTGATTCGTACCCGTAAAGTGGGGCAAATAGAATAAATACCACTGTACAACCTTCTTGACTAAAAGCATTTCAAAATATTTTCTCGAGACGTGTCATTTTTCGCAGTTTGTGGGCGACATACAATACAGCTTGCCGGGCAAATACTTTCTAGTGAACACACGAAAAGATTTGAAGATTAAACCATTTATACGGTGGTAAATAAAAAATATATCTCGTCGTGGCTACCAACGCTGAGATTGAAGAATTAGCATGATAATATTATAATAAAATGATCGTGATTTATTTTTGGGGTGTTATATCGTGTTGCGCTTCTTCCCTTTTTAGCCAACGTTTCGGACAACGTTACAGTGTTCACCAACAGAGCATTAGATTTTTGTGAAGTTTGTATTTAAGGTTGCTTAGGGAAAAGATTAATTCTGTATAAACTTATATATTCGAGGCCATAAAAGGTGTTCCGCAAGGCTTCAACCTCGGCCCAATATTTTTTTTAATTATTAAAAATTAACTAACTAAGCAGCATACCGATTACTGTTGTCATTTATTTTTACTCGGGAGATATTTTCAATTTGTATTGATATTTCAGGCGACTAATTATTGCTTATAAGAACTATTCAGCTTAGCCCCATCGTCTCTCTTAATATTAATGGGGTTTCTCTAGATTCAAATTTCCTCCGTAATTAAACGTGCTCAATACGTTTTGGATCTTCCCAAGTAATGACCGGTTTTAATTAAGTGTTCGACAATTACCGATTTGTCAGGTTAGCCGAGTTTACATGTTCTAAATTTTTCTGAAATACTTTTGTAGATGGTCTGTTCTTATAATGAATATTGTAACGCTGTCCGAAATGCTGGTCAAAAGGAGGAAGCGCAACCCATGGCATAATGCCTTAAAAATTAATCACTATTATAGTTGGGCCTGCGCGTAATAGGATCACAGACAATTGATGTAAAACCTTACAAGAGCGCCGCTATCTGCGCAGTGTGAAGACAGAGTAACTATATCGCAACCCGGTTGGGAAATGGTTGTAGGGGGGGTTAAGGTATGTGCTGTAGAATGAATTTATAAATGCGGGTCTCGAAGAGAGAAAAACAGATGCAGGTAGCTCATTCCAGATACGAGCAGTCGAAGAAATTACCCGTTCTCGTGAAGCCCATCAACTGTGGGTGTACCGTTCGTGTCCGTCGAGTTTCCCTTACACCGGTGCATATGGGTTCAATGCTGCTAGCTTCGTCCTGCAGGCTCCATTGAAATAACCGTAGAATAAATTCAGCATTCGATGCGTTCACTGCCTACAGTACGTCTGTACCTTAGAGATGGCAATTGGTCTGTTAACAACGGATTGCAAATCATATCTGCTTTTTACATATTATAAATTAAATATTTTTTTAATGTGAATACTACACAATGTTATTCCTCATAAAATGTTCTTAAATCAACATGTTTCAAATGTAAAATAAACCCCTATTATTTTTCTTAGAACCTACTTTGAACATTTAAATTAACTTCCTAAGGAAACACTGTTTTATTTCCAAAATCAATTATCTACGCACATCAACTACATTAATAAAATATTATTATACATATATTCAGGAAAATTTCATTTAAAACCACACGTAATATCTAAAAACAATAAAATAAAGTCGCTATTTGTGTCTGTCTGTTTGTGCGCTTAGTTCTTCTAAACTAGGCAACGGATTTTGATGAAATTTTCACTTTCATTAAGAGAATTTATTCCTAAAGGTTTTTGCATATTGTATTTATAGAAAGTAGAGAAAAGTCGAGCAAAGAGCTATCGAGAGAAGATTAACGATTTTTTATGGCCGGAATTGGATGGTATTGATCTGGACTACGTTTACTTTCAAACCATTGATCTTTTACGGGAAAAGTTTCCGGACCGTGTTATCTCTCGAAGAGGTGATCACAATTGGCCACCGAGATCTTGTGAGTTAACACCTTGCGACTTCTTCCTTTGGGGCCACGTGAAAGAAAAGGTCTACGCCAACAGTCCAGCGTCGATTCAAGACCTCAAAGATGGAATTCGTGAGGCTATTGAGGAAATAAGGCATCCACTTTGCGATTTGGTTATGGAAAATTTCATGGAAAGGATATGGTCCTGTAGGCGTGGTCGTGGTGGTCATTTGACTGATTTTATTTTTCACTATTAACGGCATACCTTCCTTTTTATAATGAAATAAACATTTGATCATTTATATTAAAAAATAGCATTTTCAAAGGAATATCAAAATAACACCTCTTATTGGAAAACCCTGTGTTATAAAGTCGCTATCCGCGTCAGTCTGTTTGTGCGCTAAGTTCTTCTAAACTGGGTAATGTATTTTGATAAAGTTTTCACTATCATTTAAAGAATTTTTTCCAGAAGGTTTAAATATATAACACATGCGTATTATATTTATAAAACGTTAAAAAATTTGATGTTTTGTAATCAAGTGGTAAAAAACATATTTTCGGGCGCTTACATTGGCCCTAACGCTGGCTATACCTTATGAAATACATCAAAATAATTATAACCCAGATACCAAATAAGTATACAAAGAAATGAAATTACTGAAAATCGGAAAACTTTACGAATATAACATATGCTTATTTATCTATAACTATTAAACCATAACTAATCATTAATCATTATTCCCAAGAAGGAACAAAGTAGATGATAAAGATGGCTAGGGTTACATTCAGTTTTTAACCCTATTTACAAACTTATTCTTTAAGAAAGGACAAGGATGAAAAAATATTAAGACAATCGTCTTTCAATACAAAGATCTTAACGAAAATTTAACTAAGGAATTGGTAGACTTAAGGCGATGCACTGCGTCGTGTAATATTTTAAATTGAGCCGCTATCAATAAAAACCCTTACGTAGATGGCGATAAGCTTTAAATTCCCGCTTAACACCATCCGCCTGTTTTGATTTATGCAAGAAAAAAACATGGCCAAAAAGTGCCTTTTATTTTATTTTGTGGATGTTCAGACATAAATATTTAATTTTTAAATAACTTATACAATAAAATCATAACCGAAAATGGCTTCGTAAGTAGGAGATTTTGAACTTAAAAGCAGTTTTCATAGGCCTATACATAATTTTTTTCTGGGCTTATAAAAAGCCTTATCTAAAAAATACTGGATTATTTCAAAAGCCAAGATGTATTCTAATCGTCAGTATTTAATTAAAGCATCTGAAACATTTCTAGGCGACCAAATTTTCAAACCAAAAACACATGATTTTGCATTACTACGTATGGCATCGCTTTAATGTGATTTGGAAGAATATTAAACATAAGTGGTGCCAGATATAAATAGTTTCTTTAACCAAAAGAAGTTTTAGTATGAACCGCCACAAAGTTCAATGTAGAGCCAATTCTAGTTGCACGCGTTTGTTGTGTTCTTTCTGCATCAATATCGATAAAAAATCATCAAAGTATTTTAGTGATATATATCCGACAGTAGGTTTTTGCATACAATTTTAAACCACAATATTCCTCGAAATCATTTTATATCTCTTTTTGTGCGTAAATACTTTTGCTTACCAAAAGCTTAGTCATCGAGTTTTGGTTTGTTTCAAAATAACCTATCTCGAACGAGTTTCTACAAATATTGTCGACTAGCTGACGACTAGTGTACCCGGCGTTGCTGAGGGCTATCCTTAGGACATAGACATATACTGTAAAAGACTTTTCTGTAGGCCTTTTTAAGATATACAATTCCATACTACATTATTTTGGTGTATCTCATAAGGCTTAGCCAGCGTTAGCAATGTAGTGCTGGAAAAAAAATATTTTTCCGACATTTTATACACCATCGACTTTTCTCTACTTCCTATAAATACAATATGCATGTATTATATATGTTAACCTTCCGGAAGAAATTTTCTAAATGATAGTGAAAATTTTATTAATATCCGTTGCGTAGTTTAGAAGAACTAAGCGCACAAACAGACAGACGCGAATAGCGACTTTACTTTATAGTATTTAGAGACATCGAATATCCATCCATTGGCAGTAGGAAATATCATTCCCACAATATTTATTTCTGAATCCGATCGCATTGAAGCTAAACCCTCCCCAAATCGGCTGAAGTTTTTCGCTCTTCGAAACTTTTAATTAGTTCGAGAAAGTTTCTTGCGTTTTTTCGTGTACGACACACGGATAGCAATCTCTAACTGATTATAACAAAGATTTCAGGCTATTTTTCTTCGTCCCGGTGGGAATTTACGAAATAAGAAAAGTATTTTTCAATTTTCCTGTATCACTATGCGCCGCAGGCGTGTTTTTTGTTAGTTGAAATAACATTTTTTTAATGAAGAAGAAGATAATTCTAACAAACGAATCATGAAACAGAACAAGACGCAGAAATTACAGTGATTTATTTTTGGGGCATTATGCAGCTACTTATTTGTTTTTATATTAAGCACTACGGTGTCCATTATCAGGGCAGATAAAGGACACTGTAATGCTGTAGCGTAACACGGCATAACACCCAAAAAATAAATCACTTTAATACTTTTGGACCTGAAAAACTCAAATCATAAATTTAATTAACTTAAATTTCGTTTTCGAACTACCCTGTATTTTATATATATATATATGTATTACAGTAAATTTATGTGTTTACCATTGTAAATTCAAAATCTGCTTATAACCTTTCTTTACATCTTTTTATTTTATTTTTCTTTGTTTTAGTTTCTCAACTCTCTTTTAAATTTTTATTTTTATATATTTTGATTCTCTAGAGCATTAATTCAACAAAATCAAAACAAAATTTTATGGAATGGAGAAAAAGCAGACATGTTTTTTTTAATATTAATTTATTTTTTAATCTTCTATCTATTTCTACTCTTCCTTTCAATTTCTTTTCTTATTTATATATTTTTGATTCTCTGGCGCATTAATTTCACCAAATCAAAAGTAAGATTTCACGGAATGGTTGAAAAGCTTACATGCTTTTATTTTTTTAATATTTATATATACATATACTTTTTTCTTTTTGCATATTTTTTAATTCCCTATGTGTATTTTTTTTGCTTATATTAATTCTCTATCCTCTAGTTTCTTTTAATCTCCTTTCTTTCTTTTATCTATTTTTGATTCTCTAGCTTATGAATTTCATCGAAATAAAAAGTATAATTTTATTTGATAAACTCACATGTCAATAATTTTTTAATATATTGCTATTTTTGAATTATCATATTTGAATATTCTTTTAGTCTATTCTCTACGTTTATATTATTTAAAATATATAGTTAGCAACTTCTTATATCAACCAAGAAAACTTTTCAAATTATTTATAAAGTGCAAAAATTAAGTAAAAGTCAATACACTAGACTAAACAAGAATCGCATTTAATAAATCTGCCTATTTTTGACTGTCCTAAAACAAGTAATCTCCTAGTTGGACAGCCAATGATCACTGTAATATGTAATATGTCATGTTTTTTAAAAATTAATAAATAAAATAATAAATAAACAAAATCACTGAGGCCGTCAAACACATATCTATGAAGGTTTTCAAATATTATTAAAACAACTTCAATTTTATTAAAAAATTATTTCAAAATATGTAGAAGACTCCCATTCAAATGCCTACAATTGTTTGAAATTGAACAAAGAGTACATAATTCCCGAGGGATCTTTAATGATGTTCATTGTGATATTGCTTTTAGTAAAATCAACAAGGTTCTATTTTCCTCGGGGTGGCTTCCTTCCAACCCCATCTCGCTCCTCCTTTAAAATCAATTCAGTAATATTTTCAACACGTTCCCAATTAAAATGTACTCTCATTTTAACAACATCATCGGAGCAACGTACTATGGAAAACCTCTAGGAAAAACTATTAGGCGTAAAATTGTAATAGCGTGGTCCTTTCTGAAGCCCTCAATTTTAATTTCAAAAATCAAAACTAATAAACGTGGTGAATATTTTGCTCAATTGATAATTGAACGTGCATATGAAAACCTTACTAATATAGAAACTGTCATAAAATATTTCATGGAACGATATACGAGGGTGGTCTGAAAAGTTTCCGACCTCGACGCAAAGATGGCGGTACTTGTCATTAAAAGCTAGTGAATATAGCTGTGCATCTTTTGACAGTTACTCACCAAAGTTTCGGCCATTTTGGACACGCAGTTTTTAGATGACATTCGTTTGAGTGAGTGGATGTGTGTTTTTTTGTGAAAATGTAAAAATTGAGTATCGAGCTATTATTAAATTTTTGTTTTTGAAAGGCAATACGCCTAGCAAATCAAAAAAAGTTGGACTCTGTGTATGGGGAATCTGCACCGTCATTTACCATAGTGAAATTTTGGGCAGCTGAATTTAAACGTGGCCGTAAGAGCTTGGGAGACGATGAACGTTCGGGACGTCCAAAAACTGCAACTACTGACGATAACATTGCTAAACTTCACAAAATAGTGTTAGACGACCGCATAATTAAAATGAGAGAGATAGCAGATACCTATCTTAGCATCTATCTATCCAGCAAAATAAATTATCTATTGTTGAAATAATATTAATTTGTCAACGAATTTTGGAATTTTTTTCCAAGGCATTTTATATGTTAAATATCGTAAAAATAAAATGCCGTTTTGAAAATAAGAAACAATTTCCTTTTAAATTTTTATATTTGAAATATACCTTAAAATTTAAAAATTGTAAAATTTTTATTTTAAACGAGAAAAAAGTTTTATTTTAAAGAAAAAAAAGCTTACCTCTTAAACAGTTTGAATAAAAACGTTGAAAAATTTCAAGAAAATATTTTTTTGCCAATATACGGAATTTGCAAGAAATCTGTCACTTCACTTTTATGTTGTTTGATTTCTTGGAATTGTATTTATCTACATTTGCATGAAGCATTTGTATTATTAAAGCACATCACTTTGATTGAATTCTCATCAAATTCAAGCGGTAACAGTTGAAAGTAAAAGATATTTTTAGTAAAAAATAAGTAAAAAAGATTTTTCCGAACTAAAGTAGCTTTTTCCGGTAACATGAAACTAAATTCATAATATGACATTATTAATGGATTAAATAAAACTGACGAAAAATAACAAAAATATATTGTAATATGATGCTATATAAGATAATCCACTATTTTATTGATAGCCCATACCTTTTACAAAATATTCATTTCAGATGTCCATTAAGAGTAACTCGATCTCCGGACACATTTTATATTCCTAAGAGCAATACTAATTATGTTGAAAATGTATTTATAAGAAGAAGCTGTAGCACCTTTAATAGATTATGCACAAATATCGATGTGTGCAATACGAGCCTCGCAGGATTCATAGCATTCCTAAGAGAGTAGCGTTCGATCGTTGCGGGAAACTTAGTAGAGTTAGTGTGTGTATTGTTTTTGTATGGGTTGAATCTGTAGTCTTTTTATTTTTATTTTTTTGGAGATTTTCCTTTTCTACTAGTTAGTATTTATATTGTTTTGTATTATTTATATTCATATGTTTTTCTACTTATATATAAATGAACCTTCTGTGGAAACTTTACTGGTTTATGCAACTTGGTAAAAATGATTTGTATTAAAATATATTTGTATAACTGTTTGTTTCCCAAATAAAATAAAATAAATTAAAAAAAATACCAGTGAATTGGTCATTAGAGTAGAAATTATGAGCAAAAACATGATTTGAATCTTAAATTAAAACTATATTTTTCTGCACTCTGAAAAATGTTTTTTTACAATCTTTTTTCTTTTAAAATTATTTATTATATATTTTTCAATGAATTTTTATAGCACTGCTGATACTAAAGAGGATTGATAAAAAAACAATAGAAATGGTGTGAAATTTTTACTTCATTTTAATTTAGCACCCTAAAGATTTATAAATTCCATCCAGCAATCCCGCGGGATTTTTAAAATGTATCCAGCAATCCCGCGGGATTTTTTAATTCTATCCACCGATCCCGCGAGATTTCTGAATTCCAGTTTTTGAAAATGCTGCGTGATTTGCAAACCCTAGTTATATTGCATTCCAACCTCTCTGACAACCTGAGAGTTAAAAACCTACTTTTCTACTAACATTCAAAGGGTAACCGGATAAATCATCTCAATGATAATTCATCACATCTTTAAAAAGTTATATAAAGTTATGGAAAGTGATGAAACAAAAACTTTATTCAATGGGTTATGTAGGTTAGGTTAGGTGAAGAAAAAAATAATTTTTTTTATCGTTTCTAATGACTTTATATCACTTTTTAAAAGTGTGTTGAATTGTCACTGTGTTGAGTTATCATGGAACCGATAATTCATCACATCTTTAAAAAGTTATATAAAGTCATGGAAAGTGATGAAACAAAAACTTTATTAACTGGGTTATGTAGGTTAGGTTAGGTTAGGTTAAGTTAAAAAAAAAATTTTTTCATCGTTTTTAATGACTTTATATCACTTTTTAAAAGTGTGTTGAATTGTCACTGTGTTGAGTTATCATGCAACCGATAATTCACATCTTTAAAAAGTTATATAAAGTCATGGAAAGTGATGAAACAAAAACTTTATTAACTGGGTTATGTAGGTTAGGTTAGGTTAAAAAAAAATTTTTCATCGTTTCTAATGACTTTATATCACTTTTTAAAAGTGTGTTGAATTGTCACTGTGTTGAGTTATCATGGAACCGATTATTCATCACATCTTTAAAAAGTTATATAAAGTCATGGAAAGTGATGAAACAAAAACTTTATTAACTGGGTTATGTAGGTTATGTTAGGTTAGGTTAGGTTAAAAAAAAAAATTTCATCGTTTCTAATGACTTTATATCACTTTTTAAAAGTGTGTTGAATTGTCACTGTGTTGAGTTATAATGGAACCCATTCAAAGATCAATCGCTTGTACCTAGATTGCATGCAATTGGCAACACTATCGCAGAAATCGTAGACGTGTTCAACTGCTCAGAATATGTTACAAGAAGACTATAATAACAAATCTCTGTAATAATAACAATTAACGTTAGCATAATACTTTTTTCTGCTTGTGTTCTTTGCAATTTTATTTTTCCACATAATTGTTATGTTTGTAAAAGCCCATATTGGCGTATAATATATATTAAAAAAAAATACTATAATTTTCAATATTATTCCATCACCAGTATTTTGAAAAAACATTAGGCATCCTTTAAATAACGTTATTTTTGGTTTTCATTCTTCTTTTCCCACTAATAACAAGAAATTTGAATATTATAATATACTTCTCACAAAATTATAATACGGGAGAAAACTGGAGAATAAAATTATTATCTCAAGTAATTATTATTATGATGATTTCTTTTGGAACATGCCTAATGTCACCTTCAATCTTTATCATTATCATTATCATTTTTTTACGCCATTTTTATTATCTTTTTTATCTTCAATTTTCTCCGCTAGTGGGCTGTAAAACCTCAAATATCTGCGGGGAAAATTCGTAATCGTATTCCGCTGGAAGTTTTGAGGGAGCAAATTGAATTAACCCATGGTTAGGCATTTGGCAAATCGTGATGGTCACACTGCCCCACAAAACTGTTACCGGAAAAACAGAACATTGACAAAAAAAAAACTCCAAATATTCTACGGAATAACAATAAATAATATTTTAAAATAAAGTATCAGGCCCATAAAAATACTTTAATGTTCAAAATCTCCTACTTACGAACTCGTTTTTGGTTATAGTTTACTTTTATAATGTTACAAATTAAGTTATTTATAAAATTATCTTAAGGCGATGCCATACGTAGTAATGCAAAATCATGTGGTTTTGGTTTGAAAATTAGGTCGCCTAGAAATGTTTCAGATGCTTTAATTAAATACTGCGAGTAGAATACATCTTGGCCTTTGAAATAATCGAGTATTTTTTAGATTAGTCTTTTTATAAGCCCAGAAAAAAATAATGTATAGGCGTATGAAAACTGCTTTTAAGTTCAAAATCTCCTACTTACGAACCCATTTTCGGTTATGATTTTATTGTATAATGTGACAAATTAAGTTATTTATAAAATGATCGAAAAAAAAATAAATATTCATGTCTGAACATCCACAAAATAAAATAAAAGGCACTTTTTGGCCATGTTTTATTCTTGCATAAATTAAAACAGGCGGATGGTGTTAAGCGGGAATTTAAACCTTATCGCCATCTACGTAAGGGTTGTTATTGATAGCGGCTCAATTAAAAATATTACACGATGTAGTGCATCGCCTTAAAACATTTAAATATTCCTGCCTGAAATTCCCACAGTAAAATTTTTAACACTTTTTGGCGATGTTTTTTTTTTAGTTCTATGTAAGATTTTTTCAAGTTTGGTTACTATTTCAGTTCTGTCAAGCAACTAGTCTATAATGATATAATAACACAACTTTAATAGGACGTTCACAGAACTTGAAAATGAACGTTGAAATTTGATGAATTGTTCAAATTCTCCGAAACAATTCGTATTTAATGTTCTTCGGACTTCGTTCAACGGCTCTAGCCTTGAACCTCAGTGAGAGGAATGGATTCATACATCCATCACTCCTGGACTCACTAACCCCCAGATTCGCACCCACCCCTCGAACCATTTTTCCTTCCCAGAACCATCCATCCTTCTTTTCCTAAAAATACCCTCCACACAGCATTCTCAAAGATAATATAGGCTCTGAGGGGAATTATGTTCCTTGTGTGGATCTAATATAAAAATAATAATAAAACGAACCAAAACAAACAATTGTTTTATTTAACGATTTTTATCTATTCACTAAAGTGAGCAATCACTGTTATAAATGTGAGAATTAGTATTAACAAGTGGGCAATCAGTGTCATTATTGCGGGAATCGCTGTGATCAAGAGGGCAATCACCGTTATTATTTAGGGAATCACTATATGCAGGTGGGCAATCACTGTCATTATTGTGGGAATCACTATTTACAAGTGAGCAATCACTGTCATTATTGTGGGAATCACTATTTACAAGTAAGCAATCACTGTCATTATTTTGGGAATCACTATTTACAAGTGAGAAATCACTGTCATTATTGTGGGAATCACTATTTATAAGTGAGCAATCACTGTCATTATTGTGGGAATCACTATTTATAAGTGAGCAATCACTGTCATTATTGTGGGAATCACTATTTACAAGTGAGCAATCACTGTCATTATTGTGGGAATCACTATTTACAAGTGAGCAATCACTGTCATTATTGTGGGAATCACTATTTATAAGTGAGCAATCGCTGTCATTATTGTGGGAATCACTATGAACAAGTGGGCAACCATAGTCATTATTGTGGGAATCACTATGAACAAGTGGGCAACCACAGTCATTATTGTGGGAATCACTATGAATCAGTGGGCAACTACTATCATTATTGTGGGAATCACTAAAACAAGGGTACAATCATTTAGCTAGTTATATGTATGTTAAAAATATACCATTTGGTTACGGTGAAATATGAATTTGTTCGGTCATTAATTAAATATTATGCAAATATGTATTTATTTGTTTTGTAAAATGGTGGGTTCGACCAAAACTACACCCATTAAAAGCAAAAATTTCCTCTATCAGGTTCCATGATCATTTTGATGACATACGTGGGGTGATCACAGGGTATTGCATATCAGTTGACAGCTTTGAAATGGTTCGAGTAGATGCTATTTATAGAACTACAAAAAAGTTATATTAGAAGTCACTAGATGCCACTAAAATGCACATTTTAAAAATTTCATAAATATTTCTCCAATTGCAGTCGGAACCCTTGGTTTCATAGAAGAGTATATTTAAATCATTTATGGTTAATTTCTAGATTTGAATATGAAGCGTTTTTCTCTTTTTTTCACCGTTTATACTATATTTCTAACCAGTATAGTAAGGGATATACAATGATTTCCATGAGATAATGTGAGCTGTTCAAAAAAGTTAAAAAATTAAGTCTACTCTTAAGTGTAGGTAATATCTGTTTAAAATAAAAATGAAATTTATTTCTAGCTCACGAACACGCCCAAACCACACTTCTGTTGGTTTATTTCGGTGGATTTGGGGATGTTGTCACCCTAGTTTTTTATACCCTTCCGAAGAAAAAGGTGGAAAGTCCCAAAAAAAAAACAGTGGCCATCCCAATTCTCATCGGAACAAACACGAGAACAGAATATTTTTGCATAGGAAATTAAATAAATTTTTACACCCGCCTCAGAAGTCTCAAGTCGTGAATATATCACGTTAAGTACATATTACGCACACTATTTATAGTGCCAAAGTGTTGACCTAAGGATAAAAAATAATATTTTTTGCCCGCTCAAGGACCTGCCCGACTTTTACGACAGTCAAATGTTTTCAAGGAATCGTCATATTTTTGGGTTATATTTCAAATGCTCTGGGAAATTATGCTGAATTATTATATTGGTTTTCACTTAGGGTCGCTTTCATCAATCAAACTGAGCGAAGGGTGGGTAGCGGAAGATTGACGGAAATTGCAGAAAGCAACTTTAACGTAGTTGTTTTATGGAAAAATTGGAAAGGTAACACGTATGAGTTTCAACTCACATATATTTTATGTTGAATATATTGATTTGACTGATTTTGAATCTTATTATTGCAGACGGGAATTGAACCCGAAGCCTTCTGACTGCCGGCCAGGTGCTCTACCAATTGCGCTACTTCGGCTAATTCAAAACCCGTCAGATTATGCAATATGTACTGGTATTTTAATTCAACAATTATTGCTTTCGAGAGTTTTGTTTTCATTGGAAAACAACCAACTATATTTTTGTAGGAAAGGCATCGATATTGCTAAATCTTCTATAACAATTAAAAACTTTAAATCTTTACAAATCATTAAACTATTGTACATATCCCTTGTTAGAAGCCTGATATAACATAACTCCATAGTTTGGTCGCCCTTCTACAATGTACACATTCATAATGTTGAAAGAATTCAAAAAAAATGTCTACGCTTCGTCAATTTTAAACTTAACATCCCTTTAGAACACATAAATTACCTGTCATTATTGAATCTTTTAAATATTCCGACATTAGAAAACAGAAGAAAAATAAACGACCTAACCTTTTTATTAAAATTATTGAAGTCTAAATGCGATTGTTGTAAACTCTTGCATTTAATAAATCTACACATACCTACACGAACAACTAGGTAAATATCATCATTTTACATACATACATCTCATTTCAACTATAGTTTTCACTCTCCAATACAACGTTTACACAGTCTTGGTAAAAATACTTAAACAATATAAATGTATTTGACAATAATTTGAACTTGGCAAACTTTAAACGGAGTATGTGCGAACTATTTCTACCTAATTTGTAAACTATTGTTATACTTTCTTATTATCATTATGGTTGATTTGGAGGATTTTGGCAGATTTTCGTCTCACTTATTTGTACTCTATCCATACCTATAATTTTTACACTCTTATATTTTATGTAACATATTTTCCTAACTCTGATATTTTTTTATGTAACCTATATTTTGTTAACACTGATTTTTTTTAATGTAATCTCTATAACTAAAATAATAAAGATGTACATTATTATAGGTAAAAGCCCTATGGGCGTTTAAATAAAATAAAATAAAAAATGGATTTTGATTTATTGGTGAAATTTGCATATTGCCAATTGCATATTTGACAAGTAGGGCACCTGACTGGCTGCGAGTTCAATTAGTCGGCATGTATTTTTTCTCGGAAGATTTTTCCAATTTAATTAAATTAAAATTTAATTTTTCCAATTTAATTAAATTAAATTCAATTCAATTATTTCCAATTTATTTATATGGGTGTTTCAGGCTAAAATTATTGCATAAAAATAAGATGTTTAATCTATTGATTTTATTGATAAAATAGAACAACAAACGGTGACATATTTACTATGTTATTTGTTTACAGACAATTATTAAACAAACTAATTTCTTTTGTCGGTCCATAAGTGCATGGGTTATTTGAAAGCGCATTCCTGCGTAGTACGTAAAATTGTACAAATTCAATGAAATGTTAATTATTCAAGTTCAAAGAAATTTTAAATTTGAAAATGTATTGATGATTTCTCGTAAATTTATTTAATTTTGGCCTCAGCGTGTATCTCGATACATTGCTGTATTATTAGATCAGAAGATCCTTACTGGTGTGACTTCTTGTGATACAAAGTTCAGTTTTGAAGGGCCGGTATATCCCGTATGTGGTCGGAATAGGAACCTGGTAGGAGTATCATTGTGTCGGGAGGGTCGTGCCGTTTTCAGTCGTTACCATGTTTTGATCCGGACAACGGTGGGCTTTGTCCACGTCTTGAAAAGGGCCGTTCTTTCGTCACCAATGGGCCTTCCAGCCGCAATTTGCGACTTCTTCCTGTGGGACTAAATGAATGAAAATGTTTACAAACATCGGCATCACACCTTGGAAGAATCTAAAGATTGAATCCGGGAGGAATTCGTGAGATGTGCTAGAATGCGGCCGAAAACTTTATAAATCGCCTTCATCAATGTATCACTGCTGGGGACCATCATCTTTCTGATGTCATCTTCAAGACTTGATGCATAAAACAGCATGATGCGCCAAATAAAATTTAATAAACCTGTAGTGTAAATTAAAGGGAGTTTACATCTCCCGAAAATAATAACAACATTACTTTTACCCACATTCATGTGAGACTGGTATCACTGTAAGCCTCCGCGCGATACCTCGCGCGGCAAATATTTCATTCTCTCTCCAGTGGTCTAGCCGCCGGTTTAGCCCTAAATCTCCTCTAACGCACGCGATCTGTTTTGTTCATAAAATTATTGTAACGTGAGTTTTTGTTAAAATAAAAACTAAATAGAAAATATCCAAATACTAATTTTTACACACCGAGAGTAATCACGCAACCTTGGATTCTGCGGATCGGAGAACCACATAATCATTCAGCCAATAACCCATTTAAATTGGCGATAATTACAATCCTCCAAAAACCCAATCTCTGAAAGTTGCACCGTTATTTTTAATATCCCTTCAAAACTGGACTGTCTGTTTTGCTGCACCCTGTATATTTAAATTTCTCGGTTTTCGCGCACATGGATAATCACCTTTTTGTGAAGTTTTAACAAAAATTAAAGATATTAAATTCTTTGAAGACCTCCTCACTAGTAAATCTACAGGGTTTATGTGTAATTACTCTAATTATTACGGATTTCTGAGTCTTAATGAGAGGATCTAGAGATGTGCGTTCTGACCTTCCCAAGCTAATACAACCATATTATGTTAACAAGCATTTGCGCAATCTGAAATATATATTTATTAAATCTTTGTTGTAATCTAATTATGTGTTCGTAATTAAGAAATATGTGTAATTATTTTCCTACCTTTATTGAAAGGTTGTTGCTGTGATATTTCCATTAAAATTATTCGTTCACAGATGGTGTTAATTTAATTATTTTATGAAAATACACATTTTCAAGTTATGTCATAAAATATTAAAACGAATTATCTGTTTGCGCCTGTAAACACGCAATATAAAAATGAATATATACAGGGTTTTCCAATAAGAGATGTTATTTTGATATTCAATCGTAAAAGATTAATGATTTCGTTGCTTGTGTGGCACGTAGCGCCGTTTTGTTAAAAACAAACGTTGTCCAGATCAATACCATCCAATTCCAGCCATAAAAAATCATTAATCATCTCTCGATAGCGCAATCCATTCACCGTAACTGTTACTCCAGCCTCATTTTCGAAAAAGTAAGGTCCAATGACTCCGCCGGATCATAAACCGCACCAAACAGTCACACGTTGAAGATAGAGAGGCTTTTCAACAATAACTCTTGGATTTTCCGAGCTCCAAATGTGACAATTTTGCTAGTTGACGAAGCCACCGAGGTGGAAATGGGCCTCATCACTCAAGATGATTTGCATTTGATTCACTCAAGTGAATTTTAATAATTTCAATGCGTTGTTGAAGCGTGTATTGTTCCGTTTTTATTAATGGCGTAGTTTTTACTTGTCAAATGTCAAAAAAATGACAGCTTCAAAAGAAACATCTACCGAAATAGCGGGCTATTCAAAATAACACCTCTTATTGGAAAACCCGGTAGTTTTGTCCGTATAAAAACTCAATTCTAATTCGAAAAATGTAATTCCTAGTTCAAATCATGGAATTAAAGGTCGTAAGTGAGGAAAATAGAATAAGATTCTTTATGCAGAGGTTTTGTATTGTTGTGTCTCGGATTCGAACCAATATTTGAACATGAATTTTGGTAAGCTCCTTCCGGGAACATCGCCAGATGTCACTAAATGTACGATTTAAACTCCAACCGCACTCATATCGCATCGTTTTAATGAAGAAATTAAAAGTTGATTCAAAATTGCATTGACTCATAATGTTAACATTTGATTTTGTGCAACTAAGAAACAACCATTTACTCTATTTTTAGGATTGGTTATCAGTTGTGTAGGATTTAAAACACGTTTATTAGTATTTCCAAAATCATACTTTATATTGTTTATCCTCTATTCAAATTAGCTATAATGTATTGGTTACCATGAAACAGGCAGTTGCCTAGTATGGCGATTCAATGTACCAATGCATTGTAAATGTCAATTAAAAAACCATGTATTTTATAAATACTTATATTTGAATATACATATTGTGTTCGAAAATGCTATATATCATGTTCAAATGAATGAAAGAAAAAGTCAAGTACGTTCCAGAAATAAATAGCAATACTAGATAACATTGTGTCAGAACATGTCCAAAATATGTGTGAATGTGGATGAAACAAGGCACGTACGTCAGAACGTAGTTTTTTAACGTCCCATTAAATCTTTTTAACCCTTCGTGGAAATGACGTAATAATAGCTGGTTCGTTATGTCTCACTTCGGAAACAAAAAAAAACTCTAATTTCAGGGTCATAAAACTGGCAGAACGACCAGAAATCCGTCGCTACACGAATAAACCACGTAATAAAAGGACAAAGGGTGATTTTATTATGTTAAAGAAGCCGGATCTACTAAAGAATACAAAACAACCTAACCAGGAATAAAAAATAGGACAGAATTTGAATAATTAATACGTAATACAATAAGACATGATAAAGGTAGAATGTCAAGACAGTCAGATTATGGGATTTGAAAAACAAGTAGAATCATTGTTCTAAATTGTTATATTAATGGTATTTGGAAATAAGTACATGCAGTCAATTTTAATTGTTAATTCAACTAATTTTAATTAATTTAAAAATCAGAGATCTTGGAATTTTACTAGATTCTTGTTGTTCCGTCACGACGTTTGTCATTTTTTGAAGATACGTAACATTAATAGCTTTGTTATGCTTTCACCGACCGTAGGTCAGGAATTCGAAAATCCACGCTTGATTTTGTGTATGAAGAACGCAGCTAGAGTTAAATGCGCTAAGTCATCGAGATACCGCCGTTAAAACCCATTACCTCCATGATTTTATTTTTATTTTTATAAACTTGAATCATCATTATAACCCGATAGTACAGACTTAAAGGAGAGCCCAAAATCAATTTTAGAATTTTCCGCCCGCCCACCCTCTCACCGGAGCGTCTAGAAAATTGATGCCTAAACGCAACGCTTGGAGGTAACCCCCCTAAGCAAAATTTATGTCAAGTATGGGTAAAATGAAGTAAACTGTATGATTTATATTGATAATTTAAAATAAATAATTGCCATTGTTTATAATTCTATGAAAATACAATTTATTAATGGAAAATACACAAAATAACAAAAAAATCAATATTAGAAAAAACCTTCTAGATTGAAGAAAACTGACCAAATTATTCTTTAAGTGATACCGTTCGAAGCAGTCAAAATGAAGGGCGCGGTTGCAGGCCCGGCATCGATAGACTGCTGGATTTTTTTTACATAGAGCACAACGAATTCGAGATTCGCCTCGATATGTCAAATGAAATTCTTGCATTCGACGAACACGATTCCCATCTTCTGCGTCATGGCCTTCTTCCTTCACACGAGAATCTCCGAATTCGGCATTGACCTGATTTGGAAAAGACAATAAAAGAGTACGGGTAACCTCCACACGGAATGCCTTCTGGGAAGGTTTTCTCTGTCGCCTAGTCATCTGGTTTCCCATATCATGCTCGTACTTCCCAAAGAAGCATAGCAACTTCCATCCATTTAAAAGAGTGCTGCTCAGGCAAGATGCAAATAAAGGCCAGTACCACTTATTTGACCGAATGTTGACCCGATAATTTTGTATACCATTATCATGGAGGTCTACCCCACCCATTCCCAAATTATAATTTCGTATTAGCACGCTGGGCAACCGATTTTTTTTGCATGCTTCCTTCAAAACTTTGCCTTTTTTGTCTTTCTTCAATTTCTGCCAACTCTGCACTTGACTTACTGGCTCCATTCGATGATAGTTCGTGGCCACTGTTACTTCACGGTTGTCCTAACCAACGGCATACGAGGATTTGGCTTTCTACGTCTACCACCGCATCAAATTCACCTGCTAGGTAAATAATCGCTATGCGCAAGGGAAATATAGAAGAAAATGTTACCTTTAGGCAATTACTTTCCTGTCTTCAACTTGCCTGAAGCTTCAAGGTTAGGGAAGCGAACTAGCTTACATATGCCAGTAGCGCACATTCTGTTATCCTTCAGGATACACATCAAATGGTGAGATGTGAAGAAATTGTCCATAAATAACTCATGGCGTGCGGGGAACTCTATATATTCCATCATAGACAGTACGAAGGATAATCTTTGACCTAATACGGGGTCATATGTATCAGATGCTCAGGAATATGGCATTGCTTGGAAATAGGTAGCCTTCGGAGGAAGCAAGACACCAAATCTCGTAGCCAACTTTGATTGGCTTATTCTTAATGTACATCTTGCAATAATGTCGACCGAAATATGGCACCATTTGCTCGTCGATGGAAAGTTTGTGTGCAAAAACATCAAATACAAATAAAGATGGAACGTTAGTCATTATCATACCTTAGCCATTATGTCGGTTATATCTAGATTGTTGTTATCGCAAAAATGTATATAGCGCTTTATAAGCTCGAAATGTGGACGTTGGTTCCTTTTTTGATGACGCTTACACCCAAGGTCGGGTCAGACGAATAATAATCTGTGGTAGATGGCAATGTATTGTAGCCGGTCAACACAGAAACCAAGAAAACGCTTCAATTCGTATATATCTTACTGGAATTCGGTATTGGTTTTAAATCGAGCGTATTTGATCATCCTCTCAAGAATAAACTGAATCACTTCGTCATCAAAGAATAATGGAAACACTTGAAAAGCATTATAATACTTCAACTTTTCGTACATACCTTTATGCACCACATGCAGCGGTTCAGGAACGCAACAGTTTATTGTAGTTTTAATTTTTTGGCTGGTGGTGCATTTGAAATAGATATTCGCAAGGTATTACGACTCGCACCAGAGGATGTCGAAGGCTGATTCCAGTCAAGTCGTGATATGCCATCAAATCATCGTCAATCAGCTATTCGTCCGTCTGTTCATCAACATTCTCTGTTTAAAAATATCCGAAAACTGCAGACTAACTATTATTTTTAATAAAAATCACCCATAAAAACACAACAAAACCGTATTATTTGAAGGCAAGCTAACCAAAAACATATAAAAACACTGTCACAGCTAACCTCCAAACGTTGCGCGCAGGCATCACCTGATTTCAGTGACATCCAGCGGTCATCTTATGCATATAATACTATGTTGAAACAGTGTTGTCGACTATTTCATCTTTTGATAACAATATGTGATTCACACATGTTTTATTTTTCTCCGTTTTAAATTTTTTTTTTTTTTTCAAAATGGGTCTATTTTCAGGGCTTTAGTAAAAAAAATATTAAAAATAGAATAATTACTAAAATTTATTAAATTATGTTAATTATTGAAAGCTAACATACCAATCTGTAAATGCTGCATAACAACTTGGTGGGATTTAGCTTTATTCACAGTGAAAAAAAATCATACTTTTCATCTATTTTTTTGATGCCTATAGACATCATCATGGAGGTAATGGGTTAAAACGTAATTATTTTGCAACAAGGGATCGCCGTGTGTGTGCATTAATTCATATTTTTGTGACTGATGATTATTCATTATCGAACATTATAAAGTGCGGGCCACACTGGACATCAACATAAGAAAAATCATCAATCCTGGTAAGTGCATAAATCTTGCGTTATTGCATCGTGATCCTGCCGAATTACGAGTCTTCCTAGAACAGAGAAAGGATCGAACACCTTTCTTTGCCTCATTACGATGACGCGATCTAAAGCTTCGTCGTACACTTGTAACTCTCGTAACTCAGCTCAGTGACCAGCTCAGGCACAGGAGTAAATTTATTAGTTAAGTATGCGCAAAGCTCAATAATGGGACGTATTTGCAAAACATTCAAAACCCTACGACATGTAGACATTTTCATATGTACCTTGATTAAAAAATTATAGATATTATTTTACAGTTTTCACTGTTCTTCTGCTTTATTTTATTTTTGTTCACATTGTAGAATTATCACCAAATATCGTCGAGTATCTAAATGCATAATTATTTGTTCGTGTAATACATACATAATTAATGGAACTTAATTGTTGAATCATATGTATTTTATGATGAAATAATGTAACTGTTTGATTCCTAAACGTAATAAGAATTAAAAATATAAACAGAAAATAAATCGATTTTGAAAATGTAATGTGTGAGTTAGATTGCAAGATGGAATGCTTGTACAGTTGATAAATATAGTGTTAATGCGTGTATTATCCTCATTCCCATATTGTCATCTTCCCAATAAACACCTGAACTAAAACTACCCACATCGGCTCATTGGATATACAAACATAACTCCCACATGCATTACATATTAAAAATCAATAGATCTAAACGCTCCAGCTTTTTTCTGATGCCATCTTATCTCGACGCAATAATTGCAGAGAGGTCGACTAGGTCTTTAATTTGAAAAATAAATCTCTTAAATCAAGCTAAAAAAACTTGAAGATAGAAATAATTGATGAATTTCTTGAGTAGATTTCTCATTACGCAAATTTCTCATTAACAGGACTACTTCATTGTTTATTTTTATTTGGTCTTTATTAAATCCTCTGGATTACATTGCAGAAGAATAAAGTAACTAATTAAATTTCTAAACACACGTTCTTATAATTTCTGCAAAAACCCAAATCGTTCCAGCCAAAGACACAACGTATGCGCATGTACAGTGCCCTACTGCAAAACCAGGCTGGCTCAAATACACATTAACTATATTGGCCAAAAATTGTTTAATTTCCTGCCGAATTCCATCAAAATGAGCCAAGACCTAAACTCGTATAAAATAAATGTTAAATGCTGGGTAAGAAAAAATCTGGAAGTGAGAAAAACTTTTCTATAATTTGTACTACGCCTATGATGCCTTAAATATACCATTACCGTCTACATTAAAAAAAACTTTTAAAATTACTTTAACTTCTATTTAACTTCAACTTTAACTGTTTTTAATAAATTCGCAGAAACTCCATTAAAATCACATTAATCTATCTGTAGGAACTATATTTTTCTTTATTTAACCAACACTGTATTGTATATATAATTTATAATGCCCACGCACAGGCTTCGCCTTTGTGGGATTTTTTTTGTTACTGTCTTATATATAAAGATTATTACTGACAGTCTTGTTCTCTCAATATTGGACTATGGAGACACAGTATATGGTCCCTCTTTACTGAAAAAAAACCCAAAAACAAGTACAACGAGTCCAAAATGCATGTGTCCGATATTGTTATAATGTCCCGAGACAGGATCATATCTTGCCTTACGTCTATCGGCATCAGATTCTAAATATGTCGAACAGAAGGAAATTACACCAATTGTGTCAAATGTTCAATTTGATGAATTCAAAGGTTCCTGCCGATCTGTTTGACAGATTGCAGTGGTCCCGTGACTCTCATACACACAGTACGCGTCAAAGAAACCACTCACTCGTTCTCCCCAAACATAAAACTACTGTGTTTGAGGGTAGTTATAGCTATTCTTCGTCAAAGCTTTGGAACGAAGTACCACTGTCAATTCGAATATCGACATCGTTGCATTGCTTCAAAAAGCTTTGCTGCGAATGGTTGCTATCGTTACAATGAAGGGGATACTTAGCTACATTTGGTTGTGATTATTTACATTGTTTATTTTGATTTTTTGCTGACTATATTATCCATTTTCAATGATTTTTATACCTACTATTTATATTTTTATTTTTATTTGTTTGTGTTGATTTCAGTTTTTATTGTTAATATTATTTCATTATTCATTATTATACCTAAAAATGTATATATTATTATATTGGCGGCACTGCTGAAAACCAGCTGCATTCCCGGAGAGATCCGGAAAGCATGGCTGAGCAGTGACCTTTTTGTCGATAGAATTTATGTTAAAAAAATATGTAAAATTTATCTATTGGCAAATAAATGTTTAGTTACTATTATTATATATGTACCAAAATATAAGTATCAAAAAATATTGCCAATAAAAAAAAAGAACTCTTTGAACTAATAAATAATAATAACTTATAACTTTAAACTGTGATCCCTCTGCGGGACAATTTTCATTAGAGATGTTAGGTTTTAGGTTCTTAGGTACGATATAATTTGATTCAAATAAATAAACAATACCGTTAACCATAATCAAATGAAAAATGTGAAAGAGAAAAGACAGAAACAAATCAATAGCGTCTAGGAATTGAACCCAGGATCTCTGCCTTGACGAGCATTTGCTCCGACTACTGAGTTTATTCGACCATGTCAGCTTAAATCATTTTTAACTTTATCATTCTTCGACTTACGAGCTCCTAACATTAAATTCTTTATGTAGGATTTCAAGAACCCGAATTAAATTGCAACCTACGGAGTGCCTTGGATAAACATATCCATTTTAATTTTAACTTGTGATATCTGTTAACTTTTGTCTAGGTGAATATTTTATTTTTATTTTTTATACGTATCGAGTAAAACCTCAAATTGCAGTATCTAATCATTGAAGACAATAATTTAATAAATAAATATAAATAAAGAGAAAACAGGTACATATTTAGTTAATTATTCCAGACAAAAAACTTCAGTTTGAAGATATCTTTTAAGGCGATGCCATACGTAGTAATGCAAAATCATGTGGTTTTGGTTTGAAAATTTGGTCACCTAGAAATGTTTCAGATGCTTTAATTAAATACTGTGAGTAGAATCTTGACCTTTGAAATAATCGAGTATTTTTTATATAAGTCTTTTTAAAAGCCCAGAAAAAAAATAATGTATAGGCCTATGAAAACTGCTTTAAAGTTCAAAATCTCCTACTTACGAACCCATTTTCGGTTATAATTTTATTGTATAATGTGGAAAAATAAGTTATTTTTAAAAATTAAACAATAACTTTGTAAACATCCCTTATAGGTGTATAAGTGATGTTTACAAAGTTATCGTTTAATTTTAAATTATAATGTCACATCACAAAGTAACCGCTTCATATGAAGAAATAAGTTATTTATAAAATGATCGGAAAAAAATTAAATATTTATGCCTGAACATCCACAAAATAAAACAAAAAGCACTTTTTGGCCATGTTTTTTTTCTTGCATAAATCAAAACAGGCGGATGGTGTTAAGCGGAAATTTAAACCTTATCGCCATCTACGTAAGGGTTTTTATTGATAGCGGCTCAATTTAAAATATTACACGACGTAGTGCATCACCTTAATTTCTTTCTTTCAATCTGAAAGTTGTTAAAATACTTTATTCCTAAATATATACAGTTTTTTTGCATTAGTTTGGTATTTTGATGTTGTATTGATATATTTTTAGCAAGTTTTTGATGATAATATCTTTGTAAATTTGGATAATTGCATTTTTCTCGAAGATATTCTCTACTTGAGGCACCCTGAAACCTGCGAATAGCGTTTCAGTTGGATATTTTTTATTTTTTTATTTAAGTAGATACATAAAACAGGCATGGTGCCCAAAAATTTACATACATGGATGTTTAAATACATAATAATAACAAAAATAGTAACAAAATGAATAAGCTAAATATGCAGAAGTAAATAACAAATACGAATGGGTAAAAGGTAAATACAAATATGTTCATAAACGATTTGTTATTGTCACACCTGTACTGGTGAGACACTGATTAGGTAGGTACAATGTTGCTTCTCTTTAAATAAAGCCCTTCATCACAATATCAGCTTAATATGATTAAAGGAAACACGTTTTTTTTAAGTGTTTAAATTGGTCATTGAAAACGTCTATTTCATTATTAGAGCCATGTATAATGTTATAATTTCTTAATGTTCGCGGTACAGTTGAAAAATATCCTGTATTTGTGTGGTAGGCTTTAATATAGAAAATGTCTTTCATCCTCCTTGTTGATTTTCTTGATGGTATATTGATGTTAATTTGGGATAAAATGTTTGGTGTATCAACTGATGCATGTATAATTTTGTGTAAAAGCTGTACGTCAGAAAGTTTACGTCTTACCGTCAGTGAGTGTAGTTTATGGTGCAAAATTTGGTCATTATATGTTCCAAATTGACCAGATAAACCTTCACGATAAGCAATTACACGGGTTAGTTTCCTTTGTATGGATTCAATCCTATAATTATGAATCTCATAATTGGGAGACCAAATTGTTGATGCGTATTTGAAAATACTTCGCACAATTGATTTATATAATGTTTAAGTTATATGTGAAGGATTTCTTTAGAATTACTTTGATGATTAGCTTCTGGGCCATCTTGATTAATCACTGTCGTTGAAAACTAAAAATATTGAATATCCAAATAAAATAATAATAATTTATTAAGTAAAACGCAAATTGTAATATTTAATCATTGATCGGGTGTCCATATTTTACAAAAGTATTTTTATCTTTTTTCTATCATAATACGTAATTTTTTTGACGAAAGCAAGAGAAATAATAATTCTTTCAAGTTTGTCTCAAATACTTATAAAGAATTCCATTAATAAAATCCTAAAATTAGCTCAAATGAAATAATCGGCTTAACTTAAAAAATATTTTCTTATTTTTTATTATAATGAACTAGAAAAAAGTGAAGTAACAGTTTACAATTCTCCAATAAAAACTGATGTATTTTTGAAATATCAAGTTTTCTCAATTTCTTTATGATTGGAGTAAAAAAAATAAGAAAAAATGTGGTAAGCCTTTTTGATAACATTTTTCACGTTTGATATTAAAATTGTATAAGTATAGTAATGTTTATTTTAAATGCATACACCGGAAAGTTAATTTTATCTAGTTTATAAAGCAGTATTTGTTTATACAGAAAATTTAAAAATAAGATTATATAGTATGAGCATTAGAAATACAGGGTTTTCCAATAAGAGGTGTTATTTTGAATAGCCCGCTATTTCGGTAGATGTTACTTTTGAAGCTGTCATTTTTTAACATTTGACAAGTAGAAACTACGTCATAATTAAAAATGGAACGATACACGATTTAAAAACGCATGGAAATTATTAAAATGTACTTGAGAGAATCAAATTCAAATCATCTTGAGTGATTAGGCCCATTTCCACCTCGGTGGCTTCGTCAACAAACAAAATTGTCGCATCTGGGGCTCGGAAAACCCAAGAGTTAATTTTGAAAAGAAATTGCTCTCTATCTTCAACGTGTGACTGTTTGGAGCGGTTTACGGTCCGGCGGAGTCATTGGACCTTACTTTTTCGAAAATGAGACTGGAGCAACAGTTACGGTGAATGGATTGCGCTATAGAGAGATGATTAATGATTTTTTATGGCCGGAATTGGATGGTATTGATCTGGATAACGTTTACTTTCAACGAGATGGCGCTACGTGCCAGACAAGCAACGAAACCATTGATCTTTTACGATTAAATATCAAAATAACACCTCTTATTGGAAAACCCTGTACTTAGTAAATATTGCAAACTGAACAAATGTGTTGAAAGTACTGAAGGGTTAACCACTCAACAGCGTTGGTTAATATTGTCTTCACTGATTAAATATTACAATTAGAGGTTTTGTTCAATAAGTTATTCGACTGTAAAAATATTAAATAAACAAAAACTGTCTCTAGGTGAACTCTTACAAAGTAATCTAAAAAAAATGAAGTAAAAGGATCTTACCTGTCCATTTTTATGCCAAGCAGTCATCGTAGCATTGCTCGGTAGGTTACACTCCAAAATCTGTTTTACATTCAGTTCAGAAAGCACTTCATCCGTGATGATTTCAATCCTAGGCAACCTTTCGAAAGGCATATCTCCTTGATAATCAGCATCCACTTCATTTTGCTCCACGTTGTTCAAAACTTTAAAGTCACTCTTCAATTTGGCCAACTTTTTAGGCCTAACGGTGGTCGCACCAGCGAAATTTCGGAATTTTTCTTCTTCAATCTTATTTTTATTCTTTGCATTAGATGAAACATCATGTTTTGTACTATTTCCACTTTCAACCAAATGTTTATCATCTTTTAAACTGCCGATTTCTTTCGACGTGTTTCTACCACCATGGCTTTTATCCGTATTTCCTTCAACTGTTTTATTGCCGTCTTGTTGGGTTTTTAAACCATTCCCAGATAAAATAAACAATTTTCCATCATCAACCAGCATTCCTTCAACATCGATATCCATTTTTTGCTCCGTTCCATTACTTTCAAGCAATTTCTTATTCTTTCTACGCATATCTTCTATGAGTCTATCAACAAAAGTGTCCCTATAAACTGGACTTCTTTTTACACTGGAATTACTAATTTTCACGTCTAAACTATCATTTTTAACACTTATTACATTTAAAAACACTTTATCACTAGAAATTTTACGATCGCTTACACTAGACTTATGAACATCTTGAATGCTTAGGTTACCGTTGAAAATTTCACCATCAATTAATGAATTATTTGTTGGTGCTATTGTATAATAGTTTATTTCTAAATTACTATCGTTAAATTTAATAAAATCATTAGATTTCAAAATGGACGTATTGTTTTCATCTGCGTTGGTTTTGGTAGAAGATGTTTTATATTCTTCTGTGGCTAAAACTTTTTGTATGTTTTCTGAGTTACTTTTTTCGTCTCCTTTTGGCTGTTGAGAAGAAAATTGTGAAGTTGTTGATTGTTCTTCTGTTTTCGCAGCTTTCGCCAAACCTGTAACAAAGAAAAGTTATTCGTTAATGTATTATATAATGTGATAAAAATCAATGGTGAAAGAATGGAAGAGGACACGTAATATAAGAGCATTGATTATTTTATTCGTAACAACGCTTTTGTCCCGGTTATTGTCGATTAAGGCAATGGACTACGTAGTAACGCTAAATCATGTGTTTTTGGTTTAAAAATTTGGTCGCCTGGAAATGTTTCAGATGCCTTAATTAAATACTGCGAGTAGAATACATGCTGGCCTTTGAAATAATCGAGTATTTTTTAGATAAGTCTTTTTATAAGCCCAGAAAAAATAATGTATAAGGCCTATGAAAACAGCTTTAAAGTTCAAAATCTCCTACTTACGAACCCATTTTCAGTTATGGTTTTATTGTATAATGTGGCAAATTAAGTTATTTATAAAATTATCTAAAAACATTTAAATATTTGTTCCTGAACTTCCACAAAATAAAATAAAAGGCACTTTTTGGCCATGTTTTTTTCTTGCATAAATCACAACAGGTGGATGGTGTGAAGCGGGGATTTAAGCCTTATCTCCATCTTCGTAAGGTGTGTTATTGATAGCGGCTCGATTCAAAATATTACACGACGTAGTGCATCGCCTTAAAAACTTTGACAGTCTTCAAAATATGCAAGAATGTCAACATTCTTATCACGGAAAAATCATCATCACCATTTGCCATCTTCACGTTTTAGCCGACTTAAGAGGGATCCTTACGGATGTAATTAATATTTGAGATTAATAAAAACATGACCATACTAAGTGGTTTGAAAATTTTATAAAACGTTTTTCAACTATAAAATTAGCGGTAAGCGTCAGATTTTATTTTTCTAAACGATGAATTAGTAACTACGCGAAGGTTCCCTCTAGAATCATTTAAGATTTTAGTAAAACGTTCATCACAAATAATTAAAATAAACCAAATGGAAAGAACGATTTTCTAGGCCTGCTAGGGCAAAATCGACCGTAGGTCCGTCCATTACGCCAAGCCGCGCGCTGAATATTATTTTTACACGACTTCATCACTTACGTCGTTTGGATTTCCACATTATTTTAGAAATTCGATAGGCCAAATTCAACTGCAGGTTTGTCTAATACACCAGGGCAGCGCGTCGCCTATTTTAAAAACCTGTACTAGCTTAGAATATAAATAAATATTTGAAAGACCTAAAAATGTGGGATAAACGGCGAAATCTAGGGGGATTCATTGACTCTAAACCGCAGTAAGCAGTTGATATGTTTAAATATTGATATTTGTAGGAATGATATTAAATATAAATAATATATTCAACCAATCGCTCAAGCAATTCGAAATGCGGGGTCTTAACTCCTTAGGCCTCTGCTACATTTGGATATAAGTACTTAGTATTTCCGCTTTGCAATAAACTCCAAATAAATGGAATACTTCAGAACGTAACCAAAAACTAAAAACTGATTTTGAAAGATAATAAAACATGTTATCAAATTGTATAAAAATATAATTTTTTTTTATTTTGAGCATAAAAAAAATATTTTAAATAGCTCACCTTACTGTTTTTTAAACTGAAATTACTGATAAAGAAAAAAATGTAAAAACAAACGATTTATTAAACAAATGTATTTCAAGCCTTTCTGTCACCTGACGTTTTTGTCGTTTAATATAAAAAATCACAAATTGGTTTCATAAAAGTGCACATTTGAATTATTCTGTGGTTAACTTATTGTGATGTATGGTAATAAAGTTAAGTATTTAAGCGATAGATGGCGCTAGTCATAAAGCTTACTCCAGAGTCCGGCAGATGTCGCTAGAGTGTAACAATTACTTGTGAGATGAGATTGACAAGGAAGAAGCTTCTCGAACCAGAGAATTACCAACCCTCGGTTAATGAACAGTGTAGCTAAATCCAGACCTACAGGGTTTTCCAATTAAATGTGTTATTTTGATATTCAATCGTAAAAGGTCAATGGTTTCGTTGCTTGTGTGGCACGTAGCGCCGTCTTGTTGAAACTAAACGTTGTCCAGATCAATACCATCCAATTCCGGCCATACAAAATCATTAATCATCTCTCGATAGCGGAATCCATTCACCGTAACTGATGCTCCAGCTTCATTTTCGAAAAAATAAGGTCCAATGACTCCGCCGGACCATAAACCGCACCAAACAGTCATACGTTAAGGATAGAGAGGCTTTTCAACAATAACTCTTGGATTTTCCGAGCCCCAAATGTGACAATTTTGCTTGTTGACGAAGCCACCGAGGTGGAAATGGGCCTCATCACTCAAGATGATTTGCATTTGATTCACTCAAGTGAATTTTAATACTTTCAATGCGTTGTTGAAGCGTGTATCGTTCCATTTTTATTAATGGCGTAGTTTCTACTTGTCAAATGCCAAAAAATGACAGCTTCAAAAAAAACATCTACCGAAATAGCGGGCTATTCAAAATAACACCTCTTATTGGAAAACCCTGTATTATTTGTAACGTAAATAAACACAATTATAAGTAGAACCTTTTACTTTTTACAAAGAGTTCCCAACACTTAAATCTGCAAGTAAGGCAGATATAACACTTATAGATTTGAAAATAAAGTGTGGTGTTTTCTCTTTCTAACACCGTTCAGATCATATTTCTCACCATGACAGTAAGGGAGAAACAACGATTTCTATGAAACAAAACATTAACAAAAAATGTTAATGTTGTTGATAGGGTCGAAAAATTTTCGTACGTTGCCATATTTCAAGAAAAATTTTTTTTTTTTTTTTGCTAGACTACTCCTCGTTTATATAATCCAAGACACAAAGCCATTGTGTTGTGCAGAAATGATATTAGTAACAGTGCACACAAGAGAATAATACAATAATAAACAACGAATTCTTGATTCGTCGGAGAGTGGTTGGAAAAGATCAAGGAGAGATAATATTATATTATTTTATACTAGAAATCCTTCCATCAACATACTTACTTTTGTATTTCTTTTCATACTAATGTTCTTTGTTATATTTTTGCCAGGATTTCATTTAAAACTAGCTGACATCTTCCCGGCGTTGCTGGGGGTTAGTCCCCCAGCAGGACATATACCAGTCTAGACTTTTCTGTAGGCCTTTTTAAGCTATACAATTCTTTAGTACATCATTTTGATATATCTCATAAGGTTTAGACAGTGTTAGTAATGTAATAGCACGAAAATATTTTTTACGGCTTGATTTCAAAACATCAATTTTTCTCTACTTTACAGAAATATAATTTACCCGTATCGTATATACAAAGCTACCAAGAAATAATCTCAAAATGATAGAAAATACCCCCATCTTAATCCGTTGCTTAGTTTAGATGAACTAAGCCCACAAACAGAGAGACGCGGATAGCCACTTATATATATATATTAACAACTTAATTGATAGTCCTGCCATCGTTGCCACTATTAAATTCCATGTGCCGACTAGGAATACAAGACAAAATATAACATTCTTCTGCAATACATACACGACCAACTATCAGACACACTCACTTACCAATAGGATGCATGATCTGGGCAACAAGTATGGGGGTGCTATTGATTTATTTATTGACTCCATTTATAGAACTAAGCATTATCTATACCAACACTGACGAATCTTACAAATTAGAGTAGAGTTGATAAATTCGTTTAAATGTTTTGTCTTATATGTAGTGTTGTTGTAATTTCTTTTTTAATTTATGTTACTCTTACGTTTTACTAATATTGCTTCATCTTTATTTTTTTTTATTACGTATTTTTTTTAATTATTTCTCAATATTTTCTCATTATATTTGTAATCACAATTTTACAATTGTCTATTTTGTACCTACTTTACAATAGATTACATCTATTTACTGTCAGTATTTCCTCTATAATACAGATATTCTCCTATGTACACTGCATCATGTATCACTTTTATGTAAAAGCCTTTTTAGGCGTATAAACAGCGTTTTCCAATAAAAGGTGTTATTTTGAATAGCCCGCTATTTTGGTAGATGTTACTTTTGAAGCTGTCATTTTTTGACATTTGACAAGTAAAAACTACGCTATTAATAAAAATCGAACGATACACGCTTCAACAATGCATTGAAATTATTAAAATTCACTTGAGTGAATCAAATGCAAATCATCTTGAGTGATGAGGCCCATTTCCACCTCGGTGGCTTCGTTAACAAGCAAAATTTTCGCATCTGGGGCTCGGAAAACCCAAGAGTTATTATTTAAAAGCCTCTCTATCCTCAACGTGTGACTGTTTGGTGCAGTTTATGGTCCGACGGAGTCATTGGACTTTACTTTTTCGAAAATGAAGCTGGAGCAACACTTGGTGAATGGATTGCACTATCGAGAGATGATTAATGATTTTTTATGGCCGGAATTGGATGGTATTGATTTGGACAACGTTTACTTTCAACAAGACGGCGCTACGTGCCACACAAGCAACGAAACCATTGATCTTTTACGATTGAATATCAAAATAACACCTCTTATTGGAAAACCCTGTATAAATAAAATATTATTTAATTAACTAGCTGACGTGTACCCGGCGTTGCTCGGCAACTTATAAATGGATTGGGGTAAAGTTTTGAGGTTATGAGGCCTTTTTAAGATATACAATTCTGTTGTACATTATTTGGACGCATCTCATAAGTTTAAGCCTAATTAAATATTTTTTACGACTTGATTGCAAATCATCAACGTTTCTCTACTTTCTATAAATACAATAATCATGCAATATATATGCAAACCTTCCGAAAGAAATTTTATAAATGATAGTGAAAACCCCATCAATATCCATCGAAGAACTAAGCGCACAAACAGACAGGCGCGGATAGCGACATGTTTTATAGAATTTAATAAAGATTTTTTTTTTTTTTTTTTTTTATAGTGAATACCTCACAAGAGTCCCAACTGCTCCCGTCTGGAGCCAGTGAGACTATGGCATCCCCAATTGGGGGATGTTGTGAGGCTGAAGGTAAGTGGGGAAGGGAAAGAGGAAGGTGGGGAAGTACCTGGCTATTCAGATCTAGTCACTAAACACGGCTAAAGCCATTTGGAGCAACGTTTCAATTCTGAATGGTGGTCTTACACCAGGGCGATACTGGTAGTATCTTCCACTCTGGAACGTGCCGCAAATATACTATATATTTTTTTAATTAATTAAATGTGAAATAACACAAATTAATCAAATAAAATTTATTTGCGCACGCCGGGTTCGAACCCGCGACCTTCGGAATGGCAGTCCAATGCGTTACCACTGGACTATGCCGGCCGTCAAGATGACATATCAACAATATGAAATGTTTGAAAATGTTTGAATTTCTAGATGAGAGCAAATTTTATTATCCTTTGAAGTATATATTTAGAATGACAACTTGATACGTGTTCATTTAAACAGCTTTCTTAAAAGACAGGAATGCTTGGAACGGAGCTTTTGAAATATTAAATTCTGTCAATTTTATTTTTATAATACTAGTTGATGTATACCCGGCGTTGCTTCTGGTTATGAATAGTTAGGATTAAAGTATTGAAGTTATGAACTCTGGTGTACCTGATAACTGGATGTATTTTTAAGGCGATGCCATACGTAGTAATGCAAAATCATGTGTTTTTGGTTTGAAAATTTGGTCGCCTAGAAATGTTTCAGATGCTTTAATTAAATACTGCGAGTAGAATACATTTTGGCCTTTGAAATAGTCGAGCATTTTTTAGATAAGTCTTTTTATATGCCCAGAAAAATATAATGTAAAGGCCTATGAAAACCGCTTTAAAGTTCAAAATCTCCTACTTACGAACTCATTTTAGGTTATAATTTTATTGTATAGTGTGGAAAAGTAAGTTATTTATAAAATGATCGGAAAAAAATGAAATATTTATGCCTGAACATCAAAAATAAAATAAAAGGCACTTTTTGGCCATGTTTTTTTCTTGCATAAATCAAAACAGGCGGATGGTGTTAAGCGGTAATTTAAACCTTATCGCCATCTACGTAAGGGTTGTTATTGATAGTGTCTCAATTTAAAATATTATACGACGTAGTGCATCGCCTTAAGATGGAGATTTTTAAAATTTTAAATCTGCCCTGTCAACATCTATGGCAATATATTCCCTAAAAGAAACCATCAGCTATTATAAACTAAGAAAAACGCCAATCTATAGCTGCTTTCTAGATCTAAGCAAAGCGTTTGAACGTGTTTGTCACAATAAACTCTGGGAAAAACTCAGGAAAAGATCAGTTTCGGAAGATATAATAGCGATTCTTTCAATTTGGCACATGCAGCAAGAAAATGTGTTGAAATGGTCTGGCGAGTTTTCCAACCCATTTTATTTGAAAAGTGGTGTAAGGCAAGGATGAAGCACGTCTCCAGCACTCTTTAATATATACACTGATGAACTGATTCAAAGATTTAATAATACTAAACTAGGTTGTCATGTTCAAGCAGTATGTGTAAACAATATTAATTACGCAGATGATATGGTTCTTCTAGTACCGTCACTTAGCGCACAATGAAACTACTCCAAGTATGTGAAGATTTTGCCAAAAATCATAACTTTGTATATAATACTTCCAAATCAATAGTTATGGTTTTCAAATGCAAAAACGAAAACATGCTAACACCTTCAGTATGGCTAGATGGAAGGAAAATGGATGTTGAACTCTCAATTATCTCATTTCAGTACAAAGATAGTGCAAAGTCTTTCTCTAAACATTCCTGACACTAATAAGAACAAAGCTTTAAATTTTCAGTGATATCTGTTTAGTAGTTTGAGAACAAATAAACAAACAAACAATATTTTAAGATATTTAAATTTTTTTAAGTTAATTTTATTTAGCTATAAAATTAATCAAATTCTACAACGTACGTACCAAAATTTGGACTTTACAACATTGAGATATAACCTAAGAAATACTACAAGACTTTAAGCTAGCTTCCCTAATATTTAAAAGGAGTTCTTTGAACATTTTAAAATCTTTATAATAAATATTGTTTTGTGTTAACGATATTTCTTTCTTAGGAAGCCTAAAATTGCTACAGCTTCACGAAGTGTAGCCATGAACTGTACAGTTAATACTAACACTTTTTAACATAAAATCTTATTAAATTTTTATTTTTTAACTTCTAAATAAATACTAGAATATTATAGACTAAAGGTCGCCACGCACAATAGCTTTGTAGTTTTGTAGTTAGCGCAAAAAACAACCAGGAAATATATTTTCATCTATTTGTATGGGCATACTTATAGAACTGGTCATTGGACAAAAATTGTAAAATATGCTTAAGTGGACAAAATATTGTTGAAATGTACAAAAAAATTGTCCAAATGGACGAAAATATTTAACAAATGGATAAAATATTGTACAAATGGACAAACATATTGTACAAATGGGGAAGCGCTACGTACACATCAATTGACCCAAATGGTCAAATGGTAATAATAAAAATTTCAAATGGTAATAATAAAACTCACTGTACCATTCTACACAGACTTAAACACAATCTTCAAAGCACTAGACGTCATGTCAATAAGATAACTTTACGCCAAAACTGCTCTCCCACATCTCATCCATAATAATCTTCATATTACAAATCAACCAAAAGCCATAATAAAAACCAGGCCATCAATAAATAAAACACTGAACATTCCGATAACACACACGGACAAAGACACTTTTAATACTACGCAATCAAACTTTTTAACAGTATGCCCATTACTTTGAAACAATTACTGACTACAAATACATCTACAAACTTTCTCAAAAAACATATCGTAGCCTGGATAAAAAATTAAGATATTCACTTTATTCAAAAGATTATAATTCCAAACCAAACATTACCAAAATATAATAAGTAAAATTAAATACTATACACATTTTTCAAGAATTATCCAAAAATACATACACTCACTAGGGTGTCCCAAAAAAATTAAAGTTGTTATTTTTGAACGCATACCCTCTAATTTTGTTTTAATAATGACAAAACACTTATAAAAAAAATTTCGTTTACTTTGGACAACTGCAACCCGTGCCGACTTGCATCGAAAGATGTCAGTACTTAAGACGCCAGCGAGCAAACGTGTTGATGAGCTTGTAGTAACTTGCTATTTTGTTTGTAAACGAAAATCCTTCGTACAGGCAAGATGTTGTTAGATTTACGCACTTCTAAAAAGGGTATATTTTTAATAGGAGTCGTAAAACACCAAATATCGGGCTCTAAACTGCCATCTAATGGACAAGTTCTTGAAGTTTTGTTCTACAATATCCGGAAAGTGAATTTAACAGTCAATATATACCAAATATGGCCATAGTTGGTATTAAAAGCTGTGTTTGAAGTAAAAATCACTCAAGTGACTACAAGCCCTGACATACCACTCTTCAAAAAGTTTAACTGTGAAAATATTGATCCCGATAAAATTCAGTGCTACAGAGAAAATCTCACATTGCACCTAACCGCTACCGAAATCGATGATTTGCTTGACTTTTACCTTACTGCACTGACAACAAAAATACTTGGAGATGACTATTGAGAGTTTTTAGAGCTCTGTGTGATAGTTTTAGGAGGAGATGCAGCGAGAAAATATAAGATTCGGCCTCCAGGTGCTCGATGGATGGCAAAGGCGCTTTATTCCTTGAAAATGTCATTAATTTGTGCGCAATTTAAAATTACCGGTAAGGATAAGGCGGCACTTTTAGACGTTTGCCTGTTCATAGTAACATCCTATGTCAAGCCATGGTTACAATGTATTATAGCAGTTAAAGCACCCTACCAGGACTTGTGCTTTTTGAAATCGATGAAGGCTTAAGAAAAAATTGATGAAAACATCTCAATGGCAGCTTTATTTCTGTTCAGTAAGCAGTTATGGTATTTGACCAATGAAGGATCTATTTTATCGCTGTTTGACGACGCTGTGGATAAAACAACTAAAATAAAAATGCTCGAAATTTCAAAAAAAATAATTTATCAACCCATGACAAACGTTACATCCCATCGAAGGAAGATCTTGATGGTAAATTGTATGGTAAGTTTATTAAGTAGTTTAAATTATGTTTTTTATTGAGGTTTTTGTTCATATCATAATTTAGTGACTTTTGTTTCAGAGAAAAATATTTACGACTTCATTTCAGTCAACAGCAAGTATTTGTTTGAACGTCTGAAAACAGATGCCAGTTTTCTTAACGAATTACCTACGATGTGGTCAAATAATGCTTCGTATCAAGAAGTCAGAAAGAAGTTGTCGCCGCTGAGGGTAGTGAGTGATACAGCTGACAGAACTGTTAAGTTAATGCAAGATTTTCATGGCTTAATATCACGGTCGAAGCGGAACAAAAATAATTTTTGTTACGATGCGTTCAGGAACACCGGAAGATTTATCCTGACTGTAAAAAACAAACTATGAAGAAAAAATTTAATCAATAAACCATTTTTAAATATGAAATATTACATTATTGAACATTTGTGTATTTTAAAATTTTATTTATCCGACAAAAATGAAAGTTGAAAATCCTTCCATATTAACTCTGTACCATATGTTTGGCATCAAGTCGGCACGGGTTGCCGGTGTTTAATCAAAATAATATTTATTATATGAGTTATTGGGATCAAATGGAATAAAATAAGAGGGATTGCATATTTAAATTCATGAAAAAAAAATTCTTCCTTATGTCCTGGGACACCCTAACACTCACATATAAATATGTGTTTTCATGTTTCAATATATGTCTGTGAAAAAAAAAAAATAATTTTCTACCACAACACATAAATACCTGTCACACTTAATCACAAACACCTCAGCACAGGTTCTCCTAGTGAGGTGTTCACGTAACATACAATATCACCCACACAAAGTTTTATCTACATCAACCTATGTTCTTTATTTTTTATACCTTTTTTTCTGTACTTTTTTCTCTGTACTAATAATAATAATAATAATAATTGGATGACTTTTAAAGCGCCGTTGTTGTGCAAAATCACCTCAAGGACGCTGTACAAACTTATAATACATCTCTACAGTGATCTATGTTATTAATTAACTATTAATGGAGATAATATACAGTACAATACTACTATAAACTACTGTAATCATTTGTAAAATGTGAATTCAAGAATAGACATAAATAAATATAATTAAAATCAACATATTTTTAAAGTGGACAAAATATTGTTCAAATGGACAAAAATATTTTTCAAATGTACAAAATGTTGTTTAAATTGACAGAAATATTTTTCAATTCGACAAAATGTAGTTTCAAAATGACAAAATGAACAAAATATTGTACGTAATATCATCGTGATTTATTGTTGGGGTATAATGCCATGTCGCGCTGCTTCTTTAGCCAAAGTTTCGGACAGCATTACAGCGTTCATCATTTGGTCAGATGTTTAATTGTGATTATAAAAAATAATTTTCTTCAAGGCCTGTGTCATCTTTGGGAATACTGAGCGGTGGGTTTTTTTTAAGATGAGAGAAATGAAAAAGGATGAAGGGTGGGTAGTAATCTGGGGTCAGTGTTTCCAGGAGTGACTGACGTTTGAATTCATCCCTCCCACTGCCTAAAAGGCGATGGATCGAGAGAGTCCTGCTGGAGAGGTAAAATAAATTCCCACAACCAGTCTCTAGTAACAGTAGGTGGGCAGATGCATCCACAGTCACGACCAAGACAATCCTCAACCCATGAAAGCGTAACGAAACATTTGGGAGAACTTTATAGCTATTATAGAAGACGGGTTGGTTGGACGATATTTTTTCCCGGGGCGACGGTACCCTTACGCGCCTATGAAACTGTAACGCTATCCAAAACGTTGACAAAAGAAGGAGGTAGCGCAACGAGACATAATACCCCAAAAAATCACAATATTACACTTACGGTTAAAGTAATTTGTTAAAAATACGATAAACATTGCATAGATGGGTTAAAAAAAATATTTTCAATCTAGTTGCGCCATCTCTTGGGATGGTTAGCACCCAATTTCTGAGGGAAAAAAAGGTTTGACCTGTGATTGAACCTACCTCCCCAGGAACTTGTTCACTTTTGAAACGTCTTTTAAAACTAAAAAAAATGGTTTGACTTAGGATTAAACCTTTCTCCCCAGGGACTGACTAAAATTAGTGAACTACGCTATCACTTAAGCCAGATCCTAATTGGATGGAACCGAGATTTATTTCGTACGTTAAATTAATTTCTGTTATTTTTTTATAATTTCATCCAATTTTAGAAAAA